>JAYESD010000001.1:240776781-243176781 GCA_036927565.1 Tuctoria greenei | reverse complement strand
GCTGGAAAAGCGTCGTGGTCGGCAGCGGAGAGTGGATAGGGGCACCCGGAGCAAGCAGTGGGGACATGCTGATCGTCGGGATTGGCGTGGTCGGCACTGGTGCTGCAGCTGGAGCCAGAACAGGTGGGGCTGGAGCAAAGCCCGGAAGCTGCGACGGTAGGGCAATCCCAGTCTGTGTGTATAGGTTGGTGATCAATCCCAAGATGCCCATCATCGCCTGATGCGTCTGCTGCTGCTGGTCGAGGGAGCGCTGGTGCATCTGATCAATTAGCCCAGTCAGCCGGTCAGTGTCCTCTCGCCTCTCGCGGGCGATCTGTCGCTGCATCTTCTGCTGCTGCTGCTAGAGCTCTAGTAGACGTGCGGCTTGCTCAGCTCGGGCCTGCTCAGCTGCAAGCCGGTCCAGGTGCTGCTGCTCAACCATCTGCTATAGTAGTGAAGTAAGCTCAGATGGCTGAGAGACCTGTGCCTCTGAGACGGGAGGTGGAGTAGGAGGGGGCACAGTCGAGCCTCCAGCCTCCGCGTCGTGCTGCCTAGGTGAGGGAGGAGGTGGAAAGTACTCCTCAACACTGTCATCTGTGTCACTCTCGGACTAAATGTGTTGAAGGTCCTCACCATGAGCCCCTGCCTGAGCCAGTCTCTCGTCTTCCTTCTCAAGGTCTGACCAATCCTCCTCGGATAGACGAGCACAGACCTGACGCTCAACGGGACGGCCAAGGCAGCAGTCTCCAGGAGCTGGAGCACGGTAGTGGCTGAACCGTGTGACACTCTCGTCAGTAAGACTGTCACACACGGCCGTCCCCTCAGGAGCAACCATGTAGAGCAAGTAGTTGATCCAGTGACCAAATACGAGCTGTCTCATCATCCCAACTCTATCAGTGATCATGTCCTCCATCTCACATAGGAGAATGTCCACAATATCGAACTCCATCCCGTTCATGATGTAGAACAGGAGAGTCTGCTGCAAGCTGGTGAACCCCTCAAGGTATCCGGACCTCGGCAGTAGTGTGCGGCGCAAGGCAATGTGCACAGTGCGCGCAGCTGGAGTAAGCAGTGTCGGTACCCTCGGCTGGTCTGGAGAGAATGGCTGAGCAAAAAGTGAGTGTATCTCCTCCAGTGGTGGTGCCACTCCTCCAGTGAGCGGCCTCCTCGGCGGGTCAGCCTGTCCATGCACCCTCTCGTGCAGACAAGTGTCATGGAGATCCACTCCTAGCAGCTGTCCCAAAGTCTGTCTCGTCAAGTGATGGTGCTGGCCCATGAACATGAAGTCTATGGATCTGCGGCCCTCAGAGACATAGAGTGTGGCGTAGAAAACACGAACCCAGTCCTCCACATATGCACTGCTCTCGTAGGACATCAGCTCTACCAGCCCTCTATATCTCTCAAGGTAGGGTCGTATCTCCGTCTCGGCTGCCAGTGCAAGCTGATCCCAATCCAGGAAGTTGTGCTGGAAAAGCTTATGGCCCCGGCGTCTGTAGGTCTCGTACAGCGATGCCTGTGTCAAGGTCCAAAACCCGCTGTCCACAAGTGCCTCTCTGGGCTGCGGGAACCACTCCTCAAGCAAGATGCTCCATCTGAGTCTTTTGAGCTGCTTGGCCTTCAATTTTCTATAATCCGTCAGCTGGACACCCTCACCAACACGGACGTTGGTGTCCATCTCATAGACGGCTCTCTGGGCCGCCCTGTCCTCTCGAAGATCAGCAGTTGATGGTCTCGATCGTGGTACTGCCGCTGGATGACCCCCACGGGTCCTGGCTGAGCGCTGGCAAACAAGCGGCACTTCGGGCTCTTCTTATTCCTCGGACTCATCCGGCACGGGAGGCTGCCTCTGACGAGCCTCGCGTATCCTCAATGACCCTCCTCGGCCACGCTCTCACTCCTCGGCGGCGCGAGCGGCCATCAAAGCCTTCTTTTCTTCTTTCGACGGCTTTTGCTTCTTTGCGGCCGGCTCCGCAATGGCCTTGCCCTTTCCTTTCTTGTCACGACCCATTGCGATGAGACAAGTGAGAGGTTGAGGTCGTGGATCGACGATGTCGGGCGCACGGAACGGCGACACAACAATCATTGCGGCCGGGAACCCTAGCGGCGTGGTGGTGGCGACCGTAGAGGGAGGCACCACGGCGGCGCAGAGGGTGGCGGTGCGGTGGTGTGGACGGTGGTAGAGCTTGGGGCAGTGGCGGTGGTGCACGGGAGGCGACGGCGGTGGCGCTAGGGTGGAGCAGAGGCGGCGGCGGCGCTGCTGCAGCGGTGCGGCGGTGGCGGTGCTGAGGCCGGAGGCGGCGGCGGCGGCCAGAGGCGGCAGCGGCCGGAGGCGGTAGTGGTCGGAGGACGGCGGTGGCGGCAGGGCGAGCGGAGCGGCGGCGGCGGAGGTGAGGCACGGGCGAGGCGTCGGGCACTGGCGTCGGGGTCGGGGAGAGAGAAATGAAGGAGGCGAAGCGGCGTTTAAAAAGTGGGGCCTGAACCCTAGGTCAAGATTTAACACCAGATGAACCGACGTCAAATAATAGGAGCATCGGTCGAATGGCACAGTAAGGGTATTCCAAAAGGTACCGTTGACACCGGATGGTCCGACATTGAACTGATTTGCATCGGTGGAATTCGGCACAGTTCCAGAAATGTGAACATCTGATGGACCGATGTTTCTCAGAATGAACTCGTCCATTGATTTGTGTTACTATCTGAACTGACTCTTGGCATTTGAACACCAACTTATCTGATGATGGTCTGGCCTAAGCATCAGATAATCCGATGACTACAAAACAGCAACATCCGATATATGTCATTTGACTCAAACAAACAACCACGAAGAAACATATGTCTTAGGACTTTTTGGGCAACCCCATACCCCTCAAAAATACTAATTGCCAATAACTTGGCTAAGCCTTAAAGCAAATAGAACACCGAAGAAAATAGGGAGGAAATTATCCAAATAAAATGTAAGGCCCATGCTTTGTGAGCTAGAGAATGAAGACTTCTATCTCTTTAAAGCATGGTCCTTTAGGCATTAACGCACCTAACATTTTGTTCTTTCCACATCATATGAGTTGAGATATTGCATTTCAAACAAGTCTCTTTCTCATGAGGTGGGTTCCCCTTTGTGACAATCTACCGTATGCAATGCCAAACAATTTATAATGCAAGAAGTTTAAATATGAGTGCAAGTTTATATGGCAGGCATCATGCAAGACATAAAGTAAATCTATATTGGCAAGTTTGAACCTTTCAAAGGCTTCTTCAGGGAAAGCCACTCTCCAAGCCTTGGGGAAACCCAAAAGAACCTCCATCCCAAGCTAAACCTTGCTCACCCCTATCCTTTGAGAGTTAGACAAGACCTATATGAGATGCATTCGTACATGATCATGGCAATTACAAGACGTTCGATGCATCTAGCACATTTAATTCACTTCTTAGTCTAGAAAAGGTTTTCTCATCTAGTGGTTTAGTGAAGATATCCGCCAATTGTTCTTCGGACCTAACACCTCGCAATGAGATGTCTCCCTTAGCTTCATGGTCCCTCAAGAAATGATGGTGAATATCAATGTGCTTAGTGCGGGAGTGTTGAACGGGGGTTTTAGCTATCTTAACCGCACTTTCATTGTCACAAAGGAGAGGCACACAACCAAGTTTAATACCAAAGTCCAAAAGGGTTTGCTTCATATAAAGAATTTTGGCACAACATGCACCGGCCGCAATATATTCCGCTTCCGCCATGGACAAAGCGACGGAATTTTGCTTCTTGCTAGACAAAGATACTAGGGAACGCCCAAGCAAGTGGCACCAACCGGAGGTACTCTTGCGATCCACGCGGCATCCGGCAAAGTCCGAATCCGAGTATCCCAAGAGATGGAATTTTGCACCTTTAGGGTACCACAAGCCCACACTAGGGGTATGCTTAAGATACCTAAGTATCCTAAAGACCGCCTTCCGATGCAATTCTTTAGGTGCCGCTTGAAAGCGAGCACACAAGCATACACTAAACATGATATCGTGCCTAGATGCGATAAGATAAAGCAATGAACCAATCATAGAATGGTAGTTAGATTGATTAATAGGTTTATCGTCCTTATCCGTGTTGAGATGACAATTTGTTGCCATTGGAGTGCTTCTTGAGCTACAATATCCCATCTCAAATTTCTTCAAGAGGTCCTTGGTATACTTTTCTTGATAGACGAAGGTCCCCTCTTGAAGTTGCTTGATTTGAAATCCAAGGAAGAAGTTGAGCTCTCCAATCATCGACATCTCGAATTCCCTAGACATCATTTTGCCAAACTCATGGCTAAGAGCTTCGTTAGTTGAACCAAAAATAATATCATCAATATAAATTTGACAAATAAAATTCTCTGTTGATGTCTTTGGTGAAGGGTGTAGTGTCCACCCTCCCGATCTTGAATCCTTGCATGATCAAGAAATCCCGTAGTCGTTCATACCATGCCCTAGGGGATTGCTTGAGCCCGTAGAGCGCCTTGTGCAACCTATACACATGATTAGGATTCCTCGGATCTTCAAACCCGGGAGGTTGTTCAACATAAACAAGCTCGTTAATGTAACCATTAAGAAAGGCACTTTTCACATCCATTTGATAAAGTCTAATATTATGATGTGATGCAAAGGCAAGAAATATACGGATGGCTTCTAGCCGGGCGACCGGAGAAAATGTCTCCCCAAAGTCTAGTCCTTCAACTTGCGAGAACCCCTTGGCCACAAGTCTTGCCTTGTTGCGGACCACAACGCCGTTCTCGTCTTGTTTGTTGCGGTACACCCACTTTGTTCCGATGATGTTCTTGTCCTTGGGTCACTCCTCCAACACCCAAACTTTCTTGTGGATGAAGTTGTTAAGTTCTTCTTGCATGGCCATCACCCAGTTTGGATCTTGGAGTGCTTCCTCAATGTGAGTGGGTTCTACACATGAAACAAACGAGTAGTGCTCACAAAATGAAGCGAAATGACGAGAACGTGTACTTACTCCCTTTGACGGGCTTCCGATGATTTGGTCCATCGGATGCGCCTTGGAGATGCATCCATGCCTCATAAGTGGTTGTGAAGCACTTGGCAGTGGTGATGCGTGCTGCTTTTCATGTGGTTGGACTTGATCATGGACTTCTTCTTCTTCTTGATGTTGTGTGGCTCGTGAGTCTTGAGTCGGCAATGGATCATCCTTCTCTTCTTCATCAACTTGAGGCGCCATAGAAGTGTTGATGTTGGAACTTGAAGCTCCCCCTTGATCATGGCTCTCCTCAACTTTAGGCTTGATGTCTCCAATGGTCATGTTCTTCATAGCCTCTCGTAAGGGCTCATCATCTATTTCATAATGACCAAAACTCTCTTCTTGGGAGCCATTAGTTTCATCAAACTCAACATCACAACTTTCCTCAACTAAATCGGAGGTTTGGTTGAATACTCGATATGCTTTTGAGTTTGATGCATAACCAAGAAATATACCAACATCACATCTTTTTTCAAACTTATCGAGCCTTTTCTTGCGGTAGATGTAGCACTTGCACCCAAAGACTCGAAAGTAGGAGATGTTGGGCTTTCTCCCAATGAGAAGTTCGTACGGGGTCTTTTGAAGTAGTCGATGTAGGTAGACCCTATTTGCGGCATGGCACGCCGTGTTGATTGCTTCGACCCAAAACTTCTCCGACGTGCCATAGTCATCAAGCATTGCTCGCGCAAGAGTGATGAGAGTCTTGTTCCTTCTTTCAACAACACCATTTTGTTGAGGAGTGTATGTGGCCGAAAACGCATGCTTCACGCCTTCACGGTCACACCACTCCCCAATGTTGTAGTTCTTGAATTCGGTGTCGTTGTCACTCCGGACCTTGATGATGGGAAGTTGAAATTCCCTTTGAGCGCGGTTAGCGAAGGTCTTGAACACTTCCATAGTTTCACTCTTGTCACCTAGAAACAAAGTCCAAGCATAGCGAGAGTAGTCATCAACTATAACAAGACAATAGAGGTTACCGCCAAGACTTTGATATGTGGACGGTCCGAAGAGGTCCATGTGGAGTAGCTCAAGTGGCTTGGAGGTTGACATCATTGTCTTCATTGGGTGGTGTGAAGCAACTTGCTTCCCGGTTTGACAAGAACTACAAAGCTTGTTCTTCTCAAATGTGACATCCTTCACGCCGGTCACCATCCCAAGCTTGAATTACTTCTTGAGCTTGCTCATCCCTATGTGCGCTATGCGTCGATGCCATAGCCAACCCAAACTTGTCTTGGTGAAAAGACAAGTGGTCAAGCTAGCATCCTTGTTGGAGAAGTCTACTAGGTAGAGATGTCACTGCCGAAATCCTTTTAAGATTAGTTCTTGGCTTGTTTCACTACTCACAACAACATCATTTTTGCTAAAGGTGCACATTAGTCCAAGATCACATAATTGTACAATAGAAAGTAAATTAAAACTAAGTGACTTAACGTACAATACATTAGAAATAGATAAGTCATTTGAAATAGCAATCTTACCTAACCCAATTACCTTACCCTTAGAGTTATCACCAAAGGTGACTTGTTCATGATTGTCGGGGTTTTCTATGGTGGTGAACATACCATCATTGTCGGTCATATGTTGAGTGCACCCGCTATCGAGTACCCAATGCTTTCCTCTGGCTTTTTAGTTCACCTACACACATGAATTCAATTTATAACTTTAGGCACCCAAGCCAACTTAGGTCCTTGTATGTGTGATACAAGTGTTTTTGGGACCCAAAGTTGCTTGGGGAGCTTCCCCTTCATGCCCTTCATATCCCCGTGTAATTTGATCACCAACATAATTGTGCTCACCAAACCCCACGTGGGTCGCTTCCCATACTTCGGGATCAATAGCCTCTAGATAAGCGCGCATGCGTGCTTTCCAATAGGCAAAGTTCTTGCCCTCGAAGATAGGAACCGAACCCCCAACCTTGGCCATTTTAGCTCTCTAGCGGTGAAGCTAGAATGATCCTATGAGCAACATTGCTCTGATACCAATTGTAAGGATCGAATGCCCAAGAGGGGAGTGAATTGGGCTTCTTTTCAAAAATTAAGGCAATAAAACTTAATTACTAAAAGCCCAATTCCTTAAGCAAACAACATATGCATTCAAGTGAACAGTAACTTTGCGATATACGAAATGCATAAGTGTAAGGGAGAGGAAGAGAATGCAAACTCCCGAGGAGACACGAGGATTTATCCCGTGGTTCGGCAAGATCGTCAAGATCTTCCTACGTCCACGTTGTGGCACCCACCAAAGGGTATAGCCACACCCAAGTCACCGAGACTAGGGATCTTCACTATTCTTCTCCGTTCGCCAACCTCGGCAAGGTGGAGCTCAAGCCTTGTACAACTTGGATCCTCCGGGCTTCCACAATCGTCTTGGCAAGCTCCGGAAGTCTCTCTCAGTTACAAACACCAAGGGACACTCCCTTACAGCTCTCACTACACTAGAGATTCCACTCACCAAGAATGGAAGCACACAAGCACTATCTCCAGTTAGTTCTAGCCTATCTCTTGGTGTGTAGGAGGTGTAAATGATCTAGAAGTGGTAGCTCAACGTCTTGAATGCTTGAGAATGTGTAGAGTATGTCTGGTGATCAAGACTTATCGAATAGACAGGTTGAATGGGTATAAATAGCCAGCCTCCATGAAATAGCCGTTGGAAAAGTAGGCTGATATCACTGCTCTGCGAACACCGGATGATTCGATGCTCTCCCTTCAGTTATCATCGGTCAAGTTCACTTTAGCTGATGTCACTATGTCAGATATGACCGTTGTTAAACCGATGTTACTCTTGTCTTCTCATCGGATGATCCGGTGGCACTTCCTCCAGAATTGGTTCAGACTTGATGCTTACTGGAGTGATTGACCGATGTGTATATTGTTGTACATCAGATGATCCGGTGCTACATTTGGTCCAAGGATATTGCATACTGTACTGATGGACCGATGTAACATTGCCCTTAACCTCAGATGATCTGGTGAGTACTTTGTTCTGAGGTCTTCTTCTTCTGCTGAACCAACTCGACCGATGTGTTGTTTTTTGGAAACATCGGTTGATTCGGTGAGTTAATTTTGTTTGCTTCGAGTTGTTCTAAGTGATTCTTTTGGAATTTTCTCAATTGACCTCTTAGACACTTGTTGTAAATATTCTTCTGATGATTGTCAAGCATTGAGTGTTTTCAATTATGGTTGAATAACTTTGACATATGAGCTTTTACTTCTAATCTTCATAAAATTGATTGATCTCATAAAGTGATTGTTTAGGGGTCTCCAATGATCATTAGTTGATGTTCATATTCATATAGATTTCATTTGATTGAGTGATATGGGAGACCTTGCGTCCACAAATTCATTAGTAAAATCCAATGGTTGTCATTAATCACCGAAACCATACCTCATGGGGGGGGGGGGCTAGATGCTTTCAATCTCCCCCTTTTTGATGATTGATGACAACACAACAAGTGAATAATAATAATAATGAATTTGATAGTACGATACTCAAGAAGATATGCAATGAGTACAAGATATGGCATTTTAAACTTGAAGACTCAAAAGAGATTAATAACGCGAAAACTCAAACGATCAATAGCTCAAGAGAATAAGTGCACATGAATACTCAATGAATAGCAAAGGAGTAGCAAAAACACCAAATTACAAAAGATATAGATAAACTCCCCCTACAGCTAGGACACTCCCCTTGAGGCTAGGATATCCTCCCCCTGACTCTACTCTAACCCTTCTCCCCCTTTGGCATCAAGACACCAAAAAGAGATCCGAGTGCCTAAGAACCTTGAGTGCTCGGAGCGATGACGAACTGGTCACCGTCGGGGGTGCTGTCGTCGGAGCTACTGCCTGCTGTTGCGGTCGAGGCTGGAGTAGAAGCAGAGGGAGCTGTAGGAGCCGTAGGAGCCGCTGTCGGTGCCTGCTGAGTTGGAGCTGCTGGCAACGGGGCACTGACAACAGATGCCGGCGTCTGCTGGAACAATGTCGTAGCCGGCAGCGGAGAGTGGATCGGTGCACCTGGAGCAAGCAGTGGAGACATGCTGATCGTCGGGATCGGCGTGGTCGGTACTGGAGCTGCAGCTGGAGCAAGGACAGACGGGGGTGGAGCAACGCCTGGCAGTTGCGACGGCAGGGCAATCCCGGTCTGGGTGTAGAGGTTGGTGATCAACCCCAGGATGCCCATCATCGCCTGCTGCGTCTGCTGCTGCTGGTCGAGGGAGCGCTGGTGCATCTGGTCTATCAGCCCAGTCAGCCTGTCTGTGTCCTCTCGCCTCTCACGGGCGATCTAGCGCTGCATCTCCTGCTGCTGCTGCTGGAGCTCCAAAAGACGTGTTGCCTGCTCAGCTCGGGCCTGCTCAGCTGCAAGCCAGTCCAGGCGCTGCTGCTCAACCATCTGCTGGAGGAGGGAGGTGAGCTCGGACGGCTGAGAGACCTGTGCCTCTGAGACGGGAGGTGGAGTAGGGGGTGGCACCGTCGAGCCTCCAGCCTCCGCGTCGTGCTGCCTGGGTGAGGGAGGAGGTGGGAAGTACTCCTCAACACTGTCATCTGTGTCACTCTCGGACCATATATGCTGAAGGTCCTCACCCTGAGCCTCTGCATGTGCAAGCCTCTCGTCTTCCTTCTCCAGGTTAGACCAATCCTCCTCGGATAGCCGAGCTCGGACCTGACGCTCGACTGGACGGCCAAGGCGGCGGTCTCCAGGAGCTGGAGCTCGGTAATGGCTGAACCGTGTGACACTCTCGTCAGTGAGACGGTCACGCACGACGGACTCCTCAGGAACAACCATGGAGAGCAAGTAGCTGATCCAGTGTCCAAACACAAGCTGCCTCATCATGCCCACTCCATCAGTGATCACGTCCTCCATCTCACATATGAGGATGTCCACAATATCTAACTCCATCTCGTTCATGATGTAGAACAGGAGGGTCTGCTGCAGGCTAGTGAACCCCTCTAGGTATCCGGACCTCGGCAAAAGTGTGCGGCGCAAGGCAAGGTGCACTATGGGCGTAGCTGGAGTCAGCAGTGCCGGTACCCTCAGCTGGTCTGGAGAAAAAGACGGTGCAAACAGGGAGCGTATCTCCTCCAGTGGTGGTGCCACTCCTCCAGTGAGCGGCCTCCTCGGCGGATCTGCCTGTCCATACACTCTCTCGTGCAGGCAAGTGTCGTGGAGATCCACTCCTAGCAGCTGTGCCAAAGTCTGTCTCGTCAAGTGATGGTGCTGGCCCATGAACATAAAGTCTATAGATCTGCGGCCCTCAGAGACGTAGAGGGTGGCGTAGAAAACACGGACCCAGTCCTCCACATATGCACTCCTCTCGTAGGACATCAGCTCCACCAGCCCTCGATACCTCGTAAAGTAGGGATGTATCTCTGTCTCTGCTGCCAGGGCAAGCTGATCCCAATCCAGAAAGTTGTGCTGGAAGAGCTTGTGGCCTCGGCGTCTATACGTCTCGTACAGCGATGCCTGAGTCAAGGTCCAGAATCGGCTGTCCACAAGTGCCTCTCTGTGCTACGGGAACCACTCTTCAAGCAAAACGCTCCATCTGAGTCTTCTGAGTTGCTTGGCCTTCATCTTCCTGTAATCTGTCAACCAGACACCTTCACCAACACGGACGGTGGTGTCCATCTCGTAGACGGCTCTCTGGGCCGCCCTGTCCTCTCGAAGATCGGCAGCTGAGGGTCTCGAACGTGGTACTGCCGGCGGATGACCCCCACGGGTCCTGGCTAAGTGTCGGCAAACAAGCGGCACTTCTGGCTCTTCTTCTTCCTCGGACTCATCCGGCACGGGAGGCTGCCTTGGACGAGCCTCGCGGATCCTTAGTGATCCTCCTCGGCCACACTCTCGCTCCTCGGCGGCGCGAGTGGCCATCAAAGCCTTCTTTTCCTCCTTCGAAAGATTTTGCTTCTTTGCGGCCGGCTCCGCAATGGCCTTGCCCTTTCCCTTCTTGTCACGAGCCATTGAGATGGGACGATGCGCGAGAATGAAGTCGACGATGTCAAGCGCACATAACGGCGACACGAAGATCGTCGCGGCCGGAAACCCTAGCGGCGTAGTGGCGGCCGTAGAGGGAGGCACCACGGCGACGCAGGAGCGGTGGTGCAGCTGTGCCTGGGGCGGCGGCGGTGGTGCACGGAGGTGGCGGTCGGCGGTGCTTGGGTGGAGCGGCTGCGGCGGTGGAGGGGAGCGGCGGCGGCGCTGGAGGAAGCGACGGCGGTGGCGGTGTTGCGGTGGTGCGGCGGCGGCGGCGCTGGAGGGAGCGGCAGCGCTGCTGCGGTGGTGGAGCGGCGGCCGGAGGGCGGCGGCGGCCGGAGGGCAGCGGCGGCCGGAGGCGGTAGGGCGAGCGGAGCGACGGCGGCGGAGGTGAGCGAGCGTCGGGGTCGGGGAGAGAGAAAAGAGGAGGTGGAGCGGCGTTTAAAAAGTGGGTCCCGAACCCTAGCTTGAAATTTAACACCAGATGGACCGACGTTAAAAGATAGAGGCATCGATCGAATGGCACAGTAAGGGTATTCAAAAAGGTACCGTTGACACCGTATGGTCCGACGTGGAAGGAAATAGCATCGGTTGATTTCAGCACAGTTCCAGAAATGTGAACACCGGCTGGACCGATGTTTCTCAGAATGAACTCGTCGGTTTATTTGTGTTACTGACTGAGCTGACCCTTGGCTATTGAACACAAAGTGATTCGATGATGGTCTAGCCTAAGCATCGGATAATCTGATGACTACAAAACAGCAACATCACATATATGTCCTTTGACCAAACAAACAAACAATGAGAAACACATGTCTCAGGACTTTTTGGGCAACCCCTTACCCCTCAAAAATGCTAATTGCCAATAACTTGGCTAAGCTTTAGAGCAAATAGAACACCGAGAAAAATAGGGAGGAAATTATCCAAATAAAATGTAAGGCCCATGCTTTGTGAGCTAGAGGATGAAGACTTCTATCTCTTTAAAGCATGTTCCTTTAGGCATTAACGCACCTAACATTTTGTTCTTCCCACATCATATGAGTTGAGATATTGCATTTCAAACAAATCTCTTTCTCATGAGGTGGGTTCCCCTTTGTGACAATCTACCGTATGCAATGCCAAACAATTTATAATGCAGGAGATTTAAGTATGAGTGCAAGTCTATATGGCAAGTATCATGCAAGACATAAAGTAAATCTATCTTGCCAAGTTTGAACCTTTCAAAGGCTTCTTCAAGGAGAGCCACTCTCCAAGCCTTGGGGAAACCCAAAAGAACCTCCATCCCAAGCTAACCCTTGTTCACCCCTATCCTTTGAAAGTTAGACAAGACCTATATGAGATGCATTCTTACATGATCATGGAAACTTACATGACGTTCGATGCATCTAGCACATTTAACTCACTTCTTAGCCTAGAAAAAATTTTCTCATCAAGTGGTTTAGTGAAGATATCCGCCAATTGTTCTTCGGACCTCACACCTCGCAATGAGATGTCTCCCTTAGCTTCATGGTCCCTTAAGAAATGATGGCGAATATCAATGTGCTTAGTGCGAGAGTGTTGAACGGGGTTTTAGCTATCTTAACCACACTTTCATTGTCACAAAGGAGAGGCACACAACCAAGTTTAACACCAAAGTCCAAAAGGGTTTGCTTCATATAAAGAATTTGGGCACAACATGCACCGGTCGCGATATATTCCGCTTTCGCCGTGGACAAGGCGACGAAATTTTGCTTCTTGCTAGACCAAGATACTAGGGAACGCCCAAACAAGTGGCACACACTGGAGGTACTCTTGCGGTCTACACGACATCTGGCAAAGTCCGAATCCGAGTAACCTAAGAGATGGAATTTTGCACCTTTAGGGTACCACAAGCCCACACTAGGGGTATGCTTAAGATACCTAAGTATCCTAAAGACCGCCTTTTGATGCAATTCTTTAGGTGCCGCTTGAAAGCGAGCACACAAGCATACACTAAACATGATATCGGGCCTAGATGCGGTAAGGTAAAGCAATGAACCAATCATAGAACGGTAGTTAGATTGATCAATAGGTTTACCGTCCTTATCCGCATCGAGATGACAATTTGTTGCCATTGGAGTGCTTCTTGAGCTACAATCTCCCATAAAAATTTCTTCAAGAGTTCCTTGGTGTACTTTTCTTGATAGACGAAGGTCCCCTCTTGAAGTTGCTTGATTTGGAATCCAAGGAAGAAGTTGAGCTCTCCAATCATCGACATCTCGAATTCCCTAGACATCATTTTGCCAAACTCATGGCTAAGAGCTTCGTTAGTTGAACCAAAAATTATATCATCAACATAAATTTGACAAATAAATAATTCTCTGTTGATGTCTTTGGTGAATAGTTTAGTGTCCACCCTCCCGATCTTGAATCCTTGTATGATCAAGAAATCCCGTAGTCGTTCATACCATGCCCTAGGTGCTTGCTTGAGCCCGTAGAGCGCCTTGTGCAACCTATACACATGATTAGGATTCCTCAGATCTTCAAACCCGGGAGGTTGTTCAACATAGACAAGCTCGTTAATGTAACCATTAAGAAAGGCACTTTTCACATCCATTTGATAAAGTCTAATATTATGATGTGATGCAAAGGCAAGAAGTATACGGATGGCTTCTAGCCGGGCGACCGGAGCAAATGTCTCCCCAAAGTCTAGTCCTTCAACTTGCGAGAACCCCTTGTCACAAGTCTTGCCTTGTTGCGGACCACAACGCCATTCTCGTCTTGTTTGTTGCGGTACACCCACTTTGTTCCGATGACGTTCTTGTCCTTGGGTCGCTCCTCCAACACCGAAACCTCATTGCGGATGAAGTTGTTAAGTTCTTCTTGCATGGCCATCACCCAATTTGGATCTTGGAGTGCTTCCTTAATGTGAGTGGGTTCTACACATGAAACAAACGAGTAGTGCTCACAAAACGAAGTGAAATGGCAAGAACGTGTACTTACTCCCCTTGACGGACTTCCAATAATTTGGTCCATCGGATGCGCCTTGGAGATGCGTCCATGCCTCATAAGTGGTTGTGAAGCACTTGGCGGTGGTGATGCGTGTTGCTCTTCTTGTGGTTGGACTTGATCATGGACTTCTTCTTCTTCTTGATGTTGTGTGGCTTGTGAGTCTTGAGTCGGCAATAGATCATCCTTCTCTTCTTCATCAACTTGAGGCGCCATGGAAGTGTTAATGTTGGAACTTGAAGCTCCCCCTTGATCATGGCTCTCCTCAACTATAGGCTTGATGTCTCCAATGGTCATGTTCTTCATAGCTTCTCGTAGAGGCTCATCATCTATTTCATCATGACCAAAACTCTCCTCTTGGGAGCCATTAGTTTCATCAAACTCAACATCACAACTTTCCTCAACTAAACTGGAAGTTTGGTTGAATACTCGATATGCTTTTGAGTTTGATGCATAACCAAGAAATATACCAACATCACATCTTCTTTCAAACTTACCGAGCCTTTTCTTGCGGTATATGTAGCACTTGCACCCAAAGACTCGAAAGTAGGAGATGTTGGGCTTTCTCCCAATGAGAAATTTGTACGGGGTCTTTTGAAGTAGTCGATGTAGGTAGACCCTATTTGCGGCATGGCACGCCGTGTTGATTGCTTCGGCCCAAAACTTCTCCGACGTGCCATAGTCATCAAGCATTGCTCGCGCAAGAGTGATGAGAGTCTTGTTCTTTCTTTCAACAACACCATTTTGTTGAGGAGTGTATGTGGCCGAAAACTCATGCTTCACTCCTTCACGGTCACACCACTCCCCAATGTTGTAGTTCTTGAATTCGGTGCCGTTGTCACTCCAGACCTTGATGATGGGAAGTTGAAATTCCCTTTGAGCGTGGTTAGCGAAGGTCTTGAACACTTCTGGAGTTTCACTCTTGTCACCTAGAAACAAAGTCCAAGCATAGCGAGAGTAGTCATCAACTATAAGAAGACAATAGAGGTTACCGCCAAGACTTTGATATGTGGACAGTCCGAAGAGGTCCATGTGAAGTAGCTCAAGTGGCTTGGAGGTTGACACCATTGTCTTCATTGGGTGGTGTGAATAAACTTGCTTCCCGACTTGACAAGCGCTACAAAGCTTGTTCTTCTCAAATGTGACATCCTTCACGCCGGTCACCATCCCAAGCTTGAATGACTTCTTGAGCTTGCTCATCCCTATGTGGGCTATGCGTCGATGCCATAGCCAACCCAAACTTGTCTTAGTGAAAAGACAAGTGGTCAAGCTAGCATCCTTGTTGGAGAAGTCTACTAGGTAGAGATGTCCATGCCAAAATCCTTTGAAGACTAGTTCTTGGCTTGTTTCACTACTCACAACAACATAATTTTTGCTAAAGGTGCACGTTAGTCCAAGATCACATAATTGTGCAATAGAAAGTAAATTGAAACTAAGTGATTTAATGTACAATACATTAGAAATAGATAAGTCATTTGAAATAGAAATTTTACCTAACCCAATTACCTTACCCTTAGAGTTATCACCAAAGGTGACTTGTTCATGATTGTCGGGGTTTTCTATGGTGGTGAACATACCATCATTGCCGGTCATATGTTGAGTGCACCCGCTATCGAGTACCCAATGCTTTCCTCTGGCTTTGTAGTTCACCTACACACATGAATTCAATTTTTAACTTTAGGCACCCAAGCCAACTTAGGTCCTTGTATGTGTGATACAAGTGTTTTTGGGACCCAAAGTTGCTTGGGGAGCTTCCCTTCATGCCCTTCATATCCTTGCCAATGAATCTTGCCTTCACCTTGCCATCTACTTTACTCAAGAGATAAAAACAATCATTGAAAGTAGATTTGTAATTAATGGGCAATTTTGGAGAAGGCCGGTTAGGAAGAGGACACTCTCTTGTGTGGTGACCGGTGACCTCATAATGTTGGCAATAAGAACCAACTTCCTTGATGAAGCTTGTTCTAAGCTCCGGTGAGGGCACCTTTCCTTTGTTAGGCACCGGGAAGGATCCAAGTCCTCTCTTGTTGAAGGCCTTTGCTTGTTGGAAGAGGATTTCCTTGTGCTTGACTTCTCCTTTTGATAGTCTAGCCACACTAGTGCAGAGACTCTCAATTTCTTCCAACAAGTCCTTCTCCCTAGCATTTTCTTTTAAAGGCAAAGACTTGTGCAAGACATTAGTGGCATGAGAAGTAATGGATACCTTATCATTAAGAGTTTGTTTCTTTATATTTTTCAACTCTTGATCAAGCGCTTCATGAGCAAGGTTAAGTATTTGATGCTCTTGGATCAACTCATTGTGCTTTCCCAAGAGTGCTTGGTGGGCTAAGTCAAGCTCATGATGATCTAACTTGATTTGAGTCTTATCCTCCTCAACTTGCTTGATATGGGATTTGAGCGTGTCATGCTCTTTGAGTATGCTTTCATACTTGTTAAGCAAATCAAGGTTAACACTCTCAAGCTTAGCACGAGTTTCTTCAAGAGCCTTAACCTTACTCTTTTCCCTCTTAATGATAGTGTGATATTCATTTATTAATGAGGTTAAATCATCGGGGGAAAGCTCATCATCGCTAGAATCATCACATACCTTGGTGTTACCTTTAGCCATGAGGCACATGGGTGGTGGATGAAGAGTTGAGTCATCATTGTTGGCAATGGCAAGGCCGGCCAAACTTTCTTCTTCCGCTTCACTCTCTTCATCACTTGATTCTTCGTCGGTGACCCATTCATTTGCCTCACACATGAACACCTTTTGTGGGGCATTTATTTTCTTTGGGAAGAGCTTTGCCTTCTTGCCCTTGTCATATTTCTTCTTCCCAAAGGATCTTGGTTTGGGTTTGACCTCTTCTTCATCATCTTCGCTATCTTCAAGCTTGCGATGCTTGCTCTTGTGGTTCTCTCTTCTTTTGTACGGTTTTGGACAATCATAGGAGATGTGGCCTTGATCACCACAATTGTAGCAAGTCTCGTGGTCGTCTCTCCTTGGTAGAAACGCTTCCTTCTTGGGATCAAAGGTGTATCCCTTCTTGGCAATCTTGGAGTTCAAGCAAGAGAACTTCCTCATCATCAATGCAAGCTCATCATCGTCATCTTCACTTGATGCTTGCTCCTCTTCACTTGAGCTAGGCTCAACCACCTTCTTTTTCTGGAGACTTGCTTTCTTGGTGGAGGCCTTTAGGGCAATTGTCTTTGAAGATGATTGCTCCATCATCCCAAGTACACTCATCTCATGAGCATGAATCTCTCCAATGAGTTCCGAAACTTCAATGTGGTCAAGAGATTCTTTTTGAAGCATGGAGTTGATGATGTTGTACTTTGGCTTGGGAAGGAGCATAAGAATCTTGCGGTTGATGAGTCCCTTGCCAAGAGAAGCAATGTCAAGAGCATTAATTTCTTCAATAAGCACATTCAAGCGAGAGAACATTTCATTGACATTTTCATGAGGTAGCATTTTAAATTCATCATATTTGGCTTTAAGCATGTGATATTTTAGTTCCTTGACACGAGAAGAGCCCTCATGAATTTCTATTAGGCAAGCCCAAATTTCACAAGCCTTTTCCTTACTAGCAATCCTAGCAAACACATCTTGACTAATACATTCATAAATTGCATTCCTAGCTTTAGCATCCCACTTAATTTGATCACCAACATAATTGTGCTCACCAAACCCCGCGTGGGTCGCTTCCCATACTTCGGGAGCAATAGCCTCTAGATAAGCGCGCATGCGTGCTTTCCAATAGGCAAAGTTCTTGCCCTCGAAGATAGGAACCGAACCCCCAACCTTGGCCATTTTAGCTCTCTAGCGGTGAAGCTAGAATGATCCTATGAGCAACCTTGCTCTGATACCAATTGTAAGGATCGAATGCCCAAGAGGGGGGGTGAATTGGGCTTCTTTTCAAAAATTAAAGCAATAAAACTTAATTACTAAAAGCCCAATTCCTTAAGCAAACAACCTATGCATTCAAGTGAACAGTAACTTTGCGATATACGAAATGCATAAGTGTAAGGGAGAGGAAGAGAATGCAAACTCCCGAGGAGACACGAGGATTTATCCCATGGTTCGGCAAGATCGTCAAGATCTTCCTACGTCCACATTGTGGCACCCACCAAAGGGTATAGCCACACCCAAGTCACCGAGACTAGGGATCTTCACTATTCTTCTCCGTTCGCCAACCTCGGCAAGGTGGAGCTCAAGCCTTGTACAACTTGGATCCTCCGGGCTTCCACAATCGTCTTGGCAAGCTCCAGAAGTCTCTCTAAGTTACAAACACCAAGGGACACTTCCTTACAGCTCTCACTACACTAGAGATTCCACTCACCAAGAATGGAAGCACACAAGCACTATCTCCAGTTAGTTCTAGCCTATCTCTTGGTGTGTAGGAGGTGTAAATGATCTAGAAGTGGTAGCTCAATGTCTTGAATGCTTGAGAATGTGTAGAGTATGTCTGGTGATCAAGACTTATCGAATAGACAGGTTGAAGGGGTATAAATAGCCAGCCTCCACGAAATAGTCGTTGGAAAAGTAGGCTGACATCACTGCTCTGCGAACACCAGATGATCCGATGCTCTCCCTTCAGTTATCATCGGTCAAGTTCACTTTAGCTGATGTCACTGTGTCAGATATGATCGTTGTTAAACCGATGTTACTCTTGTCTTCTCATCGGATGATCCGGTGGCACTTCCTCCAGAATTGGTTCAGACTTGATGCTTACTGGAGTGATTGACCGATGTGTATATTGTTGTACATCGGATGATCCGGTGCTACACTTGGTCCAAGGATATTGCATACTGTACTGATGGACCGATGTAACATTGCCCTTAACATCGGATGATCCGGTGAGTACTTTGTTCTGAGGTCTTCTTCTTCTGCTAAACCAACTCGACCGATGTGTTGTTTTCTGGAAACATCAGTTGATCCGGTGAGTTGATTTTGTTTGCTTCGAGTTGTTCTAAGTGATTCTTTTGGAATTTTCTCGATTGACCTCTTAGACACTTGTTGTAAATACTCTTCTGATGATTGTCAAGCATTGAGTGTTGTCAATTATGGTTGAATAACTTTGACATATGAGCTTTTACTTCTAATCTTCATAACATTGATTGATCTCATAAAGTGATTGTTTAGGGGTCTCCAATGATCATTAGTTGATGTTCATATTCATATAGATTTCATTTGATTGACTGATATGGGACACCTTGCATCCACAAATTCATTAGTAAAATCCAATGGTTGTCATTAATCACCGAAACCATACCTCATGGGGGGCCTAGATGCTTTCACTTACTGTACTGATGGACCGATTTAACATTGTCTTTTATCATTGGATGATCTGGTGAGTACTTGGTTCTGAGGTCTTCTTCTTCTGCTGAACCAATCGGCCGATGTGTTGTTCTCTGGAAACATCGGTTGATCCGGTGAGTTGATTTTGTTTGCTTCGAGTTATTCTAAGTGATTCTTTTGTATTTTGCTCGATTGACCTCTTAGACATTTGATGGAAATTTTCTTCTGATGATTGTCAAGCATTGAGTGTTGTCAATTATGGTTGAATAACTTTGACATATGAGCTTTTACTTCTAATCTTCATAAATTGATTGATCTCATAAAGTGATTGTTTAGGGGTCTCCAATGATCAGTAGTTGATGTTCATATTCATATAGATTTCATTTGATTGAGTGATATGAGAGACCTTGCATCCACAAATTCATTAGTAAAATCAAATGGTTGTCATTAATCACCAAAACCATACCTCATGGAGGCCTAGATGCTTTCAAATGTAACACCCTCATTTTCATGCATCATGCCCTACATACACTCATATACATGTTTAACATTAACCCACAACAAGAGGAACGAGTTTAAAATTGATTTGGAGCATTTAAAATTGATTTGGAACAAAACCGCACTTAAAATGCAGGAAAGTGCGGACTAGTCCGATTTTACTGAGGACTAGTCCGATTTCTCTCTAACTAAAAATGGACTTGTCCATTTTTGCTGCGGACTAGTCCGATTTTTCCTCTCGAAACTTTCGGACTTGTCCGATTTTGTGCGGACTAGTCCGATATTCCAATAATCCTTGAAAAATTGCTAAGTCCCTGGACTTTTCTGGACTAGTCCGGTGTTCCAGCAGACTTGTCCGATTTTCTTCTCTGACTAAAGTCGGACTTGTCCGATTTTAGGCCAGACTTGTCCGATTTTCTCACAGGACGACTTCGGACTAGTCCGGTCCATTCTGGACTTGTTCGATATTTCGCGACTCTGAGTTGATCTTTTGTTTTACGACTTGTTTCTTGGGTTTCACGTTAAGTGGGCCTAGGGACGTCGTGCCTAACTCTTTTAGAGCCCATGTGGGACTCTAAACCGGCCTCTACTCATGCCAAACTCGAAATCTATCTAACCCTAGCCTCCACCTCTATATAAACAACCCCACCCCTTGGCTTGACATCTATTTGCCACTTTTCCACCCCACCCAAACCCTAGTTCGTGGAGAGCCACCACCAAGGAAGGAGGAGAAGATCCCAAGCAAGAAGAAGAAGAGGAGGAAACGAAAGAGGATCAAGATCTCCACCAAGCTTTCGTTCTTCAACACCAATTCATCTCCAAGTTCATCACCAACCCTAGATCACCAAGATCCAAGTGCTACCTCCAAGTTTCTTGATTCATTGGAGTTCTAAACACCTGGTATAACTTCTATTCTCTTTTCCTTACGTGAATTCAACCCTTAATCTCCAAATTCACGTCGATCTAGAAAATCCTAATCTGCTGATCTCGTAAAGTGCGGACTTGTCCGGTCCCTAACAGACTAGTCCGATTTCCCTAGATAAATTGTGTTGAATTAATTCCAAAAACTGACCTAATCAACTCCAAACCTGTATAAACTTGTTAAAAGCTATTAGGACTAGTTAGTTATCATTAAAAGCAATCTATTTACAAGTTCTACCTTGCATTTGCATTAATCATGCATGTCATGACATATTGAGTAATATTTGTGCACTCTTTGATTGTGTTCTTGTCTTGTATGTTTATTGTGTGGATTAGACAGCTTTGCGCTAGAGCGTGCCGTGGAGGATCTACAGCACCAAGAGTTTGAAGGCTTTGACCCTAATCAACAGCAAGAGCAAGGCAAGTGTCCTTGAAGCATATTGATCCCGTTTTGAAATAAATGTTTTGTTTGCAAAATTGCATGCTTGTGTCAATTTGCTGGGAATCCTATGATAGGAAATTGACTAGCTTTGTTTAACCACCCTTGTCACCTGGGACATATGATAGAGAGTCGGGAAGGGTTTTTACCTTTTACATCGCTTAATTAATTGGGATGGGAAGACTACACTACACATTTAATTATGCATTAATGTTATTCTATTAATGTGAACTGGTCAATATGATATGGTAATGGGTGATCTAAGCAAGCCTGGTATGTGGATGGGTTGGATGTTATGGTGGTTTGCTTGCTTTAGATCTAAGGACCGGTTCATGCGAGAATAAGCCAGGACTATAGTGCCACCACGAGGCCAAGTACGGGTGCGGCGTAGTTGATTAATTAGGGTTTTGCTAGTACTGTTTGGACCATTATAGATGCTCGGGGAAGGGGTAGTCGGATTGGGTTTGTTGATGATTGGTGGGACTACCCTGGGATCCGAATGGCTCAAGAGGGGGCCCTTGGTTGAAGATGTGCTCTGAGGGAGACATCGCCACCGGTGAAACCTCAGTGGGGTCTAAATAGGCTAGTAATCCTTTTGTAAAGGCTATTTTGTGATCTCTTGACCATACACCAAAGGAAGTGTAATTGGCATAAAGGAGGTTCTTTAGTCACCGATGGGTGATGAAATCACAAACACGTGGGTAAAGTGGTACAAACTCTGCAGAGTATTAAAACTATCATGATAGACGTGCTCCCGGTTATGAGCACCTGGACAACTTCCATGATTAGAGGGAACTCGGTATTGGGATGGTATTTGGGATGGTTATGGTTTGGTAATGGTTATAGCTGGTTATGAATTTATTTCTGGTATTGAATATGGTTATTGGTAATGGTGAAATCTGGAATTATTGATGAGGATGGTGAACTATGGACTGGTATTATGATTACTATATGGCTTATGATGGGTTTGATTCATATAAATATAATATATTGCTTTTCAAATGTTCTAATGTACTTTTCAGCACTTAGCCATTATTATTGTCGTCATTTGAATAAGCCATATGTCATACTTTCCACACTTGCTGAGTACGACATGTACTCACTCTTGCAATCCCCCCAACAGTTGCAGGTCAGGATTGGGAGTTTAATGGCGATAATGCAGAGTTCTAGGTCGTGTCTACCGTCAGCTTGCCTGTGGTGTTGATTGGAGCTGCGCTATCCCCTATGCTTAGTTTGCTTAGTTGCTTAATTAGTTTATTTCCGCTGCATTAGTTGAACTTGTCATTAATATTTATTAGAGTTTGTAATCGAGGATAATATGAGTTTTTTAATAAAATTTGGTTAATTAATCTTGTTCTATGGTAATTTTCTGTATACTTTTTTGTAAATGCACTCGTGTATGTGTGATGAACATCCTAGGCACACATATGCGTTAGCTTGGTTCTTTTTCGGAACCGAGCGTCACATTTAACTTATCAATCTCGGTTGTACCAGGTTACCATATATTGTTTAGATCTTTCGTGAACCTAAATTCCGCAAATAACTTGTAGAAATCAAATTTTTAGATTTTCCTCATGTGCTGAGCAGACTCGTCCGACCCTGTCCAGACAAGTCCGACCTCAGCGATTTAATCTCGTTTGATTAAGTCATTTCAGGTCTTATTACCTATTCACCCCCCCTCTAGGCGACTTTCATATACAAATTTACTCACACCACAACACATACTAACACAAATACGCACATGATCAACACTACAACTATACATAGTTTTGGAATCGCGTCCATATAGAGATCATCAAGATCATCACAATCTAATTTGTAACAGGGATGTCACCCTCCCATTGTGGCTCCACACGTGAGAGATATTAACAGAAACTTTTATGAGGACATGCCCCGATAATAACACCAGGTGTCCAATCCACAGACCGAACTTTTGACTGGTAAATACCAATGTCCATCCTTACCACTAAACCATATGCTCAATCTTCACTAATTTTTTTGAAGAAGAAGACAACAACAATCTCAATCTTGGTAAAATTTGATGAAGTAACTGTTGACTTTCGATAAAGAAATTGAGTAAAGAACATATGAGAGAAGCGCGGTCTCAACCACACACTTAAAGGAGTCTCAACTGAAGAAATTCCAGCAAAGTTTTGGCTAGATATTGCACGCCAGCCATTTCTCTCCTTACTTGAAAAAAAGACAGCAGCAAGAATTGGCATTGTACCACGAACACTGTGACAAAACTAATTCTGAATGTCATCAAACCTAATGGCGCATGTTGTTCAAGCACTACGCACTCCGGTCTGACTGACTCCATGATTAATCCCTTGTCACGCTGAAGATAGAGTACACAATTGCGGTGGATGCCTCCTCTACGAGCCCATAGCGTGACCACGCGCCTGCGCGTCACCGCTGTCGGCAGATCAATAGCCCGCGCCGTGGTGCGAGACGCACCCGCGGGGAGCGGTTGACCGCCCCCCTGTGGTTGCTGTTGGACAGGTACAGTTAGGAACGTGTGCTATCCGCATAGGCACCCTCTAAAGCATAATCTAAAGACTCATCTTCCTCTATTTTTTAGTATCTTATTATAAATTCTCTAAATTTACACCTATCCAGTAGGTGTAGGTTTTACAGTATGCCTCTGCGGACGGTAAGACTATGCATAATGAAAAATATTTGTTTTTTTTAATGACAAATATTAGCTCATCAGTCTTATGTGTACAAGCTTATCCTTTTTTGTCTAGTCCTATTTTTCAACAATCAGTAGCGTATATCATCGATATATACATGTACATATCTGTAAAATAGTAATCAGATGTTGATCACGCATTGCAACAACGAAAAAAATTGCTACAAACTTTTTGTTGGTATAGTGTATCACAATCCACACAACAGCATCTTTTTTTTTCATTTTTAACTTAAATATCTAAAAAGGATTGAAATTTGAAACTGAAATTACTTCAACATTTTGCGCTAACAGAGACCGTTTCCTTTTTACTTGATAAAGCTGCCACTAGTTGAAGCGCACTATTATATTTTGATTTTTCCACGAGCCGTGCTCCTAGTTATCTGGTTAATCTTTTCAATCCGCTGTCCACTTCTCCAGAACGCTGAGCAGACTAGTACCTACATTGGCATGCCAACATTATATTGCTAATACGGAAATGTTTCAAGTCAAGAGTGTATGTGTGTAGCAGCATAATGGTACGGGTAACAAATCCCAACACAAAACTTTTTGATCTAAATTTGAATTACGGAATTTGAATATGCAAACATTGCTTCTGAGCTAGAACCATCAAGAATCAGTCAAATCAAAGTTTTCACTTGAATAAATTAAACTGTCTCAGAGAAGCCGGCTCCATTATTATTTCGTGAAATCCAGAACTTAAAACAAGGCTCTTTCTGCACGGTGAACATACAAAAACGTAATGTTGTTGAGCATAATTGTGCTCACTCATAGTTACAATAGATCCTAATGGTCAAGTATAATTGTGTGAAAGGAGTCTTAGCCTATGGGTCAAGTACTCTTAATAGCACTTGTCAGATCCTGGATTAATTCAACCTTGTTGGAAGCGAATTTCAAGTTGTTAAAAAAAAGATTGTCCTAGATTACAGGTGGTCAGCAGGCCGTGCCGGGCCGGCCCGAATCCGGCTGGGCTCGGGCCTTGAAACCTAAGGCACGACACGACCCATGAAATAAGCGTGTCGGGTCGGGCCGGCATGACGGCCTGAAGGTCAGGCCCGAGTATGACACGCCTGCACATTTCGCGTGTCGGGCCCGTTCGCGGGCCGAGCATGCCGGGCCAGCCCGAGCCCGGTTGACATTCAACACCCAGTTGATACATAATAGTGTACAAAAACTGAAAGTTGAGTTACAAAAGTACAGACTGATACAGATAAACAAAGTAGTCTGATAATCTGATCACCTCGCTTAAAAGAGCTTAATTACAAAGTTACAACGGCTGCCTCATTAATAATCTTTAGGTAAAACCCATAACAACTACATGGGACAAAACACCTAAAGGAAAAAAGAGTACAACCAACACCTTTTGTGATCAATAGCACAATAACAGTCTATAATAGTCCAATCTCACTACTCAATCACACAACATACAAATAACAGTCATCAATCAATCTTCATCGAGATATAAATTGTCCATCTTCTCTTGAAGGTCCTGATTCACCATGTTGTGTTGTTGCCAAGTGTCGCCTTGCTCCCCGTCCTTAATCAAGGACAGCATTTCCACATGTTCCGGAGTAAGACTCCAACGACGCTCCTCGATTTACCTGCCACATAGAAACTGGCACAATCATTAAGTCCTTAGCCAAAATAGACAGAATAGGGTAAGTCCTTTTGTGTTCATGCCACCAAGTTAGAATACTAAAGGAATCATCAAATTCAGAAACTGAATCTGAATCTAAGTAAGAAGCTAATTCATAAACATTGCAAGTGACATGAGTAGAGGTTGTAGTACCAGTAGCAGATGCAGATCCACAACTAGAAACAGAACCTAAACCTCTACCATATATTCGGTTCCAAGAACTCACCTGCTTACCTGCTGATGTGCTAGTTGGGGTACGCCTATGCAATCTGATTGAACCAAATTTACTCTCATATTTAAGAAACAAGTTAGATAATTCAGTCTTAATAGTGTGGTAATATGGAACATAATCATGATTAAGCAATTGAGACGAGAATTGAAGAGCATTGGTTAAACCTGTTAATTTAGCTCTAGGGTCTAAGATGAAAGCAAGAGAGTATAACAGTGGTATGTCAACCCAATATTTAAGAATTTTTGACTTCATTGGAACCACAATCTCTGAATATAGGATCATTTTTATATTGGTTTAAGTGGTCAGCAAGTTCAAGTATAATATGTATCATCAATGGGGGAAGTGAGATAGTAAATACCAGATAGAGTTATAGTGGATAAGTAAAACAACTCTAAAAAATTTAACATAGTCTGAGCAACATACCAATGATCACCAGTCAACAATGTGCCTTGATAATGAGTATGAATAAAAACTGAGAAGGTATCTTTATATGGTGCAATATGTTTAAGCATAAGCTATATATCATTCCACCTTACATCCATGTCTAATGTAAACTTGCGAGGACAAACTTCCATAGACAAACAAAAGATTTATAAGATGCAATTCTTTGATTAGAAGAGTTTTAAAAAGATATTGTTGTTCTGAAATCTTCTAAATATGATTTAATACATTTGAGTCCAGATTTCACTATGAGGTTGATTATATGGCATGCACATCGTTGATGCAAGAGAGTGAAACCAACATCTGAATACATCAGTGGAGACAAATGTTGTACAACACGGGCATTAGCAAATGTATTATCAAGAGTGATAGAAAGAACCTTATCATTCATGCCAAATTCAGAAACAACTGAAATAATGTGATCAGCTATGTTACTTCCAGAATAAGAACAGTCAATCAGCCGTATACCAACAATCCTTTTTCCTAAGTCCCGGTCACTAGTAACAAAATGAAACACAACACTCAAATAGTCTTCTTTAGCATTACAAGATCAAATGTCTGATGCTAAACAAACACAATTAGCTGCATTCAACATTTCAATTACATGGTCTCTCTTAGATTTAAAATAGTCTTCAAGATCTCTAGTTGAAGATTGTCTGAACACTTTTTTAAAGCTAGGATTATGTGCAGATCAAATATAATCTTCAAAAGCACAAGTGGAACCAATTGACAGTGGTAAATCTAACCTAGCAATAAACTTCACAAGTTCAGTTCTTGCAACATCTGGATCATATTGAAAATGACGAACTACACTATCACTACTAAAATGTAATTGAGATTGAGATGCAGCAGAGGAAGCTAAACATTTTCTTTTACATGATGCAGCATGACGAAGCAGATGACCTATACCAGCAGCAGATCTAGCACTCAATGTAGTTTTGCAATGTTTGCAGCGAGCTCCATACCTTACTTTCTTACCTTTGACCATATTAGACAACTCTTCCGTATCATCCCATACATCCGAAGTACATGGCCGCTGCTTCCTGCCGGTGGTGCTCGTGGACGGACTAGCATCATTTACCAGAGGCAGCGGCGAGGAGTCCAATGCTCCTGTTACAGGGGCAACAGCAGTAGAGCCGAACAAATCCTCAGCACCTGAAACAAGACAACCACAAAACCACTCCAATAGTGATGCAATATATGAAACAGTGAAACAGTGATGAAACAGTGAGACAGTGATGAAACAATAGATGAAAGACAATGATGAACAAATAGATGAAACAATAGATCAAGCACACAACAACATATGAAACAATGGATCAAGCGGACAGTATATGAAAATGAAACAATATATCGAGCAGTCACCACTTCTCTCTTCTCAAACAATATGTCAATATATGAAACAATAGATCAAACAGTCATGATGTGAATAGAACAATAGATCAAGTAGTCAAAATGATAGATCAAGCAGTCAAAGCAATAGATCAAGCAAACAACAGTCATGATTCATCATTCATGAGTCAAAACAAAGGAAGTGCGGTCATGTCGTCGTCGTTTTCATCGTCTGCAAGACTCTCCAGTCGAAGGTCTTCGTTGATGGTGCCGATTCCCTCTCCCTGTCCAGCCATGACGTAGGGGCACCGACGTGCATCGAGCCGTCAACACCAACAGTCTGCAAGGCGGGAGGCACCAAGCTCCGGCAGGAGGCGGCACCGACACTCTGCGGAGACAGCGGCCACCTAGATCCGACTAGCGGCAGAAAGGAAGAGGGGGATCTGAGCTCAACACGGCCGCACGACGGCGGCGCCGACCCGCGGGGGCACCGTCCTCAAGACCTCGACTTCTCCGCAGACCGTAGGGGCACCAACTACCTAGATCCGGCGAACGGCGGCACAAGAAGTGGGGATCCGAGGCCAACACAAACGAACGATGACGACACCGTCTCGAGACCTCGACTTCTCCGCAGGGCCCGAGAGCGAGTCAGTGAGAGGCGACTGGGGAGGGTAGACCCAGACGGCGAGGAGTGGGGAGGGGAGGAACGGAGGATGGATGCCGGCGGACGGCACTATCAGCCAACAAGGGGGATCTGGTTCTCGGGACAGGGACTAGGGTTTTGCCAAAGCGGGAAGGGATTGTCTGGATCGAGTCGAAATGCGGCGCGGGGTAGGGTTTCGCCGATGGGGGGAAGGGGGGTCGATTTTATATGCCGACGACATATTAGACAGGCCGTCCGGGCCGTGCTCGAGCCGTGCCCGTGCTTTCGTGCCAATCGGCTCGAGTTGCCGAGCCTGACGGGCTAGTTCTAAATGGGCCGTGTCGGGCTAGCTCGACGGGCCTGCGGCTGAGCCCGAGCACGGCCTGGACCGGGCTTCGGTCCGGCCCGAGCCCATTTTTTTGGGTCGTACTGGGTTCGGGCCGTGCTTTTTTTGCGGGCTTTCAGGTCGGCCCGTCTGGCTCGGCACATCTGCCACCGCTAACCTAGATTCGGCTACGCCTTCACCAAGATTTGCATAGGGGAGGGGGTCTTCAGAGGATCAATAGACATCCTATTGTGTGCGTTTTCTTACGAGATATGGTTGTGTCTCTAATAATACTGGGTTGCATATTTTGTAGAGACCGAAATGTATTTTTATTATTAAAAAAAAATGATTACAATAAATGTATCCAGATGCAGCAAAGGTCAATAACTTATTGAGCACGATTTAATCTGACTACTAATAACAGTTTGGATATTTTTTTACTACTGTAACCTTAATGCCCACGATCGATGGAAAGTCATGTTCCTCATTACAGACCCACTGAAGTATTCTCACCAAAATGTTAAAAATATGCGTGTGGCATACCTTGATCCACATGATAAATGTTCAGTGAACCGATTGTGATCATTAACCAACTAATTAGTGATAAACAATTTCTATTCTTCTAAGCACCACTACTGCCACTCCCAAAGAAAATCAGTGTTTGTCACTACTGCCACCGCCACTGTGGAGTGATGATGGTTGAGTCGCAGAGTCTCTGCTCGGTGGTATCATTCTATTAATATCCGTAAGGGTAGTAGTGTCTGTGTGATCGGGTGAAAGATGAGATATAATTTTCTCTGGTAGTACGCTTTTCGGATCCGATTTCTCATAGAAACTGACTTGTTTTTATTTGTATATGATATTTTGCGGAAACTTTTCCTTCCGAACTAAAAAAAGCAGTGTTGGTCACATTCAAGAAAGATCAGTGAATAATCATTGCATTCTCCACGGTGATTATTGAAAATGTATGCTCATGTTAACTCAGCCGGTTCCATATTTTTCTTGCGAATATTATTTGACTGAAGCTGTCACGTCATCAAGTTAAAAACCGTGATTTGTCACGTCTAGTTGGTATTATGATGATAACTTTTGAAGAAAATATAGAAATAGTATATAAAATATGGAAGTCACTTGTAAAGATAATAAATTGTTGAGACGACAGGATGACAAATTCTTAATAATCCATAAATGTAGAAGAGACTCTGCTCTCGATTCTGAAAAACCTAGCCTAATAGTGGGGTCAGGTGATAAACTTAACGGCCGAGATTCACGACGACGTGGATCTGACGGCTGAGACGGCACATAACGGGTTTATTACTCTAGTGCCGCGGGGTCTCGGATCGGTGAACGAGAGAAACCTCACCTCGCCTTACCGCCGGCCGCCGCGGAGGAGAGAGCAAGCGAAGCAAAACGATGTTCTTCCACATCGTGCTGGAGCGGAACATGCAGCTGCACCCACGGCACTTCGGGCCGCACCTCCGCGACAAGCTCGTCTCCAAGCTCATCAAGGACGTCGAGGGCACCTGCAGGTAGGGTTCCCTCTTTAAACCTAGCTAGAAATCGGGGGACGGCTCGGCGTTTCTGAGGTAGCACGTGTGTTCGTTCCTCTTGTTGCAGCGGGAGGCACGGGTTCGTGGTGGCGATCACAGGGGTGGAGGACATCGGCAAGGGGCTCATCCGGGAGGGCACCGGCTACGTTACCTTCCCCGTCAAGTACCAGTGCGTCGTCTTCCGCCCCTTCAAGGGCGAGATCCTCGAGGCCGTCGTCACCATGGTCAATAAGGTGGATTCCCTTGCCTCTTCCCCACCTGTGGTTACGGGGATATACTTGCTTTATTCGAATTTGGAGTGATGTGCTAAGTCGATTTGTGGTTATTGGCGTTGGAGATGGTGAGGGCAGGGATTTGATTTAGCTGTCTAAAAATCTCTTTTTGGTTCTGTAGATGGGCTTCTTTGCTGAGGCTGGGCCGGTGCAGATCTTTGTGTCCAACCATGTAAATAATTTGCTTTGCTTGGAACTGATCTGTAATCAAATTGGTGGAAGAAGCTCCATAGCTTCTCTGAATTGATCATAATGTATCCTGCATCCTATTTGGTATATCGTGGGGAGTTAGCAATGCGTCTTTTTTGTTCAATTACTCATTACATTCTCAAATTGATGCCGTTAGGATAACAAACAAATCTAGTTTTAAATTGAACTAATTTGTTGTCCTAAGATTGTCTCCAACAGAAATCCCAAGGAGCCCAAACTTTATTTGGGTGTTGGAACACCCTCCAACAAAGAGCCTATCAAGGCAGCCGATCCAAGAGACTTTCCTCTCTCTATCCAAACATGGGGCTCGGAGCACCACGACCAAAACCAACTACCGGAGTCGGGAAAAAAACTCACTCGATCCTTCTCCGTGTGGCGGTGGCTGCCAAGTCGGACTGCTTCGACGACATAGCAAAGCAGCTATCAGCGATGAAGGATCTCCAGGTACGCGCTCGAATCGATCCTCGTCCGTCCAAATCCGTTGGATTTGTTGTTTTGTGCCTTGGGCCGCAGATCTCAGCGCAGTGGTGCATGTCCCCCGGCAGCGACCGCTCGCCTTTGCTCACCGTTGCTGTGTCGACCAGTTGTGCGAATTTTGAGGTCCTGTTGGCCAGTTGTCAAAATCTGAAATCCCACTAGCTGTAAGCGAAAAGTTTGATTGTTTATTATCTTTATGCAACTAAACTTTGTTTTTGAAGTTGTTGATGAGAGAGCACTGACTGGATGTCAAAGAAGCAACATCAACAATATTCAGTATACAAGTTGTTCATCACACCAACACCTATCTACCGGGTCACGATAAGATTGAGACTTTGTGGGCGATTAAATTAGGCCCAAACGTGGGGCAGTTCCATGAGCACAAAAAGGATCGAGCCGATCCACAAACGATGTTAATATGATCACTCCACACGACATCTGGATTTTGGGCTGGACTGGGTATCAGTCATTCTAATTGCAGTGGTGCTCTCGATAGATCAATTAATGTTTTTATAGTTTCATTTAGATTGGTTTCCAACATAGTATTTGATTGTTGATGATAAATAGATTGGAGTGTTGGCTGCTTTTGATAGTAAGTTGTTTGGTTTAAGTCTTATGTATCTTCCTGGTTATGAACTACATTTGTTTCTTGACATATGTTCATGTCATTTATATAAGATGGATAAAATGGACCCGTAGATGATTTTTATTGACAACAACTCGAGCAGAACGAGTGGAGCTCCCAATACGCAACTTTTATCGAAGAAATAAACTGAATAACTGCATTTCAGATATATTTTAGAATTAATGTGTATGTATACAATTTATCTTTTATTTCTACCTGAATGTATGTATTTGTTTTGTGTTCAGTGTATGAATAAGAGTCAAGGTACTATAGTTGAACCTTATGTTGTGGTATAAAATTCAACTCCTATAAAGAAACCGAAGAAGAAGAACTTTCCTCGGCGAGGAGATTCCTTCACTCAAGAAGAGAATAAGGTAATATGCTCGACGTTTCTCAACATTAGTAAGTATCCTATCACTGGGATTAATCAAAATACAGTTGAATACTACAATAGAATTCATGCTTATTTTTGTAAGCACAAAACCGAAAATTCGTCTAGAAGCCAGCTGGTCATTCAACATAGATGAGAGAATATTCAAAAGATGGTTAATGGATTTTGTGCATGTAAATCAGCGATGGATAGGAGGAATGAAAGTGACAAGGGTGAACAAGACAGAGTTAGTATAATGTGCATTGTATTCTTTTGTTGTGTGACACTTATATAAAAAAACTAATAACTTTCTTTTGTTACAACAAATAGAAGACTTGTCACAATGTTTGTGAAGATATAAACTTTTCATTTCATGCACTGCTGGAAGCTGCTGCATAAAGAGGCGAAGTGAAGTGGTCGAATGCTTGAGCTAAACCGTCTAGCGCCGACAATGAAATATGCACCAACACCTGCAGTCATTTGCGAAAATGAAAATGATACAATTTCAACACTCGAGGGTTGTGACAGTGGAAAAAAACGTAGAGCAAGTGGGGGAGATGCTGCTTCCTCTAGCACCAATGCTGCTTTCAGTGCTAGAGGAAGCAACATTTCCTTCATATGCCCTACGTTTTTTTTTACCGTCAGGATCCTCAACTCTTGATATCCTCAACTCTTGATATTGTATCATTTTCATTCTCGCAAGTGGTTGTAGTTGTTGGTGCAAATTTTATTGTCGGCATTGTACGGTTTAGTTCAAGTATACGATCGCTTCACTTTGTCTCTTTTTGTTACAGCTTCCAGCAATGCATGAAATGAAAAGTCGCTGTCTTCTCAAACATTGTGACAACATCCTCTAACTGTCGCAACAAAAAAATTATTGGTTTTTTCATATAAGTATCACACAACAAAAGAATACAATTCACATTATACTAACTCTATCTTGTTCACACTTGTCACATTTATTCCTCCTATGCACAATTGATTGCATGCACAAAATCTGTTAACCGCCTTTTTAATATTCTGCTATTTATGTTGGATGGCCACCTGACTTCCAGACGAACTTTCAGATTTGTGCTTACAAAAGTCCTCATGAATTCTTTTGTAGTATACACCTGAATTTTGATTAACTCCATTTGTAATATCCTACTAATGTTGAGGAACGTCAAACATAATACCTTATTCTCTTCTTGCGTGAAGGAACCCCCTCACCGGGCAAGGTTCTTCTGCTTTGACCGTTTTTTTAGTAACTGATTTCGATGCCACAATAAAAGGTTCAACTATAGTAGTTTGACTTTTGTTCATACAGTGAACACAGAACCATGCCATACGTTCAGGTATAAATAAAAGCTAAATTGTATACATACCTATAGTACTAAAATATATTTTAAATGCAGCCATTTGGTCTATTTCTTCAATGGAGGCTGCGTATTGGGAGCTCTACTCGTTCTGCTCGGGTTGCTGTTTATAAAAATCATCTACGGGGGCCACATTATCTATCATATACAAATCACATGAAAAGGTTACACATACTTGAATCAAACAACTTACTGCCAGAAGTGCAGAAGCAGCCACCACAAACTTATTAACTGACTAATTTTTATGTTGTAGACACTCCAATTTATTTATCAGCAACACAATCAAATAGTACGTTGGAAACTAATCTAAATAAAATTATGAAAACATTAATATATCTACCGAGAGCACCACTGTAATCAAAATGACTGATACCCAGTACAATTTAGAATCCAGATGTCGTGCGGAGAAATCAAAATAACATCATGTGTGGATCGGCTCGATCCTTTTTGTGCTCATGTGAACTGCCCCATGCTTCTGCCTAATTTAATCGTCCACAAACTCTCATCTTATCGTGACCCGTTTGACAAGGTGTGTGAATGTGGGATGAACCGCTTGTATCTCGAATACCGCTGGTGGAACTTCTTTGACATTCAGTGAGTGCTCTCTCATTAGCAACCTCAAGATGAAGCTTAGTTGCATAAAGATAATAAACAGTCAAACTTTTTGCTCACGGTCAGTGGGATTTCAGATTTCAGCAACTGGTTGGCAGGACCTCCAAATCCGCACAATTGGCCGGCGCGGCGGCGGACAGCAGAGGCAGGCAGCTGTTGCCGGCGTATATGCGCCACCGCGATAGGATCTGCTGTCCACGAATCACCCAAGGCGCAAAACAACAAATCCGACGGATTTGGACGAGGATCGATTTGGGCGCGTACCTGGAGATCCTTCGTCGCTGATAGCTGCTTTGCTCTGACCTGCCATCAGAGCGGTCCGACTCGACCTCCGCCGCACTGAGGAGGATCCAATTTCTTTTTCCCGAGCGAGGTAGTTGGTTTTAGCTGTGGTAATCTGACCCCCATGTTGGGGTTGGGAGAGGAGAGTCCCTTGGATGGGCTGCCTTAATATAGGCTCTTGTTGGAGGGTGTTCCAACAACCAAATAAAGTTTGAATTCTTTATTTTGATTTCTGTTGGAGACAGTCTTATACCTTAACCTGTTTGGTAAACAAAGGATGTCTATCTAATGACAGGATTGTATCATATAGTTCTTGAAGTTTTGCTATCATATAGTAATATTATGTTGGGTAATGTGACTGTTTGATTTTTGTATGCAGTTGATTCCTGACGACATGGAGTTTCAGTCTGGCGATGTGCCAAACTACACAACATCTGATGGATCGGTATGCTTCTTTTTTATTATTAGTTATTTTGAATCTTCTCGCAGTTTGTCATGTATAACGACTACTAGCAAGTTATGATTTCTAGGTCCATCGAGTGTGTTGTATTGCTATTCACTGGATTATTATATTTGCTTGTTTTTTACTGCTGTTTGTGAATGATTCCTGCTACTCGTTGTATTAAACTGTTGTTGGTTCGTTTGTAATCTTCATGTGATGAATGCTTTTTTGCATACATGATTTTTAATTATATTTTTAAAGAAAATTTGTAAATGTTGAGTAGTGAGAAAGATTCTGTTGAAAGCTACCTGTTTATCAATTGCCATGTGCTGATTGGAAGTAAATACTTTGTCCAATTCAGGTGAAAATTCAAAAAGAAAGTGAGGTGCGATTGAAGATTATTGGCACCCGTGTTGATGCAACAGAAATCGTAAGTCTATTGTGTCTACCCACTTTTACAAAGATTCCAACTTTTTAATGCACTTTTTGTTAAAAAAATTTGAGCAGAGCTCTGTCGAAAGCGACCATAGATTATTTCCCTTTTGTCAGCGATGTAATTTGTTAATGCGGATAGAGATACCAATGTATTATTACATTTTAGTTGTGTTTTTATTTTTCATGAAAAAAGTTACACAGTTCCAGGAACTATCAACGTGGAATTTATCAGTCTAGTGTCACGACAGCTGAAGTTAGATATTCAAAGGGTGTGAACAGCCTGCTCTATTTCCTTAATTGTAACTAATTGGGGCTTAGTGTTTTGTGTTTTGTTTCACATGGATGTAGATATTTTTTGTATCCACTATTAGTTATCAGTGATATGTTCTGCTTGTTCAGCACTTACTGGAAGCACTTACCCACCTGATCATCCAGGGAAGTCTGATGATGACTAGTTGTCCTGATCGGAGGAGGATGACTAGGAAACTGATTTAGACCTTATCGAGCTGCAGGGACCGATCAGACCGACTAATCGCGATTAGTTGGACGACTAATGTGTCAAAATAATGGTAGAAACACAATTGTAACGTCAAAACTATGATAAAATCACAAATGTTATATTAGTCTTTACACGTCGAAGTTAACACTGTTAGAGGCACTAAATGGAGTTATAGTAATCTTAAGCTTCAAGTCAAATAAGTTGTGGCTAAAACACAAAAAATGAAAATCTGGGTCTAAATAAAACAATGGTCGAAACACATTTGGCCCTATTTGTATTTATGCAACTCGCCTTTTAAGGCCAATGTACTCATGTGCATTGATCTGATTGTTTCACCACATCTATTGCAGTTTTGTATTGGCACAATTAAAGATGACTTTCTGGGCGTTATCAGTGATCCTGGTGGTGCAGTGTAAATGAGCCAGAGACAATGTTCTGCTCGTTATCAATTGTATTGTTTAGCTCTGGGAGTACCTATGCAAGGATTGTACGGATCTTGGATCTTGGATTGACGTGTCACATTTCTACTTTCATATTTAACTATGTAGAAGTGTATATGTAAATTATCAAATGCAGCTTTAACTTTTGTTTTATTTCTGGAATTGACGGATTGGGATTTACGCAATTTTTGACTGAGCATCCCTGACCTGAATATTGACAACGTCTGAAACAGAGCAGAAATAAATGAAAGAATGACTAGATGAACTATTGTCTTCTCATATTACACACGAGAGTGCCCCTTCATAATCATTGTTAACGGACTTCTACAACACGGCAGTTACTCACATTTTTCAGCTTTACAGATAGTGCCAAAGTTAAACAATTTCTAACAAACAATTCCAATAATATGAGCCTTATATAATCATTGTAATACATCAAATAGTTGGCATATGCCTACAAACAGCAGAAAATTACTCAAATAACGGACATTGCATCTTCGCTCCGATGGAATGCACTTTAAAGGTGTGTTTAGTTCAGCTGTGAATTTCTGAAAAATTGATTTTGGTTATGAGTTGTGGAAAATTATTGTGCTCGAAAAAAAGAAAAAAAAATTATTCACATTTGTAACCATGATAGTTGGGTAAATTTTTTCAATACTTGAATGAAGAATCTATAAAATCTGGGTGAGAGCAGATTCAGTTTTACTAGTAAAATCTACAGATTTTTAAGAATATACTTCTCTTAAAAAACCTATGGTTCATATTTCAGATTTTTAGCAGTGAATCTGCCCCAGAAACCTGAACCAAAGGGATCCCAACTCACCTGCTTGTCACCTCATGTTAGTGTAATCCTTCAGAACTGCTACCTGTTTCTAAACCACATGTTTAAAATGAACTCTAGATTTTCTTCTCAAATGTTTCTTGACCTCCCCCCAAGCTGCTGAAAAGATTTTACTTAATCATATTTTGACCAACAGTGTTCGCGCAATTGATAATGAAATCAATGTCTTTCTGATCATGATAGGACTACATCAATAGTCAACTTTGAGTCTATACATTTTTCTTAGTGATAGATGAGTTGACGAACATACACAAGGAGATATTCCTTGATGTAAGCTCTTTTCTGATGATATGTTGGTAGATGGAACTAGGAATGATGTCAACAAAAAAAATTAGATCTATGGAGTTAAACTTCAGAATCCAAATGGTTTAAAATTAGTAGAATCAATACCGAGTACATAAGGTATGTCTTTACTGGTGTTGGATATGAAGAGAGAAAATGTTAGTTTAGAAGAACAAATAGTATTTAACAGTTTTTTTAATACTTGGGATCCATGTTGTAAAGCAATAACGATATTGATGAGGTTGAAGGTAGAATGATGACAGACATCAAGAATCTTATGTGATATGAAGGTCTCACAAAAGCTAAAAGGTAAATTTTATTATATAGTGACCAAACATGTCATGTTATATGAGGCAGGTATTGGACAACTAAAATAGAGCATGTCCAACAAATGAGTATCATGTAGATGCACATGATACGGTAGATATGCTGATGAGGACATCACAACAGCGGATACACACATTGAACTATAAGAACCAATGACAAGAGCACCCACGGTTACTAAATCAGCAGGAGAACTCATTCCTAACTTCCTTTTCATATGATTTTGAGGATAGATTGCTATGTAATTATTTAATTGTTATTAGGAACAATGGAGAAGATCAAAAAGTGAAGGGAGGAGGACTTGGGAACATGGAGAACTAGCTGGGACATCCACAAGTTGATAGACACAGTTTACAACTCGGACTCGGGTTCAACTCGGAGTCCAGAAGCAGTCCACCTTAAAACGGATGCCTAGGATGCACACGGACTCTGTTTTCAACGTTCTACATATGCACGGAAAGAGAAGAAGATAAACTTTCCAATGAATCTGATCCCACGTCAAAATTCCTACGAAGTCATCGGGAATCATTGAAACAAGCAGAGTCTAGATTTCTTTCTGGTGCTGCGCCACCATATTGGGTCTTGGGGTCTTGTATCCCATAAGAGTCCATTAGGGACGCGTCTAAGAGTCTTTTTGGCTGAACCATAACCTTTAAATACTGCAGCCGATGGCCATATCCAGTGGGTTTTGCTGAGAATAATAATTTCACCATTCTACGGTTTGCGAGACCCCAACTTCACGACTTCAAATCGTGTGTTTGACGTTCTTGCTTGTGTTCTTGGTTGCACTTGCAGGGATTAGCCTTCTTGGCGAGGTCAAACTTGCGCAGCACAGTTAATTACCAATAGAGCAGTGGTGTAGTGATTACAAGGGCTGTTTATGTTCTACTCGAGAGACTCGGATCATCAACATCGAGGTCTCCATCAATCGACTTATCCTTTACCTTTCGTAACATTGGGACTAAACTCCTTATCAATTGGTATCAGATTTCCAGATTACCCGTGAGATATCTTCGTTTTTCCATTAGATTAGTTTGCTTTTCATACCTAGAGTCTATAAAAAAGCCACAAAAAATATCATTTTTACCGCTCCTAGCCTATAGTGTCTGCAGTTTCGTTTTCAGATTGCATTGTTGAGTTTGCATTCGTGTGTCGAGTCTTGTTGCTGGTTTAGCTTTGTGTTTTAGGTCCTAGTTATCGTATTTCGTCCTTGTTTTCTTGCTATTCGACGCCTATTCCACAATCCCTAAACAACAAACCAATCCACCACGTTCATTGGTTTGCCCTAGCTAGCCGTCTTGCGTGAACTCCCACTTCGCTAGCTCTAGATTAGTTGACAAACCTTTATGCCAGTCATCCTTCGATCATCATACACCACCCCATCAGTCGCCGTGCAAATTTCGTATCGTTTTTGTATCCGAGTGCGATATGTGTTCTCAAACCGAGTTGGAATCAACATAAAAAAAACATAACTCGTACAACCTATCTTAAAACGGCCATAACTTTCACATATGAACTCAAAATCGGGCGATTTTTTTTCATATTGATCTATACGAAATTTCGCATCCAATTGTTCACCGCTTCACCACATTCAGTGAAATTATATTGCCCAAATTCCCCTCGGAAGATATGCTATCCGATCTTCGAAGTTTTAGCACGAATTTTAAAAATCTTCCCGATTTGCTATAAGCCGCATATAACATCCAATTGAGTTGTGAATTTGTGTGCTTCCTTATTTCGTGCTCCTGAGTAAAGAAAAAATATCAAAAATTATTACAAAAAAAATAGTGAAGAGCACGCATATTAAAGCAAACAATTGGCCTATACCTCTTGTGCTGTGGTTGTGGGTTATTTCATTCTGTCTTTCTTTTGACTTGCTACTTCCGTGTGTTGTGCTAGGTCTAGAACACTTGGTTAACCAATATTAGTTTCCCACATTGAATTCTTATTCAGATCTGTTTAATTGTTAATGTTTTTTTGCTGATTAGCCACCATATATTGTGCTATCCAAGCTCTACTTTCTCTTGAGCATAACAGGTACCTTTGCAATCACCCCACACTTTATTGGTTCATCTCACTGTCCACACCACCTGCTGTGTCTGTAAGAACACTTGTAAGAGTGTGGTAAGACGCTTGAACGAGAGAGATTGTTTTTCCTTCCACCTTTCACATTGGCACTGTCCTTTGTAGTTGATAGAGATAACATCTTCATGTTGTCTTTTTCTTGTACTATTAACAATGGCAGGAAATAATGGTAATAAAATTTCAAATGCTGAGTTGCGTAACATCATGAACGATATGGCAGAGGTGTTCACCAAAAACAATGCAGCAATAGCGGAGTTATTAGCGCGCTTGACTCGCCAATTTGATGACCTTGCTTTTTGGATGGGTGATCTTGAGGCTCGGCTGCCTCTCGCTGGACATGAAGACAATGCGTGTGATGATATGGAAGATCATAACAATCAGCCACGACTTCCACTTTATCTTCGAGGTATGGGAGGTTATAATCACCATAACAATTATAACCGTCCTCCTGATGACCCTTTTGCTAAAGTGAAATTTACTATACCCTCTTTGGTGCTTATGATGCTGATGCTTATCTTGATTAGGAGATGACAGTAGAGCAAAAATTTAATGCCCATTTTGTTTCTGAACATTATAGAGTTCGTCAAGCCACTAGTGATTTTAAGGACTTTGCTATCATATGGTGGAATGAACTTGTTAAAACTAGAACTAATCCTCCAACTTGGGATAGATTAAAAGAAGCTATGCATGTTCGATTTGTTCCCCCTTCTTTGCGGGACCTTCACAAAAAATTGTAATGCTTAGACCAAGGTAACATGTCCGTAGAGGAGTATTATCAAGAGTTACAAAAGGGTATGTTGTGTTGTGGGGTAGTAGAGGACATGGATGATAAAATAGCTCATTTTTATGGGGGGTTGAGATGTGAAATTCAGGAAATTGTTGATTACAAGGAATATGATACTGTTAACAAATTATTTCAGCTTGCTATGTTGGCAGAAAAAGAATTGCAGGACCGCCAACAACAGCAACAATGCACTAGGAGCACCTTCACGCTGCATTCAACGTCTACACCACCCAAAACAGCACTATCTTCGAGTTTTTGTGCAGCCACTACACCATACAATGGCAATGAAAGAACTACACCTACTGCTCCACCTTCTCGCGTGCCGTAGGGCAGCAAGACGACAACATTCAAGCCTTCGTCTTCCACTCCTTCTACGTGTCGTACTTCTGACATTAAGTGTCATCGCTGGCAGGAACTTGGTCACATGATGAGAGATTGCTCGAGCAAACGAGCATACATAGCACGCGACGGTGCCGAGTATGATAGTACTTCAGATGTTGAAGATGAATATTCTCTTGCTTCTAACGTTCCAGGTCCTCCAAATGATGAACCATCCGATGAAAAGGCATTTGGTACAATAGCGACGGAGAACTATATGAGCATCATTGTGCAGCGTGCTTTGAGTTCCCAAGTGGAGGATGACGACAAGCTACAACGACACAACCTCTTTTACATGTTTCTCATCATCAAGGATTGCCGTGTACACACTATAATTGATGGAGACAGCTGCAATAACTTGGTGAACACGGACATTGTCAAGAAACTTGGTGTGACAACAAGAGCACACCCTCATCCATACCACATTCAATAGTTCAACAACAACGGTAAAGTTCGGGTAACACAAACAACAATAATACATTTTTTAATTGTTCTAACAATGATTTTGCTGATTTTGATGTTGTGCCTATGGATGCTTGTTCTCTTTTATTGGGTCTTTCTTGGGAATTTGATACATATGCTATTCATCATAGTAGAACTAATAAATATACTCTCATACATAAAGGAAAGAAAATCACTTTGCTTACCATGACTCCTGCTAAAATTGTGCATTTTGAGAAGAGCAAAATTTGTGATGGCAAAGCAACAAAACTAGAATCTGAAAAACAACAAGTCATTAAGTTAAAATCACCTTCGTTGCTCACAACTAAATCTGATCTTGCTGATATATTCAATGCCAAGGGGATGTGCCATGCTTTAGTATGCAAAGAAGTCATGTTTTTACTTCTTGAATTGCCTATTGCATTACTCCCTGCTGTTGCTAACCTTTTGCAGGAGTTTGAGAATGTGTTTCCCTATGAGATTCCTCCTAGTTTACAACCCATGAGAGGCATTGAACACAAGATTGACTTGATTCCAGGAGCAAGTTTGCCAAATTGTGCAGCGTATAGGGCGAATCCAGAGGAGACTAAGGATATTTAGCGACAGGTCCAAGATCTTTTGGACCGCGGGTACATTTGTGAAAGCCTTAGCCCTTAATCTGTTCCTGTTCTTTTGGTTCCTAAGAAAGATGGTAGTTGGCGCATGTGTGTTGATTGTCGAGCGATTAATAACATCACCATTTGATATCGTTATCCTATTCCTCGCTTAGATGACATGCTTGATGAATTGAGTGGTGCTATCATCTTCACAAAAATCGACTTGCGTAGTGTTTACCACCAAATTAGAATGACACTAGAAGATGAATAGAAAACTGCATTTAAAACCAAGTTTGGACTTTATGAGTGGTTAGTCATGCCTTTTGATTTAACTAATGCACCTAGCACCTTTATGCGATTAATGAAGGAGGTTTTACATGCTTTCATTGGAAAATTTATGGTGTTTTACTTCAAGGATATCCTCATTTACAGCAAGTCATATGATGAATATCTTGATCATTTACGTGCTGTTTTTGCTATTTTGAAAGATGCACACTTGTTTGGTAACCTCGAAAGTGTGCCTTTTGCACCAATCGAGTCTCGTTTCTTGGCTATATTGTCTCCTCGCAGGGAATTGAGATGGATGAGGCAAAACTTGAAGCGATCACTAGCTGGCCAGCTCCAACAATTGTCACGCAGGTGCGTAGTTTTCTTGGTCTTGAAGGTTTTTATTGCCGCTTTGTGCGAGATTTCAGCACCATTGTATCACCTCTACATGAGCTAACGAAGAAGGGAGTGCCATTTCGATGGGGCGAACAACAACAACAAGCTTTTGATGCTCTCAAATTGAAGCTTACACAAGCACCATTGCTGCAACTTCCTGATTTTGACAAGACCTTTGAGCTAGAATGCGACGCAAGTGGTATTGGTATTATAGGTGTTCTCATACAAGGAGGTAAACTCGTTGCTTTCTTTAGTGAAAAACTGCATGGTCCTTCTCTGAATTATTCTACTTATGATAAATAATTTTATACCTTAGTACGAGTTTTACAAACTTGACAACATTATCTTTGGTCTATGAAGTTTGTTATACATTTCGATCATAAATCTTTGAAGTATCTTAAGTGTCAAATCAATCTGAATAAATGACATGCTAAGTGGATTGAGTTCATAGAGTTGTTTCCATACATCATTAAGCATAAGAAAGGGAAGGAAAATGTCATTGCTGATGTTTATCCCAACTTGATCATAAAATATTTGGTTTGGAAACAATAAAAGCATTATATCCTACTGATTTGGACTTCAAAGATGTTTTTGAAAATTGTAGAGAAGGAAGACCTTGGAATAAACATGTGATGCTAGAGGGTCTCCTCTATTGTGCTAACAAGCTATGCGTTTCAGCTAGCTCCGTTCGTCTATTACTTTTACAGGAAGCACATGGAGGAAGTTTGATGGGACATTTTGGAGTGAAGAAAACTGAAGACGTACTGTCCACACACTTCCTTTGGCCAAAGATGAGGCGTAATGTCGAGCGCTACGTGTCACGATGCACTACTTGGAATAAAGCTAAGTCTCGCCTTAACCCACGTGGTCTTTATATGCCTCTTCCTATTCCTAGTGTACCTTGGGCAGATATTTCTATGGACTTTGTTTTGGGATTGCTTAGGACTAAGAGGGGGAGGGATAATATTTTTGCGGTTGTCGACCGTTTTTCCAAAATGGTACACTTTATACCTTATCATATGAATGATAATGCCTCACACATTGCTGATTTGTTTATGATGAAAATTGTTCGTTTACATGGTGTGCCAAATACAATTGTTTTTGATCGTGATGCAAAATTTTTAAGTCATTTTTGGGGAACTTTGTGGTATAAATTGGGAACCAAATTGCTGTTTTGTACTACACGTCACCCACAAATGGATGGGCGAACCGTGGTAGTTAATCGTACTTTATCCGCTATGTTGTGGGCTATCTTCAAAAAAAAAAAAAATTAAAGTTGTGGGAGGAGTTTTTACCACATATAGAATTTGCTTACAACAGATCCGTTCACTCCACGATGAAGGTAAGTCCATTCCAGGTAGTGTATGGTTTGAATCCCCGTGCTCCTATTAATTTACTACCTTTGCTTCCTTTTGAAAATATAAATTTGGATGCTACACAACGATCTGAATTCATTCTTAATATGCAAGAAACTATAGAGAAAAATATTGAAAAGATGAATGAGAATTATAGGATTGCAGGTAGTAAAGGTAGAGAAGAAGTAATACTTGAACTGGGTGATTTGGTGTGGTTACATTTGAGAAAAGAGCGATTTCCAGACTTGAGAAAGTCTAAACTTATGCCTCGAGCTGCTGGTCCTTTTAAGATTGTTGAAAAGATTAATGATAATGCATATAAGCTTGAGTTACCTCCCGATTTCGAGGTTAGTCCCACATTTAACATTTCAGATTTGTAGCCATACTTGGGAGAAGAAGATGAAATTGAATCGAGGACGACTCTGATTCGAAAGGTGGAGGATGATGATGACATCACAACAACAGATACACACATTGAACTACAAGGACCAATGACAAGAGCACGAGCACAGTTACTAAATCAGCAGGTGAACTCATTCCTAACTTCCTTTTCATGTGAGTTTGAGGATAGATTGCTATGTAATTATTTAATTGTTATTCGGAACAATGGGGAAGATCAAAAAGTGAAGGGAAGAGGACTTGGGAACATGGAGAACCAGCTGGGACGTCCACAAGTTGATAGAAACAGTTTAAAACTTGGACTCGAGTTCAACTCGAAGTCCAAAAGCAGTCCAACTTAAAACGGACCCCAAGATGCATATGAACTCCGTTTTCGACGTTCTACATATGCACGGAAAGAGGAGAATATAAACTTTCCAATAGCTCTGGCCCCACGTCAAAAGTCCAATGGAATCATTGGGAATCGTTGAAACAATTCGAGTCCAGATTTCTTTCCGATACTGCACCATCGTATTGGGCCTTGGGGCCTTGTATCCCGTAAGAGTCCATTAGGGACGCATCTAAGAGTCTTTTTGGCCAAACCCTAGACTTTAAATACTGCAGCTGCTAGCCATATCTGGTGGGTTTTGTTGAGAATAATAATTTTGTTGTTCTACAGTTTGCGAGACCCCAACTTCACGATTTCAGATTGTGTGTTCTACATTCTTGCTTGTGTTCTCGGTTGCACTTGCAGGGACTAGCGTTCTTGGTGAGGTCAAGCGTGTGCATCATGGTTGATAACCAACGGAGCAGTGGTGTATTGATAAAGGGGCTGCTCGTGTTCCACTCGAGTGGCTCAGATCACCAACGTCGAGATCTCCATCAATCGACTTATCCTTTACCTTTCGGAGGATCGGGTCTAAACTCCTTACCATATGCGGTAACACAAGAAAATGTTAAATTAGAAATGAGGTAATATGTGATAGGTTAGGGGTGACACATATTGAAGATAAACTAGTCTAACATCAACTAGAATGATTTAGAAATATCTAATGGAGAATATCTGAATCACAAGTTAGCAATTGCGATGGGGACGTGTCGCTATCCTGCGTACCGTATACCCCTTGGAACTACAAGAAGACCAAAGGAACTTCACCTGTCTGAGTTGAAGACCTTTGAAGGCCCCACGTGTCATACGGAACCGGACCTGCCTCCCTTCTATGGTTAGTCCCCGGTGCTACCACGTGTATACTGCAACTGGAGCTACATCCCACACTTGGGAAAGCTCCAGGTTAAACACCTGCGTGGCATCCCCGGACCTAACCCCCGACAGAGGGAAGCTCCGGTACCGACACGTGTACAACTGCACTGGACCTACACATCCCAGATGATAAGCTCCGGATCTGCCACGTGTCCAATCGCGGGACCTTCAGCATCAACAATCAGACTGGAGTACCTCCAACGGCTCGGACCTATGAGGGACAATCAAAGACTTCAAGACCCGATTAAGTGTCATTAATACCACATTAATGACACACGATCGGATGGCCTTTAATTCCAGTAACGACACTGTTAAGGCCCGTTACCACACTATTAAGGGTAATTAACCTCATTAATTGTGTATTAAGCATCAGTAACCGCCAGGGCCACATGTCGAGCCAGACTAGCGATGTAACGACCAGTCCTTGTGCTATAAAAGGACTGGTCGGGCGATACACAGAAAAAAAGACCCCCAAAAGCGGGAAGCTCTTGACTCTTAGACGCTCAATACAACAACTACACACCCCGTGGAGTAGGGTATTACGCTCAGGCGGCTCGAACCACGCAAATCCTTGTGTCTACTTGCCATCGTGTTCTGAATCTCTGCGCGCCCAATACCGAACTACAAACTCCGCGGGCTACCAACAGTAGTACCGGGAGAATTGCCGGAACAACACTCCGACAGTTGGCGCGCCAGGAAGGGGGTGCCCGAGATTCAAAGATGGTGAACTCTGCTGCTAGATCGTCCAACAACAACCCTGCAGTGCAACCTGCTGGAGGCAATCCCTCCAATGCGTAGCAGCTAGCAGGTGCTGTGGCTCCAGCAGGAGTCGTGCCTCCGCCGCCACCGTCCGCACCGGCAAATCAAGCTGGACAACGGGATGGGGCATCTGCGTCGGTCACGACATCGGCTAACAACAACCCTGAACACGCGCTCCATGCCTCGCGTGCTCTTCTCCAATGCCCACCGCCTCCAGGTGCATCCCAGGGTGCAATGGAGCAATGGAGGGATGATGTGGAACATTTGGTTGCAGTAGCAGCCAATCGCATCAGCAACCAAGGTCCTCCCCCCTCGGGGAGGGCCCCATCGCAACATCAGACCGTGTCGGGCAGACTTGGTCTACACGCTTCCCAACATAGGAGGCGTGCTGCGTCTGAAAGCATCTAGGCCCCCATGAGGTATGGTTTCAGTGATTAATGACAACCATTGGACTTTACTAATGAATTTGTGAATGCAAGGTCCCCATAATCACTCAATCAAATGAAATCAATATGTCATTGGAGACCCATATACAATCAATTTATGAGATCAAATCAATTATATGAAGACAATAAGTGAAAGCTCTTATGTCAAAATCATTCAACTTTAAATTGACAACATTCAATGCTTGAAGATCATCAGAAATGCCCTTGCAACAAATATCAAAGAGGTCAATCGAGCAAGATACAAAATCACTTAGAAACAACTCGAAGCAAACAAAATCAACTCACCTGATCAACCGATGGTTCCAGAAATATACACATCGGTCGAGTTGGTTCAGCTGAAGAAGAAGACCTCAAAACAAAGCACTCACCAGATCATCCGATGTGAATGGCTCATCTACATCGGTCCATCAGTACAGTTTGCAACATCATTGGACCAAGTGTAGCACCGGATCATCCGATGTGCAGAAATATACACATCGGTCAATCACTCCAGTAAGCATCAAGTTTGAGTCAATTCTGGAGGAAGAGCCACCGGATCATCCGATGAGAAGACAGGAGCAACATCGGTCTAACAAAGGTCATATCTGACACAATGATGTCAGCTAAAGTAAACTTGACCGATGATAACTAAAGGGGAGACATCGGATCATCCGGTGTTCACAGTAAAGTTCTGTCAGCCTACTTTTCCAACGGCTATTTCGGGGAGGCTGGCTATAAATACCCCCTAATCCTGTCATTTCGCCAAGTCTTGATCACCAGACACTATCAACACATCCACAAACGTTCAAGACCAAGAGCAATCACTTCCACATCATTTCGATCACCTATACACCAAGAACTAGGCTAGAACTAGCTAGAGAGAGAGAGCTTGTGTGCCTCCATTCTGGGTGAGTGGACTCTCTAGGATAGTAAGAGAGCCTCAAGGGAGTGCCCTTGGTGTTTGTAACTGTGAGGAGACTTCCGGAGCTTGCCAAGGCATTTGTGGAAGCCCGAAGGGTCGAAGTTGTACAAGGCTTGAGCTCCACCTTGCCGAGGTTGGCAAACGGAGAGGAATAGTGAAGATCCCTCGTCTCGGTGACTTGGGTGTGGCAAAACCCTTTGGTGGGTGCCACAACGTGGATGTAAGAAGATCTTGACGATCTTGCCGAACCATGGGATAAATCCTCGTGTCTCCTCGGGAGTTTGCATCCTCCTCCTTTCCCTTACGTTTATGCATTTTACATTTCGCAAAGTTCCTATTTACTTGAATGCATAGATAGTTTGCGTAGGGAATTGGGTTTTTAGGAATTAAGTTTTATTGCTTAGAGTTTTTAAAAAGAAGCCCAATTCACCCCCCTCTTGGGCATTCGATCCTTACAATTGGTATCAGAGCGAGGTTGCTCATAGGATCATTCTAGCTTCACCGCTAGAGAGCTAAAATGGCCAAGGTTGGGGGTTCGGTTCCTATCTTCGAGGGCAAGAACTTTGCCTATTGGAAAGCACGCATGCGCGCTTATCTAGAGGCTATTGCGCCCGAAGTATGGGAGGCGACCCACGCGGGGTTTGGAGAACACAACTATGTTGGTGATCAAATTAAATGGGATGCTAAAGCTAGGAATGCAATCTATGAATGCATTAGTCAAGATGTGCTTTCTAGGATTGCTAGCAAGGAAAAAGCCTGTGAAATTTGGGCTTGCTTAATAGAGATTCATGAGGGTTCTTCTAGAGTCAAGGAACTTAAATATCACATGATTAAAGCAAAATATGATGAATTTAAGATGCTACTTCATGAAAATGTCAATGAGATGTTCTCTCGCTTAAATGTGCTTATTGAAGAAATAAATGCTCTTGACATTGCTTCTCTTGGCAAGGGACTCATCAACCGCAAGATCCTCATTCTCCTTCCCAAGCCAAAGTACAACATCATCAAATCCATACTCCAAAAAGAGTCACTTGACCACATTGAAGTTTCGGAGCTCATTGGAGAAATACACGCTCATGAGATGAGTGTACTTGGGATGATGGAGCAATCATCTTCAAAGACAATTGCTCTAAAGGCCTCCACCAAGAAAACAAGCCTCAAGAAGAAGAAGGTGGTTGAGCCTAGCTCAAGTGAAGAAGAGCAAGCATCAAGTGAGGATGATGATGATGAGCTTGCATTGATGATGAGGAAGTTCTCACGCTTGAACTCCAAGATTACCAAGAAGGGATACACATTTGATCCCAAGAAGAGAGCATTTCTACCAAGGAGAGATGATCACAAGACTTGCTACAATTGTGGTGATCAAAGCCACATCTCCTATGATTGTCCAAGACTGGACAAACGAAGAGAGAACCACAAGAGCAAGCATCGCAAGCTTGAAGAAAGTGAAGAAGATGAAGAAGAGGCCAAACCCAAGCCAAGATACTTTGGGAAGAAGAAACATGACAAGGGCAAGAAGGAAAGACTCTTCCCAAAGAAGAGAAATGGCCCACAAAAGGTGTTCATGTGTGAGGCAAATGAATGGGTCACCGACGAAGAAACAAGTGATGAAGAGAGTGAAGCAGAAGAAGAAAGCTTGGCCGGCCTCGCCATTGCCAACAATTATGACTCACCTCTTCATCCACCGCCCATGTGCCTCATGGCAAAAGGTAACACCAAGGTATGTGACGACTCTAGCGATGATGAGCTTTCCCCCGATGATTTAACTTCTTTAATAAATGAATATCATGCTATCATTAAGAGGGAAAAGAGTAAGGTTAAAGCTCTTGAAGAAACTCGTGCTAGACTTGAGAGTGCTAACCTCGATTTGCTTGACAAGTATGAAAGCATACTCAAAGAGCATGACATGCTCAAATCTCATGTCAAGCGAATTGAGGAAGAAAAGGCTAAAATCAAGTTAGATAATCATGAGCTTAACTTAGCACACCAAACACTCTTGGAAGAGCACAACAAGCTAACACAAGAACATCAAACACTTAACCTTGCTCATGACGTGCTTGATCAAGAGTTGAAAGATGCAAAGAAACAAACTCTTAATGATAGGATATCCATTACTTCTCATGTCACTAATGCCTTGAACAAGTCTTTGCCTTGGAAAGCAAATGCTACAGAGAAGGACTTGTTGGAAGAAATTGAGAGTCTCCGCACTAGTGTGGCTAGACTTTCAAAAGGAGAAGTCAAGCACAAGGAAATTCTCTTCCAACAAGCAAAGGCCTTCAACAAGAGAGGACTTGGATCCTTCCCGGTGCCTAACAAAGGAAAGGTGCCTTCACCGGAGCTTAGAACAAGCTTCATCAAGGAAGTTGGTTCCTATTGCCAACATTGTGAGGTCACCGATCACCACACAAGGGAGTGTCCTCTTCCTAACCGACCTTCTCCAAAATTGCCTATTAATTACAAATCTACTTTCAATGATCGTTATTATCTCTTAAGTAAAGTAGATGGCAAGGTGAAGGCTAGGTTCATTGGCAAAGACATGAAGGACATGAAGGGGAAGCTCCCCAAGCAACTTTGGGTCCCAAAGACACTTGTATCACATATACAAGGACCTAAGTTGGCTTAGGTGCCTAAAGTTAAAAATTGAATTCATGTGTGTAGGTGAACTACAAAGCCGGAGGAAAGCATTGGGTACTCGATAGCGGGTGCACCCAACACATGACCGGCAATGATGGTATGTTCACCACCATAGAAAACCCTGACAATCATGAACAAGTCACCTTTGGTGATAACTCTAAGGGGAAGGTATTTGGGTTAGGTAAAATTGCTATTTCAAATGATTTATCCATATCTAATGTTTTGTACGTTAAGTCACTTAGCTTTAATTTACTTTCTATTGCACAACTATGTGATCTTGGACTAACATGCACGTTTAGCAAAAATGATGTTGTTGTGAGTAGTGAAACAAGCCAAGACATAGTCTCCAAAGGATTTCGGCATGGACATCTCTACCTAGTAGATTTCTCCAACAAGAATGCTAGCTTGACCACTTGTCTTTTCACTAAGACAAGCTTGGGTTGGCTATGGCACCGACGCATAGCACACATAGGGATGAGCAAACTCAATAAGTCATTCAAGCTTGGGATGGTGACCGGCGTGAAGGATGTCACATTTGAGAAGAACAAGCTTTGTAGCACTTGTCAAGCCGGGAAGCAAGTTGCTTCACACCACCCAATGAAGACAATGGTGTCAACCTCCAAGCCACTTGAACTACTCCACATGGACCTCTTCGGACCGTCCACACATCAAAGCCTTGGCGGTAACCTCTATTGTCTCGTTATTGTTGATGACTATTCTCGCTATGCTTGGACTTTATTTCTTGGTGACAAGAGTGAAACTCCGGAAGTGTTCAAGACCTTCGCCAACCGCGCTCAAAGGGAATTTCAACTTCCCATCATCAAGGTCCAGAGTGACAACAACACCGAATTCAAGAACTACAACATTGGAGAGTGGTGTGACCGTGAAGGCGTGAAGCATGAACTTTTGGCCACATACACCCCTCAACAAAACGGTGTTGTTGAGAGGAAGAACAAGACTCTCATCACTCTTGCACGAGCAATCCTTGATGACTACGACACGTCAGAGAAGTTTTGGGCCAAAGCAATCAACACGGCGTTCCATGCCGTAAATAGGGTCTATCTCCATCGACTACTTCAAAAGACCCCGTACGAGCTTCTCATTGGGAGAAAGCCCAACATCTCCTACTTTCGAGTCTTTGGATGCAAGTGCTACATCTACCGCAAGAAAAGGCTCGGTAAGTTTGAAAGAAGATGTGATGTTGGTATATTTCTTGGTTATGCATCAAACTCAAAAGCATATCGAGTATTCAACCAAACCTCCGGTTTAGTTGAGGAAAGTTGTGATGTTGAGTTTGATGAATCTAATGGCTCCCAAGAGGAGAGTTTTCGTCATGATGAAATAGATGATGAGCCTCTACGAGAAGCCATGAAGAATATGACCATTGGAGACATCAAGCCTGAAGTTGAGGAGAGCCATGATCAAGGGGGAGCTTCAAGTTCCAACAACAACACCTCCATGGTGCCTCAAGTTGACGAAGAAGAGAAGGATGATCCGTTGCCGACTCAAGACTCATAAGCACAACAACATCAAGAAGAAGAAGAAGTCCATGATCAAGTCCAACCACAAGAGGAGCAACACACATCACCTTCGCCAAGTGCTTCACAACCACTTATGAGGCATGGACGCATCTCCAAGGCGCATCCGATGGACCAAATCATTGGAAGTCCGTCAAGGGGTGTAAGTACGCGTTCTCGCCATTTCGCTTCATTTTGTGAGCACTACTCGTTTGTTTCGTTTGTAGAACCCACTCACATTGAGGAAGCACTCCAAGACCCAAATTGGGTGATGGCCATGCAAGAAGAACTCAACAACTTCATCCGCAATGAAGTTTGGGTGTTGGAGGAGCGACCCAAGGACAAGAATGTCATCGGAACAAAGTGGGTGTACCGCAACAAACAAGCCGAGAATGGCGTTGTGGTCCGAAACAAGGCAAGACTTGTGGCCAAGGGGTTCTCGCAAGTTGAAGGACTAGACTTTGGGGAGACATTTGCCCCGGTCGCCCGGCTAGAAGCCATCCGTATACTCCTTGCTTTTGCTTCACATCATAATATTAGACTTTATCAAATGGATGTGAAAAGTGCCTTTCTTAATGGTTACATTAACGAGCTTGTTTATGTTGAACAACCTCCCGGGTTTGAATATCCGAGGAATCCTAATCATGTGTATAGGTTGCACAAGGCGCTCTACGGGCTCAAGCAAGCACCTAGGGCGTGGTACGAACGACTACGAGATTTCCTTATCATGCAAGGATTCAAGATCGGGAGGGTGGACACTACACTCTTCACCAAGGACATCAACGAAGATTTGTTCATTTGTCAAATTTATGTTGATGATATTATTTTTGGTTCAACTAACGAAGCTCTTAGCCATGAGTTTGGCAAAATGATGTCTAGGGAATTCGAGATGTCAATGATTGGAGAGCTCAACTTCTTCCTTGGATTTCAAATCAAGCAACTTCAAGAGGGGACCTTCGTCTATCAAGAGAAGTACACCAAGGACCTCTTGAAGAAATTTGAGATGGGAGATTGTAGCTCAAGAAGCACTCCAATGGCAAAAAATTGTCATCTCGACACGGACAAGGACGGTAAACCTATTGATCAATCTAACTACCGTTCTATGATTGGTTCATTGCTTTATCTTACCGCATCTAGGCCCGATATCATGTTTAGTGTATGCTTGTGTGCTCGCTTTCAAGCGGCACCTAAAGAATCGCATAGGAAGGCGGTCTTTAGGATACTTAGGTATCTTAAGCATACCCCTACTATGGGCTTGTGGTACCCTAAAGGTGCAAAATTCCACCTCTTGGGATACTCGGATTCGGACTTTGCCGGATGCCGCGTGGATCGCAAGAGTACCTCCGGTGGGTGCCACTTGCTTGGGCGTTCCCTAGTATCTTGGTCTAGCAAGAAGCAAAATTCCGTCGCTTTGTCCACAGCGGAAGCGGAATATATAGCGGCCGGTGCATGTTGTGCCCAAATTATTTATATGAAACAAACCCTTTTGGACTTTGGTATTAAACTTGGTTGTGTGCCTCTCCTTTGTGACAATGAAAGTGCGGTTAAGATAGCTAAAAACCCCGTTCAACACTCCCGCACTAAGCACATTGATATTCGCCATCATTTCTTGAGGGACCATGAAGCTAAGGGAGACATCTCATTGCGAGGTGTTAGGTCCGAAGAACAATTGGCGGATATCTTCACTAAACCACTAGATGAGAAAACTTTTTCTAAGCTAAGAAGTGAGTTAAATGTGCTAGATGCAACAAACGTCATGTAAGAATGCATCTCATATAGGTCTTGCCTAACTCTCAAAGGATAGGGGTGAGCAAGGGTTAGCTTGGGATGGAGGTTCTTTTGGGTTTCCCCAAGGTTTGGAGAGTGGCTCTCCCTGAAGAAGCCTTTGAAAGGTTCAAATTTGGCAAGATAGATTTATTTTATGCCTTGCATGATGCCTGCCATATAGACTTATAATTTCTTGCATTATAAAATGTTTGGCATTGCATACGGTAGATTGTCACAAAGGGGAACCCACCTCATGAGAAAGAGACTTGTTTGAAATGCAATATCTCAACTCATATAAGGTGGAAAGAACAAAATGTTAGGTGCGTTAATGCCTAGAGGAACATGCTCTAAAGAGATAGAAGTCTTCATACTCTACCTCACAAAGCATGGGCCTTACATTTTATTTGAATAATTTCCTCCTATTTTTCTTGATGTTCCATTTGCTTTAAGGCCTAGCCAAGTTATTGGAATATTAGTATCTTTGAGGGGTAAGGGGTTGCCCAAAAAGTCCTAAGACGTGTGTTTCTCTTTGCTTGTTTGTTTGGTCAAAGGACATATATGGGATGTTGCTGTTTTGTTCTCATCGGATTATCAGATGCCTAGGTCAATCTCTCATCGGATCAATTGGTGTTCAATCTCCAAGAGTCAGTTCTGCCAAGTGTGACAAATCAACCGACGAGTTCATCCTGAAAAGCATCGGTCCATCCAGTGTTCACAATTCTGGAGCTGTGGCAAATTCCACCGATGCTACTTCATCCCACGTCGGACCATCCGGTGTCAACATTCCATTTTTGAATACCCTTATTGTGCCATTCGACCGATGCTCCCATCCTTCAATGTCGGTCCATCCGGTGTCAACGGCACTTTTCTGAAAACCCTTACTGTGGCATTCGACCGATGCATCTATTGTTCAACATCAGTCCATCCGGTGTTAAAAAGTCGGCTAGGGTTTGGGACCCACTATTTAAACGGCCGTTCGCCTTTTTCCCTTCTCTCTCCCGATCCCGACGCCGCCACACACCTCCGCCGCCGACCTCACTCGCCCTTGCGCCACCGCCACCGCCGGACGCCGCCGCCGCCCTCCGGCCGCTGCCGCCCGTCCCTGCCCGCCGCCTCCGGTTGCCGCACCACCGCATCACCAAGCGCTGCCGCCGCTCCTGCGCCGCCGACCACCGCTCACACACCACCGCCGCCCAGCCACACCACCACCACCCTCAACGGTCACCGTTTCGTCGTCGCTAGGGTTTCTGGCCGCGTCAATCTCCGCGTCGCCGTTCCGTGTGTTCGATGTCATCGACTCCGTGAACACGCCCGATCGCAATGGCTCGCGACAAGAAGAACAAGGGCAAGGCCATCGCGGAGCTGGCCGCGAAGAAGCAAAAATTGTCGAAGGAGGAGAAGAAGGCGTTGATGGCCGCTCGCGCCGCCGAGGAGCGTGAGCGTGGCCGAGGGGGATCACTGAGGATCCGTGAGGCTCGTACGAGGCAGCCTCCTGTGATCGATGACTCCGAGGCCGAAGAAGAGCCGGAAGAGCCACTTGTCCGCCGACGCTCAGCCCAGACCCATGGGGGTCATCCCGCGACAGCACCATGTCCGAAACCGATGGCTGCCGATCATCGTGAGGACAGGGAGGCCCAGCGAGCCATCTACGAGATGGACACCACTGTCCATGTCGCTGAAGGAGTCCGGTTGACCGACTACCGGAAGATGAAGGCCAAGCAGCTCCGCAGACTTAGGTGGAGTGTGCTGCTTGAGGAATGGTACCCACAGCCCAGAGAAGCCCTTGTGGACAGTCGTTTCTGGACTGTGACGCAGGCGTCCCTCTACGAGACCTACAAATGCCGCGGCCACAAGCTATTCCAACATAACTTTCTGGATTGGCATCAGCTTGCCCTCACAGCAGAGACAGAGATTTGCCCCTACTTTGAGAGGTACAGAGGGCTGGTGCACCTGATGTCCTATAAGAGGAGTGCTTATGTGGAGGATTGGGTACGCGTGTTCTACGCCACCCTCTATGTCTCTAAGGGCAGAAGATTGATTGATTTCATGTTCATGGGACAACACTACCACTTGACGAGGCAGACACTGGCACAGCTGCTAGGAGTGGACCTGCACGACACTTGCGTGCATGAGAGAGTATACAGACAGGCAGATCCGCCGAGGAGGCCGCTCACTGGAGGAGTTGCACCAGCACTGGAGGAGATCCACTCTTTGTTTGGTCCTACTTTCTCTCCTGACCAGCCGAGGGTACCGGCATTGCTGACTCCAGTTGCGCACACAGTGCACCTTGCCTTGCGCCGCACGCTCTTGCCGAGGTCAGGATACTTGGAGGGGTTCACCAGCCTACAGCAGACTCTCCTGTTCTACATCATGAACGGGATGGAGTTCGACATAGTGGACGTCCTCATATGCGAGATGGAGGACGTTATCACAGATGGAGTGGGGATGATGAGGCAGGTCGTGTATGGACACTGGATCAGCTACCTGCTCTCCATGATGGTCCCTGAGGAGTCTGCCGTGCATGACCGTCTCACTGACGAGAGTGTCACAAGGTTCGATCACTACCGTGCCCCAGCTCCTGGAGACCGCCGTCTTGGCCGTCAAGTCGAGCGTCAGGTCCGTGCACGCCTATCTGAGGAGGACTGGTCGGACCTGGAGAAGGAGGATGAGAGGCTAGTTGAGGCAGAGGCACAGGGTCAGGACTTGCAGCACATCTGGTCCGAGAGCAACACCGACGACAGTGTCGAGGAGTACTTCCCTCCTCCTCCCTCACCCAGGCAGCACGACGCGGAGGCTGGAGGCTCTACATTGCCACCACCTACTCCACCTCCCATCACTGAGGCACAGGTCACTCAGCCGCCAGAGCTCACTTCGCTCCTGCAGCAGATGGTTGAGCAGCAGCGCCTGGACCGGCTTGTAGCTGAGCAGGCCCGAACGGAGCAGGCTGCATGACTTCTAGAGCTCCAGCAGCAGCAGCAGGAGATGCAACGCCAGAACGCCCGTGAGAGGCATGAGGACACTGACCGGCTGACTGGGCTCATAGACCAGATGCACCAGCGCACCCTCGACCAGCAGCAGCATACGCAGCAGGCGATGATGGGTATCCTGGGGTTGATCACCAACCTCTACACCTAGACCGGGATTGCCCTCCCGTCGCAGCTACCAGGAGTTGCTCCACCACCACCAGTCCTGGCTCCAGCTGCAGCTCCGGTGCCGACTACGTCGATCCCCTCCATCAGCATGTCTCCACTACTGGTTTCGGGCGCACCGATTCACTCTCCGATGCCGGCCACGACACTGTTCCAGCAGACGCCGGCATCCGTCACCAGTGCCCCTGTTCCAGCAGCACCTACCCAGCAGGCACCTCCGACAGCTCCTACGGCTCTGACAGCTCCTTCCACTACTCCAGGCAGCAGCTCCGACGACAGCGACGGTGACCAGTTCGTCATCGCGCCTAGTACTCAGGGTCCTTAGGCACTCGGATCCCTTTTCGGTGTCTTGATGCCAAAGGGGGAGAAGAGTTAGAGGAGTCAGGGGGAGGAGAGCTTAGTCTCAGGGGGAGTGCCCTAGCTAGGGGGAGTCCTTCTTTTGAGTTATCTTTTGTAATTTGGAGTTTATCTATATTATCTTGTGTAATTCAATGCTTTTGCTACTCATTTGGTGTTTATTAAGTACTCTTAAGTTATTAATCGATTGAGCTTATTTGACGTCTACCTATATCTTGTCAAATCTTAAGTGTGATAATCTTGTATTCATTACATATCCGTTTAAGTTTCAAATTCATTACTACTGCGCTTAAATTGTTGTGTTGTCATCAATCACCAAAAAGGGGGAGATTGAAAGCATCTAGGCCTCCATGAGGTATGGTTTCGGTGATTAATGACAACCATTGGACTTTACTAATGAATTTGTGAATGTAAGGTCCCCATAATCACTCAATCAAATGAAATCAATATGTCATTGGAGACCCATATACAATCAATTTATGAGATCAAATCAATTATATGAAGACAAGAAGTGAAAGCTCTTATATCAAAATCATTCAACTTTAAATTGACAACATTCAATGCTTGAAGATCATCATAAATGCCCTTGCAACAAATGTCAAAGAGGTCAATCGAGCAAGATACAAAATCACTTAGAAACAACTCGAAGCAAACAAAATCAACTCACCGGATCAACCGATGGTTCCAGAAATATACACATCGGTCGAGTTGGTTCATCTGAAGAAGAAGAACTCAGAACAAAGCACTCACCGGATCATCCGATGTGAATGGCTCATCTACATCGGTCCATCAATACAGTTTGCAATATCATTGGACCAAGTGTAGCACCGGATCACCCGATGTGCAGAAATATACACATCGGTCAATCACTCCAGTAAGCATCAAGTTTGAGTCAATTCTGGAGGAAGAGCCATCGGATCATCCGATGAGAAGACAAGAGCAACATCGGTCTAACAACGGTCATATCTGACACAATGACGTCAGCTAAAGTAAACTTGACTGATGATAACTAAAGGGGAGACATCGGATCATCCGGTGTTCACAATAAAGTTCTGTTAGCCTACTTTTCCAACGGCTATTTCGGGGAGGCTGGCTATAAATACCCCCTAATCCTGTCATTTCACCAAGTCTTGATCACCAGACACTATCAACACATCCACAAGCGTTCAAGACCAAGAGCAATCACTTCCACATCATTTCGATCACCTATACACCAAGAATTAGGCTAGAACTAGCTAGAGAGAGAGCTTGTGTGCCTCCATTCTGGGTGAGTGGACTCTCTAGGATTGTGAGAGAGCCTCAAGGGAGTGCCCTTGGTGTTTGTAACTGTGAGGAGACTTTCGGATCTTGCCAAGGCGTTTGTGGAAGCCCGGAGGGTCGAAGTTGTACAAGGCTTGAGCTCCACCTTGCCGAGGTTGGCAAACGGAGAGGAATAATGAAGATCCCTCGTCTCAGTGACTTGGGTGTGGCAAAACCCTTTGGTGGGTGCCACAACGTGGATGTAGGAAGATCTTGACGATCTTGCCAAACCACGGGATAAATCCTTGTGTCTCCTCAGGAGTTTGCATCCTCCTCCTTTCCCTTACGTTTATGCATTTTACATTCCGCAAAGTTCCTATTTACTTGAATGCATAGATAGTTTGCGTAGGGAATTGGGTTTTTAGAAATTAAGTTTTATTGCTTAGATTTTTAAAAAGAAGCCCAATTCACCCCCCTCTTGGGCATTTGATCCTTACAGCGTCTCAACAAGCGACGTCGCTGCCTTCCGGGGCGCGACACACCCATACGGTAACTAGGCTTTCAACTCACGACCTCCGGGCGAAGCTTGATTGCCGTTACCATCAACAGGATGGCCGCGTCCATATCGAGTGCGCTCACGAAAGGCGAGAGGCTCAAGACAGTCCTGCTCCCGAGGGAGTAGGAGGAGACTGTTCTGCCCTGGCCATGCACCTACGCATGGTCAGATGGCCACAAAAGTTCAGGCCTCACCTGCTGGAGAAATTTGACGGGACTGTCAATCCCGCTGAGTTTCTCCAAATTTACTTTACCGCAATCCTTGCGGGCGAAGGCAATGAGGCCGTAATGGCCAACTACTTCCCCGTGGCTTTGACTGGGACCGCCAGGTCTTGGTTCATGAGCCTTCCGCCCGACTCCATCAACAGTTGGGCGGAACTGTGCCAACAGTTCACCGCCAATTTCGGGAGTTCATACACCTGACCAGGCACCAAACTGGACCTTTTTGTTATCAAGCAGAAGGGGGGAGAGTCCCTGCGATCCTTCATCCAGAGGTTCTCCCTGGTACAAAACACTATTCCTTCTATCTCCAGTGCCTCTTTTATTGTGGCATTTAGACAGGGCGTACGAGACAAGAAGATGCTGGAGAAGCTGGCGACCAAGGAAATCACCAGCATCACGGAACTCTTCAGCTTGGCAGACAAATGCGCCAAAGCTGCAGAGGGCCGTGAAATGCACTCTCAACCACCTCCGGAGGACAACAAAAAGTCCTCCAAAGGTGAAGCCACTACCTCCGGGAGTGGCAAAAAGAAGAAAAAGTCCAACAGCAAGAAACAGCCGTCGGCCGGCACACCTACTGCTGCAGCTACCGCAGTTCTGGGTGGCCGGGGGCCACGCCCCGAGAAATGGCCTCAGCCGTCATCTGAAGACGGTGGCAGTTCCAAGATGTGGTGTCCTATACATAAGTCAAATACCACAAACTGGAAGACTGCCGAGAGGTCCAAAACCTTGCAGAGCGCTACAACAAGCGCCAAGAAGATGTTCCTTTCCGTCAAAGGGAGGGAAAACAAAAAGTAGACAAAGCTCCGGCTGAAGAGGAGTTAGGCTTTCAGGACCCTAAAAAGGTCTTGAAGGCTGTTTACACCCCCGTCGACGACGACTCTGACGTCTTCAACAATAAACGTCGGAAAACCATGAACACCATCTTTGGTGGTTCGTGGGACATCCCCTCCAGCCGTGTCCTCAAGACCATGCGGCGGGACATGTCCTCAGTAGCTCCCACCGCCAGGGCAGAGCCGCACCAGAAGTGGATGGACACTGCCATCACTTTTAATGCATTAGACTACCCTCGGAATATGATCGGAGCTGGCCAACTCTCATTGATGGTATCTCCGACCATCAACAACATCCAACTCCACCATGTAATGGTGGACGGAGGTTCGTGGCTGAACCTCATAAGCTTCGAAGCTTTCATCAAGCTTCATCTGCGATCTTCGGACCTTCGCCCCTCCCGACCTTTCTCCGGAGTAGGTCCGGGGCCATAACCCCACTCGGTGCAATCACTCTTCCGGTGACCTTCGGGACCCGGGAGAATTACCGCACTGAGAAGTTGGTCTTCGATGTGGCGCAGATCAACTTACCCTTTTTCGAAGGCCGTAAATGACACTTCCCCCGAACCTGCTTAGAGAGCAGCCCGCGAAGGTTCTTTGGATTCACGAGGGCTAGTCCGAGGAGATCGAACACAGCAGGATGATGAACACAGAGGGTTTACGTGGTTCGGGCCGCCGGAGCATAACACCCTACGTCCACGGGAGTGTTTGTGTATTGCCCTGCTTGAGCGTGTATGAGTCTTAGTCTGATTTTCCGATCCCCTGCGAAGGTCGTCTGCAGAGCCCTTTTATAGTTCAAGGACTCTGCAGTCACAAGGTGGGCCCAGGACCCGACAGGTGGTCCTGGGGAGAGCCAAATCCTATACAAGATCTAGGATTAATTGCTATCTACTTCCCTTTGTCAGGGGTGTCAATGCGCCGTCCCATTGCATCGTGCGCCAGGGCTACACATAGTTGGTGATGATGGTAGTGCCCGTCCCGTCCGTCTTGTCCTCGCGGCCCATTCGTCCATCTTGCAGCGTGGGTCTGTACCGGCTACTTGGACAAGACAGGACACTGGAGCCTTAACCTTCGCATGCGCGACTCGGCTTGCCTGGGGAAGGTGCGCGTACTTAATGCCTATCTGAGCAGCGCACGCCTTCCTTTACTGCGGCTTCCTACCGCACTGAGTCGGCCGTCCACCACGTGGTTGCGCCGGAGCCTGCCTCTGCGGGGAGTCAAGCACTTGACGGAACAGGCCACGTGGTGCATCCGGAGCCCATCCCTATGGAGGGGTGGAGGCTCAGCCCTGCAGGCCACGTGGTAGTTCTGGTGCTTTTCCCCTCGAGGGCGCGGGCCTGGCCCTGAGGTCCCGATTGACCGCGTGGCAGCTCCGAAGCCCGCCTAAGTGGGGAGGCGAGGGTCCAGTTCTGCTGGCCACGTGGCAGCTTGGGAGCCTTCCCCAGCGGAGAGGTAGGATCTGGTCCTTCCCTCCTCGACGTGGCAGCCTCGGATTCGGCCTCTTAAGTAGAGGTAGAGTCCTTAGCGGTTTTCTCCCTGTGCGCGGGGGTACCCGGTCTGCAGGGTACCGACAGTGGCCCCCGAGCCCACCTCGGGAGAGTCTCCGATACTGCAGGTGGGGTCTTCTTCCTTTTCTTCCCACGCAACTCTTTCGATTCCACTTCGGGGCAGTTCCCCAGGTGACACGCCCCTGCCGTTGTGGCGACGTGTCCCCTTCTGGTAAGTGGAGGTGCTGAACAGGCGTCGCGCGACATGACTCCTGCCTTCAATCGCGCTTTAACTGCGGTGGTTCCCAATGTGGCTCCTGCACTTCCACTGCTTTTTCCCTTTCAGAAACCGCCGAGTTACCTCCCGCATAGCTAGCCACCCGGCTCACCTTCTTTGTCGAGCGACCCGGGTCCTCATGTCATTGCCTACGCGGGATCATTGCTCTTCTACTGAGGCTACGGCGATTCACACTTTTGCGCCTGTTGGCCTGCAGAGGTGCATAAAAAGAGAACTTTCCCCCTGAGGGTCCTTTCTCCCGCCTCTGCACCCCTGCGCTCGTGCTTTTTGCCCCAAGCCCAGTTCTTGCGCTCTAGCTCCCGATCTCCCCGTCCAGAGCCTCCTCCTTCAACCCTCATGGCGAGCATCTTGCCCAAGTCCAGGCTGTCCAGGTCCGCTGACCTGCCCCCCATGCGCCGGCTTCTCGGCTGGCATACTCCTGAGCAGGGGATGTGGCTCCATCCCGGGAGGCTGTAACACCCTCAATTTTCGTATCATGCATTGCATACATGATCATGCATTAAACATTAGTAGGATAAAAGAAAGATAATAAAAGATAAAACATACATATATGCTGTAGCAAAAATAAGAAAAAGAAAATAATAGTGTAAAACATGTATTAGGGAATAAATATAAAAATAATAATAATAATATATAAAAATAAATATATATAAATAAATAAGTAAATAAAATAAATAATAATATAAATAATAATATAATAATATATATAAAAAAAAGAAGAAAAAAAAACCAACCGCCCGCCGGGCAGGCCGAGCGGCCGGCCCATCCCCCGCTCCCGCCAACCCCAAGCGCGCCGCCCCCTGGGCCCCGCACCGCCGCCGTACTGGCCTCCCGCCCCGCCACCTGCCGCGCGCGACCCCACCTGCCCGCTCGCGCATCGCCTCGAGCCTCCCGCGCCGATCCCAGTGCGCAGCGCGCACATCCGATCCTGCGCGAGCCCCGCCAGCGCCCCGAGCCTCACCCGAAGCCCCGCCTGGGCCCCGCCTGCCCCGCACCGCGGCCCCAGCGCCCGACCGACCCACGCCCGCCGCTCCCATGTGCCAAACCGCACGCCCGACCCCGACGCGCCCCGCTCGCGCTCCCGTGCCGCATCGGGACTTGACGCAGCAGCCTATAAATACCGACGAAGGCTTCGTAAATTCTCCCGATCCCAGAAAAGAAAACCCTAGCCGCCGGTAGAAGAGAAGAAAAAGAGAACAGAGGAGGGGTTGCGCCGCCAGAGGAGAAATAGGAGAGAAAAAGAGAAAGAAGAGGAAGAAAAAGAGAGGGAAAAAAAGAGGAGGGTGCTGTCGTCCGCCGGAGATCGTCGTCTCCATCGAGTCGTTGTCGTCGTGCCGCCGGAGGACCCTGCGCATCTACTTCGTCTACGCGTCACCATCGTCCCTCGATCTTCGAAGCCATCGCATCTACGGTAGGATTCATTTTTCCGATGCAAATTTTAGCGACGTATTAGATCTAATAGACATAAATTGATTTTTGTTGCATTATAATTTTATTTTCAGCAGCATTAATTCTCGTTAAAACCCCCATAAACTCGTATGAACACGTATGAACTAGTTGCATCTAATTAATAAACAACCGTAGTTAATCAATTATTATACTTTGCATGCATGCATATCATCGCATGTTGATTAATGTGTGGGCATCATGTTGATTTGTATGTATATTCTTGTATGCGTGATCACTAGTAGAGGGAAGTGCTCAAGAGGTCGTGTACGAGGATTTTCAGAATCAAGATTTCGAAGCGCTTGAGCAACCCTATCCGCCGGAGCAAGGCAAGTGTCCTTGAAGCATATTGATCCTATTTTTAAAATAAATGTTTTGTTTGCAAAATTGCATGCTTGTGTCAATTTGATGGGAATCCTATGGTAGGATGTTTACTAGATTTGTTTGACCACCCTGGTCACCTGGAATATATGGTAGAGAGTCGGGAAGGGTTTTTACCTTTTTGCTTCGCTTAATTAATTGGGATGGCAAACAACACTACACATTTAATTATGCATCAATGATATTCTGGTTAATGAGAACTGGTTAATACGATGGGTGATCTAAGAAAGCCTGTTACGTGGATGGGTTGGATGTTATGGTGGTTTGCTTGCTTTAGATCTAAGGACCGGTTCATGCGAGAATAAGCCAGGACTACAGTGCCACCACGAGGCCAAGTATGGGTGCGGCGTAGCTAATTAATTAGGGCTTTGCTAGTGCTGTTTGGACCATTGTGGATGCTCGGGGAAGGGGTAGTTGGACTGGGTTTTTTGATGATTGGTGGGACTACCCTGGGATCCGAATGGCTCAAGAGGGGGCCCTTGGTTGAAGATGTGCTCAGTTGGAGGCATCGCCACCGGTGAAACCTCAGTGGGGTCTGAATAGACTAGCAATCCCTTTGTAAAGGCTATTTTGTGATCTCTTGGCCACACACCAACAGAAGTGTGTAATATGACTGATGGGTCATAGGCATAAGGGAGATTCTTAGTCGCTGAAAGGTGATGAAATCACGAACACGTGGGTAAAGTGGTACAAACTCTGCAGAGTATTAAAACTATCATGATAGCCGTGCTCCCGGTTATGAGCGCCTGGATGACCTACATGATTAGAGGGAAATTGGAATTTGGGATGATTATGGTTTGGTAATGGTTATGGTTGATATTATGATTATGGTTATGGTTATGGGATGGAGTTATGGATTTATTTCTGGTATTGAATATGGTTATTGGCAATGGTGAAATCTGGACTTATTGATGATGGTAGTGAATTCAGTTTGGTATTATGGTATTACTCATGATTAAGATGGGATTACTTCACATACATATAGTATAATGCTTTTCAAATGTTTTACTGTACTTTTCAGCACTTAGCCATTATTATTGTCGTCATTTGAATCAGCCACATGTCATACTTTCCCACACTTGCTGAGTACGACATGTACTCACTCTTGCAATCCCCCCAACAGTTGCAGGTCAGGATTATGAGTTTAATGGCGATAATGCGGAGTTCTAGGCCGTGTCTACAGTCAGCTTTGCCTGTGGTGTTGCATGGAGCTGCGCTATCCCTTTTGCTTAGTTTGCTTAGTTGCTTAATTAGTTTATTTCCGCTCGTCATTAATATCTATTAGAGCTTGTATTCGAGGATATAATGAATTATGTAATAAGAGTACTTATTTAATAATTTGAGCTGTGGTAATTATCTGGTTATCATTTGTGAATCACTCGTGTATGTGTGTTGAACATCCTGGGCACACATATGCGTTAGCTTGGTTCAATTTTCGAAACCGGGCGTCACAGATTGGTATCAGAGCCACAGGTTGACCGTAGGACGCAGCCTAGATAGAATGGACACTTTAGAGCACATAGGAGCACTCAGGAATCGATGTCTTTTTGCTTAGTGTGTTGTTTGCTATATATATATTGTTTGCTTGTGTGCTTAATAGAGGATTTTGGGATGCTTTAGCATTGCCATGTCCACCTAGGCTAGTACAGCTAGTTGGTTAGCTTCATATCCCTTGATGCATATAGTTGGGGACGTTTCTAAATTCTTACCTATTGCTTTCCTTCAGATGGTGAGGACTCGCAATCAGAGGGATGGCAATGATGAGGAGGAGAACCATGGAGTACCTCAGAACAATACTGGACAAGGACCTGCTCATGGAGCCATCAATATCGAGCAGCTACTAGCTATGCAGAACCAGCTCATGCATACCATGATACAAACAATGGGACAGCTGCAGGCTGACAATAACATTAACAATCAGCCCCACATGCCTCCACCGCCACCCCCGCCTCCTCATAACCAATTGGGAGAGTTCGTGAGGACTAGGCCGCCAACCTTTGCTCAAGCTGCTGACCCTATGGATGCTGATGATTGACTCAAGTCCGTGGAGAAGAAGCTAGCTATTGTCCAATGCAGTGACCGGGAGAAGGTCCTATTTGCTTCTCATCAGCTCGTTGGAGCAGCTGCAGATTGGTGGGATGCTTATTGCAATGCTCATGAGGATCAAGAGAGGATCACCTGGGCGGAATTCAAGGAGAATTTCCGTTCTCATTATGTGCCGGAAAGTGTTATGATCTTGAAGAGGCAAGAATTTGAGAACTTGAGACAAGGAAAATAAAGTGTGAGTGAATATCTCAACAAGTTCACTCAACTCTCAAGATATGCGCCTGAGGATGTTAGTCGGGACAGCCGAAAGCAATATTTGTTCATGAGAGGCCTGAACAATGAGATCCAAGTGCAACTACTCAACTGCGATTATGCCAATTTTCAGAAGCTTGTGGACAAAGCAATTGTGGTTGAGAACAAGATCCGTGAGATGGAGCAAGAAATCAAGAGGAAGGCGCCATATCAAGGACAGCAACGAGGAAGTAATGTGCGCCCTCGCCTTGCACCACCCAATGCACCCTATTACAGCTCCTCTATTCCCGCTCAACGCCCTGGTTATGCACCGCGCCCAACTCAGTTTGTGCAACAGCGCCCTGTCATGCAAGCACCTAGGCCTCCAATGCCTTATGCACCTCGTGCTAATTTCCCAAATGCAAATGCTCAAAATCAAGCTCGTTCCAATAATTCTAGTGGAGTTAAGAAGTGCTATACTTGTGGAGAAGCTGGACACTTTGCGCATCAATGTCCTAAGTTAGGCCTTGGTCAAGGAAGCAATGCGTCGAGGCAAAACCCAAGACCCAATGGAGGACAACCACAAGGAAGCCGTGGACAGCAGAATTTTGCTCGTGGCAACGTGAACCATGTCTCTACGGAGGATGCTCAACAAGCGGATGACGTGGTCATTGGTATGTTTCTCGCCAACTCCAACCCCACGACTATGTTATTTGACTCCGGAGCATCGCATTCATAGATTGCATCGAAGCATGTTGCCAAGTATAGTTTGCCTATCTCTCATATGAAGTTTACTCTATTGGTTAAGTCTCCTGGAGGAGAGATGAGGACAAATATAGTATGTCCAAAAGTAAGCCTTAGAATAAGGGGGGTAGATTTCTCTGCCAACCTCATAGTTTTGGATTCTCTAGGATTGGACATTATACTTGGTATGGACTGGTTGAGGAAGCACAATGGAGTTATTGAGTGTGCCACTAAGACGGTGAAGTTGACCAATGAAGAAGGAATCACCATAGAATTTGAAGCATCTCAAACCGCACCGAAGCAATTGGAATTGAATCATATGGACGGTGCCGCAATTGAGGAGATTCCGGTAGTGTGTGAATTTTTGGATGTGTTTCCAGGTGAGTTGCCAGGTATGCCACCTGATCGAGACATTGAGTTCGTTATTGATTTAATACCTGGAATTGCACCTATAGCTAAGAGGCCATATAGGATGCCTCCTATGGAATTAGCGGAGCTCAAGAAGCAGATTCAAGAACGACTAGAGAAAGGTTTTATTCGCCCTAGCTCTTCACCTTGGGGAGCGCCCGTTCTATTTGTGGACAAGAAGGATGGAACGCAAAGGATGTGTGTGGATTACCAAGCTCTCAACGAGGTGACTGTCGGTACCCTAGAAACCGTACACCCCTTAAGGTTATAAAGATCTCAAAGGAAAGTCATCTACTTGGTTTGAAGACCCTCGGAGGCCCACATGTCAGACATAACCGAACCCGCTTCTCCAACATGGTTAATCCCTGGGTCGCCACGTGTACTACCAAACCGGAGGTACCACCCACAAGGGGGGAGCTCCGGGCCATGTACCAAAATGGCACCTCCGGACTTAACCCCAGACCGAGAGAAGCTCCAGACCTGACACGTATCTGGTAGCCCCGGAGCTACCTGTTTCCCACAGTATGCTCCGGAGCTGCCACGTGTCCAACCGACGGATCTTCAGCCCCTAACCTCCGGAAGACCTCGCAACGGCTCCGGATCTTCAAAGGGGAATCAAGGACTTCAAGACCCGATTAAGTGTCATTAATGCCATATTAATGACACTTAAGCGGACGATCTTAACACCAGTAACGGTGCTGTCAAAGCCTATTACAGGGTCATTAAGAGCAATTAAATGTGTTAAATAAGTGTCAATACTAGTAACCGCCAGGGCCACCTGTCGGGCCAGGCTAACTTGTAACGGCATGCCCTTGTGCTATAAAAGGACAGGCCGACGACACGTTCAAGGGGCTAGACAGCGGGACACACGCCATTGACGCTCAACACAAGCACATACAGCTAATACAACACCAACACACCCGTGGAGTAGGGTATTACGCTCAGGCGGCCCGAACCACGTAATCTCTTGTGTCTCCTGTGTTAATTCCTACACACCTTCTTGAATCTCCGCGCGCCCATACCGAACATCAAACTCCCTTATCACTTTAGCAGTGTAGGGAGATCTGCCGGTTCCAAACCACCGACAGTTGGCGCGCCAGGTAGGGGCGCCTGAGATTTTGAGAATGGTGAACTCAGCTGCTGGATCATCCAACGGTCAACCTGCTGCTCAGGCTGTTGGGGGCAATCCCTCCAATAGGCAGCCGCCAGCAGGAGCCTCAGCACCAGCAGGAGTCACACTTCCACCACCACCGTCTCCTCCAGCAAATCGTGCTGGGCAACGTGATGGTGTGCCGGCATCAATTACTGCATCAGCAAATCTTGACAACCCGGAACACGCGCTCCATGCAGCGTGTGCTCTTCTCCAACGCCCACCACCTCCGGATGCATCTCGGGATGCACTGGAGCAGTGGAGGGCCAATGTGGAGCATTTGGTTGCAGCAGCAGCCGAACATCTCAGCATCCAGGGTCCTCCTCCTTCAGGAAGAGCCCCGTCGCAGCGGCGGACTTTGTCTGGAAGACTCGGTCCGCACGTTTCCAATAGCAGGAGACGCGCCGCGTCACAACAAGTGACGTCATTGCCCTCCGGGGCACGACGCACTCACACGGTATCCAGGCTTTCGACTCATGACCTCTGGGCGGAGCTTGATCGTCGATACCGCCAGCAGGACGGCCGAGTCCATATGAGCGTGCCTGTGAAAGACGGGAAGCTCATGACCTTTCTGCTCCTGAAGGAGTGGGAGGATGCTGTTCAGCCCTGGCCATGCACCTGCGCATGGTCAGGTGGCCACAGAAGTTGTGGCCTCACCTGCCGAAAAAATTCGACGGGACTGTTAATCCCGCCGAATTTCTTCAAATCTACTCCACTGCAATCTTAGCAGCTGGAGGAAACGAGGCCGTGATAGCCAATTACTTTCTAGTGGCCTTAACTGGGACTGCCAGGTCCTAGTTTATGAGCCTTCTGCCCAACTCTATCAACAGTTGGGAGGAGCTGTGCCGACAGTTCACTGCCAACTTCGGGAGTTCATACACCCGACCAGGCACTGAACTAGATCTTTTTGCGGTCATGCAAAAAGGGGGAGAATCCTTGCGGTTATTCATCCAGAGGTTCTCTCAGGTACGAAACACTATCCCTTCTATCTCTAGCGCCTCTGTCATTGTGGCATTTAGACAGGGCGTACGGGACAAGAAGATGTTGGAGAAACTGGCGATCAAGGAGATCACCAGTGTCACGGAACTCTTCAGCCTGGCAGACAAATGTGCCAGAGCTGTGGAGGGCCATGAGATGCACTCCAAACCAACCTTGGAGGGTCACAAGAAATCCTCCAAAGAAGAAGCCACTACCACCGGAAGTGGCAAGAAGAAAGAAAAGACCAACAACAAGAAGAAGTCGTCGACCGGCACATCCAATGTTGCAGCTGCTGCAACTCCGGGTGGCCGGGGGCCACGCCCCGAGAAGCGACCTCGACCGTCTTCTAAAGACGGTGGCAAACCCAAAGTGTGGTGTCCCATTCACAAAACGGGCAGCCACAGTTTGGAAGACTGCCGGGAGGTCCAAAACCTTGCCGAGCGCTACAACAAGCGCCGGGAAGAATCTCCTTTCCGACAGAGGGAAGGAAAGCAAAAAGTCGACGAAGCTCCGGCTGAAGAGGAGTTGGGGTTTCAGGATCCCAAAAAGGCCCTAAAGGCCGTCTACACCTCTGTCGACGATGATTCTGACGTCTCTGGCAACGAGCGTCGGAAGACCATGAACACCATTTTTGGTGGATCATGAGATATCACCTCCCGTCGTGTCATCAAGACTATGCGTCGGGATATGGCCGCTGTAGCTCCTACAGTCAGACCGAAACCTCATCGAAAGTGGATGGACACAACCATCACTTTTGATGCTTCGGATTGTCCCCGGAGCATGGTTGGAGCAGGACAGTTACCCTTGATGGTATCTCCTACCATCAATAACATCCAGCTCCACCATGTCATGGTAGACGGAGGTTCGGGGCTTAACCTCATCAGCTTCGAAGCTTTCACTAAGCTTCAGCTCCGACCTTCGGATCTCCACCCCTCTCGACCTTTCTCCGGAGTAGGTCCGGGGGCCATCACCCCACTCGGAGCTATTACTCTCCCCGTTACCTTTGGGACACGGGAGAAGTACCGCACCGAGAAGTTGGTCTTCGACGTCGCTCAGATCAACTTACCATTCAATGCCATCTTGGGTAGACCTGCCCTGTACAAATTCATGGCAGCTGCTCATTATGGTTATCTGGTGTTGAAGATGCCAACGCCAGTAGGCGTTCTCCGGATTCGCGGAGATCGTACTGCCAGAGTAATTGCACTGGAAGAACTCCATGCACTCACCATGGCGCAAGAGGAGGACTCCAGGTAGGAGCAAGCTCCAAAACCCCCGAGCATTCGTCAACGAGGTTCGACTTCTGCACCTCGAGTGCAGCCAAGCAGCGACACCGACATTCCCGTCAAAGTCGTCCAAATTGGCTCCGATGCCGCTCAGACCACCCGTATATCGGGAGGATTGAACGACAAATAGGAACTCGCGCTCATCACTTTCCTCCGGGCTAACGTCGACATGTTTTCCTGGCAACCGTCACAAATGTCTGGGATCCCCAGGGAAGTGATTGAGCACAATCTGAAGATCTACCCCGATGCTCGGCCTGTGCATCAGAAGCCTTGGAAGCAATCCGTAGAGCGACAGAACTTCATCCGACAAGAAGTAAAGAAGTTACTCGAAGCCGGATTCATCCGAGAAGTCTTCCATCCAAAATGGCTGGCAAATCCAGTCGTTGTGCCCAAGGCCGGCAGGAAGCTTCGGATGTGCATCGACTACACCACGCTAAATAAGGCATGTCCAAAAGATCCATTCCCACTATCTAGAATAGATCAAATAGTGGATTCCACCTCCGGGTGTGAATTACTGTGTTTCCTAGATGAATATTCCGGATATCATCAAATCAGGATGTCTAGGGAAGATGAAGAACATACTTCATTCATCACAGTAGATGGATTGTATTGTTACACAGCCATGCCCTTTGGTCTCAAGAATGCAGCTTCAACTTTTGTACGAGCTATGTACAAAACTTTTGAAGAACTTATTAGAGACATAGTGGAAGTGTACGTCGATGACATCGTTGTTAAGGTCAGGAACAAGGAGTCACTCCTAGACACCTTGCAGGCTGTCTTCGACAAGCTGCGGGCCACCCGCATAAAGCTAAACCCAGACAAGTGTGTCTTCGGGGTTAGCTCCGGAAAACTTCTTGGTTTCCTGGTAAGTCACCGGGGCATAGAGGATAATCCGGTGTAAGATTAAAGCCATTGAAGACATGCGGCCACCAACTCGCATCAAAGACGTCCAAAAGTTGACTGGATGTCTAGCAGCCCTCAGCCGGTTCATTTCAAGACTGGCGGAACGGGCACTCCCCTTCTTCAAGCTATTGAGGAAGTCCGAGCCATTTCAATGGTCCGAAGAAGCAGAGATGGCATTCCAGGAACTGAAACAGTTCCTCACCACCCTACCGATTCTGGTAGCTCCGAACCCTGGTGAACCTTTGTTGCTTTATATTTCAGCTACTGACGAAGTCGTCAGTATGGTTCTGGTTGCGGAGAAACCAGAACTATCCCACACCCAGGAATCCATATCCCTTCGGGAGGGTCCGGAGGTTCCTGAAAGCGAGTCTGGGTCCCAGCTCCCAGATTCAAATCCACAAGAAGTCGCTTCAGGAAACCTAGACCCCTCCGGGAGGGTCCAGGTCATTTCTGAAGAAGCTCCGGGTTCCTCCAGCCAGAACCCGGAGGCCCCCGAAGAAAATTCGGACTCCTCCGAGAGGATCCGGGTCAGTGAAGAGGAAGCTCCGGACCCCTCCGGGAGGGTCCGGACCATTCAGCGCCCAGTGTACTTCATTAGTGAAGTACTACATGATGCCAAGACTCGATACCTAGAGGTGCATAAGCTGCTCTATGCAGTTCTTATTGCCTCCAGGAAGCTTCGCCATTACTTCCAAGCTCACAAAGTCTCAGTGGTGACCTCTTACCCACTTCGAGCAATTTTGCATAATCCCAATTCAGCTGGGAATATTGCAAAATGGGCAGCGGAATTGGCTGAATTTGATCTTGAATTTATTTCAAGGCAAGCAGTTAAGAGTCAAGCATTGGCAGATTTTGTGGCAGAATGGACTCTCTCTCCATCAAACCCTGGGGGCCCCAGTGAGCAGAAGACGGAGCATCAAGCTCCAACCTTCACCGAGCCTCACTGGACCCTCTACTTCAACGGCTCCATGCAGAAGCAGGGGGCCGGAGCTGGAATCCTTCTCCTTGCACCGACTGGGGAGAAGGTGAAATACATGGTACACCTTGACTTCAAGGCAACCAACAACATGGCAGAGTATGAAGCACTCATCTACGGACTAAAGGTGGCACTGTCATATGGTGTCAAGCAATTGCTGGTCAAGGGAGATTCACAGCTCATCATTAAGCAGGTGAAGGGTGAATGCTCCTGCAATAATCTCCAGCTAGCTGCTTACCTCCTTGAAGTCCAGAGGCTTCAGAAGGATTTCGAAGTCCTAGATCTCCACCATGTTCAGCGTGTCCATAATGCTGAAGCTGACGAACTCTCGACCAAAGCGTCAACCGGAGCTCCGACTTTTGACGGAATCTTTGTCCGGAAGTTGTCAAAGCCAACAGCTCAGCCTGCCGAACTGAGCGAAGGGGGCGAGATCAGCATCCTGAAGCTGACGGTCCCGATGGCCCTGTTACCATGGCAGCCATCAAGGATCGTAGGTGCTATCGGAAGCTCCGAGCAACCCAGCATGCAAGACTCAAATGCTCAAGTTAGTTCCGATGCATGGATCTCGGAGATCCGGAACTACTTGAAAGACAACATCCTTCCTGATGATGATGTATCCGCTGACCGGGTGGTCAGATTGGCTAAAAGATACACGTTGGTAGAAGGGGATCTCTACCGGCGCGGTGCCAATGGCATCCTAATGCTGTGCATCACAAGGGAAGAAGGCTGCGAGCTCCTCACAGAAATCCATGGAGGCGAGTGTGGGAACCACGCGTCTTCCCGCACGCTGGTTGGTAAAGCCTTTCGGCATGGCTTCTACTGGCCTACAGCACTCCAGGATGCAACTGAGCTGGTGAAAAAATGCAAAGCATGTCAATTTCATGCAAAGCAAATTCACACTCCGGCTCAGCCCTTACAAATGATACCTCCTACATGGCCTTTCGCTGTGTGGGGGATGGACATCATGGGACCTTTCCCAAGAGCCGTCGGAGGTTACAAGTTCCTGTACGTCGCCATTGACAAGTTCACCAAGTGGCCGGAAGCAACTCCAGTTGTGACAATCAACAAACAATCTGCTATCAACTTTTTGCAGTCCATTGTATGCAGATTTGGAGTCCCAAACAAAATCATCACTGATAATGGGACCCAATTCACAAGCTCCGCATTCCAACGATATTGCGAAGACCTCGGCATACAGGTTTGCTACGCCTCCGTAGCTCATCCAGCCAGCAATGGCCAAGCCGAGAGAGCAAATGCTGAAATCCTTAAGGGACTTAAAACGCGCACTTATGAGCGCTTGAAAAAACATGGAGCCAACTGGATCGAAGAGCTTACGCCCACTCTATGGGCCAACGGGACATCTCCAAACCGGTCAACCGGAGAGACACCCTTCTTTCTGGTGTACGGAGCCGAAGCAATCCTTCCTCCGGAAATCACCTTGGGTTCACTCCGGGTCCGGACCTTCGACGAAGCCGCGCAGGACCAGCTCCGGCGTGAAGACCTAGACCTCCTTGAGGAGGGAAGGTGCCAAGCAGCTGTTCGGAATGCCCGATATCGCCAAGCCCTACGGCGTTATCACCAGCGGCATGTACACAACCGACAGCTCGAGGAAGGCGATCTGGTGCTACGGAGAATACAATCCAGAGAAGGGTTAAACAAACTCTCCCCCGGCTAGGAGGGACCCTTCCGAGTGATTAAAGTATCCCGTCCCGGAAGCGTTCGCTTGGCTATCGAGGATGGGACACCTCTCCCAAATCCTTGGAACATCGAGCACCTCTGTAAGTTCTACACTTAATACCACGGAGGTGAGTCTTGAGTAACTTGAGATGTATGTTATAGAGTCATTGTACAGAGTCGGGTAGTTCCTCCGGGAGAGCAGCCGGACCTTTCCCGAAAGGTCCGCAAAGTTCATGCAACACTTGTCACAGTCTCCGGACTAAAAGTGTAGCTAACTACCCTGGGTCAAACGAGAAATGAAACACGCTTAGCCTGGTTCCGTACCCTAAGAGTGTACTTGTTTCCCCTGTACCCCGGACCTATAATGAAAGACATTTTCATGTGAAATAGACTCCACGTGCATTTATTTTGTACAGGCTCAACATTTTTATTTTTCTCTTTCTTGTCTATAACAAAGACGTGCAATTCTTAAGAAATTTTAGTTCAACCGGTTTATATACGATTCGAGTTGTATTGTCAATTCTTTTGGACTCAAATATTGTTCATGGCCAATTCGCCTGAAAGCCGCCAAGCCAATCTAGGGCTGGAGTGTGCTATCGACTTAGCCTGGTCAAGCACCCTAAGTACGCCACTCTACCTACACCCCGGCAGGCCGAAGTAAGGCGGGTCCATGGACGGTTGGATCTAGAAGAAAAGACAATGCGTCCGGTTGTATTTAAAATCGTGTTTAACTTAAAGTCTTCTTGAGAATCGTAAGCCGCGACGAAATTATAGACAAGAAACGAATTTTACTATTTTTCTTGACTTAAGTGTGAAGGAAAAATAAAATCTATGTTGATGGAGAAAAGCCGGAGCTAACTAAGCTCCGACTCCCCGGAGGACTAACTATCGATGCTTTACGTGTTGATAGAGACTATTGCCGGAGCTACAAGCTCCAGCGATGGACAATGCCGGAGCTTCTAAGCTCCGACAACCTCAGGGGGCCTTCACTATCGAAGACTTCGGACTTAAATTCTACAAGTTCAGAGCAAATGAGTCTTCAACAAATCGCAATATCCTCTTGGTACATGTTCACAATCAAATTGTGCACATCTACCAGGGGGCCAAGTGAAGATAAAAGTGTTGAAGACAAAAAGTGAAATTCACAAAAATTTGGGGATTTCATTTATCTGGAGACAAGGGATTACATCTGGAGACAAGGGATTACAAAATTGAGGAAGAAGAAGAGAAAATACAAGTGAGACCTATAGAGATGGTCCTAGACCCTATGGAAGAATTGGGCAACCTTCTGGGCAACCTCCGATACGCTGGCTCGGGTAGCTTCGCCTTCTCCTTCGACGGGGCCTTCAAGCACCGGGTCCAGAGGAAATTGGGAGTTCCGGCTGGTGTAGCACGTCAGCACATACTCTACGACGTTCTTCGCCAGGGATTGCCCCTCAATCTCCAGTTGGTCCGCGATGACATCGCCCACCTTGGAGAGCTTGCTACCTGCTGTGCTCAACGCCTGCAGCGCTAGGTCCGGCTCCAGCTCCGGATCATCCGGGCGCACGGGGCTGAAACCCATCGGTGTCAGTGCATCATTGGCCTTGCTCAAGAACTCCCAAATCTGTAGGGAGTCCTCAGACCTCAAGCCCTTCATCTCTTCCAGGGATCTTCTGGCTACCACCAGCTCAGAATTCTCGCGGGCAAGGCGCTCAACTTCTTTGGCATTTTGCTGAATCTTTTCAGCAACCCGCCTTTCGAGTTTTCCGAGCTCCTCCTCCCGGAGGTGGATCTTGTTCTGGCGGTCGACCAGGTCCTTCTCTCTACCCCTCACTTTCTTCTCCCTGGCAGTAAGGGCACACTCTTGTTCGTAGAGTTCCTGCCCTCGCACCCAGGTCTTCTCCTCTTCCTCTTGGCAGCGCTCTTCCAATTTTTGGGCGCGCTCCTCGAGACCCTTGTTAGCCAGAGCTACCTTCTCGGCGAGCTCCTCCTCCCTCCTCAAGACGTCATCCCGTAGCTCTAGGAGTTTCTGCTCTTCATCCTCGAGCCGGTTCTCCCTCTCTTCAAGTGCTTCTCGGCGCTTGATGAGTGCAGTGTTAATGGCCTCAAGCTGCTCGTGGCGTGCATCGGCCGCATTATTGGCTGCTTTGGCCTGATCGTAGATCTCCCGGGATTGAGCATCGAGGGCACAAGTCATACTCTCCCTATCATCCAGTAACTTGCCCCAGTACTCCAGGCGAATCTTCTCCTGCTTGATCCATTATTTGTCATCTGCTAGCCTCGACTGCGCCAGCTTGGTCTCGAAGTAGAGCCGGTTACGCCACCGCCTAAGGGTTTGGCACTCCTCTTCAAGAGCCTTGCTGTCGTGGAAGAAGGCCAGTTGGACTTGACGCAGACTGGAACATGCGTTGTCAATGGACAGTGACAACGGGATGGGCTCCGGACCTGCTGGGGTCTCCTCCGCTGGTTCCAGCGGGTCTTCGGATACAAAAATTGGGTCTCACTCTACAAGAGTGGTCCCCTGGGTCTCCATGGCACTAGGGCCGTCCTCCGGGATGGCCTCAGTCGCCATCGAGGAAGGCCCCGCGGCCAAATCTTCATTCACCCCCTCGGGCAGGGGGCCAGCAACTTCGCCTGGGCACTCCGACTCGGCCGCAGGTACCTCCAACGTCGTCGTTTCCGGAGCAGGAGCTGCTGCTGGCTCGGGCCTGGGCACCTCTTCTGATGGGAGCTCAAGCTCCGTCACCTCTTCAACGACCGGCTCAGAAGCCGGAAGATCTTCAACCTCGTCCGGCCCTGTGGCCGGAGCTCCAACAATGACCGGCTCAGTGGCCGGTGCTTCGGAGGTAGCCGGCCCAACTGCCGGAACTACCTCAGTTTCTGGTGCGCATGCCGGAGCTTCAGTCACCTCCGGCTCAACCGCTGGGGCTTCAACAATTTTCGGCTCAGAGGCCGGGATTACTGCTTCTTCCGGCTCAACAGCCGGAGTTTCCATCATCGCAACACCAGAACTCGGGGCTTCAACCTCCGGGACAGGTGCCGCTGGCGCATCTTCACTCCCGTGGTCCAGCGCTACCACAGGAACTTCTGGGGATGAGTCGAGGTCCATGACCACGACAGCCGGCGCCGGAGCTGTCGCAGCTTCACCCACCACTTGGGGCGGCACCGGGACAGGAGCAGAAGCTCCCACCCTCACGGACTCAGACACTGTGGCTGAGGGTGGAGCCTCACTCCCCTTCTTGGGGACGCTGCAGATGATGAACAAAGAAAATTAAAAAACAGTTGCTACAATTAAAACAATTGTCCAAGGTAGAGATTAAAAATCACCTTGGGAGGCTTCCGCACCAGCTTGCGCAGAACCTTTTTCCCGGGCGTTCTGGGCTGGTCATAGCCGGCGTGGAAGCTCCGGAAGGGCCCCCGGAACTTGTAGCGGCCACGGGCGTTTCCCGAGTCGAGGCTCTCCTCGATCAGGAAGAACCCCCAGACCTGGAGGCCTCCACCAGCCCAGGTGCTGGAGTCGCGCGTCCAGAGCTAACACCCCGGGAGGACCCCACTGTGGGAACAGACGCACTTCGGGAGGACCCCACTGCAGGAACGGTCGCGTTTCGGGAGGACCCCATTACGGGAACCGTCGCCACGGTTGTAGAAGACCTTCCCCTCTGGGGAGAAGGAGCCGAGGCGGAAGTAGCGGGCCTGACGGACCTTCCGTCGGCATGCTGCAGCTTCCTCTTCCGACTCTCGGGTTCATCCGCCAGCTCCTTGCCCTTGCCGACGACCTCGACCCTCGGCTTTGGGGCAGGGACAGAGCCATCTTCGGGCATTCCGGGGATTGCCACCCGGGTGGTTGATCTTCTCTCGACGACACCAAGGTCGTCAAGCACGGGCATCTTCCGCCGGAGCTCCCTGCTGAACTCCACTTATACGTTCAGAGGAAGAAAAGCAGACGGCGGAGTCAAGTCGTCGCCGTCGACGTCGATGCCGTGCTGGAACTTCTTGAGGTGGAACTCCAAGGTTTTCCCCACCATGTTGGACTTCAACCCGGTCTCAACCCGGTCGTCGTCCATCACGCTGTTGAGGGCCCAAGCGAGTTTCTCCCTCCTCTTCAACGGCGCCCACCTGTTGACCAAGAAATTGCAGAATACCGCCTGAGGAGTCAATCCTCCCTCCACGCATTGGCGGATCCTGGTCAAAGCAGGGTCGAAATCTTACGCTAACACCGGAGCTTCACTCCAGATTGTCGTGTCGATGCCGGGAAGACCATTGGGCGGCTCCAACCTCTCGTGCTCCTCCACCCTGACGACTATCCAGTCTTTCTTCCAGTCATCCCACTTCCTAGAGGGAAATGACCGGAGGTACTTGAATGGGCACTTCTTGCACTTCACGAAGTAGTAGAAGCCAAGGTACTCATTGCTCTGGCCGGTGGTGTGGACGGTGAAGAAGGTCCGGAAGAGTTCAATGCAGGGGGGATGCCCACCCAAATCTCACAGAAGTGGACAAAGATAGACACGAGGAGAATGGAGTGAGGGCCAAGGTGGTATAACTGCAGACCATAGAAGTCTAGCAGCATCAAGAAAAAGGAAGAAAAAGGTGGGATCAACCCCACCATGGCATACGAGGAGAAGTACACCATTTCGCCGGCGTGCTCCTTCTCGAATGGGAGCTCTCCACCGGCGCGGTCCGAACGGTTGAAGAAGTCCGAAGACCACCCCATGAGGGCCCGAACCTTCTTCAGGTCGCCGTCGGTCTTCAAGCGACTCTCACGGAGACGCAACTCCATCGCGGCACAGCTAGGCAAGAGAAGAAAGGCGAAGCACAAGTTGGGAGTTTGATCGCAAAGAACAGATGAGAGGCGTAAAGAACTCCCGACGGTGCGCACTTTCCTTCTTAAGTAAGCCCTCGCAACGCTTGGATGGAAACCGCAAGAAAGTCGAAGGTACCACCCAAAAATTCCACCCAGCCGATGACAAGCGGGCCCAGGACCACCCCGACAATGAAGTCGAGGTTCTTACCCAGGTGAACGGTTGTCATCAAGAGGTGGGAAGCCCAAAGGCGGCGGCCTGACAAGGCGCGCGGAACTGATACGGTTTTCGTATCGGGAACCGGCGACCTTCAATTGCGTGAGATCCGCACGCCAAAGATCTCATCTGCCGCACGCGGAATACGCCACGCGGCGAGGATTTAATTCCAAGTCCTTTCCAAAGGCACCTTCAAAGACCCTTGAAGACTCAGTTCAAAAGTCGCGAGGATGGACCCACCTCCGGCGGAATGGCTTCACCCTAATGGTCTTCCCCGGAGGTAGGTCCAGGGGGCCACTATCGGTACCCTAGAAACCGTACACCCCTTGAGGTTATAAAGATCTCAAAGGAAAGTCATCTACTTGGTTTGAAGACCCTCGGAGGCCCACATGTCAGACATAACCGGGCCCGCTTCTCCAACATGGTTAATCCCTGGGTCGCCACGTGTACTACCAAACCGGAGCTACCGCCCACAAGGGGGGAGCTCCGGGCCATGTACCGAAATGGCACCTCCGGACTTAACCCCAGACCGAGAGAAGCTCCGGACCTGACACATATCTGGTAGCCCCGGAGCTACCTGTTTCCCACAGTATGCTCCGGAGCTGCCACATGTCCAACCAACGGATCTTCAGCCCCTAACCTCCGGAAGACCTCGCAATGGCTCCGGATCTTCAAAGGGGAATCAAGGACTTCAAGACCCGATTAAGTGTCATTAATGCCATATTAATGACACTTAAGCGGATGATCTTAACACCAGTAACGGTGCTGTCAAAGCCCATTATAGGGTCATTAAGAGCAATTAAATGTGTTAAATAAGTGTCAATACTAGTAACCGCCGGGGCCACCTGTCGGGCCAGGCTAACTTGTAACGGCCCGCCCTTGTGCTATAAAAGGACAGGCCAACAACACGTTCAAGGGGCTAGACAACGGGACACACGCCATTGACGCTCAACACAAGCACATACAGCTAATACAACACCAACACACCCGTGGAGTAGGGTATTACGCTCAGGCGGCCCGAACCACGTAAACTCTTGTGTCTCCTGTGTCAATTCCTACACACCTTCTTGAATCTCTGTGCGCCCATACCGAACATCAAACTCCCTTATCACTTTAGCTGTGTAGGGAGATCTGCCGGTTCCAAACCACCGACAGTGACCATCAAGAACAAGTACACCTTGCCCCATATAGAGGATTTGTTTGATCAGATGAAAGGTGCCTGTGTGTTTTCCAAGATTGATTTGAGGTCAGGTTACTTTCAAATGAAGATTAGACCATCGGACATACCCAAAACAACTTTTAGAACACGGTATAGATCTTATGAGTACACCGTGATGTCATTTGGACTGACAAATGCGCCCGCCTACTTTATGTACCTCATGAATAAAGTCTTCATGGAGTACTTGGACAAGTTCGTTGTGGTGTTTATTGATGACATTATGATCTACTCGAAGGATGAGAAGGAACATGAGGAACACTTGAGGCTTACATTGCAGAAATTGAGGGAGCATCAATTGTATGCCAAGTTCAACAAGTGTTAGTTTTGGTTGAAAGAGGTGCCATTTTTGGGTCATATAATCTCAGGAGGAGGAGTCTCGGTTGACCCCGGATAGGTAAGAGACGTGTTGAAATGGGAACCGCCGCAAAATGTCAAGGAAATAAGGAGTTTTCTTGGGATGGTTGGATATTACCGTAGATTTATCAAGGACTTTTCCAAGATAGCCAAGCCTATGACGGAGTTGCTAATGAAGGGAAAGGCTTTCCAATGGACTGAAGCTTGTCAAAACAGTTTTGAGGAGTTAAAGAAAAGGTTGACAACCGCGCCGGTGTTAGTATTACCGGACGTGAGCAAGAGTTTTGATATATATTGTGATGCATCCAGATAAGGATTAGGATGTGTGCTCATGCAAGAAGGCCAAGTGGTCGCCTATGCATCCAGACAATTGAAGAAACATGAGCAGAATTACCCTACGCATGATTTAGAACTTGCAGCCATGGTACATGCATTGAAGATTTGGAGACACTATATTCTTGGACATAGGTGTGAAATTTACACGGATCATAAGAGTTTGAAGTATATTTTCACACTAACGGATATGAACTTGAGGCAACGAAGATGGTTGGAGCTCATCAAAGATTATGATTTGGGGATCAACTATCATCCGGGAAAAGCCAATGTAGTGGCCGATGCTTTGAGTAGAAAAGGAGTAAGTCATCAACTCACGGTTCGAGAGTTACCATTCGAGTTATGTAAGGAGTTTGAACGGTTGAACCTCGGGTTTGTAAATGAGATGGAGATGATGGAGTTAAACCCAACCTTGGAGCAAGAAATTCGAGAAGCACAAACCACGGATGAGGGGATCAAGGAAATCAAGGAAAGGATCGAGGAAGGGAGAGAATTCAGATTTGATGAGGACGAACATGGTACCTTATGGCTTGGAAAGAGGACCGTTGTGCCTAATGTGAAGCATATTCGGGAGACAATATTAAAGGAGGCACATGACTCGCCTTACTCAATTCACCCTGGTTGTACAAAGATGTACAAAGACTTGAAGACTTGCTATTGGTGGGATAGCATGAAGAAGGACATAGCTGAATACGTAGCATTGTGTGATGTGTGCCAACGAATCAAGGTGGAACATCAAAGGCCAGCCGGATTATTGCAACCGTTGAAGATTCCGGAATGGAAGTGGGAAGAAATTGGAATGGACTTCATAGTTGGGTTACCACGTACTCAGTCCGGGTATGACTCAATTTGGGTAATTGTGGATCGCTTAACCAAGTCGGCTCATTTTGTCCCTGTGAAGACCAAGTATACAGCTGCACGATTGGCCGAAATATACATGAAGCATATTGTGTGTCGACATGGAGTACCGAAGAAGATAGTCTCGGATAGAGGTTCTCAATTTACCTCCAGATTTTGGCAAAAATTGCATGAAGCTTTGGGAACGAGGTTGAATTTTAGTTCAGCATATCATCCTCAAACGGAGGACAAACCGAGAGGACCAATCAGATTTTGGAGGACATGTTAAGAGATTGTTCTTTAAAGCATGGGAAAAGTTGGGACAAAATCTTGCCATACGCGGAGTTCTCATACAACAATAGTTACCAAGCAAGCTTGAAAATGTCACCATATGAAGCGCTTTATGGGAGGAAGTGTAGGACACCTTTATTCTGGAATGAGGCAGGAGAAACTCAAGTATTTGGTCCGGATGTGTTGCAAGAAGCCGAAAAGCAAGTCCAGATAATTCGTGAAAACTTGAGGGCTGCCCAATCAAGACAAAAAGGCTACGCGGACAATAGAAGAAGGAAACTATCCTTTGAAGTGGGAGATTTGGTTTACCTCAAGGTGTCACCAATGAGAGGTCATAAGAGGTTTAACATAAGAGGAAAGCTAGCACCTCGCTATATTGGACCATTCAAGATTTTGGACAAAAGAGGAGAAGTAGCGTATAAGTTGGAGATGCCAGCTCATCTTTCAGATGTACATGATGTCTTTCATGTTTCTCAACTCAAGAAGTGTCTCAGGGTGTCGGAAGAACAACTGATGATGGATGAGTTAGAACTTCAGGAGGATTTTTCTTATGTCGAGCAACCTATCAAGATCTTGGACGTGAAGGAAAGAGTCACGAGAAATAAGATGATCCGTTGGTGCAAAGTGCAATGGAAACACCATACGGAAGCGGAAGCTACATGGGAGCGTGAAGAAGACCTGAAGGCAGAATTCTCGCATTTTTTCTCCACGCTATCGAATCTCGAGGGCGAGATTCACTTTAAGGGGGGTAGGTTTGTAACACCCTCAATTTTCGCATCATGCATTGCATACATGATCATGCATTAAACATTAGTAGGATAAAAGAAAGATAATAAAAGATAAAACATACGTATATGCTGTAGCAAAAATAAGAAAAAGAAAATAACAACGTAAAACATGTATTAGGGAATAAATATAAAAATAAAAATAATAATATATAAAAAGAAAAATATATAAATAAGTAAATAAATTAAATAATAATATAATAATATATATAAAAAAAAGAAAAAAAGAAGAAAAAAAAACCAACCGCCCGCCGGGCAGGCCGAGCGGCCGGCCCATCCCCCGCTCCCGCCAACCCCAAGCGCGTCGCCCCCTGGGCCCCGCACCGCCGCCGTACTGGCCTCCCGCCCCGCCACATGCCGTGCGCAACCCCACCCGCCCGCTCGCGCATCGCCTCAAGCCTCCCGCGCCGATCCCAGCGCGCAGCGCGCACGTCCGATCCTGCGCGAGCCCCGCCAGCGCCCCGAGCCTCGCCCGAAGCCCCGCACCGTAGCCCAAGCGCCCGACCGACCCACGCCCGCCGCTCCCACGTGCCGAACCGCACGCCCGATCCCGACGCGCCCCGCTCGCGCTCCCGTGCTGCATCGGGACTCGACTCAGCCGCCTATAAATACCGACGAAGGCTTCGTAAATTCTCCCGATCCCAGAAAAGAAAACCCTAGCCGCCGGTAGAAGAGAAGAAAAAGAGAACAGAGGAGGGGCTGCACCGCCAGAGGAGAAATAGGAGAGAAAAAGAGGAAGAAGAGGAAGAAAAAGAGAGGGAAAAAAAGAGGAGGGTGCTGTCGTCCGCCGGAGATCGTTGTCGCCATCGCGTCATCGTCGTCGTGCCGCCGGAGGACCCTGCACATCTACTTCGTCTACGCGTCACCCTCGTCCCTCGATCTTCGAAGCCATCGCATCTACGGTAGGATTCGTTTTTCCGATGCGAAATTTAGCGACGTATTAGATCTAATAGACGTAAATTGATTTTTGTTGCATTAAAATTTTATTTTCAGCAGCATTAATTCTCGTTAAAACCCCCATAAACTCGTATGAACATGTATGAACTAGTTGCATCTAATTAATAAACAACCGTAGTTAATCAATTATTATACTTTGCATGCATGCATATCATCGCATGTTGATTAATGTGTGTGCATCATGTTGATTTGTATGTATATTCTTGTATGCATGATCACTAGTAGAGGGAAGTGCTCAAGAGGTCGTGTACGAGGATTTTCAGAATCAAGATTTCGAAGCGCTTGAGCAACCCTATCGCCGGAGCAAGGCAAGTGTCATTGAAGCATATTGATCCCGTTTTTAAAATAAATGTTTTGTTTGCAAAATTGCATGCTTGTGTCAATTTGATGGGAATCCTATGGTAGGACGTTTACTAGATTTGTTTGACCACCCTTGTCACCTGGAATATATGGTAGAGAGTCAGGAAGGGTTTTTACCTTTTTGCTTCGCTTAATTCATTGGGATGGCAAACAACACTACACATTTAATTATGCATCAATGATATTCTGGTTAATGTGAACTGGTTAATACGATGGGTGATCTAAGAAAGCCTGGTACGTGGATGGGTTGGATGTTATGGTGGTTTGCTTGCTTTAGATCTAAGGACCGGTTCATGCGAGAATAAGCCAGGACTACAATACCACCACAAGGCCAAGTATGGGTGCGGCGTAGCTAATTAATTAGGGCTTTGCTAGTGCTGTTTGGACCATTGTGGATGCTCGGGGAAGGGGTAGTCGGACTGGATTTGTTGATGATTGGTGGGACTATCCTGGGATCCGAATGGCTCAAGAGGGGGTCCTTGGTTGAAGATGTGCTCAGTTGGAGGCATCGCCACCGGTGAAACCTCAGTGGGGTCTGAATAGGCTAGTAATCCCTTTGTAAACGCTATTTTGTGATCTCTTGGCCACACACCAACGGAAGTGTGTAATATGACTGACGGGTCATGTGAATAAGGGAGATTCTTAGTCACCGAAAGGTGATGAAATCACGAACACGTGGGTAAAGTGGTACAAACTCTGCAGAGTATTAAAACTATCATGATAGCCATGCTCCCGGTTATGAGCGCCTGGATGACCTACATGATTAGAGGGAAATTGGAATTTGGAATGATTATGGTTTGGTAATGGTTATGGTTGATATTATGATTATGGTTATGGTTATGGGATGGAGTTATGGATTTATTTCTGGTATTGAATATGGTTATTGGCAATGGTGAAATCTGGACTTATTGATGATGGTAGTGAATTCAGTTTGGTATTATGGTATTAATCATGATTAAGATGGGATTACTTCACATACATATAGTATAATGCTTTTCAAATGTTTTACTGTACTTTTTAGCACTTAGCCATTATTATTGTCGTCATTTGAATCAGCCACATGTCATACTTTCCCACACTTGCTGAGTACGACATGTACTCACTCTTGCAATCCCCCCAACAGTTGTAGGTCAGGATTATGAGTTTAATGGCGATAATGCGGAGTTCTAGGCCGTGTCTACCGTCAGCTTTCCCTGTGGTGTTGCATGGAGCTGCGCTATCCCTTTTGCTTAGTTTGCTTAGTTGCTTAATTAGTTTATTTCCGCTGCATTAGTTGAACTCGTCATTAATATCTATTAGAGCTTGTATTCGAGGATATAATGAATTATGTAATAAGAGTACTTATTTAATAATTTGAGCTGTGGTAATTATCTGGTTATCATTTGTGAATCACTCGTGTATGTGTGTTGAACATCCTGGGCACACATATGCGTTAGCTTGGTTCATTTTTTGAAACCGGGCGTCACAGAGGCTCCCGCTGAGCCTCTCCGTCGGGGAGATGGTCCTCTTTTCGTCGTACGTGCTGGCCGGCTTCGTCCTGCCAGCATCCGCCTTCCTGGTCATGCTCCTGGAGACTTTCGGCCTCCAACGCCACCACCTCGCGCCGAACTCGATCGCCATGCTGGCGGTCTTCGCACACCTCTGCGAGATGTTCGTGGGGGTGATGCCGTCGGTGAAGCTCTTCCGGTACTTTTTTTGTACTGAGGGCCACTGGCAGGAGCTCGAAGGAGCACCTCGGCGCCTACTACTTCCATCGCCGGACAAAGGTCCCCACGAGGTACATTGCTTCCTTCAACTCAGCGCGGTGGGAGCTGTGGCGTGAAGATTGGATGATTGCCAAGGCCGAGGCCCACGACCGGATGTGCCTCCCCACCGGGATCCCCTACTCCGAGCGGTCATTCTGGGAGGAGCGCCCAGAGATGGAGGAGGCGTTCAACCTGGTGCTGGAGAGGATCCAGATGCTGGCGGACCACGGGCTGTCGTCTGCCATGGTGCTGAGGGACTTCATGTCCCGTCGCATAGCTCCGCTGCAGCACTGCGCCCGTCCGGCGTCGATGTTCATCGGCCTGTCGGACTGCACCCGGCTCGAGACCAGCCTCGACTCCAACCTGGGCGAGCAGGAGGTGCTCGACATGCTGACCCGGGCCTGCCCCAACGACATCTCCGCTGAGGCACTGGCCCTTCCGTCGGCATCCCCCCCTTGTGCTCGGACTCCGAGCTGAGGAGGCAGCTGCTGAAGATGATGCCGACCCTCGACGAGTCTGGGCTAGTGCAGCGCCAGATCAGGGACCCGTTCCGGGGGGTCAACATCGCCGACGACGCTGAGGGAGGCGAGGCTCCCTTAAGCGATGGCGGTTCTTCAAGCGACGACTCCTCGAGCGGGCCCCAACACCGTCCATGGGGTGGCGTCGACTCCTCTGCCGACAAGGGGAAGGGGAAAGTGCCGGTCCTGGTGTCGGACCCAACCCCCAAGAAGTGCGCTCAGTCGCCGCCGCCGGCCCCTTCGCCCCTCGTCAGGACTCCGGAGCCCTGCCGCGCTCGTCGTCAGGGGGCGCCGATGGCACCTCTTTGCTGCCTGGGTCCTCCATGCACAAGAGGGGGAGGCTCCTCAACGCCGATGGGACCCCAGCATTCCCTCTCCATTCGGAGGGGCGCCAAACCTCGGGGGTGCCGCCGACACCACCACCACAGGGGCCCCCAGCACACTCAGCGGCCCCTGCCGTGGGTTCGGGGGGTTCGAACCCCCCAACCCTTTCGGGAAGTGGTGGAACTTCAGCATCCCCCGATAAGCTTGCACAGATTTTACCTTGGGTGTTCTTTGCTGTGCGCCTACCCTGTCATTTTCTTATGATTTGAGTTTGCTTGATTTCAGCGCCACCACAGCTACTCCATCTCCACCCGTGGGCCCATCTGCTGGACGGTTTGCCGCTCTAGCCGGCTCGCGGGGATCTTCTACAGCCTCGAGCCCTACTCCGATGCATCGGGCTGCTTCCGCCGGGGTGCCCTGGGCCTCCGTTCCCAAGACACCCGCAGCGGTTGCCGAAGCCTAGCCGCGCGCACCGACGACCGCTGCCGCACCCGCCAATGACTCCGCATCCACCGGCTACTCCGTACCGGCCGATGCCGCTGCGCCCTCCGACACTGCTACGTCGGCTGGCGCCACCGCCCCGGGTGCTGCCATCGGGGAGGGGGCCCTGGTCCCCGTCTCCCCAGTGGTCCTCCAAATGGAGGATGATATTGAAGAAGTGGGGGGGCAGGGACCCGCTGCTACGGTGGAGCCTCTCCCCCTGTCTGAGGCAATGGCTGTGGCCTACTCTGGCTTCTGGCAGGCCCAGGCGGCCCTCGCCTGGGAGAAAGGGCGGCTTGAAGACGAGGACGACCGGCTCCGGGAATGGGCAAGGACCCTGGAGGCCCGAACCCGGCTGGCGAAGATCCGAGCGGCCCAGCGGGAGGTGGTTGTTCGGGAGGAGATGAATATCCTTGAGCAGGAGCGCGACCTCACCGCCCAGCTGGACGCCGTCACCCAAAAGCTGAAGGCGGATGCCGAGGCTATCCACGCTGAGGCCAGCTCCCACCTCCAGTCCTCTAGGACCTTCAGCACCTACTGTCTCTCCGAGAGGCTGCACTAGACGAACGGGAGCAGGAGCTGGCGGCGAAGCAAGCCAAGGTGGAGGCGACCTGCCGCGGGCTCATCCTCAAGCAGGAAGGGGCGAGAGTCCGCGCCGCCGAGCTAGACCATCGGGAAGCCGCCGTGGCTGAGGTGCAGCAGGCCTAGTCTGTTGAGCGCCAGGCGCTTCTGGACCGCGAGTTCAACGTCGCCCTCAAGGAGGGTGACTTGAGCCACCGCGAGAGGGAGGTCAGCGAGCGCGAGCGGGCCCTAGCGGCCAAGGAGAAGCGGTTCCTGGACGGCGGACCCCGGGTGTTGGCGGCGGCCCAGCAGGAGGTGCAGGAGCTCCGGGCGTCGCGCTCTGCTGAGGCCCGGAAGGTCTGGGAGTTCCTTGGCAGCGCCGACTCGGCTCTAGTGCCGCTCGGCTTCAGCTCGGTGTGCGTGGGGGAACCAGCACATGAGGTGAGCCAGGTGTTCCCGGCACTGGACTCCACCAGCTCGTGGATGCGTTCGCTGGGGGCCATCATCGACAACCAGCTGGAGGCAGAGGGGAGGATGCTGGTGAAGGAGGTGGCGACACACATCCTGTCCTGCTACCGGAGCTGGTACCCCGATGTCTCTCTGCGGCCGGTCCTCGAGGGGCCCATCGCCAAGAGGGAAGAGGCTGCTAAGTCTGAAGTTTCGGATGTAGTGGAACTCATCGCCTCAAGGTTCCAGCGGAGTGGCTAAGGGCTCCCTGGGTGCTTGTTTAAGTTTTTCTCTTTCTGCTTTTGTGTTGTGGTTGGTTGCGGCGACAAACTTTTTATTTGTGTAATAAAAAATCTGTCTGTGGTGCAGTGGCCCTTTTATACTCAGCTTGTTTTTATCTCCAGCAATGTCTTCTAGCTGCTTGTTGTTCCTTAGCTTCCAGGACCTGCCGTCCCCCAAAGTATGGCCCCATGACAGGCATGGCCAGTTGTTATGGGCACACCTGTCATACACTTAGGACTTAGGGTGGACGGGTGCAGGGGGAGCCTAGGATGCGTAGGTAGCATTGCCGTAGCTGAGTATGCAGGTACGTCAACAGCAGGCCCCCTGGGGGTGCCGCCGGAGCTTCAGTCCGGCGGTGGCCACCATCTTTGTTGAGAGGTCGACAGTGGGCCCCCTGGAGGTGCCGCCAGAGCTCCAGTCCGGCGGTGCCTGCCATCTTTAGTGAGAGGTTGACAGCGGGCCCCCTGGGGGTGCCGCCGGAGCTCCATTCCGGCGGTGCCCCCCATATTCAGTGAGAGGTCGACAGCGGGCCCCCTGGGGGTGCCGCCGGAGCTCCAGTCCGGCGGTGCCCACCATTTTCAGTGAGAGGTCAACAGCGGGCCCCCTGGGGGTGCCGCCAGAGCTTCAGTCCGGTGGTGCCTGCCATCTTCAGTGAGAGGTCGATAGCGGGCCCCCTGGGGGTGCCGCCGGAGCTTCAGTCCGGCGGTGCCCGCCATCTTCAGTGAGAGGTCGACAGCGGGCCCCCTGGGGGTGCCGCAGGAGCTCTAGTCCAGCGGTGCCCGCCATCTTCAGTGAGGGGTCGACAGCGGGCCCCTTGGGGGTGCCGCCGGAGTTCCAGTCCAGCGGTGCCCGCCATCTTCAGTGAGAGTCGACAGCGGGCCCCTTGGGGTTGCCGCCGGAGCTCTAGTCTGGCGGTGCCCGCCATCTTCAGTGAGAGGTCGACAGCGGGCCCCCTGGGGGTGCCGCTGGAGCTCCAGTCCGGCGGTTGCCAGAATAACTTCCTCAAAGACCTGTATATAGATCAAAAAAGAGAAGTAATTCTGTCTGCTGGTCACTTCACCCCTGCTCTTTTTGTAGTGTCGCTTGACTTACGATCCTGGGCTGACTCGTGGGGCTTGGGTAATTCAGTGCATCTGCACCTAGGGCTCGTTGTCCATACTACCCAAGAGTGGTCCATCTGGCCCCCAGTACTCGGCTGTAGCGCTGGGGAGGCAGAGCGCACAGGCTTAGGGTACATGACCAGGCTAAGCAGGCTGTGGCCCTGGACCTCCCGCTCGGCGTAAGCCTTTTCCGAGGGAGACCATCTGGAGACACAGGCCCCCGAGTATTGGAACATCCGAGGCCCCAGGCGCATTGCAGGTACCTCAAGCAACCCCACCTGCAATCCAGACAGCAAGGCTCCCACTATTTCTAAAGCAGGGGAAAAATGACAGCGCTCATGATAGATCATGAGCTACGACGGGCTTACAGCAACATCATAAAAATTAAAGATAATTTTTGAATTGACAAACCCTATACCAGGCAGGAAAACATTCTTTCATTGTAGTTTCTCATAAGATGGAGCAGACTTTACAAGGGGAATAACCCGGACTGGGTGTCAGATGAAGTCGAGTGCACCTACTTAGGGTTCTGGACCAGGCTAAGCGGAATGTGCACTCGGAGCCCCATCCCCCTAGCCTAAGTGCTGTCCTGAGACAATGTGTAACTTTTACAATGAAATAATATTGTCCCAACCCTGGTCTAGGGGTAGAACTTACAGAGGTCCTCGATGTTCCATGGGTTGGGTAATAGCTATCCATCCTCCGTAGCCAAGCGGACGCACCCTGGGCGGCAAACCTCTGTTACCCGGAAGGGACCCTCCCAGCTGGGGGAGAGTTTGTTAGACCCTGCCCAGGAGAGTATGCGGCGCAACACCAGGTCGTCTACCTTTAGCTCCCTACTCCGCATGGTCCTCTAGTGGTAGCGCTGGAGCGCCTGCCTGTACCGTGCATTTCGGAGAGCCGCTCGCACTCGTCCCTCCTCGACGAGGTCCAGGTCTTCACGCCGGAGCTGGTCCTGCGCGGCTTCATTGTACCTCCGGGCACGGGGAGAGCCCATGGTAATTTCTGGGGGGAGGACGGCCTCTGCCCCGTACACCAAGAAGAAAGGCGTTTCCCCCATGGCCCGGCTGGTTGATGTCCGGCTAGCCCACAGCGCACACGGAAGCTCATCCACCCAATTTGCACCATGCTTCTCAAGGTGTGAGAATGTGCGAGTCTTGAGGCCCTTGAGGATCTCTGCATTGGCCCTCTCGACCTGCCCATTGCTCTATGGATGAGCAACGGATGCATAGCAGACTTGGATCCCTAGGTCCTCGCAGTATTCCTGGAACGCTGCACTTGTGAACTGGGTCCCGTTATCAGTGATGGTTCTGTTCGGGACCCCGAACCGGCACACGATCGACTTGATGAACTTTACTGCTGACTGCTTGTTGATGGTGACAACTGGGGCAGCTTCCGGCCACTTGGTGAACTTATCTACGGCGATGCAGAGATGCTAGAACCCTCCAACGGCTCTGGGAAAGGGTCCCAGGATGTCCAACCCCCACACAACGAATGGCAATGAGGGAGGGATCATCTGCAGTGCCTGAGTTGGTGTGTGGATCTGCTTGGCATGGAACTGGCACGCCTTGCATCTGTTTACCATCTTGGCGGCATCCTGGAGTGTTGTCGGCCAGTAAAAGCCATGCCGAAAGGCTTTACCGACCAGCATGCGGGAGGACGCGTGGTTCCCACACTCGCCTCCATGGATCTCTGCGAGCAAGTCGCAGCCCTCCTCCCGGGTAATGCATCGCAGTAGGATGTCGTTGGCGCCACGCCGGTAGAGATCCCCTTCCACCAGCATGTACCTTTTAGCCATGTGAACAATCCTTTCTGCCAGGGCATGTTCTTCGGGAAGGATATTGTCTTTCAAGTAGTCCTAGACCTTCGAGATCCATGCATCGGGACTTGCTTGAGCCTCTGGATCTTGGGCGCCCGGGAGCTCGGAGCCCCCAGTGGCGCATACGATCCTTGGCGGACTCCATGGTAGCAGGGTCGCCGGGACTGCCAACTTCGAGGTGCTGGGCTCGCCCCCTTCACCCGGTTCAGCTGCCCGGGCGGTTGGTCGCGGTAACATACTTGTAAAGACTCCTTGAGGCACTGGGGCCCCTGTGGAGGCCTTCGTTGACAGGTCGTCTGCGACTGAGTTGTCGGCTCGGGGTACATGGCACAAGTCCAAGACTTCAAAGTCCTTTTCCAGCTTCCGGACGTGCAGCAAGTATGCTGCTAACTGAGGGTCATTGCAGCTGCACTCTCCTTTGGCTTGCTTGATGATCAGCTGGGAATCACCTTTAGCCAGAAGCTGTCGGACATTGAGAGTCAGGGCTGTCTTTAGCCCAAATATTAGGGCTTCATACTCTGCCATGTTATTTGTCGCCTTGAAGTCGAGGCGCACCATGTACTTGAACTGCTCCCCAGTCAGGGTGAGGAACAGGACCCCAGCCCCGACCCCCTGCTTCCGTGCGGAGCCGTCGAAGTAGAGCGTCCAGGGGGTCTCGATGAAAACTGGAGCCTTGGGCACCGTTTCACCGTTGTCCGGGCCCCCCGGGTTGCTTGGCGATGGGGTCCATTCGGCCAAGAAGTCCGCCAATGCTTGGCTTTTGATTGCATGTCGAGGTAAGAACTCCAGCTCGAACTCGGCCAGCTCTGCTGCCCACTTGGCAATGTTGCCAGTCGAGTTGGGGCTGTGGAGTACGATCTTCAATGGGAAGGAGGTGACCACTGAAACCCGGTGAGCCTGGAAGTAATGTCGAAGCTTCCTCGATGATATGAGCACTGCATATAGCAGTTTGTGTACCTCCAAGTATCTTGTTTTTGCTTCATGGAGGATCTCACTGATGTAGTAGACTGGTCGTTGCGAGGTCCGAACCCTCCCTGAGGGGTCTGGGGCTCCTTGCAATGCGTCTGCATCCTGGGGAATGTGGCTCCCAGGGTCTAGCTGGACCTCCGGGGGCTGGGACCCGTAAGGCGCTTGGTCACTGGAACTCACAGCGGGGGGTGGGGGGGGGTCTCTTCTGGTTTGGGCCTTGAGGCTCAGCCTCCCCCTCTGGGGCCCCTTCTGGTGCTTGTTGCGGCAATAGCTCCGGCCGCTCTGCAACCAAGACCATGATGACCACCTCCATTGTTGCAGTGATGTACAACAGGAGCGGTTCGCCTGGTTCTGACGCCACCATAATGGGTAACGTCGTCAGGTGTTTCTTGAGGTCCTGGAAAGCCGCTTCAGCTTCCTCGGTCCACTCAAAGGGACCTGACTTCTGCAGAATCTTGAAGAAGGGCAGGGCTCGCTCAGCCAGCCTTGAGATGAACCGGCTGAGGGCTGCCAAACACCCTACAAGCTTCTGCACGTCCTTGATGCGGGCCGACGGCCGCATCAGCTCTATCGCCTTGATCTTCTCTGGGTTAGCTTCGATCCCTCGGTGCGATACCAAGAAACCAAGGAGCTTCCCTGCAGAAACCCCAAAGACACACTTGTTAGGGTTCAGCATCATGCGTGTCGTGCGCAGCTTGCTGAAGACTTGGGCTAGGTTGTCTAATAGGGATGTGCGGGCCCTAATTTTCACCACGATGTCATTGACATACACCTCTACCAGATCTTTAATGAGGTCCCCAAATGTCTTATGCATTGCACGTACAAAGGTGGGGAGAGCATTCTTGATTCCATAAGGCATGGAGAAATAACAATACAGGCCCTCTACTGTTATGAAAGCAGTGTGCTCCTCATCTTCCCTAGACATAGGTATTTGGTGAAAACCGGAATACGCATCTAGGAAGCACAGAAGATCACAACCTGATGTCGAGTCTACTATTTGATCTATCCTAGGAAGAGGGAATGAATCCTTTGGACATGCCTTATTGAGGTTGGTGTAGTCGATGCATATCCGGAGCTTCCCGCCAGCCTTGGGGACAACAACAGGGTTGGCCAACCACCGTGGGTGGTGAACCTCCCGGATGAAACCAGCATCTAGCAGCTTCTTGATTTCTTCACGGATGAAGTTCTGCCGCTCGATGGACTGTTTCCTGGGCTTCTGCTGCACCGGTTAGGCGTCGGGGTAGATCTTCAGATGGTGCTCAATCACCTCCCTGGGGATCCCGGGCATTTGTGATGGTTGCCATGCAAACACATCGACGTTGTCCCGGAGGAACGTGATGAGCGCGCATTCCTATTTGCCGTCCAAGTTCCCCGCGATACGGGTTGTCTGGGTAGCCTCGGAGCCAATCCTGACGACCTTCACGGGGATGTCGTCGTCGTTGGCTGGTTGCACACGGGGTGCAGTAGTGGAGGCTCGCTGCGCCGGGCCTTGCTCTGGCTAACTCTCCTTCGAGCCTCCTGGGCCCGGAGCCCTCCCCTCTGCAAGTGCTTGGAGTTGCTCCAAGGCTGACACTGCAGCTGAGAGGTCCCCTCTGATCCTGAGGACACCAGAAGGCGTCGGCATCTTCAGGACGAGGTAACCGTAGTGGGCTACAACCATGAACCTGTAGAGGGCCGGCCTCCCGATGATTGCTGTCGGTACCCCGTAGACGGGTATCCCCGCGCACAGGGAGAAAATCGCTAAGGACTCTTCCTCTACTTAAGAGGCCGAATCCGGGGCTGCCACATCGTAGAGGGAGGGACCAGATCCTACCCCTCCGCCGGGGGAGGCTCCCAAGCTGCCACGTGGATGGCAGAACTAGACCCTCGCCTCCCCGCTGAGGCGGGCTCTGGAGCCGCCACGCGGTCAATCGGGACCTCAGGACCAGGATCGCGTCCTCGCAGGGAAAGGCACCGGAACTACCACGTGGCCTGCAGGGCTGAGCCTCCCCCTCCATAGGGGTGGGCTCCGGATGCACCACGTGGCCTGTTCCGTCAAGTGCTCGACTCCCCGCAGAGGTAGGCTCCGGCGCAGCCACATGGCGGATGGCCGACTCAGTGTGGCAGGCCGCCATGCGGTCTGCCGAGACCTCGGGACCAGGCCCGCGCCCTCGCAGGGAAAGGCACCGGAACTACCACGTGGCCTGCAGGGCTGAGCCTCCACCCCTCCCTAGGGGTGGGCTCTGGATGCACCACGTGGCCTGTTCCATCAAGTGCTCGACTCCTCTCAGAAGGCAGGCTCCGGCGCAACCACGTGGCGGACGGCCGACTCAGTGCGGTAGGAAGCCGCAGTAAATGAAGGCATGCGCTGCTCAGACAGGCATTAAGTACACGCGCCTTCCCCAGGTAAGCTGAGTCGCGCATGTGAAGGTCAAGGCTCTAGTGTCCTGTCTTGTCCAAGTAGCCGGTACAGACCCACGCCGCAAGACGGACGAATGGGTCGCGAGGACAAGAAGGACAGGACGGGCACTACCATCATCACCAACAATGTGTAGCCCTGGTGCACGATGCAACGGGACGGCGCATTGACACCCCTGACAAAGGGAAGTAGATAGCAATTAATCCTAGATCTTGTATAGGATTTGGCTCTCCCAAGGACCACCTGTCGGGTTCTGGGGCCCACCTTGTGACTGCAGAGTCCTTGAACTATAAAATGGCTCTGCAGATGACCTTCAAGGAGGATTGAAAAATTAGACCAAGACTCATACACACTCAAGCAAGGCAATACACAAACACTCCCGTGGACGTAGGGTGTTACGCTCCGGCGGCCCGAACCACGTAAAACCACTGTGTTCATCATCCTGCTGTGTTCGATCTCCTGGGACTAGCCCTCGTGAATCCAAAGAACCTCCGCGTGCTGCCCTCTAAGCAGGTCTGGGGGAAGTGTCGTTTACGACCTTCGACAACTGCGTTTAAGGGAAGGTCGACGTCTGCCACGTCAAATAAAACGCTCTCCGTATGGTAGTTCTCCAGGGTCCCGAAGGTCATAGGGAGGTGTATGTTACCGTACGGGAGAATTTTCCCAGGTCCGACACCCGAGAACGGGCTCGAGGGTGTGAGCCGGGACATCGGCAGCTGCAGCTTTCGGAAGGCTGCCGTGGAGATGAGGTTGAGGCCTGCCCCTCCATCTATCAGCATGTGAAAGACCATCACGTTGGCGATGGTCGGGGACACCAGCAGCGGGAGCACTCCTGCCCCTGCCATGTTCTTCGGGCAGTCAGAAGCATCGAAGCTGATCGCTGTGCTCATCCACTTGAGGTGGGGAGCCGAACTTGGGGCAGGGGCCACCGCAGCCACTGCCCGTCGCAGAGTTTTCAGCGTGTTTCGGGACGTGGGGTCTGTGGCTCCCCCGTAGATGACATGGAGGGTCTTGCGGTGCTCCTTATCACCGCTAGAGTCGGAGTCGCCACCCTCGAAGATGGCCTTAACCGTCCGCTGGGGTTCCTGGAACCCCATCTCGCTGTCATCCTCCTTCTCGGGATCAGCCTTCTGCTTGCCCTCCCTCTGGCGGGGAGGTGCGCCCTCCTGGCGCTGCTGTCTCTGTTTCTGTTCGCGGAAGCGTTCCGCGAACCTCTTCACTTCCCGCCACTCGCTAGCACTATGGCTATTTGTACGGTGCACCGGGCACTTGAAGTCAGGCTCCTCGGGTTCAGGCGACTGCCTAGGGCGCTTATCTCGGCGCGGTGCTCGGGCCCCGCCGGGTGCCGCAGCCGCCATTGCATGGGCTCCGGGCTTTGGCCTGTTCTTGCCACTGCCCTTCTTCTTCTTCTTGCCGCTGCTCCTCGCAGAGGCTCCTTCCTCAGTCGGGGTGGCCTCCCTTGCTCTTGAGGATGGCTGGGAGTGCCAATTGCGCCCCTCAGCTGCCCTAGCACATCTGTCTGCCAGGGAGAACAGCTCGGAGACATCACGCACTTCGTGCGTGGCTAGCTTCTCGAGCATCTTCTTGTCCCTCACACCTTGTCTGAATGCAACAATAACCGATGCGCTAGCAACATGAGGGATGGTGTTCCGTACCTGGGAGAACCGCTGTATGAACGATCATAGCGACTCTCCAGCGCGCTGTCTAACGGCGTGGAGGTCAAGCTCCGTGCCGGGGTGCTTGTAGGAACTGCTGAAGTTAGCCACGAACTGTCAGCATAACTCATCCCAGGAGGTTATATACCCCTGGGGCAGGTTCATGAGCCATGACCGAGCCGGGACGGTCAGGACGACGGGGAAGTAGTTAGCCATGATAACCTCATCGCCTTCTGCAGCTAGTATCGCAGTGGTGTAGATCTGTAGGAACTCGCTCGGGTTGTCGCTCCCGTCGTACTTCTTCGGCATGTGTGGACGGAACTTTCGTGGCCAGACCACGAAACAGAGGTGATGCGCTAGTGTTGCACACCCTTGGTTGGGGCTGACTGGTGCCGGCGGCGGCATCGCATACCTCGGGTGAGCAGGCGGGCCTGCGTACACCTGATGCTAGGGCGGTGCTGCATACGCCTGTGGAGGAGGCGCGACATACGCTTGGTGCGGTGGAGGCGCGACGTACGTCTGGTGTGGTGGAGGCACAGCATGGGCCTGGGGCACAGGGCCCGACACGCTGTAATCCGCCTCGAGGTTGCGCCGACGCTCCCTCTGGCACTCGATGGTGACCCGACAGTCCTCTCCAGCCCTGCGGCGCTGCAGCCCGGTTCTCAGATCTGTTGTTGAGATCCTGGTCGAGCGCGAGTCTGCCGTCCATCGGTCGATTGTCGGCGTCCGCGACAATGACACATGCATCAGCTGAGCATTTGTCTCCCTCGGTGGAGGCGCGTTGAGCGCGGCGGTGATGAGGTGGTCGACGTCATTGATCCACTGCTGAGCTTCTCCCTGAGGAGCATCCCCAACAGGAGGGTTGTGGAGCAGTGCGCGCGCTGCTGCGAGCGCACTCTCCGGGCTTGCAGCCGGCGGCACCATGATTGCTGTCACGACCGGAGTACGTCGCGGAGTGGCATGTTGGCCTGCAGCCGGTGAAGTGACAGCAGGTGCATGAAGGTCCTGACCTTCCTGACCTAGAGCGGTAGCCTGCCCTAGAGCGAGATGACGCCTGATCCTCCGCCATTGTCTGCCACCATGACTGCGCCCTGGATGAACCGGCGTTGGATTGGCCGTTCAGCATTGCTGCTGGTGGAGATCTTGACGGGGAAAAAGCCCCCTACCTAGCGCGCCAAATGTCAAAGGTCGTAAACGACACTTCCCCCGGACCTGCTTAGAGAGTAGCCCATGGAGGTTCTTTGGATTCACGAGGGCTAGTCCTAGGAGATCGAATGTAGAAGGATGATGAACACAGAGGGTTCATGTGGTTCGGGCCGCCGGAGCGTAACACCCTACGTCCACAGGAGTGTTTGTGTATTGCCCTTCTTGAGTGTGTATGAGTCTTAGTCTGATTTTCCGATCCCCTGCGAAGGTCTTCTGCAGAGCCCTTTAATAGTTCAAGGACTCTGCAGTCACAAGGTGGGCCCCAGGACCCGACAGGTGGTCCTGGGGAGAGCCAAATCCTATACAAGATCTAGGATTAATTGCTATCTACTTCCCTTTGTCAGGGGTGTCAATGCACCGTCCTGTTGCGTCGTGCGCTAGGGCTACACATAGTTTGTGATGATGGTAGTGCCCGTCCCGTCCGTCTTGTCCTCGCGGCCCATTCGTCTGTCTTGCGGCGTGGCTCTGTACCAGCTACTTGGACAAGACAGGACTCTGGAGCCTTAACCTTCGCACGCGCGACTCAGCTTGCCTAGGGAAGGCGCGCGTACTTAATGCCTGTCTGAGCAGCGCACGCCTTCCTTTACTGCGACTTCCTACTGCACTGAGTCGGCCGTCCGCCACGTGGTTGCGCCGGAGCCTGCCTCTGCGGGGAGTCAAGCACTCGACGGAACAGGTCACGCGGTGCATCCAGAGCCCACCCCTATGGAGGGGTGGAGGCTCAGCCCTGCAGTCCACGTGGTAGTTCCGGTGCTTTTCCCCTCGAGGGCGCGAGCCTGGCCCCGAGGTCCCGATTGACCGTGTGGCAGCTCCGGAGCCCGCCTAAGTGGGGAGGCGAGGGTCCAGTTCTGCCGGCCACATGGCAGCTTGGGAGCCTCCCCCAGCGGAGAGGTAGGATCTGGTCCTTCCCTCCTCGACGTGGCAGCCTCGGATTCGGCCTCTTAAGTAGAGGTAGAGTCCTTAGCGGTTTTCTCTCTGTGCGTGGGGGTACCCGGTCTGCGGGGTACCAACACCCTCAACGCCATTTTGGGTAGGCCAGCCTTATTCAAGTTCATGGCTGCTGCTCATTATGGCTACTTGGTGTTGAAGATGCCAACACCAGCTGGTGTTCTCCAGATCCATGGAGATCGCACCGCTGGAGTGACAGCTCTGGAAGAACTCCACGCGCTTGCTACAACGTAGGAGGAAGAATCCGGAAAGGAGCAAGCTCCGAAACCCCCGAGCATTCATCATCGAGGCTCAACCTCCGCACCTCGCGTGCAACCAAGCGGCGACACCGACATTCCCGTCAAAGTCATCCAAATCGGTTCCAACGCCGCTCAGACCACCCGTATATCGGGAGGTCTGAATGACAAATAGGAACTTGCGCTCATCAATTTCCTCTGGGCTAACATCGACATGTTTGCCTGGCAACCATCACAAATTCCTGGGATCCCTAGGGAAGTGATCGAGCATAATCTGAAGATTTATCCCGACGATCGGCCTGTACATCAGAAGCCTCGGAAGCAATCAGTAGAGCGACAGAACTTCATACGTCAAGAAGTGAAGAAGTTGCTCGAAGCTGGTAATCCGAGAAGTCTTCCACCCAAAATGGTTGGCAAACCCAGTCGTTGTACCCAAGGCTGGTGGGAAGCTTCAGATGTATATCGACTACACTACACTAAATAAGGCATGTCCAAAAGATCCATTCCCCCTACCTAGAATAGATCAAATAGTGGATTCCACCTCCGGGTGTGAATTACTGTGTTTCCTAGACGCATATTCTGAGTACCATCAAATCAGAATGTCTAGGGAAGATGAAGAGCATACCTCCTTCATCACAGTAGATGGATTATGTTGTTATACTACCACACCATTCGGTCTCAAAAATGCTACTTCAACATTTGTACGAGCTATGTACAAAACTTTTGGAGAGCTCATCAGAGACGTAGTGGAAGTGTATGTTGATGACATCGTCGTCAAGATTAAGAACAAGGAGTCATTCCTTGACACCTTGCAAGTTGTCTTTGACAAGTTGCGAGTCACTCGCACGAAGCTGAACCCAAACAAGTGTGTCCTCGGGGTTAGCTACGGAAAACTTCTTGGTTTCTTGGTGAACCATTGAGGAATAGAAGCAAATTCGGTGAAGATAAAATCTATTGAAGACATGAGCCACCAGCCTGCATCAAGGACGTCCAGAAGCTGACTGGATGTCTAGCTACCCTCAACCGGTTCATCTTAAGACTGGCAGAATGGGCGCTACCCTTTTTCAAGCTATTGAGGAAGTCCGGACCATTCCAATGGTCTGAAGAAGCGGAAAAGGCATTCCAGGAGCTGAAGTAGCTCCTCACCACCCTACCAACCTTGGTAGCTCCGAACCCTGGTGAGCCACTCCTTCTTTACATTTCGGCAACTAACGAAGTTGTCAACATGGTACTGGTGGCGGAACGACCAGGACCATCTCCAGTTCAGGAATCCAGACCCCTTCGGGAGGGTCCGAAGCTACCTGAAGTTGAGTCTGGGTCCTAGCTCTTAGACTCTGATCCTCAAGGCGAAATGCCGAAGGGTCCATCTCCTTCAAATGAAGGAGTCACTACCACTGAACAAGAAGATCCGGACCCCTCCGGGAGGGTCCGGATCATTTCAGGAGAAGCTCCGGGTTCCTCCAGCCGGAACTCGGAGGTTCCCGAACAAGGTCCGAACCCCTCCGGGAGGGTCTGGATAGATGAGGAGGAAGCTCTGGGCCCCTTCGGGAGAGTCCGGATGGTCCAGCGCCCAGTGTACTTTATCAGCAAAGTACTCCATGACGCCAAGACTCGGTACCTGGAGGTGCATAAGCTGCTCTACGCAGTTCTTATTGCCTCTAGGAAGCTCCGACACTACTTCCAAGCTCACAAGATTTCAGTGGTAGCCTCTTATCCACTACGTGCAATCTTGCATAACCCCAATTCCACTGGGAACATTGCAAAGTGGGCAGTGAAATTAGCCAAGTTTGACCTTGAATTCGTCCCAAGACAAGTGATCAAGAGTCAAGCATTGGCGGACTTCGTAGCGGAATGGACCCCCTCTCCATCAAATCCTAGGGGCCCTAGTGAGCAGAAGTCAGAACCCAAGGTTCTGGTCTTCACTGAGCCTCACTAGACTCTCTACTTCGACGGCTCCATGCAGAAGCAAGGGGCCGAAGTTGGAGTCCTTCTCCTCGCTCCGACCGGGGTGAAGGTTAAATACATGGTGCACCTTGACTTCAAGGCGACCAACAACATGGCGGAGTATGAAGCACTAATTTATGGACTCAAGGTGGCACTATCGTATGGTGTCAAGCACTGTTGGTAAAGGGTGATTCACAACTTGTGTAAAACAAGTCAAAGGTGAATGTTGCTGCAACAACCCTCAACTAGCTGCATACCTACTTGAAGTCCAGAAGCTTCAGAAGGACTTTGACATCCTGGATATTTGCCATGTCCAGCGTCTCAATAATGTTAAAGCTGACGAACTCTCGATGAAAGCTTCAACCGGGGCTCTGGCTCCCGACGGAACCTTCGTTTGGAGGTTGTCTAAACCTACAGCTCAGCCTGCCAAACTGAGCGAAGGGGGCGAGACAAGCACCTCGAACCTGGCGGTCCCAATGGCCCTGTTAACATGGCGTCCATCAAGGATCGTAGGTGCTGCAGGAAGCTCTGAGCAACCCAGCACGCAAGACTCAAATCCTCAAGCTAGCTCCAATGCATGGATCTTGGAGATCCGGAGCTACTTGAAAGACAATTTCCTTTCTGAAGATAATGTATCCGCTGACCGGATAGTCAGATTGGCTAAAAGATACACACTGGTAGAAGGGGATCTCTACCGGCGTGGTGCCAACGGCATCCTAATGCGGTGCATTACAAGGTAAGAAGGCTGCGAGCTCCTTGCAGAAATCCATGGAGGCGAGTGTGGGAACCACGCGTCCTCCCGCATGTTGGTCGGTAAAGCCTTCCGGCATGGCTTTTACTGGCCTACAGTGCTCCAGGATGCAACTGAGCTAGTGAAGAAATGCGAAGCATGCCTGTTCCATGCGAAACAAATTCACACACCGGCTCAACCTCTACAAATGATACCTCCTACATGGCCTTTCGCTGTGTGGGGGATGGATATCTTGGGACCTTTCCCAAGAGCCGTCAGAGGTTATAAGTTCCTGTACGTTGCCATTGACAAGTTCACCAAATGGCCGAAAGCAACTCCAGCTGTGACAATAAACAAGCAATCAACTATCAACTTCTTGCAGTCCATCGTATGCAGATTTGGAGTTTCAAACAAGATCATAACTGATGATGGGACCCAGTTCACAAGCTCTGCATTCCAAGGATATTGCAAAGACCTCGGCATCCAAGTCAGCTACGCTTCCGTAGCTCACCCGGCAAGCAATGGCCAAGCCGAGAGGGAAAATGCAGAAATCCTAAAAGGACTCAAGATGCGCACATATGAGCGCTTGAAAAAACATGGAGCCAATTGGATCGAAGAGCTTCCACCCACTCTATGGGCCAACAGGACAACTCCAAACCAGTCAATTGGAGAGACACCCTTCTTCCTGGTGTACAAAGCTGAAGCAGTCCTTCCTCCGGAAATCACCTTGGGTCACTCGGGGTCTGGACCTTCGATGATGTCGCGCAGGACCAGCTCCGGCATGAAGACCTTGACCTCCTTGAAGAGGGAAGATGCCGAGCAGCTATTCGGAATGCTCGATACCGCCAAGCTCTTCGGCGCTATAACCAAAGGAATGTTCACATCCGACAGTTCGAGGAAGGCGATCTGGTTCTACAGAGAATACAAACTCGCGAAGCGTTAAACAAACTCTCCCCTAGCTGGGAAGGACCTTTCCAAGTGATCAAAGTATCTCGTCCTAGATGCGTTCGCTTGGCAACTGAGGATGGGACACCTCTCCGTAATCCTTGGAACATTGAGCACCTCTGTAAGTTCTACGCTTAATATCACGGAGGTGAGTCTGTAGTTATATGTGATGTATGTTATAGAGTCATTGTACAGAGTCGGGTAGCTCCTCTGGGAGAACAGCCGGACCTTCCCCGGAAGGTCCGCAAAGTTCAGGCAACACTTGTCACGGTCTCAGAACTAAAAGTGTAGCTAGCTACCTTGGGTCAAACGAGAAACGAAACACACTTCGCCTTGTTCCGTACCCTAAGAGTGTACTTGTTTCCCCTATACCCCGGACCTATACTAAAAGACATCATTATGTGAAAACAGACTCCACGCGCATTTATTTTGTACAGGATCAATATTTTTTATTTTTCTCTTTCTTGTCTATAACAAAGTTGTGCAATTCTTAAGAAACTTTAGCTCGACCAGTTCACATATAATTCAAGCCGCATTGACAACTTTAGTTAATGGTCTACTTGTCTGAATGCCGCCAAGCCAATCTAGGGCTGGAGTGTGCTATCGACTTAGCCTGGTCATGCACCCTAAGTACGCCACTCTACCTACACCCCGGCAGGCCGAAGTAAGGCAAGTCCAGAAACCATCGGACCTGGAGAAAACAAGCCAGTGCACTTAATTGTATTTAGAATTTTGTTCGACCTAAAACTTTCTCGGGAATAGTAAGTCGCAATTGAGTTATAGGTAGGAAATGGATTTTACTATTTTTCTTGACTTCAGTGTGCAGGAAAAATAAAGTTCTCATGGTGATGGTGAATTAAGCCGGAGCTATTAAAGCTCTGACATCCCCTAAGGTGGCTTGTTGTCGGTGTTTTAACATTGATAGTAGGCGTCGCTGGAGCTACTAAGTTTCGGTAAAGCCAGGGGGCCACCCGTCAATGTGAAGAAAAGATGGTGGGAAGACTCCACAGTGAGGTCTGCTATCGACGCACTGCGTGTTGACAGTGGTCGCTGCCGGAGCTACTAAGCTTCGACAACGCCAGGGGGCCTCTACTTTTGAAGACTTCCGATTTACGCTCTACAAGTTCGAAGCGCGCAAGTCTTCAACAAAGTGCTACATCCTCTTAGTACATGTTCACAATCAAATTGTGTACATCTACCAGGGGTCCAAGTGGGACAAAGGTGTTGAAGACAAAAAATGAAATTCACAAAAAACTTTGATTTCATTCATTTGGAGATAAGAGATTACAAAATTGGAGAAAAAAGAAGAGAGAATACAAGCGGGAGCTACAAAGAGAGAGTCCTAGACCCTATGGAAGAACGAGGCAACCTTCTGGGCAACCTCCGACACGCTGGCTTGGACAGCTTCTCCCTCTCTGTCGATGGGGCCTTCAAGCACCGGGTCCAGTGGGAATTGAGGGTCCCGGCTTGTGTAGCACATCATCACGTATTCTGCGATGTTCTTCGCCAGGGATTGTCCCTCGGTTTCCAGCTGGTCCGTGATGACGTCGCCCATCTTGGTGAGCTTGTTGCCTACCGAACTCAACGCCTGCAACGCCTGGTCCAGCTCCGGCTTCGGATCATCCGAACGCTCGGGACTAAAACCCATTGGTGTCAACGCGTCATTGGCTTTGTCCAAGAAGTCCCAAACTTGTTGGGACTGCGCAGCCCTTGAGCCTCGCATCTCCTCCAAGGATCTTCTAGTCACCGCAAGCTCTAAATTCTCCTGGGCAAGACGCTCTACCTCTTTGGCGTTCTGCTGAATCTTTTCAGCGACCTGCCTTTCGAGTTTGTCAAGATCTTCCTCCTGGAGGTGAATCTTGTTCCCGCGATCAACCAGGTCCTTCTCCCGGCCCCGCACTTTCTTCTCCCTGGCAGCAATGTCATTCTCCCTCCTGTGGAGGTCCTGTCCTTGCTACCAGACCTTCTTCTCCTCTTTCTCGCAGCGCTCCTCCAACTTCTTGGTGTGCTCCTCGAGACTCTTGTCACCCAGAGTTAGCCTCTGAGTAAGTTCTTGGAGCTTTTTCTCCCGCTTCTCAAGGGCCTCCCGGCGCTTGACGAGGCTGTCGTGGATGGCGCTGAGCTTCTCCCCGCGATCATTCGCTGCGTTATTAGCAGCTATGGCCTGTTCGTGGATGGCCTGGGACTGGTTGTCGAGGGATCGCACCATGCTTTCCCTCTCAACCAGCAGCTTACCCCAACACTCCAACCGGACCTTCTCCTTCTTCACCCACTCCTTATCGTCAGCTAGCCTCGACTGCGCCAGCTTGGTCTCGAATTGGAGCCGGTTGCGCCACCTACTAAGAGTTTGGAGCTCCTCCTCGAGGGCCTTGCTGTCGTGGTAAAAAGCCAGCTGGACCTGACGAAGACTGGAGCAGGCGTTATCGATAGACAGTGACAAAGGGATTGGCTCCGGGCCTGCTGGGGTCTTCTCTGCTGGCTCCAGCAGGTTCTCCATGACAAAAATAGGGTCCCACTCTACAAGAGCGGTCCCTTGAGCTTCCACGGCACTAGGGCCGCCCTCCGGGATAGCCTTGACCGCCGCCAAGGAAGGTCCTGCAACAGAAGTTCGACCTCTGGAGTTGGCTCCGAAGGTTCCACCGCCAGGTCATCAACAACTGGTCCCTCGGGCTGGGGGCCGACAGCTTCACCTAGGCACCCTGGCTCAGGCGTGGGCACCTCCGGGACCACCACCTCCGGGGCAAGCGTTGAAGGACCGGTCGGAGCTAAAGCCACTTCTGGCTCCGATGCTGGCGCCTCCTCCACCGCCGACTTAGGCATTGGCGCTTCGACCGTCATGGGCTCGAGCACCGCCACTTCTGCAGCAACCGTCTCAGGCGCCAAAACTTCTTCGACGACCGACACAAGCGCCGAAGCTCCATCAACCACCAGCTCTACCGCCAGGGCTTCATCAACCACTGGCTCTACCGTTGGGGCTTCATCAACACCCGGCCCCACCGTCAGGGCTTCAACAACAACCGGCTCTAGGGCCAGAATCACAGCTACCTCCGGCTCTGAGGCCGGAGCGTCCACCATTTTAGCATCCAAACCTGGAGCTTCAACCTCCAGGGCAGGTGCCGCTGGTACATCTTCATTCCTGTGGTCTGGCACTACCACGGGAGCTTCTGGGGATGAGTCGAGGTCTAGGACCACGACAGCCGGCGCTGGAGCTGTCGCAGCCTCAACCACCTCTTGAGGCGACACTGGGATTGGAGTTGGAGCCTCTGCCTGCACAGCCTCAGCTGCTACTACAGGAACCGGAGCTTCAACCCTTTTCTTAGGTACCCTGTGGATGAAGGACGAAGACACTCAGAACACAATTACAACAAAAAAAAACAACCAACTGAGGTAAAAAACAAAATTTACCTTGGAAGGCTTCCGCTCCAGCTAGCGCGGAACCTCTTTCCTGGACGCTCGGAGCCGGACCCTGTCGCCACTAGCGTATCAGCTCTGGAAGGTTCCCCGGAGCTTGCTGCTGCCGTTGGCGTCACTTTGGTTGAGGCCCCCCTCTACCGGGAAGGACCTCCGGACCCAGAGCCTTCAGCTGGCCCTGGTACTGGAGCCACATGGACGGAGCTAGCACCCCAGGGAGATGACGATGCTGGAGTGGTTGCCGCTGTTGAAGACCTTCCCCTCTGGGGAGAAGGAGCCGCTGCGGAAGGAGCAGGCCTGACAGACCTCTCGTCAGAGTGCTTCAGCTTCCTTTTACGGCTCGAGGGCTCGGCCAATTCTTTGCCCTTGCCCACGACTTCAACTCTCTGTCTCGGGGCGGAAGGGGGACCACCCTCAGAAGCTCCGGGGATCACCAACCCGGTGGTCGAACGCCTCTCAACTTCACCGAGGTCGTCAAGCACCGGCATCTTCCACCGGAGCTCCCTGCTGAACTCCGCCTCCATGTTCAGAGGGAGGAAAGCCGCCGGCGGAGTCAAGTCGTCACCCTCAATGTTGATGCCATGCTGGAACTTCTTGAGGTGAAAATCCAAAGCTGCGCCTTCCAGGTTGGACTTCAAACCGGTCTCGATCCGGTTGTCGTCCATCACGCTGTTGAGGGCCCAAGCGAGCTTCTCCCTCTTCTTCAGCGGAGCCTACCTGTTGACCAGAAAGTTGCAGAATATCGCCTGGGGAGTCACCCCTCCTTCCACACATTGGCGGATCCTGGTCTGAGCAGGGTTAAAGGCGTACGATAACACTGGAACTTCACTCCAAGCTTTAGTGTCGATGTTGGGGAGGCCTCCGGACAGCTCCAGCCTCTCATGCTCCTCTGTCCTGATGAGAATCCAATACTTCTTCCAGTCATCCCACTTGCCAGAAGGGAACGACCGCAAGTACTTGTGCGGGCACTTCTTGCGCTTCACAAAATAATAGAAGCCAAGGTACTTGTCACTTTTGTCGGTGGTGTGGATGGTGAAGAAGGTGCGAAAGATCTCGACGCAGGGAGGAATACCCACCCACATATCGTAGAAGTGGACAAAGATCGACACCAGAAGAATGGAGTGAGGGCCAAGGTGGTACAGCTACAGACCATAGAAGTCTAGCAGCATCAACAGAAAAGTGGAGAAGGGTGGGATCAGTCCCACCATGGCGTACGCGGAGAAGTATACCATGTCATCGGCGTGCTCCTTCTCGAATGGAAGCTTGCCGGCACGGACCTGGTGGTTGAAGAAGTCACTGGACCACCCCATGAGGGCCCGGACCTTCTTCAAATCACCGTCTGTCTTAAGTCGGCTCTTGCGGAGACCCAACTCCATCGCAACACAGCGGGGCGAGAGATGAAAAGTAGGCTAAAGTTTGGAGGATTCGAGCGCAAGTTCAATTGAAGGCGTAAAGAATCCCCAAACGGTGCGCGCTTTCCTTCTTAAGTAAGCCCCCGCAACGCTTGGATAGAAACCACAGAGGAGCCGACGATACAATTCAAAAACTTCACCCTGCCAATGACAAGGGGGCCCGGGGCCACCCCGACGATCAAGTCAAGGTCCATACCTCAGGCGAACGGTTTTCATCATGAAAGGCGGGAAGCCCGAGGGCAGCGGCTTGACAGGGCGCGCGGAACCGATACGGTTTTCGTATCGGGAATCAGCGACCTTCAGTTGCGTGAGATCCGCATGCTCAGATCTCACCTGCCGCATCCTGGATACGCCACGCGGCGTTGGTTTAACTGCGAACTACCACCAACGGCACATCTGAAGACCCTTGAAGACACGGCTCAAAAACTGAAGGATGGACCCACCTCTGGCAGAACGACTTCGTCCAAAAGGTCTCTCCCAGAGGTGGGCCAAGGGGGCCACTGTCGGTACCCTGCGTACCGGATACCCCTTGGAACTACAAGAAGACCAAAGGAACTTCACCTGTCTGAGTTGAAGACCTTTGAAGGCCCCACGTGTCATACGGAACCGGACCTGCCTCCCTTCTATGGTTAGTCCCTGGTGCTGCCACGTGTATACTGCAACCGCAGCTACGTCCCACACATGGGAAAGCTCCGGGTTAAACACCTGCGCGGCATCCCCGGACCTACCCCCGACAGAGGGAAGCTCCAGTATCGACACGTGTACAACTGCACCGGACCTACACATCCCAGATGATAAGCTCCAGATCCGCCACATGTCCAATCACCGGACCTTCAGCCTCAACAATCAGACTGGAGTACCTCTAACGGCTCGGACCTATGAGGGACAATCAAAGACTATAAGACCCGATTAAGTGTCATTAATACCACATTAATGACACACGATCGGGATGACCCTTAATTCCAGTAACGGCACTGTCAAGGCCCGTTACCACACTATTAAGGGTAATTAACCTCATTAATTGTGTATTAAGCATCAGTAACAGCCATGGCCACATGTCGGTCCAGACTAGTGATGTAACGACCAGTCCTTGTGCTATATAAGGACTGGTCGGGCGATACATAGAAAAAAAGACCCCCAAAAGCGGGAAGCTCTCAACTCTTAGACGCTCAATACAACAACTACACACCCCGTGGAGTAGGGTATTACACTCAGGCGGCCCGAACCACGTAAATCCTTGTGTCTACTTGCCACCGTGTTCTGAATCTCTACGCGCCTAATACCGAACTACAAACTCCGCGGGCTACCAACAGTAGTACCGGGAGAATTGCCAGAACAACACTCCGACAGGATGGTCACCCAGTAGGTCAAGCCCACAAAGTCATGCAGAGAAGATTCAAACTAATGAAGACCCATGCATCATAGGGTTTACAGAATAACTGCACTATCAAAACTAGGATTCCACTTCCATGTGAAAGATTGAATTTGTATCTAGGCCCCCAAGTGAGTTTTAGACGATTAATGTTAAGCAATTAAAGAGATGGCGATTTTGGATGAATATATATGCAAAAATGAAAAAATGTGAAAAGCTTTGAGAATTCTTCAAAAAGGGAAAACAAAGAAGGCGTGCTATACTTCAAAATAAGTTTTTATTTTCTTGATTATAGGAACATCGTGCTATTAAGAAAGACACAACATGATTGCAATTAGAAAGTGTCCAAGGCTCAATCCAAATGAAAATCGTAAGTTTATGAAAAATCCTTAGAGTTCTCCTAGGGTTCGAACATATTCGATGTGACTACTGATAAGTAGTTTTGTGTAGTTTCAAACATATCTGAGAATGGCTCTGAAGGGGTTCTATACCCTCAACACCTGAGAATACCGGACCAACAAACAGCGTACGACTACGACAAGACCAGGACCATATTCGACCTTCAGCGCAAAGGAGGATTCTACTACCCAAACTCCGACCATCGAGGTTGGGGTAGCAAATCTGTCCGAGCCCCAACCAATGACGTCGGGCAGAGGACCCTCCCAAGCCCCGACCGTTGAGGTCGGTCAGCGGATCCAACCGAACCTGAGCCTGGGAGTAGCGAGCAGGTAGTGACATTCAATACAGACATGGGACGATGCAGACACGTTCAACGTTGAAAGTACAACCACATGCGACTTGACTCTACCGAAAAGCATTGTGTCAGCAAATGCCACTCCCGTCCCGTCCCGTTTAGCGCAGCGGATGACGAGTTTTGTAGTACGGCGGAAGCTAGTGACAAGACCAGAGAAGGTGCAATGCCGACTTCTGCAACACGAGCTCGACCGACAAGCCCGAAAAACACGCCATAGAGATAAAGAACATTGTACTACCTGCCCCATTTATGAGGAAACCAGGTTAGATAAGAGCGATAAGACAGTATATGCCCGAACTGGCTATAAAAGGGGCTTGAGGCCTCTTTATTGGGCACGCGATGAGGACTCCACGAAGAACTCGCTTGTAACCACTATAACCGCATGCTTCGAGCTAACAAAGAATCGAGGAGTGACCAAAACTAGACTTCGGGCATACTTGCCTTAACCAATATAAATTCTTTCTGTTTTGCTAGCTAGGCCATCAAGAATAAACACACAGCTATACAATACTAGTCAGTGGTAAAAACATCGATAGACTCGAAAATGTCAGGGAGGTCAAAAATATTCGAGGCTCCCCATGGATAAGACCACTCTTTGTGATCCTGGACATATCCGAGACCCCTATAAGTTTGGGTGACCTAGGTCATAAGTAGTTGTTGTGTGAACTCGGACATATCTAGGCCCTCGAACAAGTGCTCTCTATATAGGTCCAGACATATCTAAACATTTTTTATACATGTCCAAGATTGCTATATTGTTCAAGCTGGGGCTCAGATAATTGGGTTTTGTTGCCGCTCGGACTTGTTTGAAGATGCTAGACGTATCTGAAGGAGGATCAACGATCAGGTTTTCAAATTCAAGTTTGGTGTTGACATCATTTGTCAGTAGTCCCCAACCCCGAACATGTCCGAACTTTAGTGGTTGACAAGGGTGACTTGTTGGAGCTATTATAAAAGTGCTCAATCTGCACCCAACTCATGTCTAATGAAACTTTAAAACCGCAATTGACCTTTCTGAAAACTTCTAGCCCTCTTCTCACCTACAAGCACCCCAAATCGAATCTTGATAAACGTCTGAAAGATTGAGAGGGAATTTTAGTGGAAGGCACCTTGAGGATTGAGCCCTTGTTCATGTTTGTTACTCTTAGAATTTTTTATTCCTAGACGGGTAGGTGTCGTCCGTGGCTTACAACTTGTGGTGAGATTCACAAAGTTTGTATTACCTCAAGTTTGATAGTCGAGACCCAAGTTTGATCTTTGTGATTGCTCAGTGAGATTAAGGGTTGAGAGCAACTTTGCTTTGTGTGGACTCTTTAATGGAGATGTATGCTCCTTTGTAAAACCGAACTTCGATAAAAAATCCCAGTGTCATTTATCCACTTATTATTTACTTACCGCTATGTAGAACTTCTTAGGGTTTATTACTATTGCTTTAGCTTTATATCGTGCAAATTAGTGTAACCCTAGCTTCCATACTTGTGTTGTAGGTTAGGGGTGGGCAAAAAAACCGAAAACCGAAAACCGGAACCGAAATAACCGGAACCGAAACCGAATTAACCGGAACCGATTAAACCGGTGTCAATTTCGGTTCTCAGTCTGTGGAAACCGATTTTTTTTTCGGTTTTCGGTTTTTTAACCGGGTGAACCGAAATTCTGTCTGGCCCAGTACTCCTTATGAAATTAGCCCAACCTCATGGCTCAATTGGCAAGTGCCCACACTCAATCAGCCTACCCGAACAGCCCCGGCGGCCCAGCCCAGCCCAGTCGGCGAGTGAACTCCAACCCTAACCGGCTAATCCGAGCGCCTCGACTCCCGTCCCCGCCCGAGCTAGCGCCGACTCCCGTCCCCGCCGCCACTCTCCAAGTCCAGCGCCGCCGATGCCCCACTCCGGTGCTCCCCGCTCCAGTGGCCCCCGCAGAACCGCACCAGCTCCGACGCCGCCCCGCTCCTCGCTGCCTCGAGCAGACGCGCCTCGCTCTCGCGCCGTCGGACAGCCTCCTTCGTCCGACGACCTTCGCCGTCCGTCGTGCACGTTCGTCGCCGCCGTTCGCGCATTGTTGCCGTTGTTCGGCGAGCCGCGTCGTCCCATCCTTGCCCCCGACCGTCGTCGCTGCTCCGGCGAGCCGCGTCGTCGCGCCTTGCCCCCGACCGCCGTGACCACCGAGAGAGATGGAGGGTTTGCTTTAAGTCCGGTTTTTTCCGGTTAACCGAAAACCGAACCAAATTTCCCGGTTAACCGGGGGGCCGGTTTTTCTTTTTATCTGTCATATTTCGGTTGTCGTTTTTCAAAAACCGAATTTAGAAAAAAACCGAAAAACCGAACCGAATTAGACCGGTTAACCGAATGCCCACCCCTATTGTAGGTTGTTTGTAACGTATACTTGCTCTTATTAAGTTTAATTACATGGTAGACCTGCTTAGAATTGTCGATTTAATTTCCGCTGTGAATAACCCAAGATATATCTGAATTTGTCCGGACCAGGCTGGATATATCCGGTTTGTAACAGGTTTTAGAATTAGGTGTGTTTGATGTTTAATGAGACTATTTATTCCTCTTTAAGCAACTTTCAAAGATAGAGTACGAGTGAAGCAGGACCCTCACAGATAAGGAACAAAATCACACATATCAAACTGAATATAAAAAGTTATAGATAAATTCCATATCAGAATCAACATACTGTAACCGATTTGTATCACGCTTCAGAGTCTTGTCCCTACAAAATCAGCAGAGAGGTAATTGGTTGAGGACACCAAACAACACAACCTCACATTAGCATACACATTGACAATCATCGTAGTCTAAAAGCATCAAGGCTTTGACATATCGCCGAGTAGTTGGTAGACAACTTCCCATATTCATTCTGTATTCTCTATATAAAAAAAATCAATAAGTAGGAGTATGGTATTACCTCGCAATAAAGGGTCTGGATTTGGGTATATCGTGCCTCTTGTTACTGTTGCGGTCATCAACGTAGAGATGCTCTTGCATACCCCCTTGACCTATGAATTCTATTGGCACAAAAACACCGCGACAAAATGAGATTCTAAATTACAGAAATTATTAGAAGGGAGGGAGTTACCATTGGAAGAGAAGCGATCAAAAGCCAGAGGAGAGGGCGGACGGCGGAGGTGGACAGCGGCCATCGGATGGGCTGCCGGCGAGCGCAGGCGGACGTGGCCTCGACGTTCACGAGATGGTTGTCCTATCCTATGGCTTTCTGCTCGGCAAGGTGAGCAAACATTTGGGATGGTCGCCTGGATCGGCTGAAGGGAAGCAAAAAAACATTGATCAGAAGCTCACATTTGACTAGCTCGTGAATGATTAGCGTCAGCACTGTAGTCATTCCTGTAGTTAATTAACTAATGTATCGTGCACCCACGCGGTGTAGTAAGTCGGTATTAACTCCGTGGAAGGAAATGATCATCGTTAAGCACTTTACAGGAACACGGTACAAATGCGCACGCAATCTCACCAGAAGCAAGCAAGTGCGCACACTATTACAAAAAGCATTTTTACAGGCGCCTCAATTTTTTAAACACAGACGGTTCTTAAAAATATGTGACTGTGATGACGAATAATATAATAACCGCCTGTGATGAAAGAACAACACAGACAGATTTTAAAAAACAACCGCATGGGTCGATCTTCTTAGGCAGTTATTACTTAAGAACCGCTTACAATAAAATAGCATCACAGACGGATTTTAAGAAACAACCACCTGGGTAAATACATGATCTTCTCAGACGGTTATTAATTAAGAACCGCCTGGAAGGTAATGAACTTCACAGACGGTTCTTAATTAAAAACGGCCTGAGAAGATCATCTATTTTCACCGGCGGTCATTGTGTAAGAACCGTATGTAGTTGTTCAATTATCATAAGAGGTTGTTATTGAACCGCCTAGGGAAAGTCATTGTTTCCACTTATTTTGTGTCCCCGGAAACGCCAGAGTGTCCTAGATCGTGGGCGTCCGTTGCAGGGATAAATAAACGCAATGACATTGCAATTAAGTGATTTAATTGGAATACAAGGATAAACAAACGCAAATGACATTGCAATTCAGAGGTAATTCACAACTCGATGAATTCCATAGATCATACATTGTGTGTCCTTTAAACTAAATTTGAATTTAAACTTATTCCCGAAGCTCCAATCGATCAATCTAAATTGTACCATCCCGCTTGCTCCCAAACACGTCTCTTATATTCCGCTAGATCCTGAAAATATTGACATTATTTAAATTAACAAATGTCGAAGGAGGAATGAATAACCTACATTGGTCACTAAAGAAGTTGTATAGAAAGCAACATTGGTCTCTTGCGGCAAGAAGTTTCATGGCTGGAAGAGTGAAATGAATGCTTATGTTAAGGCCGATAAGGTCCCTAGCCCGAGGAAGATGGGAAAAATCACACAAGCTCAGTGGCAAGAGTTTGTTCGTCAAAAGAGCACATCTGATGCTAAAGCTCTAAGTGCAACTAGGTCAGAACTTGCAAAAAAGAAAAAAAATACCATCATCGCTTGGGGTCTGCCGGATATGCCCCCAAAGTCCAAAAATGGAATAAGATATTAGATGAAATTACTAGTAAGGGCAATCCTCACCTATTAGAAGGGTGCGATGAGCGAACTCAACGGTGGGTCTTTGCTCGGTCAGGTTTGACCAATGAGGGCAAACTTGAAAAGCCCGACTCTGTGAATGAAGTAGAGGATAAAATGAAAGAAGTAATTGAAAAGCAACAGAAGTGTCTCTTCAAGCCAATGAGGGAGAATGACCAACTTATCGCTATCTTAGGAAACCCCGAACACAGCGGATGGGTTCGAGCGGTCTCTTCTCAAATGTCTTGGCTAGATGCTTTCACTAAAGATAAAGACACATATAGAAGACGTGAGAAGTTTAAGAAAACACTTGATGAAACGATTGCTCAAAAGGTCAAAGAAAATATGCAAGAAATAATAGAACAACTTAGAAAATTGGGACAATTAGTGGCACCGAGTACAGTGATGGTTCCGGTGCAAAAGGAGCAATTAATATCTCCAACTTCCTACCCTAGCAGCGTTGGTTCTGTGTCAGGCTCAGGTTCAACCCATAAGTTCCCTGTCGATGATATTGCTAACGACAAATCTTGTCGTCTTCTTGGCCCGATAGGCAGAGCAGGGAACAAAACCAAATAGGTTGCCACTGCTATGGCAAAGCCTGATCGTGAGTTCAATGGGAATCCACTTCTGTTGTATTATGCTGTGGTGCAAGTTCTTCAGATCATTGATAATGATTATGAAGATTATGAAATAGACCATGTTACACCTGAGGGGATCTCGACTCTAGGGCAGACTGTCAACCAAATAATCCTTTGGTACTGACGCGATATCGTGTTAGACGATGAGCCAATTTCTAGCCCTGTCGCATCTCAAAATACTGAAACCCCATCTTCTAAGGCGAAATTGTATGAATATCCACTTCCAGTCCAGGAAGATCCACTCCCCCTTTGTCTCAGCAAGGATGATATCCAAGAGCAACAAGTTGGACAACAACTTCAAGCAGTACCAGAGCAAGCTATTGCTAGTAAAGAGCAACCAGTTGACCAACAGCTTGAAGTAGTACTAAAGCCAGCTGCTAGGAGTAAAGAGCAATCAGTTGAACAACAGGTTCAACAACAAGCCAGTGTCCAACTTCCAACGACTACTCCTCGATCATCAGTGCCTATCAAAGTTACCTCATACGAAAATAAGAAACCTTCATCAGAAGTGTCAAAATATTTGGAAACTATGAAGGAAAATATTATAAAATCGAGTGCATCTCATTCTTCTCATGAGCCATCATTAGGAGATATCGAGGAGTGAGAAGAAGACGGTGTCATGTATAATCGGCGGACGGCTTTAGTTAAACCAGGAGTTCCAATATACAAGCTTGAGGATGTTCCTCCTAAATTTGATAATGGGAAGCCGTTCATGACATCCGTACAACTTAGCAAACAACCCGTCCAGCTCAGAGGAATGCATGAGCGGTACATCCTTGCCAGCACAAAATATGGTCTTTCTTTCGTCACATTTCGTATTCCAAAAGAAGCTTTCTGGAGAACTGGAGAAGATAAATGAGTCATTTTATTTGAAGAGCTGCATGCCCTTCTCCATCGGGGCAAGCTCGAAATCAACCTGCTGCTCGTCTGGTGCTTGTAAGTGCCTCTAATATTTTGTATTTGCTTTTCTTACTACACGCATACGCATTTCATGAGATTATAATAATTCTGGACTTCTTTAATAGGATGCAATACATGGATAATGAAAAGTTGGAGCGCAAGACATGTATCCTTGACCCTACTAGGATTGCAAAGGCTCTATTCGACGTCAAGGCGGATCGAAACTCAGTAATGTTCAAGCACATGAAAAAAAAGATTTTGAAAAAGCAATCGCAAAACTTAAGAAGGATAAAAGGACAGAAGTTGCAGCTTACATAGGATATGCGATGTTTAACTTTGTCAGAGACGGCAAGAACCTCGTAAAGGCTCCGTACCACTTTGAGTAAGTTCGACACATGACATTGAAATAGCAATTATTGGTAATTATTAACACGTGTGTTTGTATATTTGCAGTGATAACTACATAATGATCTTCATCATGCCAACGCAGGGAATGACAACAGTCTTAGACTCGGCCGATTTCCCACCAGATCGTTACAAAGATTTCCTTTTCATTTTGAAACTGTACATTTATTCAATAATTTTTATTTACATACATTTAGAATGTGTTGACAAGTTTTATATGACATTTCTTGTATTACATCGCTTGGCGATTTACGCGGAACAGCTTGGCGGTGAGAGACCTTTCAATACGAATGCATTGGACATTAAAATGTATTATGCTTGTTCGAAGCAGCCTGCTGGGAGTGTCTTATGCGGGTATTATGTATGCGAGCATCTTTGGACTGCCGGCGTATATAGAGTGAATCGTGAGGATGTAAGTTATCCTTAATGTCGATACCTTATTTTCTTACTTTTGTGTTTCATTTTCATTGTAACTAGAATAATTTAATATTTATATTCTCTGCTGTTCAATATTACCAAAAACATTATTTTCATATTTTGATTCCAACTTCAAAATTCAATTGCTCATAGTACAACTGCTCTAAAAATACCAAATAAATTCCTGTATACTCTCACTTTGATCTATACTTTAAGATTGTTCAAACCAACACATTCTAAACCTTGTTATGTGTTATATTGCAGCACACGAAGAATCTGAATGAAGAATGACCGGTTTGTAGAAGTATTTCTAGTGGAGGAGCCGACAGGAGTGCTGGTGAACTCTGTCAATTCATTCGTCGTGAAATTTTGCACAAAAGAGGGGACTTCTTTGATGAAGATGGTGTAGCAGCTGATGTGCCAGAACTTTGCGACTATGCCAATAGAAATAGTTTTTAGTGAAAACTTGTAAACTATGAGATGAATTGTATGTGTAACTTGTACATATGTATATTGTTTTAGTGAAATTGACTTATGTGATGATAATATTGTTGACTTTTGTTCTGTGATGATATTGTTGATTTTTGTTCTGTAATTATATTGAATTGACCTGAAAATTAGAAATAACAGCAGTAGTACTGCATAGGTTATACCTTATTACAGACGGTTATTAACCAACGGCTAGGCATGCCTGTGAAAAACAATTATCACAGGTGGCTAGATATAGTTAAAGAATCATGTGATATTACCTAATTATCACAGGCGGTTACTGTTATGGTAGAAACCGGTTGCGGTAAAAGATCTTCACAGGCGGCTTGATGTAGGTCAACATCCGCCTGTGATAACACCATTATCACAGGCGGCTAGATATGTTGCAAGACCCGCCTGTGATAAGACAATTATCACAGGCGGATATATATGCTGCACGACCCGCCTGTGATAACTTATCTTCACAGGCGGCTAGCATAAGTAAAAACCGCCTGTGATAATGTTTCTTCACAGGCGGTATCACTTCTCCGTCTGTGAAATTACGGATTATCACATGCTCTTCGTTTCAGGCGGTTTTAAAAACCGCGTGTAATAATAGGTTTGGAGCCGCCTGCGATAAAGCTTATTGTAGTAGTGGCACACACGACAGATATGAAATCCACAAAGATGACGCGTTGTTTTGCTAGGTCGTCGACGTGAAACGACGGCATTGCCCCGTTTTGGTGATCAGACTCCGCCGCCCATGGGCGTCTCCAGGTGGCCGCGTGCGCGCCGGCGTGGAGTGACCCGGCGCAGAGCAGCTTCGTCCCGGTCAGGATGATGGTGAACGCCTCCAGGGTGCGCTGCAAGCGGAAGGCGACAGGAAATGTTGGAACAAACCGCCATGGATGTGTGCGTCGTGCGCGCGTCGGATCGTGGACGCCGATGCTGTGTGTGCGCGTTGATCGTGTACGCGTGTGTGTTTGTTGCATGCATGGGTTCAGGGGTAGATTAGATACACGTGCGTCAGTTGCTCGGTTGCATGGGAGTAAGTCAATCGTGTCATGTGCCTGCAATGGAGCAGCACAGCTCCACGGGGTGTAACGGAGGATCGATTCATGCAGAGTATGAGTGAACGGCCTGGGGCGCTGCTGATGACAGGATGGTGACTAAATGCACGAGAAGACCGCAGGAAGCCGTTGCTGAATCCGGTGGCGAAGTTGTTGCACAGAATCAGTCGCATGCATGTGAAGCTGCTCGTGTGGATCAGGATGAACGTGCCGCTGAGTTTGTGCAGGTAGTTAGCTTGTGTGCTAGCTGTGCGCGTGAGTGTGCGTGAGTCCCGCAACTGCAGGTATAAATGTACTCTCATGGTTAGTTCAGAGTTGAGCCGAGCGGAGATGAGTTTGAATATAGTATGTGTGGATTCGTTGAGCTTGTTCTTATTTCTCCTCCGTTTGTTGGTTCGTTCGTTGAACATCGGTTTTAACAATTGGTATCAGCACTAGAAGGGAAGATGTCGACCCCAATGGAGAAGAACGGAGCATCGGGCTCCATCAGCCCTACCATGGCGGAACGCCTCTCCAACTCGGTGGAGTTACCGCTGCTGACCAAGATCAACTACCGTGAGTGGTCGCTGCTCATGTGTGTTTGGAGGCGTTAAGGCTATGTGATGCGGTGGAGACCGTCTCTCTGACCATCGCGAGGATCGGCTGTCTTCGGCTACCATCATGCGCGCAGTGTCGACAGACTTGGTCGGGCTTGCGGTGAACATAATGAGGATGGGTGATGTTGTGAGACCTATGTGTGCTGAATACATTGGTTATGGCGATAAAAATTTTGAATACTACCAAAACACCTTTATTATTTAGGTCCGAGCTCCAGTAAGGTCCGACGATAGGTCCGGTTTGTTTTGGGTAGCTCCGGCAAGGTCCAACGCTAGGTTCGATTTTTTTGTCTAAGTCCGACTAGCTTTGGTTAGCTCCGGCTCTAGGTCCGACTAGCTTTGATAAGCTCCAGCTCTAGGTCCCACTAGCTTTGATAAGTTTCAGCGCTAGGTCCTGCTAGCTTTGGTAAGCTCCGGTTCAAGGTCCAGTTAGCTTTGGCAAGGTTCGGAGCTTGATCACAGAGGTTCTGCTTTGAACTTGCAATGTTTCGAACTTGTTTTTTGAATTATGGAAAGTTTTCTTGGTATTATTTTACTAAGTTTTTGGTGTATTTTGGTGGTTATGATTGATATCATTTTGCTGTGGTTTGCAACATGCTTACGTGAGGTGCTCACGTAAGGTGTTGTGGTTATCAAACTAACGAGTGTCAAATCGAGGACTTGTGCTCGGAAGTATTGGTTGTTTATTCATGTGCAGGTGTTGCTTGAGTTCAAGACATGGCTAGTGACGGGATCTATTGAACTAGTCTTAGGGAGAAGATGAGGTTCAACAACTAAGTTCAGGAGGAATTGTGGTTGAGTTGATCGGGAGGTTGCGCAACATGTTTGAATCAAGAACAATGCATATGGAGGTATCGTGAACGTAGTTGGAAGATGTTTGCACGTGTACAAGGAGTCCATGGACATGGCTACATGGTTTTGAGGCGTGATGAAGAGATGTGGACGTAAAACATTGGTCGGAAAGGTCCAACCGACTAGGTTATGGACTCAGGCTGCGGCTGAGTCGTGTATGACTCAAATATTGAAAGTTTTGAGTTGGTTATGATAGGATTTCGTGTGGATCACGAATTTGAGTTATTTTAGGAATGTGGAATACTTTCCTAAAATGTTTGGAAGTCTTAAGATTGCTTCTATCTACGTATAGAATAGTCTTGAGCAATTATTGAAAGTTTTGATTCGTGAATTGAGTAAGATTAGAGTCCTAGTTAGGTTTGGGTTGGCCTAAGGTCTGGTTATATAAGAAAGAGAGGCCAGAGATCGTGGTGCACGACTTTGGGGCTGTTCCTTGTAAGTTTTGATCAATAAAATTCATAGTCTAAAGGAGCTTTTGTGCCTTGTTCGTCCAACTTGTTTTCTTCAAGTCTTTCTCGTCGAGTTTCTGCACAACACTACCTTGCTTCGGTGGTTTTATCATAACTCAAGTTTTACAGATCCGATTGACGTGATTCTTCCTGCGTTGTCTTCACAACTTAATTTTCAATCATCTGTGAAAATTTCACGGTCATTTGATTTGTGGTTTATGATCTACACGAGTTTATTTGCAGTGTCCGAGAACTATTTTTCTTGGGTAGGAAAGATTGACCTTTGTTTGATCTTTCGATCATAACTTGAGTTTCTCTCGACAGATTTTTGTGATTCTTGCCGTGACATCTTCGTGACTTGATTCTCTACAATCTATACTAGTTTTTTCACAGTTGAACACGTTTAGATTAGTCGCACACACTGTTTCTTTAATAGATCGGTTTTTCTGCTGAGGGCTGTTTTCGTTGCTTCCGCTGAAAAGTTTTAATCTACCATTCACCATCCTCTGGTAGCTTTACACGTGATCTTCGATCCTACAATTGGTATCAGAGCCACAGAGCTATAATCTTTTTGATTTGCACGTGTTTTTGACTAATCGTCATGGAGAAATACTCCGCAAAACCTTGTGTTTTTAGTGGTATTGATTTTCAGGTTTGGAAAGCACGTATGGAAACTTTCATCCAGACACAAGGCTTCACAATATGAGAAAAGGTGTACAAGCATTACGAAGTGCAGCCGAACGATCAAGTCACGACTAAAAACTTAAGAGATGTCAACAACAACCACAAAGCCCACAACATGATAATCCAAGGACTAACTCAGAGCGACTTCGACCGTGTTGCACACCTCCGATCGGCGTACGATGTGTGGAGAGCACTTTGTGACTACCATGAAGGATCCAACACGATCAAGGAGGTAAGACATAACATGTTCAAGAAAGAATACATGCGTTTTGAGATGCAACTCGGTGAGTCCATTGATGACCTCTTTGCTCACTTTAATAAAATTCTTAGCAACTTGTGTAGCGTCAATGTTAATTTTTCAGATGCTAAAAATGCTAGAAAATTACTAAGTGCATTAGACATGTCAATTTTGGAGATGAAAGTCATATCTATTCGTGAATCTACTGTCATGAGTACACTTACATTAGATGTGCTATATTCTAAATTAAAAACTCATGAAATTGACATAATCTCATGTAAGAACCCCAACAAGTCTCTTGCATTTGTTTCTCAACGTGATATGCTAGCTCCGGGAAATCTTCATCTAGCAATACACTTGCTTTGCTGACCCTGGAACAGTTTCCAGAAGAGGAGCTAGCACTCATCTCTACTCGGTTCTCAAAAGCATTATAAAATGTGAGAACTAGAAGGAGAGAAAGCTCCGGACCTCAACGATGCTTTGAATGTGGTAAGACATAACACTTCCGTACAGATTGCTCTAACCTTTTAGGTTCTTCTACCCGTGATAAAAAGCAGAATAAAGTCAAGTCCTCTTCTGGAAACATCAACAAAAAAAGAAAGGTTTTACAGGACGCAAACTGATAAACAGTTTCATCACCACACTTCAAGAACTTGGCTCGAGTGATGTAGATATTAGAAGTGATGAAGATGAAGATGATCTGGCAAACTTGTGTTTCATGGCAGGCAAATCAAGATTAAGTTTAGAGGATGCATAACACAATAGTGACAACAAAGAGGTATGTCCTACTTGTGATGAAATATGTGATGCTATTTCCTATGCAACTGTTATTATTAAGAAAAAAGACAAAAAACTTAGGGACAATGCTGTTAAAATTGAGTCACTAGAATCTAAAATTAATTGTTTGGAAACCTTGATTCCTAGTGATGATTCTTGTTCCTCATGCGATTTAATATATGAACAAAGGTCCTCCTTAAGAAGTGCACACTCCTCCACTCTTGATAAAATTGAGTTAGAGATTGAAAAGAACAAAAAGCTTGCTACACTTAATGACAGAAACTTAAAATATGCTTCTTGTTCAACAATTGATTTGCATTGTTCTACTTGTAATGATCTTGAAAAGAAACTAAAAGATGCTACGAATGAAATTTCAATACTGAACAATGCTTTACGTACTCATGAAGTTAAATATTGTTCTAATTGCAAATTAAAAGGAAAAACTTCATGTGAAAACTGCCTAGAATTATCTAAGAAACTTGATGACATTAATAGGACACTAGAGCAGTTTTGAATTGGGAACAAAAATCTAAAATTGCTACTAAATTCATCCAAATCTTGCAATGATAAAACTGGTTTAGGTTTTGATTCTCATGCTCATGCTAAAGCACATCCACCTAAAATTGTAAATTCATTAGAAAGTGGTTTGATTAAAACAGTTCGTAAACCAAAAGAGGTGGTTTTTAAATCTGCAAGAGTGTTGTCACGTTCAGATTGAAATAAACATATTGCATGCTCATGTAGACATGAACACAAAGTTAAATTTCATTACCTATTGTGGTAGAGATGGTCATGTCATAGATTTTTGTTATAGACTAGCTAAACAACATAAAAAGGAAAGAATGCAAGCTAGATCTTATAACTCTCATGCAAAATTTGTTGCACATACTAAACCGAATGTTAGGAGCATGCAACCTACTGTTATGAGTCAAAAACATTCAAAGTTTACCTCCGGACCTTCTATTTTTGCCTCCGGAGCTAATGATTTTTGTGCTACACAAGTAACACCTTATAGGTCAGTAGTTAAGAACAAAAAATCTCAAATTTTGACTTATAAACCTGCTGTTTTATCTCAGCTTTCGAGTGTTTTTCTTGCTGCACGTCGTGTGACTCAGTACTCGATTCCTAAATGCCTTTTGACTAACCCCAATATTGAGTCATCGACGTATTGTTCTACTATGTAGGTTACATGCTTGAGGAAGGAGAACATTTGGATTGTGGATTCAGGTTGCTCACGCTACATGACCGGTAACAAAGAATGGTTCTCCTCCCTCTCTTTTGTGTCACGTGTAGAGAATGTTACTTTTGCCGATAATTCTTCAACTCCTATAATTGCTAAGGGTTCGGTTAGAGAAATGATCACTACACTTTGAAGGATGTGGCACTTGTTAAAAATCTGAAATACAATTTGTTTTCTGTTTCACAACGGCTGGATGAAAATCTGGAAATTATTTTCACTAAAATTTACTGCAAAGTTGTAAATTCAAATAGTGAGCTTATTTTTAACATGTCTCGGTTTGGAAGAGTTTTTAAAGCTGATTTTGATATGTCTTCCTCTAAGCATAGCTGTCAAGTTGCTAATGATTCAAAGGAATTATATTTTTAGCATCGTAGACTTGGTCACATAGGCTTTGATCATCTAACGTGTGTTAGTGCTCTTGATCGTATACGTGGGCTGCCTAAGCTTAAAGGGGACAAAGAAATTGTGTGCTCTTCTTGTAGACATGCTAAGATGGTTTCAGGTTCACATACTCCTCTCACAATGATCACAGACAACTGAACCGGGTTAACTTTTGCACCTTGACACCTTAGGACCTTCACATGTTCAATCCTTCGTGAGCAAATGGTATGTTCTTGTGATTATTGATGATTATTCTAGATACTCTTGGGTTTACTTTATGGCATCTAAGAATGAAGCTTTTAGTAACATTAGAACTTTATTTCTTAGATTATCAATTGATCACCCAAGATCTTTAAAAGCAATTAGAAGTGATAACGAAACCGAATTTAAAAATCAATCTTTTGACCACGTTTGTCCTGAAAATGGAATAGATCATCAATTTTCTTCACCATATGTACCTCAACAAAACGGTGTTGTAGAAAGAAAGAACAAAACCTTAGTTGAAATGGCTAGGACTATGCTTGATGAATATCAAACTCCTAGGAAATTTTGGGCTGATAAGGTTGCAACCGCTTGTTATGTCTCAAATCGTGTTTTCTTGCACGCTAGGCTAGGTAAAACACCATATGAGCTTCGGTTTGGACATAGACCTAGTGTTACACACTTTCGGGTCTTTGGTTACAAATTCTTTGTTAAGAAATATGGTAATCTTGATAAATTTGAACCTAGATCCATTGATGGCATGTTTCTTGGTTATCCATCTCATACTAGAGGCTACCATGTGCTTTTACTTGACACTAAAAAAACTGTGGATACTTGTGAGGTGTCTTTTGATGAAGCTAGCTTATGCACTAGCTCAAACATTGTAGGTCTGGATCCATATACTCAGGGGAGGGTATTTTTGAAGAAGAAGAAGAGTCGGTGATATTGCCTGATAGTTCTGAAGCTGACACGTGTCCAGCTCTAAAATTTGAACAAGCTCCAACTACCATCTCTGCTGGTCCTGATCGTCCACAAGCCAAAAGCTCATCAATCTGCGATGAACCTGATGAATAAGAAGCTATGAGACATATGTTCCCCTATAGATTTACAAGAATCACCCCCCGCAACAGATAATTGGAAGCTTGCATGAACGAGTTACAAGATCCATGTTTTCTGAACCCAATTCTCATGTTCATTATGCTTTTGTTGCTTCTTTTGAACCCAAAGATATATCACACGCACTCACTAATGAATCTTGGATTATTTCCATGCAAGAAGAGTTCGAAATTTTTTAAAGAAATAATGTTTGGAAACTTGTACCTCCACCTCAAGATCACACTCTAATTGGAACTAAATGGGTGTTTAAAAATAAAGAAAGTGAGGATGGGGTTGTGATTAGGAATAAGGCTAGATTGATTGCTCAAGGTTTCACACAAATTGAGGTCTAGATTTTGATGAAACGTATGCTCCTGTTGCTGGATTAGAAGCCATAAGAATTTTGTTAGCTTTTGCTGCATCTAAAGGTTTCAAGTTATATCAAATGGATGTAAAAAGTTCTTTTCTTAATGGCTACATAGATGAGGAGGTTTATGTTAAGCAACCACCTGGTTTTGAAAATCTAGAGTTTCCTAATCAAGTTTTCAAACTGACTAAAGCCCTATATGGTCTCAAACAAGCTCCTAGAACATGGTATGATAGGTTAAGAACATGCTTACTTGAAAAGGGGTTTACCATGGGCAAGGTTGATAAAACTCTTTTTGTGCTTTAGCATGGCAATGACTCATTATTCGTTCAAGTGTATGTGGATGATATTATCTTTGGTTGTGCTTCTCATGATCTTGTGTCCAAGTTTCAGCACTGATGAGTTCAGAATTTGAAATGAGTATGATGGGTGAACTCACTTACTTTTTGGGGCTGCAAATCAAGAAAACCGAGGAAGGTACCTTTGTGCATCAAACAAAGTATACAAGGGACCTTCTCAAGCGCTTCAATATAGACAAAAGCAAGCCTCTTCGGACACCAATGGGAACAACATCAACACTTGAAGTTGATGAAGATGGTAAACCCGTGGATCAAAAAGAATATAGAAGCATGATCGGATCATTTTTGTACCTCACGACATCAAGACCGAACATACAATTCAGCGTATGTCTTTGTGCATGGTTTCAAGCTTCCCCACGTGCTTCACATCGTCAAGCCATCAAAAGGATTATCAGTTACTTACATGGAACTCGAGAATTTGGCATTTTTCTTCCTTCTTCCTCAACTGTTACTTTGAAATCTTTTTCGGATGCTGATTTTGGGGGTTGTAAGATTGATAGGAAAAATACTTTTGGTTCCTGTCATTTTCTTGGTAATTCACTTGTTGCTTGGTCCTCTAGAAAAAAAAACTCAGTTGCACAATCCACAGCCGAATCTCAATATGTAGCTGCTGCTAGTGCTTGCTCACAAATGCTTTGGATTGTCCAAACACTTGAGGATTATGAGATTGATCTAGATAGTGTTCCACTATTTTGTGATAACACTAGTGCCATTTGCATTGCTAAAAACCCCGTGCAACATTCTAGAACTAAGCACATTGATATTAGGTATCACTTTCTCCATGATAATGTTGAAAAAGGAAACATTATTCTTTACCATGCAGATATCGAACAACAATTGGCTGACATTTTCACAAAACCTTTGGATTTCACTCGTTTTTATTACATTCATAGTGAAATTGGGGCTATGCATCCTCATGGCTTAAATTGAGGGGGAATTTTGAAACTTGGGAAGTCTATGTGTGAATCTGAACTTAAAATAATATGAGCATAATATTTCATACACATATGACTTTGTGATTTCTATTACATGCTGAAAGTTCTTACTACATTACTCATATTATATATTTTGTAGTTTTTGCCATGACTAGTAATTAGAATAATTACTTACACTAAATCTGGTCATGATCGAACCTTCTTGCTGTTTTGAACTTGTTGCATGATCACAAGTGTTTTTAATCATAATGAATTAATCAAGTAATCAACTCACATGTTGAGTTTTATGAACAAATATAAATTGAGAAAAGATCAAGAGAATATGCATGCATCACACTTCTTCTTTTGAGATGGCTTATCATTGCACTTAGATATGAACTTGGAAAAAGTTGTGTATGGATAAAACCATGTCCTTAAGCTTCTGATTATCAAATGACATAGGCTTGGCTTGGTTGGTTAGAATAAGGCAGATACACATATAATCTCTTGCAAATATCATATGATCTAAATTTGTGCTTTGAAAAATAATAAAATGCAACAACAAGTACCATGCCTTCAGGTTTTGAAATAGTTAAGTTTGTGAGATCATGACTTGCTAAAATTGAAAATTACATTTGATCTCTAGCATGGCTTACACTACTTTATATATCTCATTGTTGTGATAGTGTAAGTTACTTGATAGTATGACTTGGATGAGCTTTGTTTTATATGTATATGTTATAATGTGCTCATAACAAATTAAAATTTCTCTATTGTACCTTGCTGAACACATTGTCAAAGGGGGAGAAGTATGCAAGGGGGAGAAATAAGTATAGGGGAGAAATTTATTTCTATCTCATTTGATTTTCAAAAAGGGGGAGAAATTGTTTTTTAAAACTTTTCATGTGAATAAACCAATGTTCGAATTTTAAGTGGTGTTGCCAATGCATTCATCAAGGGGGAGATTGTGAGACCTATGTGTCCTGAATACATTTGCTATGGCGATAAAAGTTTTGAATACTACCAAAACACCTTTATCATCTAGGTCCGAGCTCCAGCAAGGTCCGACGATAGGTCCGACTTGTTTTGGGTAGCTCCGGCAAGGTCCGATGCTAGGTTCGACTAGCTTTGGTTAGCTCCGGCTCTAGGTCCAACTAGATTTTGTAAGATATGGTGCTAGGTCCAACTATCTTTGGTAAGTTCCGGCGCTAGGTCCTGCTAGCTTTGGTAAGCTCCGGTTAGCTTTGGCAAGGTTCGGAGCTTGATCACAGTGGTTCTGCTTTTAACTTATAATGTTTCGAACTTGCTTTTTGGATTATGAATAGTTTTCTTCGTATTCTTTTACTTAGCTTTTGGTGTGTTTTGGTGGTTATGACTTATATCATTTTACTGTGGTTTGCAACATGTTTACGTGAGGTGCTCACGTAAGGTGTTGTGGTTATCGAACTAACGAGAGTCAAGTCGAGGACTTATGCTTGGAAGTAATTGTTGTTTATTCATGTGCAGGTGTTGCTTGAGTTCAAAACATGGTTGGTGACAGGATACATTGAACTAGTCTTAGGGAGAAGATGAGGTTCAACAACCAAGTTCGGGAGGAATTGTGGTTGAGTTGATCGGGAGGTTGCGCAACATGTTTGAGTCACGAACAATGCATATGAAGATATCTTGGACATAGTTGGAAGATGTTTGCACGTGTGCAAGTAGTGCATGGACGTGGCTACATGGTTCCGAGGCGTGATAAAGAGATGTTTACGTAAAAAATTGGTCGGAAAGGTCCAACCGACTAGGTTATGGACTCAGGCTGCGACTGAGTCGTGTTTGAGTCAAATATGGAAAGTCTTGAGTTGGTTATGATAGGATTTCGTGTGGATCACGAATTTGAGTTGTTTTAGGAATGTGGAATACGTTCCTAATGTGTTTGGAAGTCTTAAGATTTCTTCTATCTGCGTATAGAATAGTCTTGAGCAGTTATGGAAAGTTTCAATTCGTGAATTGAGTAGGATTAGAGTCCTAGTTAGGTTTGGGTTGGCCTAAGGACTGGTTATATAAGCAAGGGAGGCCAGAGCTCGTGGTGCACGACTTTGGGGCTGCTCCTTGTCATTTTTTATCAGTAAAATTCATAGTCTAAAGGAGCTTTTGTGCCTTGTTCATCTGACTTGTTTTCTTCAATTCTTTCTCGTCAAGTTTCTGCACAACACTACCTTGTTTCGATGGTTTTATCATAACTCGAGTTTTAAAGATCCGATTGACGTGATCCTTCTTGGATTCTCATCACAACTTAATTTTCTATCATCTTTGAAAATTTCACGGTCATTGGATTTGTGGTTTCTGATCTACGCGAGTTTCTTTGCAGTGTTCCAAAACCGTTTTTCTCGGGTAGGACATATTGACCTTTGTTCGATCTCTCGATCGTAACTTGAGTTTCTCTCAACGGATTTTTGTGATTCTTGTTGTGACGTCTTAGTTACTTGATTTTCTACAACCTATACTAGTTTTGTCATAGTTGAACACGTTTAGATTAGTTACAGACACTATTTCTTTAACAGATCGGTTTTCTGTCGAGGGATGTTTTCGTTGCTTCCGCTGAAAAGTTTTAGTCTACCATTCACCCCTCCCCCTCTGGTAGCTTTACACATGCTCTTCGATCCTACAGATGTGCACGTTAAGGAGGCAAACGTGCAGCTGCTTCTGAAGTAGTACAAGACAATTGTGTTTGGCGACGGTGAGTACGCCAACAAATTCGTCGTGCGCATCATCGGGCTGGTAGAAAACCTGCGCGAATTGGGCGAGAAGATTGAGAAAAGTCACGTGGTGAAGAAGATCTTACAGGTTGCAGAAAACCTTTGCGGCGTTGAGGCAGCTGCAGAGGGTGTCGAGCGCATCACTACTACAAAAAGAATTTTTACAGGCGCCTCAAATTTTCAAACACAGGCGGTCCTTAAAAATATGCGACTGTGATGACGAATGATATAATAACCGCCTGTGATGACAGAACAACACAGATGGATTTTAAAGAACAACCGTCGGGGTAAATACATGATCTTCACAGACAGTTCTTAATTAAGAACCGTCTGTAATGCAATGAACTTCACAGACGGATTTTAAGAAACAACCGTCTGGGTAAATACATGATCTTCATAGACGGTTCTTAATTAAGAACCGTCTGTAATCCATTAAACTTCACAGGCGGATTTTAAAAACAACCGTCTGGGTAAATACATGATCTTCATTGGCGGTTCTTAATTAAGAATCGTCTATAATGCAATGAACTTCATAGACGGATTTTCAATAACAACCGCCTAGGTAAATACATGATCTTCGTTGACGGTTCTTAATTAATAACCGCCTGTAATGCAATGAACTTCATAGACGGTTCTTGGTTAACAACTGCCTGAGAAGATCATGTATTTTCAGTGGCGGTCATTGTTTAAGAACCGTATGTAGTTGTTCAATTATCACAAGCGGTTTTCATTGAAATTACAGGGATGTAGTCGTTGCAATTATCACAACCGTATGTAGTCGTTGTAGGGAAAACTGTATCAGGAAAAAAACACAGATGAGCAGATACTAGTACAGTAATGCACTATAGGAAATGCTCGATCACCAGTTCGGCTGGCTTAATTGTGATAATACACTATTAGAGGCTTTACAATTGTTCAAAGATAATTTCTTCACACTGAACAAAAATCATTCTACATTCATTGTAGATCAACGATGAAGCTCCCATCGATCAATCTAAATTGTACCGTCCTGCTTGCTCCCGAACACGTCTCTTATATTCCACTGGATCCTGAAAATATTGACATTATTTAAATTAACAAATGTCGAAGGAGGAATGAATAACCTACATTGGTCACTAAGTCAAAGTGTCATCTAACCTTGATAAGTAGATTATAGCAATCATTTTCAACATCAGGCACATTTGGCTGATGCAACAAACGCTGAACTTCAAGTAGTATAGTTTTGATTGTAAAAGCACTGCACCACCCCTACGAAATATAATTTAAGCAATATAAGAAACCAGTTCAAATAAGTTCGACAACAATTATAAGTAATAATTACATGAACAAAATAGGTCTATCTTACAGTCTCTTGATCGAGAATACCGATGCAGAGTGCTCCCGAACGATGGACATTTGGGTGGAAGAACCCAATTGCAAAGGCGCATCTTGGAGGCACCAAGGGATAGTCCTCAGAGAAGGAGATTGTCAGGGGGTAGTAACCATCTTCTCATTCAGTCTGCAAAAGAAATTTATTAATAGGAGGACGATGGTTAAACTCATATTGTGCTTGTTCTTCATGACTTACCCCTTCTTTATCGGGGACGATGCACTGCCACTTCAATAAATCTCCCGATTCAGGCTTCAGTGAGAAACCCTACGCGGAGAAATTGAAAATACCAAAAACAAACAAGACAGAAAAACAAACTACAGTTAAGTTCATCAGTCCATTACAGATACATATGTATATACAACCATGCCACCGGTGTGCCATATGTACATACATGGGGATGGTTCTTGCGCCACGCCAAGCGCTCCTCCTTCAATCGGCTACATGCCCGAGACATCATTATCTGAAATACCAAACTTCCAAACTTCCAAATTATTGAGTCCAAACGCATATGTACACAAATGCAAAAGGACACAATCCATATACCAACATTGTTCTAAGTTGATTTCAGAAGATACAAATATATACAATATATATCATCTCACATTGCTATATACATTTTTTCCAGCATTGACATCTTCTCGCATATAGGGTTTCAAATTCTTTTTAATGCTTCTCTCTACGCGCTTGATGTTTTCTGGTTCGGTGAAAAGGTACATCTCTTCATACTGATTATATTCCTCTTCATAATCTCCCACATTCTCAACCCCAACAATATTTTGCTTTCCAGAAACAACTACGTGCAACTTCTCAGTTTCTGGATCTTGAACATAAAAAACTTGTGCAACATTATCGGCGAGAACCCACAGGTCATCTTTGTAACCCACTTTATTCAAGTCTACCAGTGTCAGCCCGTAATTGTCCACTTTCAAACCATCAGGATGTTTGACCCATTGGCACTTAAATACGGGCATTACCATTCTTTCGCCATAATCGAGTTCCCATATTTCCTCTATGAACCCGAAGTATGTGGTCTTCTGCCCTTGTGAATCATAAGCCTCAATACGAACACCACTATTTTGTGTAACACTCTTACCATCTTTTTCTTTAGTGTAAAATGTGTAACCATTGATGTCATATGCTTGCCATGATGTTACCAAAGCTGATGGGCCAGAAGCTAACTTCTTCATTGTTGCCTCTTCTATAGTGTTTCCGTATGATATATTGTTGTCCATTAACCATTCAGTGAAACATCTTCTGTGCTCTTTCATGATCCAGTCCTCTGTGCGGTCTTGGTTTTTATCACGAAGCTCAATTTGGTGTTCCTCGATGTACGGCTCAGCTATTGCGAGCTGTTGTAGTACACCAAAATGTGCACGGTGTACATTCTTGTAATCTTGAACAATAAGAGTTTTCTTACCCACTTTGCCTCTCCCACGTAGTCTACCCTCATGTACCGATATAGGCACACCTATCGATTTTCCATCTTTGATGTAATCAGCACAATCCTCAATCACTTCTTCAGTGGTGTATCCTTCCATAATTAAACCCTCTGGGTGAGCACGTTTCCGCACATAACCTTTTAATACTCCTAAATATCTCTCCAACGAAAACATATGATGTAAATATAGTGGCCCCAATGCTTTTATCTGATCAACAAGATGTATGATTAGGTGTACTTGCATATCAAAAAAGGATGGTGGGAAACACATCTCAAGCTTGCACATTGTCTCGACGATGTATGTTTTCAGATAGTCTAAATCTTCACGTGCTATCACCTTTTGCGATACTGCATTGAAGAAGTAATACAAACGTGTGATGACAACTTTTATATGCTCAGGTTTGATTACTCTTATTGCAATGGCAAGGAAAACTGTCATCATCATGTGATAGTCGTGAGAATTATAACCGAATAAAGACAAGTCTTCCATCGAGACTAGTTTGCGGATATTGGATGAGAAACTTGTGGGAACTTTGATCCCACGCAAGCATTCGCAAATTGCTTTTTTCTCTTCTAGTGTCAAGTTGTAGCTGGCTGGGGGAAGGTAATGCTTCCCGTTCGCCTTTTCTACTGGATGAAGCTCTGGTCTCAAATCAAGATTTGCTAGGTCCATACGTGAATTTAATCCGTCCTTTGTTTTCCTCGGCATGTCCAGCAAGATCCCAATGATGCTGTCAAATACATTCTTTGTAACGTGCATCAAATCAATACTATAGCAAAATTCCAGATTCTTCCAATACGGAAGATACTTGAAAAAAATTGATTGTTTCTCGAAAGCCATGTCAGTTGTATCATCCGAAGATGTACTTTTCTTTCTCTTAATTCCTTTACTATTTTTTCCCTTACCGAAAGCAATATGAATGTTCTTGACCATTTCAAACACAAGTTTTCCACTGTAAGGTTTCAGTGCAGTATCTTTTTCGATTTTGTTATCAAATTGTTCTTTCATCTTCCTATACTTGTGTGTATCTGTCAAGAACCGTCGATGTCTCATGTACACCGTCTTTCTGGATGAAGTGAGGTATAGAAATCCAGTTCTATCCACGCACCTAACGCAACCTTTCTTCCCTTTCATTTGTCTTGATAATGTAAACAATCCGAGATAATCATGCACGGTAATGAATATCATTGCTCTTAGCGTGAAATACTCCCGCTTGTACTCATCCCATGTACGTACCCCTTCATTCCACAATTTCGCCATATCTTCCATTAAAGGTTCCAAGAAAACATCAATTTCGATGCCGGGTTGTTTCAGACCTTGGATAAGAACAGATAATAAGATATATTTCCTTTTGTGACACAACCACGTCGGTAGGTTGTACATAGTTAAGACCACAGGCCATGTGCTGTGTATGCTCCTTTTTTCACCAAATGGATTCATTCCATCTGTACCCAAGGCAAAACTCACATTTCTGATTTCCTTCGCAAATTCTGGATACTGAATATCAAAATTTTTCCACTGCGTTGCATCACTAGGGTGTCGTATATGTTTTTCATTCTTCTTGCGTTGCTCGGAATGCCAACACATAAGTTCAGCCTCCCTAGGGTTTGAGAACAAACGCTTCAAGCGATCAATTACCGGAAGGTACCACATCACCAATGCAGGAATTTTTCTCTTATTCTTCTCGTCTGCATCGCCAGAAGTATCGTCATCGTCACCTTCAGGACCAATAATAAACTTCTTATTATTCTGAGTCTTTTTCATGTTGGTAACATACTGGTGATTGTAGTCCTTCTTGTATCTACTGACACCACAAATGGGGCATCTAGTTGCGAGCTCATGCTCTTTGCGATACAGAATACAATGGTTCACACAAGCGTGTATTTTTGTCACATCTAGTGCCATCGGGCAAAGAAGTTTCTTCACTTTATAAGTGCTTCTGGGCAGTTTATTTGGATTTGGAAGAATTTCTGCCAGAAGATTCAAAAGATCAGAGAAACTACAATCGGACCATCCGTGTGTAGCTTTCAACTTTAGTAGTTCTAAGACTGCACGCAATGTAGTAAACTCTTTATCACAACCGTTTGATTCATCATATAAAAGCTCTGTCACCGTATTATGCAATGTCTCCATTTTACTTAAACCTTTGCTTGCTCCCATAGAAGTCAGTACATATGGTTCAATGTGACGCAACATCTTCTCACAATCGAACTCATCATCATCATCACCAGCTTGATTGTCACTACCATCATCGATATGAACATTATCATCATCTGATCCTCTCTCATCATCTTTATCCACATCATGTGTATCTAACTCACCATGCTCTGTCCATATTCTATAGTTATTTTTGAAACCTCTTTTCACCAAATGAGATTGGATTACTATAGTATCCGTCCAAGCAATCTTATTTTCGCAGTCGATACATGGACATAATATGTCATCTATCTTTTGCAACTTCGCGTGTCTCTTGGATGCTTCAATAAAATTTGAAACATTATGAATGTACATAGGATCGGGTCTTGGCATGTTATTCTCTAAAGGTCTTCTATAAAATGAATTTACAGAGACATAACAAGTATGATTAGGGCGACTAATGTAGGAGACGGGCGACGTCTTGAGGCAGACGGAGTCAAAGGGGGAAACAGGCCCAGCAGCATGGGCTAGGTCTGGGTGGGATCTGGTCCGTTATATCGGGAAACATGCCCAGATGCATCTTATATATATTACAATAGCATCTGTTAATTAAACATCATATTCATGTCACATAATAGGTACAAAAAGGAAACAATCTATATAGTCCATACATCAATATACCAGAACACAATCCATACAGTCCTTACACATGCAAAAGGACAGAATCCATATACTAGAACACACAAAACTAACAGCTTATCAGCTAATGAAAATATACAAAGAAAAAGTAAGGAAACTACATTTACCTTGTAGAGGCGTCAGCACGGTGGGGAGGCGTCAGCACGGTGGGACAGCTGGGTGGAGAAGTGGCGGTGCGGGGTTGAGCGGCGGCGCGGCAGTATGGGCTGGGCGGCGAAGCGGCGGCGCGGCGCAGGGGAAATTCAACAGCCTTGCGGCGTCGATATAAATTCTCCAGGGTTGCGTTTTGACTGCGGTGAGGGGTCCTTATATAGACGTCAGTTTTTCACAGGCGGTTTTTAACTTTATCTTAGGCGGGTTTTACTTACCAACCGCCTGAAAAGATATTTAATCAAGAATATTAATTAAGAAGTAAATATCTTCACAGACTGTTGGTACTTAATAACCGTCTGAGAAGATGATTATCTCAGACGGGTATTACTTACCAACCGCCTGAGATAATGCCACCTGAACAAAATATTTTTAAAACTTGTATAGCTGACATTGTAATGTTTTGGTAAATATCAAATTAATTTCTACTCACATATTATTCACATTTGTGTATCTCATAAAAAAAAGTTCCTTCAATCAAAATTGTTGGTATGAACATATTTGTATAATTTATATATGTATTAATTTTTTTAATTTTTTAAAAGCATTCCAACATGTCAAACTTCAAATTATCCACAATTCACTTCATTGAAATCCAGAAATTCTAACACACCAGTATTCATTGACACGAATGAACACAAATATATTACAAAACACAAGAACTCCTAAAACTACAAAAGAAATATATACAAGAACTCCTAAAACTACACTACGGCCCCGCCTAATCCCTCCTCTCCGCCAACTTCTCAAACCACGCCAAGCGGTCCTCCTCCGACTCGTCGTCGTCGTCGTAGTCGTCACCATGGTGGTGGTCGCCGTCGTCGTCGCCGTCGTCGGAGGACGACTCGTCGTCATCATCATCATCATCGTCGTCGTCGTCGTCCTCCTCCTCCTCCTCGTCCTCCTCCTCCTCCTCCTCCTCCTCCTCCTCGTCCTCCTCCTCCTCCTCCTCCTCCTCCTCCTCCGGCGACGATGCAGCAGGAGAGTGGGTCGGCTGCTCCGGCTGAGCCGATTGCTCCGGCTGTACCGGTGGCTCCGGCTGCACCGGCGGTGGAACGCGCTGGTCGTCATTCACCCTCTCGGGGGAGCTGCAGCGTATCCGCTTGCAGGGTGGCTGCCTCGGCGGGCTAGGAGGCGGAAGGTTGGCCATGGCTGTGGTGGTTCGTCGGCGCCTCGGCGGGCTAGGAGGCGGAGATGACGATGGAAGAAGAAGAAAGGAGTGCAAAAGTTCTATGCTTGTACATAACGGACGACGCGCCTTATATATGGTCTGTGCGGAGTAGACGAGAGAGCGGTTCGTTTCCAGCGCATTGAACTCTTTGCAGACCTCGTGCGGCGCACAACTAAACCACTGTGGAAGACGATCTTCAGAGATCCTTCTGTCTCTCTGGTATCCATGTGGAACGTCGCGTCCCTGCACCACGGCTTCTCAACTTCTCCGTAGACCTTGTGCGGCGCGTCAGTTAATTAACATCTTCTCAGGCCATTAATTAACATCTTGTAGTTTGAAAAATGTTTATCTCAGGAGGTTATTACTTACCAACCGCCTAAGATAATTCCCGATACTGTTCTTCAGTTTCCTTATCCCTTGCTTCTTTTTTATTTAGATTCCAATATAAATACTTAAACATGTTTAGATTCTGCAAATTGTGTTCAAATTCGATGATTCTTTCTTCTACATTTGTATAAAATTAACATCTACCACCTGAACAAAATATTCTGTTCATTGCGCATTGAACTCTTTGCATACCTCGTGCGGCGCACAATTAAACCACTATGGAAGACGATCTTCAGAGATCCTTCCGCCTCTCTGGTATCCATGTGGAACGTCGCGCACGCGTCCCTGCACCACGGCTTCTTAACTTCTCTGCAGACCTCGTGCAGCACGTCAGTTAATTAACATCTTCTCAGGCCGTTAATTAACATCTTGTAGTTTCAAAAATGTTTATCTCACGCGGGTATTACTTACCAACCGCCTGAGAATATATTTATCTCAGGCGGGTATTACTTACCAACCGCCTGAGATAAGCCCATGGATTTCCCCTTGCCGCACGATATTGCGGTCCTGATCGCGGGGTGGGTCGCCGCGACCTCCACCCAGCCCATGGACGACCTCTCCAGTCTGCGCGCCACCTGCAAGGCCATGCACGCGGCGTGCCGTGATCCCGCTGGGCAGGCGCGTGGCGCTGGAGCAGGAGAGCAGCTGGGAGTGGTTCCAACGGCACGGGAACGGGAGCTACGACGCCCTCGTGGAGCGCCTGGCCAACATGGGCAACCCTCATGCGTGCTACGTCACCGGGTTCGACCTCGTCTTCAACTACGGCCGCGCGCAGGCGCAGCGGGGCACCCAGTTCCTTGCCCGGGCGGCCGCGAACGGCCACAAGGTGGCGGCCTATGTCCTCGCCATGCTCCGCTACGACGCCGATCGTGGGGACCGCGACGCCCTCGAGTATATTTGGCAGGTCGAAGGCGAGGCCCACGTCGGCGACAACGCGGTCGGGTCCGTCGCGATGAAGAGGACCAACAAGGAGTGCTGCCGGTGTCGGAATAAAGCCATGCAGAGGCTCGACGTTTTCGTGAGCTGGAGGTTACTGCGTAGGCCTCCTCCCGGACCGCCGCCGGTGGCGCTGCCCGACATTGACGATGGCGTTTGCCGCTGCCCAACAGGGGGGAACCAGGGGCCTGCCCGCTGCGGCAGGCGAGGGTGGTCCGAGTGGACCGTCTTCTGTACTGAGAACTGTAGGATTGAGCGCGAGTATGACCTGTTCTCCCATAACGGGTTGTACTCTATGGGTTATATTCCCTCCATTCCTTTTTGGATGCGCTACCCCTAGTTCTCCCAACGCCAATGAAAAAGTATTCATTTAAACATTTATGAATTTTGTTAATTTTTTTAAAAGCATTCCAACATGTCAAACTTCAAATTATCCATCATTCTAACTAAATGCTCATATACATATGAGGCATTCATCAAATTATGAACACACATTGATTCAAAAAAAATTTAAAAAATCTGAAAAAATTCATAGAGGTTGGTATGATGAGTAAAAATGTCCACTGAAAAAATAAATGAAAAAGGCATTATATTCATCAAGATAGAAAAATGAAAAATAGCATTTGTTGTATGTTTTTTATGTTCTGACCAATTTCAAAGGATTTATGAAGTGAAATTTAATGGTAACCTTTACTTATCAATAATATTACAAGAAAGTGGATTTTTGCCTTTTTAAAGGACCACATTTAATTAAGAATATTAATTAAGAAGAAGTAAATATTTTCACAGGCGGTTGGTACTTACCAACCGCCTTAGAATAAATTTATCTCAGGCGGGTATTACTTACCAACCGCCTGAGATAATGCCCGATACTGTTCTTTAGTTTCCTTATCCTATGCTTCTTTTTTATTTAGATTCCAATATAAATAATCAAACATGTTTAGATTCTGCAAATTGTGTCCAAATTCGATGATTCTTTCTTCTACATTTGTATAAAATTAACATCTACCACCTGAACAAAATTTTTTTAAAACTTGTATAGCTGACATTGTAATGTTTTGGTAAATATCAAATTAATTTCTACTCACATATTATTCACATTTCTGTATCTCATAAAAAAAGTTCCATCACTCAAAATTGTTGGTATGAACATATTTGTATAATTTATACATGTATTAATTTTTTTAAAAGCATTCCAACATGTCAAACTTCAAATTATCCACCATTCTAACTAAATGCTCATATACATATGAGGCATTCATCAAATTATGAACACACATTGATTCAAAAAAATTTAAAAAAATCTGAAAAAATTCATAGAGGTTGGTATGATGAGTAAAAATGTCCACTGAAAAAATAAATGAAAAAGGCATTATATTCATCAAGATAGAAAAATGAAAAATAGCATTTGTTGTATGTTTTTTATGTTCTGACCAATATCAAAGGATTTATGAAGTGAAATTTAATGGTAACCTTTACTTATCAATATATTACAAGAAAGTGGATTTTTGCCTTTTTAAAGGACCACATTTAATCAAGAATATTAATTAAGAAGAAGTAAATATCTTCACAGGCGGTTGGTGCTTACCAACCGCCTGAGAATATACCAACCGCCTGAGATAATCTTCTTCTCCGACGTGAAATTTTAATTAACGATGAACATACTACACATTCATTCATTCACACAGTTGAAGAACACACAAGATACTCATTCATTAACAATATTAAATCACACATCTCATAAAAGAACACACAAGATGCACAATATTTACACAAGAACACACAAGAACACACAAAATACACAAGTAATATTCAATCACATAGATGAAAAAAGATAGATTTCATTCATTAACAATATTTACAAAACAGAAGCAACTAAAAAAACAAAAAGAAAAACTAATTAAATCCTACGCCTACTCCTCTTCCTCCTCCTCCTCCTCGTCCTCCGGCGGCGACTCCGGCACTGGTGCAACAGGAGACAGGGATGGCTGCACTGGCTGCACCGGCTGCACCGGCTGCACTAGCTGCATCGGCGGTGCAACCCCGAGGTTGCTAGCCGTCGCCTCCACCAGCGTTCTACGGCCCTCGGGGCCAAGAACCTGTGCCATCGTCGCGAACAAAATGTCGAGACGATCAGCCACCCCCGTGAAGACGTAGAGGTAGTGGCCCATGGTACCCATTCCAGTATACTCTGGAAGGGTACCCAGCCCCAAGGCACTCATGGCGCGAGACGTATTGTTGTACGCCTCTCGCGCCATGAGGAGGCGCTATTCGGTGTTGATCTTCTCGGGGGAGCTGCAACATAGTTTCTTGCAAGGTGGCCCCCTCGGAGGGCTTGGCGGCGGAAGGTCGGCCATAGTGGTGTTGGGTCGTCGGAGCGGAGGAAGCCGAAGAAAACAAGAGGATTCAAAGTGAGCGATGCGCTTGTGAGCGATAGCGCATCTTTAAGGCCGCACGGAGTGGAAGATGGAGCAGTTGGTTTACCGCGCATTAAAGGTCACGCCTCGAGGAAAAGAAAGGTCGCGCACGGTCGTCGACACGTCTTCATAGGCGGTTGGTGAGGGGTCTTTATGTAGGCGTTCATCAAATTATAATGAACAGATATTAATTAAGAAGAAGTAAATATCTTCACAGGCCCATGTTTATCGACGGGTGTTACTAACCAACCGTCTGAGATAATTGTATCTTCTCAAGCGGTTGGTAAGTAAAACCCGTCTAAGGTAACAATCTTCTCAGGCGGTCGGTACTTAAAATCTGCCTGAGAAAATGTGAGTCTATATATACCCCTCGGTAGCATTGGAAAAACCTAACCCGGGCGAAACACTTAGACGCCGTTAGGCTACCAAAATTTCGTTTGCCGCCAAGTGTTCGCCCTCGTCACTTCAAGGTACGCCGCCGAGCTTCGCCGTCACCGCCGAGCTTCGCCCTCGTCACTTCCAGGTACGCCGAGCGAAGCCATTGCCGTCGCCGCCGAGCTTCAAGGTAAACCCTAAACCCTTCGACCTTCCATCCTCCTTCGTCGTGCCGCCTCCATCCCCGCCCTCGCTGCCGCCTTGCATATCCTTGGTTAGGGTTCGGGAATTGGAAAATGGTAGGCATCCTTGGTTAGGGTTCGGTGGAATTCGAAAAACTGTCAAGTTCGGTGGCATCTTTGGTTAGTGTTCGGTGGGGCAAGATTTATGTGGATGGTTATGTCACTTTAAATTGGTAGTTGGTTTTGTGTGTCTGAAACTGTGAAATCAGTAGCATTTCATCTTCTGGTAGTTTGCAGAGATAAAACTGTCAAGTTCGAATGAATAGGTTTACCAAATATATGCTGAAGAAGTTCCACTTTGTTATATTCATTGGAGCAAAGCCTGTAGGATCATGTAGCAAAACTGTCAGTCTGCACGTTCTGTCATCGCATTGTGCATGGTCCTATTCTGTTCTGACACATTAGTGGTAAACATGATTCTAGACTCTAGTAACAGCAGTATATTCCCTATCTCTGTCATCGGCCTTGCATATGCCACATAATTCTCTATTAGGGGCAAGATTTAGCTATATTTTGTTAAGTTGAGCAAATTTGGCTAATTTTGGCTAAGTTACATTAGATATAGTTATACTTGACTAATTTTGACTAAGTTATGCTATATTTAGCTATATTTGGCTACTTTTGCTTAGAGTTAGCTATGCTAGACTAAGTTTGGCTAAGTTTGCTTTTATTTCTCTAAGTTAGCTTCATTTGAGCAATTGTAGCTAATCTGTGCTACCAAAGATGTCTGCACTTGTGGCTCCATCAGCTTCATTTGAGCAATTGTACCTAATATGAGCTACCAAAGTTATTCTATATTTAGCTCTGAAGCCAAACAAGTTGCTGGCCAACTCATTTGTGATGCCAGGAGCATCCTCACGCCCATATCTAGGTACCACTAGGTGTGGCGATGGAGTCTGAGCATATGCTGCCGATCTCTATGATACAAGAATTTAGTTAGACCTATATAACTTATTAGATCTCTATGATTCTAGGTGTGGCGATGGAGTCTGAGAATTTAATATGCCATTTATTAGATTTTTTGTCTTATTAGATCTAGCATGGAAAGCCCTAAGAAGACTGGTCCTGATAGTAACAACAAAGAAGACAATATGGAGTTTACTGACTCCAGCAGTTCAGGCTCCTATCACAGTCCTTCGGATCCTTTTCCGAATATAAAATTAAAAAGACTTCAGTGGATCTAGACCCGGAATATGATCCTGCCGACGAGGTATGGATCACGAATCTTAACTTCAGCAGTTCAAGTTAATGTTGGTTGTCAAGTATACGAAGTCTTATAATTTTTTTCTACCTAGATTAATCGCGAAGACAATGAGTTGACATCGGATCCTAAAACCGCAAAAGGTTCTCCAATGGATGAATCCTCAGCTTCACTCAAGCGGAAACGAGGGCAACGAGGTCCCAATAAGGGTCCATTGGACCGCATCATGTACATAACAAGGGTCAGTCTAGGTGGGCTTCCCCAAGAACCACTGGGTTCAGTTACCAAGTACCGTAATGCATGCGGTTTTCTTGTTAGGGAGGTTGTGCCGATCACAATCGATAATTGGAGGAAATTACCCGAGCAGACCAAGAATGAGTTGTGGGAAAAGATAAAGAAACAATTCAAGTTCCCGAAAGGCACAGAAGAAGCTGTAAAGAAAGCAACATTGGTCTCTTGCGACAAGAAGTTTTGATGCTGGAAGAGTGAAATGAATGCTTATGTTAAGGCCGATAAGGTCCCTAGCCCGAGGAAGATGGGAAAATCACACAAGCTCAGTGGCAAGAGTTTGTTCGTCAAAAGAGCACACCTGATGCTAAAGCTCTAAGTGCAACTAGGTCAGAGCTTGCAAAAAAGAACAAATACTATCATCGCTTGGGGTCTGCCGGATATGGCCCCAAAGTCCAGAAATGGAATAAGATATTAGATGGAATTACCAGTAAGGGCATTCCTCACCCATTAGAAGGGTGCGATAGTGAACTCAACGCTGGGTCATTGCTCGGTCAGGTTTGACCAGCGAGGGCAAACTTGAAAAGCCCGACTCTCTGAATGAAGTAGAGGATAAAATGAAAGAAGTAATTGAAAAGCAACAGAAGGGTCTCTTCAAGCTGAAGAGGGAGAATGACCAACTTACCGCTATCTTAGGAAACCCTGAACACAGCGGACGGGCTCGAGCGGTCTCTTCTCAAATGTCTTGGCTAGATGGTTTCCCTAAAGATAAAGGCACATATAGAAGACGTGAGAAGTTTAAGAAAACACTTGATGAAACGATTGCTCAAAAGGTCAAAGAAAATATGCAAGAAATAATGGAACAACATAGACAATCAAGACAATTAGTGGCACCAATACAATGATGGTTCCGGTGCAAAAGGAGCAATTAGTATCTCCAACTGCCTACCCTAGCAGCGTTGGTTCCGTGCTAGGCTCAGGGTCAGCCCATAAGTTCCCTGTCGATGATATTGCTCACGACAAATCTTGTCGTTTTCTTGTCCCGATAGGCAGAGCAGGGAACAAAACCAAACAGGTTGCCACTGCTATGGTAAAGCCTCATCGTGACTTCAACGGGAGTCCACTTCCGTTGTATTATGCTGTGGTGCAAGTTCTTCAGATCATTGATAATGATTATGAAGATTATGAAATAGACCACGTCACACCTGAGGGGATCGCGACTTTGGGGCAGGCTATCAACCAATTAATCCTTTGGCACCGTCGCGATATCGTGTTGGACGATGAGCCAATTTCTAGCCCCGTCGCATCTCCAAATACTGCAACCCCATCTTCTAAGGCGAAAGTGCATGAAGATCCACTCCCAGTCCGGGAAGATCCACTCCCCCTATGTCTCAGCAAGGATGATATCCAAGAGCAACAAGTTGGACAACAGCTTCAAGCAGTACCAGAGCAAGCTGTTGCTAGTAAAGAGCAACCAGTTGAGCAACATCTTGAAGTAGTACTAGAGCCAACTGCTGGGAGTAAAGAGCAATCAGTTGAACAACAGGTTCAACAACAAGCTAGTGTCCAACTTCCGACGACTACTCCTCGATAATCAGTGCCTATCAAAGTTAGATCATACGAAATTAATAAACCTTCATCAGAAGTGTCAAAGTATTTGGAAGCTATGAAGGAAAATATTAGAAAATCGAGTGCATCTCGTTCTTCTCATGAGCCAGCATTAGAAGATATCGAGGAGTGGGAAGAAGATGGTGTCATGTATAATTGGCGGACGGCTTTAGTTAAACCAGGAGTTCCAATATACAAGCTTGAGGATGTTCCTCCTAAATTTAAGAATGGAAAGCCGTTCATGACATTCGTACAACTTAGCAAACAACCCGTCCAGCTCAGAAGAATGCATGAGTGGTACATCACTGCCAGCACAAAATATGATCTTGATTGCGTCACATTTCGTATTCCAAAAGAAGCATTCTGGAGCACTGGAGTAGATAGACGAGTCATTTTATTTGAAGAGCTGCATTCCTTTTTCCATCGAGGCATGCTCGAAATCAACCTGCTGCTCGTCTGGTGCTTGTAAGTGCTCTAATATTTTGTATTTGCTTTTCTTACTACACGCATACACATTTCATGAGATTATAACAATTCTGGACTTCTTCAATAGGATGCAATACATGGATAATGTAAAGTTGGAGCGCAAGACAAGTATCCTTGACGCTACTAGGATTGCAAAGTCGCTATTCGATGTCCAGGCGAATCGAGAATCGGGACAGTACAAACACATGAAAAAAAGGGATTTTGAAAAAGCAATTGCAAAACTTAAGATGGATAGAAAGACAGAAGTTGCAGCTTACATAGGACAGGCGATGTTTAACTTTGTCAGAGACGGCAATTACCTCGTAAAGGCTCTGTACCACTTCGAGTAAGTTCGACACATGACATTGAAATAGCAATTATTGGTAATTGTTAACACGCGTGTTTGTATGTTTGCAGTAATCACTACATAATGATCTTCATCAAGACAACGCAGGGAATGGCAACAGTCATGGACTCGGCCGATTACCCACCAGATCGTTACAAAGATTTCCTTTCCATTTTGAAATCGTACGTTTATTCAATAATTTTAATTTACGCACATTTAGAATGTGTTGACAAGTTTTATATGACATTTCTTGTATTACAGCGCTTGGCGGTTTTACGCGGAACGGCTTGGCGGTCAGAGACCTCCTAATACGAATGCATTGGACATTAAAACGTATTATGCTTGTCCGAAGCAGCCTGTTGGGAGTGTCTTATGCGGGTATTATGTATGCGAGCATCTTCGGACCGCCGGTGTATATAGAGTGAATCGTGAGGATGTTAGTTATCCTTAATGTCGATACCTTATTTTCTTACTTTTGTGTTTCATTTTCATTGTAACTAGCATAGTTTAATGCTTATATTCTCTGCTGTTCAATATTACCAGAAATATTATTTTCATATTTTGATTCCAACCTCAAAATTCAATTGCTCATAGTACAACTGCTCCAAAAATACCAACTAAATTCCTGTATACTCTCACTTTGATCTATACTTTGAGATTGTTCAAACCAACACATTCTAAACCTTGTTATGTGTTATATTACAGCACACGAAGAATCTGAATGAAGAATGGCTGGTTTGTAGAAGTATTCCTGATGGAGGAGCTGACAAGATTGCTTCTGAACTCTGTCAATTCATGCGTCGCGAAATTTTGCACAAAAAAGGGAAGTTCTTTGATGAGAATTGTGCAGCAGCTGATGTGCCAGAACTTTGCGACTATGCCAATAGAAACAATTTTTAGTGAAAACTTGTAAATTTTGAGATGAATTGTATCTGTAACTTGTACATATGTATATTGTTTTAGTGAAATTGACTTCTGTGATGATAATATTGTTGACTTTTGTTCTGTGATGATATTGTTGTTTTTTGTTTTGTGATTATATTGAATTGACCTGGAAATTACAAAAAACAACAGTAGTATTGCATAGGTTATACCTTATCACAGGCAGTTATTAACCAACGGCTAGGCATGACTGTAAAAAACAATTATCACAGGCGGCTAGATACAAGTAAAGAAACATCTGTGATAACCTAATTTTCACAGGCGGTACTGTTATGGTAGAAACCGGCTGTGTTAAAGGGTCTTCAGATACGGCTGATGTAGGTAAACGTTCGTTTGTGATAATAGCATTATCATAGACGGTTAGTTATGCTTCAATACCCGCCTGTGTAGACAAATTATCATAGACGGTTAGTTATGCTTTAATACCCGTCTGTGAAGACATATTATCATAGGCGATTAGTTATGCCTCAATACCCGTTTGTGAAGACACGTTATCATAGGTAGTTAGTTATGCCTCAGTACCCGTCTGTGAAGACACATTATCATAGATGGTTAGTTATGCTTCAATACCCGTATGTGAAGACACATTATCATAGACGGTTAGTTATGCTTCAATACCCGTCTGTGATAAGATATTTATCACAAGCGGTTATATATGTTGCATGACCCGCCTATGATAATGTATCTTCACAGGCGGCTAGCCTAAGTAAAGAACCGCCTATGATAATATGTCTTCACAAGCGGTATCACTTCTCCTCCTATGAAATTGCGGATTATCACAGACTCTTCGTTTCAGGCGGTTTTAAAAGCCGTTTGTGATAATAGGTTTGGAGCCACATGTGATGAGGCTTATTGTAGCAGTGCATGCTGCTCACTGAAGAGCAGAGGGAGGTGCATCGGCATCAGCATGACAATGATCGATATCAGCGAGGCAAGAATCGGGCGCATGGGGGCGACGAACGACGTGGAAGCAGAGATTGTACCACTTTACCCACAAGTTTGTGATTTTGTCACCCGTCAACGAATGAAGGAACCTTCCTTATGTCAATTACACTTCCTTAGGTGTATGGCCAAGAGATCACAAAATAACCTTTACAAAGGGACTACCAGCATGTATGGACCCACTGAGGTTTCACCGGTGGCGATGTCTCCAACTGAGCACATCTTAAACCAAGGGCCCCCTCTTGTGTCGTTCGGATCCCAAGGAGTCCCACCACCCATACAAACCCAATCCGACTCCTCTTCCCCGCTCCTTCAAATGGTCCGTGCAATACTAGCAATACCCTAATCAATCAGCTACGCCGCACCCATACTTGGCCGTGTGGTGGCACTGCTGTCCTAACTTATTCTCGCATGAACCAATCCTTAGATCCAAGGCAAGCAAACCACTATATCATCCAACCCAATCCACAAACCATGCTTGCTTAGATCTCCCATGTCCCATGTCACCAACTAACCATATTCATCAATACTCATCATCCATTAATTTATAATTAAGTCATTTGGTTGTCTTCCCATCCCACTTAATTAACGCGAAGTAAAATGGTAAAAAGCCCTTCCCGACTCTCTACAATGTATCCCAAGTGACAAGGACGGTCAAACAAGACTACTAAACTCCTATCTTGGGTTTCTCATCAACTTGACACAAGCATGCAAATTTGGAAACAATCATTTAAAAACAGGATCAATATGATCAAGGGCACTTGCCTTGCTCTTGACCTTGGTTAGGGTCAAATACTTCAAAATTCTGGTACTAGAGGTCCTCGACAACACCCTCTAGTGCAGCTCCTTCTATTTCGAGAGACAAACATGCAAAAACACACAATTCAATCAAATAATGCTCATATAGTACTCAATATGACATGTCATGCATGACTAATGCAATTTATGAAGTAAAACTTGTTAATGAGTTGCTATTAATGTTCACTAACTGGTTCTAATAGTTTTTAACAAGTTTGGACAGGTTTGGAATTGATTTGAGTAGTTACAAAGGGACTAACTTGATCTATGAGAATTTGGAGAACTAGGATTGAATTCACACGGGAAAGAGAAAGTAGAAGGTATACCACGTGTGTAGAACTCCAAGGGTCAAGAATTGAAGATGAAACTTGAATCTTTATGATCTAGGGTTAATGATGAAGAGTTGATGGAGAGTTGGCGATGAAGAACGAAAACTCATTGAAGTTCTTGATTGCTTGATCCTTCTTCGTGATCCCCCTCTCCTCCTTGCTGTTGGATCTCCCCTTGGTGGCGGTTCCCACGAAAGGTTTGGAGGTCTTTCAATTGTGGCAAAGAGTTGTAAAAGTGGGGTTTTGATAAGAAGTTTAGGCTCAATCTTCCGAAAGGTAATGGATAAGTCGATTGATGGAGATCTCGATGATGATGATCCGAGGCTCTAGAGTAGACCACGAAAAACCCCTGCAATCACTACACCACCGCTCTGTTGGTTATCAACCGTGCTGCACACGATTGACCTCGCCAAGAAGGCTAATCCTTGCAAATGCAACCGAGAACACAAGCAAGAACAAGTTAGAAGCAATATGAATTGCTAAGTTGGGGTCTCACAAACTGATGAATGACGAAACTGTGTATAACAGATTAATCTAAGAAAAAAACCAATTATCCATGACGGCTACTATGGAGTATATATAGGTGGGAGGACGTCCAAGGGGGTGTTGGGGTCGTGACCTAACCCTAAGATACAAAAATAATGGACTTAGACTTGATACAAGGCCCAATGGCCCAATACGGTGGCACAACACCCTGACATATTCTGAAATCAATTTTGTTTCGACGATTCTCGTCGACTCTGACGGAATCTGCTCCCCTTTCCGTTCATATGTAGAACTTCCAAAATGGAGTTTGTATGCGTCCTGTGTGTCCATTTTAGTGTGTACTACTCCTGGACTCCAAGTTGGACACGATTTTGAGTTGGGGTCGGTTTCCATCTTCTTTGAATGTATCCTCTGGTCCTCCACGCCCCTAAACCTTCCTACAATTACTCCTTGAATCACTCCATGTATCCTAATCACAATTAAATTATTAGGTAGCAATCTATTCTCAAAAATATATAAGGAAACATATAAAAACGAGCTCACATCTGAAATTAATTGTTGTGTGTGAATTCTATTGATTGCATCTTGTATGTTCAATGGAGTGTTGTGTAGATCCATAGGAGTGATGTCCTCATCATCCTCCCCTTCTTGAATTGGAGTCTTCCTCGACTCAAGTTCTTCTTCTCTCATACGTGGGTCCATATGTGCAACACCATCAAATCTTCTTGTATGCATGAAAAGAGGAGGCCAAGGTGGTGGACGACATAGTGCACCATCTCCATGTTCTTCATCAAATACGCATGCACATTCACTCGAGCCAGGATCGCAAACAAATAAACATTGTTCCATGCTTGTATGTGCAATGACAATGTGCTTGATCTCATCATTCTCCCCTTCTTTATGGCAGGCCGTCATCGGCTTGCTCGTATGTCTAGCAAAGAGGCTTGCTTTAGGGGTAGAATGAGCGCTGTCCATATTGCACAACCGCAGCAAACAATGCTCCTCTATTATATGTTGTCCCTGCAGCAAGAAAAAAATACTAGAAAAACTTGACAAAGAATTATTAGTGTTAGTGCATCCATTCATTTCACCATGTTGTTGTAGCACAAAATGGGATTTCTCATTTAAGCATATGTAAACTTTATGCACCATAAATTCACCACTGTGTTCATATTTTCCTATTGCATGAAAATTATTTCTTGTCAACAAAGATAATTCAGTTTTAAAAATATTCTTCTCTCTAGAGTGTCTAGATCACAAAGATTGTCAAATTCAATATAACTCAAAGTATTTAGAGAAGATAACAATTTCGGCTCATCTTTTTCACATGTAATTGGAATGAAATGCTTAATTTTAGCAAAAGTGGGTGATAAAGTTTCAAATTCATTCACTTGTTCTAGCATAGGTATAATATAATTATCAGCACAAAATACATTTTTGTTGTAAGGATCAGTAGGAAAATCAACTAATGGTAAATGAGTTTTTAGAAAAGGCTCCTCAAATTGTTGCTCTCCAATAGAATGATTGAGGGAAACATTTGAAACATTCAAAAACTTCTCAACATTGCTAAGTGTAGTGCGAGGTACATTACCTTCATTCTCATATTCAGCAGTAACTGTGGGTGAAATAGGAATTGAAAGATCTGAATTTTCACAAGAGATGTTGAACACCTCATTCTCTTTTGAACTTTCTACATTTATTTGTTCATGTTCCTGCAAAAGGTTAGGCATAGGAGGAGGTGCAACAAGAAAATTCTTCTCAAGTTCATTTATTTTATCTTTGCAATTAGATATATTGGCAAAAGTTTCTCGCATAAGAATTTTCACATCTTTCCATGTTCGTGGTTTTTCTAAATCACTTAAGTTGTTCCACCAAGTTAATGCACAATCTACTAATGCACTCGCAACCTTTATAATCTTTCACCTCTCACACATATGACATTGTCCAAAAATTTTATCCAACTCTATTTCTCAAGCAATATATTCATCATAACCAAGACCATCAAAAGAAGGAAAAGATGGGAGAATGTAATTACTTATTGCTGAAGGAGTTGTAAAGGTGGTCTGAACGTCATGTGCAACGTTGGTTGATGTTTGATTTTTAGTGAGCAACTCTATCGTCGTCTTTATCATGTCAATCATCTCAGCATATAATGCATAATTCTTGCTTTTATATGACATTATTAGTAGCAAACAGAAGACAACAAAAAAATATGTTATCTCTACCAATTACAAAGAATAATAGCAAAGTAGAAGTAGAATTACACACTCTCAAACGTCTTACTACGCTCTTACAAGTGTTCTTACCGTCACTGCAGGTGGCAAACGGTGGCCGGTATGATGAAACCAATGAAGCGTGAGATGATTGCAAAGGTGTATCGATTCTGCTCAAGAGTAAAGTGTAGCTTGGATGGCTCTTTATATGTACAAAGGATTAGCAACAATGAAAATCAGATAGTAAAATTGAATAAGTGTCCAAAGTACTTGTCAAAGTTGTTGGCTTAAATGTGTCCCTAGTAGTTCAAGCAAGCAAGACATGGGACACAACTAGATGACACAAAGGATGCAAGCACTTCTGTTTTTTTTATTTTTGTTTTTTTCTCCTCTTTTTTTGTGCGACTTTTGTATCTTATTTTGCACTTGCCTTTTTCTTTTGTATTCCCTTTCTCAGAATGTGCGCAAAAGAAGAACACAATAAAAACCAATCAAAGATATCTCGTGTGTCTATCGCAGATTTTCTGCTCAATCTTCCAAGGACAAAAAAGCACACTTATAGGATCTAAATATAAAAACTTACAACATAAAGATTGTAGATATATCTATCCTATTTAATTTCAATATACGGAAGACCTACTTTGGACAAGAATAGTAGTAGATATTGTCCCCGAAATACAGACTGCTCAGAAATTCTAGGTCAAGAACAGATTCAGATATAATGCACTTTTGGCCATGATAACTCCTTTTTCTGGGAAGCCCATGAATACGAAAGTTGTAAAGAACTTCTTAATATTTCCAGAAAGTACAAGAACTCCAAAATCCGAGTTTGTATGTGTGAGATATGATAAAAATACCGAACTAAATAGAGATGAATCTAATCTGGACATGATGACGTGATTCAAAAGGATGAATCAACACAATGCAAAACTCAAACTAAGACCAAAAACACTTTCTAAACCAGAAATATGACTCAACCACAGATACAAACTCAACAAAACCAAACTGAATAACAATGTTGCAAAGACTCAATGGTGATTTGGACAAAATGATGAATAGATCTACGAAACTATAAGTTTTTTGTGGCCTTTTTGTAGACTCTAGGTATGAAAAACAAACAAATTGAAAGGATAGATGAATTATCTAACGGGCAACCTGGAAATCTGATACCAATTGATAAGAAGTTTAGGCCCGATCTTCCAAAAGGTAATGGACAAGTCGATTGATGGAGATCTCGACGTTGATGATCCGAGGCTCTCGAGTAGAACACGAAAAACCCCTGCAATCACTACACCATCGCTCTGTTGGTTATCAACCGTGCTGCACACGATTGACCTTGCCAAGAAGGCTAATCCCTACAAGTGCAACTGAGAACACAAGCAAGAACAATGTAGAAGCAATCTGAATTGCTAAGTTGGGGTCTCACAAACCGATGAATGGTGAAACTGTGTATAACAGATTAATCTAAGTAAAACCTAATTATTCATGGCGGCTACTATGGAGTATATATAGGTGGGAGGACGTCCAAGGGGGTGTTGGGGTCGTGGCCTAACCCTAAGATACAAAAGTAATGGACTTAGACTTGATACAAGGCCCAATGGCCCAATACGGTGGCGCAACACCCTCACAGATTCTAAACTCGATTTTTTTTCTACGATTCCAGTCGACTCTGACAGAATTTTGATATGGGACCAGCGCCATTGGAAAGGTAATCCTCTCCCCTTTCCGTGCATATGTAGAAGACCAAAACGGAGTTCTTATGCGTCCTGGGCATCCGTTTTAGTGCGTACTGCTCCTGGACTCAAAGTTGGACACAATTTTGAGTTGGGGTCGATTTCCATCTTCTTTGAACGTATCCTCTGGTCCTCCACACCCCTAAACCTTCCTCCAATTACTCCTTGAATTACTCCATGTATCCTAATCACAATTAAATTATTAGGTAACAATCTATTCTCAAAAATATATAAGGAAACATATAAAAATGAGCTCACCTCTGAAATTAATTGTTGTGTGTGAATTCTATTGATTGCATCTTGTATGTTCAATGGAGTGTTGTGTAGATCCATAGGAGTGATGTCCTCATCAGGTGTTGGGTTGTTTATATAGAGGTGGAGGGTTAGGGTTGGGTGGATTTCGTGTTCAAGGCGGTGGAGGCTGTGTTGGGGTCCCACATGGGCTCCAAAGAGGTTAGACACGACGTCCTTGGGCCCAATGTAGGTAAATACCCCATAAAAAGTCATGGAGGAAAATATTGAATCCAAGTCGGGCTCACCGGACAAGTCTGCTAGAGGGCCGAACTAGTCAGATGTTGGACAGAGACGAAAACAGGTAAATCCGGTAAGAGGTCCAGACAAGTCCGGTCTTGTCCAGAGAGGAAAACGGACAAGTCCGGCATAGATCAAACAAGTCTGGGGATTTGACAACTTATTCAAAAACCGTACCAAATATCGGACTAGTCCGCACCAACCACGGCCAAGTCCGGAATGGAACAGAGACTTGATCGAACTAGTCCGTAGCAAAAACGGACAAATTTGGAGGGGCTTGAGGGGAAAACCGTACTAGTCCACACCAACCACGAACAAGTACGAAATGGAACAGAGACTTGATCGGACTAATCCGCAGCAAATAGGACAAATATGGAGGGGCTTCAGGGGGAAAACCGGTATGGTACGGGTACCAACCGGACAATTCCGTACTTTTACAGACTTTTAAGTGTTGTCTTGCTTCTAATTCATTTTAAACTTGTTACTTTTTATGTTGCTTAATATTAAACATGTTTAAGAATGTATGCAATGCATGATGGATGAAAATGAGGGGGTTACAAATCTACCCCCCTTAAAATGAATCTCGCCCTCGAGATTCGACGTAGAAGGAAAAAGATAGGGAAAATCTTTCTTGAGATCATCTTCCAGTTGCCAAGTTGCTTCTGACTCTATATGATGCTTCCGTTATACTTTGCACAATCTAATCACCTTGTTTCTTGTGACTCCTCGGTTTCCAAGATCTTGACTGGTTGCTCGGTATACGTCCAATCTGCCTCTAGTTCCAACTCTTCCATTAGCACTTGTTCTTTCGGTATCCTTAGACACTTCTTGAGCTAGGAAACATGAAACACATCATGTACATGTGAAATATTAGTTGTCATCTCCAACTTATATGCTACCTCTCCCTGTTTGTCAAAAATCTTGAATGGTCCAATATAGCGAGGTGCTAACTTGCCTCTAACACTAAACCTCTTATGACCTCGCATTGGTGATACTTTGAGGTAAATGAATCTCCCACTTCAAAGGCTAGGTCTCTCCATCTATTATCCGCATATCGTTTTTGTCCTATTTGGGCGGCCCTCAAATTCTCGCGGATTATTTGGACTTGTTTTTAAGCTTCTTGCAACACATCAGGTCGGCATGAACCAAGTATTTGGACCTCATTTCTTTGGTAATCCATGTCGGCATATGATATTCTCCATATACAATTCTGCTAGCTTCGTGGTGGTATAGGTTGTCCTCTTTCCATTTCCATTCCAGAATCTTCAACGGCTGCAATAATCCGGCTGGTCTTTGATGTTCAACTTTAACTCGTTGGCACACATCACATAATGAAAGGTTGTTGAACACATTGCTGAATATGTCGCATTATGTCCTTCGATATTTATTATGATGCATCAATTTCAAGGTTGACTCCCTCATCATTATCAATTTCACGGTCCTGGTGGCACACTGAATTGCTCCATCGTGCTTCTGTAGCCAATCCATTCCAAGTATGGTGTCACAATCCACCCCCCTTAGAACACCGATGTCCTCGTCGATCAACTTCCAAGCCAGGAACATCCCCTCTTGTCCAATCCTTGTGAATCCAAAACATTAAGGTCGGCGAGGAATTCTACCTCCCTTATGGAAATACTTACTTTTGGACATACTATCTTTGTTCTCATCTTCCATATAGCTTCGTATGAAATGGTCAATCTTCTAGATGTGTCCATCTTCCATTGAGTGAGGTTGAACGAGATAGAAAAGAGAGATAGAATGAATCCCATACTATATGCATCAAGGTATATGAAACTAAACAACTAACTATACAAGCCTATATGGACATGGCAATGCTAAAGCATCCCACAATCCTCTACTAAGCACACAAGCAACATATATGGCAACCAGCACACCAAACAAAATCACAACACTTCCTGAGTGCTCCTATGTGCTCTAAAGTATCTGTTCTATCTAGGCTGCGTCCTAAGGTCAACCTATGGCTCTAATACCAATTTGTGACACCCGGTTTTGAGAAATGGACCAAGTGAAATATATGTGTGCCCAGGATGTTTAACACACATACACGAGTGATTCACAAATGATAAACAGATAATTACCACAACCCAAATTATTACGTAAGTAATTTTATTACAATATTCAAAAAATCCTCATATTAAAACTCTAATGAACATTAATGACATTACTACTACAGCGGAAATAATCTAATTAAGCAACTAAGCATAAGGGATAGCGTGGCTCCAAGCAACACCACAGGCAAAGCTGACGGCAGCACACAACCTAGAACTCCTCATTAATATCATGATACTCCCAATCCTGACCTGCAACTGTTGATGGGGGCATTGCAAGGGTGAGTACATAAAATACTCAGCAAGTGTAGAAAGCATGACATGTAGCTTAAACAAGGCAAGATAATAAACAATGGCTAATTGCAGAAAAGTACATTTAAAACATGTAGAAAATCATTATACTAAGTCTATGTGAAGTAATCCCATCATATTTCACATAATTAACATAATACAAAACCATATTCAATATCCATTACCATTATTCTAGATTATTACCATCACCATCATCCATGTCCATAACCATACCAGTACCAATACCATAACCATCCCAAAACCCAAGTTTCCCTCTAATCAATAGGTCATCCAGGTGCTCTTAACCGGGAGCACGGCTATCATGATAGTTTCTAACACTCTGTAGAGGTTGTACCACTTTACACACAAGTTTGTGATTTCTTCACCCGTCGGCGACTAAAGGAACCTCCCTTATGTCAATTACACTTCCTTAGGTGTATGGCCAAGAGATCACAAAATAGCCTTTACAGAGGGACTACCAGCATGTATGGACCCTCTGAGGTTTCACCGGTGGTGATGTCTCCATCTGAGCACATCCTAAACCAAGGGCCCCCTCTTGTGCCGTTCGGATCCCAAGGAGTCCCATCACTCATACAAACCCAATCTGACTCCCCTTCCCCACTCCTCCAAATGGTCCGTGCAATACTAGCAATACCATAATTAATTAGCTACGTCGCACCCATACTTGGCCCCGTGGTGGCACTGTTGTCCATGCTTATTAACCGGTCCTTAGATCCAAGGCAAGAAAACCACCATAACATCCAACCCAATCCACAAACCATGCTTGCTTAGATCTCCCAAGTCCCATGTCATCAACTAACCATATTCATCAATTCTCATCATCCATTAATTTATAATTAAGTCATTTGGTTGTTTTCCTATCCCATTTAATTAAAGCAAAGTAAAATGGTAAAAAGCCCTTCCGACTCTCTACAATGTATCCCCAGCGACAATGACGGTCAAACAAGACTAGTAAACTCCTATCTTGGGTTTCCCATCAATTTGACACAAGCATGCAGTTTCACAAACAAACGTTTCAAAAGAGGATCAATATGATCAAGGACACTTGCCTTGCTCTTGATCTTTGTTGGGGTCAAAGATTTCAAAATTCTGGTGCTGGAGGTCCTCGACAGCACCCTCTAGTGCAGCTCCTTCTATTTCGAGTGACAAATATGCAAAAACACACAATTCAATCAAATAATGCTCATATAGTACTCAATATGACATGTCATGCATGATTAATGCAATTTATGAAGTAAAACTTGTTAATGAGTTGCTATTAATGTTCACTAACTATTTCTAATAATTTTTAACAAGTTTGGACAGGTTTGGAATTGATTCAAGTAGTTACAAAGGGACTAACTTGATCTACGAGAATTTGGAGAATTAGGATTGAGTTCATGCGGGAAAGAGAAAGTAGAAGGTATACCACGTGTGTAGAACTCCAAGGGTCGATAATTGAAGATGAAACTTGAATCTTGATGATCTAGGGTTGATGATGAAGAGTTGATGGAGAGTTGGCGATGAAGAACGGAAACTCGATGAAGTTCTTTATTGCTTGATCCTTCTTCGTGATCTCCCTCTTCTTGCTGTTGGATCTCCCCATGGTGGAGGCTCCCATGAACTAGGGTTCGTAGGTCTTTCAATTGTGGCAAAGAGATGTAAAAGTGGGGTGTTGGGTTGTTTATATAGAGGTGGAGGGTTAGGGTTGGGTGGATTTCGTGTTCAAGGCGGTGGAGGCTGTGTAAGGGTCCCACATGGGCTCCAAAGAGGTTAGAGACAACGTCCTTGGGCCCAATCAAGGTAAATACCCAATAACAAGTCATGGAGGAAAACATTGAATCCGAGTCGGGCTCACCGGACAAGTTCGCTAGAGGGCCGAACTAGTCCGATGTTGGACAGAGACGAAAACGGATAAATCTAGTAAGAGGTCCGGACAAGTCCGGTCTTCTCCAGAGAGGAAAACGGACAAGTCCAAAGATTTGACAACTTATTCAAAAATCGTACCAAATATCGGACTAGTTCGCACCAACCACGTACAAGTACGGAATGGAACATAGACTTGATTGCACTAGTCCGCAGCAAAAACGGACAAATCCGGAGGGGCTTCAGATGGGAAAACCAGACTAGTTCGGGTACCAACCGGACAAGTCTGTACTTTTATAGACTTTTAATTTTTCTTTTGCTTCTAATTCATTTTATATGTGTTCCTTTTTATGTTGCTTAATATTAAACATGTTTAAGAATGCATGCAATGCATGATGGATGAAAATGAGGGTGTTACACTCTAGTGTTCACAAGCTTCGCCGAGGAGGCATGATCTTTTGACCGCCAACCGTGCCAACACCTACGAAAGGAATTTCATCAAGAAGAACCAAAACGAGAAACAACGGGATGAGGGTGAGGTAACTCACCCAGTTGTGGATGACACCGTCGAGCTGCGAGATCGCGTTGACGGCGCTCACGTGGGGACGCACCCAGTCGACCCACTAAAAGTTTCCTAGAGAGGGGTGAATAGGCGAAATGACCTAAAATGACTTAATAAAATGAGAGTAAATAGCAGGGGCCAGACTAATCTGGCTCTGGGGCAGACTAGTCCCGACAGTGTATAGTGAAATCTTAAAAACTTGATTTTTATGAGTTTTCTTTGATTTTAGTTGAACAAAAAGTATATACCCAATCTAGCAACTTAATACAACTAGGATTGACAAGTATGAAAGATTAGATTGCAAGATTATAATGATGAAAAATATGAAGAACAAGATGAATCTTAAATGCAATTCTAGTGATCAATGAGAAAGTAAAGGGACAAAAGAGACATGATGTTTATTCTGAGGTTTGATCCCACACAGGAACCTACGTCCATGTTGAGGAGCCCACGAAGGGCCGAGTTGCTCAACCCTTCCCTCTCCAAGTCGTCCCGAGGACAACTTGACTTTCCACTATCACAAAGGGATAAATATATTGTTCATGGGGCTTCTCACAAGTTGAGGCTCCCACAAATTATCAAGAGCAACAAACACATGAATCTCAACAACCACAAGTCACATAGACGTAACACCAAGTGCAAGAGATCAAACCGAGAGCCAAAGCACAAAGTTCTTCCTGCTCCCCTTGTCCCAAACCCTAATCCACTAAATATTTGGTTCTACAGGGCATGCCACATCCTCGTCTTTACTTACTTTAAGACACAACTCTTCTCTTTCTCAGTCAAATGACAAGGCAGGTGAGAAGGCTTTGGAAGGCTCTAGGATGCTTGTGGTGGTGCTAGGGTTCAGGAGAGGTGGAATGGTGGCCAAGGGATCCCTTTTTACATTGGTCTCGACAGCCAACTGTTGCCACCAACTAAAGTGCGGACTAGTCCGGCCAGGACCCCAGACTAGTCTGGCCTACTGGGTCCATGCTATGCCACACTCTGCAAAAGTGTGCCGTACCCGTAAACATTTGAATTTCAAATGGTCATGGCACATAGGGAATGGTTTGGGCTGATTTCAGTTTGTATTGTGGAATGGTGGTATGATGGGAATTTTCTTACTTCTAGTGTAGAAGTATAGCATGTGCAAGTGAAGTCTTGAATTCAAAAAGTAATGAATGAAATCTCATATAGGTATATACTAGTTTGACAAAGCTCAATGTGAAGACAAATAGGATATGCATAAGGTCTATCAATGTAATATATCATATGGCTTTGGTAGGTATTTCCAATCAAATGAGGGTAACTTAAATCTTTTTAGAATTTCTCTGGAAATCTAAGTTTCACTTTCAAATGAATAGCATCCCTATCACTATATAATATCTCACAACAACTTAGAATGGATTAAGCTTTTGCTACCCACAATTTTCAAATCAAGGCAAAATCAATTTTAGCCAATGAGAGCAATATGTTGGAGAGTAGTAAGTTGTAAACTAGGGACTTAGGAATTAAAATAGAGCAACTATTCATCATTTCATCTATGTGAATTCCAAATCATTCTTATTGCACATCTTTTATTTTATTTTTAAAGCAAATCAACTCTACTTATTTTTAAGTTTTCTTATATGCAAGGTGGATGATGGACGAATGGAAAATAAATATGCAAGGGGTGTGATACAAGTTACTTCAAGTGGGGGTCCTCCCCCAAGCTTGTTCTTGGTCAAGGTCCATGATAGGGGTTGAAACCCTAACAACGTATGTAGGCCATGAGGTTGGCCTAACCTTGTTGCAGCATGGCTTTGGCATTGGAGGGGTTGAGTGTCGATGTTAGATTGCCTTTCATGGGTTTTATGAGTGTGGTCGAGGAGAGTGTTGTCGATGTCGGTCATCTACACTTCAAGGTTCCCATAGGTTGGATGTACTTGGTTATTCCATGGATAAGGTAATGATAACCCTTAGCTACAAAGGAATGACGTGCACTCAACATGGTTGAGTGTGTTCCGTCATTTTTTGGCTGAGGTGTATCATACCTTCTTGCCATTAAGAAATAACTTGTACTCCTCATGCATTGGGTGTGATCTGTCACTCCTTGGCTTAATGTAATGATACCCTTTAGCCACGTAGGAGTGGCATGTACCCAACATGTGTTGAGTACAATATGTTATTCCTTGGCTAAGGTACAACATACCTATAACCACAAATGGATGACGTGCACTCAACATGGGTTGAGTGTGATCCATTGTTCCTTAGCTAAGGTATAAAATACCTTCTGGCCACATAGGAACAACTTGCACCCAATATACATTGGATGTGATCTTGTCATTCCTTTGTTAAGGTACATCATATCTTTTAGCCATAAAGGAATGACTTACACCCAATAATGGTGGCAACTCCCTTGAGTTTGAATGAGTGCTTAGAATAGTTGAGAGCATAATGCTCTCACATATTCATAGCAGCCCATTGGTTGCTCATGGAGGGTTTTCATGTCAAATATCCGGCCTCGTATAGTTATGGTTGACCTTCGGGCTTAATTTCCGATAGGTAGCAACCATCCTAATTTACTCCTTGGCCAAGAGATATTGAAATGGAATCCTCTTAGGGGTTCCAACAATCGGATCTTTGAATGCCTGCATAGTTATTTTACTCCTGCAAACTTCCTCTCTATGATAGAGAGGGATGGTTATCTCTCGATACTTATACAAATGAATTTTCAGGTTAGGTAACCAAATCTTCATTTGTACGCACGGGGAAGAACAAGACCAAAGATGCATTGGGTCCAATTCCAAGTGTATTCGTGAATAATGTATCATTCATTGACAAGAGTGGGGCTTTATGGATAAATCAATTGCACATTTTCTAAAGCTCCTACTCATAGCAATGCAAGTGATACACTATATAGATCCCTTCACCTTGTAAATTTTCTAACCATCATAGTTTTTTACAAGAGCAAATGTTATCATTTAGATCATGGCATAGAAGAATCTCAATTTTATCCTCCTGAACATTCTTCATTTATTGCCTAGGAATTTGAATTGTAGTGATCCATGCATTAATGAGTTTCAAATCAAATTTATAGACATCACTATTCCTAGGTATCTACATACAAATTCACCCATTAATAATTCCATAAGCATTACCTAGGCAGAAAATGTCTAAGTCAATTTTAGCAATGCTTATGAAATTCTAGGTACATGTTTAAATTTATTCCCAAGTAAGGTGACCTTCTTTCTTTGAAGAATCAAAATAGCAATGCCAACACTTACTCTCGTGAGGGTGCATAAGAATTGAATGATGAGAAGGTGTAAACCTTCCTTACCAATGTAAAAAGTCATTCAATCCTAACGCAATTCAAACGACAGAAAATTTTAAACTTGTACCTCAATTGAAGAGCAGTCCAGATTGAAGGTCATTTTGTGAGAATTTCACGACCATGAATTTTGGTGTAGCCTTCATCAATGCCAAGTTGAGGTTGGAGTCGAATGGGCTTCATCTTGTTCCTTCATTGGACCACCATCTTGAGCATTCCTCCACCATGAACTCAAAATGAGATCGATGGGGAATTATGCGCTTGATGAGGCCTTTTAACCTCTTTACAAATTTTGGCCTGGCTGCACTAAAAATCAAGAACAAACAAAACAACTCGAAAACGGGTCACGTTAGCTCAAAAGCATGTTGCACCATTTGTCAAATTGTTTTGCCCAACTTGAAACAACTTGCAAATGCATTGAATATTAAGGGAAATATTTTTGGGTTGAATTAGGAAGATGAATTCGAGTGGTTATGCCCAAAGTTCATATCCAAATAAATTTATTTCCTAATTCAATGCTTGTGTCAATTTGATGGGAATTCCTATGATAGGAAGTTAACTTGCTTTGTTTAAACACCCTTGTCACCTGGAATACATGGTAGAGAGTCGGGAAGGGCTTTTTACCTTTGCTTTTCTTAATTAATTGGGATGGAAAAGCAACTATATCATTTAATTATGCATTAATGAGATTACGGTTAATATGAACTGGTTAATATGATATGGTAATTGGTGATCTAAGCAAGTCTGGTATGTGGATGGGTTGGAAGACATGGTGGTTGCCTGATTTAGATCTAAGGACCGGTTCATGCGAGAATATGCCAGGACAACAGTGCCACCACAGGGCCAAGTATGGGTGCGGTGTAGCTTATTAATTAGGGTATTGCTAGTACTGGGCGGATCATTTGGCGGACCGGGGAATGGGAGTCGGATTGGGTTTGGATTTGTGGTGGGACTCCCTGGGATCCGAATGGCACAAGAGGGGGCCCTTGGTTGAAGATATGCTCAGTTGGAGCATCGCCACCGGTGAAACCCCAGTGGGTAAGTACATGCTAGTAGTCCCTTTGTAAAGGCTATTTTGTGATCTCTTGGCCATACACCAAAGGAAGTGTAAATGGCATAAGGGAGGTTCTTTAGTCGCCGACGAGTGATGAAATCGCAAACACATGGGTAAAGTGGTACAACCTCTGTAGAGTGTTAAAAACTATCATGATAGCCATGCTCCCAGTTATGGATGACCTAAATGATTAGAGGGTTTTGGTATTGGGATGGTTTGGTAGTGGTTATGGCATGGTATTATAGTTTATGGCAATGGATATGGTTAATGGTAATGAGAAATCTGGAATATGGATGATGGTAATGAAATATGGACTAGTATTATGATAACTACATGGTTTATGATGGGTTTAATTCACATACATACAATATATTGCTTTTCAAATGCTTTAATGTACTTTTTAGCACTTAGCCGTTATTATATTCGTCATTTGTATTAGCTACACGTCATACTTTCCCACACTTGTTGAGTACGACATGCACTCACCCTTGCTATTCTCCCCACCAAATGTTGCAGATCAGATTTAAGAGTATAACATTGATAATGCGGATTTCTAGGTCGTGTCTACCGTTAGCTTGCCTGTGGTTTGATTGGAGCTGCGCCATATCCCTTTTGCTTAGGTTGCTCATTTCGTTTAGTTCAAATTTAGTTTATTTCCATTGCATTAGTTCAAACTTGTTAAAAATATTCATTAGAGATTGTATCCGAGGATATTGTGAATTGTGTAATAAAAGTGGTTCATTAATCTTGTCTTGTGGTAATTATCTGGTTATCCTTTTGTGAATGCACTCGTGTATGTGTGTTGAACGTCCTGGGCACACATATGCACTCACTTTGTTCATTTTCGGAACCGAGTGTCACAAATTAATATCAGAGCCACAGGTTGACCGTAGGACACAACCTAGATAGAATGGACACTTTAGAGCACATAGGAGCACTCAGGAATCGATGATTTTTTGCTTGGTTTTCTTAGTAGAGGATTTTGGTATGCTTTAACATTGCCATGTCCACATAGGCTTGTACAGTTAGTTGCTTAGTTTCATATCCCTTGATGCATATAGTTGGGGATGTTTTCTAAATTCTTCTCTCTTGCTTTTCTTTAGGTGGTGAGGAGTCACAACCAGAGGGATGCCAATGGTGAGGAGGAGGGCAATGAAGCACCTCAGAATAACCAGGGACCTGCCCAAGAAGCTATCAACCTTGAGCAGCTGTTGGCTATGCAAAACCAGCTCATGCAGACCATGATACATACTATGGGACAGCTGCAGGCTGGGAACAACAATCATACCCACATGCCACCACTGCCGCCATGCACCCCCACCTCCTCATAACCGATTGGGAGAGTTCATGTGGACTAGGACACCAACCTTTGCTCATGTCGCCGACCCTATGGACACCGGTGATTGGCTCAAGTCTGTGGAAAGGAAGCTTGCTATTGTCCAATGCAGCGAGCGGGAGAAGGTTCTATTTGCTTCACATCAACTAGTTGGAGCAGCTGCGGATTGGTGGGATTCTTTATGCAACACCCATGAGAACCATGAGAGGATTACTTGGGCTGAATTCAAGGATAGATTTTGTTCTCATTATGTGCGCTAGGGTGTTATGATCTTGAAGAGGCAAGAGTTTGAAAACTTGAGACAAGGAAGATCGAGTGTTGGTGAATATCTCAATATATTCACTCAGTTCTCAAGATATGCGCCTATGGATGTGAGTCAGGACAGCCGGAAACAATACTTGTTCATGAGGGGCTTGAACAATGAAATCAAAGTACAATTGCTGAATTGTGATTATGCCAACTTCCATAAACTAGTGGACAAAGCAATTGTTGTGGAGAATAAAGTCCGTGAGATGGAGCTAGATAACAAGAGGAAGGCGCCATATCAGGGACAGCAACAAGGAAGCAATGTGCGCCCTCGCTTTGCACCACCTAATGCGCCTTATTACAGCTCTTCTGATCCTATACAGCGACCTGGTTATGCACCATGCCCAGCTCAGTTTGTGTAGCAACACCCTGTCATAAAAGCACTTAGGCCTCCAATGCCTTTTACACATCGTGCTAATTTTCCTGGTGCAAATGTGCAGAATCAAGTCCGTCCAAATTCTGGTGCAGCTAGGAAGTGCTATACATGTGGAGAAGCAGGACATTTTGCATCTCAATGTCCTAAGTCAGGCCTTGGTCAAGGAAGCAATGCTCCAATATAGAACCCAAGACCGAATGGAGGAGCGCCACGAGGCAACCGTGGACAGCAGAATTTTGCTCGTGGCAATGTGAACCATGTCTCTACGGAGGAAGCTCAACAAGCGGATGACGTGGTTATTGGTGTGTTTCTTGCAAACTCCAACCCGACAACTATGTTATTTGATTTCGAAGCATCACATTCATTCATTTCATCAAAGTATGTTGCCAAGTATTGTTTGCCTATCTCCCATATGAAGTATACATTATTGGTTAAATCTCCTGGAGGAGAGATGAGGACAAATATTGTATGTCCAAAAGTAAGCCTTAGAATAAGGGGGTAGACTTTTTTGCCAACCTCATTGTTTTGGATTCTCAAGTATTGGACATTATACTTGGTATGGACTAGTTGAGGAAGCACAATGGAGTTATTGAATATGCCACGAAGACGGTGAAGTTGACAAATGTGGAAGGGAACACCATAGAATTTGAAGCATCTCAACATGCACCGAAGCAATGGGAGCTGAATCACATGGACGGTGCCGCAATTGAGGAGATTCCAGTGGTGTGTGAATTCTTGGACATGTTTCCAGACGAGTTGCCAGGTATGCCACCTGATTGCGACATCAAATTTGTTATTGAATTAATACCTGGAACTGCACCTATAGCTAAGAGGCCATATAGGATGCCTCCTAAGGAGTTAGCTGAGCTCAAGAAGCAAATTCTAGAGCAACTATAGAAGGGTTTTATTCACCTAAGCTCTTCACCTTGGGGAGCGCCCGTTCTCTTTGTGGACAAGAAGGATGGATCCCAAAAGATGTGTGTGGACTACCGAGCTCTTAACGAAGTAACAATCAAGAACAAGTATACTTTGCCCCGCATAGAGGATTTGTTCGACCAGATGAAGGGTGCATGTGTTTTCTCCAAGATCGATTTGAGGTCGGGTTACTTCCAAATGAAGATAAGACTGTCGGATATACCCAAAACAGCTTTTCGGACACGATATAGATCTTATGAGTATACAGTTATGCCATTTGGATTGACAAACGCACCTGCCTATTTTATGTACCTCATGAATAAGGTCTTCATGGAGTACCTAGACAAGTTTGTTGTGGTGTTCATTGATGATATTTTGATCTACTGGAGGAACAAGAAGGAACATGAGGAACACTTGAGGCTCACTTTGCAGAAATTGAGGGAGCATCAATTGTATGCCAAGTTCAACAAGTGCAAGTTTTGGTTAAGGGAAGTGTCATTTTTGGGTCATATCATTTCAGGAGGAGGGGTATCGGTGGACCCAGGAAAAGTGAGAGATATGCTGAAATGGGAACCCCGCAGAATGTAAAGGAGATCTGGAGTTTTCTTGGAATGGCTGGATATTACCGTCGATTTATCAAGGACTTTTCCAAGATAGACAAGCCCATGACAGAACTGTTAATGAAGGGGAAAGCATTCTAATGGACTCAGGCTTGTCAATACAGTTTTGAGGAGCTAAAGAAGAGGTTAACCACTGCGCCTGTGTTAGTTTTGCCGGACGTGAGTAAAAGTTTTGATATTTATTGTGATGCATCAAGACAAGGACTTGGATGTGTGCTCATGCGAGAAGGCCAAGTGGTAGCCTATGCATCGAGGCAATTGAAGAAACATGAGAAGAATTATCCAACACATGATCTCGAACTTGCAACCATAGTGCATACCTTGAAGATTTGGAGGCATTACATTCTTGGGCATAGGTGTGAAATTTATACGGGTCACAAGAGTTTAAAGTACATATTCACGCAAACGGACCTGAATTTGAGGCAACGAAGATGGTTGGAGCTCATCAAGGATTATGATGTGGGGATCAACTATCATCCGGGGAAGGCTAATGTAGTGGCTGATGCCTTGAGTAGGAAAGGAGTAAGTCACCAGCTCACAGTTTGATAATTGCCATCCGAGTTATGTAAGGAGTTTGAATAGTTGAATCTCGAATTTGTGAATGAGATGGGGATAATAGAGTTACATCCGACCTTGGAGCAAGAAATTTGAGAAGCGCTAACAAAGGATGAGGAAATCCAAGAAATCAAGGAAAGGACCCAAGAGGGAAGAGAATTCAGGTTTGATGAGGATGAACATGGTACTTTATGGCTTGGAAAGAGGACTGTGGTGCCTAATGTGAAGAATATTTGGGAAACCATATTGAAGGAAGCACATGACTCGCCATACTCAATCCATCCCAGTTGTACGAAGATGTACAAAGACTTGAAGACATGTTATTGGTGGACTAGCATGAAAAAGGACATAGACGAATATGTAGTGTTGTGTGATGTGTGCCAACGAGTCAAAGTTGAACACCAAAGGCCAGCTGGATTATTGCAGCCATTGAAGATTCCGGAATGGAAATGGGAAGAAATCAGGATGGACTTTATAGTTGGTTTACCGCGTACCCAGTCCGGTTATGACTCAATTTGGGTTATTGTGGATAGGTTAACCAAGTTAGCTCATTTTTTTCGTATCAAGACAACCGATACCACCGCGAAGCTGGCAGAGTTATAGATGGAGCACATTGTGTGTCGACATGGAGTCCTGAAGAAAATAGTCTCGGATAGAGGTTCTCAATTTACCTCCAGGTTTTGGCAGAAATTGTATGAAGCATTGAGAACAAGGTTGAATTTCAGCTCAGCATATCACCCTCAAACGGATAGACAAACTAAGAGGACCAATCAGATTTTGGAGGACATGTTAAGAGCTTGTCCTTTGAAGCATGGAAAAGTTGGGACAAGAGATTGCCATATGCAGAATTTTCATACTACAATATTTATCAAGCAAGCTTGAAAATGTCACCTTTTGAAGCATTGTATGGGAGGAAGTTTAGGACACCATTATCTTGGAATGAACCAGGAGCGAGCCAAGTGTTTGGATCGAATATGTTGCAAGATGCTGAGAAACAAGTCCAAATTATTCGTTCAAACTTGAGGGCTGCTCAACAAGGCAAAAAAGCTATGCGGACAATAGGAGAAGGAAACTAGCCTTTGAAGTAGGAGATTTTGTTTATCTCAAGGTGTCACCAATGAGAGGTCATAAGAGGTTTAACATAAGAGGCAAGTAAGCACCTCGATACATTGGACCATTCAAGATTCTGGTCACTTATCAGATGTTCATGATGTCTTTCATGTTTTCCAGCTCAAGAAGTGCTTGAGAGTACCGAAAGTACAAGTGCCAATGGAAGAGTTGGAACTAGAAGCAGATTTGACTAGTGCCGAGCAACCGGTCAAAATCTTGAGGAGAGGGTCACAAGAAATAAGATTATTAGATGGTGTAAAGTTCAATGGAAGCATCAAACAGAAATAGAGGCAACTTGGGAGCTGGAAGATAATCTCAACAAGGATATTCCATCGCTCTTTCCTTCTATGTCGAATCTCGAGGGCAAGATTCATTTTAAGGGGGGTAGGTTTGTAACACCCTCATTTTAATGCATCATTCCCTACATTCATCATTAGATATGTTTAACATTAATCCACATAAAAGGGAATGAGTTTAAAATGAATTTAAAGCAAAATTGCACTCAAAAGTTCCAAGAAGTGCGTACTAGTCAATTTTTTGTGCTGACTAGTCCGATTTCACTCTAACCTCCCTCGAACATGTCTGTTTTTGTTGTGGACTAGTCCGTTTTTCTCTCTGTACCACTTTCGGACTTGTCCGGTCCATTGCGGACTAGTCTAGTCATCCCAACCTTGAAAATTTTACTAATTCCATGGACTTGTCCGGACTTGTCCATTTTCCGCCGGACTTGTCCGCTTTCCTCTCTGACTAAGTTCGGACTTGTCCGATTTTGTACGGACTTATCTGATTTTTCTCTGACTAATATCAGACTAGTCCGGCCCCTCGCGGACTTGTCCGGTGATCATGATTCTAAGTTGATCTTTTGTTACACGATGTGTTTTTGGGTTTTACCTTAAGTGGGCCTAAGGACGTCGTGTCTAACTCTTTTGGAGCCCATATATGACCCCACACCGGCCTCCACCCTCTATGAAACCAATCTCCATTGAAACCCTAGCCCTCCACCCCTATATAAACAACCCCACACCCTATCTTCACCTCTCTTTGCCACTTTTGAATCACACCCAAACCCTAGCTCGTGGATAGCCGCCGCCAAGGAGGGAGAAAATGAGATCTAGGGCAAGAAGAAGAGGAGGAGGAAATGAAAGAAGATCAAGAGGGCAAGATCTCCATCAACCTTGCGTTGTTCATCAACAATTCACTATCAAGTTCTCTTCATCAACCCTAGATCGTCAAGATCCATATGTTGCCTCCAAAACCCTTGATTCATTGGAGTTCTAAACACCTGATATACCTTCTACTTCCTCTTTCTCACATGAATTCAACCCCGTTTCTCCAAATTCACGTCGATCTAGAAAACCCTGACTTGCTGGTTCTGCGTAAGGTGGACTTGTCTGGCCAAAAGCGGACTTGTCCGGTCGCCAGATTCGTTTAATAATGAATTAATTCCAATTTGATGTAATATCAACATGAACCTATGTAAACTTGTTAATAACCTTTGTAAATGATTAGTGAATAATAATAGTAACTCATTAACAAGTGAAAGCATCTAGGCCCCATGAGGTATGGTTTCGGTGATTAATGACAACCATTAGATTTTACTAATGAATTTGTGGATGCAAGGTCTCCCATATCACTCATCACAATCAAATGAAATCTATATGAATATCATCGACTGCTCATTGGATATAATTGGAGACCCCTAAACAATCATTCTATGAGATCAATCAATTTTTATGAAGATTAGAAGTAAAAGCTCATATGTCAAAATTATTCAACCAAAATTGACAGCACCCAATGCTTGATAATCATCAGAAGAATATTTCCAACCAATGCCTAAGAGGTCAATCAAGCAAATTCCAAAAGAATCACTTAGAACAACTCGAAGGAAACAAAATCAACTCACCGGATCAACTGATGTTTCCAGAAAACAACACATCGGTCGAGTTGATTTAGCAGAAGAAGAAGACCTCAGAACTAAGTACTCACCGGATCATCCGATGCGAAAGGCATGTTACATTGGTCCATCAGTACAGTAAGCAATCTCCCCGGTCCAAGTGTAACACCAGACTATCTGATGTACAACTATAAACACATCGGTTGATCACTCCAGTAAGCATCAATTCTGAACCAATTCTGGATGAAGTGACACCGGATCATCTGATGAGAAGGCAAGTGTAACATCGGTCTATCAACGGTCATATCTGACACAGTGACATCAGCTAATTTGGATTCGACCGATGACAACTGAAGGGAGAACATCGGATCATCCGATGTTTGCAGAACAGCGATGTTAGCCTACTTTTCCAACGGCTATTTGTGGAGGCTGGCTATTTATACCCCTTCAACCAGTCTATTCGATATTACTTGAAGCCCAAACTTACTCTACACCTTACCAAGCATTCAAGGCATTGAGCTACCACTTCCATATCATTTTCACCACTTGTACACCAAGAGATAGGCTAGAACTTACTAGAGATAGTGCTTGTGTGCCTCCATTCTTGGTGATTGGAGTCTCTAGTGTAGTGAGAGCTGTAAGGGAGTGTCCCTTGGTGATTGTATTGGAGAGAGCCTTCTGGAGCTTACCAAGACGGTTGTGGAAGCCTGGAGGATCCAACTTGTACAAGGCTTGAGCTCCACCTTGCCGAGGTTGGCAAATAGAGAAGTATAGTAAAGATCCCTGGTCTCGGTGGCTTGGGAGTGGCTATACCCTTTGGTGGGTGCCACAACATGGATGTAGGAAGATCCTGACGATCTTGCCGAACCACGAGATAAATCTATGTGTCTTCGTGTCTCCTCGGGAGTTTGCGCTTTCTTCCTCTCCCCTTACACTTATGCATTTCATATACCGCAAAGTTACTTTTCACTTGAATGCATATGTTGTTTGCATAGGGAATTGGGCTTTTAGTAATTAAGTTTTATTGCTTTAATTTTTGAAAAGAAGCCCAATTCACCCCCTCTTGGGCGTTCGATCCTTACAATTGGTATTAGAGCAAGGTTGATCATTGGATCATTCTAGCTTCACAGCTAGAGAGCTAAAATGGCCAAGAATGGGGGTTTGGTTCCTATCTTCGAGGGCAAGAACTTTTCCTATTGGAAAGCACACATGCGTGCTTATCTAGAGGCTATTGCTCTCGAGGTATGGGAAGCGACCCATGCGGGGTTTGGTGAGCATAATTATGTTGGTGATCAAATCAAGTGGGATGCTAAAGCTAGAAATGCAATTTCTGAATACATTAGTCAAGATGCATTTGCTAGGATTGCTAGCAAAGAAAAAGCATGTAAAATTTGGGCTTGCTTGATTGAAATTCATGAGGGTTCTTCTCGTGTCAAAGACCTAAAATATCATACGCTTAAAGCCAAATATGATGAGTTCAAAATGCTACCTCATGAAAATGTCAATGAAGTTTTCTTGCTTGAATGTGCTTATTGAGGAAATTAATGCTCTTGACATTGCTTCTCTTGGCAAGGGACTCATCAATTGCAAGATTCTTATGCTCCTTCCCAAGCCGAAGTACAACATCATCAACTCCATGCTTCAAAAAGAATCTCTTGACCACATTGAATTTTCAAAACTTATTGGAGAGATTCACGCTCATGAGATGAGTGTGCTTGGGATGATGGAGGAATCATCTTCAACCCAAATTGCTCTAAAGGATTCCGTCAAGAGAACAAATCTCAACAAAAAGAAAGTGGTTGAGCCTAGCCCAAGTGAAGAAGTGATGAGTAAGTTTAGGCCCGATCTTCCGAAAGGTATGTCGATTGGGGTGGAGAACTCGACGTTGATGATCCGCGGCACTCGAGCGGTTCGAGTACCCCTGCAATCACTACACCACGGCTCCGTTGGTTATCAACCGTGCTGCACACGCTTGACCTCGCCAAGAAGGCTAATCCCTGCAAGTGCAATCGAGAACACGAGCAAGAACGTAGAAGACACGATCGGAAATCGCGAAATTGGGGTCTCACAAACCGTAGAACGGCGATTTTATTGATCTAAGCAAAACCCACCGAATATGACCGGCGGCTGCAGTATTTATAGGCTAGGGTTCGACCAAAACACGATTAGACGCGTCTCTAATGGACTCTTACGGGATACAAGACCCAAAGGCCCGATTCGGTGGCGCAGCACCGGACAGAAATATGGACTCGACTTGTTTCGACGATTCCCAATGACTCCGGAGGAATTTTGAGGTGGGACCAGAACCATTGGAAAGTTTATCTTCTCCTCTTTCCGTGCATATGTAGAACGTCGAAAACGGAGTCCGTATGCCTCCTGGGCGTCTGTTTTAAGGTGGACTGCTCCTGGACTCCGAGTTGAACTCGAGTCCGAGTTGTAAACTGTTTCCATCTACTTGTGGACGTCCCAGGTGGTTCTCCACACTCCCAAGGCCTCCTTCCTTCACTTGTTGATCTTTTCCATTATTCCTAATAACAATTAAATCATCACATAACAATCTATTCTCAAACTCACATGCAAAAGAAGTTAAGAACGAATTCACCTGCTGATTTAATAACCGTGCCCGTGCTCTTGTGATTGGTCCTTGCAGTTCAATGCGCGTCTCTGCTGTTGTGATGTCCTCATCATCCTCCCCCTCTTGAATTGGAGTCGTCCTCGACTCAAGTTCATCTTCTTCTCCCAAGTACGGTCGCAAATCTGAAATGTTAAATGTAGGACTAACCCCAAAATCGGGAGGCAATTCAAGCTTATATGCATTATCATTAATCTTTTCAACGATCTTAAAAGGACCAGCAGCTCGTGGCATAAGTTTAGATTTTCTCAAGTCGGGAAATCGCTCTTTTCTCAAATGTAACCACACCAAATCGCCCGGTTCAAGTTTTACTTCTTTTCTACCTCTACTACCTGCAATCCTATACTTCTCATTCATCATTTCAATATTTTTCTTTGTAGTTTCATGCATCTTAAGAATGAATTCAGATCATTGTGTAGCATCCAAATTTATAGTTTCAGAAGGAGGCAAAGGTAGTAAATCAATAGGAGCACGGGGATTGAAACCATACACTACCTGGAATGGACTTACCTTTGTCGTGGAGTGAACGGATCTGTTGTAAGCAAATTCTATATGTGGTAAACACTCCTCCCACAACTTCAAATTTGTTTTCAAGACAGCCCGTAACATAGTGGATAAAGTACGATTAACTACCTCGATCTGTCCATCCGTTTGTGGGTGACATGTAGTTGAAAACAGCAACTTGGTTCCCAATTTATACCACAAAGTTCTCCAAAAATGACTTAAAAATTTTGCATCACGATCAGAAACAATGGTATTTGGCACACCATGTAAACGAACAATTTCCGTCATAAATAAATTAGCAATGTGTGAGGCATTATCATTCTTATGACAAGGTATAAAGTGTGCCATTTTGGAAAAACGATCAACAACTACAAAAATACTATCCCTCCCCCTCTTAGTCCTAGGCAATCCCAAAACAAAGTCCATAGAAATATCCTCCCAAGGTACACTAGGAACAGGAAGAGGCATATAAAGACCATGTGGGTTAAGACGAGACTTAGCTTTGTTGCAAGTAGTGCATCGTGACACGTAGCGCTCGACATCACGCCTCATATTTGGCCAAAAGAAGTGTGTGGACAGCACGTCTTCAGTTTTCTTCACTCCAAAATGTCCCATCAAACCTCCTCCATGTGCTTCCTGCAAAAGCAATAGACGAACGGAGCTAGCTGGAATGCATAGCTTGTTAGCACGATAGAGGAGACCCTCTCGCAGCACATATTTATTCCAAGTTCTTCCTTCTCTACAATTTTCAAAAGCAACTTTGAAGTCCAAATCAGTAGGATATAATGCTTTAATTGTTTCCAAACCAAAAATTTTATGATCAAGTTGGGACAGCATGGTATAACGCCTAGATAATGCATCGGCAATGATATTTTCCTTCCCTTTCTTATGCTTAATGATGTATGGAAACGACTCTATGAACTCAATCCATTTAGCATGTCGTTTATTCAGATTGGTTTGACACTTAAGATACTTCAATGATTCATGACCGGAATGTATGACAAACTCCTTAGACCAAAGATAATGTTGCCATGTTTGTAATACACGGACTAAGGCATACAATTCCTTATCATAAGTGGAGTAATTCAGAGAAGGACCATGAAGTTTTTCACTAAAGAAAGCAACGGGTTTACCTCCTTGTATGAGAACGCCTCCAATACCAATGCCGCTTGCATCGCATTCTAGCTCAAAGGTCTTGTCAAAATCAGGAAGTTGTAGTAATGGTGCTTGTGTAAGCTTCGATTTGAGAGCATCAAACGCTTGTTGCTGCTGTTCGCCCCATCGAAATGGAACTCCCTTCTTCGTTAGCTCATGTAGAGGTGCTGCAATGGTGCTGAAATCCCGCACAAAGCGCCGATAAAATCCTGCAAGACCAAGAAAACTACGAACCTGTGTGACGGTAGTTGGGGCTGGCCAGCTGGTGATTGCTTCAATTTTTGCCTCATCCATCTCAATTCCCTGCGAGGAAACGACATAGCCAAGAAACGATACTCGATTGGTGCAAAAAACGCACTTTTCGAGGTTACCAAACAAACGTGCATCTCTCAAAACAGTAAAAACAGCACGTAAATGATCAAGATGTTCATCATATGACTTGCTGTAAATGAGGATATCATCAAAGTAAACCACCACAAATTGTCCAATGAAAGCACGTAAAACCTCGTTCATTAAATGCATAAAGGTGCTGGGTGCATTAGTTAAACCAAAAGGCATGACTAACCACTCATAAAGTCCAAACTTGGTTTTAAATGCAGTTTTCCATTCATCTCCTAGTGCCATTCTAATTTGGTGGTAACCACTACGCAAGTCAATTTTTGTGAAGATGATAGCACCACTCAATTCATCAAGCATGTCATCTAATCGAGGAATAGGATAACGATATTGAATGGTGATGTTATTAATCGCTCGACAATCAACACACATGCGCCAACTACCATCTTTCTTAGGAACCAAAAGAACAGGAACGGAACAAGGGCTAAGGCTTTCACGAATGTACCCGCGGTCCAAAAGATCTTGGACTTGTCGCTGAATTTCCTTAGTTTCTTGTGGATTCGCCCTGTATGCTGCACGATTTGGCAAACTTGCTCCTGGAATCAAATCGATCTTGTGTTCAATGCCTCTCATCGGTGGTAAACCAGGGGGTATCTCGGAGGGAAACACATCCTCAAACTCCTGCAAAAGGTTAGCAACAGCAGGGGGCAATGCAATAGACAATTCATGAAGTGAAAACATGGCTTCTTTGCAAACTAAAGCATAGCACATCCCCTTAGCATCGAATAAATCAGCAAGTTCAGATTTAGTTGCGAGCAATGATGGTGATTTTAACTTAATAACTTGCTGTTTTTCAGATTCTAATTTAGTTGCTTTGCCCTCACGAATGTTACTCTTCTCAAAATGCACAATTTCAGCAGGAGTCATGGGGAGCAAAGTGATTTTCTTTCCCTTATGCATGAGAGTATATTTATTGGTTCTACCATGATGAATAGCATCTGTATCAAATTCCCAAGGACGACCCAATAAAAGAGAACAAGCATCCATAGGAACAACATCAAAATCAGCAAAATCATGGTATGAACCAATTGAAAAATGGATTCTCGCTGTTTGTGTTACCCGAACCTTACCGCTGTTGTTGAACCATTGAATGTGGTACGGATGAGGGTGTGCTCTTGTTGTCAAACCGAGTTTCTTGACGACGTCCGTGTTTACCAAGTTATTGCAGCTACCTCCATCAATTATAGTGTGTACACGGCAGTCCTTGACGACGAGAAACATGTGGAAGAGGTTGTGTCGTTGTAGCTTGTCGTCGGTCTCCACTTTGGAGCTTAAGGCACGCTGCACAATGATGCTCCTATAGTTCTCCGTCGCCGCTGTACCAAGTACCTCTTCTTCGGTGTGTTCGTCATTTGGATCTGTAAAGTCAGTAGCAAGAGAATATTCATCTTCAACATCCGAAGTACTATCATACCCGCCATCGTCGCGTGCTATGTATGCTCGTTTGCTCGGGCAATCTCTCATCATATGACCAAGTCCCTGGCAGCGGTTACACTTAATGTCGGAAGTACGACCCGTAGAAGGAGTGGACGACGAAGGCTTGAATGATGTCGCCTTGCTGCCTTCCGGCACGCGAGAAGGTGGGGCAGCAGGTATAGTTCGTTGGCCGCCATTGGGTGGTGTAGTCGCTGCACGGGGGGCCGAAGATGGTGCTGTTTTGGATGGTGTAGTTGCTGCACGCGGCGTGAAGTTGCTCCTCGTGCGTTGTTGCTGTTGTTGTCGGCCCTGCAATTCTTTTTCTGCCAACATAGCAAGCTGAAACAATCTGTTAACAGTATCATATTCTTTGTAATCAACAATGTCCTGAATTTCACGCCTCAACCCCCCATAAAAACGAGCTATTTTATCATCCATGTCCTCTACTACCCCACAACGCAGCATACCCTTTTGTAACTCTTGATAATACTCCTCTACAGACATGTTACCTTGGTCTAAACGCTGCAATTTTTTGCGAAGGTCCCGCTGAAAAGATGGAGGAACAAATCGAACACGCATAGCTTCCTTTAATCTATCCCATGTTGGAGGATCAGTTCTAGTTTTAACAAGTTCATTCCACCATATGATAGCAAAGTCCTTAAACTCACTAGTGGCTTGACGAACTCTATGTTGTTCAGGAACAAGATGGGAATTAAATTTTTGCTCTACTGTCATCTCCCAATCAAGATAAGCTTCAGCATCATAAGCACCAGAAAAAGAGGGTATAGTAAATTTCACTTTAGCAAAAGGATCATCAGGAGGGCGGTTATAATTGTTATGATTATTACTCCCATACCTCGACGATAGAGTGGCAGTCTTGGCTGATTACTGTGATCTTCCAGTTCATCATAAGCATTGTCTTCTTGTCTTCCAGCGAGAGGCAACCGAGCCTCAAAAGTATTCATTCGAAGAGCAAGGTCATCCAGTTTGCGAGTCAAGTTCGCCAATGACTCCTCTGTTGATGCGTTGTATTTGGCGAACATATCACGTAACTCAACATGTTGAACACATTCGTCATTATTTTCTTCTCCTGCCATTGTTAGTAGGAAACAAAAGACAACAAAAAAAATGTTATCCCTATCAACTACAGTGACAATGTGGAAGGCGGAAGAAAACAATCTCTCTCGCTCAAGCGTCTTACCACGCTCTTACAAGTGTTCTTACCGACACAGCAGGTGGTGTGGACGGTGAGATGAACCAATGAAGCGTGGGGTGATTGCAAAGGTACCTGTTATGCTCAAGAGAAAGGTGGAGCTTGGATGGCACAATATGGTGGCTAATAAGCAGAAAATCGTTAACAGCTAAACAAAGTTGAATAAGTATTCAATGTAGGAAACTGTTGCTGGTTAACTGAGTGCCCTAGAGCCTAGCACAACACAAGGAAGTATCAAGGCAAAAGAAAGACAGAATGATATAACCAAACAAACAGCACCAAGTGGTATAGGCCAATTGCTTTAATATGCGTGCTCTTCACTATTTTTTTTTCTTTTTTGTATTATTTTTTTGATATTTTTTCTTTACTCAGTAGCACAAATATAGGAAGCACACAAATTTGCAGCTCAATTGGATGTAATATGCGGCCTATAGAAAATCAAGAAGGTTCTTTAAAATTCGTGCTGAGACTTCGGAGGCCGGATAGCCTATCTTCCGAGGGGAATTTGGGCAATCTAATTTCGCCGAACGCGGCTACGCGGCGGAAAATCGGATGCGAAATTTCACGTAGATAAATTTGAAAAAAAAATTCGCCCGATTTCGAGTTCGTATGCAAAAGTTATGGCCGTTTTAAGGTAGGCTGTCCGAGTTACGTTTTTTTGGATGTTGATTCCAACTCGGTTTGAGAACAGAACTCACAAACGGATACGAAAACGATCGGGAATTTGCACAGCAACTAATGGGGTGGTGTGTGATGATTCAAGGATGAATGGCACAAAGATTTGTCACCTAATCTAGGGCTGGCGATGCGGGAGTTCACGCAAGGCGGCTAGCTAGGGCAAACCGATGAACGTGGCGGATCGGTTTGTTATTTAGGGATTGTGGAATAGGTGTCGAATAGCAAGAAAACAAGGACGAAACACGATAACTAGGACCAAAAAAACACAAAGCTAAACCAGCAACAAGACTCAACCACACGAATGCAAACTCAACAATGCAAACTGAAAAACGAAACTGCAGGCACTATAGTCTGGGAAGCGGTAAAAACGATCTAATTTTTTTTTGTGGCTTTTTTGTGGACTCTAGGTACGAAACAAAATAGATCTAATGGAAGGAAGGAAAACAAAGATACCTCACGGGCAACCTGGAAATCTGATACCAATTGATGAGTAAGTTTAGGCCCGATCTTCCGAAAGGTATGTCGATTGGGGTGGAGAACTCGACGTTGATGATCCGCGGCACTCGAGCGGTTCGAGTACCCCTGCAATCACTACACCACGGCTCCGTTGGTTATCAACCGTGCTGCACACGCTTGACCTCGCCAAGAAGGCTAATCCCTGCAAGTGCAATCGAGAACACGAGCAAGAACGTAGAAGACACGATCGGAAATCGCGAAATTGGGGTCTCACAAACCATAGAACGGCGATTTTATTGATCTAAGCAAAACCCACCGAATATGACCGGCGGCTGCAGTATTTATAGGCTAGGGTTCGACCAAAACACGATTAGACGCGTCCCTAATGGACTCTTACGGGATACAAGACCCAAAGGCCCGATTCGGTGGCGCAGCACCGGACAGAAATCTGGACTCGACTTGTTTCGACGATTCCCAATGACTCCGGAGGAATTTTGAGGTGGGACCAGAACCATTGGAAAGTTTATCTTCTCCTCTTTCCGTGCATATGTAGAACGTCGAAAACGGAGTCCGTATGCCTCCTGGGCGTCTGTTTTAAGGTGGACTGCTCCTGGACTCCGAGTTGAACTCGAGTCCGAGTTGTAAACTGTTTCCATCTACTTGTGGACGTCCCAGGTGGTTCTCCACGCTCCCAAGGCCTCCTTCCTTCACTTGTTGATCTTTTCCATTATTCCTAATAACAATTAAATCATCACATAGCAATCTATTCTCAAACTCACATGCAAAAGAAGTTAAGAACGAATTCACCTGCTGATTTAATAACCGTGCCCGTGCTCTTGTGATTGGTCCTTGCAGTTCAATGCGCGTCTCTGCTGTTGTGATGTCCTCATCAAGAAGAGCAAGCATCAAGTGAAGATGACGATGATGAGCTTGCATCAATGATGAAAAATATCTCTCGCTTGAACTCCAAGATTGCCAAGAAGGGATACACCTTTGATCCCAAAAAGAAAGCATTTATACCAAAGAGAGATGACAACAAGACTTGCTATAATTGTCGTGATCAAGGCCACATCTCCTATGATTGTCCAAAACCGGACAAAAGAAGAGAGAACCACAAGAGCAAGCATCACAAGCTTGAAGATAGTGAAGATGATGAAGAGGACAAGCTCAAACCAAGATCCTTTGGGAAGAAGAAACATGACAAGGGCAAGAAGGCAAAACTCTTCCCAAAGAAGAGAAAAGGACCACAAAAGGTGTTCATGTGTGAGGCAAATTAATGGATCACCGACAAAGAATCAAGTGATGAAGGGAGTGAAACGGAAGAAGAAAGCTTGGCCAGCCTTGCCATTGCCAAACATGATGATTCACCTCTTCATCCACCTCCCACGTGCCTCATGGCTAAAGATAACACCAAGGTATGTGATTCTTCTAGCGATGATGAGCTTTCCCCCGATGTTTTAACTTCATTAATAAATGAATACCACGCTATCATTAAGAGGGAAAAGAGTAAGGTCAAGGCTCTTGAAGAAACTTGTGCTAAGCTTGAGAGTGCTAATCTCAATTTGCTTGACAAGTATGAAAGCATACTTAAGGAGCATGACACGCTCAAATCTCATGTCAAGCAAATTGAGGAGGATAAGGCTCAAATCAAGCTAGATAATCATGAGCTTGACTTAGCCCACCAAGCACTCTTGGGAAAGCACAATGAGAATACAAGAGCATCAAGTACTTAATCTTGCTTATGAAGTTCTTGATCAAGAATTGAAAAATATAAATAAACAAACTCTTAATGATAAGGTATACATTACTTCTCATGCCACTAATGTCTTGCATAAGTCTTTGCCTTTGAAAGAGAATGCAAGGGAGAAGGACTTGTTGGAAGAAATTGAAAGTCTCCGCACTAGTGTGGCAAGACTATCTAAAGGAGAAGCCAAGCACAAGGAAATCCTCTTCCAACAAGCAAAGGCCTTCAACAAGAGAGGACTTGGATCCTTCTCGGTGCCTAACAAGGGGAAGGTGCCCTCACCGGAGCTTAGAACAAGGAAGTTGGTTCCTATTGCCAACATTGTAAGGTCACCGGTCACCATACAAGGGAGTGTCCTCTTCCTAACCGTCCTTCTCCAAAATTGCCTACTAACTACAAGTCTACTTTCGATGATCATCATTATCTCTTAAGTAAAGTAGATGGCAAGGTGAAGGCAAGGTTCATCGGCAAGGACATAAAGGGCATGAAAGGGAAGCTCCCCAAGCAACTTTGGGTCCCAAAAACACTTGTATCACACATACAAGGACCTAAGTTGGCTTGGGTGCCAAAAATCAAAAATTGAATTCATGTGTGTAGGTGAACTACAAAGCCGGTGGAAAGGATTGGGTACTCAATAGCGGGTGCACTCAACACATGACCGGCGACGATGGTATGTTCACCTCCATAGAGGACCCCGACAATCATGATCAAGTCACCTTTGGTGATAATTCTAAGGGGAAGGTAATTCGATTGGGTAAGATTGTATTTTTAACATGGTTTGTTTATTTCAAATATGTTGTATGTTTCAATTTGCTTTCAATTGCACAAATTTTGTGATCTTGGGCTAACGTGCACTTTTAGCAAGAATGATGGTGTTGTGACAAGACTAAAGTTGAGGAGAGCCATGATCAAGGGGGAGCTTCAAGTTCCAACATCTACACATCGACGGAGAATTATTCATTTGTCAAATTTATGTCGATGATATTATTTTTTGTTCAACTAAAGAAGCTCTTAGCCATGAGTTTGGCAAAATGATGTCTAGGGAATTCGAGATGTCGATGATTGGAGAGCTCAACTTCTTCCTTGGATTTCAAATCAAGCAACTTCGAGAGGGAACCATCATCTATCAAGAAAAGTATACCAAGGACCTCTTGAAGAAATTTGTGATGGGAGATTGTAGCTCAAGAAGCACTCCAATGGCAACAAATTGTCATCTCGACGCGGATAAGGACGGTAAACCTATTGACCAATCTAATTACCGTTCCATGATTGGTTCATTGCTTTATCTTACCGCATCTAGGCCCGATATCATGTTTATTGTATGCTTGTGTGCTCGCTTTCAAGCGGCACCTAAAGAATCGCATTGGAAGGCGGTCTTTAGGATACTCCGGTATCTCAATCATACCCCTAGTGTAGGCATGTGGTACCCTAAAGGTGCAAAATTACATCTCTTGGGTTACTCGGATTCGGACTTTGTCAGATGCCATGTGGATCGCAAGAGTACCTCCGGTGGGTGCCACTTGCTTGGGCGTTCCCTAGTATATTGGTCTAGCAAGAAGCAAAATTCCGTTGCTTTGTCCACGGCGGAAGCGGAATATATTGCGGCCGGTGCATGTTGTGCCCAAATTCTTTATATGAAGCAAACCCTTTTGGACTTTGGTATTAAACTTGGTTGTGTGCCTCTCCTTTGTGACAATGAAAGTGCGGTTAAGATAGCTAAAAACCCTATTCAACACTCTCGCACTAAGCACATTGATATTTGTCATCATTTATTAAGGGACCATGAAGCTAAGGGAGACATTTCTTTGCGAGGTGTTAGGTCCGAAGAACAATTGGTGGATATCTTCACTAAACCACTTGATGAGAAAACTTTTTCTAGACTAAGAAGTGAATTAAATGTGCTAGATGCATCGAACGTCATGTAAGTTGCCATGATCATGTAAGAATGCATCTCATATAGGTCTTGTCTAACTTTCAAAGGATAGGGGTTAGCAAGGGTTAGCTTGGGATGGAGGTCCCTTTGGGTTTCCCCAAGACTTGGAGAGTGGCTCTCCCTGAAGAAGTCTTTGAAAGGTTCAATTTTGGCAAGGTAGATTCAATTTATGTCTTGCATGATGCCTGCCATATAGACTTGCACTCACGTTTAATTTCTTGCATTATAAATTGTTTGGCATTGCATACGGTAGATTGTCACAAAGGGGAATCCACTTCATGAGAAAGAGACTTGTTTGAAATGCAATATCTCAACTCATATGATGTGGAAAGAACAAAATGTTAGGTGCGTTAATGCCTAAAGGAACATGCTTTAAAGAGATAGAAGTCTTCATCCTCTAGCTCACAAAGCATGGGCCTTACATTTTATTTGGATTTCTTCCTTATTTTCTTCGGAGTTCTATTTGCTTTAGGGCTTAGCCAAGTTATTGGCAATTAGTCTTTTGAGGGATAAGGGTTGCCCAAAAAGTCCTAAAACATGTGTTTATTCGTGTTTGTTTGTTTGGGTCAAAGGACATATATGGGATGTTGCTATTTTGTAGTCATCGGATTATCTGATGCATAGGCCAGAAGCTCATCGGATCAGTTTGTGTTCAAATGTCAAGGGTCAGTTCAGTCAGTAAGCCAAATCAACCGATGAGTTCATTCTGAGAAACTAAATGTAGGCCTAGAGGGGGGTGAATAGGCCTTTTTGAATTTTTCTCGGTTCCTGTAACACTCAACAACAAGGTCAATACCAGAGATATCGGACTAGTCCGGTAAAGTGCGGACTAGTCGGGTTTTCACGGGCTAAGTTGATCAAGATCAGTCAATTTGATTGATTTGTAAATGTTTGCAGCGGAAATATAAACTTTAATGACAGTTTAATAGTTGTATGTCAAATTCTATTACAATTAAGGCTCTTGTTCAACAAATTAACTCAAATTGAACAAAGTGAATCAAACCCTAGATTAAGTTGATCAATTAAGATGAAGAACACAAAAGGACAAGACACAAGTTTTATCCCGTGGTTCGGCTACCACGAAGGCAACCTACGTCCACGTTGACGAGCCCACAAAAGGACCGGGTCTTCTCCAACCCTTCCCTCGTCGGATCGCCACGAAGGCCAATCCTCTTCCACTAATCACAAAGGGTAAATAACCAAGTTGAAGGGGCGTTCTCACACGTTGAGAGCTCCCTTGATTACAACTTACAAAGCCACCAATAACACACTCGAAAATTACAAATTGAAACGCAAGAGTGTGTTAAAGAATCAAACCAAGAGCTCAATGATGTGTGCCAAGTGTCTCTCCAATGATCTAGAAGTGATCTTCAATAGATTGATCGATTTTGCACTTAATTTCGTGGAGAGAGGTGGTTTTTGAGTCTCTTGGGAGGTGTGACGGCGCTAGGGTTCGAGAGAGGTTAAAAGTAGGGCGTGCACCTCTATTTATATGGGGTTTCTAAAAGTGACCGTTAGGGTTTAGAAAGATCGGACTAGTCCGTGGTGGTCACCGGACTAGTCCGGTGTGCTGTGTGTAGCAAACCCTAAGTGTACAGGAATATCGGACTAGTCCGGTTGAAAACGGACTTGTCCGATTTCACTACTGGAAATCTTCGGAATAGTCCGATTGCCATCGGACTTGTCCGGACATATGAAACCCTAAGTGTTTAGGATGACAAGTCCGCACTTGGAGGACTTGTCCAATTTGGATCAGTGTGTATATCGGACTAGTCCGTGTAGACACCGGACTTGTCCGAAGTGGATCATAAAGAATATCAGACTAGTCCGGATCACAACGGACTTGTCCGATTTTGTGTGACTTGTGCATTGTGTTGAGGACTAGTCCGCATTGGGGAGCACTAGTCCGAAGTGGATCAGAAAGATATCGGACTAATCCGGTGGAGACCGGACTTGTCCGATCTAGTGCAGAATGTGATATCGGACTAGTCCGTCTGTTATCGGACTAGTCCGGTCCTGTATAGCTTTGTGCATTGTGTGTGTGTGCTTGAAAGTGATTGAGCTCTTGGGTGTGTTTCCTTAACACACTCCATACATAATAATCTACTATTTTCTTCTCCTTGAGCTCAAATTCACTTTGCTTCTCATTTCCCTTCTTTTTGGCATTTTGCTCATTTTTCATCATTTGCCTGCATTCATCTCAACAAAAGGATTAGGATCCCAATTACTTGTCATAAATCATCCAAAACCCACAAGGGAGTCCTAGATGCACTTTCAATCTCCCCCTTTTTGGTGATTGATGACAACCAATTGAGATTTCACAAAATAAGGCAAAAAATGAGATTTTCATAAAGTATGCACATATGACTCAAAAATGCATCAAGCAACAAGAGAATTATCCATATGTGCATTCTTTATGGTGGGATGCATACTAAGTGCATGAATACATTGAGAATGACAGAATTTACATTAATCAACCGATACCAAGTGCATATGACATTCCAGGAGCAAAAATGCAGTTTTCATCACATTGAGAATAAATTAAGCAATTCATCACAAGACCAAACTTAATAGGAAAACAGAGTTAAACTATTACAATCACAAATAAAAGATAAAGAGAACTCTCTCCTCGCACCCTACCACAGCTAAAGCTAAGACTCCCCCTCAATCTCTCCCCCTTTGGCATCAAGACACCAAAAAGAAGGAGAGGAGGGTCCTAGGGTCTTCACTCTTCACTGGCAGTCCTCTCATCATCGTCTTCATCTTCTTCGCTTTCCGCTTGACGAGGAGGAGAGGGAGGATGAGGAGCAGAGCTGCTCGAGCCCCCAATGCCAAAGTAGGCAAGCTCGGAGGGGTTCAGAGGCCCGAGCTTGGTGATGTCAAGATCAGAATCTTCAGAAATTACTGGAGATCCAATGGGGTTGATCTCCAGCTTTTCACTCAGTTGCTTCACATTGGCTTTGATATATCTCATATCCTCCTTCCTCTTCTGATTGAGTTTATGAAGCTTTACTTCAGTCTTCTTGCAGGAGGAGAATATTGCGGACAAGTACTTGAGGATCCCACTGGCGGATCCTCTCTGAGGGGCTTCCCTGGAGGGGGGAGGACCTCTAGCAACATCTCTTTCCCTTGCCGGTGCCTCAGGACTTGAGGCCGGCGAGGGAGCCACCTGGACACTCACAGGCTGAGGCTTCTGAGGCCTCAGGGGGGTGTGCTCTACATCCTTCACAAATTCTATTCCTGTGACCTTCTCAATAATGAACATCAAGTAGGGAGCATAGCCACATGACCTGTTAGGCGTGCAGGATATGTTGACCATATCATTCCAAATGTATTCCGCCACATCAAATGGGCGGTCCTTGCTTATCACTCTCATTAGGGTTCGGATGTAACCCTGCACGCTCCCAGCATCTCCATCTTTAGGAGCAATAGTCTTCCTCAGCACTCTGTTGAGGACCACAAAGAATGGTTTCATGTTCTTTGTAGAGGGAGGGACATACTTTGAGTTCAGCTCATATAGGAATTTCATCCTATCCTTCTCCATGACACCTATATTGTGGATGATCAGCCTGTCATGTTCAGAGGTGTCCAGATGGAGCAGATTATTGAAGTCCTCTTGAGTGATACTATACTTAGATCCGTGTGTCATCCAAGTAACACTCTCTTCATCCTCACCCGAGAAGTGGCAAGTTGCAAAGAACTGTGCAATCACCTCATCATTCCAGTTATGCCTAAAGGCAAAGAGATCCTTCAGACCATGTCTCTCAGCTGCTGCAATAACTTTATCAAAAGCTGAGCACTTCTTCTTCTCAAGGTGTGCCCAGTCAATCCACTGACTGCGCACCACCGGTGTCTTCATTGGGAGATACACTGATTTGTAGAAGTCTGCATGGAAGTTGCACCAAAACCTGCCATCGACAACTTGCTTTGGCCTGCCATACCAGTCAATGCTCCTGAACTTGGCCGCTGAATCGTTGCCCTTGCCGTTGAACTTCTCCTCAGTAGGGTCCCGGACCCCTTCCCTGGGAGCATGGAGCTTCAAGGGCCCAACTGGCCCCGTTGCTACTCCCTTGCCCTTTCCTTTTGCTTGACGAAGGCCGCTTGTAGACGCAGCAGCCTTCGAGGCGGGCTTCTTGACACAGACCTTCCTCCGCACCTGGGGAGGGGAAGTAGCAGGCTCGGAAGGTCTTTCTTGGTGTTTCTTGCCAAGACCCGCCGAGGGCCGAGGTGCCACCTCGTGGTCCAACTCGGCCTCAAAGTCGGAGATCTCGTTGTCGGAGCTCGACATGATCTGAGAATGATTGAGCAAGAATAATGACAAGTTATACAGGGCATAGGTAAGACAAGATAGCAAGGAATTGCATTGAGGAATTGAGAAATTAGGTTTGAGGTTCAGAAACATCGGACTTGTCCGGTGCTCAGGCACGGACTAGTCCGGGGTACCGGACTTGTCCGTGCATGGACCGGACTAGTCCGGTGTTCATCCTCAAAAACCTAACAGATTGGTCAGGGGATGATTCCTAATGCAAATCTAGTCTAGCATACACGTAGTACATCAAATAAGCATGTATCTAGTGAAGGATGCTAGGCTATACAATCAACAATGGAGAAAAACAAGATTTCTAGTGTTTTGAAGAAATTTACCGAAGAAATCGATGGAGGCTCGAAGTTTTGGGGTTGGAGGTCGGACTAGTCCGATAGCTTCAATCCCCAAGTCTTCAAGCTTGATCTCCGCCCAAATGAGGACTTTCTCGACGGAGGGAGTAGAAAATCGCCTTGGGAGCTCGAGCGCAAGAGAGAGGAAGCGTGAGCAAAATTGGGGGTGAGGAGATTAGGGTTTGGTGGCGGCTAGGGTTATGGACACGAAAAATCGGACAAGTCCGGACATGACCGGACTAGTCCGAAGTCATCCAGAGACCTATATCAGACTAGTCTGTGGTCTATCGGACTAGTCCGGCCTAACCGACACTTTGCAGACTAGTCTGCATGGGCAGACTAGTCCGGGTAACCACGGACTAGTCCGTGGTCACCAGGAGAGAATTGCATAGCCCATTCATATATATTTGAAGGTTCAATAATAGAGAATAGAGAGGCAAAACAATTCAAGTAATCTTGATGAATTTGACCAGTAAGCATACAACAATCATACAATGATCAAAGTTCATCAAGATCTAATAATTGACATAGTTTTTCGAGAGAAAAATGGAGAGGGATGATTTTCACAATTCAATCAACATTTTGAAGCAATCATACAGGTATGCAACTTTTCAAGCCACACTCCGAGAATCAAGAATATTTAGCTCATTTTGGAGTTCGCAAAAACGCTTTTCATCAAGTGGCTTGGTGAATATGTCGGCCAATTGTTTTTGGGTGTTGACATGTGAGATGGTTATGTCTCCTTTCATGGAATGGTCTCTCAAGAAATGATGTCTTATGTCTATGTGTTTAGTCCTAGAGTGCTCAACTGGATTGTGGGCTATTTTAATGGCACTCTCATTATCACAAAGGAGAGGAATACGGTTCATATTGTAACCGTAATCCCTTAGTGTTTGTCGCATCCAAAGGAGTTGTGCACAACAACTCCCGGCAGCAACATACTCTGCTTTGGCTGTGGATAATGTAATGGAATTTTGTTTCTTAGATGACCAAGAAACCAAAGATCTTCCTAGGAATTGGCATGTGCCAGAGGTGCTTTTTCTATCAACTTTGCACCCGGCATAATCTGCATCGGAGTAACCAATGAGATTGAATTTGGAGCCTTTTGGGTACCAAAGACCAAGCTTGGGTGTATGAACTAAATATCTCAAGATTCTTTTTACGGCTGTCAAGTGACATTCCTTAGGGTTGGCTTGAAATCTTGCACACAAACATACACTCAACATAATATCTGGCCTAGATGCACATAAGTAGAGTAAAGATCCAATCATGGAGCGATATACCTTTTGGTCGACGCTTGGTCCATCTTCATTGAGATCCAAGTGGCCATTCGTAGCCATGGGAGTCTTTATAGGCTTTGCCTTGTCCATGCCAAACTTCTTGAGTATGTCTTGCGTGTACTTGGTTTGGGTTATGAATGTTCCTTCCCTTTGTTGCCGCACTTGGAATCCCAAGAAGTACTTCAATTCTCCCATCATTGACATTTCAAACCTGTCTGTCATAATTCTACTAAATTCTTCACAGAAAGATTGGTTAGTTGACCCAAAAATTATATCATCAACATAGATTTGGCAAATAAAAAGATCATTATCTAGATTCTTAGTGAATAATGTATAATATACTTTGCCAATTTGAAAACCATTATCAATTAAGAAATTTCTAAGACACTCATACCAAGCTCTAGGAGCTTGTTTGAGGCCATAGAGAGCCTTACGCAGTTTATATACGTGGTCGGGGAACTCTTCGTCTTCAAACCTGGGTGGTTGCTCCACGTACACCTCTTCCTTGATCGGTCCGTTGAGGAAAGCGCTTTTCACGTCCATTTGATACAGCTTGAAATCATGGTGAGTAGCATATGCAAGTAATATTCTAATTGATTCAAGCCTAGCTACTGGAGCAAAAGTCTCATCGAAATCCAAACCTTCGACTTGTGAGTAACCTTTGGCCACAAGTCGTGCCTTGTTTCTTGTCACCACTCCGTGTTCGTCTTGCTTGTTGTGGAAGACCCACTTGGTGCCCACTATATTTGCATTGGGTCTTGCTACAAGTTCCCAAACCTCGTTTCTCTTGAAGTTGTTCAACTCTTCTTGCATTGCCACCACCCAGTCCGGATCCTTCAATGCATCCTCAGTCCTGCGTGGTTCCAAAAAGGAGACAAATGAGTAATGCTCACAAAAATTAGCTATACGAGATCTAGTGGTTACTCCCTTTTGGATGTCACCGATGATGTTGTCGATTGGGTGATCCCTTTGAATGCATTGGTGTACTCTTGGTTGTGGCAGTTGGAGAGTTGTGTGTTGGTGATCATTTTCTTCTCCCCCTGAGTGGTTGCCCTCGTTGATTTGTTGATCATCTTCATATTCTTGTGATTGATCTTGTATAGAAGCTCCCCCTTGATTGTTGATCTCCTCTCGTGGTTCACTTTCCTCTTGTATTTGTGACGATGACTCTTGTGGTCGAACTTCGCCTAGAGCCATTCTCTTCAATGCTTGATAAGGAGCTTCTTCTTTACCTAATTCACATTGATCAACTTGCTCCTTTTGGGAGCCATTAGTTTCATCGAACACTACGTCACGTGCCACTTCAACAAGTCCGGAGGCCTTGTTGAAAACACGATAGGCGTAAATGTTCGAATCATAACCAAGCAAGAAACCTTCATCGGAGTTCGAAGTGAACTTTGAAGTCCTGGGCTTCTTGTTCAAAATATAACATGGAGAACCGAAAACTCTAAAATATGAAATGTTTGGTTTGTTACCGGTGAGTAGCTCATAAGGAGTCTTCTTGAGTAGTCGATGAAGGTAGAGTCGATTTGCGGCGTGGCAAGCGGTGTTAATTGCTTCCGCCCGAAATCGATCCGAAGTCTTGTATTCATCGAGCATTGTTCTTTCCATCTCTATGAGCGTTCGGTTCTTCCTTTCGGCAACTCCGTTTTGTTGTGGAGAGTATGGTGCTGAAAATTCATGCTTGATTCCCTCCTCATAAAGGTACTCCTCCACTTGTGTGTTCTTGAACTCCGTGCCGTTGTCGCTCCAAATACTCTTGATCGATAGTGAGAACTCGTTTTGCGCTCGCTTGAAGAATTTCTTGAGTGTCCCTTGTGTTTCTGACTTGTCATGCAAAAAGAACACCCAAGTGAAGTGGGAAAAATCATCAATAATGACTAAACCGTATTTATTACCGCTGATGCTTATGTAAGCAATTGGACCAAACAAGTCCATATGAAGTAGTTCGAGCGGTCTTGTTGTAGTCATGATGTTCTTTGCGGGATGATGTGCTCCAATTTGCTTCCCGTCTTGGCACGCGCTACAAGGCCTGTCTTTCTCAAAAACAACATCTTTCAAACCTCGGATGTGATCGCCCTTGAGGAGTTTTTGAAGGTTCCTCATACCAACATGAGCTAGCCGTCTATGCCACAGCCAACCCATGTTGGTTTTTGCAATCAAGCATGTGTCGAGTTTGGCTTTATCCTTGTTGAAGTCAACAAGGTAAAGCTTTCCCTTCAACATACCCTTGAATGCAACGGAACCATCACTCCTCCTTGAGACGGTCACACCCTCGTTAGTGAACAAGCAATTATAACCTTTGTCACATAATTGAGATATGGACAACAGGTTATAATCTAAAGATTCAACATGTAAAACATGAGAAAGAGTGTGTTCAGAGGATATTGCTATTTTACCGGTACCGAGCACCCTTCCTTGACTATTATCTCCGAAGTAGATGCCTTCATTTGGGTCCTCATTTTCTTCATATTCCACGAACATCCTCCTTTCTCCGGTCATGTGGTTGGTGCATCCACTGTCTAGCACCCATTTGGATCCGCCGGAGGAATAGGCCTGCAGAAAAAAATTATGCCTTGGTTTTAGGTACCCAAGCTTGCTTGGGTCCTTGGAGGTTAGTTACAATACATTTGGGCACCCACACATGGGATTTTGTGTTCCCATGGCGTGGCCCAGCATAATAAGCATAAACTTTACCAAAATTGTTTCTCATTAATACATAAGAGGCATCAAAGGTTTTGAACAAAAGTTGCTGTTGTTTATGGATCGGACTAGTCTGGGTGACCGGACTTGTCCGGATGACCGGACTTGTCCGGACCACAACCGGACTAGTCCGGTGTTCATGAGAGTTCAGGTTCTTAATTTTCGAGTTACCAGGTTGTGAGGGTCCTCCCTTCACAAAAGTAATCCTTCCCTTGTTATTCTTATGACTTCCAGCATTTTGCTTTCCATCATAAGAGTAACCAATGCCATACTTGACATTTGGAGGTCTTTGGACCAAGTATGCACTACGTGCATAGTTGATCCTCTCCTTGTCAAATATTCCACATTGGGTAGGATTTTTATCCTTTGTGGAGGTAGACTTTTCCTTCAGACTGGTGTTGATTTTACCACATTTGCACATATGAACAAGATTAGTTGAAGTGGGTTGAGAAGGTAGACTTGAAGAGGAGGAAGATTCACTTAGCTTGAGTGACTCAACTTGCACTTCAAGGATCTTGTTAACCTTGATCAGGTCATCAAGTTGATCCTTGATTGCAACGTTTGAGTTGGTTAACTCCAAGCAAGTTTCCTTGCTTGAGGCTAGCTCAAGCTCTAGTGAGCTGTTTTTCTCCTTTTCAAGAACTAGAAGATTGTCAAGTTCGACATACTTCTCCTTTTGGGAGATAATCATGTCCTCTTGACGATCAATTAGCCGTTCCTTCTCAACAAGTTGGTCAAGTAAAAATTTCATTTTAGCAGCAGTTTTTCTGTCTAATCCAATTAACATATCTTCATCATCACTATCTAGTTCAACATTACTTGAGTAGGAATGCATGGAAGGAGTTTTTATGTTTACCTTGCGTTTACCTTCCTTTTCCATGAGGCAAGTGCCATGTCCCTTCTTTGTACCGAGCGTGGGGAAGAGTGTGGGTTTCTTGGACGTGCTTTCAATGGCTATGCTAGCCATCTCTTCTTCATCGGATGATGAGGACTCATCGTTTGAGTCCCACTCCTTTCCAATGTGTGCTTGTTCGGCTTGTTTCTTCTTCTTGAAGAATTTCTTTGGTTGAGGCTTGACTTCTTTATTCTTCTTCTTGTTGTCCTCATACGGGCAATCGACTATAAAGTGGTTATACTCACCACAATTATAGCACGCCCGCCTCATCTTCGGCTTTGTCCTCTCTTTGTACTTGCCTTCACTTGATTTTGTTCCTTGTATTTACTTCAATATTCTTTTGAACTTTTTCATGAACAAAATCATATCCTCTTCATCCAGCTCATTGCTTTCATCATCACTGTCCTCCTCAAGCTGTGCTTCTCTTGCTTCCTTGGATAGAGGCTTGAGTGTGGACTTTAAGGCAACTCCCTTCTTCTTGGCCGATGTGAGGTCAGCTATTTCTTTGACGTGCTTGGCTTGTTTCTCCATCATTTCAAAGTTGATGATTTTGCCAAGCAATTCATCTGGAGTCATCCTCTTGTACCCAGGACTTTCTCTGATCATAGAGCATAGTGTGACATTGCGAGGCATAAAGGCTCTAAGGATGAGCTTTACAACCTCGTGGTCATTCCACTTCTTGCTCCCATATGATCGAACCTTGTTTACAAGTGTCTTCAATCGGTTGTACATGTCCTGGGGAGACTCGTCTTCCTCAGTTGCGAACCTTCCTAGTCCGCCTTTGATCATTTCAATTTTTGCCTCCCGCACATGCCGGTCACCTTCATGGGCTGTTTGTAGTGTGTCCCATATTTCCTTGGCAATCTCCAGTCTGTCCACCTTTGTGAATACATCTCGACTTAGAGAGGAGGTGATTACGGCTGCGGCTTGAGCGTTTCTGTGGATGGCTTGCTCTTGACTTGGGGTGAGCTCTTCGTCGTCATCTGGGATGTCTATTCCTGTGCACACAATATGCCATAAACTTGGGTTAAGGGAAATCAAGTGCATCTTCATATTTTGCCTCCACATGGATTAATCACTCCCATCGAAGTGTGGGGATTTTCCAAGGGGAATAGATAGGTAATGGCTGTTGTTTGAATTTAAACGATCATAGTTAAAAGGATATCGGGAGTAGTCGGTGTGACTACTCCCCTTCTTCTTTTCTTCAACTTTGGCTTTCCCTTTGGAAAGTGCTTTCTTTTTGAGGAGTGCTTTCAGCTCCAGCGTCTCCTCGTCATCATCATCAAAGTCTTGAATTGCTTCGAGATACTTTTCCAGCTTTTGGTTCTTGTCGTTGTTCACTTCTTCCTGGTTGTTGATTTTCTGAACTTCCTTCATGTCCGACATGATCTCTTCGAGTGGTGGCACTCTTTCTTGAAGAACCTGCTCTGATACCAATTGAATGTAGGCCTAGAGGGGGGGTGAATAGGCCTTTTTGAATTTTTCTCAGTTCCTGTAACACTCAACAACAAGGTCAATACCAGAGATATCGGACTAGTTCGGTAAAGTGCGGACTAGTCCGGTTTTCACGGGCTAAGTTGATCAAGATCAGTCAATTTGATTGATTTGTAAATGTTTGCAGCGGAAATATAAACTTGAATGATAGTTTAATAGTTGTATGTCAAATTCTATTACAATTAAGGCTCTTGTTCAACAAATTAACTCAAATTGAACAAAGTGAATCAAACCCTAGATTAAGTTGATCAATTAAGATGAAGAACACAAAAGGACAAGACACAAGTTTTATCCCGTGGTTCGGCTACCACGAAGGCAACCTACGTCCATGTTGAGGAGCCCACAAAAGGACCGGGTCTTCTCCAACCCTTCCCTCTTCGGATCGCCACGAAGGCCAATCCTCTTCCACTAATCACAAAGGGTAAATAACCAAGTTGAAGGGGCGTTCGCACACGTTGAGAGCTCTCGTGATTACAACTTACAAAGCCACCAATAACACACTCGAAAATTACAAATTGAAATGCAAGAGTGTGTTAAAGAATCAAATCAAGAGCTCAATGATGTGTGCCAAGTGTCTCTCCAATGATCTAGAAGTGATCTTCAATAGATTGATCGATTTTGCACTTAATTTCGTGGAGAGAGGTGGTTTTTGAGTCTCTTGGGAGGTGTGACGGCGCTAGGGTTCGACAAAGGGTAAAAGTGGGTTGTGCACCTCTATTTATATGGGGTTTCTAAAAGTGACCGTTAGGGTTTAGAAAGATCGGACTAGTCCGTGGTGGTCACCGGACTAGTCTGGTGTGCTGTGTGTAGCAAACCCTAAGTGTCCAGGAATATCGGACTAGTCCGGTTGAAAACGGACTTGTCCGATTTCACTACTGGAAATCTTCGGACTAGTCCGATTGCCATCGGACTTGTCCGGACATATGAAACCCTAAGTGTTTAAGATGACAAGTCCCCACTTGGAGGACTTGTCCGATTTGGATCAGTGTGTATATCGGACTAGTCCGTGTAGACACCAGACTTGTCCGAAGTGGATCAGAAAGAATATCGGACTAGTCCGGATCACAACGGACTTGTCCGATTTTGTGTGACTTGTGCATTGTGTTGAGGACTAGTCTGCATTGGGGAGGACTAGTCCGAAGTGGATCAGAAAGATATCGGACTAGTCCGGTGGAGACCGGACTTGTCCGATCTAGTGCAGAATGTGATATCGGACTAGTCCGTCTGTTATCGGACTAGTCCGGTCCTGTATAGCTTTGTGCATTGTGTGTGTGTGCTTGAATGTGATTGAGCTCTTGGGTGTGTTTCCTTAACACACTCCATACATAATAATCTACTATTTTCTTCTCCTTGAGCTCAAATTCACTTTGCTTCTCATTTCCCTTCTTTTTGGCATTTTGCTCATTTTTCATCATTTGCCTGCATTCATCTCAACAAAAGGATTAGGATCCAAATTGCTTGTCATAAATCATCCAAAACCCACAAGGGAGTCCTAGATGCACTTTCAGAAACATCAGAGCATCCGATGTTCACATTTATGGAGTTGTGCCACATTCAACCAATACTCTCATTGTCGGATCATCCGGTGTTAATGGTACTTTTGGAATACCCTTACTGTACCATTCGAACGATACTCCTATCATCCGACGTCGGTTCATCCGGTGTTAAAATTTGAGCTAGGGTTCGGGCCCCACCTTTTTTAGCGCGCCCCTTCAACTCCTTCTCTCTCCTCGACACCTCCTCTCCCCGACGCCGCTTCGTGCTTCACCTCCGCCGCTGCCGCTCCCTCACCCTGCCGCCACCCTCCAGCCACCGCCACCCTCCAGTCGCCGCCGCCTTCCGGCCGCTGCCGCTCCGCCGCAGCAGCGCCGCTGCCGCCGCTGCCCTCCAGCGCCGCCACCCTTTGGCCGCCGCCGCTGTCTTGCCGCCACCACCCTAAGCACCGCCGCCACTACTCTCCACGCAGCGCCGCCGCACCTCTGCCACCGCCAACACCGCACCACCGCCCTCTGTGCCGCCGTGCTGCCCCCCCTACAGTCGCCGTCGCTTCACCGCTAGGGTTCCTCGGTCGCGACGATCCTTGCATCGTTGTCTCGTGCGCCCGAGCTTGTTGTCCCGCGTGCTCACCTCCGTCGTCATCATGGGCCGTTACAAGAATGGAAAGGGCAAGGCTATTGAGGTGCCCACTGCCAAAAAGCAGAAGTTGTCGAAGGAAGCCAAGAAAGCTTTAATGGCCGCTCGCGCCGCTGAGAAGCGAGAGCGAGGCCGAGGAGGATCGTTGAGGATCTGCGAGGCCAGACAGAGGCAACCTCCCGTGCCAGAGGAGTCAGAGGAAGAAGAGGATCCTGAAGTGCCGCTTGTTCACTGGCGCTCAACCAGGACCCGAGGGGGTCATCCAGCTGCAGCCCCACGACAGAGACCATCAGCAGCTGACCTTCGGGGGGACAGGGCGGCCCAGAGAGCCGTCTATGAGATGGACACCAACGTCCGTGTCACCGAGTGTGTCCGGCTGACAGATTACAGGAAGATGAAGGCCAAGCAGCTCAGGAAACTCAGATGGAGTATTCTGCTTGAGAAGTGGTTCCCGCTGCCCAGAGAGGCACTTGTGGACAGCCGCTTTTGGACCCTGACACAGGCGTCGCTGTACGAGACTTACAGACGTCGGGGCCATAAGCTCTTCCAGCACAATTTCCTGGATTGGGATCAGCTTGCACTTGCAACAGGGATGGAGATACGCCCTTACTTTGAGAGGTATAGAGGGCTAGTGGAGCTGATGTCTTACGAGAGGAGTGCCTACATGGAGGATTGGTCCGAGTACTCTATGCCACACGCTACGTCTCTGAGGGCCGCAGGTCCATTGATTTCATGTTCATGGGCCAGCATCATCACTTGACCAGGTAGACGTTGGGACAGCTGCTAGGAGTGGATCTCCATGACACTTGCCTGCACGAGAGGGTGTATGGACAGGCTGACCCACCGAGGAGGCCGCTCACTGGAGGTGTGGCACCATCGCTTGAGGAGATACGCTCACTGTTTGCTCAGCCTTTCTCTCCAGACCAACTGAGGGTACCGGCTCTACTCACTCCAGCTACGCGCATTGTGCACCTTGCCTTGCGCCACACACTTCTGCCGAGGTCCGGATACCTTGAGGGGTTCACCAGCTTGCAGCAGACTCTCCTGTTCTATGTCATGAATGGGATGGAGTTCGACATTGTGGACATCCTTATTTGTGAGATGGAGGACGTCATCACTGATGGAGTTGGGATGATGAGGCAGCTTGTGTTTGGTCACTGGATCAGTTACTTGCTCTACATGGTAGCTCCAGAGGGGTCCGCCATGCGCGACAGTCTCGCCGACGAGAGAGTCACACGGCTCGACCACTATCGTGCTCCAGCTCCTGGAGACCGCCGCCTTGGCCGTCCAGTTGAGCGTCAGGTCCGTGCCCATCTCTCAGAGGAAGACTGGTCAGACCTGGAGAAGGAAGACGAGAGACTAGCACAGGCAGAGGCTCAAGGTGAGGATCTACAGCATATATGGTCTGAGAGTGACACCAGCGACAGTGTCGAGGAGTACTTCCCACCTCATCCCTCACCCAGGCAGCACGACGCGGAGGCTGGAGGCTCGACTGTACCACCTCCTACTCCACCTCCCATGTCAGAGGCACATGTCTCTCAGCCATCTGAGCTTACCTCCCTACTCCAGCAGATGGTTGAGCAGCAGCGTCTAGACCGGCTTGCAGCTGAGCAGGACCGAGCTGAGCAGGCTGCGCGTCTCTTGGAGCTCTAGCAGCAGCAACAGGAGATGCAGCGACAGATAGCCCATGAGAGGCGAGAGGACACTAACATGCTGACTGGGCTGATTGATCAGATGCACCAGCGCTCTCTCGACCAGCAGCAGCAGACGCAGTAGGCGATGATGGGCATCCTGGGGTTGATCACCAACCTCTACATGCAGACTGGGATTGCCCTGCCATCGCAGCTTCCAGGCATTGCTCCAGGTCCGCCTGTCCTGGCACCAGCTTTAGCGCCAGTGCCGACTACGCCGATCCCGTCGATCAGCATGTCCCCACTGCTTGCTCCAGGTGCTCCTATCCACTCTCCCTTGCCGGATACGACGCTTTTCCAGCAGACGCCAGCGTCCGTTGTCAGTGCCCCGAGCAGTTCAGACTCAGCAGGCACCGACAGCAGCTCCCGCAGCACCCGCCACCGCTACTCTACCCTCAGCAATAGCAGGCAGCAGCTCCGACGACAGCACCCCCGACCGTGACCAGTTTGTCATCGTCCCAAGCGCTCTGGATCCTTAGGCACTCGGCTTCCTTTTTGGTGTCTTGATGCCAAAGGGGGAGAAGAGTCAGGGGGAGGATAGCTTAGTCCCAAGGGGAGTCCTAGCTGTATGGGGAGTCTATCTTTTTGAGTCTATCTTTTTGGGAGTTCTTTTGTAATTTGGAGATTTGCTACTCTTTCGCTATTCATTGAGTATTCGTGTGCCACATATTCTCTTGAGTTATTGATCGATTGAGCTTTTGAGTTATTGATCATTTTTTTTGAGCCTTCAAGTTTAAGTGTGCTAAATCTTGTACTTATTGCATATCCTTTTGAGTATTGTATTCTCGAATTCATTACTATTATGCTTTATTTGTTGTGTTGTCATCAATCACCAAAAAGGGGGAGATTCAAAGCATCTAGGCCCCATGAGGTATAGTTTCGGTGATTAATGACAACCATTGGATTTTACTAATGAATTTGTGGATGCAAGGCTCCCATATCACTCATCACAATCAAATGAAATCTATATGAATATCATCTACTGCTCATTGGATATAATTGGAGACCCCTAAACAATCATTCTATGAGATCAATCAATTTTTATGAAGATTAGAAGTAAAAGCTCATATGTCAAAATTATTCCACCAAAATTGACAGCACTCAATGCTTGATAATCATCAAAAGAATGTTTCCAACCAATGCCTAAGAGGTCAATCGAGCAAATTCCAAAAGAATCACTTAGAACAACTCGAAGCAAATAAAATCAACTCACCGGATCAACTGATGTTTCCAGAAAACAAAACATCGGTCGAGTTGGTTTAGCAGAAGAAGAAGACCTCAGAACTAAGTACTCACCGGATCATCCGATGCGAAAGGGATGTTACATCGGTCCATCAGTACAGTAAGCAATCTCCCTGGACCAAGTGTAACACCGGACCATCTGATGTACAACTATAAACACATCGGTTGATCACTCCAGTAAGCATCAATTCTAAACCAATTCTGGATGAAGTGACACCGGATCATCCGATGAGAAGGCAAGTGTAACATTGGTCTATCAACCTCATATCTGACACAGTGACATCAGCTAATTTGGATTTGACCGATGACAACTGAAGAGAGAAAATTGGATCATTCGATGTTTGCAGAACAGTGATGTCATCCTACTTTTCCAACGGCTATTTCGTGGAGGCTGGCTATTTATTCCCCTTCAACCAGTCTATTCGATATGACTTAAAGCCCAGACTTACTCTACAGCTTACCAAGCATTCAAGGCATTGAGCTACCACTTCCATATCATTTTCACCACTTGTACACCAAGAGATAGGCTAAACTTACTAGAGATAGTGCTTGTGTGCCTCCATTCTTGGTGATTGGAGTCTCTAGTGTAGTGAGAGCTGTAAGGGAGTGTCCCTTGGTGATTGTATTGGATAGAGCCTTCCGGAGCTTACCAAGACGGTTTTGGAAGCCCGGAGGATCCAACTTGTACATGGCTTGAGCTCCACCTTGCCGAGGTTGGCAAACGGAGAAGTATAGTGAAGATCCCTGGTCTCGGTGACTTGGGAGTGACTATACCCTTTGGTGGGTGCCACAACGTGGATGTAGGAAGACCTTGACGATCTTGCCGAACCACGGGATAAATCTCCGTGTCTTCGTGTCTCCTCGGGAGTTTGCGCTTTCTTCCTCTCCCCTTACACTTATGCATTTCATATACCGCAAAGTTACTATTCACTTGAATGCATAGGTTGTTTGCATAGGGAATTGGGCTTTTAGTAAGTAAGTTTTATTGCTTTAATTTTTGAAAAGAAGCCCAATTCACCCCCCCTCTTGGGCATTCGATCCTTACAACTAGTTTCGCTTCGCAATGCATTAATCATGCATGGCATAACATATTGAGTAATATATGTGAACTTATTGATTGTAATTCTTGTCTTGTATGTTTATTGTGCGGTTTAGACGGATTTGCGCTAGAGAGTGCTGCGGAGGACCTCCAACACCATGAATTTTAAGACTTTGACCCAAACCAAGCCCAAGAGCAAGGAAAGTGCCCTTGAACATATTGATCATGTTTTTACAATAAGTGTTTTGTTTTCAAAATTGCATGCTTGTGTCAATTTGATGGGAATTCCTACGATAGGAAGTTTACTATCTTTGTTTAACCACCCTTGTCACCTGAAATACATGATAGAGAGTCGTGAAGGGATTTTTACCTTTGCTTCGCTTAATTAATTGGGATGGGAAAACAACTATACCATTTAATTATGTATTAATGAGATTATGGTTAATATGAACTGGTTAATATGATATTGTAATGAGTGATCTAAGCAAGTCTGGTATGTGGATGGGTTGGAAGACATGGTGGTTGCCTGCTTTAGCTCTAAGGACCGGTTCATGCGAGAATATGCTAGGACAACAGTGCCACCACGAGGCCAAGTATGGGTGCGGTGTAGCTGATTAATTAGGGTATTGCTAGTACTGGACGGATCATTTGGCGCACCGTGGAAGGGGAGTCGGATTGGGTTTGGATTTGTGGCGGGACTCCCTGGGATCCGAATGGCACAAGAGGGGGCCCTTGGTTGAAGATGTGCTCAGTTGGAGGCATCACCACCAGTGAAACCTTAGTGGGTCCGTACATGCTAGTAGTCCCTTTGTAAAGGCTATTTTGTGATCTCTTGGCCATACACCAAAGTCGGTGTAATTGGCATAATTGAGGTTCTTTAGTTGTCGACGGGTGATGAAATCACAAACACGTGTTTAAAGTGGAACAACCTCTGCAGAGTGTTAAAAACTATCATGATAGTCGTGCTCCCGATTAAGAGCACCTGGATGACCTACAAGATTAGAGGGGTTTTGGTATTGGGATAGTTTGGTACTGGTTATGGGATGGTATTATGGTTTATAGCAATGGATATGGTTAATGGTAACGAGAAATCTGGAATATGGATGATGGCAATGAAATATGGACTCGTATTATGATAACTACATGGTTTATGATAGGTTTACTTCACACACATACAATATATTACTTTTCAAATGCTTTAGTGTACTTTTCAGCACTTAACTGTTATTATATTCATCATGTGTATCAGCTACATGTCATACTTTCCCACACTTGCTGAGTACGACATGTACTCACCCTTGCTATTCCCCCACCAACAGTTGCATGTCAGATTTGGGAGTATAACGTTGATAATGCGGAGTTCTAGGTCATGTCTGTTGTTAGCTTGCCTGTGGTTTGATTGGAGCTACACCATATCCCTTTTGCTTAGCTTGCTCATTTCATTTAGTTCAGATTTAGTTTATTTCTGCTGCATTAGTTCAAACTTGTCAGTAATATTCATTAGAGCTTGTATCCGAGGATATTATGAATTGTGTAATAAATGTGGTTAATTAATCTTGTCTTGTTATAATTATCTGGTTAACCTTTGGTGAATGCACTCGTGTATGTGTGTTGAACGTCCTGGGCACACATATGCGCTCACTTGGTTCATTTTCGGAACCGGGTGTCACATGGCAAGGACTCACCGAATTTTGAAAGTCCGATGAGTGGGACTTACCTCTGTAATGTTTAGTGCGATGATTTGTTGTCCAACCACGGAGTTGAATATGTGGACAACTTCTCTTGCTTGTCATGCCAAATCTCCTTTGGCATGTCATTCGGACATGTGGGCCACATGGTGGCCCGAGCCTTTCCGTCATCTTGATGAAGACTTGTTGATGTAGTGACGGCTTTTCCTTCTTGAAGATACTCTCTCATGAGCATGGTGAGGCTTCTCCTTCTTTTAAGGGTGTCACTTCGACTTTCATGATATTCATTAAGGTCAACACATACCTTGATCATGGATCAGAAGTTTCCTTGGACATGATGACATGTGGACTCCACAATCAAACAAGAAATGCTTCATCCACAATGTCACTTGCCCTAGGAAGATGGGCTTGGTCGAAGGGTAGGAATCCCAACAAGTGATTGTGGGATATCTTGGATCTTGAATGCTCTTTAATTTTCTTGTCCTTGGCCAAGGGCTTCATGCGGATGTTGTGTTAAATTCTTGCTTGGACATGGACAAGATACTTCAAGGTGGGCTAGTTAAACTTTAAATCCCTTGAAATTCCCATAGCCTCCTTGATTACAAGGGTGATGTTGATTCACCCTTGACCTCCTTGTAGGTGATAGCCACTGGAGTTGTGTTTGGAAGGAAGAATCCTCATGGGTCTTTAGGGAAATGATTCCCAAAGTGGCCCATGATGACAAGGATTTTCACAAATCATGTAAATATCCATGGCTTGGATCATCCAAACACTCCTCCGTTGACTTGGTCTTCATGATACTTTAGTGGGAGGTGTAGTTCCATAGCCAGCATGTCCACCTTGCTAAATGGTGTGCATGCCAAGCTAAAGGAACTAGAGCACTCTTCAATCCACCCCTTGAGTAGTGACCATATTCTCATCCATGACGAATAAGAATAGGACTCCTTCAGCTCTAGAAGAAAGGTGGTCATGGATTGGTAGACCAACCCATGACATGAATGTTGGATGAGGAGCCAACTATCCACCCTATGGTGGAGGCAAACCAAGAAGAAATCTTGGAGCCTCCCCCATCTTGGGGATGGATGACTCTTCGCTCCTACTGGAAGCTATTTCTTTTGCGAGAGGCAATGGTGTTGCCTAGCAGACATTTGTTGAGGTACACCATGAATCATCTTGCAGTTGAGCACTAGCGTCCTCGTTGTCCATCCCATGAAATGGGTTAGCCAACACAACCCCATTTTCACCACAAAAGGACAAAACTAAGAAGGGTAATCATGTCTAATAACTATTAGTACCTATAGCTTAATCACAAGTGATAGCTATCCTTCACTTCTTTTGCCTTCCCCGGCAACGGCGCCAGAGATGCTTGTTGGCGGCTACTAACGTCACAGATCATCTCTCGAAAGAGATAAGATCCGCAAGCGCACGAAACTATCGTGTAGCATTTTGCCCAAGAGTATTCCCAAGGGTATCGTATTTATCCCAAAGGAAGGCAATGGAGTAAAGTAAACACTACTCTTATGATCAAGCTAAGGAATACTAATCAATTATCAAGACAGGGTAAGTTGATAATATGGGTAGTGTGACACACACCTAAGCAATCCATTCTAAACGGTAAATGGGTCTTAATGGAGATTAAACTAAGAGTTGAGGAGTTACTCCTACAATGCCTCTGATATACATATACATAGCCTAGGTTAGATATTAATGAGCATGTCAATGGTGAATACTTATGCTAAGTTGTTCAACACATTGAGCATGGGTTTACCCCTAGCAAGAGTAGGCAACTCCCGCCAAGAGCATGTGGCATAGCCGAACGTGGAGGATTACAAAGGACATATAGGGTTGTGACCACCTACTGCCTAGCTTTTCAATCTATGGGTCTATGAGACATTCAACGCTACCTCATATCTTAGCACCATGCTAGCATATTAAGTAATTACCTTAAGAGCCCAAGCACAAGCCATCCTAAGGCAATGAACTAAATCATCATTGAACCAATGTTGATACATAGCACAAAAGATTCATATTAACATGATCATATCATAACTTATTAGACTATAGTGGGGGTTTGTAGTGTTTATGATGATAGATTAAGCGTGATATGGCATAATCATAAAGACTATTCCTACCACATACATGGAATCCACAATCAAACAAGAAACGCTTCATCGAAGTATATGAATAAAAGAAGACTAAAGATAATATCTTTATTATGCATAAAGTCACAAATATAAGAAAAGATACATGAGCCATACCTTTCCCAACTTGGACTTGGGACTAGAGGCTCTCCTCTCTATAGCTTAACTCCACTGAGGACTAAGAGAACTAGTGTATACAATAGAATGATGAGCAAGTGGTGTGTGTTAAAGTGAGGGGCGAGAGGTCCTATTTATAGCTTGGAGAAGGGTCGGTTCCCGCCACCAAAAGCGCGCGAATCAGTCACCTATGATCCCTTCAAGACGGGAGGAGCCAAGCGTGGTGTTTGACCACGTTTGGCGCCAAGCTCTAGTCGGTCGACCTGGTCTTGGCCATATTGGGGTTGTGCTTCCTCCAGGTCTCTACCAGGTGGGTCCCATTATTTTATATGGGTGCTACACTGTTGGATGGCCTCAGATACTTCTGTTTGTGGGCCATTTGATCCATGTGGTGCCATGTGTCGTCACTTTATTGGTTGGAATGATATTTTATAGGATCCATCCCCTTGTTTCACTTCAATTCTGTGTAAAATGCCTGCATGCACCAATTTCTCCATGTACAAGTGGAAATAGGTTAAATAGAAAGGTGATGTGTGCAAGAAATGATATTTCCTTCACATAATTGAGTTATAATGACGGGTGAAATTGGTATATAACAACCGTCAACATACATGTCTCAGGGGATCTCACCATCTATGATGGTAAACCTTCCATGCTCTCCTTTGATCATCTCGATCTTCGCCTCCCTTATGAATTTGTTCCCTTCATGCGCCGTCTTGAGTGTGTCCCAAATGTCCTTGGCCACCTCCAATCCATCGACTCAATTGAATTCCTTTCGAGTCAAGGAGGAGGTGATCACTCCAATCGCCTGAGCATTGCGATGGAGTAGAATAGCTTGCTCCGGAGTAATGTCCTCCTCATTCTTTGGAAGATAAACACTTGTCAAGACAATTTGTCACGAACTAGGGCTTAAGAAAATTAGGTGCATCTTCATGTTATGCTTCCACATTGTGTAATCCTTTCCATCAAATTGAGGAGGCTTCCCTATGAATATAGACCAATAATGGTTGTTAGAAATTAAACGCTCGTAATTGAACAGATATCGGACTTGTTGACTATTCCCATAGACGTCCTTGATCTCATTGGTCTCCTTGGTTTCCTTCTTGGGATGACCTAGATTCTCGCGAAGTTGTGCCTTGAGTTGCCGGACTTCATTATCATCATTTGGATCATCTTGAAACACATCAACATTTTTCATCTTGCCTTCTCCATCGATGATCACCGGAGTCTTGTTTTCACCCCTTTTTTCCATCTTCGATCCAAATGGTTAGACTATTGATGGAGATACCTGCTCTGATACCAATTGAAAGTTGCCTAAAGGGTGGTGAATAGGCAAAATGACCTAAAATGACTTAATAAAACGAGATTAAATAATAGGGGCAGACTAGTCCGGACAGTGTACAATGAAACCGTTAAAACTTGATTTTTATGATTTTTTTCGATTTTAGATGAACGAAAAGTAGAAACACAATCTAGCAACCTAATACGACTAGGATTGACAAGTATGGAAAATTAGATTGCAAGATTACAATGATGAACAATATGAAGAACAAGATGAACCCTAAAAGAAATTCTAGTGATCAACGAGAAAGTATAGGTACAAAAGAGACATGGTGTTTATCTCGAGGTTCGATCTCACACAGAAACCTATGTCCTCGTTGAGGAGCCCACGAAGGGTCAGGTTGCTCAACCCTTCCCTTTCCAAGTTGTCCCGAGGACAATTTGTCTTTTCACTATCACAAAGGGGTAACTACAATGTTCTTGGGGCTTCTCACAATTTGAGGCTCCCACAAATGATCAAGAGCAACAAACACATGAAGCTCAATAGCCACAAGTCACTAAGACGCAAAACCAAGTGCAAGAGATCAAACCGAGAGCCAAAGCACGAAGTTCTTCCTTCTGCCCTCGTCCCAAACACTAATACACTCAAGATTTCGTTCTAGAGGGCAAGTAGGCAGGTGAGAAGGCTTTGTATGGCTCTAGGATGCTTCTGGCGGCGCTAGGGTTCAAGAGAGGTGGTATCGCGGTCGGGGGATCTCTTTTTATAGGGGTCCTGATAGCCAACTATTTCCACCAACTAAAGTGCGGACTAGTTCGGCCTAATGGGTCCATGCTACGTCACACAGTGCAGAAGTGTGTCATACCCGCCAACGTTTGAATTTCAAATGGTCATGGCACACTGCACTATTCCGGTCCAAAATGGACTAGTCCGAACTACAACAAAACCTTATGGTCTGGCTGAAAACGGACAAGTCCGGTCACTGGGGCGGACAAGTCCGGTCACCAGAAATTAGTCCCAGAAGCCCCTTATCACACAACCATGTACTAGTCCACCTCACAATGCACTAGTCTAAACCACAATAGAACCTCTTGGTTCGGGTGGAAACAAACAAGTCTGGTAGGCCTGGACTAGTCCGACCAGTGTGGCGGACAAGTCCGGCCTCTCGAGACATAGTCTCGAAAACTCTCATTAAGTGTGGAATGGACTAGTGTGTTCCCAAACGAACAAGTCCAAAATACAACAGAAACTCTTAGTCCATCCTGAAACGGACTAAAATGGCGCACACGAACTAGTACGGCCTGGAACCCGAACAAGTCTGACCTCCTAGGGTTTTCTCTCAACAAGACTTGTCACTTGGGTTTTCTCTCAACCAAGATTTTGAGCCCTCTTCTATGATCTCAATGCATTTGATATAAACACCCTCAAGAACACTAGGCTAGTCTAAACTCAACACATAAGAAACCCTAGTTTCTACTCTTGAGTCTTCGACACCCGTTTCAAACTTTTCCTTTTGGAGGGTTTTTCATCCATTTCAATTTCACACATGTGCTTCAGATCAACTAAGATCATTAGTCTCTTAATTTGTTGTCATCAATCATCCAAAACCCACAGAGATACTTCTCGGTACCCTGCATATCGGATACCCTTTGGGACTGCAAAGAGCTCAAAGGAACTTCACCTGTCTGAGTTGAAGACCTCCGAAGGCCCCACATGTCATACAGAACTGGACCTGCCTCTCTTCTATGGTTAGTCCCAGTGACGCCACGTGTATCGTTAAACCGGAGCTACATTCCACACATGGGAAAGCTCCGGACTAGATACCCGTGTGGCACCCCCGGACCTAACCCCCGCCAGAGGGAAACTCCGATATTGACATGTCTACAACAACATCGGACCTACTCGTCCAAGACAGTAAGCTCCGGAGCTGCCACACGTCCAACCGCCGGACCTTCAACCTCAACAGGTAGAGTGGTGGACTTCCAACGGCTCAGACCTTCAAGGAACATTAAAGACCCAATTAAGCGTCATTAATGCTATCTTAATGACACACGATCGGAGGACCCTTAATACTAGTAACGCCATTGTCAAGGCACATTACCACACTATTAAGGGTAATTAATCTCATTAATTGTGTATTAAACATCAGTAACTGCTAGGGCCACATGTCGGGTCATGCTAACGATGTAACGGCTAGTCCTTGTACTATAAAAGGACTAGCTGAGCGATACACAAAAAGGGCCACATAGTCCACGCACGCTGAGACGAGTGACTCTAGTCTTTCACACTCAAGCTCTCAGACGCTCAATACAACAACAACACACCCCGTGGAGTAGGGTATTACGCTCAGGCGGCCCGAACCACGTAAATCCTTGTGTCAACTTGCCATCTTGTTCTGAATCTCTGCGCGTCCACGATCGAACTACAAACTTCGCGAGATACTTACGGTAGTACCAGGAGAATTGTCGGAATCACACTCCAACAGTTGGCACGCCAGGTAGGGGGGAGCGCCCGAGATTCAAAGATGGTGAACTCTGCTGCTGGATCATCCAACGGTAACCACGTTGAGCAACCTGTTGGAGGCAATCCCTCCAACATGCAGCAGCCAGCAGGTGTTGTGGCTCCAGCAGGATTCATGCCACCACCGCCACCATCTGCTCGTGCGAATCAAGTTGGACGCCGAGATGGGGCGACCGCATCGGTCACTGCATCGGTGAACCACAACCTTGAACACGTGATTAATGTCGTGCGTGCTCCTCTTCAACGCCCACCGCCTCCAGGAGCACCCTAAGGTGCGATGGAGCAGTGAAGAGCTGATGTGGAACATCTAGTTGCAGCAGCAGCCGATGGCATCAGCAATCAAGGTCCTCCCCCTCGGGGCGGGCCCCATCGCAGCATCAGACCATGTTAGGTAGACTTGGTCCACACGCTTCACAGCACAGGAGGTGTGCTGCATCTCAACAAGCAACGTTGTTGCCTTCTGGGGCGCGACATACACACACGGTAACAAGGCTTTCGACTCACGACCTCCAGGCGGAGCTCGATCGTCGTTACCGTCAACAGGACGGTCGCGTCCACATCGAGCGTGCTCGCGAGAGGCGAGAGGCTCGGGACAGTCCTGCTCCCGAGGGAGTAGGAGGAGGTTGTTCTACCTTGGTCATGCATCTACACATGGTGAGATGGCCGCAGAAGTTCCGGCTTCACCTGCCGGAGAAATTTGATGGGACCGTCAATCCCGCAGAATTTCTCCAAATCTACTCCACCGCTATCATTGCGGCTGGAGGCAATGAGGCCGTGACAAACAATTATTTCCACATGGCTTTAACTGGGACCGCCAGGTCTTAGTTCATGAGCCTTCTGCCTGACTCCATCAACAATTGGGCAGAGCTGTGCCAACAGTTCACTGCCGACTTCGGGAGTTCATATACCCGACCAGGCACGGAACTGGACCTTTTTGATGTCAAGCAGAAAGGGGGAGAGTCCCTGCGATCCTTCATCTAGAGGTTCTCCCAGGTACGAAACACCATTCCTTCTATCTCAAGTGCTTCTGTTATTGTAGCATTCAGACAGGGTGTTCGAGATAAGAAGATGCTGGAAAAGGTGGCAACCAAGGAAGTCACCAGCGTCACAGAACTCTTCAGCTTGGCAGACAAATGTGCCAAGGCTACGGAGGGCCGTGAAATGCACTCCCAACCACCTCCGGAGGACAACAAAAAGTCCTCCAAGGGTGAAGCCGCTACCTCCAGGAGTGGCAAGAAGAAGAAAAAGTCCAATGGCAAGAAGAAGCCGTCGGCCGGCACACCTACTGCCGCTGCTGCAACAGCTCCGGGTGGTCGGGGGCCACGCCCCGAGAAACAACATCAGCAGTCGTCTGAAGACGGTGGCAGTTCCAAGATGTGGTGTCCCATACACAAGACGAATAGCCACAATTTGGAAGGCTGCTGAGAGGTCCAGAACCTTGTCGAGCGCTACAACAAGCACCGGGAAGAAGCTCCTTTCCATCAAAGGGAAGGAAAACAAAAATTCGATGAAGCTCCGACTGAAGAGGAGTTAGGCTTTCAAGACCCCAAAAAGTCTTCAATGCTGTTTACACCTCTGTCGACGACGACTCCGACGTCTCTGACAACGAGCGTCGAAAAACCATGAACACCTTCTTTGGTGGTTCATGGGACATCACCTCCTGCCGTGTTCTCAAGACCATGCAACGGGACATGGCCTCTGTAGCTCCCACCGCCAAGGCGGAGCCTCATCGGAAGTGGATGGATACAGCCATTACCTTCGATGCTTCGGACTACCCGCGGAACATGATTGGAGCTGGCCAACTCCCACTGATGGTATCTCTGACCATCAATAACATCCAGCTCCACCACGTGATGGTGGACGAAGGTTCGGGGCTAAACCTCATAAGCTTCGAAGCCTTTGTCATGCTTCAGCTCCAACCTTCGGATCTTCGCCCCTCCTGACCTTTCTCAAGAGTAGGTCCGAGGGCCATCACTCCACTCGGTGCCATTACTCTCCCGATGACCTTCGGGACGCGGGAGAATTACAGGACTGAGAAGTTGATCTTCGATGTGGCGCAGATCAAATTACCTACAAATTCATAGCTGCTGCTCATTATGGCTACTTGGTGTTGAAGATGCCAACACCCTCAGGCGTTCTCCAGATCCGCGGAGATCGCACTGCCGGAGTTACTGCTCTGGAAGAACTCCATGCGCTTGCTACAGCGTAGGAGGAAGAATCCGGAAAGGAGCAAGCTCCGAAGCCCCCGAGCATTCATCATCGAGGCTCAACCTCCGCACCTCGTGTCCAACCAAGCTGCAACACCGATATTCTCGTCAAAGTCGTCCAAATTGGTTCCGATGCCGCTCAGACCACCCGTACTCATCACTTTCCTCCAGGCTAATGTCGATGTGTTCGCCTGGAAACCATCACAAATGCCTGGGATCCCTAGGGAAGTGATTGAGCACGATCTGAAGATTTATCCCGACGCTTGTCCTATACATCAGAAGCCTCAGAAGCAATCAGTAGAGCGACAAAACTTCATACGTCAAGAAGTGAAGAAGTTGCTCGAAGCTGGATTCATCCGAGAAGTCTTCCACCCAAAATGGCTGGCAAACCCAGTCGTTGTACCCAAGGCTGGCGGGAAGCTTCGGATGTGTATCGACTACACTACAATGAATAAGGCATGTGCAAAGGATCCATTCCCACTACCTAGAATAGATCAGATAGTGGATTCCACCTCCGGGAGTGAATTACTGTGTTTCCTAGACGCATATTCTAGGTATCATCAAATCAGAATGTCTAGGGAAGATGAAGAGCATACTGCCTTCATCACAGTAGATCGGTTATACTATTACACTTCCATTGCCATTCGGTCTCAAAAATGCTGCTTCAACGTTTGTGCGAGCTATGTACAAAACTTTTGGAGAGCTCATCAGAGATGTAGTGGAAGTGTACGTCGATGACATCGTCGTCAAGATCAATAACAAGGAGTCATTTCTTGACACCTTGCAAGCTGTCTTCGACAAGTTGCGAATCACACGCACAAAGCTGAACCAAGACAAGTGTGTCTTTGGGGTTAACTCCAGAAAGCTTCTTGGATTCTTGGTGAACCCCCGAGGAATATAGGTGAATCCATCAAAGATTATAGCTATTGAAGGCATGCAGCCACTAGCCCGCATCAAGGACGTCCAGAAGCTGACTGGATGTCTAGCTGCCCTCAGCATGTTCATCTCAAGATTGGCAGAATGGGCGCTACCCTTCTTCAAATTATTTGAGGAAGTCCGGACCATTCCAATGGTCTGAAGAAGCAAAAAAGGCTTTCCAAGAGCTAAAGCAGCTCCTCACCACCCTACCAACTTTGGTAGCTCTGAATCCTGGTGAGCCACTTCTTCTTTACATTTCGGCAACTAACGAAATTGTCAGCATGGTCCTCTTTGTGGAAAGACCAGAACCATCTCCAGTTCAGGGAGCTAGACCCCTCCGGGAGGGTCCGGAGCTACTTGAAGGCGAGTCTGGGTCCCAGCCCCCAGACCTAGACCCTCAAGGTGAGACTCCAGAGAATCAATCTCCTTCAAATGAAGGAGTTACTTTTGCTGAACAAGAAGATCCGGAGACCTCCGGGAAGGTCCGGATCACTTCAGAAGAAGCTACGGGTTCTTTTGACAAGAACCTGGAGGTCCCCGAAGAAGGTTCGGACCCCTCCGGGAGGGTCTGGGTTGATGAGGAGGAAGCTTCGGCCCCTCCGGGAGGGTCTGGGTTGATGAGGAGGAAGCTTTGGGCCCCTTCAGGAGGGTCTGGACAGTCCAATGCCCAGTGTACTTCATCTGTGAAGTACTCTATGATGCCAAGACTCAGTACCTGGAGGTGTATAAGCTGTTCTACGCATTTCTTATTTCCTCTAGGAAGCTTCAACACTACTTCCAAGCTCACAAGATTTCAGTAGTAACCTCCTATCCACTGTGTGCAATCTTGCATAACCCCAACTCTACTGGGAACATTGCAAAGTAGGCAGCAGTACTGGTCAAGTTCGATCTTGAATTCATCCCAAGACAAGCGATCAAGAGTCAAGCACTGGCGGACTTCGTGGCGGAATGGACCCCCTTTCCATCAAATCCTGGGGGCCCCAGTGAGCAGAAGCTGGAACCTAAGGTTCTGGCCTTCATTGAGCCTCACTGGACTCTCTACTTCGACGGCTCTGTGCAGAAGCAGGGGGCCGGAGCTGGAGTCCTTCTCCTCGCTTCGATCGGAGAGAAGGTCAGATACATGGTTCACCTTGACTTCAAGGCGAACAACAACATGGCGGAGTATGAAGCACTAATCTATGGGCTCAAGATGGCACTATCATATGGTGTCTAGCAGCTGTTGGTAAAGGGTGACTTAATAAAACAAGTGAAAGGTGAATGTTGCTGCAACAACCCTCAATTAGTTGCATATCTACTTGAAGTACAGAAGCTTCAGAAGGACTTCGAAGTCCTGGATCTTTGCCATGTCCACCGTCTCAACAATGCTGAAGCTGACGAACTCTCGACGAAAGCTTCAACCGGATCTCTGGTTCCCGACGGAACCTTCGTCCAGAGACTGTCAAGACCAACAGCTCAACCTGCCCAACTGAGCAAAGGGGGCAAAACCACCACCTTGAAGCTGGCGGTGCCAATGGCCCTGTTACCATGGCGTCCATCAAGAGTCATAGGTGCTGCAGGAAGCTCCGAGCAACCCAACACGCAAGACTCAAATGCTCAAGTTAGCTCCGATGCTTGGATCTCGGAGATCCGGAGCTACTTGAAAGACAATTTCCTTCTTGAAGACAATGTATCTGCTGACCGGATAGTCAGATTGGCTAAAAGATACACACTGGTAGAAGGGGATCTCTACCGGCGTGGTGCCAACGGCGTCCTAATGCGGTGCATTACAAGGGGAGAAGGCCGGGAGCTCCTCGTGGAACTCCATGGAGGCGAGTGTGGGAACCACGCGTCTTCCCGCACGTTGGTCAGTAAAGCCTTCCGACATGGTTTTTACTGGCCTACAGCACTCCAGGATGCAACCGAGCTAGTGAAGAAATGCGAAGCATGCCAGTTCCATGCAAAGCAAATTCACACACCAGCTCAACCTCTACAAATGATACCTCCTACATGGACATTCGCTGTGTGGGGGATGGATATCTTGGGACCTTTCCCAAGAGCTGTCGGAGGTTACAAGTTCCTGTATGTTGCCATCGGCAAGTTCACCAAGTGGCCAGAAGCAACTCCAGTTGTGACAATAAACAAGCAATCAGCTATCAATTTATTGCAGTCCATCGTATGCAGATTCGGAGTTACAAACAAGATCATAACTAACAATGGGACTCAATTCACCAGCTCTGCATTTCAAGGATATTGCGAAGACCTCGACATTCAGGTCAGCTACGCTTCTGTAGCTCACCCGGCAAGCAATGGCCGAGCTGGGAGAGCAAATGCAAAAATCCTAAAAGAACTCAAGACGCGCACATATGAGCGCCTGAAAAACATGGAGCCAACTGGATCGAAGAGCTTCTGCCCACCTTGTGGGCAAACAGGACAACTCCAAACCGGTCACTTGGAGAGACACCCTTCTTCTTGGTGTATGGAGCTGAAGCAGTCCTTCCTCCGGAAATCACCTTGGGGTCACTTTGGGTCCGGACCTTCGACGATGCCATGCAGGACCAGCTCTGGCATGAAGACCCTGACCTCGTCGAAGAGGGAAGGTGCCAAGCAGCTATTCGAAATGCACGATACCGCCAAGCGCTCCAGCGCTATCACCAAAGGAATGTGCATAATCGACAGCTCGAGGAAGGCGATCAAGTGCTACAGAGAATACAAACTCGAGAAGGGTTAACCAAACTTTCCCCCAGCTGGGAAGGACCCTTTCGAGTAATCAAAGTATCCCATCCCGGATGCGTTCGCTTGGCAACTGAGGATGGGACACCGCTCCCTAATCCTTGGAACATTGAGCACCTCCGCAAGTTCTATACTTTAATATCACGGAGGTGAGTATGTAATTACATGTGATGTATTTTATAGCATCATTGTACAGAGTCAGGTAGCTCCTCCGGGAGAACAGCCGGACCTTTCCCGAAAGGTCCGCAAGGTTCAGGCGACACTTGACACAGTCTCAGAACTAAAAGTGAAGCTAGCTACCCTGGGTCAAACAAGATATGTAACACACTTAGCCTGGTTCCATACCCTAAGAGTGTACTTGTTTCCCCTGTACCCTGGACTTATAATGAAAGACATCATTATGCGAAAATAGACTCCACGTGCATTTACTTTGTACATGCTCAATCTTTTTTATTTTTCTCTTTCTTGTCTATAACAAAGTTGTGCAATTCTCAAGAAACTTTAGGTCAAACAATTCATATATAATTCAAGTTGCATTGTTAAAATCTTTCGGGTCTTAACATTGTTGAATGGCCTACTCGCCTGAATGCCGCCAAGCCAATCTAGGTCCGGAGTGTGCTATCGACTTAGCCTGGTCCTGTACCCTAAGTACGCCACTCTACCTACACCCCGGCAGGCCAAAGTAAGGCGAGTCCAGAAAACGATTGGACCTGGAGAAAACACGCCAATGCACTTGATTGTATAAAGAATTGTTGTCGACCTAAAAGTTTCTTTCGGGAATAGTAAGCCGCAATCAAGTTATAGATAAGAAACAAATTTTACTATTTTTCTTTACTTGAGTGTGCAGGAAAAAAAAAAGATCTCATGATAGTGGTGGATGAAGCCGGAGCTATCAAAGATCCAACACCCCCTAAGGTGGTCCGCTGTTGATGTTTCAAACATTGATAGTAGGCGTTGCCGGAGCTGCCAAGTTCTGGCAAATCCAGGGGACCAACCATCAACGTGAAGAAAAGATGGTGGGAGGACACCCCAATGGGGTCTGCTGCCAACGGTCCGCGTGTTGACAGCGGACGCTGGCAGAGCTACTAAGCCCTGTCATCCCCAGAGGACCACCTGTCGACGTTCTACACGTTGATAAAGGTCGTTGCCAGAGCTACTGAGCTCTGAAAACCTCAGGGGGCCCTACTATCAACGACTTCGGACCTGCAAACTACAAGTTCGAAGCACGCAAGTCTTCAACAAAATGCTACATCCTCTTGGTACATGTTCACAATCAAATTGTGTACATCTACCAGGGGGCCAAGTGAGACAAACGTGTTGAAGACAAAAAAATGAAATTCATAAATTTCTTGGATTTCATTAATCTGGAGACAAGATATTACAAAATTGAGGAAAAGAAGAGAAAATACAAGCAGGAGATACAAGGAGAAAATCATAAATCCTATGAAAGAATGAGGCAACCTTCTGGGCAACCTCAGACACGCTGGCCTTGGCGGCATCTCGCTCTCCGTCGATGGGACCTTCGAGCACCGGGTCTAGTGGGAAGTGAGGATCCTGGCTTGTGTAGCACGTCAGCATGTACTCTGCGATGTTCTTCGCCAGGGATTGTTCTTTGGTTTCCAACTGGTCCACAATGACATCGTCCATCTTGTTGAGCTTGTTGCCCGCCGAGCTCAACGCCTGCAACGCTTGGTCCAGCTCCAGCTCTGGGTCATCCGGACGCACGGGACTAAAACCCAGCGGCGTCAGCACGTCGTTGGCTTTGCCCAAGAAGTCCCAAACTTGTTGGGACTCCATAGCCCTTGAGCCTCGCACCTCTTCCAAGGACCTCCTGGTTGCCACAAGCTCCGAATCCTCCCGGGCAAGGCGCTCGACCTCTTTGGCGTTCTGCTGAATCTTTTCAACAACTTGCCTTTCGAGTTTACCAAGCTCCTATTCCCGAATGTGGATCTTGTTCTGGCAGCTGACCAGGTCTCTCTCCCAGCCCCGCACTTTCTTCTCCCTAGCAGTAACCTCATTCTCCCTCTTGGTGAGGTCTTGTCCCCGCTGCCAGGCCTTCTTCTCCTCTTTCTCGCAGAGCTCCTCCAACTTCTTGGTGCGCTCCGCGAGGCTCTTGTCACCCAGAGTCAGCCTCTAAGTAAGCTCCTCCTCCCTCTTCCCGAGGTCATCCCGTAGCTCCAGGAGTTTTTGCTCTTCATCTTCAAGCTTTTTCTCGCGCTCCTCAAGAGGCTCCTGGTGCTTGACAAGGTTGTCGTGGATGGTGCCGAGCTTCTCTTGGCGGTCATTTTCTGCTTCATTAGCAGCCACAGACTGTTCGTGGATGGCCCAGGACTGGTTGTCGAGGGATCGCACCATGCTTTCCCTCTCATCCAGCAGCTGACCCCAGTACTCCAACCAGGCCTTCTCCCTTTTCACCCACTCCTTGTTGTCGGCCAGCCTCGTCTGTGCCAGCTTGGTATCGAATTGGAGCCGGTTGCACCACCTCCTAAGGGTTTGGCGCTCCTCCTCGAGGGCCTTGCTGTCGTGGTAAAAGGCCAGCTGAACTTGACGAAGGCTGGAGCATGCATTGTCGATGGATAACGACAAAGGGATTGGCTCCGGACCTGTTGGGGTCCTCTACGCTGGCTCCAGCGGGTTCTCCATAACAAAAATTAGGTCCCACTCTACAAGAGCGATCCCCTGAGCTTCCGCGGCACTAGGGCCGCCTAGCCTCGGTCGTCGCCAAGGAGGGTCCTGCAACGGAAGTTCCTACCTCCGGAGTCGGCTCTGAAGGTCCCGCCGCCAGGTCATCAGCAACTGGTCCCTCTGGCAAAGAACTAGTCACTTCGTCTGGGCACCCTAGCTCAGACACGGGTACTTCCGGAATCACCACCTCCGGGGCAGGCATTGAAGATTCGGCCGGAGCTGAGGCCACTTTCAGCTCTGGTGCTGATGCGTCCTCCACTGTCGGTTCAGGTGTCGACGCTTCGACCTCCACCGGCTCGGGCGCCGGCACTTCCACGACAACCGTCTCAGGCGCCGGAACTTCATCAACACCCAGCTCCATCGTCGGGGCTTCCATAACATCCGGCTCTAAGGCCGGAACTGCAGCTACCTCTGGCTCTAAGGCCGGAGCGTCCGTCATCACAACATCCAAAACTGGAGCTTCAACCTCCGGAGCTGGTGCCGCTGGTACATCTTCATTCTCGTGGTCCAGCACTACCACGGGAGATTCAGGAGATGACTCGAGGTCAAGGACCACGACAGGTGGCACAGTAGCTGTCGCGTCCTCAGCCACCACCTGGGGCGGCGCTGGAACTGGAGTCGGAGCCTCCGCCTGCACAGCATCAGCCGCTGTTGCAGGAACCGGAGCTTCAGTCCCTTTTTTGGGTACCCTGTGGATGAAGGACGAAGAAACTCAAAATACGATTACAATAAAAACAATAAGCTAAGGTAAAAAATCAAATTTACCTTGGAAGGCTTCCGCTCCAGCTAGCGTGGAACCTCTTCACCGGACGCTCAGGACCGGACTCTGTCGCCATTGGCGTAGTAGCTCCGGAAGGCTCCCTGGAGCTTGCTGCCGACGTCAGCAATGTCTTGGTTGAGGCCCCCCTCGACTGAGAAGGACCCTCGGACCTAGAACCCTTAGCAGGCCCTGGTACCGGAGTCACATGGCCGGAGCTGGCATCCTGGGGATACGCCGATGTTGGAGTAGGTGTCGCCGTTGAAGACCTCCCCCGCTGGGGAGAAGGTGCTGTTGTAGAAGGAGCAGGTCTGACGGACCTCCCGTTAGAGTGCTTCAATTTCCTTTTTTGGCTGGAGGGCTCCGCCAACTCTTTGCCCTTGCCTACGACTTCAGCTCTTGGCTTCGGGGCAAGAGCGAAGGCACCCTCTGAAGCTCCAGGGATCGCCACCCCGGAGGTTTATCACCTCTCCATCAGGCCCAAGTAGTCCAACAGCGACATCTTCCTCAGGAGCTCTCTACACTCCTCTGGTATCATATTCAGAGGAAGTAAGGCCGCCGGTGGAGACACGTCACCAGGGCTGATGTTCCCAGGTTGGAACTTCTTGAGATGGGTCTTCAAGGCTTCATCGTTCAAGTTGGTTCCCAAACCAACCTCAATGCGGTTGGTATCCATCTCACTATTGAAGGCCCAGGCAGGCTGCCCCCTAGCCCTCCGCGGGGCCACCTGTTCATCAAGAAGTTGCTGAAGACCATCTGGGGGGTCACCCCACCTTCGACACACTCCTGGATTCCGTCTAGAATGGGCCTATACTCCCTCGATAGCTCCGGCACGTCACTCCAAGTGTCAGTGTCAATGCGGGGGAGGCCTTCAGGCAGTTCCAGCCTCTCGTGTCCCTCCGCGATGATGACCAACCAGTCTTTCTTCCAGTCATCCCACTTGCCGGAAGGTAAGGACCTCAAGTACTTGAGGGGGAGTTTTTTCGCTTCACGAAATAGTAGAAGCCGATGAACTCATCACTCTTCCCAGTGGGGTGTACAGTGAAGAAAGTCTGGAACAACTCCACGAAGGGGGCACACCCAGCCACATCTTGCAAAAGTGGACGAAAGTCGCCACCAGCAAGATTGAGTGGGGGGCAAGATGGTAGAGCTGCAGACCATAGAAATCTAGCAGCATCAGAAAGAAAGTGGAGAAAGGCGGGATCAAACCCGCCATGGCGTACCCAAGGAAGTACACCATATCTCCGGCTCACTCCTTCTCGAAGGGAAGCTTGCCGCAGAAAATGTTGTTGTCAAAGGAGTCACTGGACCAACCCATGTAGGTTCGAACCCTAGACAACTCCTTCTTGCTCCCAATGCGGCTCTTGGGGAGTCCCAACTTCATCGCAGCACAGCGGGGCGAGAGATGAAAAGCAAGCGAAAGTTTGGAGGATTCAAGCGCAAGTTCAAATGAAGGCGTAAGGAATCCCCAAACGGTGCGCGCTTTCCTTCTTAAGTAAGCCCCCGCAACGCTTGGATGGAAACCGCAGAGGAGACAACGATATAGTTCAAAAACTTCACCCTGCCAATGACAAGGGTGCCTGGGGCCACCTTGACGATCAAGTCAAGGTCCCTACCCCAGGCGAAAAGTTGTCATCATGAGACGTGGGAAGCCCGAGGGCAGCGGCCTGACAGGGCGTGCGGAACCGATACAGTTTTTGTATCGGAAACTGGCGACCTTCAATTGTGTGAGATCCGCACGCTCAGATCTCACCTGCCGCTTCCAAGATATGCCACGCGGTGATGGTTTAACTGCGGACCACCACCCCAACGGCACATCCAAAGACCCTTGAATACACAGTGCAAAAATCAAAGAACAGACCCACCTCCAGTAGAAGGACTTAATCCAAAAAGTCTCTCCCAGAGGTGGGCCCAGGGGGGCACTATTGGTACCCTACGTACCGGATACCCTTTGGGACTGCAAAGAGCTCAAAGGAACTTAGCCTATATAAGTTGAAGACATCTGAAGGCCCCATGTGTCATACAGAACCGGACCTGCCTCCCTTCTATGGTTAGTCCCAGTGTCGCCACGTGTATCGTTAAACCGGATCTATATTCCACACATGGGAAAGCTCCAGACTAGATACCCGTATGGCACCCCCGGACCTAACCCCCAACAGAGGGAAGCTCCGGTATCGACACGTGTACAACAACATCGGACCTACTCGTCCAAGACAGTAAGCTCCAAAGCTGCCACACGTCCAACCGCCGGACTTTCAACCTCAACAAGCAGAGTGGTGGACTTCCAACGGCTCGGACCTTCAAGGAACATTAAAGACCTCAAGACCCGATTAAGTGTCATTAATTCTATCTTAATGACACACAATCGGAGGGCCCTTAATACCAGTAACGCCACTATCAAGGCGTGTTACCACACTATTAAGGGTAATTAAGCTCATTAATTGTGTATTAAACATTAGTAACCGCCAGGGCCACATGTCGGGCCAGGCTAACGATGTAACGGACAGTCCTTGTACTATAAAAGGACTAGCCGAGCGATACACAAAAATGGCCACATACGTCCACGCACGCTGAGACGAGTGACTCTAGTCTTTCACACTCAAGCGCTCAGACGCTCAATACAACAACAACACACCCCGTGGAGTAGGGTATTACGCTCAGGCGGCCCGAACCACGTAAATCCTTGTGTCAACTTGCCATCTTGTTCTGAATCTCTACGCACCCACAACCGAACTACAAACTCCGCGGGCTACTTATGGTAGTATCGGGGGAATTGCCGGAATTACACTCTGACAATACCATTGATGTTTCTTACGTCACAAATAAAAATACGCAAGCGCACGGAAACTATCGTGTAGCACTTCCCCTTAAGAGAGTATTCCAAGGGTATTGAATCCAAGGAACGTGTGTGTAATCTTACGAACTAATTCACCCAAGGACACAAAGTTGTTTGGTAGGCAAGAAAAAGAGAGGAATTCAAAGTATTGATTCTAATTCAAATGAATTTGTAGTAGTTGCTTGCTTCGAGCACGGGTTTACCCCTAGCAACACTAGGTGACTCCCGCCAAGAGCCTATGGCATAGTCGAACGTGGAGAATTACAAAGGACAGATAGGGCTGTCACAACCTACTGCCTACCTCTTCAATCCGTGGGTCTACGAAATATTCACTGGTAATTTCTAACCTAAGAACCACGCTTACATTCTAAATCACAACTCTAGTTGTTTCGAACACAAAGCTACAACTAGAGCCTCTAATAAATAAAGCAATGAACCCACAAGTAACTACTTGTGCAAACTACTATGAATTGAGAATCAAACTTGAATTGAATTCACAAAGGATTACATGATTTGAATAACACCTTTGTAGGGGTACAAGTGTAGAAGAGGGACTTGACAAGCCCAAGCCTCCTCCTAAACTCTTCATCGCACACTCCTTCTACTTGGCAGCCTCTAGGACTACTCTAAACTTTAGGAATGGTATTCTATTCTCAACTTTTGGTGTGTGTGTGAAGTGAGGTGTAGGGTTCTATTTATAGGGGGGAGAAGAGTCGGTTCCCGCCACAAAATACGCGCGAATAAGTCACCCATGACCTCTTCAAGCCGGGAGGAGCCAACACATGGCGTCTGACCGCAATTTGCGCCATGACCTAGTCGCCCGACTAGGGGGGTTGACCGACCTGATATTGGCCCCGTTGGGGTTGTTCTTCCTCCAGATCCCTGCCAGGTGGGTCCCATCCCCTTATATGGGTGCTACACCATTGGATGGCCTCGGATACTTCTGTTTGTGGGCCATTTGATCCATGTGATGACACGTGGCATCGCTTGATTCATTGAAACCCAATTTTATGGATTACTCCCTGCATGTCTTGGTATTTTGGGTCTAAATTCACCTGCATACAAATAAACACCAACACTTGTGGAATTGGTTAGTTTTAAACCCTACCATTATGTTGTGTTTCTCTTTTGTGCACATTCTGAGGTGAATTGACGGTCTAAATATGGCTCTTAAGGACCATCAACCAACTCCACACAATTAGTCCTTTGCTCGTCCTCGAGTGAAGGCAAGAAAAAGAACTAAGGTGCTGTCATAAATTTGCTTATAAGTTAGAAAATGAGGATACTAGATATTTCAACTCATACGTCAATTCATGAGTTCCCTTTTTGAGAAATGTGGCTGCCACATCAATCTTGGATGTTTGAAGAGTGGAATGGTTGGAATGTAGTTCTCTTGGATCTTCTCCTGCCGAAATGATCTGATGATTTGCTATATTCGGAAAGTCAAAGAAACAATTGCCCTTTTCTGTCATTTGGAATCTCTCAAGTTTCTCAAAGTGTTTTTATCCTTACCTTGGCATGTTTTGCCAATTTTGTCCCTATACTAAATATGGCTATATATATAGCTTGGTAGGGATAAATGTGGCACACATTGCAATTCATGTATTACTAAGTCAAAAACTTGATCCTATAAGAGACTCATGCAACAAACAAATGGACAAAAGAAATCCTTGTGCACATGAATGGAATGGATACATATGGACTCCATAATTTTCTCTCTTTAAGGATGAAACATGGCTACTCTCTCCTTTTTTTTTGAATTTTGTAGCCATGTCTTCTACTCCTTTTTATTTTTCTATAGAGATTTGATAACCAATATGTATGTAGTTTTCTCTGTTTGATGGATGAATGGTGGATGCAAATTCTCAATGTGAGAAATTTTGCATGAATAGGGTGCACAAGAATTTCTAAGTCAAAAGTTCATGCATGTCACTCTATTGGGTCACAAATTTGACAAAGTTCAATGAAAGGTAAAGTGGCATATGTATGTGCTTTTCAAGATCATGTATCATATGGCCGTGGTGGGTATGTAAATCTCCAATGAGAGAGTCGGGCAAAGTTCAAGACTCCAAATTGTGCAAACATCAAAAATCAATTTCAAGCAAGGAGATATCTCGTCAAGTAACTCATTTACCATATCACACTAGTCAAATACTTAGATGACATGTTTTCCTATTATGCTTGTGGGAATCATAAACAGATAATAAATCAAAATACAAAGTATTCAAATTTTCAGCTCAAGCAAATTTTGACTACTAAGTTTTAAATGTTAATTGTTGAGTTGAATTTCCTTCATATATTTAGTATTAAATATCAAATCAACTCAAACAGTAATGTAGCATGCATATTTAGGGGTGGGAGATCCAAACCGAATTTGTGAAGCGAAACGAAGTTGTGTGGGGCCCACACCAGGTCGGCCGACCAGGGGGTTCAGCCGACCCTCTTCTGGCCTCTTTGTTGCTCTGTTTTGACGTGTTGAGTCATATAATCGGTTGTGACGTGTTTTGAGATGGAACACTAATTTTGTACATCGGGATTTTGTGAATTCGGGGTACCTCCCCCACACTTGTTCCCCAAATTCTTTATTCACACAAAATAAACTAAAGACGGAACTTTACCGGATTAGCTGAACCGGTAAGTTCCTTTTATTGAACACAAATATGGGGATGCTTACATTATTCAACATAATGAAATAAAAAAATTGGAATAAAACTAAACGAAACTAGTAAGCATCCTATGCGGTCAGGACATCTATACTAAGGAGCATTGTAGATGTCGGTCTTCCCAACGGCATTGCATATGCGCCGCAACTTGGCGCTCATGCCACGGCGAACACAATCAATATCCTCCTTGAGGGTTATGAGCTCATCCTTCAGTTTCGCCCTCTCGATGCGCCCTTCAGCCACTAAGTCTGATAGCTTCTTGTTCTCCAAACGGAGAGAAGCTAATTTCTTAGAAAGATTTGCCACTGTAGGGGCACGAAGAGATTTCCCGTCGCTGTCCTCAAATTGGCCAGGTGGCCCTCTAATAGCAGGTGACGAGAGGTGACACCTAATCTTGTTGGGTGACGAGCCCGTCGATTCCTCCATTGCCAAAGTATCCACTTGCTTGAAAAAGCCTTTGGCATAGCCTCCTTCAGGCTTGCGCACCCCGTGGATAATCAGGCGGTCTCCCACACGCTCAGGCGAGGTACACGTAGGTGACTTGTAGTGGTGGCTCACTATGTCATCGTCCTTGGTCTTCAGAGTGTACATGAACAACTCGTCGGGATGCAGCATTGGGAGAGACTCATCTTTTTCAGGAAAAACATGGGTCTTGACTGACCTAAGGCCAGTCGCAGTCTGAGGACGTGCAGGTGTCATCGACTTTATGGTCGTCCTCCGAGGGGAGAGCGACTGTTCAGCACCACGAGGTGTGGTGCTACGCCCATGTGAAGTCTTCGTCAGTGGCGGGATCATGGTGAGAGGCACGACTTCCAATGCCATGACGGACTCCAAAGTAAGGGGAGACTTTTCAATGGCTGGTGTGATGTCTCTGCTCAGGTTGAAGGTTGAGCTAGAGTGGGGATGAGGCAAAATATCCTTGTCGTCCATGACTTGGAATAGGAGATGGATTTTTCTATATGGTGCAAGGTTCTCCTCTCTGTTCCCGTCAATAAATATTCGAGGGAAGTACGATAGCACCGAGGGTCTTGTTGAGATACATCGGGAGAGTCCGCACGCGAAAACAGAAGGCTGACGGTGCAATGGGGAGGTCAGCCGACCCCTTCCTGGCTCCGTACGGGCCAAGTTTTCGTGGGTTGGCTTAATGGTTGTAACACCCTCATTTTCATGCATCATGCCCTGCATACACTCATATACATATATAAAATTAACCCACATAAAGAGGAACGAGTTTAAAATTTATTTGGAACAAAACCGCACTTAAAATGCAGGAAAGTGCGGACTAGTCCGATTTTACTGAGGACTAGTCTGATTTCTCTCTGACTAAAAACGGACTTGTCTGTTTTTTTTTGCGTACTAGTCCGATTTTGCCTCTGGAAACTTTCGGACTTGTCCGATTTTGTGCGGACTAGTCCGATATTCCAAGAATCCTTGAAAATTTGCTAAGTCCCTGGACATTTCTGGACTAGTACGGTGTTCCAGCGGACTTGTCTGATTTCCTCTCTGACTAAAGTCGGACTTGTCGGATTTTTCACCAGACTTGTCCGATTTTCTCTCTGGACAACTTCAGACTAGTCCGGTCCTTTTCGGACTTGTCCGATATTTCACGACTTCGAGTTGATCTTTTGTTTTACGACTTGTTTCTTGGGTTTCATGTTAAGTGGGCCTAGGGACGTCGTGCCTAACTCTTTTAGAGCTCATGTGGGACTCTAAACCGGCCTCTACTCCTCTCAAACTCGAAATCCATCTAACCCTAGCCTCCACCTCTATATAAACAACCCCACCCCTTTGCTTGACATCTATTTGCCACTTTTCCACCCCACCCAAACCCTAGTTCGTGAAGAGAAACCATCGAGGAGGGAGGAGAAGATCCCAAGCAAGAAGAAGTAGAGGAGGAAACGAAAGAGGATCAAGATCTCCACCAAGCTTTCGTTCTTCATCACCAATTGATCTCCAAGTTCATCCCCAACCCTAGATCATCAAGATCCAAGTGTTACCTCCAAGTTTCTTGATTCATTGGAGTTCTAAACACCTGGTATACTTTCTATTCTCTTTTCCTTACGATAATTCAACACCTAATCTCCAAATTTACGTCGATCTAGAAAACCCTAGTTCGCTAGTCCTGCGAAGTGCGGACTAGTCCGGCCTGCTGCAGACTAGTCTGATTTTGCTGATTAAATTGCATCAAATTAATTCTAAAATTGATTTGAATCAACTCCAAACCTATATAAACTTGTTAAAATCTATTAGAACTAATTAGTGATCATTAAAAGCAATCTATTAACAAGTTCTACCTTGCATTTGCATCAATCATACATATCATGTCATACTGAGTAATATTTGGGCACTCTTTGATTGTGTTTCTTATCTTGTATGAGTATTGTGTGGATTAGACGGGTTTGCACTAGAAAGTGTCGCAGAGGATCTACAACACCAATAGTTTGAAGGCTTTGACCCTAATCAACCGCAAGAGCAAGGCAAGTGTCCTTGAAGCATATTGATCCTGTTTTAAAATAAATGTTTTGTTTGGAAATTGCATGCTTGTGTCAATTTGATGGGAAACCCTATGATAGGAAGTTTACTAGCTTTGTTTGACCACCCTTGTCACCTGGAATTATGATAGAGAGTCGGGAGGGGCTTTTTACCTTTTTGCTTCGCTTAATTAATTGGGATGGGAAAACAACACTACACATTTAATTATGCATTAATGATATTCTGGTTAATGTGAACTGGTCAATACTGTATGGTAATGGGTGATCTAAGCAAGCCCAGTATGTGGATGGGTTGGATGTCATGGTGGTTTGCTTGCTTTAGATCTAAGGACCGGTTCATGCGAGAATAAGCCAGGACTACAGTGCCACCACGAGGCCAAGTATGGGTGCGGCGTAGCTGATTAATTAGGGCTTTGCTAGTGCTGTTTGGACCATTGTGGATGCTCGAGGAAGGGGTAGTCGGATTGGGTTTGTTGATGATTGGTGGGACTACCCTGGGATCCGAATGGCTCAAGAGGGGGCCCTTGGTTGAATATGTGCTTTGTGGGAGACATTGCCACCGATGAAACCTCAGTCGGGTCTAAATAGGCTAGTAATCCCTTTGTAAAGGCTATTTTGTGATCCCTTGGTCATACACCAAATCTTGGCCAGGTGGCCCTCTAATAGCAGGTGGCGAGAGGTGACACCTATTCTTGTTGGGTGACGAGCCTGTCGATTCCTCCATTGCCAAAGTATCCACTTGCTTGAAAAATCATTTTGCATAGCCTCCTTCAGGCTTGCGCACCCCGTGGATAATCAGGCGGTCTCCCACACGCTCAGGCGAGGTACACGTAGGTGACTTGTAGTGGTGGCTCACTATGTCATCGTCCTTGGTCTTCAGAGTGTACATGAACAACTCGTCGGGATGCAGCATTGGGAGAGACTCATCTTTTTCAGGAAAAACATGGGTCTTGACTGACCTAAGGCCAGTCGCAGTCTGAGGACGTGCAGGTGTCGTCGACTTTATGGTCGTCCTCCGAGGGGAGAGCGACTGTTCAGCACCACGAGGTGTGGTGCTACGCCCATGTGAAGTCTTCGTCAGTGGCGGGATCATGGTGAGAGGCACGACTTCCAATGCCATGACAGACTCCAAAGTAAGGGGAGACTTTTCAATGGCTGGCGTGATGTCTCTGCTCAGGTTGAAGGTTGAGCTAGAGTGGGGATGAGGCAAAATATCCTTGTCGTCCATGACTTGGAATAGGAGATGGATTTTTCTATATGGTGCAAGGTTCTCCTCTCTGTTCCCGTCAATAAATATTCGAGGGAAGTACGATAGCACAGAGGGTCTTGTTGAGATACATCAGGAGAGTCCGCACGCGAAAACAGAAGGCTGACGGTGCAATGGGGAGGTCGGCCGACCCCTTCCTGGCTCCGTACGGGCCAAGTTTTCGTGGGTTGGCTTAATGGGTGTAACACCCTCATTTTCATGCATCATGCCCTGCATACACTCATATACATATTTAAAATTAACCCACATAAAGAGGAACGAGTTTAAAATTTATTTGGAACAAAACCGCACTTAAAATGCAAGAAAGTGCGGACTAGTCCGATTTTACTGAGGACTAGTCCGATTTCTCTCTGACTAAAAACGGAGTTGTCTGTTTTTTCTGCGTACTAGTCCGATTTTGCCTCTGGAAACTTTCGGACTTGTTCGATTTTGTGTGGACTAGTCCGATATTCCAAGAATCCTTGAAAATTTGCTAAGTCCCTGGACATTTCTGGACTAGTACGGTGTTCCAGCGGACTTGTCTGATTTCCTCTCAGACTAAAGTCGGACTTGTCGGATTTTTCACCAGACTTGTCCGATTTTCTCTGTGGACAACTTCAGACTAGTCCGGTCCTTTTCAGACTTGTCCGATATTTCACGACTTCGAGTTGATCTTTTGTTTTACGACTTGTTTCTTGGGTTTCATGTTAAGTGGGCCTAGGGACGTCGTGCCTAACTCTTTTAGAGCTCATGTGGGACTCTAAACCGGCCTCTACTCCTCTCAAACTCGAAATCCATCTAACCCTAGCCTCCACCTCTATATAAACAACCCCACCCCTTTGCTTGACATCTATTTGCCACTTTTCCACCCCACCCAAACCCTAGTTCGTGAAGAGAAACCATCGAGGAGGGAGGAGAAGATCCCAAGCAAGAAGAAGCAGAGGAGGAAACGAAAGAGGATCAAGATCTCCACCAAGCTTTCGTTCTTCATCACCAATTCATCTCCAAGTTCATCCCCAACCCTAGATCATCAAGATCCAAGTGTTACCTCCAAGTTTCTTGATTCATTGGAGTTCTAAACACCTGGTATACTTTCTATTCTCTTTTCCTTACGATAATTCAACACCTAATCTCCAAATTTACGTCAATCTAGAAAACCCTAGTTCGCTAGTCCTGCGAAGTGCGGACTAGTCCGGCCTTCTGCAGACTAGTCTGATTTTGCTGATTAAATTGCATCAAATTAATTCTAAAATTGATTTGAATCAACTCCAAACCTATATAAACTTGTTAAAATCTATTAGAACTAATTAGTGATCATTAAAAGCAATCTATTAACAAGTTCTACCTTGCATTTGCATCAATCATACATATCATGTCATACTGAGTAATATTTGGGCACTCTTTGATTGTGTTTCTTATCTTGTATGAGTATTGTGTGGATTAGACGGGTTTGCACTAGTAAGTGTCACAGAGGATCTACAACACTAATAGTTTGAAGGCTTTGACCCTAATCAACCGCAAGAGCAAGGCAAGTGTCCTTGAAGCATATTGATCCTGTTTTAAAATAAATGTTTTGTTTGGAAATTGCATGCTTGTGTCAATTTGATGAGAAACCCTATGATAGGAAGTTTACTAGCTTTGTTTGACCACCCTTGTCACCTGGAATTATGATAGAGAGTCGGGAGGGGCTTTTTACCTTTTTGCTTCGCTTAATTAATTGGGATGGGAAAACAACACTACACATTTAATTATGCATTAATGATATTCTGGTTAATGTGAACTGGTCAATACTGTATGGTAATGGGTGATCTAAGCAAGCCTAGTATGTGGATGGGTTGGATGTCATGGTGGTTTGCTTGCTTTAGATCTAAGGACCGGTTCATGTGAGAATAAGCCAGGACTACAGTGCCACCACGAGGCCAAGTATGGGTGCGGCGTAGCTGATTAATTAGGGCTTTGCTAGTGCTGTTTGGACCATTGTGGAAGCTCGGGGAAGGGGGAATCGGATTGGGTTTGTTGATGATTGGTGGGACTACCCTGGGATCCGAATGGCTCAAGAGGGGGCCCTTGGTTGAAGATGTGCTTTGTGGGAGACATTGCCACCGATGAAACCTCAGTGGGGTCTAAATAGGCTAGTAATCCCTTTGTAAAGGCTATTTTGTGATCTCTTGGTCATACACCAAAGGAAGTGTATGTGACGCCCGGTTCCGAAAAATGAACCAAGCTAACGCATGTGTGCCCAGGATGTTCAACACACATACACGAGTGCAATCACAAAAGAGTATACAGAAAATTACCACAGAACAAGATTAATTACCAAATTTTATTACACAAACCATATTATCCTCGAATACAAGCTCTAATGAATATTAATGACAAGTTCAACTAATGCAGCGGAAATAAACTAATTAAGCAACTAAGCAAACCAAGCAAAAGGGATAGCGCAGCTCCATGCAACACCACAGGCAAAGCTGACGGTAGACACGGCCTAGAACTCCGCATTATCACCATTAAACTCACAATCCTGACCTGCAACTGTTGGGGGGGATTGCTAGAGTGAGTACATGTCGTACTCAGCAAGTGTGGAAAGTATGACATGTGGCTGATTCAAATGACGACAATAATAATAGCTAAGTGATGAAAAGTACAGTAAAACATTTGGAAAAGCAATGTATCATATTTATGTGAAGTAAATCCATCATAAACCATGTAACCATCATAATACCAGTCCATAATTTACCATTGCCAATAACCATAATCAATGTCATAAACAATGATTCCATCCCATAACCATTATCCATAACCATAACCATAACCATTACCAAACCATAACCATTATCAATACCATAACCATCCCAAATCCCAATTTCCCTCTAATCATGTAGGTCATCCAGGCGCTCATAACCGGGAGCACGGCTATCATGATAGTTTTAATACTCTGCAGAGTTTATACCACTTTACCCACGTGTTTGTGATTTCATCACCCGTCGGCGACTAAAGAACCTCCCTCATGCCAATTACACTTCCTTTGGTGTATGGCCAAGAGATCACAAAATAGCCTTTACAAAAGGATTACTAGCATATTCAGACCCCACTGAGGTTTCACCAGTGGCCATGCCTCCAACTGAGCACATCTTCAACCAAGGGCCCCCTCTTGAGCCATTCGGATCCCAGGGTAGTCCCACCAATCATCAACAAACCCAATCCGACTACCCCTTCCCCGAGCATCCACAATTGTCCAAATAGCACTAGCAAAACCCTAATTAATCAGCTACGCTGCACCCATACTTGGCCTCGTGGTGGCACTGTAGTCCTGGCTTATTCTCCCATGAACCAGTCCTTAGATCTAAAGCAAGCAAACCACCATATCATCCAACCCATCCACATACCAGGCTTGCTTAGATCGCCCATTACATACCGTATCGACCTGTTCACATTAACCAGAATATCATTAATACATAATTAAATGTGTAGTGTTGTTTTCCATCCCAATTAATTAAGCGAAGCAAAAAGGTAAACACCCTTCCCGACTCTCTACAATAAATTCCAGGTGACAAGGGTGGTTAAACAAATCTAGTAAACTTCCTACCATAGGATTCCCATCAAATTGACACAGCATGCAGTTTTGCAAACAAAACATTTATTTTAAAAACAGGATCAATATGCTTCAAGGACACTTGCCTTGCTTCTGCGGATAGGGTTGCTCAAGCGCTTCGAAATCTTGGTTCTGGAAATCCTCGTACACGACCTCTTGAGCACTTCCCTCTACTCGTGATCACACATACAAGAATATACATACAAATCAACATGATGCACACACATTAATCAACATGCGATGATATGCATGCATGCAAAGATCGATCATTAATTAACTATGGTTGTTTATTAATTAGATGCAACTAGTTCATACGTGTTCATATGATTTTATAGGGGTTTTAGCGAGAATTAATGCTGCAGAAAATAAAAAGACAATGCAACTAAAATCAATTTATGTCTATTAGATCTAATACGTTGCTAAAATTCGCATCGGGAACGAATCCTACCGTAGATGTGACGGCTTGACGATCGCGGAACGAATGCGACACGTAGACGAAACGGATGGCGCGGCAGTCCTTCAGTGGCACGACGACGGTGACGATCTCCGATGGACGACGGCACCCTCCTCTTTTTCTTCCTCTTATTCCCCTCTTTTTTTCCTCTCTTCTCTTCCTTGGCGGCGGCTCTGGTGCTTCCCCTTTTATTTCTGTACTGGCGGTGTTTTCTGGCGGCTAGGGTTCCTGGGATCGGGGAATTACGAAGCATTCGTGGCTTTTTATAGCCGGCGGGACACGGCCGCTAGGGCGGGCGCGGTGCGGGTGGGAGCGGGGCCCAGCGGGGCGCGTCGGGCGGGGCTGGTCGGGCGAGCGAGCACCGTGCGCGGAAGGGCACGGGGCACGCGCGGACGCTCGTCGCGCTGGGGCACGAGTGGGGTGGGGCCAGGGCGAGGCGCGTCGGCTCGGTCGGGCAGGCGCGGGCGAGCGTGACGCGGCGCGCGGGGTGGGCCAGGGCGCGGCTCGCGCGGGAGCGCGCGAAGCGCGCGGGAATCGGAGCGAGCGCGCGGGGTTGGCGGGAGCGGGGCCGGGGCGCGAGAATCGGGCGGGAGTTGCGGTACGGGCGAGCGGGGTCGCGCTACGCCGGAGCGGGGCCCAGCGGGGCGCGTGGGAGCCAGGCGGCGCGTGCGCGCGGGAGGGCTCGGGCGGGGTGGGGCCACGCGACGTGAGTTGCGGTGCGGTGGGGCGCGTGGGAGGCGGGGCCCAGGCGGCGGGTTCTTGGCTGGCTGGCTGGGCCGGTCGGGCGGCCTGGCCGGCGGGTGGTTTTTCTTTTTTTTTCTTTTTCTCTTTTTTTATATATTATTATTATTTATTATTTATATTATTTTTTTATATACGGTTATTATATATATATATATTTATATATATTTATATATATTTTTTATTATTATTATTTTTATACTTATTCCCTATTACAAGTTTTAGGCTATAATTATTATTTTCTCTTCCTTCTTTTTGCTACACCATTTATGTATGGTTTATCATTTTTCTTTTATTCTATTAATACTTAATGCATGATCATGTATGCAATGTATGATGCGAAAATTTAGGGTGTTATAAACCTACCCCCCTTAAAGTGAATCTCGCCCTCGAGATTCGATAGCGTGGAGAAAAGGTGCAGGAATTCTGCCTTCAGGTCTTCTTCACGTTCCCACGTAGCTTCGGCTTCCGTGTGGTGGTTCCATTGCACTTTGCACCAACGGACTTTCTTATTCCTTGTGACCCTTTCCTTCACGTCCAAGATATTGATAGGTTGCTCGACATAAGACAAATCCTCCTGAAGTCCTAACTCGTCCATCGGCACTTGTTCTTCCGGTACCCTGAGACATTTCTTGAGTTGAGACACGTGAAATACATCATGTACATCGGAGAGATACGTCGGCAGCTCAAGTCGATATGCCACTTCTCCTTGTTTGTCCAAAATCTTGAACGGTCCAATATAACGAGGTGCGAGCTTGCCTCTTATGTTAAACCTCTTATGACCTCTCATAAGTGACACCTTGAGGTAAACAAAATCTCCTATTTCAAAGGCTAATTTCCTTCTCCTATTGTCCGCATAGCCTTTTTGTCTTGATTGGGCAGCCCTCAAGTTTTCACGAATTATCTGGACTTGCTTTTCGGCTTCTTGCAACACATCCGGACCAAATACTTGAGTTTCTCCTGCCTCATTCCAGAATAAAGGTGTCCTACACTTCCTCCCATAAAGCGCTTCATATGGTGACATTTTCAAGCTTGTTTGGTAACTATTGTTGTATGAAAATTCCGCGTATGGCAAGCTTTTGTCCCAACTTTTCCCAAGCTTTAAAGCACAAGCTCATAACATGTCCTCCAAAATCTGATTGGTCCTATCGGTTTGTCCATCCGTTTGAGGATGATATGCCGAACTGAAGTTCAACCTTGTTCCCATTGCTTCATGCAATTTCTGCCAAAATCTGGAGGTAAACTGAGAACCTCTATCTGAGACCATCTTCTTCAGTACTCCATGTCGACACACAATATGCTCCATATACAATTCTGCTAGCTTCGCGATGGTATATGTGGTCTTGACAGGAATGAAGTGAGCTGATTTTGTCAATCGATCCACGATTACCCAAATCGAGTCATATCCAGACTGTGTACGTGGTAATCCAACTATAAGGTCCATACCAATCTCTTCACACTTCCACTCCGGAATCTTTAATGGCTGCAATAATCCAGCTGGCCTTTGGTGTTCTGCTTTAACTCGTTGGCACACATCGCATAACGCAACGTATTCAGCTATGTCCTTCTTCATGCTAGCCCACCAATAGCATGTCTTTAAGTCCTTGTACATCTTTGTACAGCCGGAATGAATTGAGTAAGGTGAGTCATGTGCCTCCTTTAATATTGTCTCTCGAATATGCTTTACATTAGGCACAACGATCATCTTTCCAAGCCATAAGGTACCATGTTCGTCTTCATCAAATCTGAATTCTCTCCCTTCCTCGATCCTTTCCTTGATTTCCTTGATCTCCTCATCCGTGGTTTGTGCTTCTCGAATTTCTTGCTCCAAGGTTGGGTTTAACTCCATCATCTCCATCTCATTTACAAACCCGAGGTTCAACCGTTCAAACTCCTTACCTAACTCGAATGGTAACTCTCGAACCGTGAGTTGATAACTTATTCCTTTTCTACTCAAAGCATCGGCCACTACATTGGCTTTTCCCGGATGATAGTTGATCCCCAAATCATAATCTTTGATGAGCTCCAACCATCTTCGTTGCCTCATGTTCAGATCCGTTTGTGTGAAAATATACTTCAAACTCTTATGATCCGTGTAAATTTCACACCTATGTCCAAGAATATAGTGTCTCCAAACCTTCAATGCGTGTACCACGACTGCTAGTTCAAGATCATGTGTGGGGTAATTCTGCTCATGTTTCTTCAATTGTCTTGATGCATATGCGACCACATGACCTTCTTGCTTCAATACACACCCAAGTCCTTGTCTTGATGCATCACAATAGATGTCGAAACTCTTGCTTACATCCGGCAATACCAAAATTGGGCCTGTTGTCAACCTCTTCTTCCAACTCCTCAAAACTATTCTAACAAGCTTCAGTCCATTGGAACGCCTTTCCCTTCATTAGCAACTCCGTCATAGGCTTGGCTATCTTGGAAAAGTCCTTGATAAACCGACGGTAATATCCATCCATCCCAAGAAAACTCCTTATTTCCTTGACATTTTGTGGTGGTTCCCACTTCAACACGTCTCTCACCTTTCCGGGGTCAACCGATACTCCTCCTCCTGAGATTATATGACCCAAAAATGGCACCTCTTTCAACCAAAACTGACACTTGTTGAACTTGGCATACAATCGATGCTCCCTCAATTTCTGCAACGTAAGCCTCAAGTGTTCCTCATGTTCCTTCTCAACCTTCGAGTAGATCATAATGTCATCAATAAACACCACAACGAACTTATCCAAGTACTCCATGAAGACCTTATTCATGAGGTACATAAAGTAGGCAGGTGCATTTGTCAATCCAAAAGACATCACGGTGTACTCATAAGATCCATACCGTGTCCTAAGCGCTGTTTTGGGTATGTCCGAGGGTCTAATCTTCATTTGAAAGTATCCCGACCTATAATCAATCTTGGAAAATATACGGGCACCTTTCATCTGATCAAACAAATCCTCTATGCGGGGCAAGGTGTACTTGTTCTTGATTGTTACCTCGTTGAGGGCTCGGTAATCCACACACATCCTTTGGGATCCATCCTTCTTGTCCACAAATAGAACGGGCGCACCCCAAGGTGAAGAGCTAGGGCGAATAAAACATTTCTCTAGTTGTTCTTGAATCTGCTTCTTGAGCTCCGCTAATTCCATAGGAGGCATCCTATACGGCCTCTTAGCTATATGTGCAGTTCCAGGTATTAAATCAATAACAAACTCAATGTCTCGATCGGGTGGCATACCTGGCAACTCATCCGGAAACACATCCAAAAATTCACACACTACCGGAATCTCCTCAATTGCGGCACCGTCCATATGATTCAGCTCCAATTGCTTCAGTACGGTTTGAGATGCTTCAAATTCTACGGTGATCCCTTCCTCATTGGTCAACTTCACCGTCTTCGTGGCACACTCAATAACTCCATTGTGCTTCCTTAACCAGTCCATACCAAGTATAATGTCCAATCATTGAGAATCCAAAACAATGAGGTTGGCGGAGAAGTCTACCCCCCTTATTCTAAGGCTTACTTTTGGACATACCATATTTGTCCTCATCTCTCCTCCAGGAGACTTAACCAACAGAGTAAACTTCATATGAGAGATAGACAAACTATACTTGGCAACATACTTCGATGCAATGAATGAATGCTATGCTCCAGAATCAAATAACATAGTCGCGGGGTTGGAGTTGGCGAGAAACATACCAATGACCACGTCATCTGCTTGTTGAGCATCCTCCATAGAGACATGGTTCACGTTGCCGCGAGCAAAATTCTGCTGTCTATGGTTCCCTTGTGGTTGTCCTCCATTGGGTCTTGGGTTTTGCCTCGTCGCATTGCTTCCTTGACCAAGGCCTAACTTAGCACATTGATGCGCAAAGTGTCCCGCTTCTCCACAGGTATAACACTTCTTAACTCCACCAGAATTATTGGGGCGAGCTTGGTTTTGAACATTGGCACCAGGGAAATCAGCACGAGGTGCATAAGGCATTGGAGGCCTAGGTGCTTGCATAACAGGTTGTTGCTGCACAAACTGAGTTGGGCGTGGTGCATAACCAGGGCGCTGAGCAGGAATAGAAGAGTTGTAGTATGGCGCATTGGGTGGCGCAAGGCAAGGGCGCACATTACTTCCTTGTTGCTGTCCTTGATATGGCGCCTTCCTCTTGATTTCTTGCTCCATCTCACGGATCTTGTTCTCAACCACAATTGCTTTGTCCACAAGCTTCTGGAAATTGACATAATCGCAGTTGAGTAGTTGCACTTGGATCTCATTGTTCAAGCCCCTCATGAACAAGTATTGCTTTCGGCTGTCCCAACTAACATCCTCAGGCGCATACCTTGAGAGTTGAGTGAACTTGTTGAGATATTCACTCACGCTTGATCTTCCTTGCCTTAAGTTCTCGAATTCTTGACTCTTCAAGATCATAACACCTTTCGGCACATAATGAGAACGGAAACTCTCCTTGAATTCCGCCCAGGTGATCCTCTCTTGATCCTCATGAGCATTGCATAGTGAATCCCACCAATCTGCAGCTGCTCCAATGAGTTGATGAGAAGCAAATAGGACCTTCTCTCGGTCACTGCATTGGACAATAGCAAGTTTCTTCTCCACGGACTTGAGCCAATCATCCGCATCCATAGGGTCAGCAGCTTGAGCAAAGGTTGGCGGCCTAGTCCTCATAAACTCTCCCAATCGGTTATGAGGAGGTGGGGGTGGCGGTGGAGGCATGTGGGGCTGATTGTTGATGTTGTTGCCAGCCTGCAGCTGTCCCATAGTTTGTATCATGGTCTGCATGAGCTGGTTTTGCATGGCCAATAGCTGCTCGATGTTGATAGCTCCCTGAGTAGATCCTTGTCCAACGTTGTTCTGAGGTACTCCATGGTTCTCCTCCTCATCATTGCCATCCCTCTGGTTGCGAGTCCTCACCATCTGAAGAAAAGCAATAGGTAAGAATTAGAAAACGTCCCCAACTATATGCATCAAGGGATATGAATCTAACCAACTAGCTATACTAGCCTAGGTGGACATGGCAATGCTAAAGCATCCCAAAATCCTCTATTAAGCACACAAGCAAACAATATATATATATATATATATATATATATATATATATATATATATATATATATATATATATATATATATATAGCAAACAGCACACCAACCAAAAACACATCGATTCCTGAGTGCTCCTATGTGCTCTAAAGTGTCCATTCTATCTAGGATGCGTCCTACGGTCAACCTGTGGCTCTGATACCAATCTGTGACGCCCGGTTCCGAAAAGTGAACCAAGCTAACGCATATGTGTGCCCAGGATGTTCAACACACATACACGAGTGCAATCACAAAAGAGTATACAGAAAATTACCACAGAACAAGATTAATTACCAAATTTTATTACACAAACCATATTATCCTCGAATACAAGCTCTAATGAATATTAATGACAAGTTCAACTAATGCAGCGGAATAAACTAATTAAGCAACTAAGCAAACCAAGCAAAAGGGATAGCGCAGCTCCATGCAACACCACAGGCAAAGCTAATGGTAGACACGGCCTAGAACTCCGCATTATCACCATTAACCTCACAATCCTGACCTGCAACTGTTGGGGGGGGGGGATTGCAAGAGTGAGTACATGTCGTACTCAGCAAGTGTGGAAAGTATGACATGTGGCTGATTCAAATGACGACAATAATAATAGCTAAGTGCTGAAAAGTACAGTAAAACATTTGGAAAAGCAATGTATCATATTTATGTGAAGTAAATCCATCATAAACCATGTAACCATCATAATACCAGTCCATAATTTACCATTGCCAATAACCATAATCAATGTCATAAACCATGATTCCATCCCATAACCATTATCCATAACCATAACCATAACCATTACCAAACCATAACCATTATCAATACCATAACCATCCCAAATCCCAATTTCCCTCTAATCATGTAGGTCATCCAGGCGCTCATAACCGGGAGCACGGCTATCATGATAGTTTTAATACTCTGCAGAGTTTGTACCACTTTACCCACGTGTTTGTGATTTCACCACCCGTCGGTGACTAAAGAACCTCCCTCATGCCAATTACACTTCCTTTGGTGTATGGCCAAGAGATCACAAAATAGCCTTTACAAAGGGATTACTAGCCTATTCAGACCCCACTGAGGTTTCACCGGTGGCGATGCCTCCAACTGAGCACATCTTCAACCAAGGGCCCCCTCTTGAGCCATTCGGATCCCAGGGTAGTCCCACCAATCATCAACAAACCCAATCCGACTACCCCTTCCCCGAGCATCCACAATGGTCCAAATAGCACTAGCAAAGCCCTAATTAATCAGCTACGCCGCACCCGTACTTGGCCTCGTGGTGGCACTATAGTCCTGGCTTATTCTCGCATGAACCGGTCCTTAGATCTAAAGCAAGCAAACCACCATATCATCCAACCCATCCACATACCAGGCTTGCTTAGATCGCCCATTACATACCGTATCGACCAGTTCACATTAACCAGAATATCATTAATACATAATTAAATGTGTAGTGTTGTTTTCCATCCCAATTAATTAAGCGAAGCAAAAAGGTAAACACCCTTCCCGACTCTCTACCATAAATTCCAGGTGACAAGGGTGGTTAAACAAATCTAGTAAACTTCCTACCATAGGATTCCCATCAAATTGACACAGCATGCAGTTTTGCAAACAAAACATTTATTTTAAAAACAGGATCAATATGCTTCAAGGACACTTGCCTTGCTCCGGTGGATAGGGTTGCTCAAGCGCTTCGAAATCTTGGTTCTGGAAATCCTCGTACACGACCTCTTGAGCACTTCCCTCTACTCGTGATCACACATACAAGAATATACATACAAATCAACATGATGCACACACATTAATCAACATGCGATGATATGCATGCATGCAAAGATCAATCATTAATTAACTGTGGTTGTTTATTAATTAGATGCAACTAGTTCATACGTGTTCATATGATTTTATAGGGGTTTTAGCGGGAATTAATGCTGCTGAAAATAAAAAGACAATGCAACTAAAATCAATTTATGTCTATTAGATCTAATGCATTGCTAAAATTCGCATCGGGAACGAATCCTACCGTAGATGTGGCGGCTTGACGATCGCGGAACGAATGCGACGTGTAGACGAAACGGATGGCGCGGCAGTCCTTCAGCGGCACGACGACGGCGATGATCTCCGATGGATGACGGCACCCTCCTCTTTTTCTTCCTCTTCTTCCCCTCTTTTTTTCCTCTCTTCTCTTCCCTGGCGGCGGCTCTGGTGCTTCCCCTTTTTTTCTGTACCGGCGGTGTTTTTTGGCGGCTAGGGTTCCTGGGATCGGGGAATTACGAAGCCTTCATGGCTTTTTATAGCCGGCGGGACACGGCCGCTAGGGCCGGCACGGTGTGGGTGGGAGCGGGGCCCAGCAGGGCGCGTCAGGCGGGGCTGGTCGGGCGAGCGAGCGCCACGCGCGGAATGGCATGGGGCACGCGTGGACGCTCGTCGCGCTGGGGCACGAGCGGGGTGGGGCCAGGGCGAGGCGCGTCGGCTTGGTCGGGCAGGCGCGGGCGAGCGTGACGCGGCGCGCGGGGTGGGCCAGGGCGCGGCAGCGGCTCGCGCGGGGGCGCGCGAAAAGTGCGGGAATCAGGGCGAGCGCGCGGGGTTGGCGGGAGCAGGGCCGGGGCGCGGGAATCGGGCGGGAGTTGCGGTACGGGCGAGCGGGGTCGCGCTACGCCGGGGCGGGGCCCAGCGGGGCGCGTGGGAGCCAGGCGGCGCGTGCGCGCGGGAGTGCTCGGGCGGGGTGGGGCCACGCAACGGGAGTTGCAGTGCGGTGGGGCACGTGGGAGGCGGGGCCCAGGCGGCGGGTTCGTTGCTGGCTGGCTGGGCCGGTCGGGCGGCTTGGCCGACGGGTGGTTTTTCTTTTTTTTTCTTTTTCTCTTTTTTTATATATTATTATTTATTCTTTATATTATTATTTGTTTTATATATACAGTTATTATATATATTGTTTATATATATATTTATATATATATATATATTTATATATATATTTATATATTTTTTTTATTATTATTTTTATACTTATTCCCTATTACAAGTTTTAGGCTATAATTATTATTTTCTCTTCCTTCTTTTTGCTACACCATTTATGTATGGTTTATCATTTTTTTATTCTATTAATACTTAATGCATGATCATGTATGCAATGTATGATGCGAAAATTTAGGGTGTTACAGTGTAATTGGCATAAGGGAGGTTCTTTAGTCGCCGACGGGTGATGAAATCACAAACACGTGAGTAAAGTGGTACAAACTCTGCAGAGTCAAATAAAACTATCATGATAGCTGTGCTCCCGGTTATGACCACCTGGACAACTTCCATGATTAGAGAGAACTCGGTATTGGGTTGGTGATTTGGGATAGTTATGGATTAATTTCTGGTATTGAATATGGTTATTGGCAAATGGTGAAATCTGGAATTATTGATGATGGTAGTGAATTCAGACTGGTATTATGATATTACTTATGATTATGATGGGTTTACTTCACATATATGTAATATATTGCTTTTCAAATGTTTTAATGTACTTTTCAGCACCCAACCATTATTATATTCGTCATTTGAATCAGCCACATGTCATACTTTCCACACTTGCTGAGTACGACATGTACTCACTCTTGCAATACCCCCCAGCAGTTGCAGGTCAGGATTGGGAGTTTAATGGCGATAATGCGGAGTTCTAGGCCTTGTCTACCGTCAGCTTGCCTGTGGTGTTTTAGAGTTGCGCTATACCCTATTGCTTATGTTGCCTAGTTGTTTAGTTTGCTTATTTAGTTTATTTACGCTGCATTAGTCGAACTTGTCATCAATATTCATTAGAGTTTGTATTCGAGGATAATATGGTTTGTTTAATAAAATTTGGTTAATTAATCTTGCTCTGTGGTAATTTTTTGTATACTCTTTTGTGAATGCACTTGTGTATGTTTGTTGAACATCTTGGGCACACATATGCATTCACTTGGTTCATTTTCGGAACCGGGTGTCACAGATTGGTATCAGAGCCACAGGTTGACGGTAGGATGCAGCCTAGATAGAATGGACACTTTAGAGCACATAGAAACACTCAGGAACCGATGTGTTTTTGTATGGTGTGCTGTTTGCTATATATTGTTTGCTTGTGTGCTTAATAGAGGATTTTTGGGGTGCTTTAGCATTGCCATGTCCACCTAGGCTAGTGTAGCCAGTTGTTTAGTTTCATATCCCTTGATGCATATAGTTGGGGATGTTTTCTAATTCTTACCTATTACTTTTCTTCAGATGGTGAGGACTCGCAACCAGAGGGATGGCAATGATGAGGAGGAGAACCATGGAGTACCTCAGAACAACAATGGACAAGGACCTGCTCATGGAGCTATCAATATCGAGCAGCTATTGGCTATGTAGAACCAGCTCATGCAGACCATGATACAAACTATGGGACAGCTGCAGGCTGGCAATAACATCAATAATCAGCCCCACATGCCTCCACCGCCACCCCCACCTCCTCATAACAGGTTGGGAGAGTTTATGAGGACTAGGCTGCCAACCTTTGCTCAAGCTGCTGACCCTATGGATGCGGACGATTGGCTCAAGTCTATGGAGAAGAAACTTGCTATTGTCCAATGCAGTGACTGGGAGAAGGTGCTTTTTGCTTCTCATCAACTCATTGGAGCAGCTGCAGATTGGGGGGATGCTTATTGCAATGCTCATGAGAACCAAGAGAGAATTACTTGGGCGGAATTCAAGGAGAGTTTCCGTTCTCATTATGTGCCCGAGGGAGTTATGATATTGAAGGGGCAAGAATTTGAGAACTTAAGGCAAGGAAGATCAAGCGTGAGCGGATATCTCAATGAGTTCACTCAAATCTCAAGGTATGGCCCTGAGGATGTTAGTCGGGACAGCCGGAAACAATACTTGTTCATGAGGGGCTTGAACAATGAAATCCAAGTGCAGCTACTCAACTGCGATTATGCCAACTTTCAGAAGCTTGTGGACAAAGCAATTGTGGTTAAGAACAATGTCCGTGAGATGGAACAAGATAACAAGAGGAATGTGCCATATCAAGGACAGTCGCAAGGAAGTAATGTGCGCCCTCGCCTTGCACCACCTAATGCGCCTTACTTCAGCTCTTCTATTCGTGCTCAACGCCCTGGATTTGCTCTGCGCCCAACTCAGTTTGTGCAGCAGGGCCCTGTCATGCAAGCACCTAGGCCTCTGTAAGGATCGAATGCCCAAGAGGGGGGTGAATTGGGCTTCTTTTCAAAAATTAAAGCAATAAAACTTAATTTTTAAAAGCCCAATTCCCTATGCAAACAACCTATGCATTCAAGTGAATAGTAACTTTGTGGTATAAGAAATGCATAAGTGTAAGGGGAGAGGAAGAAAGCGCAAACTCCCGAGGAGACACGAGGACACGGAGATTTATCCCGTGGTTCGGCAAGATCATCAAGATCTTCCTACATCCACGTTGTGGCACCCACCAAAGGGTATAGATACTCCCAAGTCATCGAGACCAGGGATCTTCACTATACTTCTCCGTTTGCCAACCTCGGCAAGGTGAAGCTTAAGCCTTGTACAAGTTGGATCCTCTGGACTTCCACAATCGTCTTGGCAAGCTCCGGAAGGTTCTCTCTAATACAATCACCAAGGGACACTCCCTTACAGCTCTCACTATACTAGAGACTCCAATCACCAAGAATGGAAGCACACAAGCACTATCTCTAGCAAGTTCTAGCCTATCTCTTGGTGTGTAAGTGGTGTAGATGATGTAGAAGTGTTAGCTCAACGTCTTGAATGCTTGAGAATGGGTAGAGTAGCTCTGTTTGTCAAGACTTGTCGAATAGACTGGTTGAAGGGGTATAAATAGCCAGCCTCCACTAAATAGCCGTTGGAAAAGTAGGCTGACATCACTGTTCTGCGAACACCGGATGATTTGATGCTCCCCCTTCAGTTATCATCGATCAAATCCAAATTAGCTGATGTCACTGTGTTAGATATGATCGTTGTTAGACCGATGTTACCCTTGCCTTCTCTTCGGATGATCCGGTGGCACTTCATCCAGAATTGGTTCAGAATTGATGCTTACTGGAGTGATTGACCGATGTGTTTATTGTTGTACATCGGATGGTCCGGTGTTACACTTGGTCCAGGGATATTGCTTACTGTACTAATAGACCGATGTAACATGCCCTTCATCATCGGATGATCCGGTGAGTACTTAGTTCTGAGGTCTTCTTCTTCTGTTGAACCAACTCGACTGATGTGTTGTTTTCTGGAAACATCGGTTGATCCGGTGAGTTGATTTTGTTTGCTTCGAGTTGTTCTAAGTGATTCTTTTGGAATTTGCTCGATTGACCTCTTAGGCATTGGTTGGAAATATTCTTCTGATGATTATCAAGCATTGAGTGCTTTCAATTTTGGTTCCATAATTTTGACATGTGAGCTTTTACTTCTAATCTTCATAAACATTGATTGATCTCATAGAATGATTGTTTAGGGGTCTCCAATTATATCCAATGAGCAGTATATGATATTCATATAGATTTCATTTTAGTGTGATGAGTGATATGGGAGACCTTGCATCCACAAATTCATTAGTAAAATCCAATGGTTTTCATTCATCACCGAAACCATACCTCATGGGGGCCTAGATGCTTTCAATCTCCCCCTTTTTGGTGGTTGATGACAACACCACAAGTAAAGCATAATAGTAGTGAATTTGAGAATACGATACTCAAAATAATATGCAATAAGTACAAAGGTTAGCCCACTTAAACTTGAAGGCTCAAAAACGATCAATAACTCAAAAGCTCAATTGATCAATAACTCAAGAGAATAAGTGGCACACGAATACTCAATGAAATAGCAAAAGAGTAGCAAATCTCCAAATTACAACAGAACTCCCAAAAAGATATACTCCCCTACAGCTAGGACTCCCCCTGAGACTAAGCTAACATCCCCCTGACTCTTCTCCCCCTTTGGCATCAAGACACCAAAAAGGAAGCCGAGTGCCTAAGGACCCTGAGCGCTCGGGGCGATGACGAACTGGTCACCGTCGGGGGTGCTGTTGTCAGAGCTGTTGCCTGCTGCTGCCGAAGCTGGAGTAGCGGTGACGGGAGCTGTAGGAGCCGTTGTTGGTGCCTGCTAAGACTGGACTGCAGGAAGAGGGGCACTAACAACGGATGCCCGCGTCTGTTGGAAGAGCGTCGTAGTCGGCAAGGGAGAGTGGATAGGAGCACCTGGAGCAAGTAGTGGGGACATGCTGATCGACGGGATCGGCGTAGTCGGCACTGATGCTGAAGCTGGTGCCAGGATAGGAGGACCTGGAGCAAGGCCTGGAAGCTACGACGGCAGGGCAATCCCGGTCTGCTTGTAGAGGTTGGTGATCAACCCCAGGATGACCATCATCGCCTGCTGCATTTGCTGCTGCTGGTCGAGAGAGCGTTGGTGCATCTGATCAATCAGCCCAGTCAGCCTGTCAGTGTCCTCTCGCCTCTCGTGGGCGATCTACCGCTGCATCTCCTACTGCTGCTGCTGGAGCTCCAATAGACGTGCAGCCTGCTCAGCTCGGGCCTGCTCAGCTGCAAGTCGGTCCAGGCGTTGCTGCTCAACAATCTGCTGAAGAAGGGAGGTAAGCTCAGATGGCTGAGAGACCTGTGCCTCTGACACGGGAGGTGGAGTAGGAGGTGGCACAGTTGAGCCTCCAGCCTTCGTGTCGTGCTGTCTGGGTGAGGGAGGAGGTGGGAAGTACTCCTCGACACTGTCGCTGGTGTCACTATCGGACCAAATATGTTGTAGGTCCTCACCCTGAGCCTCTGCCTGTGATAGTCTCTCGTCTTCCCCAGGTCTGACCAGTCTTCCTCTGAGAGACGGGCACGGACCTGACGCTCAACTAGACGGCCAAGGTGGCAGTCTCCAGGAGCTGGAGCACGGTAGTGGCCGAACCGTGTGACACTCTCGTCGGTGAGATTGTCACTCACGACGGACCCCTCTGGAGCTACCATGAAGAGCAAGTAGCTGATTCAGTGACCAAACACAAGCTGCCTCATCATCCCGACTCCATCAGTGATTACGTCCTCCATCTCACAAATCAGGATGTCCACAATATCGAACTCCATCCCGTTCATGACATAGAACAGGAGAGTCTGCTGCAAGCTGGTGAACCCCTCAAGATATCTGTACCTTGGCAAAAGTGTGCGGCGCAGGGCAAGGTGCACAGTGCGCGCAGCTGGAGTGAGTAGTGCCGGTACCCTCAGCTGGTCTGGAGAGAAAGGCTGAGCAAATAGTGAGCGTATCTCCTCAAGTGGTGGTGCCACTCCTCCAGTGAGCGGCCTCCTCGGTGGGTCAGCCTGTCCATACACCCTCTCGTGCAGGCAAGTGTCATGGAGGTCCACTCCTAGCAGCTGTCCTAAAGTCTGCCTAGTCAAGTGATGATGTTGGCCCATGAACATGAAATCAATGGATCTGCGGCCCTTAGAGACATAGAGAGTGGCATAGAATACTCGGACCCAGTCTTCCACGTAGGCACTCCTCTCGTAAGACATCAGCTCCACTAGCCCTCTATACCTCTCAAAGTAAGGGCGTATCTCCGTCCCGGCTGCAAGTGCAAGTTGATCCCAATCCAAGAAATTATGCTGGAAGAGCTTATGGCCCCGACGTCTGTAAGTCTCGTACAGCGACGCCTGTGTCATGGTCCAAAAGCGGTTGTCCACAAGTTCCTCTCTGGGCTGTGGGAACCACTCCTCAAGTAAAATGCTCCACCTAAGCTTCCTGAGCTGCTTGGCCTTCATCTTCTGGTAATCGGTCAGGTGGACACCATCAGCGACACGGACGTTGGTGTCCATCTCATAGACGGCTCTCTGGGCCGCTCTGTCCTCTCAAAGGTCAGCAACTGACGGTCTCAGTCTCGGGGCTGCAGCTGGGTGACCCCTGCGGGTCCTGACTGAGCGTCGGCGAACAAGCGACACTTCGGGCTCCTCTTCTTTCTCGGACTCTTCTGGCACAAGAGGCTACCTCTGACGATCCTCCTCGGCCACGGTCTCGCTCCTCAGTGGCGCGAGCAGCCATTAGGGCTTTCTTCGCCTCCTTCGACAACTTCTGCTTTTTGGCGACCGGCTCCCCAATAGCCTTGCCCTTTCCCTTCTTGTCACGACCCATGACGATGACGGGGTCACAGGTCACGAGCTCGGGCGGACGGGACAGTGACACAAAGATTGTTGCGGCCGCGAAACCTTAGCGGCGAAGATGAATTGGGGCGGTTGCGAAGGGCGGTGGCAGTGAGAAGGCGGCGGCAGTGGTGCGTGGGCGGACGGCGGCGGCGCTGCGTGGGCAGACGGCAGCGGCGCTGCTTGGGGAGGCAGCGGTGCTGTGTGGGAAGGCGGCGGTGCTGAGCGGCGGCGACCGTAGGGCAGCGGCGGCCGGAGGGCGGCGATGGCTGGAGGGCGGCGGCGGCGGCGGCTCGGAGGGCGGCGGCGGCCGGAGGGCAGCGGCAGGGCGAGGGAGCGGTGGCAGCGGAGGTGAGGGTGTCGGTGGCGGTGAGAGAGTCGGGGAGAGAGAGAAAAAAAATTGAAGTGGCGCGCTAAATAGGTGGGGCCCAAACCCTAGCTCAAATTTTAACACCGGATAAACCGATGTTAGATGATGGGAGCATCGGTCGAATGGTACAGTAAGGGTATTCCAGAGGCACCATTGACACCGGATGGTCCGACGTGGAAAGGATTTGCATCGGTGGAATTTAGCACAACTCCAGAAATGTGAACATCGGATGCACCATGTTTCTCAGAATGAACGCGTTAGTTGATTTGTCTTACTGACTGAATTGACCCTTGGCATTTGAACACAAACTAATCCAATGAGCTTTTGGCCTATCCATCGGATAATCCGATGACTACAAAAATAGCAACATCCCATATATGTCCTTTGACTTAAACACACAACGAGAAACACAAGTCTTAGGACTTTTTGGGCAGCCCCTTACCCCTCAAAAATACTAATTGCCAATAACTTGGCTAAGCCCTTAAGCAAATAGAACACAGAAGAAAAAGGACAAAAATTATCCAAATAAAATGTAAGGCCCATGCTTTGTGAGCTAGAGGATGAAGACTTCTATCTCTTTAAAGCATGTTCCTTTAGGCATTAATGCACCTAACATTTTGTTCTTTCCACATCATATGAGTTGAGATATTGCATTTCAAACAAGTCTCTTTCTCATGAAGTGGGTTCCCCTTTGTGACAATCTACCGTATGCAATGCCAAACAGTTTATAATGCAAGAAATTAAATGTAAGTGCAAGTCTATATGGCAGGCATCATGCAAGACATGAATTAAATCTATCTTGCCAAATTTGAACCTTTCAAAGGCTTCTTCAGGGAGAGCCACTCTCCAAGTCTTGGGGAAACCCAAAAGAACCTCCATCTCAAGCTAACCCTTGCTCACCCCTATCCTTTGAAAGTTAGACAAGACCTATATGAGATGCATTCTTACATTATCATGGCAACTTACATGACGTTCAATGCATCTAACACATTTAATTCACTCCTTAGTCTAGAAAAGTTTTCTCATCAAGTGGTTTAGTGAAGATATCTGCCAATTGTTCTTCGGACCTAACACCTCGTAAGGAGATGTCTCCCTTAGCTTAATGGTCCCCTAAGAAATGATGGCGAATATCAATGTGCTTAGTGCGGGAGTGTTGAACGAGGTTTTTAGCTATCTTAACCGCACTTTCATTGTCACAAAGGAGAGGCACACAACCAAGTTTAATACCAAAGTCCAAAAGGGTTTGCTTCATATAAAGAATTTGGGCACAACATGCACCGGCCGCAATATATTCCGCTTCCGCCGTGGACAAGGCAACGGAATTTTGCTTCTTGCTTGACCAAGATACTAGGGAACGCCCAAGCAAGTGGCACCCACCAGAGGTACTCTTGCGATCCACACGGAATCTGGCAAAGTCCAAATCCGAGTAACCCAAGAGATGGAATTTTGCACCTTTAGGGTACCACAGGCCTACACTAGGGGTATGCTTGAGATACCGAAGTATCCTAAAGACCACCTTCCGATGTGATTCTTTAGGTGCTGCTTGAAAGCGAGCACACATGCATACACTAAACATGATATTGGGCCTAGATGCAGTAAGATAAAGCAATGAGCCAATCATAGAACGGTAATTAGATTGGTCAATAGGTTTACCATCCTTATCCGCGTCGAGATGACAATTTGTTGCCATTGGACTACTTCTTGAGCTACAATCTCCCATCTCAAATTTCTTCAAGAGGTCCTTGGTATACTTTTCTTGATAGATGAAGGTCCCCTCTCGAAGTTGCTTGATTTGAAATCCAAGGAAGAAGTTGAGCTCTCCAATCATCGACATCTCGAATTCCCTAGACATCATTTTGCCAAACTCATGGCTAAGAGCTTCGTTAGTTGAACCAAAAATAATATCATTGACATAATTTTGACAAATGAATAATTCTCCATCGATGTGTAGATGTTGGAACTTGAAGCTTCCCCTTGATCATGGCTCTCCTCAACTTTAGGCTTGTCACAACAACATCATTCTTGCTAAAAGTGCACGTTAGCCCAAGATCACAAAATTTGTGCAATTGAAAGCAAATTGAAACATACAACATATTTGAAATAAATAAACCATGTGAAAAATACAATCTTACCCAACTGAATTACCTTCCCCTTAGAATTATCACCAAAGGTGACTTGTTCATTATTGCCGGGGTCCTCTATGGAGGTGAACATACCATCATTGCCGGTCATGTGTTGAGTGCACCCGCTATCGAGTACCCAATGCTTTTTATCGGCTTTGTAGTTCACCTACACACATGAATTCAATATTTGATTTTTGGCACCCAAGCCAACTTAGGTCCTTCTATGTGTGATACAAGCATTTTTGGGACCCAAAGTTGCTTGGGGAGCTTCCCCTTCATGCCCTTTATGTCCTTGCCAATGAACCTTGCCTTCACCTTGCCATCCACTTTACTCAATAGATAATAATGATCATTGAAAGTAGATTTGTAGTTAGTAGGTAATTTGGGAGAAGGCCGGCTAGGAAGAGGACACTCCCTTGTATGGTGACCGGTGACCTCACAATGTTGGCAATAGGACCCAACTTTCTTGATGAAAATTGTTCTAAGTTCCGGTGAGGGCACCTTTCCTTTGTTGGGCACCGGGAAGGATACAAGTCCTCTCTTGTTGAAGGCCTTTGCTTGTTGGAAGAGGATTTCCTTGTGCTTGACTTCTCCTTTAGACAGTCTTGCCACACTAGTGTGGTGACTTTCAATTTCTTCCAACAAGTCCTTCTCCCTAGCATTCTCTTTCAAAGGCAAAGACTTATGCAAGACATTAGTGGCATGAGAATTAATGGATACCTTATCATTAAGAGTTTGTTTCTTTATATTTTTCAATTCTTGATCAAGAGCTTCATGAGCAAGGTTAAGTACTTGACGCTCTTGGATTAACTCACTGTGCTTTCCCAAGAGTGCTTGGTGGGCTAAGTCAAGCTCATGATGATCTAGCTTGATTTGAGCCTTATCCTCCTCAATTTGCTTGACATGAGATTTGAGCGTGTCATGCTCCTTAAGTATGCTTTCATACTTGTCAAGCAAATCAAGGTTAGCACTCTCAAGCTTAGCACGAGTTTCTTCAAGGGCCTTGACCTTACTCTTTTCCTTCTTAATGATAGTGTGGTATTCATTTATTAATGAAGTTAAGTCATCGGGGGAAAGCTCATCATCGCTAGAATCATCACATACCTTGGTGTTACCTTTAGCCATGAGGCACATGGGAGGTGGATGAAGAGGTGAATCATCATTGTTGGCAATGGCAAGGCCGGCCAAGCTTTCTTCTTCCGTTTCACTCTCTTCATCACTTGATTCTTCGTCGGTGATCCATTCATTTGCCTCACACATGAACACCTTTTGTGGTCCTTTTCTCTTCTTTGGGAAGAGTTTTGCCTTCTTGCCTTTGTCATGCTTCTTCTTCCCAAAGAATCTTGGTTTGGGCTTGACCTCTTCTTCATCATCTTCACTATCTTCAAGCTTGCGATGCTTGCCCTTGTGGTTCTATCTTCTTTTGTACGGTTTTGGACAATCATAGGAGATGTGGCCTAGATCACCACAATTGTAGCAAGTCTTGTTGTCATCTCTCTTTGGTAGAAATGCTTTCTTTTTGGGATCAAAGGTGTATCCCTTCTTGGCAATCTTGGAGTTCAAGCGAGAGAACTTTCTCATCATTGATGCAAGCTCATCATCGTCATCTTCACTTGATGCTTGCTCTTCTTCACTTGGGCTAGGCTCAACCACTTTCTTTTTGTTGAGATTTGTTCTCTTGATGGAAGCCTTTAGAGAAATTGTGGTTGAAGATGATTCCTCCATCATCCCAAGCACACTCATCTCATGAGCGTGAATCTCTCCAATAAGTTTCGAAACTTCAATGTGGTCAAGAGATTCTTTTTGAAGCATGGAGTTGATGATGTTGTACTTTGGCTTGGGAAGGAGCATAAGAATCTTGCGGTTGATGAGTCCCTTGCCAAGAGAAGCAATGTCAATAGCATTAATTTCCTCAATAAGCACATTCAAGTGAGAAAAAATTTCATTGACATTTTCATGAGGTAGCATTTTGAACTCATCATATTTGGCTTTAAGCATATGATATTTTAGTTCTTTGACGCGAGAAGAACCCTCATGAATTTCAATCAAGCAAGCCCAAATTTCACATGCTTTTTCTTTGCTAGCAATCCTAGCAAACACATCTTGGCTAATGCATTCATAAATGGCATTTCTAGCTTTAGCATCCCACTTGATTTGATCACCAACATAATTATGCTCACCAAACCCCGCATGGGTTGCTTCCCATATCTCGGGAGCAATATCCTCTAGATAAGCACGCATGCGTGCTTTCCAATAGGCAAAGTTCTTGCCCTCGAAGATAGGAACCGAACCCCCATTCTTGGCCATTTTAGCTCTCTAGCGGTGAAGCTAGAATTATCCAATGAGCAACCTTGCTCTGATACCAATTGTAAGGATTGAATGCCCAAGAGAGGGGTGAATTGGGCTTCTTTTCAAAAATTAAAGCAATAAAACTTTATTACTAAAAGCCCAATTCCCTATGCAAACAACCTATGCATTCAAGTGAATAGTAACTTTGTGGTATAAGAAATGCATAAGTGTAAGGGGAGAGGAAGAAAGCGCAAACTCCCGAGGAGACACGAGGACACGGAGATTTATCCCGTGGTTCGGCAAGATTGTCAAGATATTCCTACATCCACGTTGTGGCACCCACCAAAGGGTATAGCCACTCCCAAGTCACCGAGACCAGGGATCTTCACTATACTTCTCCGTTTTCCAAAGGCCTTGTACAAGGTGGAGCCTCCGGGCTTCCACAATCGTCTTGGCAAGATCCAGAAGGTTCTCTCCAATACAATCACCAAGGGACACTCCCTTACAGCTCTCACTATAATAGAGACTCCAATCACCAAGAATGGAAGCACACAAGCACTATCTCTAGCAAGTTCTAGCCTATCTCTTGGTGTGTAAGTGGTGTAGATGATGTAGAAGTGTTAGCTCAATGTCTTGAATGATTGAGAATGGGTAGAGTAGCTCTGGTTGTCAAGACTTGTCGAATAGACTGGTTGAAGGGGTATAAATAGCCAGCCTCTACGAAATAGCCGTTGGAAAAGTAGGCTGACATCATTGTTCTGCAAACACCAGATGATCCGATGCTCCCCCTTCAGTTATCATCGGTCAAATCCAAATTAGATTATGTCACTGTGTCAGATATGACCGTTGTTAGGCTGATGTTACCCTTGCCTTCTCATTGGATGATCCGGTGGCACTTCATCCAGAATTGGTTCAGAATTGATGCTTACTGGAGTGATTGACCGACGTGTTTATTGTTGTACATCGGATGGTCCGGTGTTACACTTGGTCCAGGGATATTGCTTACTGTACTAATAGACTGATGTAACATGCCCTTCATCATTGGATGATCTAGTGAGTACTTAGTTCTGAGGTCTTCTTCTTCTGCTGAACCAACTCGACCGATGTGTTGTTTTTTGGAAACATCGATTGATCTGGTGAGTTGATTTTGTTTGCTTCGAGTTGTTCTAAGTGATTCTTTTGGAATTTGCTCGATTGACCTCTTAGGCAGTGGTTGGAAATATTCTTCTGATGATTATCAAGCATTGAGTGCTTTCAATTTTGGTTGAATAATTTTGACATGTGAGCTTTTACTTCTAATCTTCATAAACATTGATTGATCTCATAGAATGATTGTTTAGGGGTCTCTAATTATATCCAATGAGCAGTAGATGATATTCATATAGATTTCATTTGAGTGTGATGAGTGATATGGGAGACCTTGCATCCACAAATTCAATCCAATGGTTGTCATTAATCACCGAAACCATACCTCATGGGGGCCTAGATGCTTTCAGCCTCCAATGCCTTTTGCACCTCGTGCTAACTTTCCTGGTGCCAATGCTCAAAACCAAGCTCATCCCAATAATTCTGGTGGAGTTAAGAAGTGTTATACTTGTAGAGAAGGTGGACACTTTGCGCATCAATGTCCTAAGTCAGGCCTTGGTCAAGGAAGCAATGCACCAAGGCAAAACCCAAGACCCAATGGAGGACAACTACAAGGGAACCGTGGACAGCAGAATTTTGCTCGTGGCAACGTGAACCATGTCTCTACGGAGGATGCTCAACAAGCGGATGACATGGTCATTGGTATGTTTCTCGCCAACTCCAACCCTGCAACTATGTTATTTGATTCTAGAGCATCGCAATCATTCATTGCATCGAAGTATGTTGCCAAGTATAGTTTGCCTATCTCTCATATGAAGTTTACTCTATTGGTTAAGTCTCCTGGAGGAGAGATGAGGACAAATATAGTATGTCCAAAAGTAAGTCTTAGAATAAGGAGGGTAGACTTCTCCGCCGACCTCATTGTTTTGGATTCTCAAGGATTGGACATTATACTTGGTATGGATTGGTTGAGGAAGCACAATGGAGTTATTGAGTGTGCCACAAAGACGGTGAAGTTGACTAATGTGGAAGGGATCACCGTAGAGTTTGAAGCATCTCAAACAGCACCGAAGCAATTGGAGCTGAATCATATGGATGATGCCGCAATTGAGGAGATTCCGGTGGTGTGTGAGTTTTTGGATATTTTTCCGGACGAGTTGTCGGGTATGCCACCTGATTGAGACATTGAGTTTGTTATTGATTTAATACCTGGAACTGCACCTATAGCTAAGAGGCCATATAGGATGCCTCCTATGGAATTAGCGGAGCTTAAGAAGCATATTCAAGAGCAACTAGAGAAAGGTTTTATTCGCCCTAGTTCTTCACCTTGGGGAGTGCCTGTGCTGTTTGTGGACAAGAAGGATGGAACCCAAAGGATGTGTGTGGATTACCAAGCTCTCAACGAGGTGACAATCAAGAACAAGTACACCTTGCCACGCATAGAAGACTTGTTTGATCAGATGAAGGGTGCTTGTGTCTTCACTAAGATTGATTTGAGGTCGGGATACTTTCAAATGAAGATTAGACCATCAGACATACCCAAGACAGCTTTTAGGACGTGATATGGATCTTATGAGTACACTGTGATGTCCTTTGGACTGACAAATGCGCCTGCCTACTTTATGTACCTCATGAATAAGGTCTTCATGGAGTACTTGGATAAGTTCGTTGTGGTGTTTATTGATGACATTATGATCTACTCGAAGGATGAGAAGGAACATAAGGAACACTTGAGGCTTACGTTGCAGAAATTGAGGGAGCATCAATTGTATGCCAAGTTCAACAAGTGTCAGTTTTGGTTGAGAGAGGTGTCGTTTTTGGGTCATATCATCTCAGGAGGAGTATCGGTGACCCTGGAAAAGTGAGAGACGTGTTGAAATGGGAACTGCCGCAAAATGTCAAGGAAATAAGGAGTTTCCTTGGGATGGCTGAATATTACCATAGATTCATCAAGGACTTTTCCAAGATAGCCAAGCCTATGACGGAGTTGCTAATGAAGGGAAAGGCTTTCCAATGGACTCAAGCTTGTCAAAATAGTTTTGAGGAGTTGAAGAAAAGGTTGACAACAGCCCCAGTTTTGGTATTGCCAGATGTGAGCAAGATTTTTGATATTTATTGCGACGCATCGAGACAAGGACTTGGATGTGTATTGATACAAGAAGGTCAAGTGGTTTCCTATGAATCGAGACAATTGAAGAAACATGAGCAGAATTACCTAACGCATGATTTGGAACTCGCAACCATGGTACATGCATTGAAGATTTGGAGACACTATATTCTTGGACATAGGTGTGAAATTTATACGGATCATAAGAGTTTGAAGTATATTTTCACACAAACATATCTGAATTTGAGGCAACGGAGATGTTGGAGCTCATCAAGGATTATGACTTGGGAATCAATTATCATTCCAGGAAAGGCTAATATTGTGGTCGATGCATTGGGTAGAAAAGGAGTAAGTCATCAACTCGCAGTTAGAGAGTTACCATCCGAGTTATGTAAGGAGTTTGAACGGTTGAACCTCGGGTTTGTAAATGAGATGGAGATGATGGAGTTAAATCCGACCTTGGAGCAAGAAATTCGAGAAGCACAAACCACAAATGAGGAGATCAAGGAAATCAAGGAAAGGACCGAAGAAGGGAGATAATTCAGATTTGATGAAGACGAACATGGTACCTTATGGCTTGGAAAGAGAATCGTTGTGCCTAATGTAAAGCATATCTGAGAGACAATATTAAAGGAGACACAAGACTCGCCGTACTCGATTCACCTTGGTTGTACGAAGATGTACAAAGACTTGAAGGCTTGCTATTGGTGGGATAGCATGAAGAAGGACATAGCTGAATACGTAGCATTGTGTTATGTGTGCCAACGAGTCAAGAAGGCAGAACATCAAAGGCCAGCTAGATTATTGCAACCATTGAAGATCCCAGAATGGAAGTGGGAAGAAATTGAAATGGACTTCATAGTTGGGTTACCATGTACTCAGTCCGTGTATGACTCAATTTGGGTAATTGTGGATCGCTTAACCAAGTCAGCTCATTTTGACCCTGTGAAGACCAAATATACAGTTGCACAATTGGCCGAAATATACATGGAGCATATTGTGTGTTGACACGGAGTACCGAAGAAGATAGTATCGGATAGGGGTTCTCAATTCACCTCCAGATTTTGGCAAAAGTTGCATGAATCTTTGGGGACGAGGTTGAATTTCAGTTCGGCATATCACCCTCAAACGGATGGACAAACTGAGAGGACCAACCAGATTTTATAGGACATGTTGAGAGCTTGTGCTTTAAAGCATGGGAAAGGTTGGGACAAAAGCTTGCCATACGCGGAATTTTCATACAACAATAGTTACCAAGCAAGCTTGAAAATGTCACCATATGAAGCGCTTTATGGGAGGAAGTGTAGGACACCTTTGTTCTAGAATGAGGCAGGATAAACTCAAGTATTTGGTCCGGATGTGTTGCAAGAAGCCAAAAAGCAAGTCCAAATAATTCGTGAAAACTTGAGGGCTGCCCAATCAAGACAAAAGGGCTATGCGGACAATAGGAGAAGAAAATTAGCCTTTGAAGTGGGAGATTTTGTTTACCTCAAGGTGTCACCAATGAGAGTTCATAAGAGGTTTAACATAAGAGGCAAGCTAGCACCTCTTTATATTGGACCATTCAAGACTTTGGACAAAAGAGGAGAAGTACCGTATAAGTTGGAGATGCCAGCTCATCTTTCGGATGTCCATGATGTCTTTCACGTTTCCCAGCTCAAGAAGTGCTTGAGAGTACCAGAAGAACAAGTGCCAATGGAAGAATTGGAACTAGAGGAAGATTTGACTTATGCTGAGCAATCGGTCAAGATCTTGGAAACCAAGGAGAGAGTCACAAGGAACAAGGTGATTCGATGGCGTAAAGTTCAATGAAAGCACCACACAGAAAAAGAAGCAACGTGGGAATTGGAGGATGATCTCAAGAAGAAATTTCCCTATCTCTTCTCTTCCACGTCGAATCTCGAGGGCGAGATTCATTTTAAGGGGGTAGGTTTGTAACACCCTCATTTTCATGCATCATGCCCTACATACACTCATATACATGTTTAACATTAACCCACATAAAGAGGAATGAGTTTAAAATTGATTTGGAACAAAACCGCACTTAAAATGCAGGAAAGTGCAGACTAGTCCGATTTTACTGAGGACTAGTCCGATTTCTCTCTGACTAAAAACGGACTTGTCCGTTTTTACTGTGGACTAGTCTAATTTTGCCTCTGGAGACTTTTGGACTTGTCCGATTTTGTGCGGACTAGTCCGATATTCCAAGAATCCTTGAAATTTTCCTAAGTCCCTGGACTTTTCCGGACTAGTCCGGTGTTCTAGCGTACTTGTCCGATTTCCTCTCTGACTAAAGTCGTACTTGTCCGATTTTCTCTCTGGACAACTTCGGACTAGTCCGGTCCTTTTCGGACTTGTTCGATATTTCGCGACTTCGATTTGATCTTCTGTTTTACAACTTGTTTCTTGGGTTTCATGTTAAGTGGGCCTAGGGACGTCGTTCCTAACTCTTTTAGAGCCCATGTGGGACTCTAAACCGGCCTCTACTCCTCTCAAACTCGAAATCCATCTAACCCTAGCCTCCACCTCTATATAAACAACCCCACCCCTTTGCTTGACATCTATTTACCACTTTTCCACCCCACCCAAACCTAGTTTGTGGAGAGCCACCATCAAGAAGGGAGGAGAAGATCCCAAACAAGAAGAAGAAGAGGAGGAAACGAAAGAGGATCAACATCTCCACCAAGCTTTCGTTCTTCATCACCAATTCATCTCCAAGTTCATCCCCAACCCTAGATCATCAAGATCCAAGTATTACCTCCAAGTTTCTTGATTCATTGGAGTTATAAACACCTGGTATACTTTCTATTATCTTTTCCTTACGAGAATTCAACACCTAATCTCCAAATTTATGTCGATCTAGAAAACCCTAGTTCGCTAGTTTGCGAAGTGCGGACTAGTCCGGCCTTCTACAGACTAGTCCGATTTTGCTGATTAAATTGCATCGAATTAATTATAAAATTGATTTGAATCAACTCCAAACCTATATAAACTTGTTAAAATCTATTAGAACTAATTAGTGATCATTAAAAGCAATCTATTAACAAGTTCTACCTTGCATTTGCATCAATCATATATATCATGTCATATTGAGTAATATTTGTGCACTCTTTGATTATGTTTCTTATCTTGTATGATTATTGTGTGGATTAGACGGATTTGCGCTAGAAAGTGCCGCGGAGGATCTATAGCACCAAGAGTTTGAAGGCTTTGACCCTAATCAACCGCAATAGCAAGGCAAGTGTCCTTGAAGCATATTGATCCTGTTTTAAAATAAATATTTTGTTTGGAAATTGCATGCTTGTGTCAATTTTATGGGAAACCCTATGATAGGAAGTTCACTAGCTTTGTTTGACCACCCTTGTCGCCTGGGATTATGATACAGAGTCGCGAAGGGCTTTTTACCTTTTTGCTTCGCTTAATTAATTGGGATGGGAAAACAACACTACACATTTAATTATGCATTAATGATATTCTGGTTAATGTGAACTTGTGAATATGGTATGGTAATGGGTAATCTAAGCAAGCACGGTATGTGGATGGGTTGGATGTCATGGTGGTTTGCTTGCTTTATATCTAAGGACCGGTTCATGCGAGAATAAGCCAGGACTTGGTTGAAGATTTGCTTTGTGGGAGACATCGCCACCGATGAAACCTCAGTGGGGTCTGAATAGGCTAGTAATCCCTTTGTAAAGGCTATTTTGTGATCTCTTGGCCATACACCAAAGGAAGTGTAATTGGCATAAGGGAGGTTCTTTAGTCGCCAACGGGTGATGAAATCACAAACACGTGGGTAAAGTGGTACAAACTCTGCAGAGTCAAATAAAACTATCATGCCGTGCTCTCGGTTATGAGCACCTGGACAACTTCCATGATTAGAGGGAACTTGGTATTGGGATGGTGTTTTGGGATGGTTATGGATTAATTTCTGGTATTGAATATGGTTATTGGCAAACGGTGAAATCTGGAATTATTGATGATGGTAGTGAATTCAGACTGGTATTATGATATTACTTATGATTATGATGTGTTTACTTCACATACATGTAATATATTGCTTTTCAAATGTTTTAATGTATTTTTTAGCACTCAACCATTATTATATTCGTCATTTGAATCAACCACATGTCATACTTTCCACACTTGCTGAGTACGACATGTACTCACTCTTGCAATCCCCCCCCCCAACAGTTGCAGATCAGGATTGGGAGTTTAATGTCGATAATATAGAGTTCTAGGCCATGTCTACCGTCAGCTTGCCTGTGGTGTTTTGGAGCTGTGTTATACCCTATTGCTTATGCTGCCTAGCTGTTTAGTTTGCTTATTTAGTTTATTTCCGCTGCATTAGTCGAACTTGTCATCAATATTCATTAGAGTTTGTATTCGAGGATAATATAGTTTGTTTAATAAAATTTGGTTAATTAATCTTGTTTTGTGGTAATTTTCTATATACTCTTTTGTGAATGCACTCGTGTATGTGTGTTGAACATCCTGGGCACATATGCGTTCAATTGGTTCATTTTCAGAACCGGGTGTCACAATGGGCCCCATAGATGAATAATTGGATGGGCCCATTAAATGGACACGGAGAATTTAGACAGAATTTAAAAAAACGGCGTGAAAATAAATAAGATTTATCACATCAATTTCTTTTTCCGTCTCATCCTTATAGGATTCGAGAAATAATTTGAGTCGGTGCCCATTCACTTTAAATAGATGATCATCATCACCATGGAGTGTGATTACTCCATGAGATGAGGTTTCTACTACGGTGAAGGGTCCTTTCCTTTACTTTTGAGCTTCCCATGTCCAAAGAGTTTAACCCTAGAATTGAAGAGTAGAACTTTATCTCCGGGTTTGAACTCTTTAGGCATAATCCTCTTATCGTGCCACCTTTTAGTTCTTTCCTTGTAAATTTTGGCACTATGGTACGCCTTATCTCTCCATTCTTCCAACTCGGAGACTTGCTTCAATCGGTGCATTCCTGCTCCGTGAAGGTCCATGTTCCATCGCTTGATGGCCCAATAGTCTCTATGTTCCAACTCTACAAGAAGATGACAAGTCTTCCCATAGACAAGTTGGAAAGGAGACATACCGATGAGAGTTTTGTAGGCAGTACGGTATGCCCATAATGCGTCCGGTAGCTTATACTTAAATCCCTTTCCCATTTCCAAGATAGTCTTTTGCAGAATATTCTTAATTTGCTTATTAGATGTTTCTGCTTGATCGCTTGTTTGTGGGTGGTATGGGGTAGCAATATTATGCTAGACACCAAGCTCCCTCAAAAAGCTCCGGAAGGTCTTATCTATGAAATGATACACTCCATCACTTATGATCATACGGGGAGTGCCAAAGCGCGGGAAAATGATATCATGGAACATTTTCCTAGCTTGCTTAGAATCAGCATTCTTGTATGGCAAAGCTTCTACCCCTTTTTACACATAATCTAAAGCTACTAGGATATACTCGAAATCATAGGACCTAGGGAAAGGTCCCATGAAATCAATACCCCATACATCAAATAACTCCACTTGTAGATTATAGGTTAGGGGCATCGCATTGCGAGCTGAGATTCCTCCATGATTTTGGCATTTCCAACATCTACAAATGAATTCTTTTGAATCTTCATACTTAGAAGGCCAATGGAATCCACTTTGCCAGATATTTGCCTGGGTACGGTAAACACCGTAATGGCCACCATAGGGGCTAGCATGGCATTTCTTAATAATCTTGGTGCCTTCAATTGATGAGACGCACCTTCGAAGAAGGCCATCGACACAAACTCGATAGAGATATGGGTCATCCCAAAGGTGTCTCTGACTCTCATAGATGAGTTTCTTTTTGTTCTCCCCTAGTGGTACGTATCCCGCGACCATGAAGTTCATGATATCCGCATACCAAGGGTGAGAATCAGTCACCTTGAGAAGCATATCATCTCGTAGGAAGTCATTGATAGGGATGTCCATGGTTTGCATGACTTCCATACACGAGAGATGATCTGCCACGAAATTATCTACTCCATTCTTATCCTTGATTTATAAGTCAAACTCTTGGAGTAGGAGAATCCAACAGATTAGCCTTGGTTAAGCATCCTTTTTCGTGAGCAAGTACTTCAAGGAAGCATGGTATGTGCAGACTATGACCTTGGCTCCAACCAAATAGGACCTAAACTTATCGATAGAAAAAACTACCACCAAGAGCTCTTTTTCAGTTGTGGCATAATTGAGTTTAGCTCTTGTTAGAGTTTTGCTAGCGTACGCTATTGCATGATGCTTTTTATCTTTGGTTTGGCCTAGGACTGCACCAACAGCAAAATCACTAGCATCACACATTATTTTGAATGGCAACGTCTAATCGAGAGGTTGAATGATTGAAACTGAGATGAGTGCCTTTTTTAGTGTTTCAAATGATTTAAGTCATTCATCATGGAAATCAAGGGAGCTTCCTTAGCTAGTAGGTTAGTGAGGGGTCTAGCGACTTTTGAGAAGTCTTTGATGAATCGCTGATAGAACCCCACATAACCCAAAAAGTTGTGAATTCTCTTAACATTTATAGGGGGTGGAAGTTTTTCAATGACTTCAATTTTTGCTTTGTCCACCTCTATCCCCCTCTCGGACACTAAGTGTCCAAGAATGATGCCATCACGGACCATGAAATGGCACTTTTCCCAATTAAGTATGAGGTCCTTCTCTTGGCATCTTTGTAAGACCTTGTCTAAATTTCCCAGACAATGATCAAAAGTTTTACCATAGATGGAGAAATTGTCAATGAAAACTTCCATGATCTCCTCAATCACGTCGGAAAAGATAGGCATCATGCATCTTTGAAAAGAGGCAAGAAGCATTGCATAGTCCAAAGGACATACACCGGTAGGCATACGTTCCACAGGGACATGTGAATGTGGTCTTACTTTGATCATCGAGGTGGATTGGGATTTGATGATAGCCTGAATACCCATCAAGGAAACAAAAGTAGGAATGTTTTGCCAACCGCTCTAACATCTCATCGATGAAGGGCTGTGGAAAATGATCCTTCCTTATAGCCTTATGAGTTTTTAGTAATCAATGAACATCCTCCAACCTGTGATGGTTCATTGAGGAATTAATTCATTCTTCTCATTTTGAACGATCGTCATACCTCCCTTTTTGGGCACTACTTCAACTGGGCTTACCAATTCACTATGAGGGACAGGGTAGATAATCCCAACATGCAAAAGTTTCAAAACTTCCTTCTTGACAACTTCCTGCATCACATTATTCAGTCGTCTTCGAGGTTCCCTTGAGGGGACACTCTCGGATCAACGGGAATGCGATGGGTGCATAACACTGGACTAATCCCCTTAAGATCCTCTAATGAATAGCCAAAAACAGCTCTATGCTTTTCTAACATGTCAATGAGTTTGAGTGTCTCATCATCCAAAAGCTTGTCACTTATGATGATAGGAGCTTCCAAATCGCCATTTAGAAAGGCATAACGTAGGCGTGGAGATAGAATTTTTAACTCCAAAGGAGGTTTTGGGAAGATTCTTCTTTTGATAATTCAGTTGCCTCTTGAAATTCATCTTCCTCTTGGATGAAATCTTCTTCTCCAACTATTTCAGGAGGAGCTAAGAATTGAAGAGTTCTAACCTCCTCTAATGGTTCATATTGGATGGGAGATTCTGCGGATTTGTTCTTGGAATGCAGGATAGGAATAAAGAATTCCTCCCTCTAAGATTGACATTGAGGTTTCCTTCCAAAGGAATTTCCATGAGAAATTTCACAATGGGAATCCCAATCATAATGTCAAAATCTTGGATTTCGAACACATGGAAATCTAGGATTGCCTAAATATCATTGTGTCTTACAAACACCTGTTGCAAAACATCGCATCCTTCAAGGATGTTTCCGAAAGAGTCTCGGAAGGATTTATATGTTGGTGCCAATGGCACATCGCCAAGAATTGCGAGAGCACAAGAATTGGAAATGAGATTTGCTCCAGCGGTGGGTTTGTATAGGACCTTCATTGGTGTCACTCTAATGTAACATAGAATAGTTGCTAAAGGTGAGGTCATCCGAAGGATTTCGGGTGACAGCTCAACTTTTGCAGTCCATTCCCTACTTAAAATAGAGGTTTTTTCCTTGACCGTCTGTTGGACGAACACTCCATCAGGTGGGTCAGGTGGAGCTAAATGCAATGATGGTTTCCGATGGCAACATTACTTCGAGGTATTTCCAAAATCTTCAAATATTTCGTCCTCGAAGTAGAAGGGAAACTCCGAAGGTTGAATTTCTTCTTCCTTCATAGTTTCGGGTTCGGGAGAGGATTCCTACGACAAGGTGTGGGATAAGCAAGAGATGGGTTCTTCCTTGTCCATGTATTCATCCTCAGTTCTTGACACTACTTCGTCTTGAGGGGGCTCATTAAGACCCATAATGAAGGAAGAATTTTCTAGAATTCGGTCTAGAAGATCCTTGCCTTCTTCTGGCATCTTATGGAGAAAAGATCCTCCAGCCGTAATGTCAAGATGCAGGGCAGACTCTTTGTTCAATCCCATATAGAAGTGTTGCAAAAGCAACGGATGAGGGATAGACAAATCTAGGACCGAATTTCTCGAAAGAGAAAATCTATCCCAAGCTGCACCTATGGATTCCTTTTCCATCTATTGGAAGCATAGTACTTCCTTCTGTAAGGACACAATTCGGGTAATTGGAAATAAAGCAAGACAAAATTTGTCTCTTTATTCATTCCTATTTCCGCTTGTCTTCACAACGTTGTGGTCGTACCATTGTTGGGCTTTTTCCTTAAGGGAAAAAGGAAACAACTTCCATTTGAGAGTTTCTTGTGTCATACCTTTGATTAGAAGGCATGAACATAATTGTCCGAACTCTCTTAGATGGTGGTAAGGGTTTTCACAATCCGTTCCTGAGAAGGATTACTCCTGAACCATGGCTATAAAGCCAGGACGAAGTTCATAGCTAGAAGAACAAATGGGTTCTGTCGAAGGTGGTGGCTCACAGAACTTGCCCTTTGGGGCAGAATATGAAAGAATGGTGGGCTGCTCCATATATGTGGTGGTGGTGGTAAGAAAAGGGAAGATAGGATGAGAAGATAGATATGAGGGTGAACAAGGTTCGAAGTTTAATAGCAACTGTTCCCTGACAACGGCGCCAGAAATGCTTGTTGTTGACATTTCTTACATCACAGATAAAAATCCACAAGCGCACGGAAATTGTCGTGTAGCACTTCCCCTTAAGAGAGTATTCCAAGGGTATCGAATCCAAGGAATGTGTGTGTAATTTTACAAACTAATTCACCCAAGGACAATAAGTTGTTTGGTAGGCAAGGAAGAGAGAGGAATTCAAAGTATTGATTCTAATTCAAAGGAATTTGTAGTAGCTGCTCGCTTCGGGCACGGGTTTACCCTAGCAACACTAGGTGACTTCTGCCAAGAGCCTACTTGATTTGAATAACACCTTTGTAGGGGTACAAGTGTAGAAGAGGGACATCACACTGTCCTTCTACTTGGCAGCCTCTAGGACTACTCTAAACCTTAGGAATGGTATTCTATTCTTGACTTTTGGTGTGTGTGTGAAGTGAGGTGTGGGGTTCTATTTACAGGGGGATAAGAGTCGGTTCCGACCACAAAATGCGCACGAATCAGTCACCCATGACCTCTTCAAGCCGGGAGGATCAAACACGTAGTGTTTGACCGCAATTGGCGCCATGACCTAGTCAGCCGACTAGGGGGGTCGGCTGACCTGGTCTTGGCCCTGTTGGGGCTGTGCTTCCTCCAAGTACCTGCTAGGTGGGTCCCATCCCTTTATATGGGTGCTACACCGTTGGATGGTCTCAGATACTTCTGTTTGTGGGCCATTTGGTCCATGTGATGACACGTGGCATCGCTTGATTCGTCAAAACCCAATTTATGGATTACTCCATGCATGTTTTGGTATTTTGGGTCTAAATTCACCTGCATACAAATAAACACCAACACTTGTGGAATTGGTTAGTTTTTAACCCTACCACTACGTTGTGTTTCTGTTTTGTGCACATTATGATGTGAATTGACGGTCTAAATATGGCTCTTAAGGACCGTCAACAGATACCTAGATGCACATTCACCCACTCCGAGCCGCAAACCTAGGTGCATTTTCACCTCCCTCGATAGGGCCCGAGGCTGGACGAAGGAAAGGTTGGAGCAAGACCACAATCACATGGATTCCCGACCGTCACAGTCGATAGGCTCGCCCTCGAGATTTGGGCCTGCGCCTCAACCAAAGCCAAGACGCTCTCAAATCAAAGACCCGCAGGGCCTGTCAGCTGCGTCGTGGTTGTCGACACCTCCGCGCCCCACGCTGACACCAACGGAGCCGGCGTGGCCACAGGCAACGCTCGAGGTGTCACAACAGCCACCACCTTTTCAAGTGACGATACCAGGAAATCAAGGTCTCCCCTTGTGCTAGAAGGGGAAGGCGAATCGTCCGACGTTGCGACCCTAGCATCCCTGGATGCCTCCGCCGAAGCTACTGGAGGAATGACTGGTGCCGCCTTGACCGCCGTCGTCTCTGCCAACGCCGTAGCCAGATCTGCCAAAGAGGTTGCGGACAGCCTGATGCCCCCTCTGTTCCCACTAACGACAGGTGTCGGCCCTGGGGCCAACGGGAGAGCCTCGGGGGCCAATGGGTCCGTCGAAACAAGTTTAGACAACTGGGAGGCCAACTGTGTTGGAGCACAACCATAGAGAATCACCGGCAGCGGGGGTAGCGCATCCGCCCCTCCACCCCTAGAAAACCAAACCCGCTAGTGGCGAGGCAGGCAAAACTATAGATGGCCTCCGCGACGTGACAGCCACGCTGGCCTCGTATGTCCTGCATTGATATGAGACATAAGAATCCTCCCGGAGCAAAAGGATCAAGGACCATAAGATGGAACGGATCTTGACAAAAAATAGCGCTTGACGCGAAGAGCCCAGCTCGACAATGACCCATAGACCTGCGCCCCGGACGGTAGAGGCATTGCTCGGGCCCGAACCCCAAGGGTCGGGATGTGACACTACAGGGGCCGGGATCTACGATCGATTTCCACCCTCGTCCTCTTGGTCAGGTGGACAGAACCCGACACCTTCTCCCTCTTCTGGTCGCCGATGGTCATGGCCGACGAATCTGGGTCGGGCTCAGCCCCCTCCCCTCATTCTTCGGCAGCATGGGGATTCAGATGATCCTGGTGAAGCCCAACTGAGGAGGACAATCCTGACTTGTCGGGAGAGGACCATCCGCAACATCACTCGATGCCTTCCCATGAGCCTCGGCATCCTATGCGAGATTTTGGATGGCAACAACTCCCCCTGCGACTCCCTCATCGGGTCACTCACAAAAGCATAATCCCACATGGTGTTGGCCCTGTCTCGAAGCATCAAGACCCTGCGCTCGACAAGGGATCATAGGATGGCCTGGTTGGTAAGGCCATTCGTTTTCTACCTCTCAATCACCGCCAAGATCGACGACAAACCCATCCCTCCTCCATTGGGCATCCTTGGCCCTAGGCAAACAAGGACTCCAACACCCTCCCGTTAAATGTTGGTAGGCCGGGTCTCGCGTTCTGGACATAGAACCATCTTCGGTGCCATCCCTTGAGGGAATCTAGCATCTGAATCGCAAAATGATGGGGCGACCACAGTCGTGCTTGGGCACAGACGAAGCCAACAGGAAGAATCAGAGTCTTGGAGGAGCAGATGAAGAAGAGGAACCTCCAAAGAGAGTAGTTGGGAGCCATCCCAAGATACACCTCGCACAGGGTAACAAACATAGAGATATGGAGCACGGGTTCGGTGTCAAGTTGTGGAACTCCAGCTAGCATTTATTGTGGAGCCCCCAGAGGAACGGTGTCATTGGGAGGACCTCGGTTGCGGGACTCCCTAGTCGCTCGAGCAACGGGCACACCCATGACCGGTGGGTGACATCAGGCCTTGGGAGACCAGGGTGTCAAGATTCTTCAGGCGAACAGAGGACATACTCCACTCCGCCATCGAGCAAGGAGGACTACATATGAGAGTGGCGATAGGGGAAGTTTTTCTTTTTTCCTGTTTCGCCGGCACAGATCTAACCTTTTGATTTTGCAGAAAAAACGAGTGTGCATGAGGATCGGGAGACGAAATGTAAATGTTGAGGAGGTAAGGGTTATTAATGCCAGGACCTTTTGTAGCGCTCAGCGGGAGGTTACGGGCATGAGTTTTTCAGAATGCGTACGGTTGCCGAGGGCAGATGTGGGTCATTAGGATGCATCGCTTCGACAACTGTACATGGTGGGCATGTGGACTGGAGTGTCGCAGAGCGCACCACGGGCCCCCAACCCCTCATAATCGGCGCTGCTTCGAATCGAGGATATCTTCAAATATTGGCAATCGATTGAATTGGTCTGGCGACCTGCCTTTCTTATGAGTTGTACCAGTGCTGACTCCAAGTTGTGCGGCACCTCCTCGTCTCCCGCAGTGCTACACCCACAGTCTATCGGGCGTAGGTAAGTAGGTAAGTTTTTCGACTCACTTTTGGGGCATGTGTAGTTTGAGGTGCCCACCTGTTTGACAGGTCGTATTGTTGCTACCCTCAACGAACAAGAGTAAGGGATGGATGACTTGAGATGCCCGATATAGTGCGTACTTGATGAGGACATCACAACAGCGGAGGCGCACATTGAACTGCAAGAACCAAACACAAGAGCACGTCATGGTAAATAAATCAGCAGGTGAACTCGCTCCTAACTTCCTTTGCATGTGAGTTTGAGAATAGATTCCTATGTGATGATTTAATTGTTATTAGGAACAATGGAGAAGATCAACAAGTGAAGGGAAGAGGCCTTGGGAACGTGGAGAACCAGCTGGGACGTCCACAAGTTAATGGAATCAATTTACAACGGACTAGGAGCAGTCCACCTTAAAATGGACGCCCAGAATGCATACAGACTCCGTTTTCGATGTTCTTCATATACAAAGAAAGATGAGAAGATAAACTTTCCAATGGATCTGGTATGACCACAAAATTCCTTCGGAGTCAACGGGAATCATCGAAACAAGTCGAGTCCATATCTATGTCTTGTGCTGCGCCACTGAATCAGGCCATTAGGCCTTATATCCCAATTCCAACTCTGCTCAAACCCATTTCAAGACGGGGGGGGGGGGGGGGGGGGGGCAAGGAAGAGAGTAGGGGCGCCTTTTCAACGCCCCACCGGTAGCCATTAACGACCAGTTGCCAGGCAACCGTCATAGCTACCATCGGAGCTTTGGGCACCCTGGCGCGCCAGGAAGGGCACCCTATATATATTAGCTTAATAGGACAATGTAAAGGTGTTCATAGTGTCTAGGAGCAGCATTTGGGACAACCAAGCTCCGGGAGGGTCAGGTCCAGAGTGCACAGTCCGCTTAGCTTGGTCCCAAACCCTAAGCCTATGTATCCTGCCTCCCTCAGCATCCGGAAGCAAGCAGTTGCCCTCTTTTGTAAAAGTCTGTCTCCTATGAATACCGATATAAAAGAATCATTGTCTTACTTCATGTTGCCCTAAACAATGTTCATTTAAATACCATGCTAATTTTATGATCAACCATGCTAGATTCATTTACTGTGTATTCCTTTCATATACACGGTTGAACACTTTGTATCTCTCGCTCTTGCTAGAGTTGTGCAATCCTACTGTAGGTGGGCTTGCTTAGGTACCTGCGATGTGTGAAGGGCTCTCATGGATGCCCTAATCCTTGGAGTTTTGTGAAGCCGGATGGCCCCCCAGGAAAGGCCTAGCCAAGCCAAAGGTCCAGGGCATGTGAACTTCTTAGCCTGGTCCCGTACCCTAAGAACGCACATCCTGCCTCTCAGCATCATGGTTGAGTACTGGGGGTCGAAAGGATCGCACCCTAAGGACGGCAGGAGCTAAGACCCGAAGCACTAAAGTATTGATTACCCAAGCCCCGTGTGTCAAGTTAGGACAGTAAGACATGACAAAGCTAAAGAAGAGAGATAGGTAAAACCGACAAGCAAACTAGTGCATCCTTTAACATGTGCAGGATAGCCAGCTCCGGCACGTCCCAGGGGGCCTGCCGCCGACGTCCCAGCATGTTGACGATATCAACAAGCGCATATAAGTGAGTACACTCTCCTGCATCACTCTTGTTGCTAACAGGTTTCTCTTGAGATAGCCTGTACACCAGGGGCCCGCCGTCGACGAATCTTCAACGGTGATGGAAGACGCCGGAGCATCCAGCTCTGGCACCTCCCAGTGGGCCTGTCGTCGATGAATCCGCGATGATGGTGGGTTATGTTGGAGAATCCAGCTCTGGTACCTCCCAGGGGGCCTGCCGTCGATGAATCTGCGACAATGGTGGGCGACGCTAGAGCACCCAGCTCCGGCACCTCCTAGGGGACCGGCCACCAACATCCCAGCATGTTGACGACAACAACAAGCGCGAATAAGTGAGTACACTCTCCTGTATCGCTCTTGTTGCTAATAGGTTTCTGTTGTGATAGCCTATATACCTGGGGCTGCCGTCGACGAATCTTCAACGATGGTGGACAACGCCAGAGCATCCAGCTTCGGCACCTCCTAGGGGGTCTGTCGTCAATGAATATGTGATGATGGTGGGCGAAGCCAGAGCACCCAGCTCCGGCACCTCCCAGGGGGCCTGCCGCCAACAAATCTTCAACGATGGTGGGCAACGTCGGAGCATCCAGCTTCGACACCTCCCAGGGGGCCTGCCGCCGGCGTCCCAGCATGTTGACGACAGCAACAAGCACGGATAAGTGAGTACACTCTCTTGCATCGCTCTTGTTGCTAACAGGTTTCTCTTGAGAAAGCCTGTACACCAGGGGCCCGCCGTCGATGAATCTTCAACAGTGGTGGACAACGCTGGAGCATCCAGCTCCGGCACCTCCCAGGGGGGCTGCTGTCGACGAATCTGCAATGATGGTGGACAACGCCGGAGCATCCATCTCCAGCACCTCCCAAGGGGCCTGCCGCTAACGAATCTACGACGATGGTGGGCGACACTAGAGCACGCAGCTCCGGCACCTCCCAGGGGGCCTGCCGCTGATGTCCCAGCATGTTGACGACGGCACCAAGCGCGAATAAGTGAGTACACTCTCCTGACTCGCTCTTGTTGCTAACAGGTTTCTCTTGTGACAGCCTGTATACCAGGGGCCCGCCGTCGACGAATCTTCAACGATGGTGGACAACACCAGAGCATACAGCTCCGGCACCTCCCAGGGGGCCTGACATCGATGAATCTGCAATGATGGTGGGTGACGCCAGAGCACCCAGCCCTAGCCCCTCCCAAGGAGCCTGCCGCCAAAGAATCTACGACGATGGTGGGCTATGGCGGAGTAGTAAGCTCTGGCACCATCCAAGGGGCCTGCCATCGACGGACCTACGATGATGGTGGGTGACACCGGAGCAGTTAGCTCGAGCATCACTAAAGGGTCTTGCCATCGACGAATCTTTGATGATGGTGGACGATGTCGGAGCACCCAGCTCCGGCACCTCCCAAGGGGCTTGCTGTCGACGAATCTGTGATGATGGTGGGCGACGCCAGAGCACCCAGTTCCGGCACCTCCCAGGGGGGCTGCCGCTGGCGTCTCTACGATGATGGTGGGCGACGCCGAAGCATCCAGTTCCGGCACCTCCCAAGGGGCTTGCCGTCGACGTCTCTACGATGATGGAGGGCTTCTGGAATGACCACATTGAGGTCAGTCGCTCATGCTCCCCTGCTTCGTTGGGGGCCAGTCGAAGACATCCTGTGCTCAAGTGGTAGGCGTACCCAACAACCTGGCCACGCCTACTAACGACAAATCGGCCATGTAAACTGTGCAAATGTTGGTTCCTCAAAATCTAACAACATCAAAAAAAAGCTCTTAAAGACCTTACGCAGCTAAGGACTTGAGATAACAAGTTGAGAAGAACAAGACAAGCCAAACAAACACAAAGTCAAATTCATTGAAGAATATTTACAAAGGCGCGAACCTCAGATACAAAGATGGGCCGCCAGCCTCAATCCCTGGAAAATTGTGCGATGACATGTTTGGCAGCATTCTTGACCTCTACCTCTACCGTCTCCTCGCGCTCTTCAACGGGACTTCAAAAACTTGCTCCAGTGGCAGATCAGGGTACTCGCTCCGATAGCACACTAAGACATGGGATGCCACCGTCTCCGCCACCGCCCTACCCTCAGCTTCCAAACGCTAAGCCAGCTGACGCTCCTGCAGATCGAGCTCCTGGGTGCGGCGCTCCATTGTGTGCTCCTGGGCTTGGACATCGAGATCACGCAGGATAAGTTCTTGACACTCAGCTAAGTGTTGCTCCCGATACCACGCCAAGTCACTCTCCCGGAGCTCAAGATCTTCAAGGCGGGACTACAGCCTGGCCCGATCTTCCTCAGCCCAAGCCATCATCGCTTGGGCCGCCACTTTTTGATCGGCGAGAGCAGTCTCCTGCTCAGCATGAGTAGCTTCACGGTGACCCAGGACCTCTCGATCCTCTTCAAGGGTGCACAGGCGGGCGTCAACCGTGTCATTGGCTACGTTGGCATCGGCCAGAATCTTATGGTACATTCCGTCCATGGCCTTCGCCAAGTAGTGCCTCAGCTCTAGCTCCTTGCTCTCCTTCTGGTACTTCGCCTTCGCCTCTACGATCCTGGACCTCAGAAGGTCCTCCCATCCTTGGAGGTGCTCACCCTCAGCACGCAGCTTCTCCCATTCCGCAGCGAGAGACCCCTACACCCAGCGGAGGTTGGATTGCACCAGGAGGATGCTGGAATGTGTCGAGTCCATGATGTCGGAGAGGCACTCCGGCTGCACTGAAGTTATGGAAGGCAGCTTGGCGATCTTCTCGGGGACCTCTTCTCCTGTAGCGGTGAAGGCAAGGCCACCAGTACCGGAGACCTTGTCCCAAGAGACTGAGTAGGAGTTGCGGTGCTACCCAAAGCGGCAGCGTCACCATTGCCCAAAGAGTTGCCCGCCGGATCAACAGCAGCGAAGGCCAAGCCCTCAGCCCCCTGAGCCGGCTTTGACATTACCTCTAGCGCGACGACCAAAGGTGCCTCCGACACGACAATTGGAGATGCAGCCAGAGATGCTTCACTTCCCGCGCGGGGTACGAACACCAGAGCAGTGCTCTCCTGAGCGGGCTTGGCTGTCTGCTCCACCGGTACAGCCGTAGCCTCCTGGGCCGACTTCGCAGTGCTTCAGAATAATACCCCCAATGGTAAGGGCGTCACAACAGCTGACGTGGCCCTACAAATAAAAACCAAGGCCTGATCAATCAACAAAAGCAGACAGGATGACAATGCAAGCTATGGAGAGGATGCCTTACCGACGTCCACAAAAACTCCAGCGGTACTCGACATTCGGCGGCCCCGAAGCTGTGGGCTCTGCTAGCGATGTCGTAGGCGGGGCCGATCCAACCGGACCTCCATCGGAACCACCAGTGATGTTGCCACCCTGCATTGGTGTGCCCCCTCCAACTTCGACAGTGCCACTCCTGGAGCCTCCCCTTGATAGGGATGGCAACGGGTCGGGTTCGGGTCGGATAGAGTAAAAACCCGACCCGAAAAAAATTGTGTTCGGGTAAAATTTTGTACCTGAACTTGTACCCGCGGGTAAAAAATGATACCCAAACCCGAACTTGATGGGTTTCGAGCGGGTTTTGGGTACCCTTTAGCACTTAGCATTTTTGGGTTTCAGTAGGCACCTGATCTCCCTTTATAGTTGCGCCTCGGTAGCAGCTTGGTTCATATTGCGAGGTGGGACTAAACCCCTCAATTACTGCCACTTGTGCGCCAGGCTTCCGCAAGCTGAATAAAAAAGTCATCAGCCCACCAGCCGCCTATTCCTAATGCTTGCCGCCTGTTCCTGATGCACAACTGAATAAAAAAATCCTGATGCCTGCCAGTTTCAATGCCAAGTTGAATAAAAAAATCCTAATGCCCAGTGCCTGTTCCAAAGTGGATGTTGCAAGCGCCCTGCCACTCCTGCACTTTTCCCGAGCACATGAAGCCTGGCAGCCCTGCAGCGATGACATGCCCGCGCACGTGGGCACATGGAGCATCGTCGCCCGCGAGCAAGGAGCTTGGCCGTTGCTGCTTTCATCCTCGAATTTCAAGTTGCGGGTAACCCGTCGGATACCCACGGGTAGGAATCAAAATCCGAACCTGTACCCGCAAAATATCGGGTCGGGTACAGGTTGTACTCACGGGTAAAAAAATTGTACCCGAACCCGCTCCCGTCGGGTACCCGAACTCATAGGTACAATTGCCATCCCTACCCCTTGAGCTGCTGCCGACGTCAGCCTGAGGTCTCTTGGCCTAGGGCTCTACGGGCGTAGTGCTCCCGGAGCCCTCTCCGGCACCTTGGACCGCACCAGAAGAGGGGACGCTCGCCGGTGTGCCGACCGTAGGTGATTGCGGAGTCGCTGCTTGCCAGGCCGAAGAACCACCGATGCCCAATGCCAGAGAGGGGCGCTCCATCGGACGAGGACTCAGAGTAGGGACCGCCCGCGTCGACGAATGAGGGTGTTTGTCCTTCGCAACCACTACCACCGGTGACTTCCCCTTCCCTATTTTGGGGACTGATGCCTTCCCCTTGCCTGCGTCAGGGACTGGCGCCTTGCCCTGCCCTCCGACAGAGGGTGTGTCATCCGACCTTGAAGCTTCAGAACCTGGAGCAGGTACTAACTCCTGTGGAGGGTCGACGATGGCCAGCCCACAGCTCACGTCACCAACCTGTCGTGGTGCAAGAACAAGCGCGTCCAGGTTTGGCATCTCCTTCAGAATCATTGTTCGAAGGTCCCGATCCATGCAAAGTGGTGGGCAAGACCGCGGGAAGATGAAGACGTCATCGCATGCCTTGGACATTGCATTGAGCACATCTTGCGGGGTCGTCTCTGTGTTGTGACCCTGCACCAGCCGGGTGCTGTCGTGTGGCCCGAAGTAAAGCCATGGAGGGCGGCTACGGTGCTGGAGGGGAGCCAGGCGTTGGCGAACGAAGTCCGCCATCACCATCAGCTCCGACAAGCCATGATCCGCCGAGAATTCGATCCTCTCCATCACCGGGGTGTAGGCCTGCTCCAACTCCGGGCACTCCCCCCAGGTCTCCTTCCTGAGTATCAGCCATCCGGTGGGCATGACCATGCGATCATGGGCATCGACCTGTATTATCACCCAGTCCCTCCTCCAGTCGGCCCACTTCGTTGTGGAGAGTGGGGTGATGTACTTGAAGGGGTTGTTGGCTCGATGCTGGAAGCAGTAGCCATCGAGGAAGTTTGCTTTGTTCTTCTTCCCGGTCCGCCTCAGCACAAAGAATTGTTCGAATACTAGCACGGACAGGAACACCCCGATGAACATCTGCAGAAGTGTGAGAACACCGTCGCTGTCACTAGAGAGTTCGGTGACAACCAGTGAAGATGGAGCCCGAGGACCTCCAGGAGTGTCACCAAGAAGGAGGAAACGCGAGGAACGAACCCAGAGTACGCATATTCCTGGAAGAAGACGATCTCATTCTCCCCCAACTCCAGAGGCAGGGTGCCTGGGCGGATCAGATTCTGCCACGCCTTGTCCTCCCAGCCGAATAGGTGCCTCACAGGCGCTACGTCAACTATGCGAGAAGGAGGCAAGGCTGAGTCCATTGGGGCAGGAGTCGAGAACCATGAATGTGGGAAGAGAGTGGGTGCACAAGGAGGAAGACGAAGGCTCGAACGTTGGGAAGTGTAAGGAAGAACCACCTTTGCCCCTAATGGTTTCCTTTTAACTCCCCATTAGGCGTTCGAGCACACCGAGCAGATTTCATGGGGTCAAAACCCACTGCTCAACCCATAGTGTCCCTCATGGCGGGGCCCAAGCCCCCAGTAAGAGAGATCGGCCTAAAGGGGCATTGACCCGAGAAGGCAACCCGACAGTTCCCATAAAGGCAGGAGTAGAAGGAGCAGAAGTGTAGAAGCCGCATTGGGAACCGTCATAGTAAAAAAAATGCATCAAGCAAAGATCCCATCACCACGAGCCCTCAACCAGAGAGGGACGCGAGGCCACGATGGTAGAGCGCACACCGCTTCGACTAATCAAGACAAAATTAAAAAGGTAGTGCGAGAAAGCAAAGATAGGGCTCCACACTCGGGCTCGTCGCCTCCCCCCGGTGTGGATCACGGGGCCACTGTCGGTACCCGGCATACCGGGTACCCTCGCGCACAAGCTAGAGCCGCCTATGTGCCCCGCCTTCCAAAAGAGGTAGGGCTCGGGGGCGCCACATGTTCAGAAGTCCCGAACCCATCTGCCTCAAATGTGGGGTCCGGGGTACCCACAAGAGACCCCGAAGAAGAGTTCAGCTCCCCCTTGGAGACGAGCTCCCAAGCAGCCACGTGTCCAGTAGGTAAGGATCCCCCTCCATCGTGAGATAGGGCTCCGATGCTGCCACGTGGTCTGAGGCATCAATCAATCCACCTCCCGTATAGGCGGGCTCCAGCGCTGCCATGTGTCCTGCAGCCTTAGAGTCCCCACTCTACTCAGAAAAAAGCTTCGGGGCTGCCACGTGGTCCGTAATATGGGACCCGACCTCCTCCCCGAAGGTGAGCTCCCGAGCTGCCACGTGGTCCGTAAGACGGGACCCGACCTCCTCCACGGATGTGAGGTGCCGAGCTGCCATGTAGTCCAGCCACTTGCCCTGGACGGAGAGTTGTGGGAGTTAATAGGGTTGTGCGTCTTGTCTTTGTCAAGCATTGAAGATACGCAAATTTCCTAGACGCATGGCATGGCGCATGCCCAATGTCAGGTACCACTACAACCAATCGCATCACAGTGAAGATGATGCAGGCCTATCCCACTCCGCCAAGTGGGTAGCTTACGGTGACAAAGATAGTTGGACGGGACATCTCCTGCCATTGTCAGCAACAGCACATGGGCCATTGGCGACTTGGGCGGCAAGACGACGAGTCTTCAAAGCCATGGCCAGATGAGGCTTATTCGAGAAGCCTAAGATCTTTAGGATAAGATTGCCCCGGGACCACCTGTCGAGCCTCGGGTCCTACTTGTAAGGCATCTAGCCTTGTCTATAAAAGGACCGGACCGCCACTGTTATAAAGGACCAAAATCCTATCCTCGATACACACACGCATTCACACACACTAGCAATACAATCCACCGTGGAGTAGGGTGTTATGCTCCTTGCTGCCCGAACCACGTAAAAACCACCGTCTCATACACTCTCATATGTGTGTACACTCGATTGAGGCCTAAGCCCCACCAAACAAGAACCTTTGCAGGCTGCTCCTTAGCAGATCCGAGGGAAGTGTCGCATTAACACTTCAACAATAGAGATAGTACACACACCGATCAGCCTCATTAATGACAAAGCCCGCATATGTCAAAGTATTGTCGAACTTCTCATGCCATTGCTTAGGTGCTTGTTTCAGGCCATACAAGAATTTCAACAACTTGCACACCTTTGTCTCTTCACCTTTTACTACGAGCCCATTAGGTTGTTCCATATAAATCTACTCTTCTAACTCTCCATTAAGGAAAATTGTCTTCACATCCATTTGATGGATAATTAGACCATAAGAGGCAGCCAAAGAAAGTAGTACACGAATTGTCGTCATTCTGGCAATAGATGAATAGGTGTTAAAGTAGTATTCACCTTCCTTTTGAGTATAGCCCTTAGCAACTAGCCTCACCTTGTACTTTTCAATAGTACCATCGGGCCTGAGCTTCTTCTTGAACACCCACTTGCAGCCTCTTGGTTTGCACTCGTACGACCGTTCAGTTAACTCCCAGGTTCCATTAGAAAGAATTGAGTCCATCTCACTATGAACTGCTTTTTCCAGTCATCTGCATCAGGTGATGCATATGCTTCTGTTGTGGATCTAGAAGTATCGTCCATAAGGTACACAATGAAATCATCACTGAAGGATTTTTCAATCCATGATCTCTTACTCAAATGAGTTATTTCATTGTGTTCCTCCTTTGGGACACCCTCAATGATGTATCAAGAAACTCACTAGTTCTGGTGGATTCAGAACAAATTTTGAAAGAGATCCTAGCAGTGTTATACATATCTTTCATAAGAAAAATATTCTCAAAAAATGTTGCATCACGAGGTTCCATAATAGTATCAGTATGCATATCAGGTACCTCAGATTTAACTACTAAAAATCTATATGTGATGCTCCGATGAGCATAGCCTACAATCCACTATATTTGGTCCTAGCTTGCGTTTCTTGGTAATTGGAAAATTGACCTTTGCCAAACATCTCCACGTAGGCAAGTATGAAAGTGATGGTTTTCTCCCAACCCACTCCTCATAAGGGGTTTTTCTTTATTCTTGTTTGGAACACGATTTAAGACATGACATGAAGTCAATAGAGTCTCCCCCACCATGCCTTAAATAAACCGGATGTGTCTAACATGGCATTCACCAAGTCACACAATGTGCGGTTTTTCCTCTCGGCTGCCTCGTTTGATTAGGGTGAATAGAGAGGTGTCCTCTCATGTATAATACCGTGCTCCGCACAGAAATCATCAAATATTTTAGGAAAATACTCACCACCATGATCTGAGCTAAGACATTTGATCTTTCTCTCTAATTGAGTTTCTACTTCAGATTTCTAGATTTTAAAGTAGTCTAACGCTTCATCATTAGTTGCAACAAGTAAACGTAGTAGAATCTAGTAGAGTCATCTATTAATGTTATAAAGTATTTTTCCACCTTTTGTCAACACACAATTCATCTCGTATAGATCAGAATGTATGAGTTCTAATGGTGCCAAGTTTCTCTCCTCGGCTACCTTGTTAGGCTTTTGAGGTTGCTTTGATTTCACACAACTATGACACTTAGAACCTTTGACAATGGTGAATTCAAAAATTAATTTGAGACTAGATAGCTGATTCATTAAACAAAATTAACGTGACATAAACAAAATGCCAAACACTTGCATCATCATTAATACTGCCACAAATATGGTTCACTGACTTATTATTAAACTCCGAAAGAGAAAAGCAGAACAAGCCTCCACATTCATAGCCTTTATTAATAAATTATCCATGCTTGGACATAACTATTTCATTGGAATCTAAAACTACTTTAAACCCATCTCTGCATAGAAAGGTACCGCTAACAAGATTCTTGTTCATAGTAGGGACATATGTTGCACGTTCTTCAGTTGGACAATCTTTCCTGAAGTGAACTTCAGATCGACTGTGCCAACACCACGAACAGAAGCATGTGACACATTCCCCATTAGGATGGTGGAATCCCAGACGAACTGGTAAGAAGTAAACATGGACATGTCAGAACATACATGAACATTAGTACTCGTATCAAACCACCAAGATGGTGTTTGAGAAACAGAAAGAACAGTAAAAGAATTACCGTACCCATCTGCATTGCTAGACGTCACAATGTTGATATTTTTTTCCCTCTACGATCTGCCCTGTCAGGACAGTTCTTGAAAATATGCCCCTGCTTCCCACAGGTGTAGCAGCAGCCATCATTGGATTTGTTTGACTTCTTCTTCTTGAAAGCAGTAGTTTTGTTTGGCTTGAATTGAGATTTGTTGTTCCCTTTGTTCATAATATTGGGTTTCTGCACCATATTAGCATTGGCGCTAGATTGACTCTCACCTCCTTTCTCAGTAGTGTCCTTAGCCTGAGCTTTCTCCTCAACATCAAGAGCTGCTATCAGGTTTTCAACTGATATTTCATGTCTCTTGTGTTTTAGAGATGTAGTGAAGTTCCTCTATAAAGGAGGTAACTTTGCAATAGTGCACCCAGCCACAAACTTGTTAGGTAAAGGACACTTAAGAAGGTTGAGCTCTCTCGCGAGGCAATGTATTTGATGAGCTTGTTCAACTAAGGGACGATTGTTACCCATCTTGTAGTCATGAAAGTTCTCCATGATATGCAGTTCTCTGCCTGTATCGGTTGCACCATACTTAGTGTTAAGTGCATCTCAGAGCTCCTTACCATTTATGACTGTCAGATAAACATCACAGAGTTTGTTGTCAAAAACACTTAAGATACATCCTCTTAGGGCAGAATTGGCTTCCTTGAATTTCGTCTGTTCTTCAACAGACAAAGGATCTTGAGGTCTGCCCTCGGTTACCCAAAAGATCTTAAGTGACTGGAGCCAAAGCGTGGCATTAACTTGCCACCTCTTGAAGTGCACACCAGAGAATCTCTCGGGCCTCAGTGCATCGGCTAAAGTCATTATGTTCAACTCATGAAATTGCCTACTAAGGTTTTTGGATTGTTAGAAAATATGAGGTAATTTACTAAAATATCCCGAAAAAACATGCGGAAAACAACAGCAATTAACACTGGCACACAGACAGGACGAGTAATATCGCGTACCGATTTAGAGTAGAAAGAATTACTATAAATCTGATGTCGAACAGCCACTGCAGACGTTGGTCATGATGTTGGACCGCAGCGCCCGATCTCTTCGGTAGACGACCCGCGCGAAGCGCTTTCCAAAAATCTTATTCGCCCTCTCCCGGTGCAAAATTGCAATGGCGAGCGGTTCCGGAGACCTGCTCTCTCGATCATCGGTGCACGCCGACGCTCGAGATGGAGTAGACTAAAAGGCGGCGCAAGGAACGTGAATGTGGGAACGATTTGATCGTGGGATGATTTGCTCTACTGTATACGCCTATATTTATAGAGTCTCGCGAAGGCGGTTCGATTGCGATCTGTAGGATCTGCATCCGATCCGACTCTGCAGTCATAGACGCGTCCGTCTCCAACGACTTGGACTTAGTCTCGGAAACCCGAAAATTCGGAAGCTCAAAAGCTCAAATAAATTTTTCTGCAAAAATATAAAATTTGGGCTCCGCTCGAGGCTCGAATTCACACAAAACACACGCGCACGTGTGCGGGGCGGGGCGTGACGTGGCGAGGCGAGCGTGCGAGGAGGAGGAGGAGCGCGCGTGGACCACCCCTCTCTTCTCCTCTTCTCTCTCGCTTAAGGAGTGGAAGAACAACATATCTTATATGTAAGGGTTGTTCATCTTCCACTTCTCATATGAGACTAAACATTTAACACCACCATCTCTTATCTTAATGGGCCTTTGAGATTTATTAGGAATTATTTCTGAATATTAATTGGGTCTAGCCCATTTATTCTAACATGCCCCTCACTGTACACACACGAGAGGGAATCAGGAACGCTTAAGTACATTTTTGCCGAGAAAACGCATGAGACCATTCACAGTGGTATACTGTAAAATTTACTTGATACATAAATATAAAATAGAGTACTAAAAGTATAGAATAAAAATGCAGAATGAACAATGCTGAAAGTATAAAGAAAATATAAAGATAAAGTAGGGTTCAGAGGAAACGAATGCGAATAATCAGAGCACGCTAGGCATGCAGTTAATAACTTATGTGAGCTGTAAGTCTCGTCGATGCTGCAATTGATGGCTCAGCCGGCGATGATGGCCACGACAACGTACATGATAAGGTTGAGGAAGAGGAGCCCGGTCGCCATGGATAATCGGGCACCGCTGCCGGTGGCCATGCTGCTCGCTCGAGGTCGAGGGGAGCGAGGTCGACAAGCGCGCGCCGCCCCCTTGTTGGCCTTGCGTGGTCCTTGTGGTGGTCCCAAGACCTCCGTGGTCCTTCTGGTGGTCGCAAGGCCTCCGGACAACGGTATAAATACGCCGTTGCGTTTGCTCGGTGCAAGCGAGGGATCCCAACTTCCTACACGACACACGAGGAGGAGCAGCGAAGATTCGCCGGCCGTGCAGCTGCAATCCCAATCAATTTTCGCGTGGGTGATCAAAGTACGCAACAAATGATTTTGACGAAATTTTTTGATACGCTAAGGTCATAGTTTTCGATTTTTAATATATAGAATGCGGTTTTGTTTCTCACGAATTTTTTTGTCGGCTAAAGCTATCTCCAACATATATCCATAACCCAAGCTTATTTTATAGGGTAAAACAACTTCCAACACAACTTCCAACACAACTTCCAACAGTCAGCCGATCCATAAAGCTCGTAGAAAGATTCCTTCTCGCCGTATCAAAAAATAGAGGGCGGACCGATGGAGCCGATCTCAACTGCCACGCGCTAGAAAAACAATCCCCGCCTCACGCAGTCCCGCGGCTCCTCCCGGTCGCGCCTCCGCTGTCCGTCGTAGCCAGTCCCGCGACGGCCTCCACCTCCCTCCACTTCGTACAGGCCACGAACTCTTCGTCCAGAGCGGCAGAGCCGCGTCCGACTCACCACCTCCCTCGGCGCCTCCTAGGCGCCGGCGCAGCCCCGGGCCGCGCGGTGGGCGCAGCGGCCGGACACGAGCGCGTGAGGCTGCTGGTGATGCGCGCGGCGAAGAGAACCCTCACCGTCGCGCTCACCATGGCGCTCGTCTCCGCCGGCGGCAGCGCACTCTAGAAGTACGACGAGATAGATGCTGCCCCCGAGGAGCACGCGCACGGCATCACCATCAGCACCACGCAGATGGACGGCGCCATCCTCGTCGTCTCCGGCGCTAACGGATCCACGTCACGCACAGCACACTGCCGCTGATGGCGCCGGCGCCCAGCAGCAATGACGTGCCAACGATAGCAGCGTCGCTGTGCCGTGCCCGAACAGCTCTGCGCGATGCAGCCGCACTCCAGCCCCAACCGACAGCAGGTTCAGCGACGTCACCATGACGCCCGGCGATCTCTCGAACGTCAGCAGGTACATCTCGAGGAGCTGCTCCCGCTATAATCAGTTTCATCTACCCTATTTTAGTTTTACTGTTGGAGATTTAATAAGATGGGCTACATCAATATGGTCCCAGCCAGCTCAAACAGCTCCCTTATTTGAGCTAGAGGCCCGCCCGGGTTTGACTCCCGGCAACAGAGTTCAAAATTTTTGTTGTCCTGTCTGCTAATCAAATGCTTAAAATGCATCAGTTTTGCTCACCGAGACCCTAATAACTGAAAACAGGCTTGACATTTTGCTGAATCTACAACTAACCAAACCTCGAACGAGAGAATTCAACCAAAACAACTCGTCTCAAATTGGATCTGTCTACGGGACAACAAATTTGCCCATGTTCTGGCACCAATGCTACATCAGTACATGACCAAGATCAGACAGGGCCACAGACAGGGCCGCACTGCCATGCTATTTATTCAGGATCAGCTGCCGTTCCAACTTCCAAATGCATGAGGCTGTGGAAGCGCAGCTAATTATTCAGCTGATACAACTTGAGACGCGTTCCTAGATCCCTGCAGCTGCAGCACTCAGTGCTTCAGATGCTTGCCGAACCAGCTGATCATGTCCACGCGGGCTTCTTCCGCTGTTTTCACTGCAAACGGATCGCTGGAATTGTATCTGCAGGCGAAACCGTGGGGTACCCTCGGGAAGATCTTCACAAGGTGGTCAATCTGCACCCATGGAATAAAATTCATGAGTACACTAGGGACTTTAAAACGCTCAATATCTGGAAATCGCATAGTACAATTAAACTGATGCTACTGTGCTGTTTCAAGTCCGGATGTCATCAGATAAAACCCAACGTTGGGAGAGAACAGGTATATCAGTGGCTCAGGGACCAAGATGCGTCACGTAATGAGAACTTTCCTCAGAAAATATTTACTCAAAATGTTTTCTTTGTTGCGTCAAAAAGATGTTTTCTTTGAAGGAGTATTACTGGAACTAGATAAATCAATCGATACAAACTTGCCTCTTTCTTTTCCTCCAAGGCACTTTCAAACTGGTGTACCAGCTTTGGTGGTGAAAGGGTATCTAATTCACCTCCAAGAACCTCGATCGGGCATTTGACCTCTGAGCATCAGATAAGGTTAAGTTTGAGAAATGGATTCAGAGAAAGGTGATGCATCGTGCCAGAACCTTTAATAAGTGGAAGCATACCCTTAATGTCATCAACAGTCACCAAAGCGGGATGCGCAATGACCACTGCTTGGATTTCACCAGTTTTTGCCATTTCGACAGCCACCTTACCTGTTGAGGGAGGGAGAGAAACCATGTCATACAGTTCAAACTCCAAAGTCTAATAATGAACAACAGAAGCATTTTTTCATGAAAATTACTGTACGCCATCTGTTCATATACTCACCGCCCCAGCAATAACCACTTACGCCAACCGTCTTTCCTCTCTTCTTCAAAGCAGCAACAATTTTCAGAGCTCGTTCAGCCGCATCAGCCTGCCACAAGATTGTTCAGATCACAGACAAAAAAACATTTCGTATTAAGCAAGCTGAATATTCTTCACATTAACAATGCCGAAGCGACAATATGAGGTGCAGCACCAGCATGTAGTCAGTGGTTGCATGCTTGCAGTGGAACAACGAATTGGATTTTCATTGATGGTGGAAAGAGCTCACCGGGGAGTGTGTTTTGAGCCATTCCGAAAATGCAACACCGTCCTTGTAAGGATCACCATGCAACAAATCAGGGACCACGACAAAGTACCCGAGATCTGCAACTTGATCTGCTATTTTCCTTTGTAATACGTGACACATGAAAAATACGGCGGTCAACTTCACCTCACAGGCACAGGAGAAATCACGAATAGTGGAAACTAGAACCAAAAGGCAGTGGAAATGCTTATTTCAAAGTTTCGAACATCCCCTGGACAATGTCCACATTCTGAAATTTAGTAATGAACTCACCATGCCGGAGTAGGTGACTACAACATAATAAATATTAAAAATGTTCTTAGCATTTAATAGGATGACATTGATCCAACTATCTTAACGGCAGCAATCTACGCGCGCTTAAATTCTTTTCTTGTTCGAACACGAGCACATGAATCCTACTTGGCATTCCTGCTCCACATGTTCGCTTTTGTATTTTTCATTTTTATTTAAATTTTTCCGCCATCGCAATAAAGTAGCAGTACTTCCGAAGATATCCCTATCCACGAAAATTGAGCTAAAATTTTGACGAGCGGCAAGCTAAAGCAGGGTATATTTCAGGGCGGCCAAGCATTCAAGCAGTTTTTTTGTGCCATCTAAATTGGAAAAAAGAATGCAGTTTTTATGCGCGTCACTGCATACCTCAGTTTTGGGGCTTGAAAGCCTGCAGCAAGGAAAGGGGATTAGCGAGACGCAGATGAAAACTTCTTGGCGAAGCCAATTTATCAGGAGCTATGTTGTTCGCGCTGACCATAGTAATCGGAGCCAAGGATGACGGCGCTGTCGGCGCGGTGAGACCCCGTGAGGTACGCCTCGAGGCCGTGATAGTCGCGCACGACCCTGCCCGCCTCGCCGCCCGTGGCCGTCATGTCCGGCGGGTTGTCCAGGCACGGGTGGTGCTGGTGCCCGCGCGACGACGACACGGCCGACGGGAGCAACAGCCGCAGGCTGTCGGCCTCCTCGGCCGCCGCCGTGGCGCCGAGTAGAAGGACGGAAAGCAGCAGCGACCAGCGCATTGCCTCGGAGTTGGAGGCGTCCATGTCGGAGCTGGCTGCGGCGGCGTCCCCTTCCGCTCCGGCTCTCGTGGTGGCAGGTACACTAGCTAGCTAGCTAGTGATACGCTTTCGGTCGTGTCGCTGCGGCCGAGATGCCGATGCGGCGCCGAGAGCGATTATTATACCGCGGGGCGGGGGCCCGGGGGGCGGGGACTCGCGAATCGCGTGCGATCTGGCGAGCCATGTGCGGGGCTCCGATCAAGTCGGAGGAGCGTCGCGCGGCACGACTGCGCGAGGTAGGTGCGTGCGCCATTGCTGCCTGTAGGATAGGGATCCGGCCCTCGGGCAGCGAGATCCCTGGGACACCAGTGCGCGCGGGATTCGAGGCGTTCGACGGAGGCACGTCATGGCCGCAGAGCGCTGTCGTGGCCTCGTGGGAAGGGCAGAGGCAGAACCTTCATTAAACTAATCAGGACCTCGCTCGCGTGTTCCATGCAGGATCCGGAACGATGACCGGCTCCGCCTGCGTCCCGCTCGGACGCCACGTGACATGTGTGCAGAGTGGGGTTGGGTTCAGAAATCAGAAGCACGGCCTGCATTTACCACTGCGTGCTACCGACAGCAGCGCTCACCTTATTTTCATTGCATAAAAATGATAAATCTACAACCAATTACATTATTTTCCACGATCATAGGATTGACGGAACGATGGCTAAACCTGACGGTCGTAAATATCAGGTTGATTAACGATGGCGAGAGACTAGAGCGTCGTAAATAAGTTAGTATTATTTACGATGGCCAGAGGCTAACTATTGTAAATAAATCATTCTTATTTATGATAGTCCAGACCAATTAATCATAAATAAAATGTCTTAGCCCACCTGACACGATTTGTAGATAAGTTTATTTATAACGGTGGTAATTATCTCTAGCCGTCATAAATAAATTTATTTACGATGTGACCACAATAGATAGCTTTATTTACTGCCAAATTTTAGTTACGATCAAATGCTATCGTAAATAATATAATACTGTCATAAAAAGTTATTAGGAAGATTTTACATTTATTTACGACAGCAGGTAGCAATCGTAAATGTGTTGGTTTCATGTAGTGTTTCCCTAAACCATTTACTGGTGCATTCACAGGTAGCCAACAACGCACGTCCATCTTTCCGAAGAAGATCAATAGGGGGTAGTGGCCTGTTTCACTGAATGCAAGATTTCGGAATCTTGGTCGAGACCGGCGGGTGGTGACAGATTCTTGACACACCACGGATCTTATCTCTGCCTGAGATCCATGAACACGTGATGTGCAGTTATTTTCAGCCACGTGATGGGCACGTCAATTACTCCTACAAGTATCATTGATGACAGTGCATGGCCTACTGGTAGTACTGCATTTTGATGTTTTGTTGCTCACTTAGCCACCACCAAACAAGATTCTTTTTCAGTGCATAGATTAGAGCAGCGAACAAGTCTTTTGAGCTATATTATCGAATCCAGCTCACCCATGGCAGGTATCGGGCCTAAAGTTTCGGGGCAAGAGGGTACTGAACACAGGAAATTCATCCCTACTACCTAAGAAATCCAAATAGAAGACAAAGATGGGTGACGAGCTCAAAAGCGGTCGTCTCTCATAAGCTTAAGCGAGACGAGCTCACTTCAGCGAGAATCAGATGTGGCTCGGTTGAACGTTCAAGGAGATGCGTTACATTATAGCTCGTCTCAGTTAAGTATGGATCCGAGACGGACCTACTCTCTGGATAAACGGGAGACCTTGTAGCACAGCGTGTCTCCTATAAGCGAGTGAAATGAGACGTCTTTACCGAAAGCATGTCTCCTTTGTCTTCGCTTACAGACATACATGAACACGACTCTGAACGATAACCACATTCATTCACAGTTGAACACACAAAATATTTATCACACGGATGAACACAAATAACACATTCAATCATTCACACAATTGATCACAGATAACAAATATATTACAAAACACAAGAAAAAAGTACAAGATACAAGAAAAGAAAAACATTAACTAAAAAACAATAAAAGAAAATTTAAATCCTACTCCTCCTACCCCTCCCCCCCTCCGGCTGCTCCGCCTCCGGTTGCTCCGACTGCTCCGTCGGTTGCTCTGGCTGGTTGCTCCGGCTGCTCCATCGCTTGCTCCCACTAGTCGAGATCCGACGATAGAACCTCACAATCGAGGTTCCTCGCCATCGCCGCCACTAGGATACTGCGGCCCTTGACACCGAGCACCTCGGCTATCGTCTCGAGCAGCCTCTGGAACTGATCGAACAGCCTGTCAAACAGCATCTCGAGCATCTCTTTGTTGAGCCTCTCGGGGGAGCGGCAACACTATTTCTTGCAGGGTGGCTCTCTCGGCGGGCTTGGCGGCGGAACGTTGGCCATGGTGGGTTGTCTGAGCGGAACAAAGCGAAGAGAAGAGAACGATGGCGCCTTTTATAAGGTCTGTGCTGTAACACAAAATGGAGACGAGCTTCGCTGTGAAGCGCGTCTCCTATGATCAATATCTCCCTCTCCTTTGCAAAAAGAGAGACGTTCTCTAACGGAAAACGCGTCTCCGATTCCACACGTCACCTTTAGCTTCGTGATTTTCTCCATTTTATTTCGGTTCACTATTGATATCACATATCTCACTTGATAACTAAATCATTCTCTTGTCCCGGATTTAATCAAATTATTCCTTATGATACCTAAGGAACATGATGAACACACTACACATTCACTTATTCACACAGTTGAAGAACACACAAGATAATATTCAATCACATAGATAAACAAAGATAGATTTCATTCATTAACAATATTTACAAAACAGAAGCAACTAAACACAACAAATAAAAACTAAATCCTACTCGTAGTCCTCTTCCTCCTCCTCCTCCTCGTCCTCCGGCAGCGACTCCGGCGCCGGTGCAACAGGAGCCTGGACCGACTGCTCTGGCTGCGCCGGCTGCACCGGTGGTGTAACCCCGTGAACAACGTTGCTCTCCGTCGCCTCCACAAAGTTTTTGCGGCCCTCAGGGGCCAAGCACCTGGGCCATCGTCTCGAACAGAATATCAAGACGATCGGCCACCCCCGTGAGGGCGAAGAGGTAGTGGCCGATGGTATCCATTCCAGTAAACTAGGAAAGGGTACCCATACCTAGGAACTCATGGTGCGAGACGTATTGCTGTATGCCTCTTGCGCCATAAGGAGGCGTTGCTTGGTGTTGAACCTCTCGGGGGAGCTGCAACACAGTTTTATGCAGGGTGGATCTCTCGGCGGGCTTGACGGCGGATGGTCGACCATGGTGGTGGTGGGTCGTCGGGGCGGAGAAGACGAAGAAAAGAAGAGGATTCAAAGTGAGCGACGCGCTTGTGGAGAACTCACTGGTGATGGCACGTCTTAAATAAGGTCCGCACAGAGTCCTCGAGGTAGCGGTTGGTTTCCCGCGCATTGACGGAACGATGGGACGCATCGATACCGCCTCGAGGGGAACGAAAGGTCGTGCACGGACGTCGCACGCGTCTCTACACCACGTCGCCGAAATTAAGTTCTTCGAAGACCTCTTGTTGCGCGTCTCTCTTTCGACTATGGAAGACACGGTTTAGATTAACGCACATCTCTCTTTGTTATAGCGCGTCTCACATTTATCTCCCTCGTCTCTTCAACAATGTAAGACGCTCTTTAACTTAACGCACATCTCGCATTTATCTCTCTCGTCTCTTCTTCGCCCCTGGTGCTTATTTATTACTAATCGACCAACGGTCCTTTACTAATCGACCAACTCTAGTGCGACCACCTCCTATGTTCGCCATCACCGTTGTCGTCGTCATCGCAATCCTCGTTGTCATCATCATCGCCCCTCGTCGTCACTGCCCTCGTCGTCATCGTTGTTGCTATCCTCCTCGTCATCGTCATTGTTCATGGCTGGTATCGGCTTGGCGCGTAGTCGACTGAAGGAGGAGCGCTTGGTGTGATGCAAAAATCATCCCCATGTATGTACATATAGCACACTGGTCGCATAGTTGTATATATGTAGATCTGCAATGAATTGATGAACTTAACTTTAGTTTTATTTTTCCGTCCGCGTAGGGTTTCTCTGCAAAGTCTGAATAGGGAGATTTATTGAGTGACAGTGCATTGTCCCCGGTAAAGAAGGGGTAAGTCATGAAGAGCAAGCACAATATGAGTTTAACCATCGTCCTCCTATCAATGAATTTCCTTTGTAGACTGACTGGGAAGGTGGTTACTACCCCCTGACAATCTCCTTCTCAAAGGACTATCCATTGTTGCCTCCAAGATGCGTCTTTGCAAGTGGTTTCTTCCACCCAAATGTCCATCGCTTAGGAGCACTCTGCATTGGGATTCTTGATCAAGAGACTGTAAGATAGACCTATTTTGCTCATATAATTAGTAATTGTTGTCGAACTTATTTGAACTGGTTTCTTATGTTGCTTAAATTGATATTTCATAGGGGTGGTGCATTGGTTTTACAATCAAAACTATACTACTTGAAGTTCAGCATTTGCTGCATCATCCAAATGCGCCCGATGTTGAAAATGATTGCTATAATATACTTATCAAGGTCAGACACTTTGTGTTAGTGACCAACTGAAAGTCGCCTAGAGGGGGTGAATAGGCAATAATACCTGAAATGACTTAATTAAATGAGATTAAACTCCTGAGGCCAGACTAGTCTGGACAGGGCCGAACTAGTCTGTTCAGCACAGGATGAAAACCTAAAAACTTGATTTCTACAAATTATTTGCGGAATTTAAGTTCACCGAAGAGATAAGCAATATGTGGTAAACTAGTACAATTCAGATTGTGAAGTTAAATCACTTAGAATACAAGTTTTCAACGATGATCAAAGTAAAAAGCAATATGAGCAATATGAACCCTAATAGCAATACTAGTGATCACAAAGTGTAAAAGACAGGTGAGATAAGATTTATCCCGTGGTTCAGCTCCACAAGGAAGCCTACATCCACGTTGAGAAGTCCACACAAGGATCGGGTCTCACTTGACCCTTCTCTCACCAAGCCACCGCAATGGTCGGCTTGGTTTCCACTATATCAATGGGTAATCACCAAGTTTGATGGGGCTGCTCACAAGTTGAGGCTCCCACAAATCAATACGATAAGGAGCACACGAAGCTCAACTCACACAAGCCACAAAACACAACACAATGTGCAAGAGATCAAACCGAGAGCCAAAGCGCGATGATCTTCCTTTACTTTCCTCACCAAACCCTAATCTCTTCAAGATTTGCTCTTAGAGGGTTAGTAGGACGAGTAGAAGACTTTGGAAGGATCTAGGATGCTTGTGGCGGCTCTAGGGTTCAAGACTTCTTCAAATGAGGTCGGACCCCCCTTTTATAGGGGTCCCGAGCCCCTTCTGCTGACCTTTGCAGAAGGGCGGACTAGTCCGGCCTCTGACCCCGGACTAGTCTGGCCCTATGGGACCACTAACCTCTGGTCAGGTCCCGACAACTGCCACACTGAGCGATGATCGTCATGCTACCCGCCAAATTTCCAAATTCAAACGGTCACTTGACAACAGACTAGTCCGGTCCAAAACAGACTAGTCCGAAGTGGAACAGAATTGTTTGGTCCGTCTCAAAACGGACTCTTCTGGGCTGGCCCGGACTAGTCCGGCCACAGGGGCGGACTAGTCCGGCCCCATAGGGTTTCTCTTGGTTTATCTCACCAAGTCTCAAACGGACTAGTCCGTATCCAAATTGTCAAGTACAAACTTTTCCAGAGACCTTTAGTCCGTCCAAAAACGGACAAGTCTGGTCTTCTGGGACTTAGCTCCATTTTCACTAGGAATCACTCCAGAGACGTTTGGTCCATCTTAAAACGGATTTGTCTGCCTGGCCGGACTAGTCCGGCCTCCTAGGGTTTTTCCTCATTTTGGCTTCTCACTTAGGTTTTCTCTAAACCACTGCTTTGAGCCCTCTAGAATGATCTCAATTCACATGACACAACCACCCTCTCACATGACACGACTCATATAAGCTCAACACCATAGAAACCCTTGTTTCTACGCTTGAGTTCTTGACGCCCGTTTTATTCTTTTCCTTCTTGAGGGATTTCATCTCATTTAAATCATGGTACCTTGCTTAAGATCACTTTAGCTCATTATCCTCTTAATTATCGTCATCAATCATCCAAAACCCATGGGGATGCCTAGATGCACTTTCAATCTTCCTCTTTTTGGTGATTGACGACAACACATTAAGTCTTCAACAACAAGGATTATTATTTGTTTTCATAACATGTATTTGTATGAGTGACTCCCCCTCAATGTATGCATCATGAGTAAGAGATATTGAGAGAGTTCTCATACATATACACGTTATAGTGGGGTGCCTAAGTGATGTGTTCATAAAGTGTGATAAGGCAATGATTATGCAAGATAAACATGTAAATGAGGCAACACATCACATCACAAGTTTACGAAACATGAGTACATAGATTAAGTCTTACAATACAACTTGAAGTGAGAGTTTAAAACATAAGTCCTTAATAGATCAAATGCTCTCCCACTTATAACTAAGTAGAAACTCTCAATCTCTCCCACCAATCTCTCCTCCTATCTAAGTGCCACATCCACCAATCTCTTCCCCTTTGACATCAAGACACCAAAAAGGAACAGAAAGGGAGAAAGAGCCCTTAGGTCTACTCATCATCGGAGTCGTCGGCATCATCTCTGCCTTGGCGCCCGCTATCGCTCTCTGTGGCCTCCAGATCAACATTTGCATCATCATCATCGGTCAGGGCCGTAGTGGAAGTACCATCTTCACCAAATTGAGCGAGCTCCTCGGCGGTGAACTCCGGAAATGGAGTGATCTCCCCATCACTTTCCTCTGCGGGAGACATGGGGATGTCCAACTTGTCGCACACCGCCTTGAGATACTTCTCTTGGTGACGCTCCATGCGACGTTGTCGAACTTCCGCCTTCCGGCAAGAAGAGAAAATAGCCTTGAAGCACTTGAGAATGACACTCCCGCATTGTGATGAATGCAGAGGTGGCGGAGGAGATTGATGAGGACATCAGTCCTATGCATATACACAACACTCCATTCAACATACACGATGCAATCAATAGAAATCACACACACCAATTAATTTCAGAGGTGAGCTCGTTCTTATATGTTTTCTTATATATTTTTGAGAATAGATTGCTACCTAATAATTTAATTGTGATTAGGATACATGGAGTGATTCAAAGAGTAATTGGAGGAAGGTTTAGGGGCGTGGTGGACCAGAGAATACGTTCAAAGAAGATGGAAACCGACCCCAACTCAAAATTGTGTCCAACTCTGAGTCCAGGAGCAGTACGCACTAAAACGGACGCCCAGGACGCATACGAACTCCGTTTTGGACGTTCTATATATGCACGGAAAGGGGAGAGGATAACCTTTCCAATGGCGCTGGTATCATGTCAAAATTCTTTTGGAGTCGAAGGGAATCATCAAAACAAAATCGAGTTCAGAATGTGACAGGGTGCTGCGCCACCGTATTGGATCATTCGGCCTTGTATCAAGTCTAAGTCCAATATTTCCGTGTCTTAGGGTTAGGTCACGACCCCAACACCCCCTTGGACGTCCTCCCACCTATATATACTCCATAGTAGCCGCCATGAACATTTGGGTTTTGCTTAGATCAATAATATCGTCGTTCTTCGGTTTGTGAGACCCCAACTTCGCGATTTCAAATCGTGTCTAACTTGTTCTTGCTTGTATTCTCGGTTGCACTTACAAGGACTAGCCTTCTTGGAGAGGTCAATCGCGTGCAGCACGGTTGATAACCAACGGATCGGTGGTGTGGTGGTTGCAGGGGTTTTTCGTGTTCTACTCGAGAGCCTTGGATCATCAACATCGAGATCTCCATCAATTGACTTATCCATTACCTTTTGGAAGATCGGGCCTAAAATTACTCATAAACTTTACTCATCAATTGGTATTAGATTTCCAGGTTGCCCGTTAGGTAATTCATCTATCCATTACATTAGTTTTGTTTTTCATACCTAGAGTCCACAAAAAAGCCACAAAAAACTTGCAGTTTAGTAGATCTGTTCATTACATTGTCCAAACCACCATTAAGCCTTTGCAAATTTCGTTTTCAGTTTGGTTTTGTTAAGTTTGTGTCCGTGGTTGAGCCATATTGCTGGTTTAGAAAGTGTTTTTGGTCTTAGTTTGAGTTTTGTATTGTGTGATTCATCCTTTTAAATCACGTCATCACGTCCAGATTAGTTTCATCTCTGTCCAGTTCAGTATTTTCATCATATCCCGCTCATACGAACTCGGATTTTGTGTTCTTGTACTTTCTGGAAAGCTTAAGAAGTTATCTATAGCTTTAATATTCATCATTTTCCAAGAAATATAGTTATCGATGTCGAAATTGCATTAGACTCGAATCTGTTATTGACCTAGAAATTCTGAACAATCTATATTTCAGAGGCAATATCTCCTATTGTTCTTTTCTAAAATAGGTCTTCCATATATTGAGTTTAAAGGGGAGAGATATATCTAAAATCTTGCCGTTGTTAGTTTTTCTATTTGGAGCCTCTAAGTATGCCTATTTGTCCTTGGAAGATTGAGCAGAAAATCTGCGACAGACGCACAAGATATCTTTGATTACTTTTATTGTGTTCTTCTTTTGCAGCATATTCTGAGAAAAGGAAAAAAGGAAAGTGCAAAACAAGATACAAAAGCCGCACAAAAAAAAAGAGGAGAAAAAAACAACAAAAAAAACAGAAGTGCTTGCATCCTTTGTGTCATCTAGTTTTATCTCATGTTTTGCTTGCTTGAACTACTAGGAACACATTTAGGCCAGCAACATTGACAAGTACTTTGGACACTTATTCAACTTTACTATCTAATTTCACTACTGCTAATCCTTGCTACATATAAATTTCCATCCAAGATACACCTTACTCTTGAGCAGAATCGATACACCTTTGCAATCATCCCACGCTTCATTGGTTTCTTCATACCGGTCACAGTTTGCCACCTGCAGTGTCGGTAAGAACACTTGTGAGAGCGTGGTAAGACGCTTGAGAGTGTGTGATTCTACTTCCACTTTTCCATTACACTTTGTAGTTGATAGGGATAACATATTTTTTTTGTTGTCTTCTGTTTGCTACTAACAATATCAGGTAAAAGCAAGAATCATGCATTATATGCTGAGATGATTGACATGATGAAGATGACGATGGAGTTGCTCACTAAAAATCAAACATGAACCAAGGATTCACATGACATTCAGACCACATTTACAACACCTTCCACTAGAAGTAATTACATTCTCTCATCTCTTCCTTCTTATGATGATTTTGGTTACAATGAATATATTGCTTGGGAAATAGAGTTGGATAAAATTTTTGGACAATGCCATATGTGTGAGAGGAGAAAAATTAGAAATGTTACAAGTGCATTAGTAGGTTGTGCATTAACTTGGTGGAACAATTTAAATGGTTTAGAAAAACCTCGAACATGGAAGGATATGAAAATTTGTATGCGAGAAACTTTTATGAATGTATGTAATTGCAAAGATGAAGTGCATAAATTTGACGAGAAATTTCTTGTTGTACCTCCTTTTGTGGCTAACGTTTTGCAGGATAATGTAGAAAATAATATAGATGATGCAAAAGAGAACGAGGCTTTCAACAACACTTGTGAAATTTTAGATGGATCAACTTATAATGCACTTGAAATCACCGCTGAAAATGGTGAGGCAAAACATTCTACAAATACAGAAGGTGAGAAGTTTTTGGATGTTGAATTTTTCCACCAATCATGCTATTTTTGAGGAGCAACTATTAGAATCGTTTATTTATACACCATTGTCACATGTTGATTTTCCTGCTGATCATTGCGCTAAGAAAAAGTTGTGTGCTGATAATTATATTGTACCTATGCTAGAACAATCAAATGAATTTGATACTTTATCACTCATATGTGCTGAAATTAAGCATTTGATTCCAATTACATGTGCAAGGGATGAGCTGAAATTGTTGTCTTCTCTAAATACTTTGGGTTATATTGAATTTGACACACTTTGTGATCTTGATATCGCAAAGAAGAGAATATTTTCCCGATTTGAATTGCCTTTGTTAAGCAGAAATATTTTTCATGCTATAGGCAACTATGAAGATAGTGGTGAATTTATGGTGCATAAAGTTTACATATGTTCCAATGTGCAAGCTCATTTTGTGCTGCAACAACATGGTCAAGTAAATGAATGTACTAATGCTAATAATGTCTTGTCAAGTTTTTCTAGTATTTTTTCCTTACAGCAGAGACAGCAAAAGCATTATTCACCGCGGTTGTGCATTATGAACAACACTCATTCTACCCCCAAAGCAAGACTTTTTGCTGGACATACGAGCAAGCCGAGGACAACTTGTCATCAAGAAGGGGAGAATGATGAGATCATGCATATTACAAATGCACATACAAATATGATACAATGTTTATTTGTTTAGGATCCTAGTTCAAGTGAATGTGCTCGCTTATTTGATGGAGAACATGAAAATGGTGCACTTTATCGTCCACCACCTTGGCCTCCTCCTTTGATGCACACAAGAGGATTTGATGGCGTTGCACATATGGACCCACACGTGAGAGAAGATGAAATTGAGTCGAGGACGACTCCAATTCAAGAAGGGGAGGATGATGAGGACATCATTCCTATGCATATACACAACACTCCATTCAACATACAAGATGCAATCAATAGAAATCACACACACCAATTAATTTCAGAGGTGAGCTCGTTCTTATATGTTTCCTTATATCTTTTTGAGAATAGATTGCTACCTAATAATTTAATTGTGATTAGGATATGTGGAGTGATTCAAAGAGTAATTGGAGGAAGGTTTAGGGGCGTGGTGGACCAGAGAATACGTTCAAAGAAGATAGAAACCGACCCCAACTCAAAATTGTGTCCAACTCGGAGTCCAGTAGCAGTACGCACTAAAACGGACGCCCAGGACGCATACGAACTTCGTTTTGGACGTTCTACATATGCACGGAAAGGGGAGAGGATAAACTTTCCAATGGCGCTGGTACCTTGTCAAAATACCTTCGGAGTCGACGGAAATCATCAAAACAAAATCGAGTCCAGAATCTGACAGGGTGCTGCGCCACCGTATTGGGTCATTCGGCCTTGTATCTAGTCTAAGTTCAATATTTTCGTATCTTAGGGTTAGGTCATGACCCCAACACCCCCTTGGACGTCCTCCCACCTATATATACTCCATAGTAGCCGCCATGAACATTTGGGTTTTTGCTTAGATCAATAATATCGTCGTTCATCGGTTTGTGAGACCCCAACTTCACGATTTCAGATCGTGTCTACCTTGTTCTTGCTTGTGTTCTTGGTTGCACTTGCAGGCACTAGCCTTCTTGGCGAGGTAAATCGTGTGCAGCACGGTTGATAACCAACGGAGCGGTGGTGTAGTGGTTGCAGGGGTTTTTCGTATTCTACTCGAGGGCCTCGGATCATCAACGTTGAGATCTCCATCAATCAACTTATCCATTACCTTTCGGAAGATCGGGCCTAAACTTACTCATAACTTTACTCATCAAAGATGGCACAAAGCGAGAGGAAGAAGAAGGAGGATCCGCATTCTTTCTCCTAGGAGCAACTGGCTCTGGAGGAGGGAGTTGAGGTCGAAGCCTCCAGTGAATTATGTCTTTCTTGAAAGTGAGTACGATGATCTCTCGATCATGTACATGATGTACGGAGCATATCCACATGATCGGTTGGGAGTATGGGAGATGTTGAAGATGTCGTCAAAGATGTAGCAACCACATTGAAGTGGACATCTCCATCAATGAGGATCATCAAGTGCCTCAAATTTCCATTAATTATCCCCGCATCTCCATCCTTGGGGGCAATGGTCTTCCTGAGGACCTGGTTGAGTACTCTATAGAAAGGCTTGATATTTCTGATGTGCCGGCCTCAAACTGTGCATGACTTGGGTACATGTACTACAGGGTGTCCCAATCAACTGGCTTCAAATTTGAAATGATAATCTCATTATCCAATTGGACCTCCAAGTCAAACAACTGAGCAAACTCCCAATAGGTGGTGGAGTATTGCTCGCCATGAGTTATCCAGTTAATCCTCCTGTCCCCACCGGTGTGGAAGTAGATAGTGGAATAGAACCGAGTGGTGACTTCCACATTCAAGTCATACTGGAAAGCCATGAACTTCTTCAAACCATGCCTCCCGACAGCTTCAATCAAAACATTGAAGGCCACGTGAGCCTTCTGGGCCATGTAGTCCCAGTCAATCCACTGAGCATCGGTGACTGGGGTCTGCTTGGTCATGTAGACCATCCGGTAATAGTCACAGTGGAAATCACACCAGAAACGGGGATCTACTGTGCTCCTGTCTCGCTGATAGACATTGATATTTCTTAGCTTGCGTGACTTCTCAGCCCCTTTGCCCTTGAAGATATTAGCATCGAAAGCATCTGCACGGTTTGGGTTCTGTGGAGAAGACATCCTCAAGGGGCCTATGGGTTGAGAGGCATCCTTCTTGACCTTGTTAGCAGCCTTCTTGGCCACTATCACCCTCTTCTTGGGTGCAGCATCGACTGGGGCCTTTCCCTTATCCTTGGAAGTCCTCGCCTCCTGGGTCCAAGCTTGTTCACCCAAAGTGACAAGCCGCTTCCTTTTCGGGGCTGCCTCAGCTACAGTAGAGTTGTGGGCTTCTCGCTGCGTCTTCTTGGTTTTCCTAGATTCAAAGTAATCTGCAGCCATCTCTTTCCCCTCGCGTCTCCGGCGATAAAGAGCTTGCTTTCCCGCTTCGACCTCGGAGTCGGAAAGAGGAACATACTCGGAATCCGACATGGTTGCTGATGAGAGAAGAAGGTGAAAGTGTATGAGTCCAAGGAAGTTAAGATGGAGTGATATAATTTACAAAATCGATCAAGTTTAGGGTTTTCACTGTGTAACCCGGACTTGTCCGCCCAGGGGCCGGACTAGCCCGCACAAAGCTGGACTTGTCCGCTCTGAGGCCGGACTAGTCCGGTTCACACAGCAAGAACCCTAATCTAGAGAAATTTTGCAAAAACTATGGATCCTACCACCAAAATTGAGGTACATGATCACAATGATATGTATAACAACTTTTATGAAGATGTTTATACCAAAAGACCTAAAAGAATTGAGTTTTGAATGATTTGGGGTTAGGTCAAGAATACCTCTTCAAATCTTCGATTCAACGAAATATGGGTGAGGAATCGGTCTCCAATGCTTGGGGAAAGGTTCCATAGCACCTTAGGGCTTCAATCCACGGATCGGAATTGAGATTTGTTGGTGGGAATCAAAAATTGCCGTTTGGGGGCGGTTTTCGAGCATTTTTGGAGAGAGAGAGAGAGCTTGAGGTGAAGTGAAGAGGTGAGGGGCTCCCTGGGGAGGTTAAGTCCCCAAGGGTCGGACAAGTCCGGTTGGGGACCCGGACTTGTCCGGCCAACGGACTGGGTCCGGACTACTCTGAGACACCAGACTAGTCCGGTTAGAAGGCGGACTAGTTCAGTCCTAAGGCTGAAAAACTCCTATATATTGAGTTTTTAGTGGAGATTTGATCCTTTTGGACTATATTTCATAAAAGATCTTGGAAAACATGGTCAATAAGAGGTCAACAATCAAACCATGACCATGGTTCACCAAGATTCAAAATTTCAAAATAATTTGTAGAAAATTGAGGGTGATGAGTTTTTCGCAAGCATGTGTGAATTTTGAATATAACAATCAGATGTGCAAGACTTAAGCCACATTTCGAGAATATAGGATATTTAGCTCACTTCTAAGTTCACAAAATATTTTCTCATCTAAGGGCTTGGTGAATATGTCGGCCAATTGTTTATCGGTTCTCACATGTGAAATTGCAATGTCTCCTTTGATGGAGTGATCTCTCAAGAAATGGTGTCGAATATCGATGTGTTTGGTCCTTGAGTGTTCAACTGGATTATGGTCTATTTTGATGGAACTCTCATTGTCACATAGGAGGGGAATATGGCACAAGTTTATGCCATAGTCCCTAAGAGTTTGTCGCATCCAAAGAAGTTGTGCACAACAGCTTCCGGCAGTGACATACTCCGCTTCAGCTGTGGAAAGAGCAATGGAGTTTTGTTTCTTTGAGGACCAAGACACTAGAGATCTACCAAGAAATTGGCAAGTTCGCGATGTGCTCTTCCTATCAACTTTGCACCCCGCATAGTCCGCATCGGAATATCCAATGAGGTTGAACTTGGAGCCTTTGGGGTACCAAAGTCCTAGGCTTGGTGTGTGAACCAAATATCTAAGAATTCTCTTAATGGCGGTCAAATGACACACCTTTGGAGCGGCTTGAAATCTAGCACACATACACACACTAAGCATGATATCGGGCCTAGATGCACATAAGTAAAGTAATGAACCTATCATGGAGTGATATACCTTTTGGTCCACACTTGGACCATCCTCATTGAGATTGAGATGCCCATTGGTAGCCATAGGAGTCTTGATGGGTTTGGCCTTGTCCATGTCAAATTTCTTGAGTATATCTTGTGTGTACTTGGTTTGACTAATGAACGTGCCTTCCTTGAGTTGCTTCACTTGAAAGCCTAGGAAGAACTTCAACTCCCCCATCATGGATATCTCAAATCTTCCTCATTATCTTAGAAAACTCATCACAAAAAGCTTTGTTAGTAGAACAAAATATAATGTCATCGACATATATTTGGCAAACAAACAAATCATCATTGAAGTGCTTAGTGAACAAAGTGTAGTCTGCCTTCCCAATTTTGAAACCATTTCGAGTTAGGAAATCTCTAAGGCACTCATACCAAGCTCTAGGAGCTTGTTTGAGTCCATAGATAGCCTTACGCAATTTGTACACATGGTTTGGAAATTTTTCATCTTCAAATCCGGAGGTTGATCCACATACGCCTCTTCCTTGATTGGACCATTGAGGAATGCGCTCTTGACGTCCATTTGGTATAGCTTAAAATCATGGTGGGTAGCAAAGGCAAGTAATATACGAAGTGATTCAAATCTAGCTACGGGATAAAATGTTTCTTCGAAATCCAAACCTTCAACTTCTGAGTACCCTTTGGCCACAAGTCATGCTTTGTTCCTTGTAACCACCCCGTGCTCATCTTGTTTGTTGCGGAACACCCACTTGGTGCCTACAACATTCACATTAGGTCTCTTCACAAGCTCCCATACTTGATTTATTTCAAAGTTGTTGAGTTCTTCTTGCATGGCCATCACCCAATCCGGGCTCCAAGGTGGAAACAAAAGAGTAATGTTCACAAAAGTTTGCAACACGAGATCGAGTAGTTACCCCCTTGGAGATGTCTCCAAGTATGTTATCAATGAGATGGTCCCGTTGGACGCTTTGATGCACTCTTGGGTGAGGCGCTTGAGGTCTTGAGTCATCATCTTGGTCTTCCTCATCTTCATTGCCTCCCCCTTGATTGATGCCTCCATTTTCATCTTCTTGGAGCGCATATTTGGGAACTTGATCTTGACCTTTTGAGGAGGAGCTTGCTTGATGTGTGATATGGTCACTTGCATCTTGAGGTTGTTCTTGTGGTCGTATGTCTCCAAGTGCCATCCTTCCTATCACCACTTGTGGAGCTTCTTCTTGATCTAGCACATGATGATCAACTTGCTCCACTTGGGAGCCATTAGTCTCATCAAACACTACGTCACGTGCTACTTCAACAATTCTGGAGGATTTGTTGAAGACATGATAGGCATAAGTGTTTGAGTCATAACAAAGTAAGAAACCTTCATCGGACTTAGAAGCAAACTTCGAAGTCCTAGGCTTCTTGTTAAGAATGTAGCATTTGCTCCCAACAACACGAAAGTAGGAGATGTTTGGCTTGTTACCGGTTAGGAGCTCATAAGACATCTTCTTAAGTATGTGGTGAAGATACAACCGATTTATGGCATGACAAGCGGTGTTGACTGCTTCCGCCCAAAACCGCTCCGACGTCTTGTACTCATCAAGCATGGTTCTTGACATCTCAATTAAGGTCCTATTCTTCCTCTCGGCCACCCCATTTTGTTGAGGGGAGTAGGGGGCCGAGAACTCATGCTTGATGCCTTCCTCATCCAAAAATTCTTCAACTTGAGTGTTCTTGAATTCAGTACCATTGTCACTTCTTATGGTCTTGATACTTAAAGAGAACTCATTTGAGCCCTCTTCAAGTACCTCTTGAGGACACCTTGAGTCTCACTTTTATCATGCAAAAAGAATACCCGAGTGAAACATGAAAAATCATCAACAATAACTAGACCATATTTGTTACCGCCAATACTTATGTAAGCAATTGGACCGAAGAGATCCATGTGTAGAAGCTCCAATGGTCTTGATGTTGTCATAATGTTCTTGTATGGATGTGGTGCTCCAACTTGCTTTCCGGCTTGGCATGCGCTACATGGCCTATCATTTTCAAACACAACATTCCTTAACCCACGGATGTGCTCGCCCTCAAGGAGTTTTTGCAAATTCCTCATCCCAACATGGGCTAGCCTTCTATGTCACAACCATCCCATGTTAGTTTTTGCAATTAAGCATGTGTCAAGTTGGGCTCTATCCGCGGATAAATCCACAAGATAGAGCTTTCCCTTGAGTACACCCTTAAAGACAATTGAGTCATTGCTTCTTCTTGTGACAATCACACCCACATTAGTAAATAAACAAATATAACCTTTGTCACATAGTTGTGATATGGACAAGAGGTTATAATCAAGTGAATCAATATGTAAAACATTTGAAAGAGTGTGATTAGGGGATATAGCAATTTTACCGGTGCCAAGGATTTTTTCTTGGCTATTGTCCCCAAAATAGATTCCTTCACTTGGATCTTTATTTAGATCATACTTCACAAACATATTCTCTCTCCGGTCATGTGATTAGTGCACTCGCTATCGAGAATTCATTTGGTTCCACCGGAGGAGTATGCCTACAAGAAAGATTTAAGCCTTGGCTTTAGGTGTAACACCCTCATTTTCATGCATCATGCCTTGCATAAACTCATATACATGTTTAACATTAACCCAAATAAAGAGGAACAAGTTTAAAATTGATTTGGAGCATTTAAATTTGATTTGGAACAAAACCGCACTTAAAATGCAAGAAAGTGCGGACTAGTCCGATTTTACTGAGGACTAGTCTGATTTTGCCTTTGGAAACTTTCGGACTTGTCCGATTTTGTGTGGACTAGTCCGATATTCCATGAATCATTGAAAATTTTCTAAGTCAGTGGACTTTTCTGGACTAGTCCGGTGTTCCAGCGGACTTGTCCGATTTCCTCTCTGACTAAAGTCGGACTTGTCCGATTTTAGGCCACACTTGTCCGATTTTCTCTCTGGACAACTTTGGACTAGTCCGGTCCTTTTCGGACTTGTCCGATATTTCGCGACTCTGAATTGATCTTTTGTTTTATGACTTGTTTCTTGGGGTTCACGTTAAGTGGGCATAGGGATGTCGTGCCTAACTCTTTTAGAGCCCATGTGGGACTCTAAACCAGCCTCTACTCCTCTCAAACTCGAAATCCATCTAACCCTAGCCTCCACCTCTATATAAACAACCCCACCCCTTGGCTTGACATCTATTTGCCACTTTTCCACCCCACCCAAACCCTAGTTCGTGGAGAGCCACCATCAAGGAGGGAGGAGAAGATCTCAAGAAAGAAGAAGAAGAGGAGGAAATGAAAGCGGATCAAGATCTCCACCAAGCTTTCGTTCTTCGTCACCAATTCATCTCCAAGTTCATCACCAACCCTAGATCATCAAGATCCAAGTGTTACCTCCAAGTTTCTTAATTCATTGGAGTTATAAACACCTGGTATACCTTCTATTCTCTTTTCCTTACGTGAATTTGACCCCTAACCTCTGAATTCATGTCGATCTAGAAAACCCTAATCTGCTGATCTCGCAGAGTGCGGACTTGTCCGGTCCCTAGCGGACTAGTCTGATCTTCCTGGTTAAATTGGGTTGAATTGATTCTAAAATTTGATCTAATCACATCCAAACCTGTATAAACTTGTTAAAAGCTATTAGAACTAGTTAGTGATCATTAAAAGCAATCTATTAACAAGTTCTACCTTGCATTTGCATTAATCATGCATGTCATGTCATATTGAGTAATATTTGTGCACTCTTTGATTGTGTTTCTTGTCTTGTATGTTTATTATGCGGATTAGACGGATTTGCGCTAGAGAGTGCCGCGGAGGATCTACAACACCAAGAGTTTGAAGGCTTTGACCCTAATCAACTGCAAGAGCAAGGCAACTGTCTTTGAAGCATATTGATCCTGTTTTGAAATAAATGTTTTGTTTGCAAAACTGCATGCTTGTGTCAATTTGATGGGAACCCTATGATAGGAAGTTTACTAGCTTTGTTTGACCACCCTTGTCACCTGGAATTATGATAGAGAGTCGGGAAGGGATTTTTACCTTTTTGCTTCGCTTAATCAACTAGGATAGGAAAACAACTATACCACTCAATTTAATTATGCATGGATGAGATTATGGTTAACATAAACTGGTTAATGTGATATGGTAATGGGTGACCTAAGCAAGCCTGGTATGTGGGTGGGTTGGATGTCATGGTGGTATGCTTGCTTTAGATCTAAGGACCGGTTCATGCAAGAATAAGCCAGGACTACAGTGTCACCACGAGGCCAAGTATGGGTGCGGTGTAGCTGACTAATTAGGACTTTGCTAGTGCTTTTTGGACCATTGTAGATGATCAGGGAAGGGGTAGTCGGATTGGGTTTGTTGATGATTGGTGGGACTACCCTGGGATCCGAATGGCTCAAGAGGGGACCCTTGGTTGAAGATGTGCTCTTTGGTAGACATCGCCACCGGTGAAACCTCAGTGGGGTCTAAATAGGCTAGTAATCCCTTTGTAAAGGCTATTATGTGATCTCTTGGCCATACATCAAAGGAAGTGTAATTTACATAAGGGAGGTTCTTTAGTCGCCTACGGGTGATGAAATCTAAAACACGTGGGTAAAGTGGTACACACTCTGCAGAGTCTAATAAAACTATCATGATAGCCGTGCTCCCGGTTATGAGCACCTGGACAACTTCCATTATTAGAGGGAACTTGGAATTGGGATGGTTATGGTTTGGTAATGGTTATGGATGGTTATGGATTAATTTCTGGTATTGAATATGGTTATTGGCAAATGGTAAAATATGGAATTATTGATGAGGATGGTGAATTATGGACTGATATTATGATATTACTTATGATTATGATGGGTTTGATTCATATAAATATTATATATTGTTTTTTCAAATGTTTAAATGTACTTTTCAGCACTCAACCATTATTATTGTCGTCATTTGAATCAGCCACATGTTATACATTCCACACTTGTTGAGTACGACATGTACTCACTCTTGCAATCCCCCCCCAACAGTTGCAGGTCAGGATTGGGAGTTTAATGGTGATAATGCGGAGTTCTAGGCCGTGTCTACCGTCAGCTTTGCCTGTGGTGTTGCATGGAGCTGCGCTATCCCTTATGCTTAGTTTGCTTGGTTGCTTAATTAGTTTATTTCCGCTGCATTAGTTGAACTTGTTATTAATATTCATTGGAGTTTGTATTCGAGGATAATATGGTTTGTTTAATAAAATTTGGTTAATTAATCTTGTTTTGTGGTAATGTTCTGTATACTCTTTTGTGAATGCACTCGTGTATGTGTGTTGAACATCCTGGGCACACATATGCGTTAGCTTGGTTCATTTTCGGAACCGGGCATCATAATTTGGTATCAGAGCCACAGGTTGACCGTAGGATGTAGCCTAGATAGAATGGATACTTTAGAGCACATAGGAGCACTCAGGAATCGATGTGTTTTTGCTTGGTGTGCTGTTGCTTTATAAATTGTTTGCTTGTGTGCTTAATAGAGGATTTTGGGATGCTTTAGCATTGCCATGTCCACCTAGGCCAGTATAGCTAGTTGTTTAGTTTCATATCCCTTGATGCATATAGTTGGGGACGTTTTCTAATTCTTACCTATTACTTTTCCCCCAGATGGTGAGTACTCGCAACCAGAGGGATGCTAATGATGAGGAGGAGAACCATGGAGTACCTCAGAACAACAATGGACAAGGACCCGCTCATGGAGCTATCAACATTGAGTAGTTTTTGGCTATGCAAAACCAGCTCATGCAGACCATGATACAAACTATGGGACAGCTGTAGGCTGGTAACATCAACAATCAGCCCCACATGCCTCCACCGCCACCCCCGCCTCCTCATAACCGATTGGGAGAGTTTATGAGGACTAGGCCACCGACCTTTGCTCAAGCTGCTGACCCTATGGATGCGGATGATTGGCTCAAGTCCGTGGAGAAGAAACTTGCTATTGTACAATGCAGTGATTGGGGGAAGGTCTTATTTGCTTCTCATCAACTAGTTGGAGCAGCTGCGGATTGGTGGGATGCTTATTGCAATGCTCATGAGAATCAAGAGAGGATCACTTGGGCGGAATTCAAGGAGAACTTCCGTTCTCATTATGTGCCGGAAGGAGTTACAATTTTGAAAAGGCAAGAATTTGAGAACTTAAGGCAAGGCAAATCATCGTGAGTGAATATCTCAATAAGTTCACTCAACTCTCAAGATATGCGCCTGAGGATGTTAATCGGGACAGCCGGAAGCAATACTGGTTCATGAGAGGCTTGAGCAATGAGATCCAAGTGCAACTACTCAACTGTGATTATGCCAATTTTCAGAAGCTTGTGGACAAAGCAATTGTGGTTGAGAACAAGATCCGTGAGATGGAGCAAGACAATAAGAGGAAGGCGCCATATCAAGGACAGAAACAAGGAAGTAATGTGCGCCCTCACCTTGCACCACCTAATGCGCCATATTACAACTTCTCTATTCCTGCTCAACGCTCTGGTTATGCACCGCGCCCAGCTCAGTTTGTGCAGCAGCGCCCTGTCATGCAAGCACCTAGGCCTCCAATGCCTTATGCGCCTCGTGCTAACTTTCCTGGTGCCAATGCTCAAAACCAAGCTCGTCCCAATAATTCTGGTGGAGTTAAGAAGTGCTATACTTGCAGAGAAGCTGGACACTTTACACATCAATGTCCTAAGCCAGGCCTTGGTCAAGGAAGCAATGCGTCGAGGCAAAACACAAGACCTAATGGAGGAGCGCCACAAGGGAACCGTGGATAGCAGAATTTTGCTCATGGCAACATGAACCATGTCTCTACGGAGGATGCTCAACAAGCGGATGACATGGTCATTGGTATGTTTCTCGCCAACTCCAACCCCGCGACTATGTTATTTCATTCTGGAGCATCACATTCATTCATTGCATCGAAGTATGTTGCCAAGTATAGTTTGCCTATCTCTCATATGAAGTTTACTCTATTGGTTAAGTCTTCTGGAGGAGAGATGCGGACAAATATAGTATGTCCAAAAGTAAGCCTTAGAATAAGGGGGTAGACTTCTCCGCCAACCTCATCGTTTTGGATTCTCAAGGATTGGACATTATACTTGGTATGGACTGGTTGAGGAAGCACAATGGAGTTATTAAGTGTGCCACGAAAACGGTAAAGTTGAATAATGAGGAAGGGATCACCATAGAATTTGAAGCATCTCAAACCACACCAAAGCAATTGGAGTTGAATCATATGGACGGTGCCGCAATTGAGGAGATTCCGGTGGTGTGTGAATTTTGGATGTTTTTGCGGACGAGTTGCTAGGTATGCCACCTGATCGAGACATTGAGTTTGTTATTGATTTAATACCTGGAACTGCACCTATAGCTAAAAGGTCGTATAGGATGCCTCCTATGGAATTAGCAGAGCTCAAGAAGCAAATTCAAGAGCAACTAGAGAAAGGTTTTATTCGCCCAAGCTCTTTACCTTGGGGAGCGCCCGTGCTGTTTGTGGACAAGAAGGACGAAACCCAAAGGATGTGCGTAGATTACCAAGCTCTCAACGAGGTAACAATCAAGAACATGTGAAAGCATATAGGCCCCCATGAGGTATGGTTTCGGTGATTAATGACAACCGTTGGATATCACTAATGAGTTTGTGGATGCAAGGTTTTTCATATAACTCATCACACTTAATGAAATCTATATGAATATCATCTACTGCTCATTGGATATAATTGGAGACCCCTTAACAAATCATTCTATGAGGTCAATCGATTTTTATGAAGATTATAAGAAAAAGCTCATATGTCAAAATTATTCAACCAAAATTGACAGCACTTAAGACTTGGTAATCATCAGAAGAACATTTCAAACCAATGTCTAAGAGGTCACTCGAGCAAATTCCAAAAGAATTACTTAGAACAACTAGAAGCAGACAAAATCAACTCACCGGATCAACCGATGTTTCTAGAAAACAATACATCGGTCGAGTTGGTTTAGCAGAAGAAGAAGACCTCAGAACTACGTACTCACCGGATCATCCGATGATTAAGAAAGTGTTACGTCGGTTAATCATCACAGTAAGCAATTACCCTAGATAACACATCGGTCAATCACTCCAGTAAGCATTATTTCTAGACCAATTCTGGATGAAGTGCCACCGGATCATCCGATGATGAGGCAAGCGTTACATCGGTTGATCAACGGTCATATCTGACCCAGTGACATCAGCTAACTTGGATTCGACCAATGACAACTGAAGGGAGAACATCGGATCATCCGGTGTTCGTAGAACAGTGATGTCAGCCTACTTTTCCAACGGCTATTTCGTGGAGGTTGGCTATTTATACCCCTTCAACCAGTCATTTCGATATGACTTGAAGCCCAGACCTACTCTACACATTACCAAGAATTCAAGGCATTGAGCTACCACTTCCATATCATTCACACCACTTGTACACCAAGAGATAGGCTAGAACTTGCTAGAGATAGTGCTTGTGTGCTTCCATTCTTGGTGATTGGAGTCTCTAGTATAGTGAGAGCTGTAAGGGAGTGTCTCTTGGTGATTGTACTCACCGTGTAAGAGTCGGTGATTGGAGAGAGCCTTCCGGAGCTTGCCAAGACAGTTGTGGAAGCCCGGAGGATCAAACTTGTACAAGGCTTGAGCTCCACCTTGCCGGGGTTGGCAAACGGAGAAGTTTAGTGAAGATCCCTAGTCTCGGTGACTTGGGAGTGGCTATACCCTTTGGTGGGTGCCACAACGTGGATGTAGGAAGGTCTTGACGATCTTGCCGAACCACAGGATAAATCTCCGTGTCTTCGTGTCTCCTTGGGAGTTTGCGCTTTCTTCCTTTCCCGTTACACTTATGCATTTCATATACCGCGATCTTACTATTCACTTGAATGCATAGGTTGTTTGCATAGGGAATTGGAATTTTAGTAGTTAAGTTTTTAATGCTTTAATTTTTGAAAAGAAGCCCAATTCGCCCCCCTCTTGGGCATTCGATCCTTACAACAAGTACACCTTGCCACACATAGAAGACTTGTTTGATCAGATGAAGGGTGCTTGTATCTTCTCTAAGATTGATTTGAGGTCGGGATACTTTCAAATGAAGATTAGACCATCAGACATACCCAAGACAGCATTTAGGGCGCGGTATGGATCTTATGAGTACACCGTGATGTCCTTTGGATTGACAAATGTGCCTGCCTACTTTATGTACCTCATGAATAAGGTCTTCATGGAGTACTTGGATAGATTCATTGTGGTGTTTATTGATGACATTATGATCTACTCGGAAGATGAGAAGGAACATGAGGAACACTTGAGGCTCACGTTGCAGAAATTGAGGGAGCATCAATTGTATGCCAAGTTCAACAAGTGTCAGTTTTGGTTGAAAGAGGTGTCGTTTTTGGGTTATATAATCTCAGGAGGAGTTTCGGTTGACCCCAGAAAAGTGAGAGACGTGTTGAAGTGGAAACCACCGCAAAATGCAAAGGAAATAAGGAGTTTTCTTGGGACGGTTGGATATTACCGTAGGTTCATCAAGGACTCTTACAAGATAGCCAAGCCTATGACAGAGTTGCTAATGAAGGGAAATGAATTCCAATGGACTGAAGCTTGTCAAAATAGTTTTGAGGAGTTAAAGAAGAGGTTGACAACAACCCCAGTTTTGGTACTACCGGATGTGAGCAAGAGTTTTGATATTTATTGCGATGCATCGAGACAAGGACTTGGATGTGTATTGATGCAAGAAGGTCAAGTGGTCGTCTATGCATCGAGACAATTGAGGAAACATGAGCAGAATTACCCAACGCATGATTTAGAACTTGCAGCCGTGGTACATGCACTGAAAATTTGGAGACACTACATCCTTGGACATGGGTGTGAAATTTATACGGATCATAAGAGTTTGAAGTATATTTTCACACAAACGGATCTGAACTTGAGGCAACGGAGATGGTTGGAGCTCATCAAAGATTATGATTTGGGAATCAACTATCATCCGGGAAAAGCCAACGTAGTGGCTGATGCTTTGAGTAGAGAAGGAGTAAGTCATCAACTCACAGTTCGAGAGTTACCATTCGAGTTATGTAAGGAGTTTGAACGGTTGAACCTCGGGTTTGTAAATTAGATGGAGATGATGGAGTTAAATCCAACCTTGGAGCAAGAAATTCGAGAAGCACAGACCACGGATGAGGAGATCAAGGAAATCAAGGAAAGGACCGAGGAAGGGAGAGAATTCAGATTTGATGAGGATGAACATGGTACCCTATGGCTCGGAAAAAGGATCGTTTTGCCTAATGTAAAGCATATACGGGAGACAATATTAAAGGAGGCACATGACTCGCCGTACTCGATTCATCCTAGCTGTACAAAGATGTACAAAGGCTTGAAGGCTTGCTATTGGTGGGATAGCATGAAAAAGGACATAGCTGAATATGTGGCATTGTGTGATGTGTGTCAACGAGTCAAGGCGGAACATCAAAAGCCAGTGGGACTATTGCAACCATTGAAGATCCTGGAATGGAAGTTGGAAGAAATTGGAATGGACTTCATAGTTGGGTTACCACGTACTCAGTCCGGGTATGACTCAATTTGGGTAATTGTGGATCGCTTAACCAAGTTAGCTCATTTTGTCCCTGTGATGACCAAATATACAACTGCACAATTGGCCGAAATATACATGGAGCATATTGTGTGTCGACACGGAGTACCGAAGAAGATAGTCTCGGATAGAGGTTCACAATTCACTTCCAGGTTTTGGCAAAAATTGCATGAAGCTTTGGGGACGAGGTTGAATTTTAGTTCAGCATATCACCCTCAAATGGATGGACAAACCGAGAGGACCAATCAAATTTTGGAGGACACGTTAAAAGTTTGTGCTCTAAAGCATGGGAAGAGTTGGGATAAAAGCTTGCCATATGCAGAATTTTCATACAACAATAGTTACCAAGCAAGCTTGAAAATGTCACCATATGAAGCGCTTTATGGGATGAAGTGTAGGACACCTTTATTCCGGAATGAGGCAGGAGAAACTCAAGTATTTGGTCCGGATGTGTTGCAAGAAGCCGAAAAGCAAGTCCACATAATTCGTGAAAACTTGAGGGCTGCCCAATCAAGACAAAAAGGCTATGCGGACAATAGGAGAAGGAAATTAGCCTTTGAAATAGGAGATTTTGTTTACCTCAAGGTGTCACTAATGAGAGGTCATAAGAGGTTTAACATAAGAGGCAAGCTAGCACCTCGTTATATTGGACCATTCAAGATTTTGGACAAAAGAGGAGAAGTAGCATATAAGTTGGAGATGCCAACTCATCTTTCGGATGTCCATGACGTCTTTCATGTTTCCCAGCTCAAAGAGTGCTTAAGAGTACCGGAAGAATAAGTGCCCATGGAAGGATTGGAACTAGAGGAAGATTCGACCTATGCCGAACAACCGATCAAGATCTTGGAAACCAAGGAGAGAACCACAAGGAACAAGGTGATTCGATGGTGTAAAGTTCAATGGAAGCACCACACTGAAAAAGAAGCAACTTGGGAGCTAGAAGATGATCTCAAGAAGGAATTTCCTTATCTCTTCTCTTCCGCGTCGAATCTCGAGGGCGAGATTCATTTTAAGGGGGGTAGGTTTGTAACACCCTCATTTTCATGCATCATGCCTTGCATACACTCATATACAAGTTTAACATTAACCCAAATAAAGAGGAACGAGTTTAAAATTGATTTGGAGCATTTAAAATTGATTTGGAACAAAACCGCACTTAAAATGTAGGAAAGTGCGGACTAGTCCGATTTTACTGAGGACTAGTCCGATTTTGCCTCTGGAAACTTTCGGACTTGTCCGATTTTGTGCGGACTAGTCCGATATTCCATGAATCCTTGAAAATTTGCTAAGTCCCTGGACTTTTCCGGACTAGTCCGGTGTTCCAGTGGACTTGTCCGATTTCCTCTCTGACTAAAGTGGGACTTGTCTGATTTTAGGCCAGACTTGTCCGATTTTCTCTCTGGACAACTTCGGACTAGTCCGACCCTTTTTGGACTTGTCCGATATTTCGCGACTCCGAATTGATCTTTTGTTTTACGACTTGTTTCTCGGGGTTCACATTAAGTGGGCCTAGGGATGTCGTGCCTAACTCTTTTAGAGCCCATGTGGGACTCTAAACCAGCCTCTACTCCTCTCAAACTCGAAATCCATCTAACCCTAGCCTCCACCTCTATATAAACAACCCCACCCCTTGGCTTGACATCTATTTGCCACTTTTCCACCCCACCCAAACCCTAGTTCGTGGAGAGCCACCATCAAGGAGGGAGGAGAAGATCCCAAGCAAGAAGAAGAAGAAGAGGAGGAAACGAAAGAGGATCAAGATCTCCACCAAGCTTTCGTTCTTCATCACCAATTCATCTCCAAGTTCATCACCAACCCTAGATCATCAAGATCCAAGTGTTACCTCCCAAGTTTCTTGATTCATTGGAGTTCTAAACACATGGTATACCTTCTATTCTCTTTTCCTTACGTGAATTTGACCCCTAACCTCCAAATTCACGTCGATCTAGAAAACCCTAATCTGCTGATCTCGTAGAGTGCGGACTTGTCTGGTCCCTAGCGTACTAGTCCAATCTTCCTGGTTAAATTGGGTTGAATTGATTCTAAAATTTTATCTAATCACATCCAAACTTGTATAAACTTGTTAAAAGCTATTAGAACTAGTTAGTGATCATTAAAAGCAATCTATTAACAAGTTCTACCTTGCATTTTCATTAATCATGCATGTCAAGTCAAATTGAGTAATATTTGTGCACTCTTTGGTTGTGTTTCTTGTCTTGTATGTTTATTGTGCGGATTAGACGAATTTGCGCTAGAGAGTGCGGCGGAGGATCTACAGCACCAAGAGTTTGAAGGCTTTGACCCTAATCAATCGCAAGAGCAAGGCAAGTGTCCTTAAAGCATATTGATCCAATTTTGAAATAAATGTTTTGTTTGCAAAACTGCATGCTTGTGTCAATTTGATGGGAACCCTATGATATGAAGTTTACTAGCTTTGTTTGACCACCCTTGTCACCTGGAATTATGATAGAGAGTCGGGAAGGGCTTTTTACCTTTTTGCTTCGCTTAATCAACTGGGATGGGAAAACAACTATACCACTCAATTTAATTATGCATGGATGAGATTATGGTTAACATGAACTGGTTAATGTGATATGGTAATGGGTGATCTAAGCAAGCCTGGTATGTGGATGGGTTGGATGTCATGGTGGTATGCTTGCTTTAGATCTAAGGACCGGTTCATGCGAGAATAAGCCAGGACTACAGTGCCACCACGAGGCCAAGTATGGGTGCGGCGTGGCTGATTAGTTAGGGCTTTGCTAGTGCTTTTTGGACCATTGTGGATGCTCAGGGAAGGGGTAGTCGGATTGGGTTTGTTGATGATTGGTGGGACTATCCTGGGATCCAAATGGCTCAAGAGGGGGCCCTTGGTTGAAGATGTGCTCTATGGGAGACATCGCCACCGATGAAACCTTAGTGGGGTCTAAATAGGCTAGTAATCCCTTTGTAAAGGCTATTTTGTGATCTCTTGGCCATACATCAAAGGAAGTGTAATTGACATAAGGGAGGTTCTTTAGTCACCGACGGGTGATGAAATCACAAACACGTGGGTAAAGTGGTACAAACTCTACAGAGTCTAATAAAACTATCATGATAGCCGTGCTCCCGGTTATGAGCACCTGGACAACTTCCATAATTAGAGGGAACTCGGAATTGGGATGGTTATGGTTTGGTAATGGTTATGGCTGGTTATGGATTAATTTTTGGTATTGAATATGGTTATTGGCAAATGGTGAAATTTGGAATTACTGATGAGGATGGTGAATTATAGACTGGTATTATGATATTACTTATTATTATGATGGGTTTGATTCATATAAATATTATATATTGCTTTTCCAAATGTTTAAATGTACTTTTCAGCACTCAATATTATTGTCGTCATTTGAATCAGTCACATGTCATACTTTCCACACTTGTTGAGTACGACATGTACTCACTCTTGCAACCCTCCCCCCTCCCCCAACAGTTGCAGGTCAGGATTGGGAGTTTAATGGCGATAATGCGGAGTTCTAGGCCATGTCTACCATCAGCTTTGCCTGTGGTGTTGCATAGAGTTGCGCTATCCCTTATGCTTAGTTTGCTTAGTTGCTTAATTAGTTTATTTCTGCTGCATTAGTTGAACTTGTTATTAATATTCATTAGAGTTTGTATTCGAGGATAATATGGTTTGTTTAATAAAATTTTGTTAATTAATCTTGTTCTGTGGTAATGTTCTGTATACTCTTTTGTGAATGCACTCATATATGCGTGTTGAACATCCTGGGCACACATATGCGTTAGCTTGGTTCATTTTTGGAACCGGATGTCACATTAGGTACCCAAGCGGTGTTGGGTCCTTTGATGTTAGTCAAGAGGCACTTGGGCACCCACACACAAGGTTTGGGACTCTTGCGGTGTGGCCCAACATACCTAGCATAGGCCTTTCCAATCTTGTTCCTCAATAAAACATATGATGCATCGAAGTCATGGAACAATGAATGAGGTTTTTTCTTAGGTATTTTGGGTGAAGTGACAATGGTATTTCCTTTATTGTTGTATGAGCCTCCTTTGACAAAAACAATCAAGTCTTTGTTGTTCTTGGGAGTTTTGGCTTTTTGCCTCATCTCCCTAGAATAACCAAGACCATCCTTGACTACGTGCATATGCCACCTTCTCCTTGTCAAAGATGCCACCCTTGGGTGCTTGATTGGTTTGTGCCAACTTAAGCTCATCTTTAAGCTTTATGATCAGATTTGAGAATTTACAGGGTTGAGATGCTTCGGATTTAACAATTGTGGAAGATGAGCTTGTAGAGGAAGAAGGTACATTGACCTTGAGAGACTTCACTTGTGTCTCAAGGATCTTGTTAGCTTGTGTCAAACTAACAAATTCATCCTTGAGCACAATTTTAGTGTTCTCAAGGTTTGAGCAAGTTTCCTTGCTCAAAGCGAGTTCACGCTCAAGTGCCTTGCTTCTTTCTCTATCAAGCTCCAAGAGCTCCTCAACCTCTTGACATCCCTCCTTTTGTTGGATGAGCATGTCCTCTTGACGGTTGATGAACTCTTCCTTCTCAAATATTTCATCCGTCAACAATCTCAACCTTTTCGAGGTACTTTTACTCATGTCCTTAAGCATATGTTCATTTTCACTACTACTATCAAAATCATCATGAGAAGAAATTGAAGAAGAGGATTTAGATTTAACCTTCTTTCTTCCATCATTAGCCATGAGACAAGTTTCCTTTGAAGTCTCCAAGTTTGGGAAGAGCTTGTTCTCCGTTGTTGTCCTCTTCATAGCAATGGTTACTATCTTCTCATCTTCATCGGAGGAGGATTACTCATTTGAATCTCACTCCTTTCCAAGGTGGTCATGTCTGGATTGCTTCTTCTTCTTGAGGTACTTCTTTTCCTTGGACTTGTCCTCCTTATTCTCCTTATTTTCTTTATGTGGACAATCCACAATGAAGTGGCCATACTCTCTGCAATTGTAGCAAGCCCACTTTGATCTTGTCTTCGGCTTGTCTTTGCTCTTGCTTTCATAGTGGTAGCTCCACCTCCTTCTTCTAAACATCCTCTTGAAGTTGTTGATGAAGTGTGCCTCTTCCTCATCGGTGTCGGGGCTCTCTTCATCACTCTCTCCTTTTTCTTATGATCTTGAGGATGTTGCTTTGAATGCAACCTCCCTTTTCTTTGAGGAGGAAAACTTTTGTAGATCGTTGTTGTCGAAGTTTAGCTACGACACTTCCCCCGGTACTACCAATTGAAGCCCGCAGAGGTTCTTGTTTAGGTTGGGGCACGCAGAGATCAGGAGCAAAATGGTGAAACAGGAGATTTACGTGGTTCGGGCCGCCTGAGTGTAACAACCTACTCCACAGGGTTTGTGTTGCTGTATTGTGAGCTAGTAAGCTGCGCACAGATCAAAGATTATCCCTTGAGTTCGTGCGACACAACCCTTTTATAGTTCTGAGGACTAACCGTTACAATGCTTGCCTGGCCCGACATGTGGCCATGGCGTATTTGATGGCCTCGTACACTGTATAAAGGGTATTAAGTATAATTAATAGTGTGATAACATGCCTTAATGGTAACGTTACCCCTATTAATGGTGCACTAATCGTGTGTCATTAATACAACATTAATGACACGTTATTAGACCTTGTAACTGCCGCTATAACCGTCCTTGAATGTTCGTATTGGACGTAATCTGCTTGTATTTCCGTTGGCGATGAAGGTCTAGAGGCTCCACACGTGGTAGCTTCGGAGCTTTCCCTTGCGGGAGGGTAGGTCTGGGGCTACTGTACACGTGTCGGCACCGGAGCTCCTCTTTGACGGGGGTTAGGTCCGGGGCCATTGTACATGTGTAGTCGACGGAGCTTCCCTTGGTTGGGAGTTCAGTTCCGGTCTTCTTTTACACTTGTTAACTCGGGAGCTAGCCATATGAGGGGAGCGGGTTCGGTGCAGCGTGAAAGGGCCTTTGACTCTGACGGGTGGAACTTTCTTGCACTTCTTGCGGTATCTCGGGGTACCCGGTACGCAGAGTACCGACAATGGCCCCAGGGCCCACCTCTGGGAGAAACCCTTTGGGTTAAGTTATTCTGCCGGAGGTGGGGCCATTCTCGATTCCCGCACTTTGATTTCCAAAAGTCCTCTGATGCGCTGATAGAAAGACGGTTCGAGAGTGAACCTTCGACGTGTGGCTTGTTATGAATGCGGCAGATGAGATCTTTGAGTGCGGATCTCACGCAATTGAAGGTCGCCGGTTCCCAATACGAAAACTGTATCGGTTCCGCACACCCTGTCAGAGCGCCGACTTTGGGTTTCTCGTTGCTCATCATGATGACGGTTCGCCGAGTGAAAGAACCTTGATCTTTTCATCGGGGTGACCTCGGGTCCATTTGTCATTGACGGGGTAGATTTTTGGAGAGTAATTTCACTTTCGTTGCGGTTTCCATCCAAGCGTCGCAAAGGCTTACTTAAGAAGGAAAGTGCGCACGGTTTGAGGACTCTTCATGCCTTTGTTCACTCTTGCGCTCAGAGCCTTCCAAACTTCGCCTAGCTTTCCTTCCTTCGCTTTGCTTTGCCGTGATGGAGTTGGGTCTCCCCAAGAGCCGCCTCAAGAGTGATGATGATCTGAAGAAGGTCCGGACCTACATGGGGTGGTCTAGTGACTCCTTCAACCACTTGGTTCACGCTGGCAAGCTCCCGTTCAAGAAGGAGCGCAGTGGCGACATGGTGTACTTCTCAGCGTACGCCATGGTGGGATTCATTCCACCTTTCTCTACTTTTCTTCTGCTGCTGCTAGACTTTTATGGTCTGCAGCTGTATCACCTTGGCCCCCACTCTCTTCTCCTCGTGGCGACATTCGTCCACTTTTGCAAGATGTGGGTGGGTATTCCCCCCTGCATCGAGCTATTCCGCACCTTCTTCACCATCCACACCACCGGCAAGGGGACTGAGCTTCTTGGCTTCTACTATTTCGTGAAGTGCAAGAACTGCCCCTTCAAATACTTGAAGTTTTTTCCTTCCGGCAAGTGGGATGACTGGAAGAAAGATTGGATCATCATCGTAGCGGAGGAGCACGAGAAGTTGGAGCTCACTGAAGGTCTCCCCAACATTGACACCGACGCCTGGAGTGTAGTTCCGGTGCTGTCAGATGCCTTCAACCCTGTCTTGACCAGGATCCGCGAATGTGTGGAGGGTGGAGTGACCCCACAGATGGTCTTATGCAACTTCCTGGTCAATAGATGGGCTCCGTTGAAGAAGAGGGAGAAGCTCGTGTGCGCCCTGAACAGTGTGATGGATGATGACCGGATTGCAACCGGTCTGAAATCCAACTTGGATGATGCAGCTTTGGAGCTTCATCTCAAGAAATTCCAGCATGGGATAAACGTCAACGACGACGACTTAGTTCCACTGGCAGCTTTCCTCCCTTTGAACATGGAGACACAGTTCAGTAGGGAGCTCCGGAGGAGTATGCCGGTGCTTGACGACCTTGGTGAGGTAGAAAGGCGTCCGACCACTAGGTTGGTGATCCCCAGAGCTTTAGAGGGTGGTTTTGCCTCCGCCCCGAGCTGGAGGACTGAAGACACCAGCAAGGGCAAGGGTAAAGAGCCAGTTGAGCCCTCCAGTCGGAAGAGAAAGTTGAAGCATGCTGACAGGAGGTCCGTCAGACCTGCTCCTTCTACCATGGCTCCTTCTCCCCGGCGAGGAAGGTCTTTTGCAGCTACCTCTGCTTCGGTGCAAGCGTCTTCAAGAGGCGTCAGCTCTGGGCAGTTGACCCCGGCCTCAATGCCGACTAAAAGCTCTGGGTCTGGGAGTTCTTCCTGGCAAAGTGAAGCTCCAGCCGAGAGGACTCCTGTTGCCGCAGGTGGTTCTATGCTGAGGTCCGAAGTCGCTGTCCCATTGGGTTCAGCAGGCTCTGGCTCTGGGCCCCAGAAGAAGAGGTTCCGAGGTGACTGGGATGGCAGCATCCCTAGGTAAGAATTGATTGCTTACCCTGAAATGTTAGTCTTGTTTTTGATGTGTATTTAATCTTTTCTTCCCTTTATTTCTAGGGTGTCGAAGAAAGGTCCATGAACTTCAGCGCCTGTCGCAACGACTGAGGCTGCACCTTTCGAAGCTCCAGCTTCAAGCACTGAGCCTCCTTCGCAAGTGGAGGCAGAAGTTGCGACAACTCTGGCGCCGGCTGTCGTGGATTTGGACTCGGAGTCCTCGCCCAAATCTCCTATGGTAGCGCCAGACCACAGGGGAGAAGTCGATGATGTACCCTTGGCGTCGGTGGCAGAGGGTGATGCTCCAATACCAGAGATGCCAGAAGTTCCAGACTTTGAGCCGGATGTCGTCGAAGCCCTGGCCGCTGAGCCAGAAGTAGTTGAAGCCCCGGCTATTGAGCCAGAAATCACTCAAGCTCCGTCCCTAGTGCCAAAAGCGGTTGAAAGTCCGGCGGTTGAGCCGGAGGCACCTGAAGCTCTGGTCATTGGACCGAAAGAAGCTGCCTTGCCGGAGCCTAAGCCAGCGGCGGTTGAGGCCCCAGTTGAAGCCCCGACTGCTGCTCCGGAGGTACATGGGCCAGAGCCGGAGCAGCCTGAGGAAGTGGCGACAGGTCCCCCATCCTTGGAGCCAGTGACTGAAAGTCCAGAAGTGGCACCTTCGACTCCCGCACCAGAGGTGGGAATTCCCCCAGCGGGTTCTTCCTCTGCCGCTAAAGGGCTCCCAGAGAGCGGTCCCAGTGCCGTAGAAGTTCAAGGGTCCACTATTGTAGAGTGGGACCCAATTTTTGTGATGGAAAATCACTTTGAGCCTGCAGAAATGGTGCCAGCAGGTCCGGAACCTATCCTTCTGGTGTTGTCCATAGACAACGCCTGCTCAAGTCTCCGACAGGTCCAGCTTGCCGTCGATCATGAGAGCGAAGCCTTGGAGGAGGAGCGCCACACCTTGAGGCATTGGCACAACAGACTCCATTTTGAGACCAGGCTTGCCCGAACGAGGCTGGCTGACCAGAAGGAGTGAATAAAGAGGGAAAAGGTCCGGTTAAAATACTGGGACCGGCTGATGGAGGAGAAGGAGGCTGCCATCCGGGCGCTCGATGATAACTCTAGGGAAATCCTTAAGCAAGTTAAGGAGAGACGTGATGCTGCTGATGAGCGTCATGAAAAGCTTACTGAAATGAAAGAAATTATCCTGAATCGTCGAGCGGACATGTATGCGAGGGAATAAAAGCTCCTGGAGCAGCAGGAGGATGTGGTGAAGAGAGAGGCGAAGGTCACCCAGAAGTTGACTCTGGGTGAGAAAAATTTGGCGGATCGCAGCAAAAAGCTGGATCTATGGAGGGAAGAAGAAAATAAGAAGTACTGGAAGGTGGGGCAAGAGGTCTCGAAAAGATAGGATGACATTGCTGCTAGGGAAGAGAGAGTAAGAGGCAGGGAAAAAGACCTGGCTGAAAGGCAGAACCGCATCCACCTCCGGGAGACGGAGCTAGCTGACCGGGAGAAGCAAGTTGCTGAGAACATGCAGCAGCATACTAAGTTGGCCGAGCGCCTTGCCCGTGAAGGCTTGGAGCTTGCGACTGCCGGAAAGTCGCTGGAGGAGCTGCGGAGCCTGAAGGAGATTGAAGCCATTCAAGTGTGGGACTTCTTGGGGCGGGCCAACGATGCGCTGACACCGTTAGGCTTTAGTTCCGTACATCCAGACAACCCGGAACTGGACTTGGATCGAGTGCTGGTGGCTCTCAACGGTACTGGTAGCAAACTTGATGCAATGGGTGAAGTCATCGCGGATCAGCTGGAGACGGAGGGGAAGACTCTGGCTACAAACATTGCAGAATACGTGCTGACGTGCTATGTAAGCCGAGACCCCCAATTCTCCTTGGACCCGGTGCTTGAAGGTCCCATCGCCGAAGAGGAAGACGCCGGCTGTCCAAGTGTCCAAGAATTTGCCCAAAAAGTCGCTTCATTCTTCCGTAGGTCTTAGGTCCTTCAATAGCTAGGGCTTTCTTCCTTTTGCCTTCTGCTGTACTCTCAATTTTGTAATCCAGTGCTTCAAATTAATGAAATCCATTTTGCCATGAATTTGACATGAATTTCATTTTATTGTTGTCATCTTCAATGTATTAGTATTGTACTCTGTCTTGTTGGCCCCCTGGTATATGTGCACAATTGAAGTGTGGACATGTACCAAAAGGATTTGACAGCATGTTGATGACTTGTATGCTTCGAACTTGTAGATTTTAAGCCTGAAGTTTTTATCCTTGATACGCTGACTGTTGATCCCCTGGGATAATCGGAGGTTTGTAGCTCCGGTAGTGGCCGATGCCAATGCCCCGGGGGTTTTCGAAGCTTAGTAGCTCCGACGATACCCAATGTCAGTGTATAAAATATCGATGGCTTGCACCCTTCGATGATGTTGAAGAGCTCTGGCATCGTCGACCATTGCTACGAATTTCCTTTTTCCTGCATATTAAAGTCAAGAAAAAGTAAAATCCGTCCTCTTGTCTATAAATTGGTTGTGACTTATCGTTCTTATTTGGACTTTAGGTCCGAAGCAACTCAACATGATAACAAGCATTTTTTATAATCTTTCCAGATCTGCATGCCTTTCTAGTACTCACCCTACTGAGGCCTGCCGGGGTGTAGGTAGAGCGGCGTACTTAGGGTGCGGGACCAGACTAAGTCAATAGCTCACTCCAGACCTATGTTGGCTTGGCGTTCAGGCAAGTAGACTATGTAGCAATGTTAAGATGCAAAAAGACTATCAATAAGGCTTGTAATGCATGTGAATTACTTGGAACAAAGCTCAAAAAGATTTGCACAACTTTATTATAGACAAGCGGGGTGAAAATAATTTGATTTGTTGAGCCTTGCACAAAAAGTAAATGCACGTGGAGTCTGTTTTCACACAATAATGCCTTTCATTATAGGTCCGGATTACAGAAGAGACAAGAACACACTTAGGGTACTGGACCATGCTGAATGTGTTATACATCTTGTACTAGCCTAGAGCAAGTAGTTACACTTTTAGTGTTGTGACTGTCTCAAGTGTTACTTGAACTTCCCGGACCCTCCCGGAGGGGTCCGGATGTTCTCCCGGAGGACTTGTCCGTCTCTGTATAATGACTCTACAATATGCATTGTGTGTAATTACAGATTCACCTCCGTGATTCTAAGCATAAAACTTATGGAGGTGCTCGATATTCCAAGGATTAGGGAGTGGAATTCCATCCTCAATTGCCAAGCAAACGCATCCTGGTCGGAATACTTTAATTACTCGGAAGGGACCTTCCCAGCTGGGGGAAAGTTTGATCATCCCTTCACGGGTTAATATCTTCCGAAGCACCAGGTTGCCTTCTTCAAGCTGTTGGTTGCTCACATGCCTTTGATGATAGCGCATAAGCTCTTGGCGATAACGTGCATTCCGAACAGCTGCTTGGCACCTTCCCTCGTCGACGAGGTCAAGGTCTTCACGCTGGTGTTGGTCCTGTGTGGCTTTGTCGAAGGTCCGGACCGGAGAGACCCCAAGGTGATCTCCGGAGGAAGGACTTCTTGAGCTCCGTACACCAAGAAGATTGGAGTCTCCCCGGTTGATAGATTAGGTGTGGTCCTGTTCGCCCATAGCGTGGACAGAAGCTCTTCAATCCAGTTGGCTCCATGCTTTTTTAGGCACTCATACGTGCGCGTCTTGAGTCCCTTTAATATTTCTGCATTTGCTCTCTCGTCTTGGCCATTGCTTGCTAGATGAGCTACTGAGGCGTAGCTTAGTTGAATGTCGAGGTCTTCGCAATATTCTTGAAATGCAGCACTTGTAAATTGAGTTCCATTGTCAGTTATGAATTTGTTCGGAACTCCAAATCTGCATATAATGGACTTCAAGAACTTGATTGCAGATTGCTTGTTGATTGTCACAACTAGAGTTGCTTCCGGCCACTTGGTGAACTTGTCGATGGCGACATACATGAACCTGTAACCTCCGACGGCTTTTGGGAATGGTCCCAAGATGTCCATGCCCCACACAGCGAATGGCCATGTAGGAGGTATCATTTGTAATGATTGAGCCGGTGTATGAATTTGGTTTGCGTGGAACTGGCATGCTTCATATTTTTTCACTAGCTCAACCGCATCCTGAAGCGCGGTAGGCCAGTAAAAGCCATGCCAGAAGGCTTTACCGATCAGAGCTGCGAGAAGAAGCATGATTCCCGCACTCTCCTCAATGGATCTCCGTGAGGAGCTCACGACCTTCTTCCCTTGCAATGCACCGCATTAGGATGCTGTTGGCACCGCGTCGGTAGAGATCTCCTTCTACCAACGTGTATCTTTTAGCCAATCTGACAATCCGATCAGCGGATACACTGTCATCAGGAAGGATATTGTCTTTCAAGTAGCCCTAGATCTCCGAGATCCATGCATCGGAGCTAGCTTGAGCTTCTGAGTCTTGCGTGCTGGGTTGATCGGAGCTTCAGACAGCACCTATGACCCTTGGTGGACGCCATGGTAGCAGGGCCACCGGGACTGCCAGCTTTGAGGTGCTGGTCTCGCCCCCTTCGCTCAGTTCGGTAGGCTGATCTATTGGTTTTGACAACCTCCGGACGAAGATTCCGTCAGGAGCCGAAGCTCCAGTTGAGGTTTTCGTCGAGAGTTCGTCGGCTTCAGCGTTTTGGAGATGCTGAACATGATGGAGATCCATGACTTCAAAGTCCTTCTGAGGTCTTTGGACTTGAAGGAGATAAGCAGCTAGTTGGGGATTGTTGCAGGAACATTCACCCTTGATTTGTTTTATGATGAGTTGTGAATCTCCCTTCACCAAGAGCTATTTTACACCATAGGATAGTGCCACCTTGAGTCCGTAGATGAGAGCTTCATACTCTGCCATGTTGTTGGTCGCCTTGAAATCAAGGTGAACCATATATTTGACCTTCTCCACAATCGGAGCGAGGAGGAGGATTCTAGCTCCGGCCCCCTGCTTTTGCACGGAGCCGTCGAAGTAGAGGGTCCAGTGAGGCTCAGTGAATACCAGAACTTTAAGTTCTAGTTTCTGCTCACTATTGCCCCCAGGGTTTGATGGAGAGGGGGTCCACTCCGCCACGAAGTCAGCCAATGCTTGACTTTTGATTGCTTGTCTTGACACAAATTCTAGATCGAATTTGGTCAGTTCAGCTGCCCACTTCGCAATGTTCCCAGTAGAATTAGGGTTATGCAAAATAGCACGCAGTGGATAAGAAGTTACCACTGATATTTTGTGGGCTTGGATGTAGAGACAAAGCTTCCTTGAGGCAATAAGAATTGCGTAAAGCAGTTTATGCACCTCAATGTATCTTGTCTTGGCGTCGTGGAGTACGTCACCAATGAAGTACACGGGACGTTGGATGGTCCGGACCCTTTCAGAAGGACCTGGAGCTTCCTCTCCATCGACCTGGATCCTGCTGGAGTGTTCTGGACCTTCAGGCTGTGCTTCTTGGACCTTCCTGGAGGGGTCCAAGACTCCTTCTTGTTCAACCTGGACCTCGTTAGGAGGATCCAAATCATCTTGGTTAGCCAGTTGAACCTCCTCAGACAAATGAGGTTGAACCCCTTGCACTTCTTTTTGAGGTTTTGTGTCTGGGAGCTATGACCCAATCATGTATTCAGGAGATTCCGGACCCTCCTGGAGGGGTCTGGACTCCTGGATTGGTTGTGGCTCCAGTATTTCCGCAACTAGGGCCATACTGACAGCTTCAGTGGTTGCCGAAATGTAAAGCAGTAAAGGCTCACCAGGATTAGGAGCTACCAATATCGGTAGTGTGGTGAGGAGCTACTTCAGCTCTTGAAATGTCTTTTCTGCTTTTTCATACCAATGAAATGGTCCGGACTTTCTCAAGAGTTTGAAGAAGGGTAGCGCCCGTTCTGCCAGTCTTGAGATAAATCGGCTGAGCGCAGCTAGGCATGCAGTTAACTTCTGGACATCTTTAATGCGGGCTAGGGGCCGCATATCTTCTATAGCCTTTATCTTCTCCGGATTTGCTTCAATTCCTCGGTGAGTCACCAAGAACCCCAGAAGCTTTCCGGAGCTAACCCCGAAGACACACTTGTTCGGGTTCAGCTTGGTGCGTGTGGTGCGCAGTTTATCGAAGATGGCTTGTAAGTTGTCAAGGAGTGAATCCTTGTTTTTTATCTTCACAACGATGTCATCGACATACACCTCCACCAAGTCTCTAATTATCTCTCCAATTGTTTTGTACATAGCTCGTACAAATGTTGAAGCAACATTTTTAAGACCGAATGGCATGGTTGTATAACAGTACAATCCATCTACTGTTATGAAGGCAGTATGCTCTTTATCTTCCTTAGACATTTGGATTTGATGATATAGGATCTAAGAGCACGTGAAAATCTACCAGAGGGGGGGGGGTGAATGGTAGATTTAAAAAATCTTTCGCAGCGGAAACAATTAAATCCCAACCCCTTCGGCAGAAAAATGAGCTGTTAAAGAAATCGTGTGTGAGACTAATATAAATGTGTTTCACTGGGAAAGAAGTGATATATATCAGAGATAATCATGTCACAAAGAAATCACAAGAAGAATCACTCAAATCCGTCGAGAGAAACTCAAGTTATGATCGAAATATCAAACAAAGGTCAATCTGTCCTACCCGAGAAAAACAGTTCTGGAACGCTGCAAAGAAACTCGTGTAGCTCAGAAACCACAAATCCAATGACCGTGAAATTTTGAAAGATGATATATAATCAAGTTGTGAAGACAACCCAAAAATAATCACGTCAATTGGATCTGTAAAACTCGAGTTATGATAAAACCACCGACGAAAGGTAGTGCAGTCTAGAAACTCGACGAGTAAAACTTGTGTGGAACAAGTCGGACGAACAAGGCACAAAAGTTCCTTCAAACAAAGAATTTTTTTCAATAGAACACAAGAGGAACAGCCCAAAAGTCATCTACCACGAACTCTGGCCTCTCTTTCTTATATAACCAGTCCTTAGGCCAACCCAATCTTAACTAGGACTCCAATCCTACTCTGATCACGAATCGAAGCTTTCCATAACTGCTTAGGACTCTTCTATACGTAGATAGAAGCAATCTTAAGACTTCCAAACACCTTAGGAACGTATTCCACATTCCTAAAACAACTCAAATTCGTTACCCACATGAAATCCTATCATAACCAACTCGATACTTTCCATACTGAGCCATAACCGACTTCGCCGCAGCCAAAGTCATCAACCGATATGATCCGATCCTTCCAATCAGATCTTTCCTTCCTTAACCTATCATCGGAACCATGTTGCCACGTCATGCACTGCATGCATACGTGCAAACACCTTCCTTCGACGTCCAGTAACCTTCATATGCACTGCACTTGATTCAATCATCCTGTGCGACCTCCTGACCCGCTCAACCACAATTCCTCCTGAATTTGGTTGTTGGAACCTCATCTCCTCCCTGAGACTAGTCCAAAGGATCCTATCACCAGCCATGACTTGAACTCAAGCAACACCTGCACATGAATAAACAACCAATCCGTACGAGCCCAAGTCCGCGACTTGACTCAAGTCAGTTCCGAACACAACACCTTACGTGAGCACCTCACATAAGCATGTTGCAAAGCATATCAAAATGATATCAGCCATATCAACCAAAACACGCCAAAAACTTAGCAAATGAATACTAAGCAATCTTTCCAAGAATATAAAGCAAGTTTGAAACATTGCAAGATAAAAGCAGGAACATTATGATCAAGTTCCAATCCTAGCTAAAGCTAACTGGAGCTTGAGCCGGAGCTTACAAAAGCTAGTACAACCTAGCGCCGCAGCTTACCAGAACTAGTACAACCTATACAACCTAGCGCCGGAGCTTACCAAAACTAGTACAACCTAGCGCCGGAGCTTACCAAAACTAGTCAGAACTAGTCAACCCAAAAGCCGGAGCTAGAAAAACATGTCGGAGCTAACCAACATAAGTCAGACCTAGAAAAACATATCAGAGCTTAACAAAGACATATCAGAGCTATCAAAAACATACCGGAGCTAAAGACAAAGCTTACCGGAGTGACCCAAAAACATATCGGACCTAGACAATGCAAGTCGGACCTTGCAGAAGCTCGGAGCTAGAGTCGGACCTTGCTAAAAAGATGTTATGGCAGCATTCAAAACTTTTATTGTCAAAGCCAATGTATTCAGCACACATAGGTCTCACAATCTCCCCCTTGATGAATGCATTGGCAACACCATTTAAACTCTGAACGTTGGCTTATTCATATTAAAAGTTTTGAAAACAATTTCTCCCCCTTTGTAAAACAAAAATAAAATGAGAAAAATAAATTCTCCCCCTGAAAGGAAAAACAATTGTGAATATGTGCAACGTGTAATCAATTTCTCCCCCTTGCATACTTATCTTTAAAAAGTACACATATTATCTCTCCCCCTTTGACAATGTATTCAACAAGGTTCAAAAGAGAAATTTCAAATGTTATGAGCATATTATAACATATACATATAAACAAAGCTCATCCAAGTCATACTATCAAGTAACTTACACTACCACATCAATGAGAAACATAAAGTAGTGTAAGCCATGCTAGAGATCTAATGTAATTTTCAATTTATGCAAGTCATGATCTCACAAACTTAACTATTTCAAAACCTGAAAGCATGATACTAGTTGCTGCATTTTATTACTTTTCAAAGCACAAATTTGATTATATGATATTTGCAAGAGATTATATGCGCATCCGCCTTATTCTAACCAACCAAGCCAAGCCTATGTCATTTGACAATCAGAAGCTTAAGGACATGGTTTTAGTCATACACAACTTTTTCCAAGTTCATATCTAAGTGCAATGATAAGCCATCTCAAAAGAAGAAGTGCGATGCATGCATATTCTCTTGATCTTTTCTCAACTTATATTTGTCCATAAAAACTCAACATGTGAGTTGATTACTTGATTAATTCTTTATGATTAAAAGCACTTGTGAGCATGCAATAAGTTCAAAACAGCAAGAAAGTTCTACCATGACCAGATTTAGTGTAAGTAATTATTCCAATTACTAGACATGGCAAAAACTACAAAATGTATAACATGAGTAATGTAGTAAGAACTTTCAGCATGTAAAAGGAATCACAAAGTCATATATGTATGAAATACTATGCTCATATTATTTTAATTCCAGATTCACAAATAGACTTCTAGGGTTTGAATATCCCCCTCAATGTAAGCCATGAGGATGCATAACCCCTATTTCACTACGAATGTAACAAAAACAAGTGAAATCCAAAGGTTTTTGTAAAAATGTCAGCGAATTGTTGTTCGATATTTACATGGTGAAGCACAATGTTTCCTTTTTCAACATTATCACGGAGAAAGTGATACCTAATGTCAATGTGCTTAGTTCTAGAATGTTGCACGGGGTTTTTAGCAATGCAAATGGCACTAGTGTTATCACAAACCAGTGGAACACTATGTAGATCAACCCCATAGTCCTTAAGTGTTTGAACAATCCAAAGAATTTGTGAGCAAGCGCTAGCAGCAGCTATGTATTCAGATTCGGCAGTGGATTGTGCAACTGAACTTTGTTTTCTAGAGGACCAAGCAACAAGTGAATTACCAAGAAAATGACAAGCACCAGAAGTACTTTTCCTATCAATCCTACAACCCCCAAAATCAACATCCGAAAAAGCTTTCAAAGTAACGGTTGAGGAAGAAGGAAGAAAAATACAAAATTCTTGAGTTCCGTGTAAGTACCCGAGAATCCTTTTGACGGCTTGACGATGTGAAGCACGCAGGGAGGCTTGAAACCGTGCACAAAGAGATACGCTAAATTGTATGTCCAGTCTTGATGCCGTGAGGTACAAAAGTGATCCGATCATGCTTCTATATTCTTTTTGATTTACGGGTTCACCATCTTCATCAAGTTCAAGTGTTGTTGCTGTTCCCATTGGTGTCCGAAGAGTCTTGCTTTTGTCCATGTTGAAGCGCCTTAGGAGGTCTTTTGTATACTTTGTTTGATGCACAAAGGTACCCTCCTTGGTTTCCTTGATTCGCAGCCCCAAAAAGTACGTGAGTTCTCCTATCATACTCATCTCAAATTCTGAACTCATCATAGCTGAAAACTTGGACACAAGATCATGAGAAGCACAACCAAAGATAATATCATCAACATACACTTGAATGAATAATGAGTCATTGCCATGCTTAAGCACAAAAAGAGTTTTATCAACCTTGCCCATGGTAAACCCCTTTTCAAGTAAGAATGTTTTTAACCTATCATACCATGCTCTAGGGGCTTGTTTGAGACTGTACAAGGCTTTGGACAGTTTGTAAACATGATTAGGAAAATCTGAGTTTTCAAAACCCGGTGGTTGTTTGACATAAACCTCCTCATCTATGTAGTCATTGAGAAAATCACTTTTAACATCCATTTGATATAGCTTAAAACCTTTAGATGCAGCAAAAGCTAACAAAATTCTTATGGTTTCTAATCTAGCAACAGGAGCAAAAGTTTCATCAAAATCTAGACCTTCAACTTGAGTGAAACCTTGAGCAACCAATCTAGCCTTATTCCTAACCACAACCACATCCTCACTTTGTTTATTTTTAAACACCCATTTAGTTCCAATTAAAGTGTGACCTTGAGGAGGAGGTACAAGTTTCCAAACATTATTTCTTTCAAAATTTTCTAACTCTTCTTGCATGGCAATAATCCAAGATTCTTCTTCTCCATGTTCATTTTAAAACCGTAGGGGAACAGATGTCTCACAAGCTTCTTCTTCTCCATGTTCATCACAAATCGATGAGCTTGTGACTTGGGGACGATTTGAATCAGCATTGATGGTTGTCGGTGCTGGTTGAGAATTAACATCCGGAGCTGAACCAAAGTCTTTAGCTGCTGAATTTTCCGGCAGCAGCTCCAATTCTTCCTCATCTTCAACGAAAATGCTCTCCCCTGCGGATATGAATCTGGACCTGCAATGTTTGAGCTAGTACCTGGGCTAGCTTCATCAAAAGACACTTCACAAGTCTCCACAATTTTGTTAGTGTCAAGTGAAAGCACACGGTAGCTAGTATGAGATGGATAACCAAGAAACATGCCATCAATGGATCTAGGTTCAAATTTATCAACATTACCATGTTTCATAACAAAGCATTTGCAACCAAAGACCCGAAAGTGCGTAACACTAGGACTATGTCCAAACTGGAGCTCATATGGTGTTTTTCCTAGCTTAGCACGCAAGAAAACACGATTTGAGACATAACAAGCGGTTGCAATCGCATCAGCCCAAAATTTACTAGGAGTTTGATATTCATCAAGCATAGTTCTAGCCATCTCAACTAAGGTTTTGTTCTTTCTTTCTACAACACCGTTTTGTTGAGGTACACATGGTGAAGAAAATTGATGATCTATTCCATTTCCAGCACAAAAGTGATCAAAAGATTGATTTTTAAATTCAGTTCTGTTATCACTTCTAATTGCTTTTAAAGATCCTGGGTGATCAATTGATAATCTAAGAAATAAAGTTCTGAAGTGACTAAAAGCTTCATTCTTAGATGCCATAAAGTAAACTCAAGAGTATCTACAATAATAATCAACAATCACAAGAACATACCATTTACCTCCGAAGGATTGAACACGTGAAGGTCCTACGGTGTCAAGGTGCAAAAGTTGACCCGGTTCAGTTGTCATGATCATTATGAGAGGAGTATGTGAACCTGCAACCATCTTAGCATGTCTACAAGAAGAGCACACAATTTATTTGTCCCCTTTAAGCTTAGGCAGCTCACGTATGCGATCAAGAGCACTAACACGTGTGAGATGATCAAAGCCTACGTGACCAAGTCTACGATGCCAAAAATATAAATCTTTGGAATCATTAGCAACTCGACACCTATGCTTAGAGGAAGACATATCAAAATCAGCTTTAAAAACTCTTCCAAATCGAGGCATGTTAAAAATAAGCTCACTATTTGAACCTATAACTTTGCAGCAGTTTTTATTGAAAATAATTTCTAGATTTTCATCTAGCAATTGTGAAACAGAAAGCAAGTTGTATTTCAAATTTTTGACAAGTGCCACATCCTTCAAAGTGTAGTGATCATTTACTCTAACCGAACCCTTAGCAATTATAGGAGTTGAAGAATTATAGGCAAAAGTAACATTCTCTACATGTGACACAAAAGAGAGGGAGGATAACCAATCTTTGTTACCGGTCATGTGGCGTGAGCAACCTGAATCCACAATCCAAATGTTCTCCTTACTCAAGCATGAAACCTACACAGAAGGACAGTTCGTCGTTGTCTCAATACTGGGGTTAGTTAATAAGCATTCTGGAATCCAGTATTGAGACATGCGACGTCCAGTAGGAACAACACGCGAAAGCTGTGACAAAACAACAGGTTTATGAGTCCAAGGTTGAGGTTTTCTGTTCTTAACAATTGATTTTGATGTTGTTACTCGTTTAGAGCAAAAACCAGTAGCTCCGGAGGTGTGGACATTTGTTTCAAAAGAAACAACTGAAGCTCCGGATGCACAAACCGAAGGTCCGAAGCAAAAACTGAAGCTTCAGAGGGAACAACAGAAGGTCTGGGAGCTTTCGGAGCTATCAGAATTACCGGAGCTGTCTTTGCAAGTATCTTACCAGAGGGTCCGGAAGCTACCTTTTCAAATTTCTGACTCATTAAAGCAGGTTGCATGTTTTTAGGTTTTGCATGAAAGTTATGAGATCTAGCAGACATTTTATCCTTTTTAATTTGTTTAGCTAGTCTATAACAAAAATCTATGACATGACCATCTCTAACACAGTAGTACAATGAAATTTAACTTTGTGTTCATGTCTAGATGAGCAAGCAATATTTTTATTTGAAACCGAATGAGACAATAGTCCCGCAGATTTGAAAACCACTCCTTTTTGTTTAGGAACTGTTTGAATCAAACCAATTCCCAATGACTTCACAATTTTAGGTGGATGTGACTTAGCATGAGCATGAGAATCAAAACCTAAACCAGTTTTAATATTGCAAGACTTGGAAGAATTCAGCAGCAAGTTTAGGTTCTTATTCCCATTACAAAACCGATCTAATGTCCTATGCATGTTATCAAGTTTATCGGATAGATCAAGGCAATTTTCACATGAAGTTTTTCCTTTTAATTTGCAATTAGAACAAAATTTAACTGCATGAGAACATAAAGCATTGTTCAATATAGAAATTTCATTCATAGCATCTTGTAGTTTCTTATCAAGATTGTCACAATTAGAACAATGCAAACCAAATGTAGAGAAGCTAGCATCTTTCAAGTTTTTATCATTAAGCGCAGCAAGCTCTCTGTTCTTTTCAATTTCTAACTCAAGTCTATCAAGTGTCGAGGTGTGCGCACTTCTTAATGAGGACAATGGTTCATATATTAAATCAAATGAGGAACAAGAATCATCACTAGGAATCAAGGATTTTAAACGATTAATTTCAGATTCTAGTGACTCAATTTTAACAACAATGTCCCTAAGCTTTTTGTCCTTTTTCTTAACTATCACAGTGGCACGAGAAATAGCATCACACATTTCTTCGCAAGTAGGACATACCTCTTCATTGTCGCTGTTGTGTTCAGCCTCCTCCATACTCGATCTTGACTTGCCCGCCATGAAGCACAAGTTTGCCAAATCATCTTCATCTTCATCACTTCCAATGTCCACGTCGCTTGAGCCAAGTTCCTGGAGTGCGGAGATAAAATTGTTCACCAGTTGGCGACCTGTAAAGCCCTTCTTCTTCTTCTTCTTATCATTTGTTGAGGAGTGCTTCGTCCTTGATTGTTTTTCTTCACGGGAAGTAGGACCTGAAAGGTTAGGACAATTTGTACGAAAGTAACCTGTCTTACCACATTCGAAGCATCGTTGAGGTCCGGAGCTTCCTCTCCTTCTAGTTCTCACATTTTGCAATGCTTTCGAGAACCTAGTAGAGAGAAGTGCTAGCTCCTCCTCTGGAAACTCCTGAATCTGTTCAAGGGTTAGAGAGGACAACAAAGCAAGTGTACCACAGGATGAAGATTGACCGGAGCTAGGCATGTCACGTTGTGAAACAAAAGCAATAGACTTGTTGGGGTTTTTACGTGATATTATGTCAATTTCATGAGTTTCTAACTTGGAATATAGCACATCTAAAGTAAGTGTACTCATGACAGTAGATTCACGAACGGATGTAACTTTCATCTCCCAAATTGACATGTCTAATGCACTTAACAATTGCCTAGCATTTTCAGCATCTGAAAGATTAACATTGACGCTACGCAAGTTGCTGAGAATTTTATTAAAGCGAGCAAAGAGATCATCAATTGTCTCACCGGGTTGCATCTCGAAGCGCATGTATTCTTTCTTGAACATGTCTTGCCTTACCTCCTTGATCGTGTTGGATCCTTCGTGGTAGTCACAAAGTGCTTTCCACACATCGTATGCAGATCGGAGGTGTGCAACACGGTCGAAGTCGCTTTGAATTAATCCTTGTATGATCAAGTTTCGAGCCTTGTAGTTGTCATCGACGTCTCTTAGATTTATAGCTGTAACTTGTTAATTAAACGGCACTTCGTAAGGCTTGTACACCTTCTCCCATATTGCAAAGCCTTGCGCCTGGATGAGAGCCTCCATGTGTGCCTTCCAAACCTGAAAATCAATATCAGCAAACACACAAGGTTTGGCGGAGTATTTCTCCATGATGATTAGTCAAAAACACGTGAAAATCACAATGATTAGAGCACCGTGGCTCTGATACCAATTGTAGGATCGAAGAGTACGTGAAAAGCTACCAGAGGGGGGGGGGGTGAATGGTAGATTTAAAAAATCTTTCGCAGCGGAAACAATTAAATCCCAACCCCTTCGGCAGAAAAATGATCTGTTAAAGAAATCGTGTGTGAGACTAATCTAAACATGTTTCATCGGGACAAAAATGATATATATCAGAGAGAATCATGTCACAAAGAAAACACAAGAAGAATTACTCAAATCCATCGAGAGAAACTAAAGTTATGATCGAAAGATCGAACAAAGGTCAATCTGTCCTACCCGAGAAAAACAGTTCTGGAATGCTGCAAAGAAACTCGTGTAGATCAGAAACCACAAATCCAATGACCGTGAAATTTTGAAAGATTATAGATAATCAAGTTGTGAATACAACCCAAAAATAATCACATCAATTGGATCTGTAAAACTCGAGTTATGATAAAACCACCAACGAAAGATAGTGCTGTCCAGAAACTCGACGAGTAAAACTTGTCTGGAACAAGTCAGACGAACAAGGCACAAAAGTTCCTTCAAACTACAAAATTTTTTCAATAGAACACAATAGGAACAGCCCCAAAGTCGTCTACCGCTAATTCTGGCCTTCCTTGCTTATATAACCAGCCCTTAGGCCAACCCAATCTTAACTAGGACTCCAATCCTACTCCGATCACGAATCGAAACTTTCCATAACTGCTTAGGACTCTTCTATACGCAGATAGAAGCAATCTTAAGACTTCAAAACACCTTAGGAACGTATCTCACATTCCTAAAACAACTCAAATTCGTGACCCACACAAAATCCTATCATAACCAACTCGATACTTTCCATACCGACTTCGCCGCAGCCAAAGTCATCAATCGATACGATCCGATCCTTCCAATCAGATATTTCCTTCCTTAACTCATCATAGGAACCATGTTGCCACGTCATGCACCGCATGCATACGTGCAAACACCTTCCTTCGATGTCCAGTAACCTTTATATGCACTGCTCTTGATTCAATCATCCTGCGCGACCTCCTGACCCGCAAAACCACAATTCCTCCTGAATTTAGTTGTTGAAACCTCATCTCCTCCCTGAGACTAGTCCATAGGATCCTGTCACCAGCCATGACTTGAACTCAAGCAACACCTGCACAAGAATAAACAACCAATCCGTACAAGCCCAAGTCCGCGACTTGACTCAAGTCAATTCCGAACGCAACACCTTACGTGAGCACCTCACATAAGCATGTTGCAAAGCATATCAAAACGATATCAGCCATATCAACCAAAACGCGCCAAAAACTTAGCAAATGAATACTAAGCAATCTTTCTAAGAATATAAAGCAAGTTCGAAACATTGCAAAAGAAGGAACATTATGATCAAGCTCCGATCCTAGCCAAAGCTAACCGGAGCTTGAGCCGGAGCTTACAAAATCTAGTACAACCTAGCGCTGGATCTTATCAAAACTCGTACAACCTAGCGCTGGAGCTTACCAAAGCTAGTACAACCTAGCGCCGGAGCTTACCAAAACTAGTCGGAACTAGTCAACCAAAAGCCAGAGCTAGAAAAACATGTCGGAGCTAACCAACATAAGTCGGACCTAGCAAAACATATCGGAGCTTAACAAAGACATGCCAGAGCTATCAAAGACATACCGGAGCTAAAGACAAAGCTTACCGGAGCTACCTAAAAACATATCGGACCTAGACAAAGCAAGTCGGACCTTATGTCGGACCTTACATAAGCTTGGAGCTAGAGTCAGACCTTGCTAAAAAGATGTTATGGTAGCATTCAAAACTTTTATTGTCAAAGCCAATGTATTCAGCACACATAGGTCTCACAATCTCTATCTAGAATATGCATCTAAGAAACACAATAGCTCACACCCGGAGGTGGAGTCCACTATCTGATCTATTCTAGGTAGTGGAAATGGATCCTTTGGACATGCTTATTTAAGGTGGTGTAGTCAATCCACAACCGAAGCTTCCCACCGGCCTTGGGTACAACAACTGGGTTTGCCATCCATTTTGGATGGAAGACTTCCCAAATGAATCCAGCTTCGAGCAACTTCTTGATTTCCTATCAGATGAAGTTTTGTTGCTCGATTGATTGCTTCTGGGGCTTCTGGTGTACAGGTCGTGCGTCTGGGAAAATCTTCAGACTGTGCTCAATCACCTCCCTAGGGATCCCAGGCATTTGCGATGGTTGCCAGGCAAACACATCGACATTAGCCCAGAGGAAAGTGATGAGCGTGAGTTCCTATTTTTTGTCTATACCCCCCGATATACGGGTAGTCCGAGCAACATCAGAACCAATTTGGACGACCTTGACGGGAACGTCAGTGTCGCCGCTTGGTTGCACACGAGGTACAGAGGTAGAGCCTTTGTGATGAATGCTCGGAGGTTTCGGAGCTGGCTCCTTACCGGATGCTTCCTCTTGTGCTGTGGTAAGCGCATAGAGTTCTTCCAGTGCAGTAACTCCTGCGGTGCGATCCCTGCGGATCCGGAGAACGCCTGCAGGTGTTGGCATCTTCAACACTAAATAACCATAATGGGCGGCGTCCATGAACCTATACAAGGCAGGCCTACCAAAAATGGCGTTGAACGACAGACTGATATGCGTGACGTCGAAGACCAACTTCTTGGTTCTGTAGTTCTTCCGAGTGCCAAAGGTCACCAGGAGTGTGATGGAACCGAGTGGGGTAATGACCCCCGCACCTACTCCAGAGAAAGGTCGAGAGTGGCGAAGGTCCGAAGGTTGGAGCTGAAGCTTGATGAAGGCTTTGAAACTTATGAGCTTTAGCCCCGCACCTCCGTCCACCATCACATGGTGAAGTTGGATGTTGTTAATGGTGGGAGACACTGAATGTGGCCTAGAGGGGGGGGGGGTGAATAGGCCTTTTGAATTTTTTTCGGAACCTGCAACACTTAACAACTAGATCAAAACTTGAGATATCGGACTAGTCTGGTAAAGTGCGGACTAGTCTGGTGTGTACGGACTAGGTTGATCAAGTTTGATCTATCAAGTTTGATTCTAGGGTGTAGAAGCGGAAATATACTTGTAATTTATGTGTTGCAAGATTATGTACTAGGGTATATCACAAGTCAATCTTAAATTTGATGTTTCAATGTAAAGTGAGCAAGATTAATTGAAACCCTAGATTGATATGATGTAAAGAACGATGAACACAAAGCAAGAACACAAGAGATTTATCCCGTGGTTCGGTTCCCACAGAGGCAACCTACATCCACGTTGAGGAGTCCACAAAAGGATGGGGTCTTCTCCAACCCTACCCTCATCAGATCGCCACAAAGGCCAATCCTCTTCCACTTATCACAAAGGGGTGAATAACCAAACTCAAAGCAGCCTTCTCACACGTTGAGGGCTCCCTTAGATTACAACACGACATACCACCAAGAACACACTCAAAAAATTACAATGAAATCACAGGAGTGTGTTAGAGGATCAAACCAAGAGCTCAATGAGTGTTGAACGTGTCTCTCCAATGATCTAGAGTGTATCCTCAAGAGATTGATCTTTGTTGGACTTAGTTTCGTGGAGAGATGTGTTTTTGAGGCTCTTGGGAGGTGTGACGGCGCTAGGGTTTGTAAGACCTATGTGTACTGAATACATTGGCTTGTAGTGAATACACTTGGCTTTGATGATAGAAGTTTTAAATATCACCAAAACACCTTTTTATCAAGGTCCGACTCTAGCTCTGAGCTACAGCAAGGTCCGACGGTAGGTCCGGCTTGTTTTGGGTAGCTCCGGTTACGTTCGATGCTAGGTCCGACTAGCTTTGGTCAGCTCCGGTGAAGTTTTGTCTTTAGCTCCGGCATGTCTTTGATAGATCCGGCATGTCTTTGATAGCTCCGGCATGTCTTTGATAGCTCCGACATGTCTTTGATATCTCCGACATGTTTTTGCTAAGCTCCGAGTTGATTTTTCTAGCTCCGACTTTTGGGTTTACTAGTTCCGACTAGTTCTGGTTAGCTCCGGCGCTAGGTCCTGCTAGTTTTGTAAGCTCCGGCTGGAACTTGGTTGTACTAGTTTTGGTAAGCTCCGGCGCTAGGTTCTACTAGTTTTTGTTAGCTCCGGCTCAAGGTCCAGGTTGCTCTGGCAAGGTCCGGAACTTGACCGCAGTGCTTCTGCTTTTCATTTGCAATGTTTCGTACTTGCTTTACATTGTTGGAAAGATTTCTTAGTATTCTTTTACTAAGTTTTTGGTGCGTTTTGGATGATATGGCTGATATCGTTTTGCTATGCTTTGCAACATGCTTATGTGAGGCTCTCACGTAAGGTGTTGTGTTTAGAACTAACTTGAGTCAAGTCGAGGACTTGGGCTCGTATGGATTGGTTGTTTATTTATGTGCAGGTGTTGCTTGAGTTCAAGACATGGCTGGTGATGGGATCCATTGGACTAGTCTCAGGGAGGAGATGAGGTCCCAACAACCAAATTCAGGAGGAATTGTGGTTGAGCTGATCAGGAGGTTGCGCAGCATGATTGAATCAATAACAATGCATATGAAGGTATCGTGAACGTCATTGGAAGATGTTTGCACGTGTGCAAGGAGTGCATGGATGTGGCTATATGGTTCCGAGGCGTGATGAAGAGATGTGGACGTAAATAATTGGTCGGAAAGGTCCAACCGACTAGGTTATGGACTCACGCTGCGGCTGAGTCGGGTTTGACTCAAATATGGAAAGATTTGAGTTGGTTATGATAGGATTTCGTGTGGGTCACGAATTTGAGTTGTTTAGGAATGTGGGATACGTTCCTAAGGTGTTTGGAAGTCTTAAGATTGCTTCTATCTGCGTATAGAAGAATCTTGAGCAGTTATGGAAAGTTACGATTCGTGATCTGAGTAGGATTGGAGTCCTAGTTGATATTGAGTTGGCCTAAGGGCTGGTTATATAAGCAAGGGAGCCCAGAGCTCGTGGTGAACGACTTTGGGGTTGTTCCTCTTGTGTTCTATTGAATAAAATTCGTAGTTTGAAGGAACTTTTGTGCCTTGTTTGTCAGACTTGTTCCAGACAAGTTTTACTCGTCGAGTTTCTGGACAACACTATCTTTCATCGGTGGTTTTATCATAACTCTAGTTTTACAGATCCAATTGACGTGATTCTTTTTTATTTGTCTTCAAAACTTGATTGTCTATCATATGTCAAAATTTCACGGTCATTGGAATTTTGGTTTATGATCTACACGAGTTTCTTTGCAGCATTCCGGAACTGTTTTTTCTCGGATAGGGCAGATTGACCATTGTTTGATCTTTCGATCATAACTTGAGTTTTTCTCGACGGAATTGAGTGATTCTTTTTGTGTTGTCTTCGTGACTTTATTCTCTCTGATATCTATCACTTTTGTCATGGTGAAACACGTTTAGATTAGTCTCACACACGATTTCTTTAACATATCATTTTTCTGCCAAAAGGGTTTGGGGTTTAATTGTTTCCGCTGCATAAGATTTTTTAAATCTACCATTCAGCCCCCCTCTGGTAGCTTTTCACGTGATCTTCGATCCTACAATTGGTATCAGATCCACGGTGCTCTAATCTTTGTGATTTGCACGTGTTTTTGACTAATCATCATGGAGAAGTACTCCGCCAAACCTTGTGTGTTTGCTGGAATTGATTTTCAGGTTTGGAAGGCACGCATGGAGGCTTTCATCCAGGCACAAGGCTTTGCAATATGGGAGAAGGTATACAAGCCTTACGAAGTGCCATCAAACGATCAAGTTACAGCTTCAAATCTGAGAGATGTCGACAACAACAACAAGACTTGGAACTTGATCATACAAGGATTAACACAAAGCGACTTCGATCGTGTTGCACACCTCCGATCTGCATATGATGTGTGGAAAGCACTTTGTGACTACCACGAAGGATCCAACACGATCAAAGAGGTAAGGCAAGACATGTTCAAGAAAGAATACATGCGCTTCGAGATGCAACCCGGTGAGTCTATTGATGACCTTTTTGCTCGCTTTAATAAAATTCTCAGCAACTTGCGTAGTGTCAATGTTAATTTTTCAGATGCTGAAAATGCTAGGCAATTGCTAAGCGCATTATATATGTCAATTTGGGAGATGAAAGTCACATCTATTCGTGAATCTACTGTCACGATTTCTCTTACATTAGATGTACTCTATTATAAACTAAAAACTCATGAAATTGACATCCTAGGACGTAAGAACCCAAATAAGTCTATTGCATTTGTTTCACAACGTGATATGTCTAGCTCTGGCCAATCCTCATCTTGTAATACTCTTGCTTTGTTGTCCTCACTAACCCTGGAGCAGATCGAAGAATTTCCAGAAGAGGAGTTGGCACTCATCTCTACTAGATTCTCAAAAGCATTGCAAAATGTGAGAACTAGAAGGAGAGGAAGCTCAAGACCTCAACGCTGTTTTGAATGTGGTAAAACAGGACACTTTCGTATAGAATGCCCTAACCTTTCAGGTCCGACCACCCGGGAAGAAAAACAAAGCAAGGTTCGGACCTCCTCTGGAAATTCCAACAAGAAGAAGAAAGGTACCATAGGACGCAAGATGATCAACAGTTTCATCACCGTGCTTCAAGAGTTCAGTTCAAGTGACGTGGACATTGGAAGTGATGGAGATGAAGATGATTTGGCAAACTTGTGCTTTATGGCGGGCAAGTCAAGATCAAGTATGGAGGAGGCAGAACACAACAGCGACAATGAAGAGGTATGTCCTACTTGCGATGAAATGTGTGATGCTATTTCTCGTGCCACTGTTATTATTAAGAAAAAGGACAAAAAGCTTAGGGATAGTGCTGCTAAAATTGAATCACTAGAATCTGAAATCAACCGTTTAAAAACTTTGAGTCCTAGTGATGATGCATGTTCCTCATGTGATTTAATATATGAACAATTGTCCTCATTAAGAAGTGCACACACCTCCACACTTGATAAACTTGAGTTAGAAATTGAAAAGAACAAAGAGCTTGCTGCACTTAATAAGAAAAACTTGAAAGATGCTAGCTGTTCTACAATTGATTTGCATTGTTCTACTTGTGATGATCTTGATAAGAAACTACAGAATGCTATGAATGAAATTTCTATACTGAACAATGCTTTACGTTCTCATGAAGTTAAATTTTGTTCCAATTGCAAACTAAAAGGAAAAATTTCATGTGAAAATTGCCTTGATCTGTCCAATAAACTTGATGACATGCATAGGACACTAGATCGGTTTTGTAATGGGAATAGGAACCTAAACTTGCTGCTGAATTCTTCCAAGTCATTCAATGATAAAACTGGTTTAGGTTTTGATTCTCATGCTCATGCTAAGACACATCCACCTAAAATTGTAATGTCATTAGGAAGTGGTTTGATTCAAACATTTCCTAAACAAAAGTAAGTGGCTTTCAAATCTGCAGGAGTGTTGCCTCATTCGGTCTCAAATAAAAATATTGCTTGCTCATCTAGACATGAACACAAAGTTAAATTTCATTGTACCTTCTATGGTAGAGATGGTCATGTCATAGATTTTTGTTATAGACTAGCTAAACAACAGAAAAGGGAAAGAATGGTTGCTAAATCTCATAACTTTCATGCAAAATTTGCTGCACACATTGAACCGAATGTACAACCTGCTATTTTGAGTCAAAAACATTCAAAGTTTACCTTCGAACCTTCTGTTTTTGCCTCCGGAGCTACTGACTTTTGTGCTACACAGGTAACACCTTATAGGTCAGTAGTCAAGAATAAAAAATCTCAAACTTTGACTCATAAACCTGCTGTTTTGTCTCAGCATTCGCGTGTTTTTCCTGCTGCACGTCGCGTGACTCAGTACTGGATTCCTAAATGCCTTTTGACTAACCCCAGTATTGAGTCATCGACGTATTGTGCTTCTATGTAGGTTACACGTTTGAGGAAGGAGAACATTTGGATTGTGGATTCAGGTTGCTCACGCCACATGACCGGACCTTCATGTGTTCAATCCTTCGGAGGACCAGATCCGTATCCTCAGGGGGAGGGTATTTTCGAAGATGAAGAAGAGCTGGTGATACTGCCTAATAGTTCCCAAGTTGACACATGTCCAGCTCCGGACACTGAACAAGCTCCGGCTATCACTTATGCTGGTCCTGATCGTCCACAAGTCACAAGCTCATCAATCTACGATGAACCTAATGAAGAAGAAGCTTGTGAGACATCTGTTCCCCTACGGTTTTACAAAGATCATCCCCCACAACAGATGATTGGAAGCTTGCACGAACGAGTCACACGGTCCAAGTTTTGCGATCCAAACTCTCATGCTCATTCTGCTTTTGTTGCTTCTTTTGAACCCAAAGATATATCACACGCACTCACTAATGAATCTTGGATTATTGCCATGCAAGAAGAGTTAGAAAATTTTGAAAGAAATAATGTTTAGAAACTTGTACCTCCACCTCAAGGTCACACTTTAATTGGAACTAAATGGGTATTTAAAAACAAACAAAGTGAGGATGGGGTTGTGGTTAGGAATAAGGCTAGGTTGGTTGTTCAAGGTTTCACTCAAGTTGAAGGTCTAGATTTTGATGAAACTTTTGCTCCTGTCGCTAGATTAGAAGCCATAAGATTTTTGTTAGCTTTTGCAGCATCTAAAGGTTTTAAGCTATATCAAATGGATGTTAAAAGTGCTTTTCTTAATGGCTACATAGATGAGGAGGTTTATGTCAAACAACCACCGGGTTTTGAAAATCCAGATTTTCCTAATCATGTTTACAAACTGTCCAAAGCCTTATACGGTCTCAAACAAGCCCCTAGAGCATGGTATGATAGGTTAAAAACATTCTTACTTGAAAAGGGGTTTACCATGGGCAAGGTTGATAAAACTCTTTTTGTGCTTAAACATGGCAATGACTCATTATTCGTTCAAGTGTATGTGGATGATATTATCTTTGGTTGTGCTTCTCATGATCTTGTGTCCAAGTTTTCAGCAATGATGAGTTCCGAATTTGAAATGAGTATGATGGGTGAACTCACTTACTTTTTGGGGCTGCAAATCAAGCAAACCAAGGAGGGTACCTTTGTGCATCAAACGAAGTATACCAAAGACCTCCTAAGGCGCTTCAATATGAACAAAAGCAAGCCTCTTCAGACACCAATGGGAACAACAACAACACTTGAACTTGATGAAGATGGTGAACCCGTGGATCAAAAAGAATATAGAAGCATGATTGGATCGCTTTTGTACCTCACGACTTCAAGACCGGACATACAGTTCAGCGTATGTCTTTGTGCACGGTTTCAAGCCTCCCCACATGTTTCACATCGTCAAGCCGTCAAAAGGATTCTCAGGTACTTACATGGAACCCAAGAATTTGGTATTTTTCTTCCTTATTCCTCAACCGTTACTTTGAAAGCTTTTTCGGATGCTGATTTTGGGGGTTGTAGGATTGATAGGAAAAGTACTTCCGGTGCTTGTCATTTTCTTGGTAATTCTCTTATTGCTTGGTCCTCTAGAAAACAAAATTCAGTTGCACAATCCACAGCCGAATCTGAATATGTAGCTGCTGCTAGTGCTTGCTCACAAATTCTTTGGATTGTTCAAACACTTAAGGACTATGGGGTTGATCTAGATAGTGTTCCACTGTTTTGTGATAACACTAGTGCTATTTGCATTGCCAAAAACCCCGTGCAACATTATAGAACTAAGCACATTGATATTAGGTATCACTTTCTTCGAGATAACGTTAAAAAGGGAAACATTGTGCTTCACCATGTAGATACCGAACATCAATTGGCTGACATTTTTACAAAACCTTTGGATTTCACTCGTTTTTGTTTCATTCATAGTGAAATAGGGGTTATGCATCCTCATGGCTTAAATTGAGGGGGAGTTTATGAAACTTGGGAAGTCTATGTGTGAATCTGAAATTAAAATAATATGAGCATAGTATTTCATACATATATGACTTTGTGATTCCTTTTACATGCTGTAACACCCTCAATTTTTGCATCCTGCATTGCATACATGATCGTGCATTAAACATTAGTAGGATAAAAGAGAGATAATAAAAATATAAAAGATAAAACATACAAATATGTGTAGAAAAAGAAGGAAAAGAAAATAATAGTTATAGCCTAAAACTTGTAATAGGGAATAAGTATAAAAATAATAATAAATATATATATAAATATATATATATATATAAATAATATATATGACAATATATCAAAAAAACTAATATTAATAGTATATAGTAAAATGATAATAAATAGTAAATAATATATATATAATATAAATAATAATATATATAAAAAAATAAAATATAAATAATAAATCATATAATAAAATAAAGTATTAAAAAAAGGGCCTGTCGCTGGCCAGGCCGACGGCCCAGCCAGCGCGCCCCGCCGCTAGGCCGCCCGCGCGCGCGAGCCACGCGCCCTGCCCCGCCTCCCGCTTCCCGCCTCCCGCTCCCGCCCCCCGATCCGATTTTCCCGCCCGCACCGCGCCTTGGCCCCGCCGCCACGCGCCTCCCTCCGCTCCCGGCCCCACGCCCCGTGCCAGCGCGCCTCGCGCGCCTTGACCCCGCCCCGACTCCCGCCCCCGATCCCGATTCCCTCCCGCGAATCCCGATTCCCTCCCGCGTACGCGCCAACCGCCTCCCGACCGAGCGGAACTCCCGATCGCCCTTCCGCCGCCCCTATAAAAAGGGACCAAAGGCTCACGATCCCGACGCCAGAACCGCCAGGGAAAAACCCTAGCCGCCGGGAAAAGCACCAGGGACCAGAGGGCTGCGACCAGGGAAGAAAAAAAGAGAAAAAGAAGGGGAAGAAGAGGAAGAAAAAGAGGAGGGCGCCACCGTCCGCCGGAGATCGTCGTCGTCGTGCCGCCGGAAGACACTGCGCATCTACTTCTTCTACGCATTGTCCCCATCCCGTGATCATCGAAGCCATCGCATCTACGGTAGGCCATGTTCCCGATGCGAATTTTAGCGACCATATTGAATCTAATAGACATAAATTGATTTTAGTTGCACCATAAAATTATTTTCAGCAGCATTAATCCACTCTAAAACCCCCGTAAACTCGTATGAACACGTATGAACTACTCGCATCTAATTAATAAACAACCATAGTTAATTAATTAATTGGTCCTTGCAAGCATGCATATCATCGCATGTTGATTAATGTGTGTGCATCGTGTTGATTTGTATGTATTTTCTTGTATGTATGATCACACGTAGAGGGAAGTGCTCAAGAGATCGTGTACGAGGATTTTCAGAACCAAGACTTCGAAGCGCTTGAGCAACCCCATCCGCCGGAGCAAGGCAAGTGTCCTTGAAGCATATTGATCATGTTTTAAAATAAATGTTTTGTTTGCGAACTTGCATGCTGTGTCAATTTGATGGGAATCCTATGGTAGAAAGTTTACTAGATTTGTTTAACCACCCTTGTCACCTGGGATTTATGGTAGAGAGTCGGGAAGGATTTTTACCTTTTTGCTTCGCTTAATTAATTGGGATGGAAAAACAACACTACACATTTAATTATGTATTAATGATATTCTGGTTAACGTGAACTGGTCAATATGGTATGATGATGGGTGATCTAAGCAAGCCTGGTATGTGGATGGGTTGGATGATATGGTGGTTTGCTTGCTTTAGATCTAAGGACCGGTTCATGCGAGAATAAGCCAGGACTACAGTGCCACCACGAGGCCAAGTATGGGTGCGGCGTAGCTGATTAATTAGGGCTTTGCTGGTGCTGTTTGGACCATTGTGGATGCTCGGGGAAGGGGTAGTCGGATTGGGTTTGTTGATGATTGGTGGGACTACCCTGGGATCCGAATGGCTCAAGAGGGGGCCCTTGGTTGAAGATGTGCTCAGTTGGAGGCATCGCCACCGGTGAAACCTCAGTGGGGTCTGAATAGGCTAGTAATCCCTTTGTAAAGGCTATTTTGTGATCTCTTGGCCATACACCAAAGGAAGTGTAATTGGCATAAGGGAGGTTCTTAGTCGCCGACGGGTGATGAAATCACAAACACGTGGGTAAAGAGGTACAAACTCTGCAGAGTACTAAAACTATCATGATAGCCGTGCTCCCGGTTATGAGCACCTGGACAACTTCCATGATTAGAGGGAAATTGGGATTTGATAATGGTTATGGTTGATATTATGATTATGGTTATGGTTATGGATGGAATCATGGTTTATGATATTGATTGTGGTTATTGGTAATGGTGAATTATGGACTGGTATTATGATGGTTACATGGTTTATGATGGGTTTACTTCACATAAATATGATATATTGCTTTTCCAAATGTTTTACTGTACTTTTCAGCACTTAGCCATTATTATTGTCGTCATTTGAATCAGCCACATGTCATACTTTCCACACTTGCTGAGTACGACATGTACTCACTCTTGCAATCCCCCCCCCCCAACAGTTGCAGGTCAGAATTGTGAGTTTAATGGCGATAATGTGGAGATCTAGGTCGTGTCTACCGTCAGCTTTGCCTGTGGTGTTGCATGGAGCTGCGCTATCCCTTTTGCTTAGTTTGCTTAGTTGCTTAATTAGTTTATTTCCGTTGCATTAGTTGAACCTGTCATTATTATTCATTAGAGTTTCTATTCGAGGATTTAATGAATTATGTAATAAGAGTACTTATTTAATAATTTGAGCTGTGGTAATTATCTGTTTATCATTTGTGAATCACTCGTGTATGTGTGTTGAACATCCTGGGCACACATATGCGTTAGCTTGGTTCATTTTCGGAACCGGGCGTCACAGATTGGTATCAGAGCCAGGTTGACCGTAGGACGCAGCCTAGATAGAATGGACACTTTAGAGCACATAGGAGCACTCAGGAATCGATGTATTTTTGCTTGGAGTGCTGTTTGCTATATATATATATTGTTTGCTTGTGTGCTTAATAGAAGATTTTGGGATGCTTTAGCATTGCCATGTCCACCTAGGCTAGTAAAGCTAGTTGGTTAGCTTCATATGCCTTGATGCATATAGTTGGGGACGTTTCTAAATTCTTACCTATTGCTTTTCTTCAGATGGTGAGGACTCGTAACCAGAGGGATGCCAATGGTGAGGAGGAGAACCATGGAGTACCTCAGAACAACAATGGACAAGGACCTACTCATGGAGCTATCAATATCGAGCAGCTACTAGCTATGCAGAACCAGCTCATGCAGACCATGATACAAACAATGGGACAGCTGCAGGCTGGCAACAATATCAACAATCAGCCCCATATGCCTCCACCGCCACCACCCCAGCCCCACCACAACCATTTGGGAGAGTTCATGAGGACTAGGCCGCCAACCTTTGCTCAAGCTGCCGACCCTATGGATGCTGATGATTGGCTGAAGTCCGTTGAAAAGAAACTTGCTATTGTCCAGTGCACTGATAGGGAGAAGGTTCTCTTTGCATCACATCAACTAGTTGGAGCAGCCGCCGACTGGTGGGAAGCTCTTTGCAACGCTCATGATAATCAGGAGACAATCACTTGGGCTGAGTTTAAGCAGAGTTTCCGTTCCCACTATGTACCTGAAGGAGTTATGATACTGAGAAGACAAGATTTTGAAAATCTCAGGCAAGGAAGGATGAGCGTGAGTGAGTATCTCAACAAATTCACTCAATTATCAAGATATGCTCTAGAAGACATCAAAACTGATAGTAGGAAGCAGTATCTGTTTATGAGGGGTCTCAACAATGAAATCCAAGTCCAGTTGCTCAATACTGATTACCCAAACTTCCAAAAGCTGGTTGACAAGGCTATTGTGGTTGAGAACAAGATCCGTGAGATGGAGCAAGAAATCAAGAGGAAGGCGCCATATCAAGGACAGCAACAAGGAAGTAATGTGCGCCCTCGCTTTGCGCCACCCAATGCGCCTCATTACAGCTCCTCTATTCCTGCTCAGCGCCCTGGTCATGCACCACGCCCAACTCAGTTTGTGCAGCAGCGCCCTGTTATGCAAGCAATGCCTTATGCGCCTCGTGCTGATTTTCCTGGAACCAATGCTCAAGACCAAGCTCGTCCCAATAATTCTGGTGGAGTTAAGAGGTGCTATACTTGTGGAGAAGCTGGACACTTTGCGAATCAATGTCCTAAGTCAGGCCTTGGTCAAAGAAACAATGCGCCGAGGCAAAACCCAAGACCTAATGGAGGACAGCCACAAGGAAGCCATGGACAGCAGAATTTTGCTCGTGGCAATGTGAACCATGTCTCTACGGAGGATGCTCAACAAGCGGATGACGTGGTCATTGGTATGTTTCTCGCCAACTCCAATCCCGCGACTATGTTATTTGATTCTGGAGCATCGCATTCATTCATTGCATCGAAGTATGTTGCCAAGTATAATTTGCCTATCTCTCGTATGAAGTTTACTCTATTGGTTAAGTCTCCTGGAGGAGAGATGAGGACAAATATAGTATGTCCAAAAGTAAGCCTTAGAATAAGGGGGGTAGACTTCTCCACCAACCTCATTGTTTTGGATTCACAAGGAATAAGAGGATCCGTTGGTGCAAAGTGCGATGGAACCACCATACGGAAGTCGAAGCTACGTGGGAACGTGAAGAAGACCTGAAGGTAGAATTTCCTCATCTTTTCTCCACGCTGTCGAATCTCGAGGGTGAGATTCACTTTAAGGGTGGTAGGTTTGTAACACCCTCAATTTTCGCATCCTGCATTGCATACATGATCGTGCATTAAACATTAGTAGGATAAAAGAGAGATAATAAAAATATAAATGATAAAACATACAAATATGTGTAAAAAAAGAAGGAAAAGAAAATAATACTTATAGCCTAAAACTTGTAATAGGGAATAAGTATAAAAATAATAATAAATATATATATATAAATATATATATATAAATAATATATATGACAATATATAAAAAATAATAATATTAATAGTATATAGTATAATGATAATAAATAGTAAATAATATATATATATAATATAAATAATAATATATATATAAAAATAAAATATAAATAATAAATCATATAATAAAAGAAAGTATTAAAAAAAGGGCCTGTCGCTGGCCAGGCCGACGGCCCAGCCAGCGCGCCCTGCCGCTCGGCAGCCCGCGCACGCGAGCCACGCGCCCTGCCCCGCCGAAAACCTCGCCCCGCCTCCCGCTCCCGCCCCCCGATCCGATTTTCCCGCCCGCACCGCGCCTTGGCCCCGCCGCCACGCGCCTCCCTCCGCTCCCGGCCCCACGCCCCGTGCCAGCGCGCCTCGCGCGCCTTGACCCCGCCCCGACTCCCGCCCCCGATCCCGATTCCCTCCCGCGAATCCCGATTCCCTCCCGCGTACGCGCCAACCGCCTCCCGACCGAGCGGGACTCCCGATCGCACTTCTGCCGCCCCTATAAAAAGGGACCGAAGGCTCACGATCCCGATGCCAGAACCGCCAGGGAAAAAAACCCTAGCCGCCGGGAAAAGCACCAGGGACCAGAGGGCTGCGACCAGGGAAGAAAAAAAGAGAAAAGGAAGGGGAAGAAGAGGAAGAAAAAGAGGAGGGCGCCACCGTCCGCCGGAGATCGTCGCCGTCGTCGTGCCGCCGGAAGACCCTGCGCATCTACTTCGTCTACGCATTGTCTCCATCCCGTGATCATCGAAGCCATCACATCTACGGTAGGCCATGTTCCCGATGCGAATTTTAGCGACCATATTGAATCTAATAGACATAAATTGATTTTAGTTGCACCATAATATTATTTTCAGCAGCATTAATCCACTCTAAAACCCCCGTAAACTCGTATGAACTACTCGCATCTAATTAATAAACAACCATAGTTAATTAATTAATTGGTCCTTGCAAGCATGCATATCATCGCATGTTGATTAATGTGTGTGCATCGTGTTGATTTGTATGTATTTTCTTGTATGTATGATCACACGTAGAGGGAAGTGCTCAAGAGATCGTGTACGAGGATTTTCAGAACCAAGACTTCGAAGCGCTTGAGCAACCCCATCCGCCGGAGCAAGACAAGTGTCCTTGAAGCATATTGATCCTGTTTTAAAATAAATGTTTTGTTTGCGAACTTGCATGTTGTGTCAATTTGATGGGAATCCTATGGTAGGAAGTTTACTAGATTTGTTTAACCACCCTTGTCACCTGGGATTTATGGTAGAGAGTCGGGAAGGATTTTTACCTTTTTGCTTCGCTTAATTAATTGTGATGAAAAAACAACACTACACATTTAATTATGTATTAATGATATTCTGGTTAACGTGAACTGGTCAATATGGTATGATGATGGGTGATCTAAGCAAGCCTGGTATGTGGATGGGTTGGATGATATGGTGGTTTGCTTGCTTTAGATCTAAGGACCGGTTCATGCGAGAATAAGCCAGGACTACAGTGCCACCACGAGGCCAAGTATGGGTGCGGCGTAGCTGATTAATTAGGGCTTTGCTGGTGCTGTTTGGACCATTGTGGATGCTCGGGGAAGGGGTAGTCGGATTGGGTTTGTTGATGATTGGTGGGACTACCCTGGGATCCGAATGGCTCAAGAGGGGGCCCTTGGTTGAAGATGTGCTCAGTTGGAGGCATCGCCACCGGTGAAACCTCAGTGGGGTCTAAATAGGCTAGTAATCCCTTTGTAAAGGCTATTTTGTGATCTCTTGGCCATACACCAAAGGAAGTGTAATTGGCATAAGGGAGGTTCTTAGTCGCCGACGGGTGATGAAATCACAAACACGTGGGTAAAGAGGTACAAACTCTGCAGAGTACTAAAACTATTATGATAGCCGTGCTCCCGGTTATGAGCACCTGGACAACTTCCATGATTAGAGGGAAATTGGGATTTGATAATGGTTATGGTTGATATTATGATTATGGTTATGGTTATGGATGGAATCATGGTTTATGACATTGATTATGGTTATTGGTAATGGTGAATTATGGACTGGTATTATGATGGTTACATGGTTTATGATGGGTTTACTTCACATAAATATGATATATTGCTTTTCCAAATGTTTTACTGTACTTTTCAGCACTTAGCCATTATTATTGTCGTCATTTGAATCAGCCACATGTCATACTTTCCACACTTGCTAAGTACGACATGTACTCACTCTTGCAATCCCCCCCCAACAGTTGCAGGTCAGAATTGTGAGTTTAATGGCGATAATATGGAGATCTAGTCCGTGTCTACCGTCAGCTTTGCCTGTGGTGTTGCATGGAGCTGCGCTATCCCTTTTGCTTAGTTTGCTTAGTTGCTTAATTAGTTTATTTACGCTGCATTAGTTGAACCTATCATTATTATTCATTAGAGTTTGTATTCGAGGATTTAATGAATTATGTAATAAGAGTACTTATTTAATAATTTGAGCTGTGGTAATTATCTGTTTATCATTTGTGAATCACTCGTGTATGTGTGTTGAACATCCTGGGCACACATATGCGTTAGCTTGGTTCATTTTCTGAACCGGGCGTCACAGATTGGTATCAGAGCCAGGTTGACCGTAGGACGCAGCCTAGATAGAATGGACACTTTAGAGCACATAGGAGCACTCAGGAATCGATGTATTTTTTGCTTGGAGTGTTGTTTGCTATATATATATATATATATATATATATATATATATATATATATATATATATATATATATATATATATATATATATATTGTTTGCTTGTGTGCTTAATAGAGGATTTTGGGATGCTTTAGCATTGCCATGTCCACCTAGGCTAGTAAAGCTAGTTGGTTAGCTTCATATCCCTTGATGCATATAGTTGGGGACGTTTCTAAATTCTTACCTATTGCTTTTCTTCAGATGGTGAGGACTCGTAACCAGAGGGATGCCAATGGTGAGGAGGAGAACCATGGAGTACCTCAGAACAACAATGGACAAGGACCTGCTCATGGAGCTATCAATATCGAGCAGCTACTAGCTATGCAGAACCAGCTCATGCAGACCATGATACAAACAATGGGACAGCTGCAGGCTGGCAACAATATCAACAATCAGCCCCATATGCCTCCACCGCCACCACCCCAGCCCCACCACAACCGTTTGGGAGAGTTCATGAGGACTAGGACGCCAACCTTTGCTCAAGCTGCCGACCCTATGGATGCTGATGATTGGCCGAAGTCCGTTGAAAAGAAACTTGCTATTGTCCAGTGCACTGATAGGGAGAAGGTTCTCTTTGCATCACATCAACTAGTTGGAGCAGCCGCCGACTGGTGGGAAGCTCTTTGCAACGCTCATGATAATCAAGAGACAATCACTTGGGCTGAGTTTAAGCAGAGTTTCCGTTCCCACTATGTACCTGAAGGAGTTATGATACTGAGAAGACAAGATTTCAAAAATCTCAGGCAAGGAAGGATGAGCGTGAGTGAGTATCTCAACAAATTCACTCAATTATCAAGATATGCTCCAAAAGACATCAAAACTGATAGTAGGAAGCAGTATCTGTTTATGAGGGGTCTCAACAATGAAATCCAAGTCCAGTTGCTCAATACTGATTACCCAAACTTCCAAAAGCTGGTTGACAAGGCTATTGTGGTTGAGAACAAGATCCGTGAGATGGAGCAAGAAATCAAGAGGAAGGCGCCATATCAAGGACAGCAACAAGGAAGTAATGTGCGCCCTCGCTTTGCGCCGCCCAATGCGCCTCATTACAGCTCCTCTATTCCTGCTTAGCGCCCTGGTCATGCACCACGCCCAACTCAGTTTGTGCAGCAGCGCCCTATTATGCAAGCAATGCCTTATGCGCCTCGTGCTGATTTTCCTGGAACCAATGCTCAAGACCAAGCTCGTCCCAATAATTCTGGTGGAGTTAAGAGGTGCTATACTTGTGGAGAAGCTGGACACTTTGCGAATCAATGTCCTAAGTCAGGCCTTGGTCAAAGAAACAATGCGCCGAGGCAAAACCCAAGACCTAATGGAGGACAGCCACAAGGAAGCCGTGGACAGCAGAATTTTGCTCGTGGCAACGTGAACCATGTCTCTACGGAGGATGCTCAACAAGCGGATGACGTGGTCATTGGTATGTTTCTCGCCAACTCCAATCCCGCGACTATGTTATTTGATTCTGGAGCATCGCATTCATTCATTGCATCGAAGTATGTTGCCAAGTATAATTTGCCTATCTCTCATATGAAGTTTACTCTATTGGTTAAGTCTCCTGGAGGAGAGATGAGGACAAATATAGTATGTCCAAAAGTAAGCCTTAGAATAAGGGGGGTAGACTTCTCCGCCAACCTCATTATTTTGGATTCACAAGGAATAAGAGGATCCGTTGGTGCAAAGTGCGATGGAACCACCATACGGAAGTCGAAGCTACGTGGGAACGTGAAGAAGACCTGAAGGCAGAATTCCCTCATCTTTTCTCCACGCTGTCGAATCTCGAGGGCGAGATTCACTTTAAGGGGGGTAGGTTTGTAACACCCTCAATTTTCGCATCCTGCATTGCATATATGATCGTGCATTAAACATTAGTAGGATGAAAGAGAGATAATAAAAATATAAAAGATAAAACATACAAATATGTGTAGAAAAAGAAGGAAAAGAAAATAATAGTTATAGCCTAAAACTTGTAATAGGGAATAAGTAAAAAAATAATAATAAATATATATATAAATATATATATAAATAATATATATGACAATATATAATAATATAATAATATTAATAGTATATAGTATAATGATAATAAATAGTAAATAATATATATATAATATAAATAATAATATATATATATATATATATATAAAATATAAATAATAAATCATATAATAAATGAATGTATTAAAAAAAAGGGCCTGTCGCTGGCCAGGCCGACGGCCCAGCCAGCGCGCCCCGCCGCTCGGTCGCCCGCGCGTGCGAGCCACGCGCCCTGCCCCGCCGAAAACCGCGCCCCGCCTCCCGCTCCCGCCCCCCGATCCGATTTTCCCGCCCGCACCGCGCCTTGGCCCCGCCGCCACGCGCCTCCCTCCGCTCCTGGCCCCATGCCCCGTGCCAGCGCGCCTCGCGCGCCTTGACCCCGCCCCGACTCCCGCCCCCGATCCCGATTCCCTCCTGCGAATCCCGATTCCCTCCCGCGTACGCGCCAACCGCCTCCCGACCGAGCGGGACTCCCGATCGCCCTTCCGCCGCCCCTATAAAAAGGGACCGAAGGCTCACGATCCCGACGCCAGAACCGCCAGGGAAAAAACCCTAGCCGCCAGGAAAAGCACCAGGGACTAGAGGGCTGCGACCAGGGAAGAAAAAAAGGGAAAAAGAAGGGGAAGAAGAGGCAGAAAAAGAGGAGGGCGCCACTGTCCGTCGGAGATTGTCGCCGTCGTCGTGCCGCCGGAAGACCCTGCGCATCTACTTCGTCTACGCATTGTCCCCATCCCGCGATCATCGAAGCCATCGTATCTACGGTAGGCCATGTTCCCGATGCGAATTTTAGCGACCATATTGAATCTAATAGACATAAATTGATTTTAGTTGCACCATAATATGCTTTTCAGCAGCATTAATCCACTCTAAAACCCCCGTAAACTCGTATGAACATGCATGAACTACTCGCATCTAATTAATAAACAACCATAGTTAATTAATTAATTGGTCCTTGCAAGCATGCATATCATCGCATGTTGATTAATGTGTGTGCATCGTGTTGATTTGTATGTATTTTCTTGTATTTATGATCACGCGTAGAGGGAAGTGCTCAAGAGATCGTGTACGAGGATTTTCAGAACCAAGACTTCGAAGCGCTTGAGAAACCCCATCCGCCGGAGCAAGGCAAGTGTCCTTGAAGCATATTGATCATGTTTTAAAATAAATGTTTTGTTTGCGAACTTGCATGCTGTGTCAATTTGATGGGAATCCTATGGTAGGAAGTTTACTAGATTTGTTTGACCACCCTTGTCACCTGGGATTTATGGTAGAGAGTCGGGAAGGATTTTTACCTTTTTGCTTTGCTTAATTAATTGGGATGGAAAAACAACACTACACATTTAATTATGTTTATTCTGGTTAACGTGAACTGGTCAATATGGTATGATGATGGGTGATCTAAGCAAGCCTGGTATGTGGATGGGTTGGATGATATGGTGGTTTGCTTGCTTTAGATCTAAGGACCGGTTCATGCGAGAATAAGCCAGGACTACAGTGCCACCACGAGGCCAAGTATGGGTGCGGCGTAGCTGATTAATTAGGGCTTTGCTGGTGCTATTTGGACCATTGTGGATGCTCGGGGAAGGGGTAGTCGGATTGGGTTTGTTGATGATTGGTGGGACTACCCTGGGATCCGAATGGCTCAAGAGGGGGCCCTTGGTTGAAGATGTGCTCAGTTGGAGGCATCGCCACCGGTGAAACCTCAGTGGGGTCTGAATAGGCTAGTAATCCCTTTGTAAAGGTTATTTTGTGATCTCTTGGCCATACACCAAAGGAAGTGTAATTGGCATAAGGGAGGTTCTTAGTCGCCGACGGGTGATGAAATCACAAACACGTGGGTAAAGAGGTACAAACTCTGCAGAGTACTAAAACTATCATGATAGCCGTGCTCCCGATTATGAGCACCTGGACAACTTCCATGATTAGAGGGAAATTGGGATTTGATAATGGTTATGGTTGATATTATGATTATGATTATGGTTATGGTTATGGATGGAATCATGGTTTATGACATTGATTATGGTTATTGGTAATGGTGAATTATGGACTGGTATTATGATGGTTACATGGTTTATGATGGGTTTACTTCACATAAATAAGATATATTGCTTTTCCAAATGTTTTACTGTACTTTTCAGCACTTAGCCATTATTATTGTCGTCATTTGAATCAGCCACATGTCATACTTTCCACACTTGCTGAGTATGACATGTACTCACTCTTGCAATCCCCCCCCCAACAGTTGCAGGTCAGAATTGTGAGTTTAATGGCGATAATGTGGAGATCTAGGCCGTGTCTACCGTCAGCTTTGCCTGTGGTGTTGCATGGAGCTGCGCTATCCCTTTTGCTTAGTTTGCTTAGTTGCTTAATTAGTTTATTTCTGCTGCATTAGTTGAACCTGTCATTATTATTCATTAAAGTTTGTATTTGAGAATTTAATGAATTATGTAATAAGAGTACTTATTTAATAATTTGAGCTGTGGTAATTATCTGTTTATCATTTGTGAATCACTCGTGTATGTGTGTTGAACATCCTGGGCACACATATGCGTTAGCTTGGTTCATTTTCGGAACCGGGCGTCACACATGCTGAAAGTTCTTACTACATTACTCGTGTTATACATTTTGTAGTTTTGCCATGTCTAGTAATTGGAATAATTACTTACACTAAAACTGGTCATGGTCAAACTTTCTTGCTGTTTTGAACTTGTTACATGTTCACAAGTGCTTTTAACCATAAAGAATTAATCAAGTAATCAACTCACATGTTGAGTTTTTATGAACAAATATAAATTGAGAAAAGATCAAGAGAATATGCATGCATCGCACTTCTTCTTTTGAGATAGCTTATCATTGCACTTAGATATGAACTTGGAAGAAGTTGTGTATGACTAAAACCATGCCCTTAAGCTTCTGATTGTCAAATGACATAGGCTTGGCTTGGTTGGTTAGAATAAGGCAGATGCGCATATAATCTCTTGCAAATATCATATGATCTAAATTTATGCTTTGAAAAATAATAAAATGCAGCAACAAGTGTCATGCTTTCAGGTATTGAAATAGTTAAGTTTGTGAGATCATGACTTGCTTAAATTGAAAATACATTTGATCTCTAGCATGGCTTACACTACTTTATGTATTTCATTGATGTGATAATGTAAGGTACTTGATAGTATGACTTGGATGAGGTTTGTTTATATGTATATGTTATAATATGCTCATAACAACTAAAGAGGGAGACATAATTTTTTTATATGCTCATGACTTGCTGAATACATTGTCAAAGGGGGAGAGATAAGCATGAAGAGAAAGAGAATATGTGCATAAGGAGAGATAATAAAGGGGGAGAGATAATATGGGAATTTTCTCATTTTATTTCCGATTTACAAAATGGGGAGAAATTGATTTCAAAACTTTTATGTGAATAAGCCAATGTTCGGATTTTAAATGGTGTTGCCAATGCATTCATCAAGGGGGAGATTGTAAGACCTATGTGTGCTGAATAAATTGGCTTGTAGTGAATACACTTGGCTTTGATGATAAAAGTTTTAAATATCACCAAAACACCTTTTTATCAAGGTCCGACTCTAGCTCTGAGCTACAGCAAGGTCCGACGGTAGGTCTGGCTTGTTTTGGGTAGCTCCGGTTATGTTCGATGCTAGGTCCGACTAGCTTTGGTCAGCTCCGGTGAAGTTTTGTCTTTAGCTCCGGCATGTCTTTGATAGATCCGGCATGTCTTTGATAGCTCCGACATGTCTTTGATAGCTCCGACATGTCTTTGATAGCTCCGACATGTTTTTGCTAAGCTCCGAGTTGATTTTTCTAGCTCCGGCTTTTGGGTTTACTAGTTCCGACTAGTTCTGGTTAGCTCCGGCGCTAGGTCCTGCTAGTTTTGTAAGCTCCGGCGGGAACTTGGTTGTACTAGTTTTGGTAAGCTCCGGCGCTAGGTTCTACTAGTTTTTGTTAGCTCCGGCTCAAGGTCCGGGTTGCTCTGGCAAGGTCCGGAACTTGACCGCAGTGCTTTTGCTTTTCATTTGCAATAATTTGTACTTGCTTTACATTGTTGGAAAGTTTGCTTAGTATTCTTTTACTAAGTTTTTGGTGCGTTTTGTATGATATGGCTGATATCATTTTGCTATGCTTTGCAACATGCTTATGTGAGGCTCTCACGTAAGGTGTTGTGTTCAGAACTAACTTGAGTCAAGTCGAGGACTTGGGCTCGTATGGATTGGTTGTTTATTTATGTGCAAGTGTTGCTTGAGTTCAAGACATGGCTGGTGACAGGATCCATTGGACTAGTCTCAGGGAGGAGATGAGGTTCCAACAACCAAATTCAGGAGGAATTGTGGTTGAGCTGATCAGGAGGTTGCGCAACATGATTGAATCAAGAACAATGCATATGAAGGTATCGTGAACGTCATTGGAAGATGTTTGCACGTGTGCAAGGAGTGCATGGACGTGGCTACATGGTTCCGAGGCGTGATGAAGAGATGTGGACGTAAAGAATTGGTCGGAAAGGTCCAACCGACTAGGTTATGGACTCAGGCTGCGGCTGAGTCGGGTTTGACTCAAATATGGAAAGATTTGAGTTGGTTATGATAGGATTTCGTGTGGGTCATAAATTTGAGTTGTTTAGGAATGTGGGATACGTTTCTAAGGTGTTTGGAAGTCTTAAGATTTCTTCTATCTGCGTATATAAGAATCTTGAGCAGTTATGAAAAGTTACAATTCGTGATTTGAGTAGGATTGGAGTCCTAGTTGATATTGAGTTGGCCTAAGGGCTGGTTATATAAGCAAGGGAGCCCAGAGCTCGTGGTGAACGACTTTGGGGTTGTTCCTCTTGTTTTCTATTGAATAAAATTTGTAGTTTGAAGGAACTTTTGTGCCTTGTTCGTCATACTTGTTCCATACAAGTTTTATTCGTCGAGTTTCTGGACAGCACTACATTTCGTCGGTGGTTTTATCATAACTCTAGTTTTACAGATCCAATTGACGTGATTCTTTTTGATTTGTCTTCAAAACTTGATTGTCTATCATATGTAAAAATTTCACGGTCATTGGAATTGTGGTTTATGACCTACACGAGTTTCTTTACAGCGTTCCAGAATTGTTTTTTCTCGGATAGGGCAGATTGACCATTGTTTGATCTTTCGATCATAACTTGAGTTTTTCTCGACAGATTTGAGTGATTCTTTTTGTGTTGTCTTTGTGACTTGATTCTCTCTGATATCTATCACTTTTGTCACGGTGAAACACGTTTAGATTAGTCTCACACACGATTTCTTTAACGATCGTTTTTCTGCCAAAACGGTTTGGGGTTTAATTGTTTCCGCTGCATAAGATTTTTTAAATCTACCATTCACCCCCCCTCTGGTATCTTTTCACGTGCTCTTCAATCCTACAGGGTTCGAGAGAGTTTGAAGTTGGGCCGTGGACCTCTATTTATATGGGGTTTCTAAAAGTGACCGTTAGGGTTTAGAAAGATCGGACTAGTCCGTGGTGGACACCGGACTAGTCCGGTGTGCTGTGTGTAGCAAATCCTAAGTGTCCCGAAATATCGGACTAGTCCGGCTAGGAGCGGACTTGTCCGATTTCGCTTCTGGAAATCTTCGGACTTGTCCGATAGTGATCGGACTTGTTCGGAAAGTGAAACCCTAAGTGGTTATGAGGACAAGTCCACACTTGGAGGACTTGTCCGATTTAGGTCAGAGAGTTTTTCGGACTAGTCCGCGCTAATATCGGACTTGTCCGATTGACATCAGAAAGATATCGGACTAGTCCGGTGTGTGATCGGACTTGTCCGATTTTGTGTGACTTGTGAAGTGTTTTGTGGACTAGTCTGCACTGTGAAGGACTAATCCAATTCTAGTCAGAGAGATATCGGACTAGTCCGTGGTGATATCGGACTTGTCCGATTTTGTGCAGAGAGGATATCGGACTAGTCTGGTGACAATCGGACTAGTCCGGTCCTGTATAACTTTGTGCAATGTGTGTGTTTAATTGTGATTGAGCTCTTGGGGTGTGTCTCCTTAACACACTCCATACACAATGATCTACTATTCTTCTTCCTTGAGCTCATTTCCACTTTGCTCCTCATTCTCCCTTCTTTTTGACACTTTGCTTATTTTGCCATTAAAACCTGTGCTCATCTCAACAAAGAGGTTAGGATTTCATTTGCTTGTCATAAATCATCCAAAACCCACAAGGGATTCCTAGATGCACTTTCAATCTCCCCCTTTTGGTGATTGATGACAACCAATTGAGATTTCACAAAATATGATAAAAATTGAGATTTTCATAAAGTATGCACATATGAGTCTAAAATACATCAAGCAATGAAAACATAATCCATATGTGCATTCTTTATGGTGGGATGCATAACTAAGTACATTGAAACAATGAGAATGACATAATTGACATTAATCAACTAAAAGCAAGCATATATGTCATTCTAGGAGCAAAATCACATAACTCAATAGTTGCTTCTCAAAAGATCATAACATTGCATCACAGAACCATAATTGACTTAAGAACATAGTTAAAGCTTTACAACCCACAAAATAGTCAAAAAGCATACAAGAGAGCTCTCTCCTCGCATCCTATCGCTGAGGCTAAGACTCCCCCTCAATCTCTCCCCCTTCAGCATCAAGACACCAAAAAGAAGGAGAGGAGGGACCTAAAGTCTTCACTCCTCGCCGTCGGTCCTCTCATCGTCGTCTTCGGGCTGATGAGGAGGAGGAGGGGGTGCAGAGCCACTCGAGCCCCCAATGCCAAAGTAGGCAAGCTCGGAGGGGGTCAAGGGCCCGAGCTCGGTGATATTAGGGTCGGAGTCCTCAGAAATCACTGGAGATCCAATGGGGTCGACCTCCAGCTTCTGGCATATCTGCTTCACATTTGCCTTCACATACTTCGTGTCTTCCTTTCTTCTCTGGTTAAGCTTATGGGCCTTCACTTCGGCCTTTCTGCAGGAGGCGAAGATAGCAGTCAAGTACTTGAAGATCCCACTAGCAGATCCCCTTTGAGGGGCTGCTCTACTGACAGGGGTAGCTCTTGCATTTTCACTTCTTGCCGGAGCCTCAGGACTGGAGGCCGGCGAGGGAGCAGCCTGGACATTTGCTTGTTGAGGCTTCTGAGGCCTCAATGGTGTGTGCTCCACATCCTTGACAAACTCGATCCCTGTGACTTTCTCAATCATGAACATGAGATAAGGGGCATAGCCACAGGATCGGTTGGGAGTACTAGAGATATTGACCATATCGTTCCAGATATAGTCAAACACGTCAAACTTTCGCTCCTTGCTTATGACCTTCATCAAGGTACGGAGGTAGCCCTGCACACTCACTGCGTCTCCCTCTTTGGGAGCAATTGTCTACCTCAAGACTCTATTCAGGACCACAAAGAAGGGCTTCATGTTCTTTGTGGAGGGGGGGTTGAACTTTGAGTTTGGCTCATAAAGGAATTTCATCCTTTCCTTCTCGATGACACCAACATTGTGGATGATCACATTGTCATTGCTTGAGGTGTTAAGATGCAACATCATTGCAAATTCCTCATATGTGATAGTGTACTTGGGTCCATGAGTCATCCAAGTCACCCTTTCTTCTTCATCGCTTGCAAAGTGACAAGTGGCATAGAACTGGGCCACCACTTCATCATTCCAATTGTACTTGAAGGCAAAGAGGTCCTTCAAGCCATGTCTTTCAGCTGCCTCAATCACTTCATCAAATGCGGAGCGTCTCTTCTTCTCAAGATGTGCCGAGTCAATCCAGTGACTGCACGCCATCGGTGTCTTCATCTGCAGGTATACAGCCCTGTAATAGTCAGCAAGAAAATTGCTCCAGAATCTTCCATATGCAGCTTGCTTTGGATGACTGTAGCAATCCACACCGCGGAACTTGGCCGTTGAGTCACTGCCCTTTCCATTAAACTTCTCTTCAGTGGGGTCCCGGACCCTTTCCCTTGGAGCATGCAGCTTCAACGGGCCAACTGGACCCGTTGCTATTCCTTTGCCCTTGCCCTTAGCTAGGCGGGCACTTGTCGAGCTAGGGCCACCACAGGTGGTAGCCCTAGAAGCTGGCACCTTGGAGGACGACTTCTTTGCTAGCACTTTCCTCCGAGCCTGTGGAGGAGACGGAGTTGGCTCGGAAGGACGCTCTTAGCGTTTCTTGCCAAGGATCATCGAGGGTCGAGGTGCCACCTCATGGTCCATCTCGGCCTCAAAGTCAGAAATCTCATCATTCGTGCTCGACATGTCCTGAGAATGAGTTGAGCAAGACATGAATGATAATGGATGATACAAGGCATGGGTGAGAAAGAATAACAAGAAATTTCATTGAGGAATTGATAGGTTAGGTTTTGAGTTCAGAAAAATCGAACTTGTCCGGTGTACAGGCACGGACTAGTCCGGAGGACCGGACTTGTTCCTGCATGGACCGGACTAGTCCGATATTCATCCTCAAAAACCTAAGCAACTAGACAAATGTTGATTCCTAATGCACAACTAGCTTAGCATAAACGTAATACATCAAGGAGGCATGTATATAGTGAAAGATGTTAGGCTATTCGATCAACAATGAAGAAATTTGGGATTTCTAGGGTTTGAGTGAACATTACAGAGGAATTTGCTTGAATCTCGACGAAGGAGTTGTTGAAGTCTGGACTTGTCTGAGAACATCAATCTGGGAGCAAGGGAGCTTGATTTCCACTCAAATGTGGAACCTTTTGACGGATGGGGTGCAAAATCGCCTTGGGAGCTCGAGTGGGAGAGAGATAACGCGTGAGGCAATAGTGGAGGTGAAGAAATTAGGGTTTGGCGGCAACTAGGGTTATGGACACGAAAAATCGGACAAGTCCGGAGATGATCGGACTAGTCCGAACGTTTCCAGAGGCTATATCGGACTAGTCTGTTGTCTAGCGGACTAGTCCGACCTAACCGGCGCACTGCGAACTAGTCTGCATGGGCAGACTAGTCCGGGTAACCACGGACTAGTCCGTGGTCACCAGGGAAGAAAATTTAGCCCATTCATATATATTTGAAGGTACATATTTAGGAAATAGGAGGGAAAATCAAATCAAATAATCTTGATGAATATGATCAGTAAGCATACAACAATCAAACAATGATCATAATTCACCAAGATCTAGTAATTGACATAGTTTTCCGGAGAAAATTGCGAGAGATGATTTTCACAACCCAACCAACATATTTTGAAGAAAACATACAGGTATGCAAACTTTCAAGCCACACTCCGAGCATCAAGGATGTTTAGTTCATTTCGGAGTTCACAAAAGCGTTTTTCATCAAGTGGTTTGGTGAATATGTCGGCCAATTGCTTTTTGGTATTGACATGTGAAATGGCTATATCTCCTTTCATGGAATGGTCTCTCAAAAAGTAATGCCTTATGTCTATGTGTTTAGTGTGTGGACAGCACGTCTTCAGTTTTCTTCACTCCAAAATGTCCCATCAAACCTCCTCCATGTGCTTCCTGCAAAAGCAATAGACGAACGGAGCTAGCTGGAACACATAGCTTGTTAGCACGATAGAGGAGACCCTCTCGCAGCACATATTTATTCCAAGTTCTTCCTTCTCTACAATTTTCAAAAGCAACTTTGAAGTCCAAATCAGTAGGATATAATGCTTTAATTGTTTCCAAACCAAAGATTTTATGATCAAGTTGGGACAGCATGGTATAACGCCTAGATAATGCATCGGCAATGATATTTTCCTTCCCTTTCTTATTCTTAATGATGTATGGAAACGACTCTATGAACTCAATCCATTTAGCATGTCGTTTATTCAGATTGGTTTGACACTTAAGATACTTCAATGATTCATGATCGGAATGTATGACAAACTCCTTAGACCAAAGATAATGTTGCCATGTTTGTAATACACGGACTAAGGCATACAATTCCTTATCATAAGTGGAGTAATTCAGAGAAGGACCATGAAGTTTTTCACTAAAGAAAGCAACGGGTTTACCTCCTTGTATGAGAATGCCTCCAATACCAATGCCGCTTGCATCGCATTCTAGCTCAAAGGTCTTGTCAAAATCAGGAAGTTGTAGTAATGGTGCTTGTGTAAGCTTCGATTTGAGAGCATCAAAAGCTTGTTGCTGCTGTTCGCCCCATCGAAATGGAACTCCCTTCTTCGTTAGCTCATGTAGAGGTGCTGCAATGGTGCTGAAATCCCGCACAAAGCGCCGATAAAATCCTGCAAGACCAAGAAAACTACGAACCTGTGTGACGGTAGTTGGGGCTGGCCAGCTGGTGATTGCTTCAATTTTTGCCTCATCCATCTCAATTCCCTGCGAGGAAACGACATAGCCAAGAAACGAGACTCGATTGGTGCAAAAAACGCACTTTTCGAGGTTACCAAACAAACGTGCATCTCTCAAAACAGTAAAAACAGCACGTAAATGATCAAGATGTTCATCATATGACTTGCTGTAAATGAGGATATCATCGAAGTAAACCACCACAAATTGTCCAATGAAAGCACGTAAAACCTCGTTCATTAATCGCATAAAGGTGTTGGGTGCATTAGTTAAACCAAAAGGCATGACTAACCACTCATAAAGTCCAAACTTAGTTTTAAATGCAGTTTTCCATTCATCTCCTAGTGCCATTCTAATTTGGTGGTAACCACTACGCAAGTCAATTTTTGTGAAGATGATAGCACCACTCAATTCATCAAGCATGTCATCTAATCGAGGAATAGGATAACAATATCAAATGGTGATGTTATTAATCGCTCGACAATCAACACACATGCGCCAACTACCATATTTCTTAGGAACCAAAAGAACAGGAACAGAACAAGGGCTAAGGCTTTCACGAATGTACCCGCGGTCCAAAAGATCTTGGACTTGTCGCTGAATTTCCTTAGTTTCTTGTGGATTCGCCCTGTATGCTGCACGATTTGGCAAACTTGCTCCTGGAATCAAATCGATCTTGTGTTCAATGCCTCTCATCGATGGTAAACCAGGGGGTATCTTGGAGGGAAACACATCCTCAAACTCCTGCAAAAGGTTAGCAACAGCAGGGGGCAATGCAATAGACAATTCATGAAGTGAAAACATGGCTTCTTTGCAAACTAAAGCATAGCACATACCCTTAGCATCGAATAAATCAGCAATTTCAGATTTAGTTGCGAGCAATGATGGTGATTTTAACTTCATAACTTGCTGTTTTTCAGATTCTAATTTAGTTGCTTTGCCCTCACGAATTTTACTCTTCTCAAAATGCACAATTTCAGCAGGAGTCATGGGGAGCAAAGTGATTTTCTTTCCCTTATGCATGAGAGTATATTTATTGGTTCTACCATGATGAATAGCATCTGTATCAAATTCCCAAGGACGACCCAATAAAAGAGAACAAGCATCCATAGGAACAACATCAAAATCAGCAAAATCATGGTATGAACCAATTGAAAAATGGATTCTCGCTGTTTGTGTTACCCGAACCTTACCGCTGTTGTTGAACCATTGAATGTGGTACGGATGAGGGTGTGCTCTTGTTGTCAAACTGAGTTTCTTGACGACGTCCGTGTTTACCAAGTTATTGCAGCTACCTCCATCAATTATAGTGTGTACACGGCAGTCCTTGACGACGAGAAACATGTGGAAGAGGTTGTGTCGTTGTAGCTTGTCGTCGGTCTCCACTTTGGAGCTCAAGGCACGCTGCACAATGATGCTCCTATAGTTCTCCGTCGCCGCTGTACCAAGTACCTCTTCTTCGGTGTGTTCGTCATTTGGATCTGTAAAGTCAGTAGCAAGAGAATATTCATCTTCAACATCCGAAGTACTATCATACCCGCCATCGTCGCGTGCTATGTATGCTCGTTTGCTCGGGCAATCTCTCATCATATGACCAAGTCCCTGGCAGCGGTGACACTTAATGTCGGAAGTACGACCCGTAGAAGGAGTGGACGACGAAGGCTTGAATGATGTCGCCTTGCTGCCTTTCGGCACGCGAGAAGGTGGAGCAGCAGGTATAGTTCGTTGGCCGCCATTGGGTGGTGTAGTCGCTGCACGGGGGGCCGAAGATGGTGCTGTTTTGGATGGTGTAGTTGCTGCACGCGGCGTGAAGTTGCTCCTCGTGCGTTGTTGCTGTTGTTGTCGGCCCTGCAATTCTTTTTCTGCCAACATAGCAAGCTGAAACAATCTGTTAACAGTATCATATTCTTTATAATCAACAATGTCCTGAATTTCACGCCTCAACCCCCCATAAAAACGAGCTATTTTATCATCCATGTCCTCTACTACCCCACAACGCAGCATACCCTTTTGTAACTCTTGATAATACTCCTCTACGGACATGTTACCTTGGTCTAAACGCTGCAATTTTTTGTGAAGGTCCTGCTGAAAAGATGGAGGAACAAATCGAATACGCATAGCTTCCTTTAATCTATCCCATGTTGGAGGATCAGTTCTAGTTTTAACAAGTTCATTCCACCATATGATAGCAAAGTCCTTAAACTCACTAGTGGCTTGACGAACTCTATGTTGTTCAGGAACAAGATGGGAATTAAATTTTTGCTCTACTGTCATCTCCCAATCAAGATAAGCCTCAGCATCATAAGCACCAGAAAAAGAGGGTATAGTAAATTTCACTTTAGCAAAAGGATCATCAGGAGGGCGGTTATAATTGTTATGATTATTACCTCCCATACCTCGACGATAAAGTGGCAGTCTTGGCTGATTACTGTGATCTTCCAGTTCATCATAAGCATTGTCTTCTTTTCTTCCAGCGAGAGGCAACCGAGCCTCAAAAGTATTCATCCGAAGAGCAAGGTCATCCAGTTTGCGAGTCAAGTTCGCCAATGACTCCTCCGTTGATGCGTTGTATTTGGCGAACATATCACGTAACTCAACATGTTGAACACATTCGTCATTATTTTCTTCTCCTGCCATTGTTAGTAGGAAACAAAAGACAACAAAAAATGTTATCCCTAGCAACTACAGTGACAATGTGGAAGGTGGAAGAAAACAATCTCTCTCGCTCAAGCGTCTTACCACGCTCTTACAAGTGTTCTTACCGACACAGCAGGTGGTGTGGACGGTGAGATGAACCAATGAAGCGTGGGGTGATTGCAAAGGTACCTGTTATGCTCAAGAGAAAGGTGGAGCTTGGATGGCACAATATGGTGGCTAATAAGCAGAAAATCGTTAACAGCTAAACAAAGTTGAATAAGTATTCAATGTAGGAAACTGTTGCTGGTCAACTGAGTGTCCTAGAGCCTAGCACAACACAAGGAAGTATGAAGGCAAAAGAAAGACAGAATGATATAACCAAACAAACAGCACCAAGTGGTATAGGCCAATTGCTTTAATATGCGTGCTCTTCACTATTTTTTTTTTCTTTTTTGTAATATTTTTTTGATATTTTTTCTTTACTCAGTAGCACAAATATAGGAAGAACACAAATTTGCAGCTCAATTGGATGTAATATGCGGCCTATAGAAAATCAAGAAGGTTCTTTAAAATTCGTGCTGACTTCGGAGGCCGGATAGCCTATCTTCCGAGGGGAATTTGGGCAATCTAATTTCGCCGAACGCGGCTACTCTGCGGAGAATCGGATGCGAAATTTCGCGTAGATGAATTTGAAAAAAAAATTCGCCCGATTTCGAGTTCGTATGCGAAAGTTATGGCCGTTTTAAGGTAGGCTGTCCGAGTTACGTTTTTTTGGATGTTGATTCCAACTCGGTTTGAGAACAGAACTCGCAAACGGATACGAAAACGATCGGGAATTTGCACAGCAACTAATGGGGTGGTGTGTGATGATTCATGGATGAATGGCACAAAGATTTGTCACCTAATCTAGGGCTGGCGCCGCGGGAGTTCACGCAAGGCGGCTAGCTAGGGCAAAACGATGAACGTGGCGGATCGGTTTGTTATTTAGGGATTGTGGAATAGGTGTCGAATAGCAAGAAAACAAGGACAAAACACGATAACTAGGACCAAAAAACACAAAGCTAAACCAGCAACAAGACTCAACCACACGAATGCAAACTCAACAATGCAAACTGAAAAACGAAACTGCAGGCACTATAGTCTGGGAAGCGGTAAAAACGATCTAAATTTTTTTTTGTGGCTTTTTTGTGAACTCTAGGTACGAAACAAAATCGATCTAATGAATGGAAGGAAAACAAAGATACCTCACGGGCAACCTGGAAATCTGATACCAATTGATGAGTAGGCTTAGGCCCGATCTTCCGAAAGGTATGTCGATTGGGGTGGAGAACTCGACGTTGATGATCCGCGGCACTCGAGCGGTTCGAGTACCCCTGCAATCACTACACCACGGCTCCTTTGGTTATCAACCGTGCTGCACACGCTTGACCTCGCCAAGAAGGCTAATCCCTGCAAGTGCAATCGAGAACACGAGCAAGAACGTAGAAGACACAATCGGAAATCATGAAATTGGGGTCTCACAAACCGTAGAACGGCGATATTATTAATCTAAGCAAAACCCGTCGAATATGACCGGTGGCTGCAGTATTTATAGGCTAGGTTTCGACCAAAACACGATTAGACGCGTCCCTAATGGACTCTTACGGGATACAAGGCCCAAAGGCCCGATTCGGTGGCGCAGCACCGGACAGAAATCTGGACTCGACTTGTTTCGACGATTCCTAATGACTCCGGAGGAATTTTGAGGTGGGACCAGATCCATTGGAATGTTTATCTTCTCCTCTTTCCGTGCATATGTAGAACGTCAAAAACGGAGTCCGTATGCCTCCTGGGTGTCTGTTTTAAGGTGGACTGCTCCTGGACTCCGAGTTGAACTCGAGTCCGAGTTGTAAACTGTTTCCATCTACTTGTGGACGTCCCAGGTGGTTCTCCACACTCCCAAGGCCTCCTTCCTTCACTTGTTGATCTTTTCCATTATTCCTAATAACAATTAAATCATCATATAGCAATCTATTCTCAAACTCACATGCAAAAGAAGTTAAGAACGAATTCACCTGCTGATTTAATAACCGTGCCCGTGCTCTTGTGATTGGTCCTTGCAGTTCAATGCGCGTCTCTGCTGTTGTGATGTCCTCATCATTTCCTTGGATATTATCTCCAAAATAGATGCCCTCGTTTGGATCCTCATTTTCTTCATATTCCACGAACATTCTTCTTTCTTCGGTCATATGGTTGGTGCAGCCACTGTCTAGCACCCATTTAGATCCACCGGAGGAATAAGCCTGCAAAAACAAATTATGCTTTGGTTTTAGGTACCCAAGCTTGCTTGGGTCCTTGGAGGTTAGTTACAAGACATCTGGGCACCCACACATGAGACTTGGTGTTCTCATGGTGTGGCCCAACATAATGAGCATAAACTTTGCCAAAATGATTTCTCATTAAGACATACGAGGCATCAAAAGTTCTAAACAATAATTGTTGTTGTTTATGTACAGGACTAGTCTGGGAGGCCGGACTTGTCCGGAGGACCGGATTTGTTCGGACGCCGACCAGACTAGTCTGGTGTTCATGTGTGATTAATGTTTTAATCTTTGACTCTCCAGTTTGAGAGGGTCTTCCCTTTACAAAGGTAATCCTCTCCTTGTTATTCTTATGGCTTCTAGCATGTTTCTTTTCACCATAAGAGTAACCAATGCCATATTTGACATTTGGAGGTCTTTTGACCAAGTATGCACTATGTGCATATTTGATATTCTCCTTGTCAAATATGCCACTTTGGGAAGGATGCTTATCCTTTGTAGAGGTTGGCTTGTCCTTCAAACTGGTGTCAACTTTATTACATGTACAAGCATAAGCAACCTCAGTTTTAGTGGGTTGAGAAGGTGAACTTGAAAAGGATGAAGGTTCACCTTGCTTGAGTGACTCAACTTGCACTTCAAGGACCTTGTTAATCTTGATCAGGTCAGCAAGTTGGTCCTTGATTGTAGCATTTGATTCGGTTAACTCCAAGCAAGTTTCCTTGCTTGAAGCTAACTCAAGCTCCAGTGATTTGCTTCGTTCCTTTCCAAGTTCTAGAAGCTTGTCAAGTTCGACATATTCCTCCTTTTGGGAGATGATCATGTCTTCTTGACGATGTATCAACCTCTCCTTCTCAATAAGTTGATCAAGTAAAAATTTCATTTTTGTGGCAGTTTTCCTATCTTGTCCAATAAGCATATCCTCATTATCACTATTGATTTCATCATCACTAAAATAGGAATGCACGGAAGGGGGTTTGGTGTTTACCTTGTGTTTACCTTCCTTTGCCATGAGACAAGTGCCATTTCCCTTCCATGCGCCGAGTGTAAGGAAGAGAGTAGACTTCTTGGATGTCTTCTTGATGGCTATGCTAGCCATCTCTTCTTCTTCGAAAGATGAGGACTCATCATTTGAGTCCCACTCTTTCCCTATGTGAGATTGTTCGGCTTGTTTCTTCTTCTTGAAGAATTTCTTGGGTTGAGGCTTGGCTTCTTTGGTCTTTTTCTTGTTCTCTTCATATGGTCAATCAACTATAAAGTGGCTATACTCACCACAATTATAGCATGCCCGCCTCAACTTTGGCTTTGTTCTTTTCTTGTACTTTCCTTCGCTTGATTTAGCACCTTGTCTCTTCTTCATTATTCTCTTGAATTTCTTCATGAACAATATCATGTCTTCTTCATCTGATTCACTGCTCTCATCATCACTGTCTTCTTCTAGCTGAGCTTCTCGAGCTTCTTTAGATAGGGGCTTGAGGGTGGACTTCAAAGCAACCCCTTTCTTCTTTGCCGAGGTGAGGTCGGCAATTTCCCTGACATGCTTTGCTTGTTTTTCCATCATCTCGAAATTGATGATTTTTCCAAGTTATTCATCAGGAGTCATTTTCTTGTATCCGAGGCTTTCTCTTATCATTGAGCATAGGGTGACGTTGCGAGGCATGAAGGCTCTGAGAATGAGCTTCACCACCTCGTGGTCATTCCACATCTTGCTTCCGTATGATCGGACCTTGTTGACGAGCGTCTTTAACCGATTATACATATCTTGAGGTGACTCGTCCTCTTCGATTGCAAATCTTCCTAATTCGCCTTCGATCATTTCGATCTTTGCTTCACGCACATGACGGTCACCTTCATGTGAAGTTTGCAGTGTGTCCCAAATCTCCTTAGCAATTTCGAGTCCATCCACCTTGGTGAACTCGTCCTGACTGAGTGAAGAGGTAATTACTACCGCGGCTTGAGCATTTCGGTGAATTGCCTGCTCTTGGCTTGGTGTGAGTTCTTCGTCGCCATCCACCTTGGTGAACTCGTCCTGACTGAGCGAAGGGGTAATTACTACCGCGGCTTGAGCATTTCGGTGAATTGCCTGCTCTTGGCTTGGTGTGAGTTCTTCGTCGTCATCCGGGATATCTATTCCTATGCACACAATATGCCATAGACTTGGATTGAGAGAGATTATATGCATTTTCATATTTTGCCTCCACATTGAGTAATCACTTCCATCAAAGTGTGGGGCTTTTTCAAGTGGAATAGACAAGTAATGATTATTGTTGGAATTGAGACGATTATAGTTAAAAGGATATCGGGAGTAGTCGGTGTGACTACTCCCCTTCTTCTTCTCTTCAATCTTTACTTTCCCTTTGGAAAGTGTCTTCTTTCTTAGGAGCGCCTTTAGTTCCAGCATCTCCTCATCGTCGTCCTCAAAGTCTTGAATGGCTTCGAGGAGCTTCTCCACCTTTTGGTTCTTGTCATCATCAACCTTTTCTTGGTTGTTGCTCTTGTGGATGTCCTTCATGTCCGACATGATCTTCTTCGAGCGATTAGTCTCTTTCTTGAAGAATCATGCTCTGATACCAATTGAATGTGGCCTAGAGGGGGGGTGAATAGGCCTTTTGAATTTTTGTCGGAACCAGCAACACTTAACAACCAGATCAAAACTTGAGATATCGGACTAGTCCGGTAAAGTGCGGACTAGTCCGATGTGTACGGACTAGGTTGATCAAGTTTGATCTATCAAATTTGATTCTAGGGTGTAGTAGCGGAAATATACTTGTAATTTATGTGTTGCAAGATTATGTACTAGGGTATATCAAAAGTCAATCTTAAATATGATGTTTCAACGTAAAGTGAGCAAGATTAATTGAAACCCTAGATTGATATGATGTTAAGAATGATGAACACAAAGCAAGAACGCAAGAGATTTATCCCGTGGTTCGGTTCCCACAGAAGCAACCTACATCCACGTTGAGGAGTCCACAAAAGGACCGGGTATTCTCCAACCCTACCCTCATCAGATCGCCATGAAGGCCAATCCTCTTCCACTTATCACAAAGGGGTGAATAACCGAATTCAAAGGGGCCTTCTCACACGTTGAGGGATCCCTTAGATTACAACACAAAATACCACCAAGAACACACTCAAAAGATTACAATGAAATCACAGGAGTGTGTTAGAGAATCAAACCAAGAGCTAAATGAGTGTTGAACGTGTCTCTCCAATGATCTACAGTGTATCCCCAAGGGATTGATCTTTGTTGGACTTAATTTCGTGAAGAGATGTGTTTTTGAGGCTCTTGGGAGGTGTGACGGCGCTAGGGTTTGAGAGAGTTTGAAGTTGGGCCGTGCACCTCTATTTATATGGGGTTTCTAAAAGTGACCATTAGGGTTTAGAAAGATCGGACTAGTCCGTGGTGGACAGCGGACGGACTAGTCCGGTGTGCTGTGTGTAGCAAACCCTAAGTGTCCTGAAATATCGGACTAGTCCGGCTAGGAGCGGACTTGTCCGATTTCGCTTCTGGAAATCTTCGAACTAGTCCGATAGTGATCGGACTTGTCCGTACAGTGAAACCCTAAGTGGTTATGAGGACAAGTCCGCACTTGGAGTACTTGTCCAATTTAGGTCAGAGAGTTTTTCGGACTAGTCCGCGCTAATATCAGACTTGTCCCATTGACATCAAAAAGATATCGAACTTGTCCAGTGTGTGATCGGACTTGTCCGATTTTGTGTGACTTGTGAAGTGTTTTGTGGACTAGTCCGCACTATGAAGGACTAGTCTGATTCTAGTCGGAGAGATATTGGACTAGTCCATGGTGATATCAGACTTGTCCGATTTCGTGCAGAGAGGATATCGGACTAGTCCGGTGACAATCGGACTAGTCCGTTCCTGTATAACTTTGTGCAATGTGTGTGTTTAATTGTGATTGAGCTCCTGGGGTGTGTCTCCTTAACACACTCCATACACAATGATATACTATTCTTCTTCCTTGAGCTCATTTCCACTTTGCTCCTCATTCTCCCTTCTTTTTGGCACTTTGCTTATTTTACCATTAAAACCTGTGCTCATCTCAACAAAGAGATTAGGATCTCATTTTCTTGTCATAAATCATCCAAAACCCACAAGGGATTCCTAGATGCACTTTGAGACACCATCAACTGAAGTTGGCCGGCTTCGATCATGTTGCGAGGGCAGTCCAAAGCATCGAAAATGATGGGAGTGTCCATACATTTCCGATGAGGTTCCGCCCTGGAGGTAGGAGCTGCAGTGGCCATATCCCGCCGCATTGTCTTGAGAATGCGGCGAGAGGTGATGTCCCAAGAACCGCCATATATGGTGTTCAAGGTCTTTCAGTGCTCGTTGTCAGAGACGTCGGAGTCGTCGTCGACAGTGTTGTAGACGGCTTTCAACACCTTTTTGGGGTCCTAGAAACCTAGATCCTCCTCAGCTAGAGCTTCGTTGACTTTTTGCTTTCCTTCCCGCTGGCGGAAAGGAGCCTCCTCCCGGCGCTTGTTGTATCACTCTACAAGGTTTTGGACCTCTTGGCATTCTTCCAAATTGTGTCGGTCCGTATTGTGGATCAAACACCATGCTTTGGATCTGTTGCCGTCTTTTGATGAAGGACGAGGTCACTTCTCAGGACGTAGCCCCCCAGTTTCCAGGAGTTGCGGCAGCAGCAGCGAATGGAGCGTCGGCCGACGGCTTCTTTTTGCCGTTGGTCTTCTTTTTCTTCTTGCCATCGCCGGAGGTAGTGGATTCAGCTTTGGAGGGTTTTTCGTTATCCTCCGGAGCTGGTTTGGAGTGCATTTCACGGCCCTCCGCAGATTTAGCACATTTTTCCACTAAGCTGAAGAGTTCCGTGACGCTGGTGACTTCTTTGGTCGCTAGTTTCTCCAACATCTTCTTATCTCGAACGCCCTGTCTGAATGCAACGATAACAGAAGAGCTCGAGATTGAAGGGATGATATTTCGTACCTGAGAGAACCGCTAGATGAAGGATCGTAGCTAAAAGTGCATCTAGGAATCCCTTGTGGGTTTTGGTTGATTTATGACAAGCAAATGAGATCCTAACCACATTGTTGAGATGAGCACAGGTTCTAATGAAATAATGAACAAAACGCCAAAAAGAAAGGAGAATGAGAAGCAATGCAAAAAAGAGCTCAAGAACCAAGTGTAGTAGATCATTGTGTATGGAGTGTGTTAAGGAAACACATCCCAAGGGCTCAAGCACAAATAATCTCACACATTGCACAAAGTTATACAGGACCAGACTATTCCGACTGACCCCAGACTAGTCCGATATCTTTCTGTACCAGATCGAACAAGTCCTCACAATGCGGACTTGTCCACACAATCCAGTTTTCACTGATCGGACTAGTCCGATATCACCATGAACTAGTCCGATATCTCTCTGAGTACAATCGGACTAGTCCTCCCCAGTGCGGACTAGTCCACCAAACACTTCACAAGTTGCACGAAATCAGACAAGTCCGATAACACCACAGACTAGTCCGATATCTTTCTGATGTCAACCGGACAAGTCCGATGTTAGCACGGACTAGTACGAAATTCCTCTGACCTAAATCGGACAAGTCCTCCAAGTGTGGACTTGTTCCCCAAATTCACTTAGGGATTCACCTATCCAGACAAGTCCGATATTCATCAGACTAGTTCGAAGATTTCTAGAACCAAATCGGACTAGTCCGCTCTCGCTTCGGACAAGTCCGATGTTTCAAGACACTTAGGGTTTCCTACACACAGCTCCGGTGCCCACCACAGGCTAGTCCGATCTTTCTAAACCTTAACGGTAACTTTTGGGAACCCCATATAAATAGGTGTGCACGGCCCAACTTTCATACCTCTCGACACCCTGCGCTATCACACCCTCCAATAGCCTAGAAAACTCATCTCTCCATGCAATACAACGCAAGAAAGCTTAATCCTTTGAGGATACACTTTGGATCCAAGGAGAGACATGGTTCTTCACTCATTGAGCTCTTGGTTTGATTCCCTAACACACTCCTATGGTTTTCATTGTAATATTAAGAGTGTGTTCTTGGTGGTGTTCGTCTTGTAATCTTGGGGAGCTCTCAACTTGTGAGAAGGCCCCTTGAATTCGGTTATTTGCCCTTTGTGATTAGTGAAACGGATTGGCCTCTGTGGCGATCCGACGAGGGTAGGGTTGGAGAAGACACGATCCTTTTGTGGACTCCTCAACGTGGATGTAGGTTGCCTCTGTGGGAACCGAACCACAGGACAAAGATCTTTTGTTCTTACTTTGCGCACATTGTTCCTACTCTTCATATCTATCTAGGGTTTCAATCAATCTTGTTTACATTACGTTGAAACATATAATATAAGATTAACTTGTGCTACATCCTAGTTCATAGTAGTGTGACACTCCAATTACAAGTATATTTCCGCTGCATACAGTCTAGGATCGAGATAATTGATCAAACTTGATCAATCTAGTCCGCACGCACCGGACTAGTCCGTACTCTACCGGACTAGTCCGATATCTCGTGATTTGATCAGTATGTTAAGTGATGCAGGTTTTGACTAAAATTCAAAAAGGCCTATTCACCCCCCCTCTAGGCCACATTCAATTGGTATCAGAGCGGGACTCTTCAAAAGGAGACTAATCGCTCGAAGAGAACATGTCGGACATGAAGGACGTACATAAGAGCATCAACCAAGAGAAGGTTGAAGAAGAAAAGAACCAAAAATTGGAGAGGCTCCTCGAGGCCATTCAAGACTTCGAGGATGACCATGAGGAGACGCTGGAACTCAAGGCACTCCTAAGAAAGAAAACCCGATCCAAGGGAAAAGTGAAGATCGAAGACGAGAAGAAGAAGAAGGGGAGTAGTCACACTTACTACTCCCGATATCCTTTCAACTACGATCGTCTTAATTCTAGCAATAATCACTACCTATCTATTCTACTTGGAAAAGCCCCACACTTTGATGACAATGACTACTCAATGTGGAGGCAGAACATGAGAATGCACTTGATTTCTCTCAATCCAAGTTTGTGGCATATAGTATGTACAGGAATAGATATCCCGGACGACGATGAAGAGCTTACACCAAGCCAAGAGCAAGCAATTCATGAGAATTCTCAAGCCGCAGCAGTCATTACTTCTTCACTCAGTCGGGATGAGTTCACCAAAGTGGACGGACTCGAGATTGCAAAGGAAATCTGGGACACTTTGCAAACTGCACATGAACGCGATCATCATGTGCGAGAGGCAAAGATCGAAGTGATCGAAGGTGAATTGGGAAGATTCGCCATCGAAGAAGATGAGTCGCCACAAGACATGTACAACCGGCTAAAGACGCTAATCAACAAGGTTCGAGCATACAGAAGCAAGAAGTGGAACGGCCACGAGGTGGTGAAGCTCATTCTTAGAGCTTTCATGCCTCGCAATGTCACCTTGTGCTCGATGATTATAGAAAGCCCTGGGTACAAGAAAATGACCCCAGATGAGTTGCTTGGGAAGATCATCAATTTCGAGATGATGGAAAAGCAAGCGAAGCATGTCAAGGAGATTGCTGATCTCACCTCGACAAAGAAGAAAGGGGTCGCTTTAAAGTCCACTCTCAAGCCCTTGTCTAAAGAATCTTGAGAAGCTCAACAAGAAGAGGACAACGATGACGAGAGCAGTGACATCGACAAAGAGGACATGATCCTCTTCATGAAGAGATTTAAGAAGATGATGAAGAAAAGACAAGGGGGAAAATCAAGTGAAGGAAAATACAAAGAGAAGCCAAGACCAAAGATGAGGCGGGCATGCCATAACTGTGGTGAATATGACCACTTTATAGTTGATTGCCCATATGAAGAAAATAAGAAGAAAACGAAGGAAACAAAGCCTCATCCCAAGAAATTCTTCAAGAAAAAGAAGCAAGCTGGACAAGCACATCTTGGAAAGGAGTGAGACTCAAATGACGAGTCCTCATCCGAAGAGGAAGAAGAAATGGCTAGCATAGCCATCGAGAAGACGTCCAAGAAGTCCACCCTCTTCCCAACTCTAGGCGCATGGAAGGGCAACAACACTTGCCTCATGGCAAAGGAAGGTAAACGAAAGGTAACAAAGAAATCCTCTTCATTGCATTCCTATTCTAGTGATAGTGAAGTTGCTAGTGATAATGAAGACAAGCTAGTTGGCTTAGATAAGAAAACAGCCGCAAAAATGATATTTCTACTTGATCAACTTGTTGAGAAGGAGAAGTTAATCAACCGTCAAGAAGATATGATTATCTCCCAAAAGGAGGAATATCTTGAACTTGACAAACTTCTCGAACTTGAAAAGGAATGAGGCAAGTCACTGGAACTTGAGTTAGCCTCAAGCAAGGAAGCTTGCTTAAAGTTAAGCGACTCAAACACCACCATCAAGGATGAACTTGCTAACCTATCCAAGGTCAACAAAATACTTGAGGGACAAGTTGAGTCACTCAAACAAAGTGACCCCTCATCCTCTTCAAGCTCACCTCCTCAACCACTTAAAACTGATGCTATTATCACTTGTTCATGTGTCAAAACTAATACTAGCTTGAAAGACAAATCAACCTCTACCAAGGACAAGCATCCTTCTCAAAATGGCATATTTGACAAGGAGAAGATCAAATATGCACGTAGTGCATACTTGGTCACAAGACCTCCTAATGTAAAATATAGCATTGGTTATTCTTATGGTGAAAAGCAATATGCTAGAAGCCATAAAAATAGCAAGGAAGGCATTGCCTTTGTAAGGGGAAGACCCTCTCAAGCTGGAAAGTCCAAAGTTGAGACATATGATCACCGGACTAGTCCGGTCTGGACACGGACAAGTCCAATCCTCCGGACAAGTCCGGTCCTCCGGACAAGTCCGCTTTCCCGGACTAATCCTGTATATAAACAACAACAGCTATTATTCAGGACTTTCCATGCATCTTATGTTCTAATGAGAAGTACTTCTGGTAAAGTTTATGCTCATTATGTTGGTCCACGCCATGGGAACACCAAGTCTCATGTGTGGGGGCCCAAATCTCTTGTAACTAACCTCCAAGGACCCAAGCAAGCTTGGGTACCTAAAACCAAGGCATGATTTATTTTTGTAGGCCTATTCCTCCGGTGGACCGAAATGGGTGCTAGATAGTGGTTGCACCAACCATATGACCGGAGAAAGAAGGATCACTACAGGAAACGCGATCATTTGCGACAGCTATATTTATTTGCGACAGCCAGCCGTCGCAAATAGCTTAAATTGCGACGGCCCGCCTTTGGCCATCGCAAATAACATGGCCGTCGCGAATAAGGCCTTATTTGTGACGGCCGTCGGACTGGCCTTCCCAAATAAGAGATTATTTGCGATGGCCAACCCTAGGACCATCGCAAATAATGGAGCCATCGCAAATGAATTCTTATTTGTGATGACCTATCTGAGAGCCGTCGCAAATAGGCTTTAATTGTGATGGCTATAAGTTAAGGTCATCACAATTAAGTCCGCCGTCGCAAATTAGGGCTAATATCGGGACCCTCCGGCCCCGACTCTTCATTCACTTCACTCCACGCCGCCGCCTGTCACGCCCCGCCGCCTGTCGCGCCCCCGGCTCCGCCGCCGGCCCGCCGCCCCTGCGCCCCTATCGGCGGCCCGCCCCCGGCTCCAAGCGCGCCTCCACGCCCCAGCCACCGCCCACCCCCGCCGCCGGCCCACCCCTGCGCCAGCCCCGCCACCGGCTCGCCACCGGCTCCGCCGCCCCTGCGCCCCCGGCCCCGCCGCCGAATACAGGTATTTCCTCGCTTCTCCCCCGCCTTCGGTTCTATCCAGCAAGATTAGTTTAATTACATTTGGGAGTAAGTGCTTTGCTACTTTGAATCAAGAATGTGATCTTATTTGCTATGATAAACATATGAGATATATATGCGACCTAAGTTATAGGAGGAGCAGATTAGGAAAAGATAAGAGGCATCATGGAACATTCACGGTGGATAGATTGGGACGGCTCGAAAATAATTTCTATTTTAATTGCAGAGTGGAGCATTATTTGTATAGGAGATAAATATGGTCAAAATAGGTACACAAGTTGCATGGCCGGCATATTCGTTTTCTATCTACTCCACATGACCTTTTATTTCTTCACACGTAGACATAGGCTCGATTATTAATTTTGTTGCCTGTTTGTTCATGGATTAGCCATTAGACTGCCTGCCTAGGGTGTGCTTGGCCTCAAAGCTTAATTTTGTTGCCTGTTTGTTCATGTTTTTTGGCTAATATGTTTTTTAGGCTATCTTTTTGGCTATTAAGTTTCTAGGCTATCTTTTTGGCTAATATGTTTTTTGTCTTGCATAATTGGCTAATATGTTTTATATGTTGTCTTGTATTACACTTGTGATTTCACACTTGTCCATTGTGGTTAATATGTTGTTTGTTCAGATTTTGTAGTAAATGCATAATTAGGTTTTGTATATGCTTTATATGTTTTATATGTTTTTTGTCTATAGCTTGGTTTGTCATTCTGAATTTCTATTCTATTTAGTGTATGTTTGGACTTTAGCGCATTCATATAATGCTTTTGAGTGACTACTTAATATATATAAATAAAGGGGTTTTGGGCCGGCTCGGACCAACCCGGAAGGGCACGACACGCAATAAGTGTGATCGTGTCGTGTAGACCATAGTAGTCAAGGCGACATGGAAGCGAACGGGTTGGCAAGGACGTCAATGACCCGCGATTGCATGGACGGTGGAAATGGATATGGAATTGTCATCTATGACCAACTTTCCTCTCACGCTTTCTCTAGTTCTTTCCTCTCTCTTAAATGATCTGAAAATGAAAATGAGCAACGTAACCTATAACAATGTATTACCCGTTTCGGATCGGCACGTCTCATATGCCATTGGCATGTGAGACGTGCAGGTTCGGAATTGTCCCTTTTTGGACAGCCTCGGAGTGATCGAGGGGGCGTGGCTTGTGACGAGACGCGGTTCCGGATTTGGACGAGATTTCGGTGGCATAACCCTGTTGTTCTCTACTGCACCATTTTTGGGCGTGCAGTGGAGAACAGCGGGGTTATGCTGCCGAAATTTTGTTCGAATCCGGATCACGTGTCTCGTCATGAGCATGCTCCGCTCGGTCACTCTTGGGTGGGTTTAGGATCTATCTGCCTAGGTTGTAGGGCCGTGACATAACACAACAATATATTAACGACAATTTCTTTCGCGTTAAACTGCAGAGCCAAACATGGGTGAGGACCGCAGTTGGATGTATACTGGCTGGAAGAGCAGAACTGGTGGTCACTCCGATGAGTGGTTTATCAAGTTAGATCAATTTTTGGATTGAGCATTTTCGTTTTCAACGGAAGATTTGGTGCGGTGCCCATGTACAAAATGTCGGAACACCAAGTTTTTGAGAAGATTGGAGCTTTCGTTTCACTTATGTCGAAACGGTTTCACTCCACATTATGAAGTGTGGACCTTTCACGGCGAGACTAATTCTCGAGTCATAGCCGAAGTGGATGATGATGATGATATAACAGAGGTTGATAGGATGGATGAGATGCTAGAAGCTCTGGAAGCGGAGGATCCTCTTACAAATGAGGCAGAGAAGTTCTTCGAGGAGCTGAAGAAATCACAAGAGCCGTTGCATGAACACACGGCTGTGTCCGTACTTGCTTTCTTGACCAGATTTATGGCAATTAAGTCCAAGTACTTTTTTCCATCAACTGCTACAATGATCTCATGAAATTGATCTGCGATATCCTTCCACAACCTCACAAAGCGCCACCAGATATGTATCAGTCAAAGATCAAAGATATCTGGTCTCGGTATGAAGTATGAGAAAATCGATGTGTGCCCAGACAACTGCATGCTACTCTGGAAAGAGCACGCCAATGAGAAGATGTGCTTGAAATGTGGTAAATCGAGGTATGTCGAAGTTGTTAATGACGATGGCGATAATGTGATGACAGATGTCGCACATAAGAAGCTTTGTTACTTGCCTGTGACACCTCGGTTGAAGTGTATGTTTCTTTCAAAAAGAACCGCAAGACACATGAGATGGCACAAAGAAGGTAAATGTGAGAACAAAGAATTCTTAACGCATCCGTCCGACAGTGATGCATGGAAGGCGCTAGACCGTTTCGATCCAGACTTTTCTCGTGATGCGAGGAATGTTCGCATCGGATTAGCGACAGACAGATTCTCACCGTTCAGTACGAATGCCACACCATACTCATGTTGGCCTGTCTTTGTCATTCTGTACAACCTGCCACCTTCTTTTTGTACGAAGAACAAGTTCATGTTTCTCAGCCTCATTGTACCTGGACCTGATCATCCCGGGTCATGTGGACCTCATTGTACGAAGAACAAGTTCATGTTAAAACCGTTGATCGAAGAATTGAAAGTCTTGTGGACAGGAGTCAAAGCGTACGACAGTTACAAGAAGCAGAAATTCAACCTTCGAGCTGCTTATTTGTGGTTCGTCCATGATTTGCCGGCATACGGCATGTTTTCTGGATGGATCACTCACGGTCGTCTGACGTGTCCGATATGTGCTTCAGACACGGATTGCTTTCGACTAACTCATGGAGGCAAAATATCTTACTTCGATTGTCACAGACGTTGGCCGCCCTCGAATCATATATTTAGGCAGCAGAGGCATGTCTTTCGAAAGAACACCGTTGTTACTAAAGGACCACCGAAGCGTCTCAACAGGTCAGAAATTTCTGATATGTTGGACAAACTGGTGCCTGATGAAGGTCGTCCTGGATATTTCGTAGGTTATGGAGAGGAACATAATTGGACTCACATATGTGGACTTTGGGAGATACCATATGTGAAGTCGTTGATTCTAATGCACAACATTGATGTCATGCATCAGGAGCGTAATATGAGCGAAAGTATCATAAGCACTTGCATGGATATGCCTGGCAAAACGAAAGACAATTATAAAGCTAGACTAGATTTGGCAGACATTTGTCACCGTCCAACTCTTGAAATCTCTGAAAGTGGTGGAAAGCCACGTTCTTCTTTTTGTCTTCAATTGAAAGAAAAGAAAGAAGTTATGAAATGGATGAAAACTTTGAAATTCCAAGATGGTTACGTAGCTAGCCTGAAACGAGCCGTAAATGTTAACACAGGAAACCTCACTGGGTTGAAGAGTCATGATTATCACATTATAATGGAAAGACTCCTACCTGTTATGTTCCGAGGCTATCTAGATGATGCGGTGTGGAAGGTTTTAGCCGAGCTCAGCTATTTCTATAGACAGCTTCGTGCTAAAGAAATCAAGATCGGGATGGTGGATAAGTTAGAGAAGGAGATACCCATACTTTTATGTAAGATGGAAAATTTTTTTCCACCGGGTTTCTTCAATCCAATGCAACATCTGCTTATCCATCTTCCATTCGAAGCTAAAGTTGGCGGTCCCGTGCAATATAGGTGGATGTATCACATTGAAAGAGTGCTATGATATCTGAAACCAATGGTTGGCAACAGGGCAAGGGTGGAAGGGTGCATCGCTGAAGCATATGCTCTTAAGGAAGTAGGATACTTTTCAAGTGTCTACTTTGCGGAAGAAAACAATATCAATACTTCAGCGATGCAGTACAATGTGGACGAAACACCCCCTCTAAGCGAGCTTTCCATTTTTCAAACGAGAGGCGCCACCGTTGGTAGCTACACGACCTACGTGCTATTCGAACATGAAAGGACTGTTGCTTTACTCTACATGTACGCAAATATAGAAGGCATGCAGGAATACTTCGAGTAAGTGTTTCTCCTACGTTTATGCTAATCGACATATTTTGCTACACATGTACTCTAAAAGATGTTTTTTCATATTCAGCGAGTTCCACAGACAATATTGGCCACATAGACATCAACCTACGACCAAACAAGTAGAAGCGATGCGAAAGGAAGGAATAAATGGGGGGCAGAGTTTTCTATACTGGTTCCGAGAATATGTAATATTGTCTCGTCTTCTATATATTATAAATTACTATTATTAAAGAAGTATTATTTTAACTCACGATCATTTATGACAGTGTCGGACTAACAATGTCCATGAAGATTTGCAGCAGCTATCTTATGGATTGGTGAATGTTAAAAGCTATGGTCGATATGACGTAAATGGCTTCCGATTCCGTACAACTCATTTTGAAGCTCATCGTCCTCTCGCGGCAACATCAAATTCCGGTGTTGTGACGAGAGCAATGGACACTCAATGGAATTTAACCAATTATTATGGGATCATTAACAAAATCCTTGAATTTACTTTTACCGGAAATAAGACCCTTCGAGTTGTCTTCTTTGACTGTGACTGGTTTGATCGTACTCATGGAACTCGAGAAAACCAATTTGGAATGGTGGAAGTGAAACATAAGGACTGACTACGAGGTTATGATACATTTGTTCTTGCGCATCAAGTTGAACAAGTGTATTATCTACCTTATCCATGCACGAAGCTCAGTGCTTGGTGGGTGGTATATAAGGTGAATCCTCGTGAGCGGCTATATACTCCTGGGGATGATGGTTACCATGATAGCAAAGACGTTGAAGAAGTGTACCAAGAAGAATAGTTGCCAGACACTTTTATCGTCGAGCTTGGCGCAGGACTCGATCAATTAGTTGGAGATGTTGAAGATGTTGAAGATGTAGAGGCAGATGATACGCGAAAACAAAAATTAGAACAGGCCACAATGGAAGATCGTTGGGCTGGTATAAGGAGTAGGGCACAGGCACATGACAATGGTGTTGATGAATTTTGAAAGTGACTACATGTTTTCTTGAAGATAGTAACATGAATTTTGTATATTTTATTTGCATATTTACTAATTATCTAATTACAACAGGATGGCGTCAAAGAAGGGTAAGAAGGTGCCGCCGACGAGGGGTTCTACCCCTCTAGACCTGAGGACGCTTTCGTTGGTGCCTCGTCGACTGGTAGCAGACGCTCTCAGCTACTGGGGCACGTTCAGACCAGCTCTAGAGCTTCATCACAGGTAAATGTCACTCGTTTTTGACAAATTCTTTAAATTCAATTTCACATTAAACTTACTTATGAATCATTTGAATGTTGTAGTCCTCACTGGCTGACTCAGAGGCTGCGGTGCCTTCGGTGAGCCAGCCCTCGGCCAGCCAGCCCCCGGCTGGCGATGAGTTTGTTCCTAAGGCCTTTGACTCGGATGGTGAGGAGCCGTCTGGGTCACCTGACGTGGCGCCCCAGCAGATGTGGAGGACGAGGAGGACCCACTTTGTCAGTCCTCCTGCGGTCCCTTCACAAAGGATCGTGATTCGTCCAGTCGGAGACAGGTAACAAAAATTATAGTGTTCAATTCTAGTTTCTTTTGATTACTTAAGTAATGAATGAATAAATATCTTGCAGGGCTTGGGACGACACGTCTTTCACCAGTGAGAGACACCACAGACCGGTGAACGGTGTCCTCGGGTCCATAGTGCATTTGCACTATCCCGGGGTCATCGACGGGGTGCCTTCTCTTTCGTGGGAGGACTACGCACGCGTCCATCACCAGGAGCACGACAACCTTCAGGAGGCCGTATGGGCCGATTTTATGGTAAGTATGTTAAAAAAGTTTCTAAGTTTCAACACTTAAACTCTTTTAGTGAACATCTCTTCAATATATTCTTTATCGCAGGCAAGATATACTTTAGAGGACCTGAACGACCATCGCCAGTTTGAGGATGTGAGGCGAGTGTTTCACTACAACGCTGCCAAGGCGCGACAAGCTTTGCCGAACACCCGCGTTCAACTTGTTAATGAGCACTTGAAGGCGAACCAGCAGCCCGTGCTACACTTCCAGCAAGCGAGCGAGATGCACCTAACGGGGGAGGAGTGCGCGCAGGTACGTGGAGTGTAGTAAGTATTTTTCTTTGATAATTTCCTCGATGGTATTTTTAACGACTTCCAACTATGTGCAGGGCCACATGAGCTGGTTGCAGGGTCGGACCGATGCATTTCGGGCCCTTTGTCGCTACTGGGCTAGCGATGAGTTTAAAGCTAAGTCCGAGAAGGCTCGAGATTGTAGAGGGGTCGAGGGGAAGAGCAGGCATGGGCAAGATAACCACTTGCATTTAGCTAAACACATGGTAAGTGTGTGTAACTTATGTTTATATATTCATAATATATTGTTCGTAATAACACGTATTGATAGGAGCGCGAGACGGGGGTGCCGCCCACCCCTGTTGAGGTCTGGAAGAGAGGTCACAGGGACCCTTCTCAGCCGACGGGGTGCAGTTAGGCTACAGCCGAGCGGTTGGTAAGTTTAGAAATCATTCATATTAAATATAACTATATAGATTGTTGAACTTACACGGTTTTCTTGTTTTGCGGGCTAAGTACGGGGAGGAGGCTAGGAAGATACACGGTGAGGATTTCGATTGGGAACGTCAACCAATCGATCCTCAAGCCACGTATGCAACCGGTGGTGGAAAAGCACACGGAAGGTGAGTTTACAAGTCATTTTATCGTTTTCAATTCAAAGTATTCAAGATATTTCAATTTCATATTACTGACTCACTTTTTTATAGGCTCGCCATATTCTGACGACTCGAGGGCGGGGAGACCTGCGAGAGGCAGCTCCACGCAGGCTTCTTCGGTGGGCAGGACTAGTCGTCGCACCTCGTAGAGGGACATTGAGATGCAGTCCCTCTTCAGGGGACAGGAGGAGTCGGAACGCCAAAGGATCGCGATGGAGGCCACGATCCAAACCCAGGCAGCAGCGTTGGCGCAGATGCGGGAAGCAATGGAGGTAACAAAATAAAAACTAAAGTTCTCATTAATTCAGCACAAATGACTTACTAATAGATAGCATTTAATGTTTGCAATGATAGGCCATGGCCCGGGCGCAAGGTCTGGGGATCCAGCTACTGGTACTACCATCGGTCCTTCTAGACGATCCTTCTTCAGCGGGCCAGGTAATTTTCTATGTAATCCTTCTTCTCCAGCGTAATAAGATTGAGATAGATGAAAGAGAGAGATAGTTAGATAGAAGAAAATGATTGAGATAGAAGAAAGAGAGAGATAGAAGAAAGAGAGAGACAGAAGAAAGAGTGAAAGATAGTTAGATAGAGTAGGAGGGGAATGAAGAGAGAGAGTAAGATGTAGATGGAGATAGAGAGAGGGGAAGATAGAGGGAGGGAGATGTAGATGGAGATAGAGGGGGAAGATAGAGGGAAAAGGATAGCAATAGAGAGATAGAGTGAGAGAGAAAGATAGAGTGAGAGACAAAGAGAGAAATGAAAAGAGAGAGGAAGAGAGGGGGATCTAGATGAAGATAGAGGGAGAGGAAGGGAGGGAGAGAGATGTTGAAGCATTTATATTCTAACTATAAGTTTCATTAATTGCAGGGATCCGCGACGGCTGCACAAACGTCGTCGCCGTCGCTACCGCCGCTTGGAATGAGGCGTGACGACGACTTCGACTTCGGAGGTGGCTCCGGAGGTGGCTACAGAGGTCAGATGGGCGAGTGAGCCCTTGTTTGCTTTGTTGATGACGATGTGAGATGTATCGGAACTTATTAAGCTTAATTGCGACGTCTTATTAGTTTGTGATTGTGATGATGTTTGTGTGTTATATAGTGTGTGATATATTGTATCTGTTCTGTGATTCTGACCATCGAGCCGGGTAGTATTTTCTGTTTTTAAAAAGAAATAAAAAACCTTATTTGCGACGGCTTTTTATACAGGACCGTCGCAAATAAGGATTAATGCCGTCGCAATTAAGACACTGCTATTTGAGACGGTCGGGCTGTCGCAAATAAGCATTATTTGCGACGGCCTGGCCGTCGCAAATAGAGGCGTGGGTCCCGGAGGAGGACACGTGGGCCCTGCCCACTGAACTTATTTGCGACAGCCCGACCGTCGCAAATAGTAGTGGCTTAATTGCGACGACATTAATCCTTATTTGCGATGGTCCTGTATAAAAAGCCGTCGCAAATATGGTTTTTTATTTTTTTTTAAAACAGAAAATACTACCCAGCTCGATGGCTAGAATCACAGAACAGATACAATATATCACACACTATATAACACACAAACATCATCACAATCACAAACTTATCGGAACTTATCGCAAATAAGCTTAATTGCGACATCTTATTTGCGACGGCCAAAAACCATCGCAAACTGTTGCAAATACTGTGGCGGGGCCCACCGGCCCGCGGCAATAACTTGCGATGGCTGCTGTTAGCCGTCGCAATTAAAGCTTATTTGCGACGGTCGGGCCATCGCAAATAAGTTCAGTGGGCAGGGCCCATGTGTCCTCCTCTGGGACCCACACCTCTATTTGCGATGGCCAGGCCGTCGCAAATAATGCTTATTTGTGACAGCCCGATCGTCGCAAATAGCAGTGGCTTAATTGCGACAACATTAATCCTTATTTGCGATGGTCCTGTATAAAAAGCTGTCGTAAATAAGGTTTTTTATTTTTTTAAAAAAATAGAAAATACTACTCGGCTCGATGGCCAGAATCACAGAACAGATACAATATATTACACACTATATAACACACAAACATCATCACAATCACAAACTTATCAGAACTTATCGCAAATAAGCTTAATTGTGACGTCTTATTTGCGACGGCCAAAAACCATCGCAAATAAGGAAAGCCGTAGCAAATAGCTTATTTGCGACGGCATATATCTTATTTGTGACGGCCCTGGCCATTGCAAATCGTCGAGTTTCCTGTAGTGGATGTTCGTTGAGTATGAACAAAATGAGGATCCAAGCGAGGGCATCTATTTTGGAGACAATAGTCAAGGAAAGGTGCTCGGTACTGGTAAAATTGTCATATCATCTCAACATACTCTTTCTCATGTGTTACATGTTGATTCGTTAGATTATAATCTGCTGTCCATAACTCAATTATGTGACAAAGTTTATAATTGCTTGTTCACAAATGAGGGTGTGACCGTCTCTAGAAGGGGCAATGGTTCCATTGCATTCAAGGGTATGTTAAAGGGAAAGCTTTACCTTGTTGACTTCAATAAAGATAAAGCCAAACTTGACACATGCTTGATTGCAAAGACCAACATGGTTTGGTTGTGGCATAGACGGCGAGCGCATTTTGGCATGAGGAATCTTCAAAAACTCCTCAAGGGCGATCACATCCAAGGTTTGAAGGATGTTGTGTTTGAGAAAGACAGGTCTTGTAGCGCGTGCCAATCCGGGAAGAAAGTTGGAGCACCTCACCCCGCGAAGAACGTCATGACTACAACAAGACCGCTCGAGCTACTTCACATGGACCTATTCGGTCCAATTGCTTACATAAGCATCGACAGTAACAAATATGGGTTAGTAGTTGTTGATGATTTTTCTCATTTCACTTGGGTTTTCTTTTTACATGATAAGAAAGAAACACAAGGAACACTCAAGAAGTTCTTCAAGCGAGCCCAAAATGAGTTCTCCTTGAAGATCAAGAACATACGAAGCGACAATGGCACGGAGTTCAAGAACACTCAAGTTGAGGAGTACCTAGATGAAGAAGGGATAAAGCATGAGTTTTCAACACCTTACTCCCCTCAACAAAATGGAGTTGCCGAAAGAAAGAACCGAACCCTCATAGAGATGGCGAGAACAATGCTCGATGAATACAAGACCTCCGATCGGTTTTGGGCGGAAGCGGTTAACACCGCTTGCCACGCCATAAACCGACTCTACCTTCATTGACTACTCAAGAAGATATCATATGGCTACTCACCTGAGCAAGTTGATCCATGTGTGCTACAAAGAGAAGAAGCTCCTTGCCAAGCACTGAGAAGAATGGCATTGGGTCAATTTCGACCACAAGAACCACCTCTACATATGCATCAGGAAGATGAACCACAAGAGGAGGCCAATGATCAAGGGGGAGATTCCATACAAGATCAACCTCAAGAAGATGAAAATGATCAACAAGTCAATGAGGGCAACCACCTAGGGGGAGAAGAAGATGACCATGAAGATTCAAGACCGCAAGTGCCACACCCAAGAGTACACCAATGCGTCCGAAGGGATCACCCAATCGACAACATCATCGGTGACATCCAAAAGGGAGTAACAACTAGATCTCGCATAGCTAATTTTTGTGAACATTACTCCTTTGGGTCGTTTATGAAACCGCGCAGGGTTGAGGATGCATTGAAGGATCCGGATTGGGTAGTGGCCATGCAAGAAGAACTCAACAACTTCAAATGGAACAAGGTGTGGGAACTAGTCAAAAGACCCAAGTTCAACGTCGTCGGCACCAAATGGGTCTTCCGCAACAAACAAGACGAACACGGGGTGGTGACAAGGAACAAGGCACGACTTGTGGCCAAAGGGTATTCACAAGTCGAAGCTCTATCAAATAGATGTGAAAAGCGCCTTCCTCAATGGACCAATCAAGGAGGAGGTGTATGTGGAGCAACCCCCCGGATTTGAAGATGAAGAGTTCTCCGACCACGTCTTTAAATTGCAAAAGGCTCTCTACGGCCTCAAACAAGCTCCTAGAGCCTGGTATGAGTGTCTTAGAGATTTCCTAATTGAAAATAGTTTTAAGATCGGTAAAGTAGACTATACATTGTTTACAAAGAACTTTGACAATGATCTCTTTATTTGTCAAATTTATGTTGATGATATTATATTTGGTTCAACTAACAAATCTTTTTGTGAGGAATTTAGTAAGATTATGACAGATAGGGTTGAGATGTCTATGATGGGAGAGCTAAAGTACTTCTTGGGATTCCAAGTGAGGCAACAAAAGGAAGGGACGTTCATAAAACAAACTAAGTACACTCAAGACATACTCAAGAAGTTTGGAATGGACAAGGCGAAGCCTATAAAGACTCCCGTGGCAACAAATGGCCACTTGGATCTCAATGAAGATGGACCGAATGTGGATCAAAAGGTATATCGCTCCATGATTGGATCTCTACTCTACTTATGTGCATCTAGGCCAGCCATTATGTTGAGTGTATGTTTGTGTGCAAGGTTTCAAGCCAACCCAAAAGAGTGTCACTTGACAGCCGTAAAGAGAATCTTGTGGTATTTAGTTCATACACAAAACCTAGGCCTTTGGTATCCCAAAGGTTCCAAATTCAATCTCATTGGTTACTCCGATGCAGATTATGCCGGATGCAAAGTAGATAGAAAAAGTACCTCCGGTACATGCCAATTCCTAGGTAGATCTCTAGTTTCTTGGTCCTCCAAGAAACAAAACTCCATTGCCTTATCCACGGCCGAAGCGGAGTATGTTGCAGCCGGGAGTTGTTGTGCACAACTCCTTTGAATGCAACAGACTCTAAGGGATTACAGTTACAATATGAGCCGTATTCCACTCCTTTGTGATAATGAGAGTGCTATTAAGATTGCCCATAATACCGTTGAGCACTCTAGGACCAAACACATAGACATCCGACATCACTTTTTGAGAGACCATTCAATGAAAGGAGACATAGCCATTTCCCATGTCAATACCGAAAAGCAACTAGCCGATATATTTACCAATCCACTAGATGAAAAACGCTTTTGCGAGCTTCGAAATGAACTCAATATCCTTGATGCTCGGAATGTGGCTTGAAAACTTGCATACCTGTATGAACTCTTCAAAATATATTGTTTGAGTTGCGAAAATCATCTTTCCCAAATTTCTCCAAAAACTATGTCAACTACTTGATCTTGGTGAATTATGATCATTGCTTGATTATTGAATGCTTACTGATCATATTCATCAAGATTAATTGATTTGCTTTTCCTCCCTATTTTCTTAATAAGTACCTTCAAATATAAACGAATGGGCTAAGCATTTCTTCCCTGGTGACCATGGACTAGTCCGTGGTTGCCCGGACTAGTCCGCCCCTGCAGACTAGTCCGTAGAGTGACTATAGGTCCGGACTAGTCTGACTAACCACGGACTAGTCCGATATAGGCTCTGGAAAAGTTCGGACTAGTCCAATCATTTTCGGACAAGTCCAATTTTTTATCTCCATAACCCTAGCCGCCGCAAAACCCTAATCCTCTTCATCCTCACAACCTCACATACGCTCTCTCTCTCCTCGCTTGAGCTCCCAAAGGCGATTTCCTTCATCCTCCATAAAAACTCTTCGTGTTTTGGTGGAAAATGACCTCCATTGCTCAGGGATTGAAGACCATAGACTTGTCCGCACCTTCAACCCCTTCATTCTCAAGAATTGAGCAATTTTGGTAAATTTTCCTCCCAAACCCTAGAAATCACTATTTCCTTCGTTGGTGAGCAAATAGCTTGGTTTCTTTCATCATATACATGCTTCATTAATGTATTACATTGATGCTAAGCTATTTGTGCATTAGGAATCACCATTTGTCTCATAGTTAGGGTTTTAGAGGTTGAATACCGGACTAGTCCGGTCTATGTACGGACAAGTCCGGTCACCCAGACTTGTTCGTACCTATACACCGGACTAGTCCGAATTTTTCTGAACTCAACCCTAATTACTCATTCCTCAATGCAATTACTTGCCATCCATTCTCATTCATACCTTGTGTAATCCATTCTCAGGGCAATGTCGAGCTCCAACGACGAAATTTCCGACTTCGAGGCTGAGATGGACCAAGAAGCCTTGCTTCAGCCCCCGACGGGGCAAGGCAAGAAGCGCCAAGAGCGCCCGTCCGAGCCGGCACCCTACCCTCCACAGATTAGATGCAAGGTTCTCGCGAAGAAACCTGCGTTGAAAGTTAAGGGTGCGGCTGCAGCAGGCCCTAGCTCGACAACCTCTCGCCAAGCTAAGGGAAAAGGAAAGGGGATTGCCATGGGCCCGATTGGTCCCCTCAAGATGTCAGCTCCAAGGCAAGGGGCCTGGGATACCGCTGAGCTAAAGTTCAATGGCAATGGCAGCGACACGGCTGCGAAGTTCAGAAATGTGGATTGTTACAGCCAACCCAAGCAGGTTGCTGATGGGGGGTTCTGGAGTATTTTTCATGCAGACTTTTACAAGTCTGTCTATCTCCCGATGAAGACCCCAGTTGTGTGCAGCCAATGGATAGATTGGGCGCACTTTGAGAGGAAGGGTTGCTCACCTTTTGTTGGGGTGGTCGAGGCAGTTGAGAGGCATGGATTGAAGTATCTCTTTGCTTTCCGGAACAATTGGAATGACGAGGTCATTGCTCAGTTCTATGCGACATGCCACTTTGCCAGCGATGAGGAAGAGCGGGTGACTTGGATGACTCATGGATCCAAGTACACCATTACCTATGAAGAATTTGCAAGATTGCTCCATCTTGATAGCTCCAGCAATGATAACTTGATCATTCACAACATTGGTGTCCTTGAGAAGGACAAGATGAAGTTTCTTTATGAACCCCACTCAACTTTCAACCCACCTTCCACCAAGAACATGAAGCCATTCTTCATAGTACTCAACAGGGTCCTCAAGAAGACCATTGCCCCAAAGGATGGGGATGCTGGAAATGTTCAGGGATATCTCAGGACCTTGATGAAGGTCATAAGCAAAGACAAAAAGTTTGATGTCTTTGACTACATTTGGAACGATATGGTCAACATCTCTTGCATGCCGAACAGATCTTGTGGCTATGCCCCCTACCTGATGTTTATGATTGAGAAGGTCACAGGCATCACGTTCGTCAAGGATGTGGAGCACACACCCTCGAGGCCCTAGAAGCCTCAACAAGCAAGTGTTCAAGCTGCTCCTTCTCCGGTGTCTAGTGAAGAGGCACCAAGGAGAGCCAGAGGTGATGCAAGGGCCGATCCCCCAACTAGGGTCCCTCCCCAAAAAGGGTCCCCTAGTGGAATACTAAAGTACTTGTCAGCTATTTTTGCCTCTTGCAAGAAGGCGGAAGTGAACACTCATAAGCTAAACAAGAGGAGGAAGGCTGATATGCGATACGTCAAAGAGAACGTGAAGCACATTTGCCAGAAGCTGGAGATCAAACCCATTGGATCTCCAGTCATTTCCGATGATTCTGGTTCTGATTTCACTGAGCTCAGGCCCTTCACTCCCTCCGAGCTTGCCTATTTTGGCTTTGGGAACTCGAGTGGAACCGTTCCTCCTCCTCCTCCTCAGCCCGAGAATGAAGATGAAGATGATGAGAGGACCGACAGCGAGGCTTGAAGACCTTTGGTTCCTCTTCTCCTTCTTTTTTGGTGTCTTGATGCCAAAGGGGGAGAGATTGAGGGGGAGTCTTAGGCTTTAGCTGTAGGCTGCGAGGAGAGCTATCTTTTGTATCTTTTGTCTCTTTGTGGGTTGTAAGACTTATATCATGCTCTTTTGGTACTTTTGGTCTTGTGATGCAATGTTATGAACTGCTTATGAAGATAATTATGAAATCTGTGATTTTGCTCCAAAAATGACATATAATGTTGTTGTTGATATATTGATGTCAATAATGTCATTCTCATCATGATTATCGTTTATACATACTTAGTTTTGCATCCCACCATAAATAGTACACATATGACTTATGTTTTCATTGCTTAATGTGTTTCAAACTCATATGTGCACACTTTATGAAAATCTCAAATTTTTATCATATTTTGTGAAATCTCAATTAGTTGTCATCAATCACCAAAAAGGGGGAGATTGAAAGTGCATCTAGGAATCCCTTGTTGGTTTTGGTTGATTTATGACAAGCAAATGATATCCTAACCACATTGTTGAGATGAGCACATGTTCTAATGAAAGAATGAACAAAACGCCAAAAAGAAAGGAGAATGAGAAGCAATGCAGAAAAGAGTTCAAGAACCAAGTGTAGTAGATCATTGTGTATGGAGTGTGTTAAGGAAACACACCCCAAGAGCTCAAGCATAAATAATATCACACATTGCACAAAGTTATGTAGGACCAGACTAGTCCAACTGACCCCGGACTAGTCCGATATCTTTCTGTACCAGATCGGACAAGTCCTCACAATGCGGACATGTCCACACAGTCCAGTTTTCACTGACTGGACTAGTCCGATATCACCACGGACTAGTCCGATATCTCTCTAACTAGAATCGGACAAGTCCTCCCCAGTGCGGACTAGTCCCCCAAACACTTCACAAGTTGCACAAAATCGGACATGTCCGATAATACCACGGACTAGTCTGATATCTTTCTGTTGTCAATCGGACAACTCCAATGTTAGCACGGACTAGTCCGAAATTCCTCTTACCTAAATCGGACAAGTCCTCCAAGTGCGGACTTGTTGTCCAAATTCACTTAGGGATTCACCTATCCAGACAAGTCCGATATTCATCGGACTAGTCCGAAGATTTCCAGAACCAAATCGGACTAGTCCGCTCTCGCTTCGGACAAGTCTGATGTTTCAGGACACTTAGGGTTTCCTACACGCAGCACACCGGACTAGTCTGGTGTCCACCATGGACTAGTCCGATCTTTCTAAACTCTAACGGTAACTTTTGGGAAACCCATATAAATAGGTGTGCACGGCCCAACTTTCATACCTATCAACACCCTTCGCCGTCACACCCTCCAATAGCCTAGAAAACTCATCTCTCCACGCAATACAATGCAAGAAAGCTTAATCCTTTGAGGATACACTTTGGATCCAAGGAGAGACACGGTTCTTCACTCATTGAGCTCTTGGTTTGATTCTCTAACACACTCCTGTGGTTTTCATTGTAATCTTAAGAGTGTGCTCTTGGTGGTGTTCATCTTGTAATCTTGGGGAGCCCTCAACTTGTGAGAAGGCCCCTTGAATTCGCTTATTTGCCCTTCGTGATTAGTGAAAAGGATTGGCCTCCGCGGCGATCCGACGAGGGTAGGGTTGGAGAAGACCCGGTCCTTTTGTGGACTCCTCAACGTGGATGTAGGTTGCCTCTGTGGGAACCGAACCACGGGATAAAGAGCTTGTGTTCTTACTTTGCGCACATTGTTCTTACTCTTCATATCTATCTAGGGTTTCAATCAATCTTGTTTACATTACGTTTAAACATTGAATATAAGATTAACTTGTGCTACATCCTAGTTCATAGTAGTTTGACACTCCAATTACAAGTACATTTCTGCTGCATACAGTCTAGGATCGAGATAATCGATCAAAGTTGATCAATCTAGTTCGCACGCACCAGACTAGTCCGCACTCTGCCGGACTAGTCCGATATCTTAGGATTTGATCAGTTTGTTAAGTGTTGCAGGTTCCGACTAAAATTCAAAAAGGCCTATTCACCCCCCCTCTAGGCCACATTTAGTAGCGATTCCCCAGATGTTTGCTTTACGGCAAACAGGTCCAGTTCAGTGTCGGGCCGGGTGTAGGAGCTCCTAAAGTTGGCATTGAATTATTGGCATAGCTCCGCCCAACTATTAATGGAGTCGGTTGGAAGACTCATGAACCAGGATCTTGCAGTCCCAGTTAAAGCCACCGGGAAGTAATTGGCAATTACAACCTCACCACCCCTGCTGCCAGTATGGCAGTGGAGTAAATTTGAAGAAATTCGACGGGGTTGACGGTCCCGTCGAACTTTTTTGTCAGGTGAGGCCGAAACTTTTGTGGCCATCTGACCATGCGCAAATGCATGGCCAGGGCAGAACAGCCTCCTCCTACCCCCTGAGGAGCAGAGTTGTCCCGAGCCTCTCACCTTTCGCGAGCCCGCTCAATGTGGACATAGCCATCCTGTTCTGATAACGGCGATCAAGTTCCGACCGCAGGTCATGGGTCAGAATCCTGGTGATGGTATGGGTGCGTCGCGCCCCAGGAGGCAGCGAAGTCACCTGCTGAGATGCAGCTCGTCTCCTAGGTTGGGAGACTTGGGGACCAAGTTGGCCTAACAAGGTCTGTTGTTGCGATGGTGCTCGCCCCGAAGTGGGAGGACCTTGATTGATGATGCCTGTAGCTGCATCTGCGACCAGATGGTCAACATCAACCCTCCACTGCTCCATAGCACCCTGTGGTGCACCTGGAGGCGGTGGGTGTTGCAGGAGAGCTTGCGCATCAATGAGTGCGTGCTCAAGATTGTTGTTTGTCGATGTTGTGATCGACGCAGATGCACCATCTTGATGCCCAACATTATTGACTAGAGCAGATGGTGGCTGTGGAGCCATATTGTTCATCAGAACAATGGCACCGACTGGCTGCTGTGCATTGGAGGGATTACCTTCAGCAAGTTGCCCAGTGTGGTTGCCATTGGATGATCCTGCAGCGGAGTTCACCATCTTTAGATTTCGTGCCCCCCTACCTGGCGCGCCAAATGTCGAAGTGTAGCTACGAGACTTCCCCTGGTACTACCAAATGTAGCCCACGGTGGTTCTTGTTTAGGTTGGGGCACGCAGAGATCAAGAGCAAAATGGTGACACGGGAGATTTACGTGGTTCAGGCCGCCTAAGCGTAACACCCTACTCCACGGGGTTTGTGTTGTTGTATTGTGAGCTAGTCAGCTGAGCACAGATCAAAGATTGTCCCTTGAGTTCATGCGGCACAACCCTTTTATAGTTTTAAGGACTGACCGTTACAAAGCTTGTCTGGCCCGACATGTGGCCCTGACATATTTGATGGCCTAGTACACTGTCTAAAGGGTATTAAGTATAATTAATAGTGTGATAACGTGCCTTAATGGCAATGTTACCCCTATTAATGATGCACTGGTCATGTGTCATTAATACAACATTAATGACACGTTATCAGGCCTTGTAACTACCGCTTTAACCATCCTTGAATGTTCGTATTGGACGTGATCTGCTTGTATTTCCGTTGGCGATGAAGGTCTGGAGGCTCCACACGTGGCAGCTCTGGAGCTTTCCCTTGCGGGAGGGTAGGTTCGAGGCTGCTGTACACGTGTCGGCACTGGAGCTCCTCTCCGACGGGGGTTAGGTCCGGGGCCATTGTACACGTGTAGTCGCCAGAGCTTCTCTTGGTTGGGAGTTCAGTTCCGATCTTCTTTTACACGTGTTAACTCGAGAGGTAGCCATATGAGGGGAGCAGGTCCGGTGCAGCGTGACATGTGGGACCTGAAAGGGCCTTTGACTCTATTGGGTGGAACTTTGTTGCACTTTTTGTGGTATCGCGGGGTACCTGGTACGCGGGGTACCGACAGTTGTAGAACATATCTTCTTGCTCCATCATCTCATGGTTGATTATTCTCCCTAGCACTTCTTTGGGAGTCATCTTGTGAAAGCCCGGGCTCTCACGGATTAGTGAGCAAAGTGTGAAATTTCGAGGCATGAATGCTCCAATCATCCCCTTTACCACCTTGTGGTCGGTTCACTGAGTACTTCCATATGACCGACTCTTTTTTATGAGAGTCTTGAGGCGGTCATACATATCTTGGAGAGACTCACCCTCCATGATGGTGAATCTCCCAAGCTCTCCTTCGATCATATCGATCTTCGCCTCCCTAATGATGTGTTTGCCTTCATGTGCCATCTTGAGAGTATCCCATATCTCCTTGGCAACCTCTAACCCTTCAATGCGGTTGAACTCCTCTCGTGTCAATGAGGAGGTAATCACTCCAACGGCTCAAGCATTGCGATGGAGAAGAACGGCTTGTTCCGGAGTGATGCCTTCCTCATTCTTCGGAAGATGAACATCTGTCATAACAATTTGCCACAAGCTAGAGTTTGAGGAAATGAGGTGCATCTTCATATTATGCTTCCACATAGAGGAATCATTTCCATCAAACTGATAGGTTTGCCAATGAGAATTGATAAATAATGATTTCTCGCGGTTAGTTGCTCATAATTATAAGGATACCGGGAGTAGTCTTGTAAACTACTCCCATTGTCGATGTTGGTCGCGACAATTGGCTTGATCTCCTTCTTGGGCACGTTGAGATTCTCACGAAACCGTTCCTTGAGCATCCGAACTTCTTTGCCGTCATTTAGATCATCTTGAAGAACATCGACATTCTTCGTCTTCGTGTCATCGACGACCACCGGAACCTCGTTGTCACCCCTTCCGGCCATTTCTTCTCCGAGTTGTTAGACTCTTATGGAGAAGTCTGCTCTGATACCAATTGAAAGTCGTCTAGAGGGGGGTGAATAGGCAATAATACCTGAAATGGCTTAATCAAAAGAGATTAAACTCCTGAGGCCGGACTAATCTGGACAGGGTCGGACTAGTCTGCTCAGCACAGGATGAAAACCTAAAAACTTTATTTCTACAAGTTATTTGCGGAATTTAAGTTCACCGAAGAGATAAGCAATATGTGTTAAGCAATAAGAGCAATATGAACCCTAATAGCAATACTAGTGATCACAAAGTATAAAAGACAAGTGAGACAAGATTTATCCTGTGGTTCAGCTCCACAAATAAGCCTACATCCACGTTGAGAAGGCCACACAAGGACCGGGTCTCACTTGACCCTTCTCTCACCAAGCCACCACAATGGTCGGCTTGGTTTCCACTATATCAACCGATAATCACCAAGTTTGATGGGGCTGCTCACAAGTTGAGCCTCCCACAAATCAATACAATGAGGAGCACACGAAGCTCAACTCACACAAGCCACAAAACACAACACAATGTGCAAGAGATCAAACCGAGAGCCAAAGCACCATGATCTTCCTTTACTCTCCTCCCCAAACCCTAATCTCTTCAAGATTTGCTCTTAGGGGATTAGTAGGACGAGTAGAAGGATTTGGAAGGCTCTAGGATGCTTATGGCGGCGCTAGGGTTCAAGACTTCTTCAAATGAGGTCGGGGCCCCCCTTTTTATAGGGGTCCCGAGCCCCTTCTGCTCACCTCAGCAGAAGGGTAGACTAGTCCGGCCTCTGACCCCGGACTAGTCCGGCCCTATGGGACCACTGACCTCTGGTCAGGTCCCGACAACTCCCACATTGAGCGACGATCGTCATGCTACCCGTCAAATTTCCAAATTCAAACGATCACTTGACAACGGACTAGTCCGGTCCAAAACGGATTAGTCCGAAGTGGAAGAGAACCGTTTGGTCCGTCCCAAAACGGACTCTTCTGGGCTGGCCCGGACTAGTCTGGCCCCCTAGGGTTTCTCTCGGTTTATCTCACCAAGTCTCAAACGGACTAGTCCGCATCCAAACGGAAAAGTTCGAACTTTTCCAGAGAGCTTTAGACTGTCCATAAACGGACAAGTCTGGTCTTCTGGGACTTAGCTCCATTTTCACTAGGAATCACTCCAGAGACGTTTGGTCCGTCTTAAGACGGACTTGTCTGCCTGGCCGGACTAGTCCGGCTTTGAGGCCCGGACTAGTCTGGCCTCCTAGGGTTTTTCCTCATTTTGGCTTTTCACTTAGGTTTTTCTCTAAACCACTGATTTGAGCCCTCTAGAATGACTGCAATGCACATGACACAACCACCCTCACACATGACACGGCTCATATAAGCTCAACACCATAGAAACCCGTGTTTCTACGCTTGAGTCCTTAACGCCCATTTTATTCTTTTCCTTCTTGAGGGATGTCATCTCATTTCAGTAATGGTGCATGTGCTTAAGATCACTTTAGCTCATTAGCCTCTTAATTGTCGTTATTAATCATCCAAAACCCACGGGGATGCCTAGATGCACTTTCACCAACGTAGATTATTCATTTCTCCTTCGACAATTGTCAATTTAAATAATGTCAATATTTTCAGTATCCAGGGCAATATAAGAGACATGTTCGATAGCAAGTTGGACGGTACAGTTTAGATTGATCAATGGGAGCTTTAGGAATAAGTTTAGATTTGAAATTAGTTTAGAGGGCACACAATGTATGAACTATGAAATTCATTGAGTTGCAAATTATCTCTGAAGATCTTTTGTCCCACCTCGTAAAGCTGAGCACGTTGCAACGATTGTATAAGGCATTGTGCACAGTTACCAATTGGAAACATTGGAATGTCCTGGATGTTGTTCTGGCTTCAGCACACCGTGGCGCATCTAGTGCACTCCAGCGTTTCTGGGGCCACAAAATAATGCGAGACGCGCCTTTCAGTGGCTCGTCTCTGATTTACGCTGAAGATCTTTTATCCCACCTCGGAAAGTTGAGCGCAATGCAATGATCATATAAGGAATTGCGCATAGTTACCAGTTGGACACGTCGTAATGTCCTTGATGTTGTTCCTGGCCGGCTTCAGCACACCGTGGCGCATCCAGGACATTGTGGCATGTCTGGGGCCACAAAACAATGAGAGACGCGCTTTACACTGGCGTGTCTCCGATTTACGCCGAAAATTTTTGTCCATCGCGCGCTCTCTCCCCACATTTGGCGAAAATTTTTAGCTGTCGTGCGCTCTCTCGACCTATAAACCGTAGATCTTGAGCATGTCGCCGTCGTCGACCCCGACCTTTGCGTCATCAGAGAGTTGAGCACGCTGGAGCACGCTGCCTCGTCCCCTGTCCCCGGAGCACGCCGCCGCCGTCCCTCTTTCTCAACTCGCTCTTCATCATTGTCCCGCTACCAGCGTCGACCCCAACCCCACCGTCAATCCCGACCTTCGTCATCAGAGAGTTGAGCACGCTGGAGCACGCCACCTCGTCTCGTGTCCCCGGAGCACGCCGCCGCCTCGACCCCGACCTCGGTAATCGGTATGTTCTCCCTGTCCTCGGAGCACGCCGACCTACTGTCATCAGAGAGTTGAGGAACCGTCACTCCGGCACCTCCGCCAGCTCGTCCCGGAGCGCGCCGCCGCGTCCCCTGTCCCCTGAGCACGCCGGTGCCTCGACCCTGCCCTCAGAGCGTGCATTCCAGTGATTTTATTGAATTTGAGGATGTCCAATGAAGGCTCATCGTTAATGAAGTCATTGATCTAAAGGGAGAATTTTCATTACGATATACATTCATCTTCCTTGTTTATGTCCAATCCAGAAGTAATATATTTGTTTGGACTATCAATGTGTATAATAAATTCTGATTCGCAAACCCTTGAAACTGCAGAAACTATGATTGACACTAGCATTTGTCATCTAACTGAGTTTGATTTCTACCTCTGCAGCCATGCTAGAATCAAGGTACCTATGCGATAATTAGTGTTTCTCTTACGAGTTTTTGATATCAGGCTATAAAAGCATCAGTGTAATGTAAATTATTTGTTTTTTAGGGGACAAGCACACCAGCTCAGTATCATGTCCTCTACCTTAAGAATAATTTCTCTGCTAATGCCCTGCAGATGCTCACGAACTGCATGTGCTACAAGTAAACTCTGTTCTCCATTCACTAACAATTCTTGTGTTTATTATAATTGTATATCAATTTGTTCTTGTGATTATTACAGTTGAATTTTAGGATGTCTCAGTCGGAACATTAGAGGCTATGAAGACTCATCGTCAATGAAGTCATTGATGAGAAGAATTTTCATTACGGTATACAGGATTAGATGATGACAGTTATGATGTGTGTAATTAGTTACATTGTAATCAGGATGAACAGTCTTTGTTGTGTAATTAGTATACTTGATAACCACGATTGACACTTTGGTAATATTTGATTGGTTATTATAATTTAACGTGTGATAATTTTGGCTATACATATGTTCATAAACAGTATGTTGCTGACACTGGTAATATGGCTGCCAAATCCTAGCTAGCTCCTAATAATAGTGTCTATAAACAATCCGCGACGAGTTGTAGCAGAGAGCGTCTTGGATAACCAACATAAAGGAGACAAGCTTCTATAAAAACCGTCTCACATAAGTTAATGAATCTGCGATGCGCTACATAACAGAGCGTCTCGGATAGTCAATATATCTGCGACGTGCTTTGTAAGGCCTGTCACGCTTGTAAGCTGGTGGACGACGCGCGCCAGCGGCGTTTCCAATGACACTGTAAAGATCGTCTGTTATGACAAAAAGAAAGGAGACACGCTTCTTTTGAGAGTGTCTCGCACCTAGTTCGATCGGCGACGCGCTTTGAAGTCCATCTCTGATGCCAACGTAATGCGAGACACGACGACATAGACGCACAGTTTGTTCGTCTTCCTTCTTCGTTCGGGCCTGTCTCGTATAAGCCTTTCTTATGTAGTGCCCGTGCGCATGCAGATACAATAAGTGATTTTTTCCCAAAAGAAATAGTAATATATATTAAATTTCAAAATTGTGTGCGGTTCAAAAAATCAAAAATGGGTATATGTCGCCCTCTGGCTGTCGCCACCAACGGAAATGCTATTTATTTTCTGTGGCACGCAACACGTACGTACAGGTCGTCATGAGGCAGCACAGACCACATACATCTTGTTATTTCAGACAATGAAAATACATTGCAGCTTCTACAAAATATGCAGCTCGTATTATTACAGACATAACCGCATCTTATAAGGAAGCACGCAAAAATCTGTCGAACGTATATCGATCCTCTGAATATGGAGAAAAGGATAGTCTGAAAGGAGCGCCAAATTTGGTGGGAGGCTCCGCCGCCTCCGCAAAAGGAGAAGTAGCCCCGAGTCTAGGTAGTAGCATTGCAGATCGCCCCTTGCTCTCCTCGGAAATCTGGAGTACGAGAGAAAGGGACCACATAATCTTGGCAGAAGCGTCGCCAGACTCCTCCTCTCCTGTGCAAATCTTAACGTAGGCGTAGCCGAATCCAGGATGACTTTTTTTAACAACCTGAAATTCGCTCTCACTGAGAGTTGAACCCAGGACCTGAGAAATGCTACTCAGAGTACTTGACCACTAGATTAAGATATCTTTCGCACGTCTTGTTGTTATTTGGAGTACAAAACAACAGTCTTTTATGTTTGGAGTAAAAAATAAAGAGGCATTATGTTCCTTCACGACTAGATGAAAATATCTCTTATTTTTAAGGAAGAAGTTTAATTAGTCCCTTCAAATTTGACATGAGTACAGATGACCTCATAATTATAAAAATGTTTATTTAAACACCATATTTTTTTAAGTTAGATCACGTTATCTTTGTCTATAAAACATAATTGGTTTTGCGCATGTAAAAGTAGTTTGACTTGCTAAAATCAGCATAATGGGTCTTTTTTTTTAATCTTCATGACACCTTTGGTTGCCTCTGGGCCGATTCAACCTATGAAATCATCCTCATGCCTTCGTGATATTCTGAACCCTTTAAACCCCTCTCTTGTGTGTCTTGCTTCTATACCATGGCAATGTGGACAAGGCGGTTGTTGCCGGCGTCATTGCCGCGAGGTTGGTTTAGCTGGAAGATGGTGAAGGTGTGGCATGACCGAGCGTCGGTAGAGAAGAGAGACACGTCTGGGAGGAGGCAACATGCTACGACAATAGTGGAGAACCAGAACTGTCCTCATGTCCGCACAACAATAGCATTTTAAATCAGTCCCACATATATAAAACCACTTTTATTTTCTAAGCAGAAGTGTAAAGTGACACTCCAAACAAATCTAGCAAGCCCAAATGCACATGCTTACGTTATGTGACGTGACAAGTTTGGCTGGCAGACACTCCCAAATAAGTTACCTCGTTTCATTACAGAGTAAGCACCACCGCTGTACTCCCTCTATTTCATTTTATTTTACACTGGTTATTTTAAAACTAAATTAGGGAGTACAATGTACAAGCACTAAGCAAAGTGACACTAACACAACTGATGATGCGCAAGCCCCTAAACGGCAAGAAAGCCCGGAATACTTGGAACGCGCTTATTAAGAGGAAGATCGCTGCAACTTCTGAGTTCATTTCAGGTTCTTGTTGAACCAGTCGATCATGTCCGCCAGGGCTTCCTCAGCGCTCTTCACAGCAGCTGCATCGTCGTGGCTGTATCTCACGCTCCATCCATGCGAGACAGCAGGGAAAATCTTGACGAAGTGACCAACCTGTACACAAGAAGGGTCAAATCATTCAGGACCAAAAGTTCAAGTGGCCCTGCTTGAGGATCAAGTTGCTAAAAAACAAAAACTTACCCCTGAGTTTGTGGAAAGAACCTGCTCGAACTGCTTCACTAATTCAGGCGGGGACATTTTGTCAATCTCAGCCCCAAGTATAGAAATAGGGCACCTGACCTCTGATATTCGGTAGAAAATTATACAGGGTCATGATTTGAATAATATTCCTATGACTAAGCGTATTATCTCAAAAAATTCACAGCAAAGGATCTCACCTTTGATATCATCAACAGTAACAAAGGATGGGTGCAACAGCACAGCAGCCTGTATCTCATGAGCTTTTGCCAACTCCACAACTACCTTTGCTGAATGTGAGAAAAGACACAATGTTCAGATGGACAAACCTTCAAATTTTGAGTTCGCAAACTGAAGCACAGCGCAATGGAAAAATGGTGCTTACCACCCCAGCAATAACCAGCAGCCCCAACTTTAGATATCCCCTTCTCCTTTAGAGCAGCAATGATTGGTTTGGCCTCTTCAAACCCTTTTTCCTAGCAAAGCAAAATAGTATTTTTTATGAATTTTTGGAGCATTATGGAAGAAAGAAATGAAAGAGAAATACACAAAAGAACCAATTTATAACAGGGGATGTTCCTATCCAACATTCCAAACTTCCAACTTACGCTTTTCGCGAGCGAAAGAGTAAGATAACATCAGGACACCAAAATTCAAAAATCTATATAACTAACCTTCTTTAGCAATTAAAAGAGCATATCTCTGAAATATCATTACTCCAATACGGTTATACAAACCTACTATGCAAAGATTTAAGAAGCAGACAATGTTCTGTCAACCGTACACATTTTGAATTGAGAGAAAAATTACAAGGATCCTAAGATCATATTGTCACTAAATAGGTAGCATATATGTAAGACATCTTTTGTCGTCAACATTCAGACTGGAGGGGTCATCCCTCAGTATATTATTATCAGTAGGCAATTACATTACGGCAGTTTTGATGTTATACAACAAAAGTACCAATACACTATTGCTTTCAGGAAGATTTAGATATTTGTACAAAGAAAACATTCTTTAACAAGGTGACCCTGAAGAACAAACAAGGGAGAGGGGGGGGGGGGGGGGGGGGGTCAGGGGATAACAAACCGGAGCATGGGATTTTATCCACACCGGTATAGGCCTCTCAGTATTCTCAGGGGCATAAGGATCCCCATGGAAGAAATCTGGTACCACAACAAAGTATCCAGATGAAGCAACCTTGTCGGCTATGTTCCTTCATTAGATAAGCGGTAAAGATCAGAGTCCATTTACAAATGACACTTGGTACTTACACAAAAAAAGTACCACCATCATTAAATGTAGAATTTTACTATTTTTTGATGCATTTTGCCCTTTACATACTCTGAGGTGCAAATAATTTCAGTTAGGAAGCTACTAATGCAGTTTAATGAGAGGTGAATACGTTTAATTTTTTTTTACCATGTAAAATTAACACAATCACACGCACTGGCACCCAGTGCCAAAGGTTGCAAATAACATATAGAAGTTTGCATGAGTACAGAGTAGGGTAAGTGGTTTACAGTACACTATGAGTCTTTATCAAAAAGGGAAAAAAATATGAAGAATTTTAATGTACACATAGATTTTTCTTTCCCTAGGCATGATCTTTTTAAATTCTGAATCCTAGAGGGAAAAGGTATGTGGGGAACAAATAGAGTGCAATCAGCATTTTGAGGCAATCGTGTAAAAATTAAATCTGAACCACACAATCTCTATCTAATAGTTATTGTACTTACATTTAAACATTTCCACCTGAGAACATAAATACAGCGTAAATACTACTGTTAGATGGAGAGGTTTAAGTGTAAAAATGCAGAAACGGATGAAGATCGTGTGGTCCAAATTTAAATTTTCTATGATTGTACCAGAGTGTTGATTGCATTCTAATTGTTCCTAGGTATGGGCAACTTGACCAAAGAAACTGGATACAAGTAACCAACATCACTATCAGTACTCCCCTACCCCACCTTATTGCTCTATCTTGATCTTTTATTTTTGAATACTCACAAGATTCATCTAATAAAAATGGCAGAACAGTGATCGAAATACTACTGGTGGAACAAAGATTCGCACCTGAGATTTGGCGACTCGAACCCTGCAAGAGGAGAAGTGCTGCCACTCGTTAGCTGACGGTGTCCCTATCAAGTATCCAAAAAGAGGGCGAGAAACGGTGCGGAAGGGGGAGCAATTACCGAATACGTCGGAGACGAGGACGACGGCGGCCTTGGCGCCGTCCGAGCCGGCGAGGTAGGCCTTGAGCCCTCCGAAGCTGTCCACGACCTTGCCCTCCCCGCCGGCGGGGTCCAGCACCGGAGGGTTCTCGCAGCACTGGGAGCTCGCCATCCCGCTCTCGAGATCGGCGGTTGTTGTCGTGAGGCCGGCTAGATGCGCGTAGAAGCGACAAGAGGATCCAGACAGCGCGTGAAATGCGAAGGAATTTATTTTCTCGCTTCCCTGAAGAGATGCGTCGAATAAATTTGCGAATCAAAGCTGGTGGAGTGACGAGCGGAGGGAAGACGGCCCTGAAGATTCCAGACTTTCTGGGGTTCCCGTGCGGCCCAGAGGGAAACGTGGCTCGTGCCTGCACCGTAGGTATTGGTCCCGTTGACGTCATTGCTTATGCAACGTGGTCGATTTGCACGCAGGTACGTACTATGTGCCGTGAAGATTGTCGTTCTAGCACGAAAGTTTTGTCCCACGAAAAATGTCATAATGCGGTAGACCCGAAAAAGGGACAAATCGTCGTATCTCCACTGTTGCAACTTATGCTCCGAACAGGAAGAAAACAAATCGCACCTCGTCCTCTCTTTCACGGCTTCACCTATCCAACTAGAGCTTGGACTCGCCTCGACCACCCCAGCCTGATGGAGTGACGGTATCGTTGTCCTCAACCTACGGAAGCAACTGCTGCGTGACAGCTAACAAGACCAGACGGGTGAGGCGGCTCGATGAGGGCGGATGCAGACAACAAGTATAGAACAGGTTAGTTCTCTTCTTCCTTTATTCCTCTTTTCTCCATCTTCATTCACTATATCTTCTTTGTTCTCTTCTATCTCTTGAACGAATTTTAAGTAGGACTCAAGGAGAGGCTGTTGGAGTTTTAGGAAGAGTTGAACTCTTTGTTTCGAGTCGTATGTTTATTTATATATGATCAAACAACCTGACCCGTGTTAAGTTCAGATCACGATCACAAGGATCTTAACAGTTTTGGTTACAATAATCTCATGCTTAACTAACTTAGACCGAATATCATCAGATAATTTCTTTCTATTAGAACAACCCCCTTTAATCACAACTTTATCAAGTTGAGATTATTCTTGAAATTTTCCAGTTGTCTGCTCGGTAGTGCCTTGGTGAACTCATCTGCAATTTAATCACGTGAATGAATAAACTATATCTTCATCTGCTTGTTTGTAACTCGTTCTCTGACAAAGTGGAAATCTATTTCAATGTGTTTTGTTCTAGTGTGGAAGACTGGATTTGTCGATAAGTATGTTGCTCCCGAATTGTCACACCATAATTGTGGAACCTGACTCTCCCTAACACCAACACTACTACAAAAAGCATTTTCACAGGCGCCTCGATTTTTCAAACACAAGCGGTCCGTAAAAAACGTTGTTAGAATAATACTACATTGCCTATGTAATCAAGAGAGGTCCCCTGACCCTCTTATATATATGTACCCACCTCTAGGGGTTTTTAATAAGTCAGGTACAAATGTTGTCACTAGGAAGTGAGTTTTTCGTCACAAGTTTCATCCAGATGGCTCTCTTGATTGCTACAAGGCTCGTTAGGTTCTTTGTGGCTTTACTCATCAACTCGGTGTTGATTTTGGTGAGACTTTCAGCCCTATGGTGAAGCCTGCTACAGTTCGTACCGTTCTTTCAGTTGCACTCTCTCGTGATTGGCCCGTTCACCAGCTTGATGTGAAGAATGCTTTTCTGCATGGTACTCTATCTGAGACAATCTATTGTGAGCAACCTTCTGGTTTTCTAGATACAGCTCATCCGGATTTTGTCTGTCGACTGAACAAGTCCCTATATGGTTTGAAGCAAGCTCCTCGTACCTGGTACAACCGCTTTGCTTCTCATATTATCTCATTTGGATTTCCTGGTGCTCAGTATGATACTTTACTTTTCGTCTACCGACACGGCACAGACATGGCTTATTTATTGTTATATGTGGATGATATTGTTCTGACTGCCTCATCAGCGCCACTGCTTCGTCGCATTATTGATGCTCTTGCTGCAGAATTTTCAATGAAAGATTTGGGCAACCTACACCATTTCCTGGGCATAACCGTTACTCGAAGCAGCGCAGGCTTCTTCCTCTCACAGCGACAGTACATGGTTGAGATACTTGAGAGAGCAGGCATGACTGATTGTAAATCATATTCTACTCCAGTCCTTACATGTGTCAAGTTATCATCTGACGGTGTTCCAGTTTCGAATGCCACTCACTATCGTGGTCTTGCTGGAGCCCTGCAATATCTCACCTTCACTCGACCCGACATTGCATATGCCGCGGAACAGGTGTGTATCTATATGCATGATCCTCGTGAGCCTCATCTTGCATTGGTGAAATGCATTCTTCGATACATTCGAGGCACCTTGGATCATAGTCTTCAGCTTCGTCGCTCTTCGGTTAGCGAGCTTGTGGCATATTCTGATGCTGATTGGACCGGTTGCGCTGACACACGTTGTTCGACCTCCAGATACGGTATATTTCTCGGTAATAATCTGGTCTTTTGGTCTTCGAAGCACTAACACACGGTATCCCGCTCCAGCGCCAAAGCGAAATATCGTGCTGTAGCCAACGCCGTCGCCAAAGCTTCTTGGTTGCGTCAGTTGCTGGAGGAACTTCATTGTCCATTTCAGAAGGCTACTTTGGTCTATTGTGACAATGTTAGTGCTATGTATCTCTTGACCAATCCGGTGCAACATCAACGCACCAAGCATATCGAGATTGATTTGCACTTCGTTCGCGACAAGGTGGCCAGTGGTGCAGTTCGAGTTCTTCACGTTCCCACCAGCTCACAGTATGCGGACATCTTCACCAAGGGGCTGCCATCTTCGGTGTTTGTGGAGTTTCGATCTAGTCTGAATGTTCTAGCTAATAGATGTTCAGACTGCGGGAGAGTGTTAGAATAATACCACATTGCCTATGTAATCAAGGGAGGTCCCTGACCCCCTTATATGTATGTACTCACCCCTAGAGGTTTTTAATCAATAAAAATATAATGATTATTTTCTCCCCAATATTTGTATCATACCACATTGCCTATGTAATCAAGAGAGGTCCTCTGACCCCCTTATATATATGTACCCACCCCTAGGGGTTTTTAATCAATAAAAATACAATGATTATTTTCTCCCCAATATTTCCATGATGGTATCAGATTAGGTTTGTTCCTAACTTTTGCTAGCTACGCCCAACTCCGCCACTTGCGTCGAGTTTGGCTCGCGGCAAATCGCCGCCCTCCGCGTGCAATTTTTTTCGGTGAGCCTGTGTCGCCGGAAAAATTCCATGCACACCGCGCTCTAGAGTGGGGTCCTTTGAAGATCGCCGCATGCCTACGTGCGGCCTTCCGCGTGGCTCGCGCCTGGTCTGAAGTCTTCGTCGCCACGCGTCGCATGTCCATGTTTTTCGCTGCAGCAGGTTGACGCTCGCGCGTCGTATTTCTTACTTCTTGATGGCTTCTGTTGGCGATGGCTCCCCGGACGCACAAGCAGCCTCACATGACATCGCCTTGGCTGCCGAGCTAACTCGATTGACCGATGAAGCGGATCGACTGGCCATCGAGGCAACACGTGCACGTGCAGCAGTCGACGAGGCGCGTCGCAAGTTGCTTCTCGCAGCCGACGAGATTCATCGTGACTTTATCAACCACGACCTCTCTCCCCCGGCGATTGACGACGTTGCTTCTATGCATGCTCAAGCAATCGCCGTCCTCAACATCAAGTCAATGATCTCCGTCGTCCTCGACAACCTTTCGCCGCACTATAATCGATGGAAGAGTCTCTTCCTCAACACCCTCGGGAAGTACGAGCTCTCAGATCATGTCCTCACCGACATTGATCCCACTTTCGCCGACTCTCATTGGCGACGCATGGATTGCACCGTCATCTCCTAGCTTCATGGCACCGTCTCACCTGATCTTATTGAGATCGCCTCGGCGGTCATAGCCACAGCTCTGATACCATGATGGAAATATTGGGGAGAAAATAATCATTGTATTTTTATTGATTAAAAACCCCTAGGAGTGGGTACATATATATAAGGGGGTCAGGGGACCTCCCTTGATTATATATGCAATATGGTATTATTCTAACAAATGCGACTGTGATGACGAATGATACAATAACCGCCTGTGATGACAAAACATCACAGACGGATTTTAAGAAACAACCGTCTGGGTAAATACATTATTTTCTCAGACGGTTATTAATTAAGAACCACCTGTGATGTAGTTAACATCACAAGCGGTTCTTAATTAATCAACGCCTGAGAAAATACATCGACAAATCGGCTTCCTATTGGCCACAAGGTTCACAAGTCATCTAATCGACCCTAGTCGCCTAAGAGGCAATTAGGTCGACTAGGACGATTAGTCATCGATTAGGGTGACTAATCGACCCTAGTCGATGGCTAATCGATGTCCGATCGTCCTCAAGGTTTTTACGGTAATACCAAGTCGATACAGAGTTGTAGAGAGAGGTGACACGTAGGAGAGCGGCGACAACGTCAAATAAGACTCTAAGATCGGCGTTATAAGCAAGGATCTTTGGCGGTGCTCGTACCTTGCGAGGTAATGGAGATCGACAGCGGTGTCGACAGACAGGAGGCGTCAGCGGCGGTAGGCAGGAGGCGTCGACGACGAACAGAAAGCATGGCCGACGAGAGGAGGCGGCGTCGAGCGGAGTCTAGAGGGGACGGGTGACGTCTTGAGGCGGACGAAGTCGAAGGTGTCGGGCGCAACAAGCGGGGGGTGAAGGATTGAAGTCGTGGGGCAAACAGGCCCAGTAGCATGGGCTAGGTCTGGGTGGGATCCGATCCGTTATATCTTGACGTCGGATCCCATCCAACGATGCTAACTAAATGGGCTAGTTATAAAACCATCTCCCTAGAAAGCTAACCCTAATAACTCCTTCTAAATATATGCAAGCAGGAGGTATGCACACACAAGTAACATATTGAAAAGAAAACACATAAAACTACAATTACAAGTTCGGATAAACTTCATGCATCTTATATATATTACAATATCATTTATTAATTAAACATCATATTCACGTCACATAATAGGTACAAACTACAATAAGGTTATTACAATATAGTCCATACATCAATATCTAAAAGACCAAACCTCCAAATTATTGAGTCCAAACGCATATGTACACACATGCAAAAGGACACAATCCATATTCCAGAACACACAAAACTAGCAGCTTATCAGCTAATGAAAATATACAAATATTTGGTAAATATCAAATTAATTTATACTCACATATTATTCACATTTGTGTATCTCCTAAAAAAAAGGATCCTTCACTGAAATTTGTTTGTATGAACATATTTGTATTATTTATACATGTATGAATTTTGTTAATTTTTATAAAGCATTCCAACATGTCAAAATTCAAATTATCCATCATTCTAACTAAATGCTCATATACATATGAGACATTCATCAAATTTTGAACACACATTGATTCAAAAAAATTTAAAAAAATCTCAAAGAATTCATAGAGGTTGGTATGATGACTAAAAATGTCCATTGAAAAAATAAATGAAAAAATCATTATATCCATCATGATAGAAAAATGACAAATATCAATTGTTATATGTTTTTTATGTTCTGACCAATTTCAAAGGCTTTATGAAGTTAAATTTAATGATAACCTTTACCAATCAATCATATTACAAGAAAGTGGATTTGGGCTTTTTAAAGCCCCACATTTAATCAAGGATATTAATTAAGAAGAAGTAAAGATCTTCTCAGGCGGTTGGTACTTAATAACCGCCTGAGAAAATGTTATCTCAGGCGGATATTACTTATCAACCGCTTGAGATAATTGCCCGAGCCTATTCTTTAGTTTCATTTTCCCTTGCTTCTTTTTTTATTTAGATTCCAATATAAATACTCAAACATGTATAGATTCTGCAAATTGAGTCCAAATTCGATGATTCTTTCTTCTATATTTTTCAAAAATTAACATCTACCATTTGAACCAAATATTTTAAAACATGTATAGCTGACATTGTAATGTTTTGGTAAATATCAAAATAATTTATACTCACATATTATTCACATTTGTGTATCTCCTAAAAAAATATCCTTCACTGAAATTTGTTTGAATCAACATATTTGTATTATTTATACATGTATGAATTTTGTTAATTTTTATAAAGCATTCCAACATGTCAAAATTCAAATTATCCATCATTCTAACTAAATGACATATACATATGAGGCATTCATCAAATTTTGAACACACATTGAATCAAAAAAAATTTAAAAAAATCTGAAAAAATTCATAGAGGTTGGTATGATGACTAAAAATGTCTATTGAGAAAATAAATGAAAATATCATTATATTCATCCAGATAGAAAAATGACAAATAGCAATTGTTATATGTTTTTTATATTCTACCCAATTTCAAAAGCTTTATGAAGTGGAGTTTAATGGTAACCTTTACTAATCAATCATATTACAAGAAAGTGGAATTTGGGATTTTTAAAGGCCCCACATTTAATCAAGAATATTAATTTAGAAGAAGTAAAAAATCTTCTCAAGTGGTTGATACTTAATAACCGTCTGAGAAAAAGAATATTAATATGTAAAAAGAATATTAATTAAGCTTACGTAAATATCTTCTCAGGCGTTTGTTACTGAATGACCGCCTGAGAAAAAAGTATCTCAGACGGGTTTTACTTACCAACCGCCTGAGATAATTGTATCTTCGCATGCGGTTGGTAAGTAAAACCCGCCTGAGATAACCATCTTCTCAGGCGGTCGGTACTTAAAATCTGCCTAAGAAAATAGGCGTCTATATATACCCCTCGTCTGCATTGGAAAAACCTAACCCAGACAAAATCACTTAGACGCTGTCAGGCTGCCAAAATTTTGTTTGCCGTCAAGTCTTTGCCGCTCTCATCGCCGAGCTTTGTCGTTGTCCGTTTGCTTTGCCCTCGTCACTTCCAGGTACTCCGAGTGAAGCCATTGTCGTCGCCGCCGAGCTTCATGGTAAACCCTAAACCCTTTGACCTTCCCATCTCCGTCCCCGTGCCGCCACCCTCCTTGCCCTCGCCGCCGACCGAGTCAAATGATGCCTTGCATAGATTTCCTTGGTTAGGTTTCGAGAATTCGATCGCGTTTTGGTGCCAAATCGCAGTCATAGTATTAGCTAGGGTTCGGACATGATAAACTTTTTGATAATGACCAGACCTTCTGTAGAGAGTCCTCTACATCTTTTATATTGAACTCCAGGTTAGAATCCTCATGAAACTCGAGAAAAAACTCGAAGTTCCAACCTCTATCAAATCTGAACACCTAGCGGACAGTTCTGTATACAGTCACGATTTCGACCATAACTCTTGGTAGAATGGTCGAATAGCTTTGTGTAATACATTTCCGAAAACAATGCGACCTGTATAACAAGTTTGTAATGTAACTTGGTGTCAAGTTGTGATGTTATCTGTTGAAAATCAAGGATCAAACTAGCCACAAATAAAGTAAATTTTGTCAAATTCACTTCTGAAATCTAGTAGCAGTGTCCAACTTAAAAAATCCATACCTCTTCAACCTGGAGGCAAATGAATACTTTTTAGAAAGCTCTTGAAGTATTCTGTAAGTTTTCTATTGACCTTCAAGCCAATTGAACGTTGTAAGGTGATGAAAATATTTTCTAACTAAATCAGCTACTGCTCTGAAACTCTATGAATAAGCATCTGAATTTTTGCCATAATTGTCTGTAGAAAGCTTTGTGTATTCAGTTGCCGTTTGGATTGTAATTTCTAGTAGGATCATCTAAAGACTTCATAATTTACATTTATGGAATCCTAAGGATGTGTGTAACAAGTTTGCAATATATTATTTCTGCAAATATCAGTGTTCTTTATTTGAAAATTGTGGACAAAATCAGCAACATACAAAGGAAGCTCTGCCAAATTTCAGTTAAAAATATGGGAACTTGGTGGTAACATGAGTGGATAATAGCATCTGTACTGAAAATAGAGTGTAGCTGCCCCGCACTTCATCTCACAGGGTTTTGCTCCTTCGAGATCGGTGTCGCTATCCTTTTGTCAAACAAAGCAATGTGCTCGCATACGGCTGTTGAACATCGCTTGTGCTTAGAACACAAATACAAGTAACTGCCTATTTAGAATAAGAAGATAAAATTGCCATTGCTGGTGAGCAATTTTAACATGCTTGTCACCCTCACAATGTATAGGAACCTTTTGGCCAGTCGCCTTAAACCCTATAATGCCTTATCAAATCCTAGAATGCTTCCATCTTTTTCTTCATACAACACTTCATGTAGAGTTAATATGACATTCATTATATTTTTTGTCTTATTAGTTCTAGCATAGAAAGCCCTAAGAAGACTGGTGCTGGTAGTAACAATAAAGAAGACAACATGGAGTTTACTGACTCTAGCAGTTCAGGCTCCTTTCACAGTCCATCAGATCATTTTCCTAATATAAAAATTAAAAAGACTTCAGAGGATCTCGACCCGGAATATGATCCTGCCGACGAGGTATGGATCACAAATCTTAACTTCAGTAGTTCAAGTTAATGTTGGTTGTCAAGTATACAAATTCTTATAATTCTTTTCTACCTAGATTAATCGCGAAGACAACAAGGTGACTTCGGCTCCTAAAACCGCAGAAGGTTCTCCAATGGATTAATCCCCAGCTTCACTCAAGCGGAAACGAGGGCAACGAGGTCCCAATAAGGGTCCATTGGACCGCATCATGTACATAACAAGGGTCGGTCCAGGTGGGCTTCCACAAGAACCACTGGATTTAGTTACCATGTACGAAATGCACGCGGTTTTCTTGTTAGGGAGCTCGTGCCGATCACAACCGAGAATTGGAGAAAATTACCTGAGAAGACTAGGAATGAGTTGTGGGAAAGGATAAAGAAACAATTCAAGTTCATGAAAGGCACGGAAGAAGCTGTAAAGAAAGCAACATTGGTCTCTTGCAGCAAGAAGTTTCGTGACTAGAAGAGTGAAATGAATGCTTATGTTAAGGCCGATAAGGTCCCTAGCCCGAGGAAGATAGGAAAAATCACACAAGCTCAGTGGTAAGAGATTGTTCATCAAAAGATCACACCTTATGCTAAATCTCTAAGTGCAACTAGGTCAGAGCTTACCAAAAATAACAAATACCATCATCGCTTGGGGTCTACCGGATATGCCCCCAAAGTCCAGAAATGGAATAATATATTAGACCAAATTACCAGTAAGGGTAATCCTCACCCATTAGAAGGCTGTGATGAGAGAACTCAGCGGTGGGTCTTTGCTCGGTCAGGTTTGACCAGCAAGGGCAAACTTGAAAAGCCCGACTCTGTGAATGAAGTAGAGGAAAAAATGAAAGAAGTAATTGAAAAGCAACAGAAGAGTTTCTTCAAGCCGAAGAGCGAGAATTATCAACTTATCGCTATCTTAGGAAACCTTGAACACATCGGACGGGTTCGCGCAGTCTCTTCTCAAATGTCTTGGCTAGATGGTTTCCCTAAAGATAAAGACACATATAGAAGACGTGAGAAGTTTAAGAAAACACTTGATGAAACGATTACTCAAAAGGTCAAAGAAAATATGGAAGAAATAATGGAACAACTTAGACAATCAGGACAATTAGTGGCACCGAGTACAACAATGGTTCCAGTGCCAAAGGAGCAATTAGTATCTCCTACTGCCTATCCTAGCAGCGTTGGTTCTGTGCCAGGCTCAGGGTCAACCCATAAGTTCGCTGTCGATGATATCGCTAATGACAAATCTTGTCGTCTTCTTGCCCCGATCAGCAGAGCAGGGAACAAAACCAAACAGGTTGCCATTGCTATGGCAAAGCCTAATCGTGACTTCAACGGGAATCCACTTCCATTGTATTATGCTGTGGTGCAAGTTCTTCAGATCATTGATAATGATTATGAAGATTATGAAATAGACCACATCACACATGAGGGGATCGCGACTCTGGGGCAGGCTGTCAGCCAATTAATCCTTTGGCACCGACGCGATATCGTGTTGGACGATGAGCCAATTTCTTGCCCCGTCGCATCTCAAAATACTGCAACCCCATCTTCTAAGGCGAAAGTCCAGGAAGATTCACTCCCAGTCCAGGAAGATCCACTCCCCCTATGTCTCAGCAAGGATGATAATAACCTTGCTAGTAAAGATATCCAAGAGCAACAAGTTGGACAACAACTTCAAGCAGTACCAGAGCAAGCTGTTGCTAGTAAAGAGCAACCAGTTGAGCAACAACTTGAAGTAGTACTAGAGCCAGCTGCTGGGAGTAAAGAGCAATCAGTTGAACAACAGGTTCAACAACAAGCCAGTGTCCAACTTTCGGCCACTACTCCTCGATCATCAGTGTCTATCAAAGTTAGCTCATACAAAATTAGGAAACCTTCATCAGAAGTGTCAAAGTATTTGGAAACTATGAAGGAAAATATTAGAAAATCGAGTGCATCTCGTTCTTCTCATGAGCCAACATTAAGATATCGAGGAGTGTGAAGAAGACGGTGTCATGTATAATCGGCGAATGGCTTTAGTTAAACTAGGAGTTCCAATATACAAGCTTGAGGATGTTCCTCCTAAATTTAAGAATGGGAAGCTGTTCATGACATCTGTACAACTTAGCAAACAACCTGCCCCGCTCAAAAGAATGCATGAGTGGTACATCCTTGCCAGCACAAAATATGATCTTTCTTGCGTCACATTTCGTATTCCAAAAGATGCATTCTGGAGCACTGGAGCAGATAGACGAGTCATTTTATTTGAAGAGCTACATCCCCTTTTCCACCGGGGCATGCTCGAAATCAACCTGCTACTCATCTGGTGCTTGTAAGTGCCTATTTTGCATTTGCTTTTCTTACTACTCGCATACACATTTCATGAGATTATAACAATTCTGGACTTCTTCAATAGGATGCAATACATGGATAATAAACGCAAGACAGGTATCCATGACCCTACACGGATTGCAAAGACGCTATTCGACGTCAAGGTGGATCGAGACTCAGCAAAGTTCAAGCACATGAAAAAAAAGAATTTGAAAAAGCAATCGCAAAACTTAAGAAGGATAGAAGGACATAAGTTACAGCTTACATAGGACATGCAATGTTTAACTTTGTTAGAGACGGCAAGGACCTCGTAAAGGCTTCATACCACTTCGAGTAAGTTCGACACATGACATTTAAGTAGCAATTATTGGTAATTGTTAACACGTGTGTTTGTATGTTTGTAGTGATCACTACAGAATGATCTTCATCAAGCCAACGCATGGAATGACAACAGTCTTGGACTCGGCCGATTACCCACCAGATCGTTACAAAGATTTCCTTTCCATTTTGAAACTGTACGTTTATTCAATAATTTTAATTTACACACATTTAGAATGTGTTGACAAGTTTTATATGACATTTCTTGTATTACAACGCTTGGCGGTTTTACACGGAATAGCTTGGCGGTAAGATACCTTCTAATACGAATGCATTGGACATTAAAACGTATTATGCTTGTGCGAAGCAGCCTGCTGGGAGTGTCTTATGTGGGTATTATGTATGCGAGCATCTTCAGACCGCCAGCGAATATAGAGTGAATCATGAGGATGTAAGTTATCCTTAATGTCGATATCTTATTTTTTTACTTTTGAGTTTCATTTTATTGTAACTAGCATAGTTTAATACCTATATTCTCTGCTGTTCAATATTACCAGAAACATTATTTTCATATTTTGATTCCAACTTCAAAATTCAATTGCTCATAGTACAACTGCTCCAAAAATACCAAATAATTTCCTATATACTCTCACTTTGATCTATACTTTGAGATTGTTCAAACCAACACATTCTAAATCTTGTTATGTGTTTCATTGCAGCATACGAAGAATGTGAATGAAGAATGGCCGGTTTGTAGAAGTATTCCTAGTGGAGGAGCCAACAAGATTGTTGCTGAACTCTGTCAATTCATTCCTCGCGAAATTTTGCACAAAAGAGGGGAGTTCTTTGATGAGCATAGTGCAATAGCTGATGTGCCAGAACTTTGCGACTATGCCAATAGAAATAATTTTTAGCGAAAGCTTGTAAACTATGAGATGAGTTGTATGTGTAACTTGTACATATGTATATTGTTTTAGTGAAATTGACTTCTGTGAGATGACTTCTGTGATGATATTGTTGACTTCTGTGATGATATTGTCGACTTCTGTTCTGTGATTATATTGAATTGACCTGGAAATTAGAAATAACAACAACTAGTACTGCATAGGTTATACCTTATCACAGGCGGTTATTTACCAACAACTAGACCTGCCTGTGAAAAACAATTACCACAGGCGGCTAGATATAGGTAAAGAACCATCTGTGATAACCTAATTATCACAGGCGGTTACTATTATGGTAGAAACCGGCTGCGATAAACTATCTTCACAGGCGGCTCGATGTAGGTCAAGATCCGCCTGTGATAACACAATTATCACAGGCGGTTATATATGCTGCACGACCCGCCTGTGATAACATATCTTCACAAGCGGCTAGCCTAAGTAAAAAACTGTCTGTGATAATGTGTCTTCACAGGCGGTTTCACTTCTCCGCCTGCGAAATTGCAGATTATCACAGGCTCTTCGTTTCAAGCAGTTTTAAAAACCGCGTGTGATAATAGGTTTGGAGCCGCCTGCGATGAGGCTTATTGTAGCAGTGCAAGTTCTTCAAGTAATGACTGTATCCAGATAACCTTGGTTGTGGCATTTGCTAGGGCCTTATATCTGTCTCGATACTCGATCTAGACACGGTTTGTTGCTTTCTTGCACACCAAGAGATGAGGTTTGAACCAAAATATATTGCAAAGCCACCAGTGGACTTACGATCTTCTAAGGAACCGACCCAATCCGAGTCTAAAAATGTATCTATGCTCGATGATGTGGATTTGCTAAACAACAACCCGGTGCTATAAGTGTTTTTGACATATCTTAAAATTCGCTTTGCTACTGTCCAGTGCGATGTAGTAGGAGAGTGCAAATATTAGCATATCTTGTTTATCGAAATCACTATGTCAGGTCTTGTGAGAGTAAGGTATTGGAGCCCACCAACAATGCTACAAAATCTTGTATTGTCTTCGGCATTAAGAGGACTTCCTTCATGAGCTGGTAGCTTTTTCGTGCTTGAAAGGGGAGTTGGTGCTTCCTTGCAATTCTTCATACCAACCTTAGTCAGTAGATATATGTCATACTTCTCTTGTGTGAGAACCACTCCTTCTCTTGTTTTCTTGACTTCAATTCCTAGAAAGAAATGTAAGTCTCCAAGATCTTTATGAGCAATGTATGAGTTTAGTACCTTTAGTAATCTTGAGATTGTTTCTTGAGATGAACCCGTCACAATTATGTCATCTACATACACCAACATATACATTACTGCAGCATGGTTGGTATAGATAAATAATGATGTGTCAGCCTTCAATGCCTTGAATCCAAACTCAAAAATATTTGAGCGCAACCGAGGATACCAAACCCTAGGGGCTTGTTTTAGTCCATACAGCGCCTTATCCAACTTGCATATGTATGTAGGCACATTTTATCTTCAAAACCAGGAGGTTTTTTCATGTAGACCTCTTCTTCTAAAATGTCATGTAAGAACACATTTTTCACGTCTAGTTGCTTCAAGTTCCACGCTCTTGTCACTACAATAGACATGACTAGTCGAATTGTTGCTGACTTCACCACTTGGTTGAACGTGTCTTCACAATCTACCCATATCATTGCTTGAAACCTTTTGCTACCAACGTGACTTAGTATCTATCTATAGTATCATCAACTCTCTTTTTGATTTTATACACCCATTTACAATCTATCACATTTTTCTTTTCATACCAGATGCCAAGTCTTGTTCTTTATGAGTGCATCATATTCTTCCTCCATGACCTTCCTCCAACATTTATTTTCAAGAGCTTTGGTCACATTCTCTGTTCCCCTGTTGATGCCAAGAAACCATACCGAATAAGCCCAGGAAACAATTTTTTCAGATTTGTTATACCTTTTTGTAGTTGAGTTTGTGGTCTGTTTGATTGTGGCTGCTGCTGCGCCACAGAAGATGCGGAGCCAGTCGGCGTGGATGAGGTGTCCCTGTCTGATTCATTGATCTGGCTGTCGGTGCCTGTGGTATTTAATCTGTCCCCACCAGATTCGAGGGCGTGACCCGCATGGGAGTCAGCACCTGTCCTAGCTGCTGGCCAAACACGGCAGGCGGATATCCATGTGGTCCCATGCGCTGATTTAATACCGGGGAATTGGACCTAACTTTCTGGGATCGCGAGCCGCGTCTGCTCACCATTACATCAAGCGAATCAAGCTCGATCTTTATGCTCACCTGGTGGTTGTTATTCCATACTGATAACTCATCATTCCATGGGCCGATTTGCTCCGGATTTCCTCCATTATTTCCTACAAAGACATTCTCACGTGCATACTCATCATGCAACTCAGCATAGGGATTATTCACTTTATCATTGCTTATGTAACCCTCGTGATCAAGGAATTTAAACCGAATATTTTCCGACAAGAGAAGGATTTCTTGCCATAGGAGTTTACCAGCATTTGGATGGGGATCACAGAATGGAAATTATTCTCATCAAACACCACATTCCTAGATATATAAACATGACCAAATTTTGTGTCAAGACACTTTACTCCTTTATGTCATGGACTATATCCAAAGAATCCACACTTGGTTGACCAGAATGCAAGTTTCTTTTGGTTGTACGGTTTAAGATTCGGCCAACAGGAACAAACGAAAACACGGAGGTTGAGTAGGATGGTTTTATGTCAAGGAGTTGCTAAAAAAGGCGTGCTATAGTTTGGTGTGTTGCCAGGTAGAATATTTATCAAATAAGTGGTGGTGAGGAAAGCTTCGTCCCAAAACTTTAGAGGCATTCCAGCATTTGCTAGCAATGTGAGACCCATCTTAACAATATGGCGATGCTTACGCTCAGCCGAGCCATTTTGTTGATGTGCATGGGGACAAGACACATGACGCAAGATTCCATTCTTTTGAAAAAAAATGATCAAGTTTTTCATATCCCCAATCCGATTGTATGGGTCGAATCTTTTTGTTGAATTGTATCTCAACAAGGATTTGAAAGCTTTGAAAAACACTAAGCACATCATATTTCCTTTTAATGAGATATATCCAAATAAACTTTCTACAATCATCGATGAAACATAAATAATATTCAATATGTCTAACAGATGTTGGAGCTTTACCCCATACATCTGAAAAGATCAATTGAAGGGGAGAACTAGACACACTAGTGGATATGGAATAAGGCAAGTGATGACTTTTTTCAGGTTAGCATGAGTTATGCACCATATTTTGACTAGACTCGTTTGTAAAGCCAAATTTATTTGTAGTAGCTATTTTCTTGATAATCTGAGATGGTGGATGTCCTAATCAGTTGTGCCATCTAGAGAAAGAAACTTTGATAGAACTAAGTGCACTTTTATTTGATCTCCAGTCCTGGGGAATGAAGGGGTAGAGACCGTTCCTACATCTGCCTTGAAACAAAACCCTCCTCATGACCTAATCCTTGATCAAGAAAAACCATAGGTGAAACTCTATAAACGTGTGATTATCATGAGTAAAACAATGATCTGAAAGAAAATTCTTGGCAGTACTAGGAACATGAAGAATATTTTCAAGTTTAAAATTATTTTGAGGGGTATGAATAAGTCAACGACCAATGTGACTGATGCACATACTTGCGCCATTTGCATTGTGGACTTGTTCTTTGGCCTCAATATCTTTCCTTTGTTGACATATTGTCCATCTCACCCGTAATGTGGTTCGTACCTCCACTATCCATATACCAATTTGTGTCAATAAGGTATGTGGAGTTCACTGAGCCGGCCACGCTTTCCTCCGTTTTATACTCCTCTTCAAATCGGTGCCAACATGGTTGCCGTATAACCCACTTTAAGATAGATCTGATAGGTTGGCCTCCCATTGCTTCGATTGTTGTTCTTATAGCCTCCAGTCCACCTCTGGTATTACCACGATAGTTGCTTGGTGATCGTCCTCCACAGTTTCCTGGGTTGCGGCCACCTCCGCGACCACCTCTAGTGCTTCCACGATAAGAGGTGCCTCGGCCTCGTGACACCGCATTTGCTGATGACTGAAAAACATTTGAACAATCTCCTCCTTGAAGAAGTTCTTGATGAGTTTCAAAGTTGGACATCTGCCCAAACAAATCACTTTGTGTTACAGATGTCTTTTGAACATCCAATGCCGTAATGAGAGCATTGTAGTCCTGATCTCGCCCAGCAAAGATGTATGATACAATCACATCTTCTTGTAAAGGCTTTCCTACGCTAGAAAGTTCATTAGCATACCCAAGTATCTCAGCAAAATACACTGTGACTGATTTGTTCCCTATGGATGCATTTGCCAATCTTATTTGAAGATTGTTGATCCTTGATCTGGATTGCAATGCAAACATGTTCTCCAGTGCTGACCACACCTCTTGAGATGTCTTATACATCGTGCCTTGACTTAAGATCTGCTTGGACAGCGTTCCGAGAAGATAACCGAGGATCTCTTGATCCTGCGCGACCCATGCATTGTAGGTTGGGTTCTCAATCTTTGCACCTTTCTCTTGGCCAGCAGTCTGTTCCTCCAGTGCACTGATGGTCCCACTAGGTACCCATACAAGTGCACACCTCGCATTTGCGGAAGAACTTGAGCGTTCCAAAGAGAATTCTTCTCTTGTGTGAGTTTCTTCGTGGAAGATTTGCCAAGGAGAACCACCAGCGACATCGTGGTAGATGAGTTCGACGCCATGCAGCCAAGAGGTAGAACTCAAGCTTAGACGTGATGTGGAAGAACGGCTCTAATTACCATGTTGGAGTTTTAGGACGCATTGAACCCTTTGCCTCGAGCCGCATGTTTGTTTATATGGGATCAAAAAACCTGATTCGTGGTTTGTTACATGAAAAGTTTAGATCACCATCACAAGGATCTCAACAGTTTTGGTTTCAATAATCTCATTCCTAACTATCCTAGACCAAATATCGTCAGATAATTTCTTTCTATTCTAACAGAGGCTCCATAACATTGAGGGCGGTAGGGGGCTCGAGCCGTCGACCCCTGCTAAATTTAACCTTCTCAACGAGACCCTAAACAACTGCTTTGACTTGTGGGTGGTAGCGTTCATCGGTTGTGCAGTTATTGTTAAGTTACTATGCACTGATTAGTTGCCCTCAATATCTTAAGCTGATGAGGGATGATAGACAATTCACTTGTATCCTCACATGCAAGCTTCTTTAGGCTGCAAGTGTGGAATAGGAGTTGGGTGCAATTTTATTTTATTTTAATAAATTGCGCCCGCCATATTCGAACTCGAGACCTCTGACTCTGATACTATGTTAAGTTACTATAAGTTGATTAGTTGCCCTCAAAAGCTTAAGCTAATGAGGAATGATAGACAATTCACTTATATTTCAAACAGTTATGTGTAGGGTCAGCTCTTGATCTAGGCGGGAGGAGCGTCCAAATAGGACCTAAGTCGAGAGGGCCATGATTATTATACACTTTTATGTCTATTGTTTGGCTTACACTTTCACAAGTAAAAAATGGATCATGTACTGTTACAATATACGTGGCAGCTAAATTTACCACTACGAGCCACCACCACCTCATTTTGTTTGTGATTAAATCACGTGAGCATATGCTTAGAGCTGCGTGATCGTCGTTAGAATAATAGTCTCACATTGGGTTTTGTACCAAGGGGGTAACCTGACTCCCTTACAAATATGTTTCCACATATTTCTATCAATTGTGAGCCGAGTGCAGCAAAGCAAGTGAGCGGTCACAACTCTTTTTTACATCAACGATTGTGCAAAAAAAGCGAGCATAATTGTGTGACCGACTATGTTACAAAGTAGATTGAATAAATTGACTATATGTTGTTTTGAGAAGGGTATTTTGGACAACATTGATCTTGTATTATATTATATGATTTTGAAACAGCAAAACATTGGTGTCAATGAAGTTATTGTAACTTGGTTCTTGTTTTACATAATCATACGTTCATTGCAGCGTACATAGTTATTTTATTTTAATATTTTTTCATCTTTATGTTATAATATAATATACTCAAATATTTTAAAATATTAATAGATATCTCAAACTAAGAATATTATCTTCAGATGTTTTACAAATAAAGTGGACATTTTTACACTTTTATGCACATACATATCTGTAGTCTTAAGCGCTCATGCTCTCGATTCTGCTTTAGTTCCAGTTTGGAACAAGGGATTCTCATAGGATTTTTGAAGATTCCTCTGGAAAGGATCAATAAAAATTGTCGGTGTTTTAAAAACCGACTAGTACATTCTGATTGAATCACGTTTGTCTCTGTATGGCTAGCTGCAAAGAAGAAGAGATTTATCCTGGTACGAGCAAAAAAGCCCTGCATCCAGAGAGAATCTTCTGTGATCTTTGTTAGCTCAAAAGGTGACAGAAAAGGCGACAGAACATATTACAGGCTGGTCTTACCCAAGTATATGAACTCTAAAAAAGTAGGAACAACTATGAAAGTAATGCGTAAACATAAACATGCACGTGTGTATGAAAGTAAAGCACGAACGCAAGTGCATCAAAGGAAAAGGGTGCAAGAACACCAAAGGAAAAAGTGCGTAAGTAAATGAGTAAGGTAATGCGGAAAGTAAAATGCGTATAGTAACGCGAATATAGGGTGAATTCGCTCCCCCACGCTAAAGGCCTTGGGGGTCCTGTTATAGTGGGGTGAAGCGACTCTATCTATCCGATATTCCTCATAGTGGGGCCAGTTTTATAGTTTTTGTTCTATGTATCCAGTCTGTTGGAAGCTTTGTCTTGGCTTTTTCATGGTATCTAAGGCACCGTCTTGTGGGTGAAGTTACCGCCCCTCTCACGATGGATGGGACAGATGGTAGGCTTATCCTGCAAGAGGTCACATCGCGGGTTCATCCCCCTGCCAAAGTTACCGCGCTCATCGTCCGTCATAAGTGCCCCCAACTACCCGCCGAGCCCGGGAGGAATTGTTCGCCCAACCTTTTGGTCGAAACTTGGACGGGTTAAACCACTACCTCGTATGGCCGTGACAATTGTGGCAGGCCCCTCCTCAAACAGAGGGTAGCTTCAGTCCGTAGCCGCGTAGTGGTCACATATCATCGGGTCCCGTATGTTTGATACCCGGGTACAGAACTCCTGCAGTCGCCCTCGAGCCTTCGTCTGAGTCTTCGTGGAGTTGGTTGTAGGTTGAACTTCCCTCGTGTCGGGGACCCTGAAAAACAAAAGCAAAAAAACGTGTTAGTATCATTTCGATTACACGCCTGACCACTAGCGGCCCAAACTAATTTGGACGGGACACACACGTCCCATCGTTGTTAGCCGAGATAGCGTGGCGGACCCCGAGCCTCTTACGAGGTCCAGTTATTACCCACAGGTTTTACGCCTCGCTGATGAGCCGTTCATTTTCTCGGAGGGATGAGCAGGCCAAGAAGTCCTAGGGTAGGGTGAAAAATTCTACGCTCGGTGAGCTAATTAACGGGTGATCCAGTTAAAATCCGATTGGATCAGTTCGTCTCGGATGGCTAGAACCCATTGGCCGATGTTCGTTAGTGATGGAAGTACGTTGAGGCATGAATGCCCACATTTTATAAATCTTCCTGGAGACATCATCATAGTTCGACGTCTCGAGGGACCTGAGTGGATCAAGAACCAACCCATTACTAGGATACTAAGGAGTCGCGAAGCTAAGACCTGGACATGAATGGTTAGAGATGTCAGGGGAGCATGACTCCCGAGTACGCACTTACACCGGCCATCTCGAGTCATTCATCCCTCACTCTTGTTCGTTCGGGGTAGAAACACTACAACTTGCCAGACAAGTAGGCACCCCGAACTAAAATGGCCCTAAAAGTGAGCCAAAGAACTTACCTATTTACCTAGGCCCGCTAGCCTGTGAGTGCAGCGCTGCGGGAGATGAGGAGGCTCCGTATGACTTGGAGTCAAGGCCTGTATTACTCAAATGAAAGGCGGACCGCTAGGACTGTTCAATTGATCTCAAGTTTTTGAAGAGATGCTCGATTCGAAGTGGCACTAGTTACGAGGGGTCGGGGGCCTGTGACATGCTCTGAGACGCTCCAGTCCACGAGCCTACCACGTATGACTGCCGAGGCGATGCATCGTAATGCCCCAAGTATGCCCTCGACACTTGTACGTGTTTTTAAAAACTCACGCCCGTAACCTCCTCGTCGGGCGCTACAAAAGATCCCGGCAATAAGAACCCTTACCTCCTCAGTGTTTCCATTTTGTCTCCCGATCCACGTGCCTGGTCGTTCTTTCTGCAAGATCGGAAGGTTTGAAAGTTGCCTAGAGGGGGGGGGGGGGGGGGGGTTAATAGGCAATATGACCTGAAATCACTTAATAACTGGGGCCGAACTAGTTTGGGTCAGGGCCGGGCTAGTCTGCTCAGCACACAGGAAAATCCTAAAAACTTGATTTTTCTTAGTTTTTAGTGGATCTTAGTTTAACAAAAGATGGATACAATATCTAGCAACCTAATACACTTCGGATTGACAAGTAAGAGTGATTAGATTGCAAGATTATGATGAAGAACAATATGAACACTAAAGGCAATTCTAGTGAATAGCAAAAGGTAAAGCGACAAGAGAGACACAAATTATCGTGAGGTTCAGCTTCACAAAGAAGCTTACATCCCCTTAAGAAGTACACGCAAGGACTGGATCTCACTTGACCCTCTTCTCACCGAGCCACCACACAAGGCCGACTTGGTTTCCACTAATCACAAGGGGTAATAACAATATTCTTGGGGCTTCTCACAAGTTGAGCCTCCCATAAATGATCAACAACAAAGAGCACACGAAGATCAATAGCCACAAGCCACAAAATGCAACACCAAGTGCAATAGATCAAACTGAGAGCCAAAGCAAGATGATCTTCCTTCTCTCCCCTTCAAAAATCCTAATCTTCTCAAGATTTGGTTTTAGAGGGCAAGTAGGCAGAGTAGAAGGATTAGAATGGCTCAGGAATGCTTGTGGCGGTGCTAGGGTTCAAGAGTTCTAAGTTAGAGGTCGGTGGTCCCCTTTTAAAGGGGTACTGAAATCTTACTACTGCCAGCATTCATTGTGCAGACTAGTCCAGCGAGGACCCCGAACTAGTCCGGCCTAGTAGGACCATGCTACGCCACACTCTATATAGGGTGACGTACCCTCCAACATTTGAATTTCAAATGATCATGGCACCATGAACTAGTCCGAGCTAAAACGGACTAGTTTGAACTCAGACATAAACTTCTAGTCCGGCTGAAAATGGACTACCCTGGGATGTCCGGACTATTTCGACTTCTGTAGCGGACAAGTCCGACCTCCCAGGACTTAGCTCTGAAAACTCACCAAGTGTAGAATGGACTAGTCTGTCCCCAAACAGACAAGTTCAAACTCACACAAAAACTCTTAGTCCGTCCCAAAATGGACTACCCTGGCACACCCGGGCTAGTTCGACCCTTAGGCCCAAACAAGTTCGGTCTCCTGGGAATTCTCTCAACAAGGCTTCTCACTTAGGTTTTCTCTCAACCACGACTTTGAGACCTCTTTTATGATCTCAATACACTTGATACACACACCCTCACACATAGAGAGATAGTCTAAACTCAACACATAAGAAACCCTAATTTTTATGCTTGAGTCTTCGACGCCCATTTCAATCTTTTCCTTTTTGAGGGATTTTCTTTCATTTAAATCATCACACATGTGGTTAAGATCAACTGAGCTCATTAGTCTCTTAATTTTTCGTCATCAATCATCCAAAACCCATGGGGATGCCTAGACGTACTTTCAATCTCCCCCCTTTTGGTGATTGATGACAACACATTAAGCTTCAACAAAAATGATATAAATTGGTTTTCATAGCAAGTGTGTGTATGAGTAACTCCCCCTCAATGTATGCATCATGAATGAAAGATTTCAGAGAGTCATCATACATACACATGTTATGGTGATGTGCCTATTTGCTGTGTTCATAATTTGTGATAAGACAATGAAAGAAATAGGAAATTTTAAGCATCACATCTCAAATAAGCATAGCAAACATCATGATGTGCATACAACCCTTAACACAAGTCAAGTCTTACACAAATTGAAATGCAAGTTTTAAAACATAATACAAGTCCATAGGATCAACAAGAGAGACAACAATCCTAAAGAAAGGACCCTTCCATTCTCTCCCCCTTTGGCATCAAGACACCAAAAAGGAAAAGAGGAAGGATGTGACGCCCGGTTCCGAAAAATGAACCAAGCTAACGCATATGTGTGCCCAGGATGTTCAACACACATACACGAGTGATTCACAAATGATAAACAGATAATTATCACAGCTCAAATTATTAAATAAGTACTCTTATTACATATTTCATTATATCCTCGAACACAAGCTCTAATGAATATTAATGACAGGTTCAACTAATGCAGCGGAAATAAACTAATTAAGCAACTAAGCAAAAGGGATAGCGCAGCTCCAATCAACACCACAGGCAAAGCTGACGGTAGACACGGCCTAGAACTCCGCATTATCGCCATAAAACTCACAATTCTGACCTGCAACTGTTGGGGTGGGGGATTGCAAGAGTGAGTACATGTCGTACTCAGCAAGTGTGGAAAGTATGACATGTGGATGATTCAAATGACGACAATAATAATGGCAAAGTGCTGAAAAGTACAGTAAAACATTTGAAAAGCAATATATTATATTTATGTGTAAGTAAACCCATCATTAACCATGTAACCATAATAATACCAGTCCATAATTCACCATTACCAATAACCATAATCGATGTCATAAACCATAATTCCATCTCATAACAGTAACCATAATCATAATATCAACCATAACCATTACCAAACCATAACCATCCCAAATCCCAATTTCCCTCTAATCATGGAAGTTGTCCAGGTGCTCATAACCGGGAGCACGGCTATCATGATAGTTTTATTTAACTCTGCAGAGTTTGTACCTCTTTACCCACGTGTTCGTGATTTCATCACCTTTCAGCGACTAAGAATCTCCCTTATGCCCATGACCCGTCGGTCACATTACACACTTCCGTTGGTGTGTGGCCAAGAGATCACAAAATAGCCTTTACAAAGGGATTACTAGCCTATTTAGACCCCACTGAGGTTTCACCGGTGGCGATGCCTCCAACTGAGCACATCTTCAACCAAGGGCCCCCTCTTGAGCCATTCGGATCCCAGGGTAGTCCCACTAATCATCAACAAACCCAATCCGACTACCCCTTCCCTGAGCATCCACATTGGTCCGAACAGCACTAACAAAGCCCTAATTAATCGGCTACGCCGCACCCATACTTGGCCTCGTGGTGGCACTGTAGTCCTGGCCTATTCTCGCATGAACCGGTCCTTAGATCTAAAGCAAGCAAACCACCATAACATCCAACCCATCCACATACCAGGCTTGCTTAGATCACCCATCAACATACCGTATCGACCAGTTCACATTAACCCGAATATCATTAATGCATAATTAAATATGTAGTGTCGCTTTCCCATCCCAATTAATCAAGCGAGGCAAAAAGGTAAAAACCCTTCCCGACTCTCTACCATAAATTCCAGGTGACAAGGGTGGTCAAACAAATCTAGTAAACTTCCTATCATAGGATTCCCATCAAATTGACATAGCATGCAGTTTTGCAAACAAAACATTTATTTTAAAACAGGATCAATATGCTTCAAGGACACTTGCCTTGCTCCGACGGATGGGGTTGCTCAAGCGCTTCGAAATCTTGATTCTGAAAATCCTCGTACACGATCTCTTGAGCACTTCCCTCTACTTGTGATCACACATACAAGAATATGCATACAAATCAATATGATGCACACGTATTAATCAACATGCGATGACATGCATGCATGCAAGGTACAATAATTAATTATCTATAGTTGTTTATTAATTAGATGCAACTAGTTCATACGTGTTCATATGAGTTTACGGGGGTTTTAGCGGGGATTAACACTGCTGAAAATAAAAAGACGATGCAATAAAAATCAATTCACGTCTATTAGATTCAATATGGTCGCTAAAACTCGCATTGGGAACATGGCCTACCGTAGATGCGATGGCTTCGATGATCGCGGGACGGGGGTGACGCGTAGACGAAGTAGATGCGTCCTCCGGCGGCACGACGACAGCGGCGCGATGGCGACGTCGATCTCCGGCGAACGGTGGGGCCCTCCTCTTTTTCTTCCTCTTCTTCCTTTTTTTTTCTTTTTCTTCTTCTGGCGGCGGCAGCTCTGGTCCCCTTTTTTTTTCTCTGGCGGCGCGGCTCTATGGGCGGCGGCGTTTCTGGGATCGGGGGAAACCCCTAGGGACCTACGGTCCTTTTTATAGGGGCAGACTAGGGCCGGCACGGAGTCCGTGCGCGATGCGCGCGAGGGTGGGGCCTGGGAATCGCGATACGCGCGGGAGGGCGGGATTCGGCGGGGTTCAGCGGGAATCGGGCGGCGCAGCGCGTTTGGCGGGAGCGGCGGGAGTCAGGCGTGGGCGGGGCGCAGGCGCGGGAAGGCCGGGGTGGGGGCCACGCGGGCGGCGGGGCGGCGTGGGGCTGGGCGCCTCGGGCGCGTGCCGGTCGGCACGTGGGCGGGGCCCGGGCGCCTCGGGGCGTCAGGCAGCGGGCGGGGCCCAGCGGCGCGGTGAGCGTGGGCGTGGGGGCCGAGGCAGGCCGCGGTCGCCTCAGCCGCCTGGCCGCCCGGTTTTAGATTATTATTATAATATATTTTATTATTTATATTTTATTATTTATATTTTATTTATTTTATTTATCTTATTAATTTTATTTATTATTTTTTAATATATATATTTATTATTATATATAATTTATTTATATATATCTCTTTTTTTATATATTATTATTTTATTATTGATATTTATTCCCTAATACATGTTTTAGGCTATAATTATTAATTTCTATTTCTTCTTTTGACTACATACATTTGTATATATATGCTCCATCTTTTATGTTTTATTATTTTTCTTTTATCCTACTAATGTTTAATGCATGATCATGTATGCTATGCAGGATGCGAAAATTTAGGGTGTTACAAACCTACCCCCCTTAAAGTGAATCTCGCCCTCGAGATTCAACAGCGTGGAGAAAAGATGCGGGAATTCTGCCTTCAGGTCTTCTTCACGTTCCCACGTAGCTTCGGCTTCTGTATGGTGTTTCCATTGCACTTTACACCAATGGATCCTCTTATTTCTCGTGACCCTTTCCTTCACGTCCAAGATCTTGATAGGTTGCTCGACATAAGACAAATCCTCCTGAAGTTCTAACTCGTCCATCGGCACTTGTTCTTCTGGCACCATGAGACACTTCTTGAGTTGAGACACGTGAAACACGTCGTGTACGTCTGAAAGATGAGCTGGCATCTCCAACTTATATGCTACTTCTCCTCTCTTGTCCAAAATCTTGAATGGTCCAATATAACGAGGTGCGAGCTTGCCCCTTATGTTAAACCTCTTATGACCTCTCATAGGTGACACCTTGAGGTAAACAAAATCTCCTATTTCAAAAGTCAAACTCCTTCGCCTATTATCAGCATAACCTTTTTGTCTTGATTGGGCAGCCCTCAAGTTTTCACGAATTATTTGGACTTGCTTTTCGGCTTCTTGCAACACATCCGGACCAAATACTTGAGTTTCTCCTGCCTCATTCCAGAATAAAGGTGTCCTACACTTCCTCCCATAAAGTGCTTTATATGGTGACATTTTCAAGCTTGCTTGGTAACTAGTTGTATGAAAATTCTGCGTATGGCAAGCTTTTATCCCAACTTTTCCCATACTTTAATGCACAAGCTCTTAACAGGTCCTCCAAAATCTGATTTGTCCTCTCGGTTTGTCCATCCGTTTGAGGATGATATGCTGAACTAAAATTCAACCTCGTTCCCAAGGCTTCATGCAATTTTTGCCAAAATCTGGAGGTAAATTGAGAACCTCTATCCGAGACTATCTTCTTCGGGACTCCATGTCGACACACAATATGCTCCATGTATATTTCGGCCAATTGTGCAGCTGTATATTTGGTCTTCATAGGGAAAAAATGAGCTGACTTGGTTAAGCGATCCACAATTACCCAAATTGAGTCATATCCGGACTGAGTACGTGGTAACCCAACTATGAAGTCCATTCCAATTTCTTCCCACTTCCATTCTGGAATCTTCAACGGTTGCAATAATCTGGCTGGCCTTTGATGTTCCGCCTTGACTCGTTGGCACACATCACACAGTGCTACGTATTCAGCTATGTTCTTCTTCATGCTATTCCACCAATAGCAAGTCTTCAAGTCTTTGTACATCTTCGTACAACCAGGGTGAATTGAGTATGGCGAGTCATGTGCCTCCTTTAATATTGTTTCTCGAATATGCTTTACATTAGGCACAACAATTCTCTTTCCAAGCCATAAGGTACCATGTTCGTCTTCATCAAATCTGAATTCTCTCCCTTCTTTGATTCTTTCCTTGATTTCCTTGATCTCCTCATCTGTGGTCTATGCTTCTCGAATTTCTTGCTCCGAGGTCGGATTTAACTCCATCATCTCCATCTCATTTACAAACCCGAGGTTCAACCGTTCAAACTCCTTACATAACTCGGACGGTAACTCTCGAACTGTAAGTTGATGGCTTACTCCCTTTCTACTCAAGGCATCGGCCACTACATTGGCTTTTCCCGGATGATAGTTGATTCCCACATCATAATCCTTGATGAGCTCCAACCATCTTCATTGCCTCAAATTCAGATCAGTCTGTGTGAAAATATACTTAAGACTCTTGTGATCCGTATAAATTTCATACCTATGTCCAAGAATATAGTGTCTCCAAATCTTCAGTGCATGTACCACAGCTGCAAGTTCTAAATCGTGTGTCGGGTAATTCTGCTCATGTTTCTTCAATTGTCTTGACGCATAGGCGACCACTTGACCTTCTTGCATCAATACACATCCAAGTCCTTGTCTTGATGCATCACAATAGATGTCAAAACTCTTGCTTACGTCTGGTAATACTAAAACCGGCGCGATTGTCAACCTTTTCTTTAACTCCTCAAAGCTATCCTGACAAGCTTGAGTCCATCAGAATGCCTTCCCTTTCATGAGTAATTCGGTCATAGGCTTGGCTATTTTGGAGAAATCCTTGATGAATCGGCGGTAATATCCAGCCATTCCAAGCAAACTCCGAATTTCCTTGACATTCTGTGGCGGCTCCCACTTCAACACATCTCTCACCTTTCCGGGGTCAACCGATACTCCTCCTCCTGAGATTATATGACCCAAAAATGGCACCTCTTTCAACCAAAACTGGCACTTGCTGAACTTTGCATACAATTGATGCTCCCCCAATTTTTGCAACGTAAGCCTCAAGTGTTCCTCGTGTTCCTTCTCGTCCTTCGAGTAGATCATAATGTCATCAATAAACACCACAACGAACTTGTCCAAGTACTCCATGAAGACTTTATTCATGAGGTACATAAAGTAGGCAGGCGCATTTGTCAATCCAAAAGACATCACGGTGTACTCATAAGATCCATACCGTGTCCTAAAAGCTGTTTTGGGTATGTCCGATGGCCTAATCTTCATTTGAAAGTATCCCGACCTCAAATCAATCTTGGAAAATACACAGGCACCTTTCATCTGATCAAACAAATCCTCTATACGGGGCAAGGTGTACTTGTTCTTGATTGTTACCTCGTTGAGAGCTCGGTAATCCACACACATCCTTTGCGTTCCATCCTTCTTGTCTACAAATAGAACGGGCGCTCCCCAAGGTGAAGAGCTAGGGCGAATAAAACCTTTCTCTAGTTGTTCTTGAATCTGCTTCTTGAGCTCTGCTAATTCCTTAGGAGGCATCCTATACGACCTCTTAGCTATAGGTGCAGTTCCAGGTATTAAATCAATAACGAACTCAATATCTCGATCGGGTGGCATACCTGGCAACTCTTCCGGAAACACATCCAAAAATTCACACACTACCGGAATCTCCTCAATTGCGGCACCGTCCACATGGTTCAGCTCCAATTGCTTCGGTGCGGTTTGAGATGCTTCAAATTCTACGGTGATCCCTTCCTCATTGGTCAACTTCACCGTCTTCGTGGCACACTCAATAACTCCATTGTGCTTCCTTAACCAGTCCATACCAAGTATAATGTCCAATCCTTGAGAATCCAAAACAATGAGGTTGGCGGAGAAGTCTACCCCCCTTATTCTAAGGCTTACTTTTGGACATACTATATTTGTCCTCATCTCTCCTCCAGGAGACTTAACCAACAAAGTAAACTTCATATGGGAGATAGGCAAACTATACTTGGCAACATACTTCCATGCAATGAATGAATGCGATGCTCCAGAATCAAATAACATAGTCGCGGGGTTGGAGTTGGCGAGAAACATACCAATGACCACATCATCCGCTTGTTGAGCATCCTCCGTAGAGACATGGTTCACGTTGCCACGAGCAAAGTTCTGCTGTCCACGACTTCCTTGTGGCTGTCCTCCATTAGGTCTTGGGTTTTGCCTCGGCGCATTGCTTCCTTGACCAAGGCCTGACTTAGGACATTGATTCGCAAAGTGTCCAGCTTCTCCACAAGTATAGCACCTCTTAACTCCACCAGAATTATTGGGACGAGCTTGGTTTTGAACATTTGCAGCAGGAAAATTAGCACGAGGCTCATAGGGCATTGGAGGCCTAGGTGCTTGCATAACAGGGCGCTGCTGCACAAACTGAGTTGGGCGCGGTGCATAACCAGGGCGCTGAGCAGGAATAGAGGAGCTGTAATAGGGTGCATTGGATGGTGCAAGGCGAGGGCGCACGTTACTCCCTTGTTGTTGTCCCTGGTGTGGCACCTTCCTCTTGTTGTCTTGTTCCATCTCACGGATCTTGTTCTCAACCACAATTGCTTTGTCCACAAGCTTCTGGAAATTGACATAATCACAATTGAGCAATTGCACTTGGATTTCATTGTTGAGGCCTCTCATGAACAGATATTTCTTCCGGCTGTCCCGACTAACATCCTCAGGCGCATACCTTGAGAGTTGAGTGAACTTATTGAGATATTCACTCACGCTTGATCTTCCTTGCCTTAGATTTTCAAAATCTTGCCTTCTCAGTATCATAACTCCTTCCGGCACATAATGAGAGCGGAGACTCTCCTTGAATTCCGCCCAGGTGATCCTCTCTTGATCCTCATGAGCATTGCATAGTGAATCCCATCAATCGGCGGCTGCTCCAACGAGTTGATGAGAAGCAAATAGGACCTTCTCTCGGTCACTGCATTGGACAATAGCAAGTTTCTTCTCCACGGACTTGAGCCAATCATCAGCATCCATAGGGTCGACAGCTTGAGCAAAGGTTGGCGGCTTAGTCCTCATAAACTCTCCCTATCGGTTATGAGGAGGCGGGGGTGGCGGTGGAGGCATGTAGGGCTGATTGTTGATGTTGCCAGCCTGCAGCTGTCCCATTGTCTCTATCATGGTCTGCATGAGCTGGTTTTGCATAGCCAAAACCTGCTCAATGTTGATAGCTCCATGAGCAGGTCCTTGTCCGTTGTTGTTCTGAGGCACTCCATTGTTCTCCTCCTCATTATTGACATCCCTCTGGTTGCGAGTCCTCACCATCTGAAGAAAAGCAATAGGTACGAATTTAGAAAACGTCCCCAACTATATGCATCAAGGGATATGAAACTAAACAGCTAGCTACACTAGCCTAGGTGGACATGGCAATGCTAAAGCATCCTAAAATCCTCTATTTAGCACACAAGCAAACAATATATATAGCAAACAACACTCCAAGCAAAAAAAACATTGATTCCTGAGTGCTCCTATGTGCTCTAAAGTGTCCATTCTATCTAGGCTGCGTCCTACGGTCAACCTGTGGCTCTGATACCAATCTGTGACGCCCGGTTCCGAAAAATGAACCAAGCTAACGCATATGTGTGCCCAGTATGTTCAACACACATACACGAGTGATTCACAAATGATAAACAGATAATTACTACAACTCAAATTATTAAATAAGTACTCTTATTACATATTTCATTATATCCTCGAACACAAGCTCTAATGAATATTAATGACAGGTTCAACTAATGCAGCGGAAATAAACTAATTAAGCAATTAAGCAAAAGGGATACCGCAGCTCCAATCAACACCACAGGCAAAGCTGACGGTAGACACGGCCTAGAACTCCACATTATCGCCATAAAACTCACAATTCTGACCTGCAACTGTTGGGCTGGGGGATTGCAAGAGTGAGTACATGTCGTACTCAGCAAGTGTGGAAAGTATGACATGTGGCTGATTCAAATGACGACAATAATAATGGCAAAGTGCTGAAAAGTACAGTAAAACATTTGAAAAGCAATATATTATATTTATGTGTAAGTAAACCCATCATTAACCATGTAACCATAATAATACCAGTCCATAATTCACCATTACCAATAACCATAATCGATGTCATAAACCATAATTCCATCTCATAACCGTAACCATAATCATAATATCAACCATAACTATTACCAAACCATAACCATCCCAAATCCCAATTTCCCTCTAATCATGGAAGTTGTCCAGGTGCTCATAACCGGGAGCACGGCTATCATGATAGTTTTATTTAACTCTGCAGAGTTTGTACCTCTTTACCCACGTGTTCGTGATTTCATCACCTTTCGGCGACTAAGAATCTCCCTTATGCCCATGACCCGTCGGTCACATTACACACTTCCATTGGTGTGTGGCCAAGAGATCACAAAATAGCCTTTACAAAGGGATTACTAGCCTATTTAGACCCCACTGAGGTTTCACCGGTGGCGATGCCTCCAACTGAGCACATCTTCAACCAAGGGCCCCCTCTTGAGCCATTCGGATCCCAGGGTAGTCCCACCAATCATCAACAAACCCAATCCGACTACCCCTTCCCCGAGCATCCACATTGGTCCGAACAGCACTAACAAAGCCCTAATTAATCGGCTACGCTGCACCCATACTTGGCCTCGTGGTGGCACTGTAGTCCTCGCCTATTCTCGCATGAACCGGTCCTTAGATCTAAAGCAAGCAAACCACCATAACATCCAACCCATCCACATACCAGGCTTGCTTAGATCACCCATCAACATACCGTATCGACCAGTTCACATTAACCTGAATATCATTAATGCATAATTAAATATGTAGTGTCGCTTTCCCATCCCAATTAATCAAGCGAGGCAAAAAGGTAAAAACCCTTCCCGACTCTCTACCATAAATTCCAGGTGACAAGGGTGGTCAAACAAATCTAGTAAACTTCCTATCATAGGATTCCCATCAAATTGACACAGCATGCAGTTTTGCAAACAAAACATTTATTTTAAAACAGGATCAATATGCTTCAAGGACACTTGCCTTGCTCCGACGGATGGGGTTGCTCAAGCGCTTTGAAATCTTGATTCTGAAAATCCTCGTACACGATCTCTTGAGCACTTCCCTCTACTTGTGATCACACATACAAGAATATGCATACAAATCAATATGATGCACACGTATTAATCAACATGCGATGACATGCATGCATGCAAGGTACAATAATTAATTATCTATAGTTGTTTATTAATTAGATGCAACTAGTTCATACGTGTTCATATGAGTTTACGGGGGTTTTAGCGGGGATTAACGCTGCTGAAAATAAAAAGACGATGCAATAAAAATCAATTCACGTCTATTAGATTCAATATGGTCGCTAAAACGCGCATCGGGAACATGGCCTACCGTAGATGCGATGGCTTCGATGATCGCGGGACGGGGGTGACGCGTAGACGAAGTAGATGCGTCCTCCGGCGGCACGACGACAGCGGCGCGATGGCGACGTCGATCTCCGGCGAACGGTGGGGCCCTCCTCTTTTTCTTCCTCTTCTTCCCTTTTTTTTCTTTTTCTTCCTCTGGCGGCGGCAGCTCTGGTCCCCTTTTTTTTTCTCTGGCGGCGCGGCTCTATGGGCGGCGGCGTTTCTAGGATCAGGGGAAACCCCTAGGGACCTACGGTCCTTTTTATAGGCGCAGACTAGGGTCGGCACGGAGTCCGTGCGCGATGCGCGCGAGGGTGGGGCGCGGGAATCGCGCTACGCGCGGGAGGGCGGGATTCGGCGGGGTTCAGCGGGAATCGGGTGGCGCAGCGCGTTTGGCGGGAGCGGCGGGAGTCGGGCATGGGCGGGGCGCAGGCGCGGGAAGGCCGGGGTGGGGGCCACACGAGCGGCGGGGCGGCGTGGGGCTGGGCGCCTCGGGCGCGTGCCGGTCGGCACGTGGGCGGGGCCTGGGCGCCTCGGGGCATCAAGCGGCGGGCGGGGCCCAACCGTGCGGTGAGCGTGGGCGTGGGGGCCGAGGCAGGCCGCGGTCGGCTCGGCCGCCTGGCCGCCCGGCGGGTTTTCCTCTTTTTTTTTAGATTATTATTATAATATATTTTATTATTTATATTTTATTTATTTTATTTATCTTATTAATTTTATTTATTATTATATATATATATTTATTATTATATATAATTTATTTATATATATCTCTTTTTTTATATATTATTATTTTATTATTGATATTTATTCCCTAATACATGTTTTAGGCTATAATTATTAATTTCTATTTCTTCTTTTTGCTACATACATTTGTATATATATGCTCCATCTTTTATGTTTTATTATTTTTCTTTTATCCTACTAATGTTTAATGCATGATCATGTATGCAATGCAGGATGCGAAAACTTAGGGTGTTACAAAGGAAGTCCTACAATGTAATCATCATCGTCGTCATCTTGTTGCTCATTGTCGCTCTCCATAGCCTCCGGATCTTCAATGTCTTCATTGCCATCTTCGTCGAGGGAGGGTGCCATCGTGGAGGTTCCATTGTCCTTGAAGCGAGCGAGTTCATCGGCGGTGAACTCGGGAAAAGGAGTCAACTATCCATCACGCTCTGCAGCGAGAGATAGGGGAACCCCGAGCTTGTCGCTTATCATCTTGAGATACTTCTCTTGGTGAAGATCCATGTGACGAGTTTGAATTTCCTCCTTCCGGCAAGAGGAGAAAAGTGCCTTGAAGCACTTGAAGAAGCTGCTTCTGGTTTGTGATGGAGGAGGAGGAGGAGAAGCCACAGGACGGGAAGAGGAGGCATTGGGTTGTTAGGACCCCCTTTTACCCTTTTCTCTTATGGTGATTGAAAGTCACCTAGAGGGGGGTGAATAGGCAATAAGACCCGAAATGACTTAATCAAACGAGATTAAACTCCTCAGGCCGGACTTGTCTGGACAGGGCTAGACTAGTCCGCTCAGCACAGGGTGAAAACCTAAAAACTTGGTTTCTACAAGTTATTTGCGGAATTTAAGTTCACCAAAGAGGTAAGCAATGTGTGGTAACCTAGTACAACTTAGATTGTGAAGTTAAAGCACTTAGGTTACAAGATTTCAACAAAGAGCAAAGTAAAGAGCAATATGAACAATAAGAACCCTAATAGCAATGCTAGTGATTATGAAATGTAAAATTACAAGTGAGACAAGATTTATCCCGTGGTTCAGCTCTACGAAGAAGCCTACATCCACGTTGAGAAGTCCACACAAGGATCGGGTCTCACTTGACCCTTCCCTCACCAAGCCACCACAATGGCCGGCTTAGTTTCCACTATATCAATGGGTAATCACCAAGTTTGATTGGGGCTGCTCACAAGTTGAGGCTCCCACAAATCAATACAATGAGGAGCACATGAAGCTCAACACACAAAAGCCACAAAACACAACACAATGTGAAAAGAGATCAAACCGAGAGCGAAAGCGCGATGATCTTCCTTCACTCTCCTCCCCAAACCCTAATCTCTTCAAGATTTGGGCTTAGAGGGCTAGTAGGACGAGTGGAAGGCTTTGTAAGGCTCTAGGTCACTTGTGGCGGTGCTAGGGTTCAAAAGTTATCAAATAGGGGTCGGGGGTCCCCTTTTTATAGGGGTCCCGACAACTAACCGTTGCCACCAGGGCAAACCCGGACTAGTCTGGCCCTGTGCCATAGACTAGTTCGACCTTTCGAGACCACCAACAATTTCACTTCATCGATCGACAAAACAGATGACGTGCGCGCCAACATTTGAATTTCAAACGACCACTGACAATACGGACTAGTTCGGTTCAAAATGAACTAGTCTGAAGTAGGACAAAAAGGTTTGGTCCATCCCAAAACGGACACAACTGGGTTTGGCTGGACTAGTCCGGTCACAGGGGCAAACTAGTCGACCCTCTAAGGTTTCCTCTCGGTTTATCTCACTAAGTCTCGAATGGACTAGTCCGTACCACACCGGACAAGTCCGAACTTTTCCAGAGAGCTTGGGTTCGTTCTAAAACGGACAAGTCCAATCTACTGGGACTTAGCTCCAACTCCACGAAGTGAAGAACGGACTAGTCCGTACCCATACGGACAAGTCCGATCTACTCCAGAGACCTTTAGTCCGCCCCAAAGCGGACTTCTCTGACTGCCCGGACTAGTCCGACCTCCTAGGGTTTTTCCTCATTTTGGCTTCTCACTTAGGTTTTTCTCTCAACCACCACTTTGAGCCCTCTATTATGATCTCAATGCACATTATACATCCACCCTCACACATGATACGGCTCACTTAAGCTCAATACCATAGAAACCCTAATTTCTACGCTTGAGTCTTTGGTGCCCGTTTCGATCTTTTCTTTTTGAAAGTTTTCGTCTCATTTCAACCATTACACCTGTGCTTAAGATCAACTCAGCTCATTAGTCTCTTAATTGTCTTCATCAATCATCCAAAACCCACGGGGATGCCTAGATGCACTTTCAATCTCCCCCTTTTTGGTGATTGACGACAACACATTCAGACTTCAACAAAAAGGATAATAATTTGTTTTCATAACTTTATTTGTATGAGTGACTCCCCCTGAATGTATGCATCATGAGTAAGAGAAATTGAGAGAGTTCTCATACATATACATGTTATGGTGGGGTGCCTAAGTAATGTGCTCATAAATTGTGATAAGGTACCAAACATGCAAGATGAAACATGTAACTCAAGCATAACATCACAATTTAGACAAGATACATGAATTAAGTCTTACAACAATTGAAATGAGAGTTTTTAAAACATATGTCCATAGTGGATCCATCTCTCCCCCATAAAACTATTATCTAAGTACCCCCCCTTTCCAAACTCCCCTCCTTTCTAAGTACCCCATCAATACCTCCCCCTTTGGCATCAAGACACCAAAAAGGAAAAGAAAGAAAGAAAGAAGACTCTTTAGATTTACTCCTCATCATCATCGGCGGCATCGTCGTCGTCTCCGTCTCCTTCTTGGTGCCCGCTATCGCTCTCCTTGGCTTCCGGGTCACCATTATCATCATCTTCGGACGGAGCCGCCGTAGAGGTATCAACATCACTGAATTAAGAAAGATCCTCGGTGGTGAACTCCGGGAATGGAGTCAACTCCCCATCACTCTCCGCGGCGGAAGACATAGGGATCTCCAGCTTGTCGCACATCGCCTTGAGATACTTCTCTGGGCAATGCTCCATGCGATGTTGCCTAACTTCCGCCTTCTGGCAAGAGGAGAATATATATTTGAAGCACTTGAGAAACTTGTTGCCGCATTGTGATGAAGGAGGAGGTGGAGGAGGAGGTGATGGCACAAAGTGTGAAGAAGAAGCGGGAGGATCAGCATTCTTCTTATGAGGGGCAGCCAGCTTCGGAGGAGGAATTTGAGGACGAAACCTTCTATGAATGATGTACTTCTTGAAGTGGAGCCCGGACACCTTCTCGATCATGTACATGATGTACGAAGCATAGCCACATGATCGGTTTGGAGTATGCGATATGTTGAAGATGTCATAGAAAATGTAGTCCACCACATTGAACCAGACATCTCCATCAATTAACACCATTAAGTGCCTCAAGTTACCTTGAACAATCTCCATCCTTGATGGCAATTGTCTTCTAGAGCACTCGGTTTAGGACACTGTAGAAGGGCTTGATTTTCCTTATGTGTCCGACCTCAAAAGGTACATGACTTGGATACATGTACTCCAAAGTGTCTCGATCAACTGGCCTTAGATTAGAGATGATGATCTCATTGTCCAGCTGGTCCTCCAAGTCAAGTAACTAAGCAAACTCCTAGTAGGTGGTGGAGTACTGCTCTTCGTGAGTCATCCAAGTGATCCTCCTGTCCCCGTTGGTGTGGAAGTAGACAATGGAGTAGAATTGAGCAATTACCTCCACATTCCAATCATACCGAAATGCCATGAACTTCTTCAAGCCATGGCGCTCTATGGCCTCAATCACAACATTGAAAGCCACATGATCCTTCTGGGCCATGTAGTCCCAATCAATCCACTGAGCATTTGTGACTGGAGTCTGCTTGGACATGTAGACTGTCCTGTAATAGTCACAATGGAAGTCACACCAAAAGCAGGGATCCACTGTGATCCTCTCCCTTTGGTAGACATTGATCTTCCTAAGCTTTCTTGCCTTCTCAGCCCCTTTGTCATTGAAGATGTTGGCATCGAAGGCCGCTGCACGGTTTGGATTCCTTGCAGGAGATGACATCCTCAAGGGACCAATGGGTTGAGAGGCACCCTTCTTGGCCTTGCTTGCTAGCTTTTTGGCAACTAGAACCCTCTTCTTGGGTGAAACATCCACTGGGGCCTTGCCCTTGTCCTTGGAGGTCCTTGCCTCTTGGGTTCTAGCATTCTCCCCCATAGTCAGAAGTCTCTTCTTCTTTGGGGCTGCCTCAGCTGCAGCAGAGTTGTGGGCTTCCCTTTGCTATTTCTTTGCTTACCTTACCTTCAATTAGGATTCGAGATATGTCATGACAAGCTGGTCCTCCTAGCGCTTTCGGTGTTATAATGCTTGCCTTCCCGCCTCGACTTCGGAGTCGGAGAGGGGAACATAGTCGGAATCCAACATGGTTGCTGATAAGAGATGCAAAGGAATGTGTATGAGTCCAAGGAAGTAGAGATATGGTGGTAAAATTCACAAAATCAATTTAGTTTAGGGTTTTCACTGTGTAACCCGGACTTGTCCAGCCAAGGGCTGGACGAGTCCGTATCAAGTTGGACTTGTCCTCCCTACGGCTGGACTAGTCCGATTCACACAGCAAGAACCCTAATCTAAAGAAATTCTAGTCCGGTTCACACAGCAAGAACCCTAATCTAGAAAATTTTTGCAAAAACTATGGATCCTACCACCAAAATTGAGGTGCATGATCACAATGATGTGGACAACTGTGACACCTGGTTCCGAAAATGAACCAAGTGAACGCATACGTGTGCCCAGGATGTTCAACACACATACACGAGTGCATCACAAAAGAGTATATGGAAAATTACCACAGCACAAGATTAATTAACCAAGTTTTATTAAACAAACCATATTTTCCTCAAATACAAACTCTAATGAATATTGATGACAAGTTCAACTATTGTAGCGGAAATAAACTAAATAAGCAAACTAGACAGCTAGGCAGCATAAGTAATAGGGTATAGCGCAACTCCAATCAACACCACAGGCAAAGCTGACGGTAGACACGGCCTAGAACTCCGCATTATTGCCATTAAACTCCCAATCCTGACCTGCAACTATTGGGGGGATTGCAAGAGTGAGTACAAGTCGTACTAATCAAGTGTAGAAAGTATGACATGTGGCTGATTCAAATGACGACAATAATAATGGTTGAGTGCTGAAAAGTACATTGAAACATTGGAAAAGCAATATATTATATGTATACGAATCAAACCCATCATAAGCCATGTAGTAATCATAATACCAGTCCATATTCCATATCCATCGTCATATACTAATATCCATATTCAATGCCATAGTTAATCCATAACCAGCCATAACCAGTACCAAACCATAACCATCCCAAAAACCATCCCAATACCAGGTTCCCTCTAACCATGGAAGTTGTCCAGGTGCTCATAACCGGGAGCACGGCTACCATGATAGTTTATTAGACACACTCTGCAGAGGTTGTACCACTTTACCCACATGTTTGTGATTTCATCACCCGTCGGCGACTAAAGAACCTCCCTTATGCCAATTACACTTCCTTTGGTGTATAGCCAAGAGATCACAAAATAGCCTTTATGAAGGGATTACTAGCCTATTTAGACCTCACTAAGGTTTCACCGGTGGCGATGCCTCCAACTGAGCACATCTTCAACCATGGGCCCCCTCTTGAGCTATTCGGATCCCAGGGTAGTCCCACCAATCATCAACAAACAATCCGACTACCCCTTCCCCGAGCATCCACAATGGTCCAAACAGCACTAGCAAAGCCCTAATTAATCAGCTACGTCGCACCCATACTTGGCCTCGTGGTGGCACTGTAGTCCTGGCTTATTCTCGCATGAATCGGTCCTTAGATCTAAAGCAAGAAAAACCACCATAACATCCAACCCATCCACATACCAGGCTTGCTTAGATCACCCATTATCATATCATATTAACCAAATCACATTAACTAAAATATCATTAATGCATAATTAAATGTGTAGTGTTGTTTTCCCATCCCAATTAATTAAGCGAAGCAAAAAGGTAAAAAGCCCATCCCGACTCTCTACCATAATTCCAGGTGACAAGGGTGGTCAAACAACGCTATTAAACTTCCTACCATAGGATTCCCATCAATTTGACACAAGCATGCAGTTTGCAAACAAAACATTTATTTTAAAACATGATCAATATGCTTCAAGGACACTTGCCTTGCTCTTGCGGTTGATTAGGGTCAAAGCTTTCAAAATCTTGGTGATGTAGATCCTCCGCGGCACTCTCTAGCGCAAATCTGTCTAATCCGCACAATAAACATACAAGACAAGAAACACAATCAAAGAGGGCACAAATATTACTCAATATGACATGATTGATGCAAATGCAAGGTAGAACTTGTTAATAGATTGCTTTTAATGATCACTAACTAGTTCTAATAGCTTTTAACAAGTTTATACAGGTTTGGATGTGATTAGATCTCATTTTAGAATTAATTCAACACAATTTAACTAGGAAGACCAGACTAGTCCACTAGGGACCAGACAAGTCCGCACTTTGCGAGATCAGCAGATTAGGGTTTTCTAGATCGACGTGATTTCGGAGGTTAGGGGTAAAATTCACGTAATAAAAAGAGGATAAAAGGTATACCAGGTGTTTATAACTCCAATGAATCAAGAAACTTGGAGGTAACACTTGGATCTTGATGATCTAGGGTTGATGAACTTGGAGATAAATTGGTGATGAAGAACGAAAGCTTGGTGGAGATCTTGATCCTCCTTCGTTTCCTCCCCTTCTTCTTGCTTGAGATCTTCTCCTCCCTCCCTGATGGTGGCTCTCCACGAACTAGGGTTTGGGTGGGGTGGAAATGTGGCAAATAGATGTCAAGCCAAGGGGTGGGGTTGCTTATATAGAGGTGGAGGCTAGGGTTAGATGGGTTTTGAGTTTGAGAGGAGTAGAGGCCGGTTTAGAGTCCCACAAGGGCTCTAAAAGAGTTAGGCACGATGTCCCTAGGCCCACTTAATGTGAAACCCAAGAAACAAGTCGTAAAACAAAAGATCAACTCGGAGTTGCGAAATATCGGACAAGTCCAAAAAGGACCGGACTAGTCTGAAGTTGTCCAGAGAGAAAATCGGACAAGTCTGGTCAAAAATCGGACAAGTCCGACTTTAGTCAGAGAGGAAATCGGACAAGTCCATTGGAATACCAGACTAGTCTGGAAAAGTCCAGGGACTTAGCAAATTTTCAAGGATTCTTGGAATATCGGACTAGTCCGCACAAAATCGGACAAGTCCAAAAGTTTCTAGAGGCAAAATCGGACTAGTACGCAGCAAAAACAGACAAGTCCATTTTTAGTTAGAGAGAAATCGGACTAGTCCTCAGTAAAATATGACTAGTAAACGATTAATTTCAGATTCTAGTGACTCAATTTTAACAGCATTGTCCCTAAGCTTTTTGTCCTTTTTCTTAACAATAATAGTGGCACGAGAAATAGCATCACACATTTTTTCGCAAGTAGGACATACCTCTTCATTGTCGCTGTTGTGTTTTGCCTCCTCCATACTTGATCTTGACTTGCCCGCCATGAAGCACAAGTTTGCCAAATCATCTTCATCACTTCCAATGTCCACGGCGCCTGAGCCAAGTTCCTGGAGTGCTGAGATAAAACAGCTCACCAATTGACGTCCTGTAAAACCCTTCCTTTTCTTCGTATCTTTTGCAGAGGAGTGCTTCGTTCTTGTTTTCTTTTCATCCCGGGAAGTAGGACCTGAAAGGTTAGGGCAATCTGAACAAAAATGTCCTGTCTTACCACATTCAAAGCATCATTGAGGTCTAGAGCTTCCTCTCCTTCTAGTTCTCACATTTTGCAATGCTTTTGAGAACCGGGTAGAGATGAGCTCTAGCTCCTCCTCTGGAAACTCCTCAATCTGTTCAAGGGTTAGAGAGGACAGCAAAGCAAGTGTACCACAAGATGATGTTTGACCGTAACTAGGCGTGTCACGTTGAGAAACAAAAGCAATAGACTTGTTGGGGTTCTTACGTGAGATTATGTCAATTTCATGAGTTTTTAACTTGGAATATAGCACATCTAAAGTAAGTGAACTCATGACAGTAGATTCACGAATAGATGTGACTTTCATCTCCCAAATTGAAATATCTAATGCACTTAGCAATTGCCTAGCATTTTCAGTATCTGAAAAATTAACATTGACACTACGCAAGTTGCTGAGACTCTTATTAAAGCGAGCAAAAAGGTAATCAATAGACTCACCGGGTTGCATCTCGAAGCGCATGTATTCTTTCTTAAACATGTCTTGCCTTACCTCTTTGATCGTGTTGGATCCTTTGTGGTAGTCACAAAGTGCTTTCCACACACCGTATGCAGATCGGAGGTGTGCAACACGGTCGAAGTCGCTTTGTGTTAATCCTTGTATGATCAAGTTCTGAGCCTTGTTGTTGTTGTCGACATCTCTTAGATTTGTAGCTGTAACTTGATTGTTTGATGGAACTTCATAATGCTTGTATACCTTCTCCCATATTGCAAAGCCTTGTGCCTGGGTGAAAGCCTCCATGCGTGCCTTCCAAACCTGAAAATCAATACCAGCAAACACACAAGGTTTAGCGGAGTACTTCTCCATGATGATTAGTCAAAAACACGCACAAATCATAAAGATTAGAGCACCGTGGCTCTGATACCAATTGTAGGATCGAAGAGCATGTGAAAAGCTACTAGAGGGGGGGGGGGGGTGAATGGTACATTTAAAAATCTTACGCAGCGGAAACAATTAAATCCCAACCTCTTTAGCAGAAAAACGATCTGTTAAAGAAATTGTGTGTGAGACTAATCTAAACGTGTTCCTCCGTGACAAAAGTGATAGATATCATAGAGAATAAAGTCATGAAGACGACACAACAAGAATCACTCAAATCCGTTGAGAGAAACTCAAGTTACGATTGAAAGATCGAACAAAGGTCAATCTGTCCTACCCGAGAAAAACAGTTCTGGAACGCTGCGAAGAAACTCATGTAGATCAGAAACCAAAAATCCAATGACCCTGAAATTTTTAAAGATAATATATAATCAAATTTTGAAGAGAACCCAAAAAGAATCACGTCAATTGGATCTGTAAAACTCGAGTTATGATAAAACCACCGATGAAAGGTAGTGCTGTCCAGAAATTCGACGAGTAAAACTTGTCTGGAACAAGTCAGATGAACAAGGCACAAAAGTTCCTTCAAACTACGAATTTTATTCAATAGAACACAAGAGGAACAGCCTCAAAGTTGTGCACCACGAGATCTGGGCTCCCTTGCTTATATAACCAGCTCGAAAGCCAACTTAACTCAGATCAGGAACCTAATCCTACTCTGTTCACGAATCGTAACTTTCCATAACTGCTTAGGATTCTTCTATACGCAGATAGAAGCAATCTTAAGACTTCCAAACACCTTAGGAACGTATCCCACATTCCTAAACAACTCAAATTCGTGACCCACACGAAATCCTATCATAACCAACTCAAATCTTTCCATATTTGAGTCAAACCCGACTCAGCAGCAGCCTGAGTCCATAACCTAGTCAGTTGGACCTTTCTGACCAACTCTTTACGTCCACATCTCTTCATCACGTCTCAGAACTATGTAGCCACGTCCATGCACTCCTTGCACACGTGCAAACATCTTCCAATGACATCTACGATACCTTCACATGCATTGTTCTTGATTCAATCATGCTGCTCAACCTCCTGATTAGCTCAACCACAATTCCTCCTGAATTTGGTTGTTGCAACCTCATCTCCTCCCTGAGACTAGTCCAATGGATCCCATCACCAGCCATGTCTTGAACTCAAGCAACACCTGCACATAAATAAACAACCAATCCATATGAGCCCAAGTCCTCGACTTGACTCAAGTTAGTTCCGAACACAACACCTTACGTGAGAACCTCACATAAGCATGTTGCAAAACCACAGTAACACGATATCATCCATGTAAACCAAAAACGCCCCAAAGACTTAGCAAATGAATACTAAGCAATCTTTCTAGAGATGTAAATCAAGTACGAAACATTGCAAATGAAAAACAGAAGCATTGCGGTCAAGTTCCGTACCTTGCCAGAGTAACCCGGACCTTGAGCCGGAGCTAACAAAAACTAGTAGAACCTAGCACCGGAACTTACCAGAACTAGTCGGAACTAGTAAACCCAAAAGCCGGAGCTAGAAAAATCAACTCGGAGCTTAGCAAAAACACGCCAGAGCTATCAAAGACATGTCGGAGCTAAAGACAAAACTCACTGGAGCTAACCAAAACTAGTCAGACCTTAATAAAAAGGTGTTTTGGTGATATTCAAAATTTTTATCGTCAAAGTAAGTGTATTCACTACAAGCCAATGTATTCAGCACACTTAGGTCTTACAATCTCCCCCTTGATGAATGCATTGGCAACACCATTTAAAATCCGAACATTGGATTATTCACATAAAAGTTTTGAAGGCAATTTCTCCCCCTTTGTAAATAAAAAGTAAAATGAGAAGAAAATCCAAAAAGTATTCCATATTATCTCTCCTTATGCACATATTCTCTTTCTCTTCATGCTTATCTCTCCCCCTTTAACAATGTATTCAGCAAGTCATGAGCATATAGACAAATTATCTCTCCCCTTTTAGTTGTTATGAGCATATTATAACATATACATATAAACAAAGCTCGTCCAAGTCATACTATCAAGTACCTTACATTATCACATCAATGAGATACATAAAGTAGTGTAAGCCATGCTAGAGATCAAATGTAATTTTCAATTTAAGCAAGTCATGATATCACAAACTTAACTATTTCAAAACCTGAAAGCATGGCACTAGTTGCTGCATTTTATTATTTTTCAAAGCATAAATTTAGATCATATGATATTTTCAAGAGATTATATGCGCATCTGCCTTATTCTAACCAACCAAGCCAAGCCTATGTCATTTGACAATCAGAAGCTTAAGGACATGGTTTTAGTCATACACAACTTCTTCCAAGTTCTTATCTAAGTGCAATGATAAGCCATCTCAAAAGAAGAAGTGCGATGCATGCATATTTTCTTGATCCTTTCTCAAATTATATTTGTTCATAAAAACTCAACATGTGAGTTGATTACTTGATTAATTCTTAATAATTAAAAGCACTTGTGAACATGTAACAAGTTCAAAACAGCAAGAAAGTTCGACCATGACCAGTTTTAGTGTATGTAATTACTCCAATTACTAGACATGGCAAAAACTACAAAATGTAAAACACGAGTAATGTAGTAAGAACTTTCAGCATGTAAAAGGAATCACAAAGTCATATATGTATGAAATACTATGCTCATATTATTTTAATTTCAGATTCACACATAGACTTCCCAAGTTTCAAAAACTCCCCCTCAATTTAAGCTATGAGGATGCATAACCCCTATTTCACTACGAATGTAACAAAAACGAGTGAAATCCAAAGGTTTTGTAAAAATGTCAGCCAATTGTTGTTCGGTATCTACATAGTGAAGCACAATGTTTTCTTTTTCAACATTATTACGAAGAAAGTGATACCTAATGTCAATGTGCTTAGTTCTAGAATGTTGCACGGGTTTTTAGCAATGCAAATGGCACTAGTGTTATCACAAAAAAGTGGAACACTATCTAGGTCAACCCCATAGTACTTAAGTGTTTGAACAGTCCAAAGAATTTGTGAGCAAGCACTAGAAGCAGCTACATATTCAGATTTGGCTGTGGATTGTGCAACTGAATTTTGTTTTCTAGAGGACCAAGCAACAATAGAATTACCAAGAAAATGACAAGCACCGGAAGTACTTTTCCTATCAATCTTGAGAATCCTTTTGATGGCTTGACGATGTGAAGCAAGTGGGGAAGCTTGAAACCGTGCACAAAGACATACGCTGAATTGTATGTCTGGTCTTGATGCCGTGAGGTACAAAAGTGATCCGATCATGCTTCTATATTCTTTTTGATCCATGGGTTCACCATCTTCATCAAGTCCAAGTGTTGTTGCTGTTCCCATTGGTGTTCGAAGAGGCTTGCTTTTGTCCATGTTGAAGCGCCTTAGGAGATCTTTTGTATACTTCGTTTGATGCATAAAGGTACCCTCCTTAGTTTGCTTGATTTGCAGCCCCAAAAAGTAAGTGAGTTCACCCATCATACTCATTTCAAATCCGGAACTCATCATTGCTGAAAACTTGGATACAAGATCATGAGAAACACAACCAAAGATAATATCATCCACATACACTTGAAAGAATAATGAGTCATTGCCATGCTTAAGCACAAAAAGAGTTTTTATAAACCTTTCCCATGGTAAACCCTTTTTCAAGTAAGAATGTTTTTAACCTATCATACCATGCTCTAGGGGCTTGTTTGAGACCGTACAAGACTTTGGACAGTTTGTAAACATGATTAGGAAAATCTGGATTTTCAAAACCCAGTGGTCGTTTCACATAAACCTCCTCATCTATGTAGCCATTAAGAAAAGCACTTTTAACATCCATTTGATATAGCTTAAAACCAATAGATGCAGCAAAAGCTAACAAAATTCTTATGGCTTCTAATCTAGCAACAGGAGCAAAAGTTTCATCAAAATCTAGACCTTCAACTTGAGTGAAACCTTGAGCAACCAACCTAGCCTTATTCCTAACCACAACCCCATCCTCACTTTGTTTATTTTTAAATACCCATTTAGTTCCAATTAAAGTGTGACCTTGAGGTGGAGGTACAAGTTTCCAAACATTATTTCTTTCGAAATTTTCTAACTCTTCTTGCATGGCAATAATCCAAGATTCATTAGTGAGTGCGTGTGATATATCTTTGGGTTCAAAAGAAGCAACAAAAGCAGAATGAGCATAAGAGTTTGGATCGCAAAACCTGGACCGTGTGACTCGTTCGTCCAAGCTTCCAATCATCTGTTGTGGGGGATGATCTTTGTAAAACCGTAGGGGAATAGATGTCTCACAAGCTTATTATTCTTCATGTTCATCACAAATCAATGAGCTTGTGACTTGAGGATGATTTGAATCAGCATTGATGGTTGTCGGTGCTGGTTGAGACTTAACATCCGGAGCTGAACCAAAGTCTTTAGCTGCTGAATTTTCGGCAGCAGCTCCAATTCTTCCTCATCTTCAACAAAAATGCTCCCCCCTGTGGATATGGATCTGAACCTGCAATGTTTGAGCTGGTATCTGGGCTAGCTTCATCAAAAGACACTTCACAAGTCTCCACAATTTTGTTAGTGTCAAGTAAAAGCACACGGTAGCCTCTAGTATGAGATGGATAACCAAGAAACATGCCATCAATGGATCTAGGTTCAAATTTATCAAGATTACCATGTTTCTTAACAAAGCATTTGCAAACAAAGACCCGAAAGTGTGTAACACTAGGCCTATGTCCAAACCGGAGCTCATATGGTGTTTTACCTAGCTTAGCACGCAAGAAAACACGATTTGAGACATAACAAGCGGTTGCAATCACATCATCCCAAAATTTCCTAGGAGTTTGATATTCATCAAGCATAGTCCTAGCCATCTCACCTAAGGTTGTGTTATTTCTTTCTACAACACTGTTTTGTTGAGGTACATATGGTGAAGAAAATTGATGATCTATTCCATTTTCAGCACAAAAGTGATCAAAAGATTGATTTTTAAATTCAGTTCCATTATCACTTCTAATTGCTTTTAAAGATCCTGGGTGATCAATTGATAATCTAAGAAATAAAGTTCTAAAGTGACTAAAAGCTTCATTCTTAGATGCCATAAAGTAAACCCAAGAGTATCTAGAATAATCATCAACTATCACAAGAACATACCATTTACCTCCGAAGGATTGAACACGTGAAGGTCCTACGGTGTCAAGATGCAAAAGTTGACATGGTCTAGTTGTTATGATCATTGTGAGAGGAGTATGTGAACCTGCAACCATCTTAGCATGTCTACAAGAAGAGCACACAATTTCTTTGTCCCCTTTAAGCTTAGGCAGCCCACATATGCGATCAAGAGCACTAACACACGTTAGGTGATCAAAGCCTACGTGACCAAGTCTACGATGCCAAAAATATAGGTCCTTTGAATCATTAGCAACTAGACACCTATGCTTAGAGGAAGACATATCAAAATCAGCTTTAAAAACTCTTCCAAACCGAGACGTGTTAAAAATAAGCTCACTATTTGAACTTTAACTTTGCAGCAATTTTTATTGAAAATAATTTCTAGATTTTCATCTAGCAATTGTGAAACAGAAAGCAAGTTGTATTTCAAATTTTTGACAAGTGCCACATCCTTCAAAGTGTAGTGATCATTTACTCTAACCGAACCCTTAGCAATTATAGGAGTTGAAGAATTATCGGCAAAAGTAACATTCTCTACACATGACACAAAAGAGAGGGAGGAGAACCAATCTTTGTTACCGGTCATGTGGCGTGAGCAACCTGAATCCACAATCCAAATGTTATCATTCCTCAAATGTGTAACCTACATAGAAGCACAATACGTTGATGACTCAATACTGGGGTTAGTCAAAAGGCATTTAGGAATCCAGTACTGAGTCACGCGACGTGCAGCAGGAAAAACACGCGAAAGCTGATACAAAACAGCAGGTTTATGAGTCAAAGTTTGAGATTTTTTATTCTTAACTACTGACCTATAAGGTGTTACTTGTGTAGCACAAAAATCAGTAGCTCCGGAGGCAAAAACAGAAGGTCCGGAGGTAAAATTTGAATGTTTTTGACTCAAAACAGTAGGTTGTACATTCGGTTCAATATGTGCAGCAAATTTTGCATGAAAGTTATGAGATCTAGCAACCATTCTTTCCCTTTTCTGTTGTTTAGCTAGTCTATAACAAAATCTATGACATGACCATCTCTACCACAGTAGGTACAATGAAATTTAACTTTGTGTTCATGTCTAGATCAGCAAACAACATTTTTATTTGAAACTGAATGAGACAATACTCCTGCAGATTTGAAAACCACTTCTTTTTGTTTAGGAACTGTTTGAATCAAACCACTTCCTAATGACTTTACAATTTTAGGTGGATATGCCTTAGCATGAGCATGAGAATCAAAAGTTAAACCAGTTTTATCTTTGCAAGACTTGCAAGAATTCAGCAGCAAGTTTAGGTTCTTATTCCTATTACAAAACCGATCTAGTGTCCTATTCATGTCATCAAGTCTCTTAGACAAGTCTAGGCAGTTTGCACATGAAGTTTTTCCTTTTAGTTTGCAATTGGAGCAATATTTAACTTCATGAGAATGTAAAGCATTGTTCAATATAGAAATTTCATTCATAGCATCTTGCAATTTTTTATCAAGATCATCGCAACTAGAACAATGCAAATCAATTGTAGAACAAGAAACATCTTTTAAGTTTCCAATATTAAGTGCAGCAAGTTTTTTGTTCTTTTCAATTTCAAGTTCAAGTTTATCAAGTGTGGAGGTATGTGCACTTCTTAGGGAGGACAATTGTTCATATATTAAGCCACATGAGGAACAAGAATCATCACTAGGAATCAAGGATTTCAAACGATTAATTTCAGATTCTAGTGACTCAATTTTAACAACATTGTCTCTAAGCTTTTTGTCCTTTTTCTTAACAATAATAGTGGCACGATAAATAGCATCACACATTTCTTCGCAAGTAGGACATACCTCTTCATTGTCGCTGTTGTGTTCTGCCTCCTCCATACTTGATCTTGACTTGCCCGCCATGAAGCACAAGTTTGCCAAATCATCTTCATCTTCATCACTTCCAATGTCCACGTCGCTTGAGCCAAGTTCCTGGAGTGCTGAGATAAAACTGCTCACCAATTGACGTCCTGTAAAACCCTTCTTTTTCTTCGTATCTTTTGCAGAGGAGTGCTTCGTTCTTGTTTTCTTTTCGTCCCGGGAAGTAGGACCAGAAAGGTTAGGGCAATCTGAACGATAATGTCCTGTCTTACCACATTCAAAGCATCGTTGAGGTCCGGAGCTTCCTCTCCTTCTAGTTCTCACATTTTGCAATGCTTTTGCGAACCGGGTAGAGATGAGCGCTAGCTCCTCCTCTGGAAACTCCTGAATCTGTTCAAGGGTTAGAGAGGACAGCAAAGCAAGTGTACCACAAGATGATGTTTGACCGTAACTAGGCGTGTCACGTTGAGAAACAAAAGCAATAGACTTGTTGGGGTTCTTACGTGAGATTATGTCAATTTCATGGGTTTTTTAACTTGGAATATAGCACATCTAAAGTAAGTGAACTCATGACAGTAGATTCATGAATAGATGTGACTTTCATCTCCCAAATTGACATATCTAATGCACTTAGCAATTGCCTAGCATTTTCAGCATCTAAAAAATTAACATTGACACTACGCAAGTTGCTGAGAATCTTATTAAAGCGAGCAAAAAGGTAATCAATAGACTCACCGGGTTGCATCTCAAAGCGCATGTATTCTTTCTTGAACATGTCTTGCCTTACCTCTTTGATCGTGCTGGATCCTTCGTGGTAGTCACAAAGTGCTTTCCACACATCGTATGCAGATCGGAGGTGTGCAACACGGTCGAAGTCGCTTTGTGTTAATCCTTGTATGATCAAGTTCTGAGCCTTGTTGTTGTTGTCGACATCTCTCAAATTTGTAGCTGTAACTTGATTGTTTGATGGAACTTCGTAAGTCTTGTATACCTTCTCCCATATTGCAAAGCCTGGTGCCTGGGTGAAAGCCTCCATGTGTGCCTTCCAAACCTGAAAATCAATACCAGCAAACACACAAGGTTTGGCGGAGTACTTCTCCATGATGATCAGTCAAAAACACGCGCAAATCACAAAGATTAGAGCACCGTGGCTCGGATACCAATTTTAGGATCGAAGAGCACGTGAAAAGGTACCAGAGGGGGGGTGAATGGTAGATTTAAAAATCTTACGCAGCGGAAACAATTAAATCCCAACCCCTTCAGCAGAAAAACGATCTGTTAAAGAAATCATGTGTGAGACTAATATAAACGTGTTCCTCCGTGACAAAAGTGATAGGTATCATAGAGAATCAAGTCACAAAGACAACACAACAAGAATCACTCAAATCCGTCAAGAGAAACTCAAGTTACGATTGAAAGATCGAACAAAGGTCAATCTGTCCTACCCGAGAAAAACAGTTCTGGTTCGCTGCGAAGAAACTCATATAGATCAGAAACCACAAATATAATGACCCTGAAATTTTGGAAGATAATATATAATCAAGTTTTGAAGACAACCCAAAAAGAATCACGTCAATTGGATCTGTAAAACTCGAGTTATGATAAAACCACCGACGAAAGGTAGTGCTGTTCAGAAATTCGACGAGTAAAACTTGTCTGGAACAAGTCAGATGAACAAGGCACAAAAGTTCCTTCAAACTACGAATTTTATTCAATAGAACACAAGATGAACATCCCCAAAGTCGTGCACCACGAGCTCTGGGCTCCCTTGCTTATATAACCAGCTCGAAAGCCAACTCAACTCAGATCAGGAACCTAATCCTACTCTGTTCACGAATCGTAACTTTCCATAACTGCTTAGGATTCTTCTATACGCAGATAGAAGCAATATTATGACTTCCAAACACCTTAGGAACGTATCCCACATTCCTAAACAACTAAAATTCGTAACTCACACAAAATCCTGTCATAACCAACTCAAATCTTTCCATATTTGAGTCAAACCCGACTCAGCCGCAGCCTGAGTCCATAACCTAGTCAGTTGGACCTTTCCAACCAACTCTTTACGTCCACATCTCTTCATCACATCTCGGAACTATGTAGCCACGTCCATGCACTCCTTGCACACGTGCAAACATCTTCCAATGACGTCCACAATACCTTCACATGCATTGTTCTTGATTCAATCATGCTGCGCAACCTCCCGATCAGCTCAACCACAATTCCTCTTGAATTTGGTTGTTGGAACCTCATCTTCTCCCTGAGACTAGTCCAATGGATTCCATCACCATTCATGTCTTGAACTCAAGCAACACTTGCACATGAATAAACAACCAATCCATACGAGCCCAAGTCCTCAACTTGACTCAAGTTAGTTCCGAACACAACACCTTACATGAGAACCTCACATAAGCATGTTGCAAAACCACAGTAACACGATATCATCCATGTCAACCAAAAACGCACCAAAGACTTAGCAAATGAATACTAAGCAATCTTTCTAGAGATGTAAATCAAGTACGAAACATTGCAAATGAAAAACAGAAGCATTGCGGTCAAGTTCCGGACCTTGCCAGAGTAACCCGGACCTTGAGCCGGAGCTAACAAAAACTAGTAGAACCTAGCGCCGGAACTTACCAGAACTAGTCGGAACTAGTAAACCCAAAAGCCAGGGCTAGAAAAATCAACTCAGAGCTTAGCAAAAACACGCCGGAGCTATCAAAGAGATGTCGGAGCTAAAGACAAAACTCACCGGAGCTAACCAAAACTAGTCGGACCTTAATAAAAAGGTGTTTTGATGATATTAAAAACTTTTATTGTCAAAGCAAGTGTATTCACTACAAGCCAATGTATTCAACACACTTAGGTCTTACAATATGAGTGTATGCAAGGCATGATGCATGAAAATGAGGGTGTTACAAACCTACCCCCCTTAAAATGAATCTCGCCCTCGAGATTCGACACAGAAGAGAAGAGAAGAGATAGGGAAATTCCTTCTTGAGATCATCCTCCAATTCCCACGTTGCTTTTTTTTTTTCTGCGTGGTGCTTCCATTGAACTTTACACCATCGAATAACCTTATTCCTTGTGACTCTCTCCTTGGATTCCAAGATTTTGATCGGGTGTTCGGCATAAGTCAAATCTTCCTCTAGTTCCAATCCTTCCATTGGCACTTGTTCTTCCGGTACTCTCAAGCATTTCTTGAGCTGGGAAACATGAGAGACATCATGTACGTCTGAAAGATGAGTTGGCATCTCCAACTTATATGCTACTGCTCCTCTTTTGTCCAAAATCTTGAATGGTCCAATGTAGCGAGGTGCGAGCTTGCCTCTTATGTTAAACCTCTTATGACCTCTCATCGGTGACACCTTGAGGTAAACAAAATCTCCTATTTCAAAGGCTAATTTCCTTTTCCTATTGTCCGCATAGCCTTTTTGTCTTGATTGGGCAGCCCTCAAGTTTTCACGACTTATGTGGACTTGTTTTTCGGCTTCTTGCAACACATCCAGACCAAATACTTGAGTTTCTCCTGCCTCATTCCAGAATAAAGGTGTCCTACACTTCCTTCCATAAAGCGCTTCATACAGCGACATTTTCAAACTTGCTTGGTAACTATTGTTGTATGAAAATTATGCATATGGCAAGCTCTTGTCCCAACCTTTCCCATGCTTTAAAGCACAAGCTCTTAACATGTCCTCCAAAATTTGATTGGTCCTCTCAGTTTGTCCATCCGTTTGAGGGTGATATGCCGAACTGAAATTCAACCTCGTTCCAAAAGCTTCATGCAGTTTTTGCCAAAATCTGGAAGTGAATTGTGAACCTCTATCCGAGACTATCCTCTTCGGTACTCCGTGTCGACACACAATATGCTCCATGTATATTTCGGCCAATCGTGCAGCTGTATATTTGGTCTTCACAGGGACAAAATGAGCTGACTTGGTTAAGCAATCCACAATTACCCAAATTGAGTCATACCCGGACTAAGTACGTGGTAACCCAACTATGAAGTCCATTCCGATTTCTTCCCACTTCCATTCCGGAATCTTTAATGGTTGTAATAGTCCAGCTGGCCTTTGATGTTCCGCCTTGACTCATTGGTACACATCACACAATGCCACATATTTGGCTATGTCCTTTTTCATGCTATCCCACCAATAGCAAGTCTTCAAGTCTTTGTACATCTTTGTACAACTAGGGTGAATTGAGTAAGGTGAGTCATGTGCCTCTTTTAATATCATCTCCCGAATATGCTTCACATTAAGCACAACGATTCTCTTTCCAAGCCATAAGGTACCATGTTCGTCTTCATCAAATCTGAATTCTCTCCCTTCTTCGGTCCTTTCCTTTATTTCCTTGATCTCTTCATCTGCGGTTTGTGCCCCTCGAATTTATTGCTGCAAGGTTGGGTTTAACTCCATCATCTCCATCTCATTTACAAATTTGAGGTTCAACCTTTCAAACTCCTTACATAACTCGGATGGTAACTCTCGAACTGTGAGTTGATGACTTACTCCCTTTCTACTCAAAGCATCGACCACTACATTGGCTTTTCCCGGGTGATAGTTGATCCCCAAATCGTAATCTTTGATGAAATCCAACCATCTTCGTTGCCTCAAATTCAGATCCGTTTGTGTGAAAATATACTTCAAACTCTTATGATATGTATAAATTTCACACCTATGTCCAAGGATATAGTGTCTCCAAATCTTCAATGCATGTATCACGGCTGCGAGTTCCAAATCATGCGTTGGGTAATTCTGCTCATGTTTCTTCAATTGCCTCGATGCATATGCAACCACTTGACCTTCTTGCATGAGCACACATCCAAGTCCTTGCCTTGATGCGTTGCGATAAATATCAAAACTCTTGCTCACATCTGGCAGTACCAAAACTGGGACTGTTGTTAACCTCTTTTTCAACTCCTCGAAACTATTTTGACAAGCTTGAGTCCATTGGAAAGCCTTTCCCTTCATTAGAAACTCCGTCATAGGCTTGGCTATCTTGGAAAAGTCCTTGATGAACCGACGGTAATATCCAATCATCCCAAGAAAACTCCTTATTTCCTTTACGTTTTGCGGCGGTTCCCACTTCAACACGTCTCTCACCTTTCCGGGGTCAACCTATACTCCTCCTCCTGAGATTATATGACCCAAAAACGACACCTCTCCCAACCAAAACTGACACTTGTTGAACTTGGCATATAATTGATGCTCCCTCAATTTCTGTAGCGTAAGTCTCAAGTTCCTCATGTTCCTTCTCATCCTTCGAGTAGATCATAATGTCATCAATAAACACCACAACAAACTTATCCAAGTACTCCATGAAGACCTTATTCATGAGGTACATAAAGTATGCAGGTGTATTTGTCAATCCAAAAGATATCACGGTGTACTCATAAGATCCATACCGTGTCCTAAAAGCCGTCTTGGGTATGTCCGATGGTCTGATCTTCATTTGAAAGTATCCCGACCTCAAATCAATCTTAGAGAAGACACAAGCACCCTTCATCTGATCAAACAAGTCTTCTATGCGTGGCAAGGTGTACTTGTTCTTGATTGTTACCTTGTTGAGAGCACGGTAATCCACACACATCCTTTGGGATCCACCCTTCTTGTCCACAAATAGAACGGGCGCTCCCCAAGGCAAAGAGATTGGGCGAATAAAACCTTTCTCTAGTTGCTCTTGAATTTTCTTCTTGAGCTCCACTAATTCCATAGGAGGCATCGTATACGACCTCTTAGCTATAGGTGCAGTTCCAGGTATTAAATCAATAACAAACTCAATGTCTCGATCAGGTGGCATACCTGGCAACTCTTCCGGAAAAACATCCAAAAATTCACACACCACCGGAATCTCCTCAATTGCGGCACCGTCCATATGATTCATCTCCAATTGCTTCAGTGCGGTTTGAGATGCTTCAAATTCTACGTTGATCCCTTCTTCATTGGTCAACTTCACCGTCTTCATGGCACACTCAATAACTCCATTGTACTTCCTCAACCAGTCCATACCAAGTATAATGTCCAATCCTTGAGAATCCAAAACAATGAGGTTGGCAGAGAAGTCTACCCCCCTTATTCTAAGGTTTACTTTAGGACATATTATATTTGTCCTCATCTCTCCTCCAAGAGACTTAACCAATAGAGTAAACTTCATATGAGAGATACGCAAACTATACTTGGCAACATACTTCGATGCAATGAATGAATGCGATGCTCCAGAATAGAATAACATAGTCGCGGGGTTGGAGTTGGTGAGAAACACACCAATGACCACATCATCTGCTTGTTGAGCATCCTCCGTAGAGACATGGTTCACATTGCCACGAGCAAAATTCTGCTGTCCACGGTTCCCTTGTGGTTGTCCTCCATTGGGTCTTGGGTTTTGCCTTGGTGCATTGCTTCCCTGACCAAGGCCTGACTTAGGACATTGATGCGCAAAGTGTCCAGCTTCTCCACAAGTATAGCACTTCTTAACTCCACCAGAATTATTGGGACGAGCTTGGTTTTGAGCATTTGCACCAGGAAAGTTAGCACGAGGTGCAAAAGGCATTGGAGGCCTGGCACTACAGGAATCCCGACGATTTGCGACGGCCGAAGCCGTCGCAAATAAGCCAGATGCCGTCGCAAATAAGCTATTTGCGACGGCTTTCTTTATTTGCACGGCCTCCGGCCGTCGCAAATATGTCGTCGCAAATAAGCTTATTTGCAACGGCCACCGTCGCAAATAAACTTATTTGCGACGGCTAGGGGAGGCCGTCGCAAGTTGTTGCTGCGGGCTGGTGGGACCCGCGGCCTTATTTGCGACGGCCGCGCCGTCGCAATTAAAGCTTATTTGCGACGGCCAGGCCGTCGCAATTAAGTTCTGCTATTTGCGACGGCTGGGCCGTCGCAAATAAGTTTAGAGGGCAGGGCCCACGTGTCCTCTTCCGGGGCCCACGACTCTATTTGCGACGGCCTGGCCGTCGCAATTAAAGCTTACTTGCGACGGCCAGGCCGTCGCAAATAGCAGTGGCTTAATTGCGACGGCTTGGTACCTTATTTGCGACGGTACTGTATAAAAAGCCGTCGCAAATAAGGTTTTTTATTTGCGACGGCCAGGCCGTCGCAAATAGCAGTGGCTTAATTGCGACGGCTTGGTACCTTATTTGCGACGGTACTGTATAAAAAGCCGTCGCAAATAAGGTTTTTTATTTTTTTTTAAAAACAGAAAACTCTAACCGGCTCGATGGCCAGATTCACAACACAATATACACAGCATACACAATATATACACAAAGATCATCACAATCACAAACTCAAATTCCGATACATCTCACATCGTCATCAACAAAGTAAATAAAAGGGCTCACTCGCCCATCTAACCTCCGAAGCCACCTCCGAAGTCGAAGTCGTCGTCGTCGCGCCTCAATCCAGGCGGCGGTAGCGAAGGCGACGGCGTTTGTGCAGCCGTCGCGGATCCCTACAATTAATAAAACTTAGAGTTAGAATATATGCATCAACATCTCTCTCCCTCCCTCTCCCTCTATCTTCATCTAGATCACCCTCTCTTCCTCTCTCTTTTCATTTCTCTATTTGTCTCTCACTCTATCTTTCTTGCTCACTCTATCTCTCTATTGCTATCCTTTTCCCTCTATCTTCCTCCCTCTATCTCCATCTACATCTCCCTCCCTCTATCTTCCCCTCTCTCTATCTCCATCTACATCTTACTCTCTCTTCATTCCCATCCTACTCTATCTATCTTTCACTCTTTCTTCTGTCTCCCTTTCTTCTATCTCTTTCTTTCTTCTATCTCAATCATTTTCTTCTATCTAACTATCTCTCTCTTTCATCTATCTCAATCTTATTATGCTGGAGAAGAAGGATTACATAGAGACTTACCTGACCCGCTGAAGAAGGATCGCCTGGGAGGACCGGTGGTAGTACCGGTAGCTGGATTCCCAGACCCTGCGCCCGAGCGATGGCCTGTCATTGCAAACATTAAATGCTACCTATTAGTAAGTCATTTAAGCTGAATTAATGAGAATTTTAATTTTTAGATTGTTACCTCCATTGCTTCCCGCATCTGCGCCAACGCTGCTGCCTGGGTTTGGATCGTGGCCTCCATCGCCCTCCTTTCCTCCTCATGTCGCCTTTCATTTTCTTCTACAGTTTCTCGGAGGGACTGCATCTCAATGTCCCTCTGCGAGCGGCGACCTCCCGTACCCGAAGCCTGCGTGGAGCTGCCTCTCGCAGGTCTACCCGCCCTCGAGTCGACAACTCCGTCGAATATGGCGAGCCTATAAAAAAGAGAGTCAGTAATATGAAATTAAAATATCTTGAATACTTTGAATTGAAAACGATAAAATGACTTGCAAACTCACCTTCCGTGTGCTTTTCCACCACCGGTTGCATACGCGGCTTGAGGATCGATCGGTTGACGTTCCCAATCGAAATCCTGGCCGTGTATCTTCCTAGCCTCCTCCCCGTACTTAGCCTGCAAAACAATAAAATCGTGTAAGTTCAACAATCTATATAGTTATATGTAATATGAATGGTTTCTAAACTTACCAACCGCTCGGCTGCAGCCTGACTGCACCCCGTCGGCTGAGAAGGGTCCCTGTGACCTCTCTTCCAAACCTCAGCAGGGGTGGGCGGCACCCCCGTCTCGCGCTCCTGTCAATACATGTTAGTACGAACAATATATTATTAATATATAAACATAAGTTACACACACTTACCATGCGTTTAGCTAAACGCAAGTGGTTATCTTGCCCGTGTCTGCTCTTCCCCTCCACCCCTCTGCAGTCTCGAGCCTTCCCGGACTTAGCTTTAAACTCGTCGCTAGCCCAGTAGCGACAAAGGGCCCGAAATGCATCGTTCCGACCCTACAACCAGCTCACGTGGCCCTGCACATAGTTGAAAGTCGTTAAAAGTACCATCAAGGACATTATCAGAAAAAAATACTTACTACACTCCACGTACCTGCGCGTACTCCTCCTCCGTCAGGTGCCTCTCGCTCTCTTGCCGGAAGTGTAACACGTGCTGCTGGTTCGCCTTCAAGTGCTCATTAATAATTTGAACACGGGCGTTCGACAAAGCTTGTCGAAGCGCCTTGGCAGCGTTGAAGTGAAACACTCGCCTCGCATCCTCAAACATGCGATGGTCGTCCGGGTCCTCTAAAATATATCTTGCCTGCGATAAAGAATATATTGAAGAGATGTGCACTAAAAGAGTTTAATAGTTGTAACTTAGAAACTTTTTTACATACTTACCATAAAATCGGCCCATACGGTCTCCTGAAGGTTGCCGTGCTCCTGGTGATGGACACGTGCGTAGTCCTCCCACGAAAGAGCAGGCACTCCGTCGATGACCCCGGGATAGTGCAAACGCACTATGGACCCGAGGACACCGTTCACCGGTCTCTGGTGTTTCTCACCGGTGAAAGACAAGTCGTCCCAACTCCTGTAAGATATTTATTCATTCATTCATTACTTAAGTAATCAAAAGAAACTAAAATTGAAAACTATAATTTTTATTACCTGTCTCCGACTGGACGAATCACGATCCTCTGTGAAGGGACCGCGGGAGGACTGACAAAGTGAGTCCTCCTCGTCCTCCGTGTCTGCTGGGGCGTCACGTCAGGTGACCCAGACGACTCCTCACCAGCCGAGTCAAAGGCCTCAGGAACAAAGTCATCGCCAGCCGGGAGCTGGCTGGCCGAGGGCTGACTCGCCGAGGGCTGCCTCGCCGAGTTGTGGCTGGCCGAGGGCTGCCTCGCCGAAGGCTGGCTCACCGAAGGCGCCGCAGCCTCTGAGTCAGCCGGTGAGGACTACAACATTCAAATGATTCATAAGTAAGTTTAATGTGAATTTGAATTTAAAGAATTTGTCAAAAACGAGTGACATTTACCTGTGACGAAGCTCTAGAGCTGGTCTGAACGTGCCCCAGCAGCTGAGAGCGTCTGCTGCCAGTCGACGAGGCACCAACGAAAGCGTCCTCAGGTCTAGAGGGGTAGAACCCCCTCGTCGGCGGCACCTTCTTACCCTTCTTTGACGCCATCCTATTGTAATTAGATAATTAGTAAATATGCAAATAAAATATATAAAATTCATGTTACTATCTTCAAGAAAACATTACTTGTAGTCACTTTCAAAATTCATCAACATCATTGTCATGTGTCTGTGCCCTACTCCTTAAACCAGCCCAACGATCTTCCATCGTGGCCTGTTCTAATTTTCGTTTTCGCGTATCATCTGCCTCTACATCTTCAACGTCTTCAACATCTCCAACTAATTGATCGAGTCCTGCACCAAGCTCGACGATAAAAGTGTCTGGCAACTCTTCTTCTTGGTACACTTCTTCAACGTCTTCGCTATCATGGTAACCATCATCCCCAGGAGTATATAGCCGCTCACGAGGATTCACCTTATATACCACCCACCAAGCACTGAGCTTCGTGCATGGATAAGGTAGATAATACACTTGTTCAACTTGATGCGCAAGAACAAATGTATCGTAACCCCGTAGTCGGTCCTTATGTTTCACTTCCACCATTCCAAATTGGTTTTCTCGAGTTCCATGAGTACGATCAAACCAGTCACAGTCAAAGAAGACAACTCGAAGGGTCTTATTTCCGGTAAAAGTAAATTCAAGGATTTTATTAATGATACCATAATAATCGGTTAAATTCCCTTGAGTGTCCATTGCTCTCGTCACAACACCGGAATTTGATGTTGCCGCAAGAGGACGATGAGCTTCAAAATGAGTTGTACGAAATCGGAAGCCATTTACGTCATATCGACCATAGCTTCTAACATTCACCAATCCATAAGATAGCTGCCGCAAATCTTCATGGACACTGTGAGTCCGACACTGTTATAAAAGACGAGAGAATATTATATAATACTTCTTTAATAATAGTAATTTATAATACATAGAAGACGAGAGAATATTACATATTCTCGAAACCAAGATAGAAAACTCTGTCCCCCATTTATTCCTTCCTTTCGCATCGCTTCTACTTGTTTGGCCGTAGGTTGATGCCTATGTGGCCAATATTGTCTGTGGAACTCGCTGAACATGAAAAAACATCTTTTAGAGTACATGTGTAGCAAAATATGTAGATTAGCATAAACATAGGAGAAACACTTACTCGAAGTATTCCTGCATGCCTTCTATATTTGCGTACATGTAGAGTAAAGCAACAGTCCTTTCCTGTTCGGATAGCACGTAGGTCGTGTAGCTACCAACGGTGGTGCCTCTCGTTTGAAAAATGGAAAGGTCGCTTAGAGGGGGTGTTTCGTCCACATTGTACCGCATAGCCGAAGTATTGATATTGTTTTCTTCCGCAAAGTAGACACTTGAAAAGTATCCAACTTCTTTAAGAGCATATGCTTCAGCGATGCACCCTTCCACCCTTGCCCTGTTGCCAACCATTGGTTTCAGATATCGTAGCGCTCTTTCAATGTGATACATCCACCTATATTGCACAGGACCGCCAACTTTAGCTTCGAATGGAAGATGGATAAGCAGATGTTGCATTGGATTGAAGAAACCCGGTGGAAAATTTTTTTCCATCTTACATAAAAGTATGGGTATCTCCTTCTCTAACTTATCCATCATCCCGATCTTGATTTCTTTAGCACAAAGCTGTCTATAGAAATAGCTGAGCTCGGCTAAAACCTTCCACACCGCATCATCTAGATAGCCTCAGAACATAACAGGTAGGAGTCTTTCCATTATAATGTGATAATCATGACTCTTCAACCCAGTGAGGTTTCCTGTGTTAACATTTACGGCTCGTTTCAGGCTAGCTGCGTAACCATCTGGGAATTTCAAAGTTTTCATCCATTTCATAACTTCTTTCTTTTCTTTCGATCGAAGACAGAAAGAAGCACGTGGCTTTCCACCACTTTCAGAGATTTCAAGAGTTGGACGGTGACAAATGTCTGCCAAATCTAGTCTAGCTTTATAATTGTCTTTCGTTTTGCCAGGCATATCCATGCAAGTGCTTATGATACTTTCGCTCATATTACGCTCCTGATGCATGACATCAATGTTGTGCATTAGAATCAACGACTTCACATATGGTAGCTCCCAAAGTCCACATATGTGAGTCCAATTGTGTTCCTCTCCATAACCTACGAAATATCCAGGACGACCTTCATCAGGCACCAGTTTGTCCAACATATCAGAAATTTCTGACCCGTTGAGACGCTTCGGTGGTCCTTTAGTGACAACAGTGTTCTTTCGAAAGACATGCCTCTGCTGCCTAAATATATGATTCGAGGGCAGCCAACGTCTGTGACAATCGAAATAAGATATTTTGCCTCCATGAGTTAGTCGAAAGCAATCCGTGTCTGAAGCACATATCGGACACGTCAGACGACCGTGAGTGCTCCATCCGGAAAACATGCCGTATGCCGGCAAATCATGGACGGACCACAAATAAGCAGCTCGAAGGTTGAATTTCTGCTTCTTGTAACTGTCGTACGCTTCGACTCCTGTCCACAAGACTTTCAATTCTTCGATCAGCGGTTTTAACATCACGTTGAGACGTGACCCGGGATGATCAGGTCCAGGTACAATGAGGCTGAGAAACATGAACTCGTTCCTCGTACAAAAAGCAGGTGGCAGGTTGTACGGAATGACAAAGACAGGCCAACATGAGTATGGCGCGGCATTCGTACTGAACGGTGAGAATCCGTCTGTCGCTAATCCGATGCGAACATTCCTCGCATCACGAGAAAAGTCTGGATCGAAACGGTCTAGCGCCTTCCATGCATCACCGTCGGACGGATGCGTCAAGAATTCTTTGTTCTCACGTTTACCTTCTTTGTGCCATCTCATGTGTCTTGCGGTTCTTTTTGAAAGAAACATCCGCTTCAACCGAGGTGTCACAGGCAAGTAACGAAGCTGCTTATGTGCGACATCTGTCATCACATTATCGCCATCGTCATTAACAACTTCGACATACCTCGATTTACCACATTTCAAGCACATCTTCTCATTGGCGTGCTCTTTCCAGAATAGCATGCAGTTGTCTGGGCACACATCAATTTTCTCATACTTCATACCGAGACCAGATATCTTGATCTTTGACTGATACATATCTGGTGGCGCTTTGTGAGGTTGTGGAAGGATATCGCAGATCAATTTCATGAGATCATTGTAGCAGTTGATAGAAAAAAAGTACTTGGACTTAATTGCCATAAATCTGGTCAAGAAAGCAAGTACGGTCACAGCCGTGTGTTCATGCAACGGCTCTTGTGATTTCTTCAGCTCCTCGAAGAACTTCTCTGCCTCATTTGTAAGAGGATCCTCCACTTCAAGAGCTTCTAACATCTCATCCATCCTATCAACCTCTGTTATATCATCATCCTCATCCACTTCGGCTATGACTCGAGAATTAGTCTCGCCGTGGAAGGTCCACACTTCATATTGTGGAGTGAAACCGTTTCGACATAAGTGAAACGAAAGCTCCAATCTTCTCAAAAACTTAGTGTTTCGGCATTTTGTACATGGGCACCGCACCATATCTTCCGTTGACAACGAAAATGCTCGATCCAAAAATTGATCTAACTTGATAAACCACTCATCGGAGTGACCACCATTTCTGCTCTTCCAGCCAGTATACATCCAACTGCGGTCTTCACCCATGTTTGACTCTGCAGTTTAATGCAAAAGAAATTGTCGTTAATGTATTGTTGTGTTATGTCACGGCCCTACAACCTAGGCAGATAGATCCTAAACCCACCCAAGAGTGACCGAGCGGAGCGTGCTCATGACGAGACGCGTGATCTGGATTCGAACGAAATTTCGGCAGCATAACCCCGCTGTTCTCCACTGCACGCCCAAAAATGGTGCAGCAGAGAACAACAGGGTTACGCCACCGAAATCTCGTCCAAATCCGGACCCACGTCTCGTCACAAGCCACGCCCCCTCGGTCACTCCGAGGCTGTCCAAAAAGGGACAATTCCGAACCTGCACGTCTCACATGCCAATGGCATGTGAGACGTGCCGATCCGAAACGGGTAATCAATTGCTATAGGTTACGTTGCTCATGTTCATTTATAAATCATTTACGAATGAGGAAAGAGAACGAGAGTGAGGAGAAAAGTGGGTCAGAGTTGAAAGTTTCATAGTCAGGGCCGTCCTCCGCTGCCGGCCTCTCCTCCGCTGTCATGCTCGCCGCAGGCGATATGGCGTAGAATATCTCCTCTCTCTTTTGATATTTCTTCTGATACATTATCGTTTTAACCCGCTTATATATATATATATATTTTTATATTTATATTTATATATTTATATATATAAAGAATATTGAACATGCTAAAAGAAACATAACAATTAATCAAAATTTGAACATTTAATAACTTAATTCAATAACGATAAGCAGCAATGAACATAAACATTAAGAATACTAAAGCAAAACATAAGCATGCTTAACATCTACATAATCAATAACATTGTCAACAAATTTGCATAACCAACATCATTAACAACTAAGCATAATTAACATCAAGATCGAGCAACAATTTCTACTCATTCGAAGATTGAACAATCCATATGAAGGCAATTATTTGCGACGGCCAGTTAAATTACGACGGCTCGGGGGCGCGGCTAGCGGCTAGCGGCGGGGCCGGCGGGCCGGGGGCGCAGGGGCGGCTAGCGGCTAGCGGCGGGGCCGGCGGGCCGGGGGCGCAGGGGCAGCTAGCGGCTAGCGGCGGGGCCGGCGGGCCGGGGGCGCAGGGACGACCCATGCAGAAGGAATCGTAACATTCATCCTGATTACCCATTATCTAAAATCATGTATCCTGATTCATTGTGTCCAGCTAGTCAATTATTTAAATTAGATACAACATGACAATACAAGAAAGTGCAGATACTGCAAGCAAGGTTGAAATGAATATCCTGAATTCGTTAATTTCACTGAGGTAATTATGCATGTATAGCCTGATATAAGTGTTAACCCAGAGAATGAATTTGTAGTTAGTAGATGCATCTACCTTGAAGAGGGAGGTAGCTGAAGGTGTTGTCGGAGGAGGCTGGCAGCGCCGGAGGAGCCAGGCGACGTCGGACGGCGCGTCCGGGCGGCCGGCAGCGTCGGCAGGCACGGCGGGGGCGGGGCGACGGCTGGCGCAACAGGGGCGCAGCGGGGTCGGCGGCGGGCCGGGGGCGGGGCGACGGCTGGCGCAACAGGGGCGCAGCGGGGTCGGCGGCGGGCCGGGGGCGCGGCGGTGGGAGCGCGGCGCGGCGGCGGGGGCGCGGCGGCGGTGGCGGGGGCGCGGCGGCGGGGGCGGGGGCGCGGCGGCGGCGTGTTGAGGAAAATGAAGGGTCGGGGTGGAGCTTCCCGATATAAGCTTTAATTTGCGACGGCCGTGTTAATTGCGACGGCCTAGACTTACGGCCGTCGCAATTAAGGGTTTATTTGCGACGGCTCTGTTATTTGCGACGGCCTAGGGTTCGCCGTCGCAAATAAAAGCTTATTTGCGACGGCCGGTCCGAAGGCCGTCGCAAATAAGCTCTTATTCGCGACGGCGACCTTATTTGCGACGGCCAGAGGCGGGCCGTCGCAATTAAAGCTATTTGCGACGGCTGGCCGTCGCAAATAAAATCGGCCGTCGCAAATGGTCGCTTTTCCTGTAGTGTGGGTGCTTGCATGACAGGGCACTGCTGCACAAACTGAGTTGGGCGCGATGCAAATCCAGGGCATTGAGCAGGAATAGAAGAGCTGAAATAAGGCACATTGGGCGGCGCAAAGCGAGGGCGCACATTACTTACTTGTTGCTGTCCTTGATATGGCACCTTCCTCTTATTGTCTTGCTCCATCTCACGGATCTTGTTCTCAACCACAATTGCTTTGTCCACAAGCTTCTGAAAATTGGCATAATCACAATTGAGCAATTACACTTGAATCTCATTGTTCAAGCCTCTCATTGCTTCCGTCTGTCCCGTCTCACATCCTCAGGCGCATACCTTGAGAGTTGAGTGAATTTGCTGAGATATTCACTCACGCTTGATCTTCCTTGCCTTAAGTTCTCAAATTCTTGACTCTTCAAATTCATAACTTCCTCCGGCATATAATGAGGACGAAAGCTCTCTTTGAATTCAGCCCAAGTAATTCTCTCTTGGTTCTCATGAGCATTGCATAGTGAATGCCACCAATCTGCAGCTGCTCCAACTAGTTGATGAGAAGCGAAAAGCACCTTCTCTCGGTCACTGCATTGGACAATAGCAAGTTTCTTCTCCACGGACTTGAGCCAATCATCTGCATCCATAGGGTCAGCAGCTTGAGCAAAGGTTGGCGGCCTAGTCCTCATAAACTCTCCCAACCGGTTATGAGGGGGTGGGGTGGTGGCGGAGGCATGTGAAGCTGATTGTTGATGTTATTGCCAGCCTGCAGCTGTCCCATAGTTTGTATCATGGTCTGCATGAGCTGGTTTTGCATAGCCAATAGCTGCTCAATGTTGATAGGTCCCTGAGTAGATCCTTGTCCAATGTTGTTCTGAGGCACTCCATGGTTCTCCTCGTCATCATTGCCATCCCTCTGGTTGCGAGTCCTCACTATCTGGAGAAAAGCAATAGGTAAGAATTAGAAATCGTCCCCAAATATATGCATCAAGGGATATGAAACTAGACAACTAACTAGCCTACATGGACATGGCAATGCTAAAGCATCCCAAAATCCTCTATTAAGCACACAAGCAACCAATATATATAGCAAGCATCACATCAAGCAAGAACACATCGATTCTTGAGTGTTTCTATGTGCTCTAAAGTGTCCATTCTATCTAGGCTGCGTCCTACGGTCAACCTATGGCTCTGATACCAATCTGTGACACCCGGTTCTGAAAATGAACCAAGTAAACGCATACGTGTGCCCAGGATGTTCAACACACATACACAAGCGCATCACAAAAGAGTATACAGAAAATTACCACAACACAAGATTAATTAACCAAATTTTATTAAAAAAACCATATTTTCCTCAAATACAAACTCTAATGAATATTGATGACAAGTTCAACTATTGCAGCGGAAATAAACTAAATAAGCAAACTAGACAGCTAGGCAGCATAAGCAATATGGTATAGCGCAGCTCCAATCAACACCATAGGCAAAGCTGACAGTAGACACAGCCTAGAACTCCGCATTATTGCCATTAAACTCCCAATCCTGACCTGCAACTATTGGGGGGATTGCAAGAGTGAGTACATGTCGTACTCAACAAGTGTGGAAAGTATGACATGTGGCTGATTCAAATGATGACAATAATAATGGTTGAGTGCTGAAAAGTACATTAAAACATTGGAAAAACAATATATTATATGTATACGAATCAAATCCATCATAAGCCATGTAGTAATCATAATACCAGTCCATATTCCATATCCATTGTCATATACCAATATCCATATTCAATGCCATAGTTAATCCATAACCAGCCATAACCAGTACCAAACCATAATCATCCCAAAAACCATCCCAATACCAGGTTCCCTCTAATCATGGAAGTTGTCCAGGTGATCATAATCGGGAGCACGGCTATCATGATAGTTTATTAGACACACTCTGCAGAGGTTGTACCCCTTTACCCACGTGTTTGTGATTTCATCACTCGTTGGCGACTAAAGAACCTCCCTTATGCCAATTACACTTCCTTTGGTGTATAGCCAAGATATCATAAAATAGCATTTACAAAGGGATTACTAGCCTATTTAGACCCCACTGAGGTTTCACCGGTGGCGATGCCTCCAACTGAGCACATCTTCAACCAAGGGCCCCCTCTTGAGCCATTCGGATCCTAGGGTAGTCCCACCAATCATCAAAAAACCCAATCCGACTACCCCTTCCCCGAGCATCTACAATGGTCCAAACAGCACTATCAAAGCCCTAATTAATCAGCTACGCTGCACCCATACTTGGCCTCATGGTGGCACTGTAGTCCTGGCTTATTCTCGCATGAACTGGTCCTTAGATCTAAAGCAATAAAAACCACCATAACATCGAACCCATCCACATACCAGGCTTGCTTAGATCACCCATTACCATATCATATTAACCAGTTCACATTAGCCAAAATATCATTAATGCATAATTAAATGTGTAGTGTTGTTTTCCCATCCCAATTAATTAAGCGAAGCAAAAAGGTAAAAAGCCCATCCCGACTCTCTACCATAATTCCAGGTGACAAGGGTGGTCAAACAACGCTAGTAAACTTCCTACCATAGGATTCCCATCAATTTGACACAAGCATGCAGTTTGCAAACAAAACATTTATTTTAAAACAGGATCAATATGCTTCAAGGACACTTGCATTGCTCTTGCAGTTGATTAGGGTCAAAGCTTTCAAACTCTTGGTGATGTAGATCCTCCGCGGCACTCTCTAGCAAAAATCCGTATAATCCGCACAATAAACATACAAGACAAGAAACACAATCAAAGAGTGCACAAATATTACTCAATATGACATGACATGCATGATTGATGCAAATGCAAGGTAGAACTTGTTAATAGATTGCTTTTAATGATCACTAAATAGTTCTAATAGCTTTTAACAAGTTTATACAGGTTTGGATGTGATTAGATCTCATTTTAGAATTAATTCAACATAATTTAACCAGGAAGATCGGACTAGTCCGCTAGGGACCGAACAAGTCTGCACTTTGCGAGATCAGCAGATTAGGGTTTTCTAGATCGACGTGAATTCGGAGGTTAGGGGTCAAATTCACGTAAGAAAAAGAGGATAGAAGGTATACCAGGTGTTTAGAACTCTAATGAATCAAGAAACATGGAGGTAAAACTTGGATCTTGATGATCTAGGGTTGATGAACTTGGAGATAAATTGGTGATGAAGAACGAAAGCTTGGTGGAGATCTTGATCCTCCTTCGTTTCCTCCCCTTCTTCTTGCTTGAGATCTTCTCCTCCCTCCCTGATGGTGACTCCGAACTAGGGTTTGGGTGGGATGGAAAAGTGGCAAATAGATATCAAGCCAAGGGGTGGGGTTGTTTATATAGAGGTGGAGACTAGTGTTAGATGGATTTCGAGTTTGAGAGGAGTAGAGGCCGATTTAGAGTCCCTCATGGGCTCTAAAAGAGTTAGGCATGACGTCCCTAGGCCCACTTAACGTGAAACCCAAGAAACAAGTCGTAAAAAAAAAGATCAACTCGGAATTGCAAAATATTGGACAAGTCCGAAAAGGACCGAACTAGTCCGAAGTTGTCCAGAGAGAAAATCGGACAAGTCTGGTCAAAAATCGGATAAGTCCGACTTTAGTCAGAGAGGAAATCAGACAAGTCCGCTGGAACATCGGACTAGTCCGGAAAAGTCCAGGGACTTACAAATTTTCAAGGATTCTTGGAATATCGGACTAGTCCACACAAAATTGGACAAGTCTGAAAGTTTCCAGAGGCAAAATCAGACTAGTCCGCAGCAAAAACAGACAAGTCCATTTTTAGTCAGAGATAAATCGGACTAGTCCTCAGTAAAATCGGACTAGTCCGCACTTTCCAGCATTTTAAGTGCGGTTTTGCTCCAAATCAATTTTAAATGCTCCAAATCAATTTTAAACTCGTTCCTCTTGATGTGGATTAATGTTAAACATGTATATGAGTGTATGCAAGGCATGATGCATGAAAATGAGGGTGTTACAAACCTACCCCCCCTTAAAATGAATCTCGCCCTCGAGATTCGACGCAGAAGAGAAGAGAAGAGATAGGGAAATTCCTTCTTGAGATCATCCTCCAATTCCCATGTTGCTTCTTTTTCTGCGTGGTGCTTCCATTGAACTTTACACCATCGAATAACCTTATTCCTTGTGACTCTCTCCTTGGTTTCCAAGATTTTGATCGGTTGTTCGGCATAAGTCGAATCTTCCTCTAGTTCCAATCCTTCCATTGACACTTGTTCTTCCGATACTCTCAAGCATTTCTTGAGCTGGGAAACATGAAAGACATTATGTACGTCTGAAAGATGAGTTGGCATCTCCAACTTATATGCTACTTCTCCTCTTTTGTCCAAAATCTTGAATGGTCCAATGTAGCGAGGTGCGAGCTTGCCTCTTATGTCAAACCTCTTATGACCTCTCATCGGTGACACCTTGAGGTAAACAAAATCTCCTATTTCAAAGGCTAATTTCCTTCTCCTATTGTCGCATAGCCTTTTTGTCTTGATTGGGCAGCCCTCAAGTTTTCTCATGAATTATGTGGACTTGTTTTTCGGCTTCTTGCAACACATCCAGACCAAATACTTGGATTTCTCCTGCCTCATTCCAGAATAAAGGTGTCCTACACTTCCTTCCATAAAGTGCTTCATATGGCGACATTTTCAAGCTTGCTTGGTAACTATTGTTGTATGAAAATTATGCATATGGCAAACTCTTGTCCTAACCTTTCCCATGCTTTAAAGCACAAGCTCTTAACATGTCCTTCAAAATTTGATTGGTCCTCTCGGTTTGTCCATCCGTTTGAGGGTGATATGCCGAACTGAAATTCAACCTCGTTCCCGAAGCTTCATGCTGTTTTTGCCAAAATCTGGAAGTGAATTGTGAACCTCTATCTGAGACTATCCTCTCCGGTACTCCGTGTCGACACACAATATGCTCCATGTATATTTCGGCCAATCGTGCAGCTGTATATTTGGTCTTCACAGGGACAAAATGAGCTGACTTGGTTAAGCGATCCACAATTACCCAAATTGAGTCATACCCGAACTAAGTATGTGGTAACCCAACTATGAAGTCCATTCCGATTTCTTCCCACTTCCATTCCAGAATCTTTAATGGTTGTAATAGTCCAGCTGGCCTTTGATGTTTCGCCTCGACTCGTTGGCACACATCACACAATGCCACATATTCAGCTATGTCCTTTTTCATGTTATCCCACCAATAGCAAGTCTTCAAGTCTTTGTACATTTTTGTACAACCAGGGTGAATTGAGTAAGGTGAGTCATGTGCCTCTTTTAATATCGTCTCCCGAATATGCTTCACATTAGGCACAACGATTCTCTTTCCAAGCCATAAGGTACCATGTTCGTCTTCATCAAATCTGAATTCTCTCCCTTCTTCGGTCCTTTCCTTGATTTCCTTGATCTCTTCATCTGCGGTTTGTGCCTCTCGAATTTCTTTCTCCAAGGTTGGGTTTAACTCCATCATCTCCATCTCATTTACAAATCCGAGGTTCAACCTTTCAAACTCCTTACATAACTTGGATGGTAACTCTCGAACTGTGAGTTGATGACTTACTCCCTTTCTACTCAAAGCACCGGCCACTACATTGGCTTATCTTGGGTGATAGTTGATCCCCAAATCATAATCTTTGATGAGCTCCAACCATCTTCGTTGCCTCAAATTCAGATCCGTTTGTGTGAAAATATACTTCAAACTCTTATGATCTGTATAAATTTCACACCTATGTCCAAGGATATAGTGTCTCCAAATCTTCAATGCATGTATCACGGCTGCGAGTTCCAAATCATGCGTTGGGTAATTCTGCTCATATTTCTTCAATTGCCTCGATGCATATGCAACCACTTGACCTTCTTTCATGAGCACACATCCAAGTCCTTGCCTTCATGCGTTGCGATAAATATCAAAACTCTTGCTCACATCCGGCAGTACCAAAACTGGGACTGTTGTTAACCTCTTTTTCAACTCCTCGAAACTATTTTGACAAGCTTGAGTCCATTGGAAAGCCTTTCCCTTCATTAGCAACTCCGTCATAGGCTTGGCTATCTTGGAAAAGTCCTTGATGAACCGACAGTAATATCCAACCATCCCAAGAAAACTCCTTATTTCCTTTACATTTTGCGGCGGTTCCCACTTCAACACGTCTCTCACCTTTCCGGGGTCAACCGATACTCCTCCTCCTGAGATTATATGACCCAAAAACGACACCTCTCCCAACCAAAACTGACACTTGTTGAACTTGGCATATAATTGATGCTCCCTCAATTTCTGTAGCGTAAGTATCAAGTGTTCCTCATGTTCCTTCTCATCCTTCGAGTAGATCATAATGTCATCAATAAACACCACAACAAACTTTCGCAAGCATGTGTGAATTGTGAATATAACAATCAGATGTGCAAGACTCAAGCCACATTTCGAGAATCTAAGATATTGAGCTCACTCCTAAGTTCAAAAAATATTTTCTCATCTAGGGGTTTGGTAAGAATATTGGCCAATTGTTTTTCGGTTCTCACATGGGAGATTGCAATGTCTCCTTTGATGTAGTGATCTCTCAAGAAGTGGTGGCGGATATCGATGTGTTTGGTCCTTGAATGTTCAACTGGATTGTGGGATATTTTGATGGCACTCTCATTATCACATAGGAGCGGAATATGGCGCAAGTTTATGCCATAGTCCCTAAGAGTTTGTCGCATCCAAAGAAGTTGTGCACAATAACTTCCGGCAGCGACATACTTCACTTCGGTTGTGGAAAGAGCAATGGAGTTTTGTTTCTTTGAGGACCAAGACACTAGAGATCTACCAAGGAATTGGCAAGTTTCGGAGGTGCTTTTCCTATCAACTTCTGAAAGTTGCCTAGAGGGGGGTGAATAGGCTAATCGACCTGCAAATGACTTAATAAAACGAGATTAAATTACAGGGGGCGGACTAGTCCGGTCTGGGGGCGGACTAGTCCGGTCAGCCTGCGTGAAGATCCCTAAAAAGGTGTTTCTAGCAAGTTTTAAGGCGATTTTCTCGAGGCTACAGGTGAGGATATGGTTATGTCAAGTTTAGCAACTACCAACACAAGTATATGACTAAGAGGAACAAGTTTATAGCAATATGAAGCACGAGACAAACTAGCAACCCTAGAACGAAATATTCGATAAACGAAATGCGAAGAACACAGAGACACAAGGATTTTATCCCGAGGTTCGATCCCACACAAGGAATCTACGTCCTCGTTGAGGAGTCCACAAAGGACCGGGTTCAACAACCCTTCCCTCACCAAGTTTACCGCACGGGCCTAACTTGGTTCTCCACTATCACAAAGAATGAATACAAGATTCGTTGGGGCTTCTCACAATCTGAGGCTCCCACCACAATTACAATTGCAAATCACAAAGATTGACTCAAGCCACAGATCAAAAAGATTCACAAAGTGCAAGACATCAAACCGAGAGCCAAAGAGCGGTGTTCTTCCTCTTCTTCACCTCACCAAACCCTAATCCACACAAGAATTAGTTTTAGAGGGAATGTAGGCAAGAAAGAGGCTTTTGGAGGCCCAAGGTAGCTGTGGCGGCGCTAGGGTTTCAGTTTTCTCAAGGATTTGTTCAAATGAACCCAGGGGACCTCTATTTATAGAGGTCCCAAGCCCATACTGCTGACTTCAGCAGAAGGGCGGACTAGTCCGGCCTACAGCCCGGACTAGTCCGGCCTAGGGGACCACTGACGCCTTTGACAACTGTCGCACTATGCGGCAATCGTCACACTACCCGCCAAACTTCAAATTCAAACGGTCACTTCAACAATGGACTAGTCTGGCCCTCACCGGACTAGTCCGATCTCACACAGAATCTTTTGTTCCGTGTGAAAACGGACTAGTTTGAAGACCACAGACTAGTCCGGCCTTCCCAGACTTAGTCTATGAAACGCAGTCTCCTCTCAAACTCGGACTAGTCCGGCCCCAGGGCGGACTAGTCCGATCTTAGGCAGGACCTCTTGGTCCGGACTAAAACGGACAAGTCCGTGGTTTTGGGACTTAGTCCCCAAAACCCACTTCACGACTACCCGGACTAGTCCGTCCCAATACGGACTAGTCCGATCTCAGTCAGACCCTTCTGGTCCGGCCCAAGACGGACTTGGCTGGCCAGGGGCGGACTAGTCCGGCCTCCTGCACGGACTAGTCCGGCCCTACTGCCAGACTACTTCTAACTCTCTTCTCTCAATAGGTTTGACCTCTAAACCGCTTTGAGCTCCCAACTTGATCTCAATGCACTTTACACACACATCCTCACACAAATTTGGCTAGTCTAAACTCGACACACCAGAAGTCCTAATTTCCCTTTTCGAGTTGACATCGCCGTTTCCATCTTCTTTTTTTCCTTTTTGAGGGATTGTGCTTCCACTTAGTCCACACCTGTGCTTAAGATCACTGAGCTCATTAGTCACTTAATTGTCGTCATCAATCATCCAAAACCCATGGGGATCCTAGATGCACTTTCAATCCCCCCTTTTTTGGTGATTGATGACAACACATTAAGTCTTCACATATAAGAGTGTAAATTTGTGGTTTTCATAACGTGCGGGTGTATGAGTGACTCCCCCTCAATGAATGCATCATAAAAGAGAGATTGAGGAAGTCCTTCATACACACATACATTATGGTGGGGTGCCTATGTGTTGTGCTCAACAATTTGTGACAAGACATAACAGGCATGAATATGATTATAAGATTGACATTCGAAACATCATATGTGATATTTAACATTAAGAGCATAGTCTTGCACAAATGTAAGTGATCGACAAAACATAGATAATACAATAAAGGATTGCAACATGTCCACGGACCCAACATAGGAACTACACTCGACACTCCACACCCAAGAACCCTTGCCCAACCTTTCTAACACTCCTCCATATCTCTCCCGACTGACTCCAACCTATCTCTCCCCCTTTGGCATCAAGACACCAAAAAGGGAAAAGAAGGGGGGAAACACGACCTCGAAGTCTAGTCGTCGTCTTCCTCGTCATCGTCGTCGTTGCGGAAGTCGCTCTCCGTGGCCTCCGAGTCCTCTTGATCCTCATCGTCATCGTCGGAGGCACGAGCCGAAGGAGCTACCCGGGAAGAGCTTCCGTCCTCTTGGAGCTGGGCGAGCTCGTCGGCGGTGAAGTTGGGGAAAGGAGTAATCTCCCCGTCACTCACTTCCGGAGAGGACATAGGGACCTCCAGCCTGTCGTACACCGCCTTAAGATACTTTTCTTGGCGCTTGTGTGCCCTCTGAGCTCGGATCTCTTGCTTCCAGCAGGAAGTGAAGATCGCCTTGAAGCACTTGAAGAAAGCGCTCATCGATTGAGGTGGAGGCGGAGAAGGAGGCGCCACGGGGCGAGATGGAGGATCTGAATTCTTCCAGCGTGGAGGAGCCAGCACATTTGGAGGTTGCTGAGGACGAAGCGGGCGATGCGACATGTCCTTGACAAAGGACAAGCCCGACACCTTCTCTATGAGGCACATAATGTAGGGAGCATACCCGCAAGCACGGTTGGGGGTATGTGAGATTTTGAAGATATCGTCAAAAATATAATCGACGAGGTTGAATTTCTCCTCCCCATCAACAAGAAGTAGCAAGTGCCTCAAGTTTCCTTGAATCACCCCAGCGTCACCATCCTTTGGTGCTATTGTCCTTCTGAGGATCCTGTTCATGATGCTGTAGAAGGGCTTGATGTTGCGAGCATGTCCGGCACTGTATTGGACATGACTGGGGTACATGTATGCCAGCTCATCACAGTCCACGGCCTTGAGGTTAGAGATGATGATCTCATGATCAAGATGTGCTTCAAGCCCTAGAATCTTGGCAAACTCTGCATAAGTGACTGAGTATTGCTCTCCATGCGTGATCCATATGATCCTCCGGTCACCTGAGGTGGTGAAGTAGATAGTGGAGTAAAATTGCAGGATCACTTCGACGTTCCAGTCATATTTGAACCCATGATCTCCTTGAGCTCATGACGCTCAGCAGCTTTAATGACGGCGTCAAATGCAGAGTGTTGCTTCTTTGCCATGTACTCCCAGTCTACCCACTGTGCTTCAATCACAGGCTTCTTCATGCTTTGGTAGACCAGACGGTAGTAATCACAATGAAAGTCGCACCAAAACCGAGGGTCAACGGTGCTCCTTTCATACTTATACACCTTGTCCGTCCGGAGCCTTCTTGCCTTTTCAGCTCCCTTTCCATGAAAGATATTTGCAGCTATGTCACGCTGCCTGTTTGGATTCCTCTCGGGAGTGTGCACTTCTAGGGGACCAATCGATTTGGCTTTCCCCTTCTCCTTGATAGCAATGCCCTTTGCCTTCGCAGCCGCGACCTTCACTGAGGGCTTCTTTTTCTTTGGCTCAGCAGCAGCCGGGGCCTTTCCCTTCTTCGGATCTCTCTCGATCCGGCGTTCAGCAATGTCTTCTTGTGCTGGTTCCTTGCCCTTGTCCTTCTCTCCAAGTGTCACAAGTCTCTTTCTCTTGGAGACTTGTGCAGCAGCCGCCTGAGAGTTGTGAGCTTCACGCTCCTCTCGCTTCTTCTTCTGGAGATCCTTCTGTGACTCCTCAATGGCCCGAGCCATTGCTTCATCCTCGTCGTAGGCCAATGCGGCGGCCCGAGCAGCTTGTTGCTTCTTGGCTGCTTGCGCTCTTGCACGCTGCTCGAGATACTTCTCCACAGCCTCAACTTCGGCTCTTGCTCGTTCTTCGGCGAGACAGAGTTGCTCTGCCTCCCACTCGGGGTCAGTGGGAGGAGAAGCGGAATGGCGAGGAGCGGCCATTTTAGCTGAAAGGAATAATGTCCATAAGATAGAAGGTCAAGGAGTTGGAATAATGCGAAAGAATTCACGAAACACAGCCAAAGTGTGAGTTTGACCTGTGCAGACCGGACTTGTCCGCTCCAGGGGCGGACTAGTCCGCCTGGCACCGGACTAGTCCGGGTTGCACAGGCTAAACCCTAACTCTAACGGTTTTTCGAGAAATTTGGAATCAAGTCGCAATACTCCTAGGCTATGATCGCAAGGTCACTAGTAACAACTTTAATGAAGAGGCATCTACCAAAAACCCAATGAATCAAGAATGAGGCTAGTTTTTGAAAAAGGAGAAATACCTCTTCAAATCTTGAAGAATCGACAAGATCGGGGAGGGATTGCGTCGAGGATGTTTGGGAAAGGTCTCCCTTGCCTCCAAGGAGTCCAATGCACGGATTGGATCGGTTTTTGGTGGTTGGAATAAAAAATCGTCGAAAGGGGGCGGTTTCACGCGCGTGGAAGAGAGAGAACTCAGATGAGGAAGTGGAGGGGTTGGCCGCTTCCTGGGGGGTTTAAGTCCCCAGGGGCCGGACTAGTCCAGTAGGGGAGCCGGACTAGTCCGGTCAGCGGACCAGACCCGGACCAGTCCGGATCCAGACTTGTCCGGCCATAGGGCGGACTAGTCCGGTCCTAGGAGGCTGAAAACATATATATTCGAGTTTTAGCCACTATAAAAGATCCTTATGGACATATTGCACAACAAAACCTTGTGAATATGGTCAGTAAGCAATCACCATTCAAACTATGACCATGACTCACAAAGTCACTAGTTTTTCAAATATTTAGGAGAAAATTGAGATAGAGATAGTTTTCCAACCACATGCATTCTTTTGAACAAGGCATAAGTAGACATTCAGATGTGCAAGTTTCAAGCCACATTTCGAAAATCTAAGATATTGATCTCACTCCTAAGCTCACAAAATCACTTCTCATCTAGGGGCTTGGTGAATATGTCGGCTAGTTGGTTTTCGGTTCTCACATGGGAAATCACTATATCCCCCTTTAAGGAATGATCTCTCAAGAAGTGGTGTCTAATGTCTATGTGTTTGGTCCTTGAATGCTCAACTGGATTATGAGCTATTTTGATGGCGCTCTCATTGTCACATAGGAGAGGGATATGACGCAAGTTTATACCATAATCCCTTAGAGTTTGTCTCATCCACAAAAGTTGTGCACAACAACTTCCGACTGCGACGTACTCTGCTTTGGCTGTGGAGAGAGCAATGGAATTTTGTTTCTTAGAGGACCAAGACACTAATGATCTACCCAAGAATTGGCATGTCCCGGATGTTCTCTTTCTATCAACTTTGCACCCCGCATAATCCGCATCGGAATAACCAATGAGGTTGAACTTGGATCCTTTGGGGTACCAAAGTCCTAGGCTCGGTGTGTGAACTAGTTATCTAAGAATTCTCTTCATGGCGGTCAAATGACACACCTTTGGTGCAGCTTGAAACTGTGCACACATACACACACTAAGCATGATATCCGGTCTAGATGCACAAAGATATAACAGGGAGCCAATCATGGAACGATATACCTTTTGGTCCACACTTGGACCATCTTCGTTGAGGTCTAGGTGTCCATTCGTCGCCATAGGGGTCTTAATGGGTTTGGCCTTGTCCATGTCAAACTTCTTCAGTATGTCTTGAGTGTACTTTGTTTGACTTATGAACGTGCCTTCTTTGAGTTGCTTGACTTGGAAACCTAAAAATAACTTCAACTCCCCCATCATGGACATATCAAATCTTTCCGTCATAATCTTTGAAAACTCATCACAAAACACATTGTTAGTAGAACCAAATATAATGTCATCGACATATATTTGGCACACAAAAAGATCATCATTGAAGTGCTTCGTAAATAGAGTGTAATCAGCTTTTCCTATCTTAAAACCATTTTCAATTAGAAAATCTCTAAGACACTCATACCAAGCTCTAGGAGCTTGTTTGAGGCCATAGAGAGCCTTACACAATTTGAAGACATGGTTTGGGAATTCTTGGTCTTCGAAGCCCGGTGGTTGCTCCACATATACTTCCTCCTTGATTGGGCCATTTAGGAACGCACTCTTGACGTCCATTTGATAGAGCTTAAAATCATGGTAAGTGGCAAAGGCAAGTAATATTCGAATTGACTCTAACCTAGCTACGGGAGCAAATGTTTCATCAAAATCCAAACCTTCGACTTGTGAGTACCCCTTGGCCACAAGTCGTGCCTTGTTCCTTGTCACAACACCATGTTCATCTTGCTTGTTGCGGAACACCCACTTGGTGCCTACAACATTTGCTTGTGGACGCTTGACAAGTTCCCAAACTTTGTTCCTCTCGAAGTTGTTAAGCTCCTCTTGCATGGCCACCACCCAATCCGGATCACTCAAGGCATCTTCAACCCTATGGGGCTCCAAAGAAGAGACAAAAGAGTAATGTTCACAAAAGTTTGCAACACGAGAACGAGTGATTACCCCTTTAGTAATGTCTCCTAGTATGTTGTCAACGGGGTGATCCCATTGAACACTTTGATGTACGCGAGGATGTGGAGGTTGAGCTCTTGAGTCATCATCATCATCATCTTCTTCTTGATCTCCCCCTTGATGAGTGCCTCTCCCTTGACTTTCATCTTCTTGATCGTTTTGAGGTCCTACTTGACCGTCGAAAGCTTGATCACATGGAGGAGTACTTGCATCATCTTGTGGTTGGTCACTTGAGCATTGAGGTTGTTCTTGTGGTCGAACGTCTATAAGTGCCATTCTCCTAAGTGCTTCTTGTGGAGAGTCTTCTTGATCTAGCACACTTTTATCAACTTGCTCCACTTGGGAGCCATTAGTTTCATCAAACACCACGTCGCGTGTTATTTCAACAATTCCGGAGGTTTTGTTGAAGACACGGTAGGCGTGAGTGTTTGAGTCATAGCCAAGCAAGAAACCCTCATCGGACTTTGAAGCAAACTTTGAAGTCCTAGGCTTCTTGTTGAGAATATAACACTTGCTCCCAAAAACACGAAAATAAGAGACATTGGGTTTCTTACCAACTAGAAGCTCGTAGGGAGTCTTCTTAAGGAGGCGGTGGAGGTATAATCGATTGACGGCGTGGCAAGCGGTGTTAACCGCCTCCGCCCAAAACTGATCCGATGTCTTGTACTCATCGAGCATCGTCCTTGACATCTCAATGAGTGTTCTGTTCTTCCGTTCCGCCACCCCGTTTTGTTGAGGGGAGTATGGAGCTGAAAATTCATGCTTGATGCCTTCCTCATCCAAGAATTCTTCTACTTGAGTGTTTTTGAACTCAGTGCCGTTGTCACTTCTTATAGCTTTGATTCTTGAGGCGAACTCATTTTGAGCTCTCCTCAAGAACCTCTTGAGGACACCGTGGGTTTCACCTTTATCATGCAAGAAAAACACCCAAGTGAAACGAGAAAAGTCATCAACAATAACAAGACCATATTTGTTACCGCCAATGCTTATGTAGGTTATTGGCCCGAAAAGGTCCACGTGTAGCAGCTCCAACGGTCTTGTCGTCGTCATGATGTTCTTGGAGGGATGTTGAGCTCCTACTTGCTTCCCCGCTTGACACACACTACATGGCCTGTCTTTTTCAAAGATAACATTCTTCAAGCCATGGATGTGATCACCCTTAAGAAGCTTTTGTAAGTTCCTCATGCCAACATGGGCCAGCCGTCTATGCCAAAGCCATCCCATGTTGGTTTTCGCCATTAAGCATGTGTCAAGTTGAGCTTTATCCGACGCAAAATCCACAAGATAAAGCTTTCCCTTGAGCACACCATTAAAAGCGATTGAGTTATCACTTCTTCTAAGGACGCTCACACCCTCATTAGTGAAAACACAATTATAACCCTTGTCACATAGTTGTGATATGGACAAGAGGTTATAGTCTAAAGAATCAATGTGTAGAACGCTAGAAAGAGTGTGTTGAGGAGAGATGACAATTTTACCGGAGCCAAGGATTTTTCCTCGTCTATTGTCTCCAAAGAGGATTCCTTCATTTGGATCGTCGTGTTCTTCATACTCCTCGAACATCGTCCTCTCTCCGGTCATGTGGTTTGTGCACCCACTATCGAGCACCCATTTGGAACCACCGGAGGAGTATGCCTACAAAACAAGATTATGCCTTCCTTTTAGGTACCCAAGCGGAGTTGGGTCCTTTGACGTTAGTGGTAAGGCATTTGGGCACCCACACGCAAGGCTTGGGGCTCTTGCGGAGTGGCCCAACATATCTAGCAAACACCTTGCCATATTTGTTCCTCATAAGCACATAAGAAGCATCAAAATCATGAAATAGAGGATGCGGTTCAGATTTAGGCATTTTGTTGCTAGTGGATGTGTTCTTCTCAATTTTAGTTGTAGATAAACTTCCCTTAACAAAGACAATCATGTCTTTGCCATACTTGGAGGTTTTGGCGTTGTGCCTACCACTTCTAGTATAGCCAAGACCATCCTTGACATGGGGAGGTCTTGTGTTGGTGTATTCACTTCGTGCATACGCCACCTTCTCCTTGTCAAAGATGGCACCCTTAGGTGCTTGCTTGCTTTGCGCTAAGTTCAGTTCAACCTTAAGATTAAGGATTAAGTTAGAGCACTTGCAAGGCGTGGTAGCATTGGATGAGGCCTTTGAGGAGGTTGAGCTCTTGGAGGAAGAGGCTACATTGTTCTTAAGGGACCCAACTTGAGTCTCAAGGATCTTGTTAACTTTTGTCAAGTTCCCAAGTTCATCCTTGAGCTCAATTGATTTCTCCTCAAGACTTGAACACGTTTTCTTGCTTAGAGCAAGTTCGTGTTCCAATGCCTTGCTCTTCTCTCTTTCAAGCTCAAGGAGATCATTAAGCTCTTGACATCTCTCCTTTTCAAGGATGAGCATGTCCTCTTGTCTGTTGATGAGCTCCTCCTTCTCAAAGATCTCATCCATAAGCAACTTCATCCTACGCAAGGTGCTTTTGCTTATGTCCTTAAACATGTGCTCATTTTCACTAGCGCTATCAAAATCATCATGAGAGGAAATGGAGGAGGAGGAGTGAGATGTTACCTTTCTCCTTCCCTCCTTTGCCATAAGGCAAGTTGGTTTGTAGTCGTTGTTGAGGTTGGGGAAGAGCTTGCTTCCCTTGGAGCTCCTCCCGATGGCTATGGTGGCCATCTTCTCCTCTTCTTCTTCGGAGGAGGACTCATCATTAGAGTCCCACTCCTTGCCCAAGTGCACTTGTCCGGAGGGCCTCTTCTTCTTGAAGAACTTCTTCTCTTGAGGCTTGCCCTCCTTTTTCTTCTTCACTTCTTCATGGGGGCAATCAACAATGAAGTGGCCATACTCGCCACAATTGTAGCAAGCCCTCTTGTTTTTGGGCCTTGCCTTTTCTTTGACTTTTCCTTCATGCTTGTATCCTCCTTTTCTTCTCCTCATCATCCTCTTGAAGTTGTTGATGAAGAAGGCCTCTTCCTCATTGGTGTCAAGGCTCTCCTCATCATCATCCGTTTGCTCTTTTGGGGAGGATGTTGCTTTGAGCGCAACATTCTTCATCTTCGAGGCGGTGAATCTTTGAAGGTCGTTGTAGAAGAGCGCCTCCTTTTCCATGATCTCGTGATTAATGATCCTTCCAAGGACCTCTTCCGGGGTCATTTTGGCAAACCCCGGACTTTCTCGGATCATGGAGCATAGAGAGACGTTCCTAGGCATGAATGCCCAGATCATTCTCTTCACTACGTCGTGGTCTGTCCACTTGGTACAGCCATAAGATCTACTCTTGTTGATGAGTATCTTTAGGCGATTGTACATCTCTTGGGGAGATTCACCATCCATAATGGCAAAACTCCCGAGCTCTCCTTCAATGAGTTCAATCTTTGCTTCCTTGACGACTCGGTTGCCTTCATGAGCCGTCTTGAGAGTGTCCCAAATATCTTTGGCCACCTCAAGTCCATCCACTCGGTTGAACTCATCTCTTGAGAGGGATGAGATGATTACTTCAGCCGCTTGAGCATTGCGGTGAAGGAGCACAGCTTGCTCCAGAGTGATATCTTCTTCATTTTTAGGGATGTGCACCCCGGTCAACACAATTTGCCACAGTGAGGGATTGAGTGACACAAGGTGGATCTTCATGTTGTGCTTCCACATCCCGTAGTCAGTTCCATCGAATTGGGGAGGTTTCCCTAATGGGATGGAAAGGTAGTGGTTTTTGACGGCAAGGCGTTCATAGTTGAACCCTTGTTGGTTGTAGTTGACTCCGCCGCCACCACTTGATGAGCTTGACGGATCAACCGCATCAATCTTCAGCTTCTCCCGGAGCTTCGCCTTGAGCTGGCGAGTCTCCTCATCATCGGTTGGCTTGTCTTGATAGGCCATTGTCTCCTCACGTGTCGGTTGAGAATCATTGGTCGACATCTCTTCAAACACCACTCTGGCCATCTCTCCGAGCTGTTAGACTCTATGTGGAGAGTCCTGCTCGATACCAATTGAAAGTTGCCTAGAGGGTGGTGAATAGGCTAATCGACCTGCAAATGACTTAATAAAACGAGATTAAATTACAGGGGGCGGACTAGTCCGGTCTGGGGGCGGACTAGTCCGGTCAGCCTGCGTGAAGATCCCTAAAAAGGTGTTTCTAGCAAGTTTTAAGGCGATTTTCTCGAGGCTACAGGTGAGGATATGGTTATGTCAAGTTTAGCAACTACCAACACGAGTATATGACTAAGAGGAACAAGTTTATAGCAATATGAAGCACAAGACAAACTAGCAACCCTAGAACGAAATATTCGATAAACGAAATGCGAAGAACACGGAGACACAAGGATTTTATCCTGAGGTTCGATCCCACACAAGGAATCTACGTCCCCATTGAGGAGTCCACAAAGGACCGGGTTCAACAACCCTTCCCTCACCAAGTTTACCGCACAGGCCTAACTTGGTTCTCCACTATCACAAAGAATGAATACAAGATTCGTTGGGGATTCTCACAATCTGAGGCTCCCACCACAATTACAATTGCAAATCACAAATATTGACTCAAACCACAAATCACAAAGATTCACAAAGTGCAAGAGATCAAACCGAGAGCCAAAGAGCGGTGTTCTTCCTCTTCTTCACCTCACCAAACCCTAATCCACACAAGAATTAGTTTTAGAGGGAATGTAGGCAAGAAAGAGGCTTTTGGAGGCTCAAGGTTGCTGTGGCGGCGCTAGGGTTTCAGTTTTCTCAAGGATTTGTTCAAATGAACCCAGGGGACCTCTATTTATAGAGGTCCCAAGCCCATACTGCTGACTTCAGCAGAAGGGCGGACTAGTCCGGCCTACAGCCCGGACTAGTCCGACCTAGGGGACCACTGACGCCTCTGACAACTATCGCACTGCGCGGCAGTCGTCACACTACCCGCCAAACTTCAAATTCAAATGGTCACTTCAACAACGGACTAGTCCGGCCCTCACCGGACTAGTCCGATCTCACACAAAACCTTTTGTTCCGTGTGAAAATGGAATAGTCTGAAGACCACGGACTAGTCCGGCCCCATGGGCGGACTAGTCCGGCCTTCCCAGACTTAGTCTGTGAAATGCAGTCTCCTCTCAAACCCGGACTAGTCCGACCCCCAGGGCGGACTAGTCCGATCTTAGTCAGGACCTCTTGGTCCGGACTAAAACGGACAAGTCCGTGGTTTTGGGACTTAGTCCACAAAACCCACTTCACGACTACCCGGACTAGTCCGTCCCAATACGGACTAGTCCGATCTCAGTCAGACCCTTCTGGTCCGGCCCAAGACGGACTTGTCCGGCCAGGGGCGGACTAGTCCGGCCTCCTGCACGGACTAGTCCGACCCTACTGCCAGACTACTTCTAAGTCTCTTCTCTCAATAGGTTTGACCTCTAAACCGCTTTGAGCTCCGAACTTGATCTCAATGCACTTTACACACACATCCTCACACAAATTTGGCTAGTCTAAACTCGACACACCAGAAACCCTAATTTCCCTTTTCGAGTTGACATCGCCATTTCCATCTTTTTTTTTTCCTTTTTGAGGGATTGTGCTTCCACTTAGTCCACACCTGTGCTTAAGATCACTGAGCTCATTAGTCACTTAATTGTCGTCATCAATCATCCAAAACCCACAGGGATCCTAGATGCACTTTCAACTTCGCACCCAGCATAATCCGCATCGAAATATCCAATGAGGTTAAAATTAGAACCTTTGGGGTACCAAAGTCCTAGGCTTGGTGTGTGAACCAAATATCTAAGAATTCTCTTAAGGGCGGTCAAATGACACACCTTAGGAGCAGCTTGAAATCTAGCACACACACACACACTAAGCATGGTATCGGGCCTAGATGCACATAAGTAAAGCAATGAACCTATCATGGAGTGATATACCTTTTGGTCCACACTTGGACCATCTTGGTTGCCATAGGAGTCTTGATGGGTTTGGCATTGTCCATATAAAACTTCTTGAGTATATTTTGTGTGTACTTGGTTTGACTAATGAACGTGCCCTCCTTGAGTTGCTTTACTTGAAAACCTAGGAAGAACTGCAACTCCCCCATCATGGACATCTCAAATCTTTCCGTCATTATCTTAGAAAAATCATCGCAAAAAGTTTTGTTAGTAGAACCAAATATAATGTCATCGACATATTTTTGGCAAACAAACAAATCATCATCAAAGTGCTTAGTGAATAGAGTGTAATCCGCCTTTCCAATTTTGAAACCATTTTGAGTTAGAAAGTCTCTAAGGCACTCATACCAAGCTCTTGGATCTTGTTTGAGGCCATAAAGATCCTTACGCAATTTGTACACATGGTTTGGGAATTCTTGATCTTCAAAGCTGGGGGGTTGCTCCACATACACCTCTTCCTTGATTGGACCATTGAGGAATGCACTCTTGACATCCATTTTATATAGCTTAAAATCATGGTGAGTAGCAAAGGCAAGTAATATACGAATTGATTCTAGCCTAGCTACGGGAGCAAAGGTTTCTTCGAAATCCAAACCTTCGACTTGTAAATACCCCTTGGCCACAAGTCATGCTTTGTTCCTTGTAACCACCCCGTGCTCATCTTGTGTTGCGGAACACCCACTTGGTGCCTACAACATTCACATTAGGCCTATTCATGAGCTCCCATACTTGATTTCTTTCAAAGTTGTTGAGCTCTTCTTGCATGGCCATTACCCAATCCGGATCTCGTAGCGCTTCTTCAACCTTGTGAGGCTCTAAATAAGAAACAAAAGAGTAATGTTCACAAAAGTTTGCAACATGAGATCGAGTTGTTACCCCCTTGGAGATGTCCTTAAGTATATTGTTAGCGGGATGTTCCCATTGAACGCTTTGGTGCACTCTTGGGTGAGGCGCTTGAGGTCTCGAATCTTCATCTTCGTCTTCCTCATTTTCATTGTCTCCCCCTTGATTGATGCCTCCATTTTCATCTTCTTAGAGCGCATCTTGGGGTACTTGATATTGATCATTTGTGGAAGAACTTGCTTGAGGAATAGGATGATCACTTGAGTCTTGAGGTTGTTCTTGTGGTCGTATGTCTCCAAGTGTCATCCTTCCTATCACCACTTGTGGAGCTTGTTCTTGATCTAGCACATGACGATCAACTTGCTCCACTTTGGAGCCATTAGTCTCATCAAACACTACGTCCCGTGCTACTTCAACAATTTCGAAGGATTTGTTGAAGACACGATAGGCGTAGGTGTTTGAGTCATAACCAAGCAAGAAACCTTTATTAGACTTAGAAGCAAACTTTGAAGTTCTAGGCTTCTTGTTGAGAATGTAGCATTTGCTCCTAAAAACATGAAAGTAAAAAATGTTGGGCTTGTTACCGGTTAGGAGCTCATAAGACGTCTTCTTAAATATGTGGTGAAGCTATAACCAGTTTATGGCATGGCAAGCGGTGTTAACCGCTTCCGCCCAAATCCGGTCCGATGTCTTGTACTCATCAAGCATGGTTCTTGACATCCCAATTAGAGTTATATTCTTCCTCTCAGCCACCCCATTTTTTTGAGGCGAGTAGGGGGCCGAGAACTCATGCTTTGATGCCTTCTTCATCCAAAAACTCTTCAACTTGAGTATTCTTGAATACGGTGCCGTTGTCACCCCTTATGGTCTTGATACTTAAGGAGAACTCATTTTGAGCTCTCTTTAAGTATTTCTTGAGGACACCTTGAGTCTCACTCTTATCATGCAAGAAGAATACCCAAGTGCAACGTGAAAAATCATCAACAATAACAATACCGTATTTGTTACCGCCGATACTTATGTTGACAATTGGACCAAAGAGATCCACGTGTAGAAGTTCCAATGGTCTAGTTGTCGTCATAATGTTCTTGGATGGATGTGGAGCTCCAACATGCTTTCCGGCTTGGCATGCGCTACATGGCCTATCCTTTTCAAACACAACATTCTTTAAACCACAGATGTGCTCGCCCTTAAGGAGTTTTTTCAAGTTTCTCATTCCAACATGGGCTAGCCTTCTATGCCAAAGCCATCCCATGTTAGTTTTTGCAATTAAGCATGTATCATGTTAGACTTGACTCGTGTTTCAAGGATCTTGTTAGCTTGTGTCAAACTAACAAGTTCATCTTTGAGCACAATTGTAGTGTTCTCAAGGTTTGAGCAAGTTTCCTTGCTCAAAGCAAGTTCACGCTCAAGTGCTTTGCTTCCTTCTCTTCCAAGCTCCAAGAGCTCCTCAACCTCTTGACATCTCTCTTTTTGTTGGATGAGCATGTCCTCTTGACGGTTGATGAGCTCTTCCTTCTCAAATATCTCCTCCGTCAACAACCTCAATCTTTTCAAGTTATTTTTACTCATGTCCTTAAGCATGTGTTCATTTTCACTACTAATATCAAAGTCATCATGCGAGGAAACTGAAGAGGAGGATTTAGATTTGACCTTATTTCTTCCCTCCTTGGCCATGAGGCAAGTTGGCATTGAAATCTCCAAGTTGGGGAAGAGTTTGTTCTCCGTAGTTGTCTTCTTCATAGCAATGGTTGTTATCTTCTCTTCTTCATCGGAAGAGTATTCCTCATTTGAATCCCACTTCTTTCCAAGGTGGGCGTGTCCGGATTGCTTCTTCTTCTTGAAGTACTTCTTCTCCTTGGACTTGCCCTACTTCTTCTTCTTGTTTTCTTCATATGGGCAATCCACGATGAAGTGGCCATAATCCCCACAATTGTAGCAAGCCCTCTTTGATCTTATCTTGGGCTTGTCTTTGCTCTTGCTTTCGTGATGGTAGCTCCCTCTCCTTCTTATAAACATCCTCTTGAAGTTGTTGATTAAGAGTGCATCTTCCTCATCAGTGTCGGGGCTCTCTTCACCACTCTCTTCCTTTTCTTGTGATCTTGAGGATGTTGCCTTGAATGCAACATCCCTTTTCTTGAAGGAGGAGAGCTTTTGTAGATCATTGTAGAACATAGCTTCTTGCTCGATCATCTCGTGGTTGTTGATTCTCCCAAGAACTTCTTTGGGAGTCATATTGTGAAAACCCGGACTCTCACAAATTAGTGAGCAAAGAGTGACGTTTCGAGGCATGAATGCTCGAATCATCCTCTTTACCACCTCATGCTCGGTCCACCGTGTGCTTCCATAAGACCGATTCTTGTTGATGAGAGTATTGAGGCGGTCATACATATCTTGGGGGGACTCACCATCCATGATGGTGAATCTCACAATCTCTCCTTCGATCATCTCGATCTTCGCCTCCCTAATGACATGGTTGCCCTCATGCGCCATCTTGAGGGTGTCCCATATCTCCTTGGCAACCTCCAACCCTTCAATTCGGTTGAACTCCTCTCGAGTCAATCAGGAGGTAATCACTCCAACGACTTGAGCATTGCGATGGAGGAGAATGGCTTGCTTCGGAGTGATGTCTTCCTCATTCTTGGGAAGATGTACACCTGTCATAACAATTTGCCACAAACTAGGGTTTAAGGAAATGATATGCATCTTCATATTATGCTGTCACATAGAGTAATCATTTCCATCAAACTGAGGAGGTTTGCCAATGGGAATAGATAAATAGTGATTGCTTGCTGTAAGTTGCTCATAGTTGTAAGGATACCAGGAGTAGTCTTGTGAACTACTCCCATTGTCGATGTTGATCGGAGCAATTTGCTTGATCTCCTTCTTAGGCACATTGAGCTTCTCACGAAGCCGTGCCTTGAGCATACAAACTTCTTCGTCGTCATTTGGATCATCTTGAAGAACATCGACGTTCTTCGTCTTGGTGTCATCAAGAATCATCGGAATCTCGTTGTCACCGCTTCCGCCCATTTCTTCTCCGAGTTGTTACACTCTTGGTTGAGTGACCTGCTCTGATACCAATTTAAAGTCGCCTAGAAGGGGGGTGAATAGGCAATAAGACCTGCAATGACTTAATCAAACGAGATTAAACTCCTGAGGCTGGACTTGTCTGGACAGGGCCGGACTAGTCCGCTCAGCATTAAAAACTTGGTTTCTACAAGTTATTTGTGGAACTTAAGTTCACCGAAAAGGTAAGCAATGTGTGGTAACCTAGTACAACTTAGATTGTGAAGTTAAAGCACTTAGGTTACAAGATTTCAACAAAGAGCAAAGTAAAGAGCAATATGAACCATAAGAACCCTAATAGCAATGCTAGTGATTATGAAATGTAAAATGACAAGTGAGACAAGATTTATCCCGTGGTTCAGCTCCACGAAGAATCCTACATCCACGTTGAGAAGTCCACATAAGGATTGGGTCTCACTTGACCCTTCCCTCACCAAGCAACCACAATGGCCGGCTTGGTTTCCACTATATCAATGGGTAATCACTAAGTTTGATTGGGGCTGCTCACAAGTTGGGGCTCCCACAAATCAATACAATGAGGAGCACACGAAGCTCAACTCACAAAAGCAACAAAACACAACACAATGTGCAAAGAGATCAAACCGAGAGCCAAAGCGCGATGATCTTCCTTCACTCTCCTCCCAAACCCTAATCTCTTTAAGATTTGGTCTTAGAGGGCTAGTAGGATGAGTGGAAGGCTTTGTAAGGCTCTAGGTCACATGTGGAGGCGCTAGGGTTCAAAAGTTATCAAATAGGGGCTAGGGGTCCCCTTTTTATAGGGGCCCCGACAACTAACCGTTGTCACCAGGGCAAACCCGGACTAGTCCGACCCCTATGCCATGGACTAGTCTGGCCTTCCGGGACCACCGACAATTTCACATCATCGATCGACAAAAATATGACGTGCGCGCCAACGTTTGAATTTCAAACGGCCACTGACAATAAGGACTAGTCTGGTTCGAAATGAACTAGTCCGAAGTAGGACAGAAAGGTGTCCCAAAATGGACACAACTGGGTATGGCCGGACTAGTCCGGTCACAGGGGCAAACTAGGTTGACCCTCTAGGGTTTCCTCTCGGTTTATCTCACTAAGTCTCGAACGGACTAGTCCATACCACACCAGACAAGTCCGAACTTTTCTAGAGAGCTTGGGTCCGTTCTAAAATGGACAAGTCCGATCTATTGGGACTTAGCTCCAACCCCACGAAGGGAAGAACGGACTAGTCCGTACCCATACGGACAAGTCCTATCTACTCCAGAGACCTTTAGTCTGCCCCAAAGTGGACTTCTCTAACAGGCCGGACTAGTCCGACCTCCTAGGGTTTTTCCTCATTTTGGCTTCTCACTTAGGTTTTTCTCTCAACCACCAATTTGAGCCCTCTAGTATGATCTCAATGCACATGATACATCCACCCTCACACATAATACGACTCACTTAAGCTCAATACCATAAAACCCTGATTTCTACGCTTGAGTCTTTGACGCCTGTTTTGATCTTTTCTTTTTCAGGGTTTTCATCTCATTTCAACCATTACACCCATACTTAAGATCAACTCAGATCATTAGTCTCTTAATTGTCGTCATCAATCATCCAAAACACACGGGGATTCCTAGATGCACTTTCAGTGACACTAACTTGCGCCTTGCTTGCAGGCTTCTTGGCAATTAGTGTTCTATTCTTTGGCAGTTCATCTACCGGTGCCTTGTGATGAGTAGGTTTAGGCACGATCTTCCGAAAGGTAATGGGTAAGTCGATTGATGGAGATCTCGACATTGATGATCCGAGGCTCTCGAGTAGAATACGAAAAACCCCTGCAATCACTACAACACCGCTCCGTTGGTTATCAACCGTGCTTCACACGATTAACCTCACCAAGAAGGCTAATCCCTGCAAGTGCAACCGAGAACACAAGCAAGAACGTAGAAGACACGATCTGAAATCGCGAAGTTAGGGTCTCACAAACCATAGAACGGCGATATTATTGATCTAAGCAAAACCCAATTGTTCATGGCGGCTACTATGGAGTATATATAGGTGGGAGGACGTCCAAGGGGGTGTTGGGGTCGTGACCTAACCCTAATATACAAAAATAATGGACTTAGACTTGATACATGGCCCAATGGCCCAATACGGTGGCGCAACACCCTGACAGATTTTGTACTTGATTTTGTTTCGACGATTCCCATCGACTCTGAAGGTATTTTGACATGGGACCGGCTTCATTGGAAAGTTTATCCTCTCCCCTTTCCGTGCATATGTAGAACGTCCAAAACGAAGTTCGTATGCGTCCTGGGCGTCCGTTTTAGTGCGTACAGCTCCTGGACTCCGAGTTGGATACGATTTGGAGTTTGGTTCGGTTTCCATCTTCTTTGAACGAATTCTCTGGTCTTCCACGTCCCTAATACTCCCTCCAAGTACTCCTTGAACCTCTCCATGGATCCTAATCACAAGTAAATCATTAAGTAGCAATCTATGCTCAAAAACATATAAGGAAATATATAAGAATGAGTTCACCTCTGAAATTAATTGTTGTGTATGAACTCTATTGATTGCATCTTGTATGTTCAATGGAGTGTTGTTTGTATCCATAGAAGTGATGTCCTCATCATCCTCCCCTTCTTGAATTGAAGTTGTCCTCAACTCAAGTTCATCTTCTCTTATGTGTTGGTCCAAATGTGCAACGCCATCAAATCTTTTTGTATGCATGAATGGAGGAGGCCAAGGTGGTGGACGACATAGTGTGCCATCTTGATCTTGTCCATAAAATAAGAGTGCACATTCACTTGAGCCAGGATCCCAAACAAATAAACATTGTGTCATGTTTGTAGGTGCAATAATAATATGCATGATCTCATCATTCTCCCCTTTTTTATGACAAGTCATCCTCAGCTTGCTCGTATGTCCAGGAAAAAGGATTGCTTTGGGAGTAGAATGAACACTGTCCATATTGCACAACCGCAGCGAACAATGCTTCTTTTTTATTTGTTGTCCTTTCTGCAATAAAAAAATGCTAGAAAAACTTGACAATACATTATTAGTGTTAGTGCATCCATTCATTTCACCATGTTGTTGCAGCACAAAAATAGTTTGCACATTTGAACATATGTAAACTTTATGCACCATAAATTCACCACTATCTTCATAGTTGCCTATAGCATGAAAAATATTTCTACTTAATAAAAGCAATTCAGATTGTGAAAATATTCTCCTCTCTACAATATTTACATCACAAAGAGTGTCAAATTTAATATAACCCAAAGTATTTAGAGAAGACAAAAATTTCAGCTCATCATTTTCAGCAGTAGCGGTGATCAAATTATGAATTTCAGCACAAGTAGGTGAATCCAAAACACAATCATCTTGTACATTAACTTGTTTTTGCATAGGAATAATAGAGTTATCAGCACACAACTCTTTCTTAGAGCAACGATCAACAGGAAAACCAACATGTGACAATGGTGTATAAATAAACGATTCTAATAATTGCTCCTCAAAAATAGCATGATTGCTAGAAAAAATCAGAACATCTAAAAACTTCTCACCTTCTGTATTTGTAGAATGTTTTGCCTTACTATTTTCAGCAGTGATTTCGAGTGCATTATGAGTTGATCCATCTAAAATTTCACAAGTGTTGTCGAAAGCCTCGTTCTCTTTTGCATCATCTATATTATTTTCTATATTGTCCTGCAAAACGTTAGACACAAAAGGAGGTACAACAAGAAATTTCTCCTCAAATTGCTGAATTTCTTCTTTGCACATAGATACATTAGCAAAAGTTTCTCGCATAAGAATTTTCGTTTCTTTCCATGTTCGAGGTTTTTCTAATTCTTTTAAATTGTTTTACCAAGTTAATGCACAATCTACTAATGCACTTGCAACATTTCTAATCTTTCTCCTCTGACACATATGACATTGTCCAAAATTTTTATCCACCTCTATTTCCCAAGTAATATATTCATCATAACCAAAACCATCATAAGAAGGAAGAGATGGGCGAATGTAATTACTTCTTGTGGAAGGTGTTGTAAAGGTGGTCTGAATGTCATGTGAATCCTTGGTTGATGTTTGATTTTTATTGAGCAACTCCATCGTCGTCTTCATCATGTCCATCATCTCAGCATATAATGCATGATTCTTGCTTTTACCTGACATTGTTAGTAGCAAATAGAAGACAACACAAAAAATATGTTATACCTATCAACTATAAAGGATAATGGCAAAGTAGAAGTGGAATCACACACTCTCAAGCGTCTTACCATGCTCTTACAAGTGTTCTTACCGACACTGCGGGTGGCAAACGGTGGACGGTATGAAGAAACCAATGAAGCGTGGGATGATTGCAAAGGTGTATCGATTCTGCTCAAGAGTAAGGTGTAGCTTGGATGGCACTTTCTATGTAGCAAGGATTAGCAAAAATGAAATCATATAGTAAAGTTGAATAAGTTCCCAAAGTATTTGTTAAAGTTGCTGGCCTAAATGTGTTCCTAGTAGTTCAAGCTAGCAAGACATGAGACAAAACTAGATGACACAAAGAATGCAAGCACTTCTGTTTTTTTGTTGTTTTTTTTCCTCTTTTTTTGTGCGGCTTTAGTTTCTTGTTTTGCACTTGCCTTTTTCTTTTTTTCTTCTTTTTTTTTTCAGAATGTTCTGCAAGGGAAGAACACAATAAAAATCAATCCAAGATATCTCGTGTGTCTGTCGCAGATTTTCTGCTCAATTTTCCAAGGACAAATAGGCACACTTATAGGATCTAAATTGGAAAACTTAGAACAGCAAGATTGTAGATATATCTCTCCTCTTTAATTTAAATATATGGAAGACCTATTTTGGAAAAGAACAATAGGAGATACTGCCCCCGAAATATAAACTGTTCAGAATTTTTAGGTCAATAACAGATTCGGATCTAATGCAATTTAGACATCGATAAGTATATTTTATGGGACAATGATGAATAAGAAAGTTATCGATAACTTCTTAAGCTTTCCAGAAAGTATAAGAACACAAAAATCCGAGTTCGTATGAGCTAGATATGATGAAAATACTGAACTGGACAGAGATAAATCTAATCTGGACGTGATGACGTGATTCAAAAGGATGAATCAACACAATGCAAAACTCAAACTAAGACTAAAAACACTTTCTAACCCAGCAATATGACTCAACAATGGACACAAACTCACCAAAACCAAACTGAATAACAAAGTTGCAAAGGGCTCAATGGTGGTTTGGACAAAGTGATGAACAGATCTACTAAACTGCAAATTTTTTGTGGCTTTTTTGTGGACTCTAGGTATGAATAACAAAACTAATGTAATGGATAGATGAATTACCTGACGGGCAACCTGGAAATATGATACCAATTGATAAGAAAATTGGTCCCGATCTTCCGAAAGGTAATGGGTAAGTCGATTGATGGAGATCTCGACGTTGATGATCCGAGGCTCTCGAGTAGAATACGAAAAACCCCCTGCAATCACTACACCACCGCTCCGTTGGTTATCAACCGTGCTTCACACGATTGACCTCGCCAAGAAGGCTAATCCCTGCAAGTGCAACCGAGAACACAAGCAAGAACGTAGAAGACACGATTTGAAAACGCGAAGTTGGGGTCTAACAAACCGTAGAACGGCGAAATTATTGATCTAAGCAAAACCCAATTGTTCATGACGGATACTATGGAGTATATATAGGTGGGAGGACGTCCAAGAGGGTGTTGGGGTCGTGACCTAACCCTAATATACAAAAATAATGGACTTAGACTTGATACATGGCCCAATGGCCCAATACGGTGGTGCAGCACCATGACAGATTCTGTACTTAATTTTGTTTCGACGATTCCCCTAGACGCCGAAAGAATTTTGACATGGGATGGGCGCCATTGGAAAGGTTATCCTCTCCCCTTTCCGTGCATATGTAGAACGTCCAAAACGAAGTTCGTATGCGTCCTGGGCGTCCGTTTTAGAGCGTACTGCTCCTGGACTCCGAGTTGAATACGATTTGGAGTTTGGTTCGGTTTCCATCTTCTTTGAACGAATTCTCTGGTCTTCCACGTCCCTAATACTCCCTCCAAGTACTCCTTGAACCTCTCCATGGATCCTAATCACAAATAAATCATTAAGTAGCAATCTATGCTCAGAAACATATAAGGAAATATATAAGAACGAGTTCACCTCTGAAATTAATTGTTGTGTATGAACTCTATTGATTGCATCTTGTATGTTCAATAGAGTGTTGTTTGTATCCATAGAAGTGATGTCCTCATCACCTTGCCTTTGTCTTTTGCATCTCTAGCTGCTTGAGTTCTTGTTTTCTCACCCATGATCACAAGCCTCTTCTTCCTTGGGGCGTGTTTGGCTGCAACTGAGTTATGATCCTCTCATTGTTGTTTCTTTACCTTCCTTGCCTCAATCCTTGACTCGAGGAGAGCTATAGCAAGATCTCGCTCCTCACTGGCACGGTTATAGGTTTCTTGCCTCGCCGCCTTGTGTACAGGATCGGATAGAGGTGAATCATTAGGGTTCGACATCGTCCTTGAGGAGATATAAACAAGAGAGAATATGAGTTCAAGGAAGTGGATTATTGCGTTAGAATTCACAAAAACAATCAAAGTTAGGGTTTAGACCGTGAGCCCCAGACTTGTGCGCTCAGGGGACGGACTAGTCCGCATGAGTCGAACTTGTCCGCCCCGCAGCCGAATTAGTCTGGTGCACACAGTAAGAATCCTAATCTTGATGATTTTTTTAAGAACTACGGATCGGGGCACAATATTCTTAGGCTAGGATCACAATGACATAGAGAACAACTTTTATAAAGAGGTTTCTATCAAAAGACCTAAACAGTTTTGGAGTTATGTCAAGAATACCTCTTCAAATCAATGAAATGTGGGTGAAGAATCGATGGAGGATGCGTGGGGAAGAGTTCCCACACACCTTGGGGCTTCAATCCATGGATTAAAAATGGTTTTGGTGGATAGAATCGAAAATCGCCAATTTGGGGGTGCGATTTTTGTGTCCGAGGAGAGAGAGAGAGAGTGAGTGTGAGAATGAAGAGTCGAGGAGCCGGACTTGTCCGGCCTACGGACTCTATCAGGACTACCTAGAGGGTCAAACTTGTCTGTCCTGATGGGGCGAACTAGTCCGTTTGGGACTTGTCCGTCAAATCTCGGAGAAGCTGGACTCCAGACTTGTCGGACCAGTGAGGCGGACTAGTCGGGTCCAAAGGCTGAACACACACACACACACACACACACACACACACACACACACACACACACACACACACACACACACACACACACACACACACACACACACACACACACACACACACACACACACACACACACACATATATATATATATATATATATATATATATATATATATATATATATATATATATATATATATACATATATTGAGTTTTCATTGGAGATTTCCTTTTGGATAGTTTTCACAAAATATCTTTGCAAACATGGTCAGTAAGCAATCAACAACCAAACTATGACTATAATTCACAAAGATACAATAAATTGAGGATGAGTTTTTCACAAGCATGCATCAATTTTGAATTAAATACAATTAAGAATCAGATGTGCAAGACTCAAACCAAATATTTTGAGAATAAGATATTGAGCTCACTCCTAGGTTCACAAAATCTTTTCTCATCTAAGGGCTTGGTGAAGATATCGGCCATCTGTTTTTTGAATCTCACATGGGAAATCACTATGTCTCCTTTGATGGAGTGATCTCTCAAGAAATGGGGGTGGATATCAACGTGCTTGGTCCTTGAATGCTCAACTGGATTGTGGGCTATTTTGATGGCACTTTCATTGTCACATAGGAGAGGGATATGGCACAAGTTTATGCCATAGTCCCTAAGAGTTTGCCACATCCAAAGAAGTTGTGCACAACAATTTCCGGCTGCAGCATACTCCGCTTAGGCTGTGGAGAGAGCAATGAAATTTTGTTTCTTTTAAGACCAAGACACTAGGGGCCTACCCAAGAATTTGCAAGCCTTGGAAGTGCCCTTTCTATCGACTTTGCACCCTGCATAATCCGCATCGAAATATCCAATGAGATTGAACTTGGAGCCTTTGGGTACCAAAGTCCTAGGCTTGGTGTGTGAACCAAATATCTAAGAATTCTCTTCACAACGGTCAAATGACACACCTTGTGAGCGGCTTGGAATCGAGCACACATACAAATACTTAGCATTATATCGGGCCTAGATGCACAAAGGTAAAGTAATGAACCTATCATGGAACGATATACCTTTTGGTCCACACTTGAACCATCTTCATTAAGGTCTAGGTGTCCATTGGTTCCCATTTGAGTCTTGATGGGTTTGGCTTTGTCCATGTCAAATTTCTTGAGTATATCTTGTGTATACTTGGTTTGACTAATGAACGTGCCTTCCTTGAGTTGCTTCACTTGAAATCCTAGGAAGAACTTCAACTCACCCATCATGGACATCTCAAACCTTTTGGTCATAATCTTAGAAAACTTACCACAAAAAATTTTGTTAGTAGAACCAAATATAATGTCATCAACATATATTTGGCAAACAAACAAATCATCATTGAAATGCTTAGTGAATAGAGAAGTCGGGCTTCCCAATTTTGAAACCATTTTGAGTTAGGAAGTCTCTAAGGCACTCATACCAAGCTGGATCTTGTTTGAGGCCATAGAGAGCCTTACACAATTTGCATACATGGTTTAGGAAGTCTTAATCTTTAAAGCCAGAGGTTGCTCCACATACACCTCTTCTTTGATTTGACCATTGAGAAATGCACTCTTGACGTCCATTTGGTATAGTTTAAAATCATGGTGAGTAGCAAAGGCAAGTAATATGCGAATTGACTCAAGCCTAGCTACGGGAGTAAAGGTTTTATCGAAATCCAAACATTCGACTTGTGAGTACCCTTGGCCACAATTCGTGCTTTGTTTCTTATAACCACCACATGCTCATCTTGTTTGTTGCGGAACAACCACTTGGTGCCCACAACATTTGCATTTGGCCTTTTCATGAGCTCCCATACTCGATTTCTTTTGAAGTTGTTAAGCTCTTCTCGCATGGCCATCGCCCAATCCGGATCTCGTAGCGCTTCTTCCACCTTGTGAGGTTCCAAAGAGGAAACAAAAGAGTAATGCTCACAAAAATTTGAAACACAAGATCAAGTAGTTACCCCCTTAGAGATGTCTCCAAGGATATTGCTAACAGGATGGTCCCGTTGAATTCTTTGATGTACTCTTGGGTGTGGTGCTTGAGTTCTTGGAACTTCATCATCTCCTTCCTCATTCTATTCATCTCCCTCTTGATCGATACCTCCATTTTGATCTTGTTGAAGTGCATCTTGAGGGTCTTGAGCTTGATCATTTGAGGAAGAGCTTCCTTGATTTGTGGGATGGTCACTTGAATCTTGAGGTTGTTCTTGTAGTCGAATGTATACAAGTGACATCCTCCCTATTACCACTTGTGGAGTCTCTTCTTGGTCTAGCACAAAATGATCACTTGCTCCACTTGGGAGCCATTAGTCTCATCAAACACCACATCACATGCTACTTCAACAATTCCGGAGGATTTGTTAATGACACAATAGGCGCAGGTGTTTGAGTCATAACCAAGCAAGAAATCCTCATCGGACTTTGAAGCAAACTTCAAAGTCCTTGGATTCTTGTTTAGAATATAGCATTTTCTCCTAAAAACACGGAAATATTAGATGTTAGGTTTGTACCAATTAGGAGTTCATAAGACGTCTTCTTCAATATGAGATGAAGATACAACCGGTTTATGGCATGACAAGCGGTGTTGGCCGCTTCCACCCAAAACCAATCCTACATCTTGTACTCATCAAGCATGGTTCTAGACATCTCAATGAGAGTCCTATTCTTCCTCTCGGCCACCCCATTTTGTTGAGGGGAGTAGGGGGCTGAGAACTAATGTTTGATGCCTTCTTCATCCAAAAACTCTTCAATTTGAGTGTTCTTGAACTTGGTGTTGTTGTCACTCTTTATAGTCTTGATTCTCAAGGAGAACTCATTTTGAGCTCTTCTCAAGTATTTATTGAGGACACCTTGAGTATCGCTCTTGTCATGCAAAAAGAACACCCAAGTGTAATGTGAAAAATCATCAACAATTACAAGACCATATTTGTTATCGTCAATGCTTATGTAGGCGATTGGACTGAAGAGGTCCATGTGTAGAAGCTCCAATAGTTGTGTTGTCGTCATGATGTTCTTGGATGGATGTTGAGCTCCTACTTGCTTTCCAGCTTGGCATGCGCTACATGGCCTACCCTTTTCAAAGACAACATTCTTCAAACTATGGATGTGCTTGCCCTTAAGAAGTTTTTGCATGTTGCTCACCTCAACATGGGCTTGTATTCTATGCCAAAGCCATCCCATGTTGGTTTTTGCCATTAAGCATGTGTCAAGTTGGACTTTATCCGTGGAGAAATCCATAAGATAGAGCTTTCCTTTGAGCACACCCTTAAAAGCAATTGAGTCATTGCTCCTTCTTGTGACAGTCACACCCTCGTTAGTGAAAAGACAATTATAACCTTTGTCGCATAGTTGTAATATGGATAATAAGTTATAATCAAGTGAATCAACATGCAAAACATTCGAAAGAGTGTGATTAGGAGATATAGCAATTTTACCGGTGCCAAGGATTTTCCCTTGGCTATTGTCCCCAAAGTAAATTCCCTCACTTGGATCTTCATTTTCCTCATACTCCACAAGCATCTTCTTCTATCCGGTCATATGATTTGTGCAACCACTATCAAGGACCCACTTTGTCCCACCGGAGGAGTATGCAGACAAAATAGAGTTAAGTCTTGGTTTTAGGTACTCAAGCGGTGTTGGGTCCTTTGATGTTAGTCAAGAGGCACATGGGCACCCACACGCAAGGTTTTGGACTCTTGCGGAGTGGCCAAGCATACCTAGCATAAGGGTTACCAAATTTGTTCCTCAATAAGACATATGAAGCATCAAAATCATGGAACAACCGATGAGGTTTATTTTTAGGCATGTTATTTGAAGCAGCAATGTTCTTTCCTTTATTTTTGTGGTATGAACCTTCTTTAACAAAAACAATCAAGTTTGTGCCATTCTTGGGAGTCTTAGCATTTTGCTTCCTCTCCCTAGAATAGCCAAGACCATTTTTGACAAGAGGATGTCTTGTGTTGGTGTATGCACTACGTGCATATGCCATCTTATCCTTGTCAAAGATGCTACCTTTTGGTGCTTGCTTATTTTGTGCTACTTTAAGCTCATCTTTTAGTTTTAGGATCAAGTTAGAGCACTTTCAATCATGAGGTGTCTCGGATTTGACATTTGTGGAAGATGAGCTTTTGGAGGAAGAAGGTGCACTAACCTTCAGAGACTCCACTTGTGTTTCAAAGATCTTGTTAACTTTTGTCAAATTAACAAGTTCATCCTTTAGTACAATTGTAGTTTTCTCAAGATTTGAGCAAATTTCCTTGCTCAAAGTGAGTTCACACTTAAGTGCATTAGTTATTTCTCTTTCAGACTCCAAGAGCTTCTCAAACTCTAGACATATCTCCTTTTGTTGGATAAGCATGTCCTCTTGACGATTGATGAGCCCTTCCTTCTCAAATATCTCATCCGATACCAACTTCAATCTTTCCAAGGCGCTCTTACACATATCCTTAAGCATGTGTTCATTTTCACTACCACTATCAAAATTATCAAGCGATGAAATTGAGGAGGATGATTTAGATTTAACCTTCTTTCTTCCCTCCTTGGCCATGAGGCATGTTGGTCTTGAGCTCTCCAAGTTCGGGAAGAGCTTGTTCTCCATGTTTGATCTCTTCATGGCAATTGTTGCCATCTTCTCTTCTTCATCAGAGGAGGATTCTTCATTTGAGTCCTACTCCTTTCCAAGGTGGGCTTGTTCCGATTGCTTCTTCTTCTTGAAAAACTTCTTCTCTTGGGACTTGCCCTCCTTCTTCTTCTTGTTCTCTTCATGTGGGCAACCCACAATGAAGTGGCCATTTCTACACAATTGTAGCAAGCCCTCTTTCCTCTTGTCTTGGACTTGTCCTTGTTCTTGCTCTCATGATAATAGCTCCCCATCCTTCTCGTCATCCTCTTGAACTTGTTGATGAAGAGCGCTTCTTCCTCATCGGTGTTGAGGCTCTCTTAATCACTTTCTTCTTATTCTTGGGATCTTGATGATGTTGCCTTGAATGCAACATCTTTCTTCTTTGAGAAGGTAGCTTTTGGAGGTCATTGTAGAACATGGCCTCTCGCTCCATCATCTCGTGATTGATGATTCTCCCTAGCACTTCTTCTGGAGTCATCTTATGGAATCCCAGACTCTCACGAATCATGGAAGAAAGAGCGACAATTTGAGGCATGAATGCCTGAATCATCCTCTTTACCACTTCATGGTCCGTCTATCGGGTGCATTAATAAGAATGGCTCTTGTTGATGAGGACCATGAGGCTATTGTACATGTCTTGCTGGGTTTCACCATCCATGATAGTGAACCTCCCAAGTTCTCCTTCCATCATCTCGATCTTTGCCTCCCTTATGACTCGGTTGCCCTCACGTGCCGTCTTGAGCGTATCCCATATGTCCCTAGCCACCTCCAGCTCGTCGATTCAGTTGAACTCTTCGAGTCAAGGAGGAGGTGATCACTCCAACCGCTTGAGCATTGCGGTAGAGTAGGATAACTTGCTCTGGGGTAATGTTCTCTTCATTCTTGGCAAGATGAACACCATTCAAAACAATTTACCACAAACTAAGGTTTAAGGAAATTAGGTGCATCTTCATGTTATGCTTCAACATGGTGTAATCATTTCCATCAAATTGAGGAGGTTTCCCCATGGGAATAGACAAGTAATGATTGTCAGAAGTTAGGCACTCATAACTAAAAGAATATCGGGAGTAGTCTTGTGAACCACTCCCATAGACGTCCTTGGTCTCACTGGTCGCCTTGGTCTCCTTCTTGGCAAGACCTAGCTTCTCTCAAAGTCGTGCCTTGAGTTGTCAAACTTCTTCAACGTCATTTGGATCATCTTGAAGCACATCAATGTTCTTCATCTTGTCATCTTTGTCAACTATCACTGGGACCTTATTTTCACCTGTTCCGACCATCTTCTCCCCGAGTGGTTAGACTCTTTATGGAGAGACCTGCTCTGATACCAATTGAAAGTTGCCTATAGGGGGTGAATAGGCAATATGACCTAAAATACTTAAAACGAGATTAAATAACTGGGGTCGGACTAGTCTGGGTCAGGGTCGGACAAGTCTGCTCAGGACACAGGAAAACCCTAAAAACTTGTTTTTCTTAGTTTTTATTGGATTTTATTTCAACGAAAGATTGAGACAATATCTAGGAACCTAGTACACTTTGGATTGACAAGTAAAAGTGATTAGATTGCAAGATTAAGACAAAGAACAATATGAACCCTAAAAGCAATTTTAGTGAATAGTGAAAGGTAAAGTGACAAGAGAGACAAGATTTATCCCGAGGTTCAGCTTCACAAAGAAGCTTACATCCCTGTTTAGAAGTCCATGAAAGGACTAGGTCTCATTTGACCGCCTTCTCACAAAGCCAACACACAAGGCCGACTTGGTTTCCACTAATTACAAGGGGTAGTTAGTGGGGCTTCTCACAAGTTTGGATTCCCACAAATCATCAACAACAAAGATCACACGAAGCTCAACATCCACAAGCCACAAAACGCAACACCAAGTGCAAGAGATCAAACCGAGATCCAAAGCAAGACGATCTTCCTTCCTTCCCTTTCCCAAATCCTAATCTTCGCAAGATTTGGTTCTAGAGGGAAAGTAGGCAGAGTAGAAGGCTGAGAATGGCTTAGTATTGCTTTTGGCGGCGCTAGGGTTCAACAGTTCTAAGTAAGAAGTCGGGGGGGGGGGGGGGTCCCCTTTTAAAGGGGTCCCAAAATCTTATCGTTGCTAGCATTCAATGTGCAGTTTAGTCCAGCCAGGACCCCAGACTAGTCCGGCCTACAAGACCATGCTACATCACACCCTGCAGAGTGTGACATACCCCCAATGTTTGAATTTCAAATGGTCATGGCACCACGAACTAGTCCGGCCTAAAACAGACTAGTCCGAACTCAGATAGAAACTTCTAGTCTGACTGAAAACAGACTACTATGGGATATTCGGACTAGTCTGGCCTCTGTAGCGGACAATCCTGTCCTCCCAGGACTTAGCTCCGAACTCACCAAGTGTAGAATGGACTAGGCTGTCCCCAAACGAACAAATACGAACCCACACAAAAACTCTTAGTCCATCTCAAAATGGACTACTCTGGCACACCCGGACTAGTCTGACCCTTAGGCCCGGACAAGTCCGATCTCCTGGGAATTCTCTCAACAAGGCTTCTCACTTAGGTTTTCTCTCAACCACGACTTTGAGTCCTCTTTTATGATCTCAATGCACTTGATACACACATCCTCACGCACAAAGGGCTAGTCTAAACTCAACACATAGGAAACACTAATTTTTATGCTTGAGTCTTCGATGCCCGTTTCAATCTTTTCCTTTTTGAGGGATTTTCTTTAATTTCAATCATCACACGTGTGCTTGAGATCAACTAATCTCATTAATCTCTTAATTTGTCATCATCAATCATCCAAAACCCACAGATATGCCTAGACCCACTTTCAAGGTTACATGTGCGCCGGTGCGAGAAAACCAAAGAAAAAACGTTCCCTGTCACCGCTCCCATCCGTAGTCCTTCTTGCTTAATGGCGGAGTGGATTCCATCCCCTGTTCGCTTGAAGAATCTTGACGCCTGTTGACAATCATTATATACTAATTTTGACTGTCAATATAACTCAATTATGTGAGGGAATGAATATTTCTTACACATATTGTAGTTAGAAATAACCTAGTTCCACTTGTACTTGGAAAAATTAGTGCATGCAGGTATTTTATACAGAATTGAGGTGAAACAAGGGGATGGATCCTAAAGAATACCTTCCCAACTAATCAGATGCCGACATTTGGCAGCACATGGATCAAATGGCCCACTTACATGAGTATCCAAGGAGATCCAATGGCGTAGCGCCCAGAAATAGTCATGGGACCCACCTGTCAGCCACCTGGAGATAGCACAACCTGTTTGAAGGGTTTACCAAGTCTGCCAAACAGGTGGTTCGGCCGACCTGGTAGCTCCTCCAAACCCGATCAGCTTCCACGTGTTGGCTCCTCCCGACTTCCTGAAGTCGTTGATGACTTATTTGCGCACTTTTAGTGGCGGGAACTGAACCTTCTCTAGCTATAAAAAGGACCTCTCACCCCTCACTTCAACACACACTACTTGAGCATCATTCTATTGTATACAGTAGTTCGCCTAGTTCCTTAGTGGAGGTTAGGCTAGAGAGGAGTCTCTAGTCCCAAGTCCAAATTGGGAAAGGTATGGCTCATGTATTTTTCTTATTTTTGTGACTTTATGCATAATAAAGATATTATCTTTAGTCTTCTTTTATTCATATACTTGGATGAAGCATTTCTTGTTTGATTGTAGATTCCATGTATGTGGTAAGAATAGTCTTTATGATCATGCCTTAATGTCATTATATTATCATCATAACCACTATAAACCCCCACTATAGTCTAAGTAGTTTTGATATGATCATGTTAATATGAATAACTTATGCTATGTCTCAACATTGGTTCAACGATGTTTAGATTAGTCATTGCCTTAGGATGGCCTGTGCCATGGCTCCTAAGGTATTTACTTAATATGCTAGCATGGTGCTAGGATACTTAAGTAGCGTTGGATGTCTCGTACACCCACAAATTGAAGAGGTAGGCAATAGGTGGTGATAACCCTATCTGTCCTTTGTAATCCTCCACGTTTGGCTATGCCACATGCTCCTCACGGGAGTCGCTCTAGTATTGCTAGGGGTAAGCCCGTGACCGATGTGTTGAACAACTTAGCATGATGATTCACCATTGACATGCTCATTAGTATCTAACCTAGTCTATGTATATGTATATTAGAAGCATCGTAGGAGAAACTCCACAACTCTTAGTCTAATCTCCATTAGGACCCATCTATCCTCTAGAATAGATTGCTTAGGTGTGTGTCACACAACCCATATTATCCACTTACCCCTTTCTTGGTAATTGATTAGTATCCCATAACTTGATCATAAGAGAAGTGTTTACTTTACTCCATTGCCTTCCTTTGGGATAAATACGATACCCTTGGGAATACTCATGGGTGAAATGCTACAACGGTATCTTCAATCCACTTGCGGACCTCATCTCTTACTAGAGACGATCTGTGGTTTTAAGAACCATCAACAAGCATTTATAGCACAGTTCCCGGGGAGGGCAAAGGAAGTGAAGGATAGCTATCACTTGTGATTAAGCTATAGGTACTACTAGTTATTAGACAGGATTACCCTTGTTTGTTTTCTCTTTTTGTGTGAAAATAGGGTAGTGTTGGCTAACCCATTTCATGGGAGGGCCAACGAGGACGCAAGTGCTCAACTACAAGATGATTCATGGCGTACCTCAACAAATGTCCGCTAGGCAACACCATAGCCTTTCGCGGAAGAATTTCAGCTTCTAGTAGGAGCCAAAGTCATCCATCCCCAAGCTTGGGGGAAGCTCCAAGAGTTCTTCTTGGTTTGCCTCCACCATGGGATGGATTGTTGGCCCTTCATCCAACGCTCATGGCATGGGTTGGCTTCACCAATCCATGACCACATTCGTGTTGGAGTTGAAGGAGTCCTATTCTCATTCATCATGGATGAGAAGATGGTCTCCACTCAAGGGGTGGATTGAAGAATGCTCTAGTTCCCTTAGCATGGCATGCACAACACTTCATAAGGTGCAAATGCTAGCTAAGGAACTACACCTCCCATTGAGTAACATGAAGATCAAGACAATGGAGAAGTTTTTGGATGATCCAAGCCATGGATATTCACATGAATTGTGAAAATCCATGTCAACATGGGACACTTGGGGAATTATTTCCCTAGAACCAATGGGGACTCTTCCTTTCAGATAACAACTCCAATGGCTATTATTCACAAGGAGGTCAAGGGTGGAATCAATCATCACCCTTATAATCAAGGAGGCTATGGGGATTTCATTAGATTTAAGATCATCTAGGCTACCTTGAAGTATCTTGTCCATGACCAAGCAAGAAATAAAGACACCATTTACATGAAGCTTTTTGGCCAAGGACAAGAAACTTAAAGAGCATTTAAGATCCAAGATATCCCACAATCAGTTTTTGGGATCCCTACCCTTCGACCAAGCCCGTGCAACCTAAGACAAGTGACATTGTAGATGAAGCATTTCTTGTTTGATTGTGGAGTCCACATGTCATCATGCCGAAGGAAGTCTTTGATCCATGATCAAAGTATGGGTTAATTCAAAGGAACGTCAAGAAGGTCAAAGTGGTACCCCAAAATAAGGACAAGCCTCACCATGCTCACGAAAGAATATCTTCAAGAGGGAGAAACCAACACTACATCAACAAGTCTTCATCAAGACGACGGAGAGGCTAGGGCCATCATGTGGTCCACATGTCCAACTGACATGCCAAAGGAGATTTGACATGTCAATCAAGAGAAGTTGTCCACATCTTCAACCAAGAGATTGGACAACTAATCATCGCACTAAAGAAGACGGAGGTAAGTCCCACTCTTCGGACTTCAAAAATTCGGTAAGTCTTTGCCAATAGGTTAATTGGTAGCTATCTCATATTTATTTTCTCAATTTCATATTTGAATTTCCTATCAATCTTTGCATTTTCATTTAGCATGTTTAATTTTCACACTTGCATGTTGGAAGGTAAAATTTCCAACCATCATAAAACTAAAATTTGGAATTAGAAAATAAATTTATTGGATATGAACCTTGGGCGTAACCACTTGAATTCATCTTCCTAATTCAAACCAAAAATATTACCCTTAATATTCAATGCATTTGCAAGTTGTTTATGTGAGACCTATGTGTGCTGAATACATTGGCTATGGCAATAAAAAGTTTTGGATACTACCGAAACACCTTTATCATCAAGGTCCGACTCTAGGTCCGAGCTCCAGCAAGGTCCGACGATATGTCCGGCTTGTTTTGGGTAGCTCCGGCAAGGTCCGACGTAAGGTCCGACTTGCTTTGGCTAGGTCCGACTTCTTTGTCTAGGTCCGACTAGCTTTTGTTAGCTTCGACTAGCTTTGGTAAGCTCCGGCACTAGGTCCGACTAGCTTTGGTTAGCTCCGACGCTAAATCCTGCTAGCTTTGGTAAGTTCCAACGCTAGATCCTGTTAGTTTTGGTAAGTTTCGGTTCAAGGTCCGGTTAGCTTTGGCAAGGTTCGAAGCTTGATCACAGTGGTTCTGCTTTTAACTTGCAATATTTCGAACTTGCTTTTTTGGATTTTGGAAAGTTTTCTTAGTATCCTTTTACTAAGTTTTTGGTGTGTTTTGGTGGTTATGGCTGATATCATTTCGCTATGGTTTGCAACATGCTTATGTGAGGTTCTCACATAAGGTGTTGTGGTTATCGGAACTAACGAGAGTCAAGTCGAACACTTGTGCTCAAAAGTATAGGTTGTTTATTCATGTGCATGTGTTGCTTGAGTTCAAGACATGGCTGGTGACGGGATCCATTGGACTAGTCTCAGGGAGGAGATGAGGTTCCAACAACCAAGTTCTGGAGGAACTGTGCTTGAGCTGATCAAGAGGTCACGCATGATGATTGAATCAAGGGCAGTGAATATGAAGGAAACTGGATGTCGAAGGAAGGTGTTTGCACGTATTCATGCAGTGCATTACGTGGCAACATGATTCCAAAGACGGGTTATGGAAGGAAAGATTTGGTTGGAAGGATCCAATCGTATCGGATTATGACTCTGGCTGCGGCAGAGTCAGGTTTTGGCTCAGATATGGAAAGTATCGAGTTGGTTATGATAATTTTCATGTGGGACATGAAGTTAGGTTGTTTTAGGAATGTGGGATACATTCCTAAGGTGTTTGGAAGTCTTAAGATTGCTTCTATCTATGTATAGAAGAGTCTTGAGCCATTATGGAAAGTTTCGATTCGTGAATTGAGTAGGATTAGAGTTCTAGTTAGGTTTGTGTTGGCCTAAGGGCTGGTTATATAAGCTAGGGAGGCTAGATCTCGTGGAGACGACTTTGGGGCTGTTCCTTGTTAGTTTTGATCAATAAAATTCGTAGTCCAAAGGAGCTTTTGTGCCTTGTTCATCCGACTTGTTTTGTTCAAGTTTTTCTCGTTGAGTTTCCGCACTGCACTACCTTGCTTGGGTAGTTTTATCACAACTCGAGTTTTAAAGATCCGATCGACGTGATTTCATTGGTTTGTCTTCACAACTTGATTTTGTATCATCTATGAAAATTTTACGGTCATTGGATTTGTTATTTTTGATATACAAGAGTTTCTTTGCAGTGTTCCAAAACTGTTTTTCTTGGGTAGGACATATTGACCTTTGTTCGATCCTTCGATCGTAACTTGAGTTTTTCAAGACGGATTTTCGTGATTCTTTTTGTGAAGTCTTCGTGACTTGATTCTCTACAATCTATAATAGTTTTGTAAAAGTTGAACACATTTAGATTAGTTGCACACAAGGTTTCTTTAACAGATCGGTTTTCCACCGAGGGTTATTTTCGTTGCTTCCGCTGAAAAGTTTAAATCTACCATTCACCCCCCTCTGGTAGCTTTACACGTGCTCTTCGATCCTACAATTGGTATCAGAGAAACGGTGCTCTAATATTTGTGATTTGCACGTGTTTTTGACTAATCTTTATAGAGAAATTCTCCGGAAAACCTTGTGTGTTTGTTGGTATTGATTTTCAGGTTTGGAAGGCACACATGGAAGCTTTTAACCAGGCGCAAAGCTTCGCGATATGGGAAAAAGTGTACAAGCCTTACGACGTGCTGCCGAACGATCAAGTCATGACTGCAAACTTAAGAGATGTCGACAAAAACAACAAAGCCCGCAACTTAATAATCCAAGGACTAACTCAAAGCGACTTTGATCGTGTCGCGCACCTCCGATCAGCATACGATGTTTGGAGAGATCTTTGTGATTATCACAAAGGCTCCAACACAATCAATGAGATAAACCAAGATATGCTAAAAAAGGAATACATGCGCTTCAAAATGAAACCTGGTGAGTCCATCGATCAACTTTTTGCCCGATTTAATAAAATTATCAGTAATATGTAGTGTCAAAATAAACTTTTCTGATGTTGAGAATGCTAGGCAACTCCTTAGTGCATTAGACATGACAATATGGGAAATGAAAGTAACATCTATTCGTGAATCAACTGTCATGAGTACTCTTACTTTAGATGTACTTTACTCTAAACTAAAAACTCATGAAATTGACATCTTATCACGTAAGAATCCAAATAAGTCTATTGCATTTGTTTCAGAACGTGATATGCCTAGCTCCGGCCAATCATGATCTTGCAATACTCTTGCTTTGTTGTCCTCACTAATCCTGGAGCAGATCGAGGAATTTCCAGAAGAAGAGTTAGCACTCATTTGTACTAGATTCTCAAAATCCTTGCAAAATGTGAGAACTAGAAGGACAGGAAGCTCCAGACCACAACACTGCTTTGAATGTGGTAAGACTGGCACTTTTGTACAGAATGCCCTAACCTTCCAGGTCCTAATACTCGTGAAGAAAAGTAGAACAAGGTCAAGACCATCTCTGGAAACTCCAACAAGAAAAAGATGGGTTCTATAGGATGCAAGATGATAAACAGCTTCATCACCGCACTTCAAGAGCTCAGTTCAAGTGATGTAGACATTGAAAGTGATGAAGATGATGACGATCTGACCAACTTATGCTTCATGGCGGGCGAAACAATATCAAGATCAAGTCAGGAGGATGCAGAGCACAATAGTGATGATGATGAGGTATGTTCTACCTGTAATGAAATGTGTGATGTAATTTCTCGTGCAACTATTATTGTCAAGAAAAAGTACAAAAAGCTTAGGGATAATGCTATGAAAATTGAATCACTAGAGTCTGAAATCAACCGTTTAAAAACTTTGATTCCTAGTGATGATGCATGTCCCTCATGTGACTTAATCTATGAACAATTGTCCACATTAAGAAGTGCACACTCCTCCACTCTAGATAGACTTGATGAAGAAATTGAAAAGAACAAAAGGCTATTTGACTTTAATGTTAAAAACTTAAAAGATGCTTCTTGTTCTATAGATGATTTGCATTGTTCTGCATGTGGTAATCTTGATAAGAAACTAAAAGATGCAATGAATGAAATTTCCATTCTGAACAATGCTTTATGAACACATGAAGTTAAAAATTGTTCTAACTGCAAACTTAAAGGAAAAGCTTTATGTAAAGACGGCCTAGTTTTTGTAAAATCCCATTTTTCCTTCATATGAAGTTCAGTTGTAAGTTGGTCATCAATCCTAATAGAGATCAATTATAGCTATGCTTATGAACTTGATCTCATCAAATCTTTTCTTCCACTCATTCTTAAATTTTATTAACATGGGGAATGGACTTCACCAATAATCTTAGATTAATTCTATTGACCTCTCTACAAATTTTGGAATTATTTGAATGGAGATTGCTAGGTCAAATTAATATGCAGTACCAAATATATATTCAAATTAGTTACAAATTGAATATGCTACTGTATATTTGGCCCTATCAAAAATATTCAAATCTGAGGCCATAAATTTTTCCATGGCCTCATAATATTCCAAATAGACTTCCTGCCAAATTTCAAGCTTTTTGAAATCCATTTTCTATTTTAATTGAGACGCTTAGCAAATTCAAGCCATATTTAGAGTTCAAATTTTTAATTCTGTTCAACTTATTTGAACATCAAGATTTGAACACACCATTATGGTCAGCATGAATTGCTTGACTTATTCCCAAAGTTTCACAATTTTTGAAACTCTTCTGCTATTTAATTCAGTAACCCCATTGAATTTCATTCAATTTCAAATTCAAATTTGAAATTCAAATGAAACATGTTCCAATTCGAAATCCAATTGCAGAATCAAGTTTCAGATATTTAATTGAGCCTCTCCACAAAAATCTAGAATTTTTGGATCAAGATTGGTAGGAGAATTGATGTTGCAGAGAAGGGAAGAGGGTAAGAGGAGGTGGGACCCACTGTCAGCCTGACATACTCGAGTGAACCGACGGGGTGCTCTGTATGCGGCTGTCCCCGCCGATCGACACCGGGAGTGCTTGAGACCGCACGCATGCAAGCTCCACCGAGCTGCCTGCTTGCTTGCGCCGAGGCGAGCTCCCCTCCTCCCCCTATGCCTATAAATACCACCCCCTGGCCGTCACCGTCGAGCTCCACCTCAGTTTCGCGCCATAGCCGCTGCCTCCGTTCTTCGAGCTTTTGGCCGAGGATTGAAGCCATTTCTCACCGAGATGTAAGTAGATAAAAGTCTTGTCATAACCTCCTCTACGTATTATATTTGGTCCTTGATCGTGACATAGCTTCTACTGGAGGTATTTCAAAGTTTTCCGGTTGCCGTCGAGGAAGCCGCCGGGGACCTTCACTGCCTCACTATCGAGCTCCGGTTCTAGGCCGTTTCAGTCTCGTCCCTTTAAGCAAAAAGGTTCCCAATCCTCTCTAGTTTATGCTCACCAAATTTGAGCCCATGAAATGAAGTGTAGCTCGAGTTTTTATTCGACAACCGAATCATTGTTCAATAGAACAGCAAGGCTTCGCGCTTAAATTCATTTCATTATTGCAATCATCCTTTAATCTGGTTAGCAGATAGCTCCTATATATCCTAGCGCAACTCCCTGCCCAAGGGCCCCAAAAGTTATCAACCGAGCACCTTAGATTTTGAGATTTCGCGGCCGCCGGTTGAAAAACCGTACTTCACCGTCGAGCTCATATCTCGCAGTTGTTTCCTCTCCTTCCTAGTCCAGATCTTTGATCCTTGAGGTCCTAGGAAGCTTTTGGAGTAGTTCCCGAGCTATTTGAGGTTGAGTTGAGTGAGTTCAAGCAGGCCCGAGCTCTCACCGCCGCCGCCGCCGCCGTCACACGAGTTGTTCTGGCCCGTTTCAGCCGATGCCAACCTCACCGGCGTGCTCAGCCCCCCCCCCCCCCCCCCCCCCCCCCCCGAAAAGGTTGAAGACAACCGTGGACCCCACGTGTCAGTCGCTGCGGGATCTGGGTGTGGCCAGGGATCTAGTGTGACTGCGCGGATTAACCCCGTGGCCCCCGGTGCGGCCCTGCTGCGATTGGTTGGTTTTAAACCAGTGGGCCCGACTGAATTATTTAAGTGTTTCCCTTTTTGAAAATAATTCCAGGAATTTAACCAAACTTAGAAAATCCATAACTTCTAGTAGAATTGTCCAAAAATTTTCAAATAAATTTTGTTAGAACTAGCATGAAGAATACTTTCCAGTGGTGCACTTGGACTTGTATGACAATCCATAGAAATTTCTCCATAATTCAGATAAGCAACATGCTTATAGAATTCATTCCTACAGTTATGTTAATTGGAAAATTCCCAATTTTGGTCAGAACTATTATTAATACACTTGATCTCTAGTAAAAATTTCAAGTTCATTGGACTTCAATTACTGGGTTGATCAGTATTCCAAATCTCTATGTAGTTATAAATTTAGAAAAATACAAAAATTCAATTTCAGAAATTTCCCCAAACTTGTAAATCAGTTCCTCCCTGCAGGAAGCTTAGAAAATAGTGAATCAAATTTTCCTAGAACCAGTGAGACCCCCTCTACATGATACAACCACTGGTAGCCATGATAGGTCTCCAAAAATTTCAACTAAAATTTAGAGAAGGTTATTGTTTACTATAATTTTTAAGGACAACAAACTTCCTTGATCATCTCCTGTTCTTTGCAAGAGTCTCCACTATAGTCACTAGTATCTACCATATAAGCCCCAAAGCCAATTCAGATCATTATGTTATTTTGATCCTAAGATATTAAATCATAACCTTAAGCATATTAATTATTTTCAAAGTCATTCATATATAGTATATGCATATCGTGTAGTAGCTGAAATCGAGGAGCAGCCGGAAGCTTTGGAATTCCAGCTACCAAAAACTAAAGTAGACTCAGACTCGCATCCGGGCAATCCCCGGTTTGCATTTAAGTTCCTTATAGTGTTTTTGCAGTTTTCATTCACCTTACATTTTTAGATGTTTGTGCATTACGTTTAGGGTGTTTGACATCCACTTGCATGGCCCACAAATCCCATGGAGTCTTGGGTAGGTCTACAGCCCATTGAGTAGAAACTTCTATGCTTATGCTTATAGGAATTTGGTAGAAGTCGAGTAGTTGGAATCTACTCACGAGATAGGAATTTTATCACACGGGATGAATTGGATCAAGAAAAGGTTTATGAATATGAAATTAAGACTGAGCAGCGGGTAGGATGCAGCGAGACATGGTCTCACGTGTGTAGCCCTACTTGTGTCAATTGAGGACCGTTTCATGTGCGGCCCTGCTGGACAAGCTTGAAATGTACCAGTGACATACTGGAGAAATGGGCTCCAGTAAACTGACGTAGCTTGATACTAGTTTGTCGAGGAATTCCGTTCCATTTTATAAGCGTGGGTTGAGGGCAGCAAGGTGTAAATCAGCTGGTGGGCACGTCAGAGTACGTCCCACGCAATGACCTCCAGCTCATGACGGATCGACCGGTTCGACATTCGACTGTCTAGTGAAAGGTGGCCATATACGACTAGTACTAAAGTGTTATGTAGGTACTGCTGTAAGTACTCGCTGACATTTCCGAAAGTGCATATGTGTCGTGTTGTTCCGGTATGTACTGATTGCAATCACCGTCCCTCACGGTAATAGAATACCACTTGTTCACTGCGCTATGACGTAGTAAATACTTGAGGATACAATGTATTGAATTACAATTGATTGCAACCTTGTATGTCTTAGAGATAGTACAATTAAAAGTTTATAGTTTCCCCATACTTTACCTGTAATAGCATCATGTGCTTTGTGCATGGCATATCATTGGCAAAGCGTTTCTTGTTTAATTGTGGAGTCTATGATGTGTCATGCCTGAATAATGTCATGTGCTACTTAAAATATGAATATACGGATCCACTCGTAGGCGAGTCCTTTATGCTATTCCTTACCTATGCTTAGTATTCATCCCTGCATATGTGTAGTGAGACGGGTTAGTCTTGCTGAGCCTTATGGTCACGTTTGCAGTTAACAAGTTTTTGCAAATTATACGACTGATGACGAGTTCGAAGACGAGGCTGCACCCCCTCTAGGGTTTACAGCCGAGTGGGAACCCTGCACGCCGCCGTAAGTTGGGTGTTGCTAGTGCGAAGTATCCATGACATGGATGACTTTGCTTTTGTATAGCTAGTGCCGAGAGTGTAGCTACGATATATAGTTCTCTTTCCTTTCGTTAGTATTGTAAAACTTCCACTGTGCTTTTAAATAAGGACTTGGTATTGTAATTTGTTCTCGTTCTTTTCTTGCATACTGTTGGGTGTCGCATCGCACGACACCACCCAATGAGATCCTTGGAGGTCGAGATTCCGGTCCCCACAGTTTTATCTAAAGAACTTGATAATAAAAATAAGATACTAGAGCAATTTTACAATGGGAACAAGAATGTAAACTTGCTGTTAAATTCTTCTAAACCTTGTAATGATAAAACTGGTTTATGTTTTGATTCCCATGCTTATTCTAAAACACATCCAGCTCACGTTGTAAAATCATTTGGAAAAGGTTTAATCGAGACTGTCCCTAAACAAAATGATGTGATTTTTAAATCTACAGGAGTGCTTTCTAATTTTGTTTCTAATACTAGATGCTCATCTAGACATGATTACAAAATTCAATTTCATTGTACTTACTGTGATAAAGAGGGTCATGTCGTAGATTTTTGTTATAGACTAACTAAACAAATTAAAAACGATAAAATGTCTGCTAGATCTCAAACTTTCATACTAAACCTAAAATTAGAAACATGCAACCTGCTTTAATGAGTCAGAAATTTGAAAAAGTTGCTTCCGGACCTTTTGGTAAGAGATCTGCAAAGGCAGCTCTGGTAGTTCCGATAGCTCTGAGAGCTCCCGGACCTTCTGTTGTTCCCTTCGGAACATCCGTTTTTGCATTCGGAGCTTCAATTTTTTTCCTTTGGAACTGCTGCTTTTACCTCTGGAACTACTAGTTTTCGTGCTAAACCTGAAACAACTTTTGAATCAGTAGTTAAGAATAGAAAACCTCAATCTTTGACTCATAAACCCGCTATTTTGTCACAACTTTCGCGTGTTGTTCCTACTGGACGTCGCATGGCTCAGTACTGGATTCCCAAATGCTTATTGACTAACCCAGTATTGAGTCATCGACGTATTGTCCTTCTGTGTAGGTTTCACGCCTGAGGAAGGAGAACATATGGATTGTGGATTCAGGGTGCTCACGCCACATGACTGATAATAGAGAATTGTTCTCTTCCCTCTCTTTTGTGTCACATGTAGATAATGTTACTTTTGCTGATAATTCTTCAACTCCAATAATTGCTAAGGGTTCGGTTAGAGTAAATGATCACTACACCTTGAAGGATGTGGCACTTGTTAAAAATCTGAAATAAAACTTGCTTTCTGTTTCGCAACTGCTAGATGAAAATCTAGAAATTATTTTCACTAAACATTGCTGTAAAGTTGTAAATTCAAATAGTGAGCTTATTTTTAACATGTCTTGGTTTGGAAGAGTTTTTAAAGCTGATTTTGATATGTCTTCCTCTAAGCATAGGTGTCTAGTTGCTAATTATTCAAAGGACTTATACTTTTAGCATCGTAGACTTGGTCACGTAGGCTTTGATCATCTAACCTGTGTTAGTGCTCTTGATCGCATACGTGGGCTGTCTAAGCTTAAAGTGGACAAAGAAATTGTGTGCTCTTCTTGTAGACATGCTAAGATGGTTACAGGTTCACATACTCCTCACAATGATCATGACAACTGAACTGGGTCAACTTTTGCACCTTGACACCATAGGACCTTCACGTGTTCAAACCTTCAGAGGTAAATGGTATGTTCATGTGATTGTTGATGATTATCCTAGATACTCTTGGGTTTACTTTATGGCATCTAAGAATGAAGCTTTTAGTCACTTTAGAACTTTATTTCTTAGATTATCAATTGATCACACAGGATCTTTAAAAGCAATTAGAAGTGATAACGGAACCGAATTTAGAAATCAATCTTTTGATCACTATTGTACTGAAAATGGAATAGATCATCAATTTTCTTCACCATATGTACCTCAACAAAACGGTGTTGTAGAAAGAAAGAATAGAACCTTAGTTGACATGGTTAGGACTATGCTTGATGAATATCAAACTCCTAGAAAATTTTGGGCTGATGCGATTGCAACCGCTTGTTATGTCTCAAATCGTGTTTTCTTGCGCGCTAAGCTAGGTAAAACACCATATGAGCTTTGGTTTGGACATAGGCCTAGTGTTACATACTTTTTGGTCTTTGGTTTCAAATGCTTTGTTAAGAAACATGGTAATCTTGATAAATTTGAACCTAGATCCATTGATGGCATGTTTCTTGGTTATCCATCTCATGCTAGAGGCTACCGTGTGCTTTTACTTGACACTAACAAAATGCTAGAGACTTGTGATGTGTCTTTTGATGAAGGTAGCCCAGATACTAGCTCAAACATTGCAGGTCCGGATCTATATCTATCGGTACCCTGGGTACCGTATACCCCTTGAGATTGCAATGATCTCAAGGAAAGGCCATCTACTTGATTTGAAGACCTTCGGAGGCCCACATGTCAGACATAACTGGACCCGCTTCCCCAACATGGTTAGTCCCAGGGTCGCCACGTGTACCATCAAACCGGAGCTACCACCCACAAGGGGGAAGCTCCAGGCTATGTACCATAACGGCACCCCCGGACCTAACCCTAGACCGAGGGAAGCTCCAGAACTGACACGTGTCTGGTGGCACCGGACCTAACTGTTCCCCACAGAATGCTCCGGAGCTGCCACGTGTCCAACCGTCGGATCTTCAGCCTCAACCCTCCGGAAGACTCCACAACGGCTCCGGATCTTCAAAGGGGAATCAAGGACTTCAAGACCCGATTAAGTGTCATTAATACTATGTTAATGACACACGATCGGACTACCTTAATTACCAGTAACGGTGTTGTCAAAGTCCGTAACTCGGTCATTAAGGGTAATTAAGTGCATCAAATGTGTATCAATATTAGTAACCGTTGGGGCCACATGTCGGGCTAGGACAACTTGTAACGGCCTGTCCTTGTACTATAAAAGGACAGGCCGACAATACATAGGATACACGCGCTCACTCTACGCTCTGACCCAACGAATCTGACCTGCTCTGATCTGATCGCGCACTCTCAACTCACGTTGAGTTCATACATCCAATAAAACACCAACACACCCCGTGGAGTAGGGTATTACGCTCAGGCGGCCCGAACCACGTAAACCTTCGTGTCTCCTGTGTCATTTTATACTTCACCTTTTTGAATCTCCGCGCGCCCACACCAAACTTCAAACTCCGCAAACACTTTAGTAGTGTCGCGAGATCTGCCAGATCAAAACCACTGACAGTTGGCGCGCCAGGTAGGGGCGCCTGAGATTTCAAGAATGGTGAACTCAGCTGCTGGATCATCCAATGGTCATCCTACTGTTCAAGCTGCTGGGGGCAATCCCTCCAATAGGCAGCCACCAGCAGGAACCTCAGTTCCAGCAGGAGTCACACTTCCACCACCGCCGCCTCCATCAATAAATCAATCAGGGCAGCGCGATGGTGCACCGGCGTCAATCACTGCGTCGGCGAATCATGACAACCCGGAACACGCGCTCCATGCAGCACGTGCTCTCCTTCAGCGCCCACCACCTCCAGATGCATCCCGGGATGCAATGGAGCAGTGGAGGGCTAATGTGGAACACTTGGTTGCAGCAGCAGCCGACCGCATCAGTAACCAGGGTCCTCCTCCTTCAGGACGGGCCCCGTCGCAGCAACGGACCTTATCTGGCAGACATGGTCCGCACATTTCCAACAACAGGAGACGTGCTGTGTCACAGCAAGTGACGTCATTGCCCTCCGGGGCGAGACGCACTCACACGATATCAAGGATTTCAACTCATGACCTTCGGGCGGAGCTTGATCGCCGATACCGTCAACAAGACGGCCGAGTCCATATCGAGCGTGCTCGTGAAAGATGAGAAGCTCAGGACATTCCTGCTCCTGAAGGAGTAGGAGGAGGCTGTTCAGCCCTGGCCATGCATCTACGTATGGTCACGTGGCTAGAGAAATTCCGGCCTCACCTGCCGGAGAAGTTTGACGGGACCGTTAATCCCGTCGAATTTCTTCAGATTTACTCCACTGCTATCCTGGCAGCTGGAGGAAATGAGGCCGTAATGGCCAATTATTTCCAGTGGATTTAACTGGGACCGCCCGGTCCTGGTTTATGAGCCTTCCACCCAACTCCATCAACAGTTGGGAGGAGTTGTGCCGGCAGTTCACCGCCAACTTCGGGAGTTCATACACCCAACCAGGCACCGAACTGGACCTTTTTGCAGTTGTGCAAAAAGGGGGAGAATCCTTGCGATCATTCATCCAGAGATTCTCTCAGGTACAAAACACTATCCCTTCTATTCTAGCGCTTTTGTCATTGTGGAATTTAGACAGGGCGTACGGGATAAGAAGATGTTGGAGAAACTGGCGATCAAGGAGATCACCAGTGTCACGGAACTCTTCAGCTTGGCTGCCAAATGTGCCAGAGCTGCGAAGGGCCATGAAATGCACTCCAAACCACCTCCGGAGGATCACAAGAAATCCTCCAAAGGCGAAGCCACAACCTCCGGGAGTGGCAAGAAGAAGAAAAAGACTAATGGCAAGAAGAAGCCGTCGGCCTGCGCATCTAATGCTGCAGCTGCTACAGCTCCGGGTGGCCGGGGGCCACGCCCAAAGAAGCGACCTCGACCGTCTTCTGAAGACAGTGGCAAACCCAAGGTGTAGTGTCCAATTCATAAGACGGACAACCACAGTTTGGAAGACTGCCGGGAGGTCCAAAACCTTGCCGAGCGCTACAACAAGCATCGGGAAGAAGTTCCTTTCCGACAGAGGGAAGGAAAACAAAAAGTTGAAGAAGCTCTGACTGATGAGGAGTTAGGTTTTCAGGATCCCAAAAAGGTCCTGAAGGCCGTCTACACCTCCGTCGACGACGATTCTGACATCTCTGACAACGAGTGTCGGAAGACCATGAACACCATTTTTGGTGGATCATGGGACATCACCTCCCGTCGCGTCCTCAAGACAATGCGTCGGGACATGGCCGCTGTAGCTCCTACAGTCAGGGCGGAGCCTCATCGGAAGTGGATGGACACGGCCATCACTTTTGATGCTTTGGACTGCCCTCGAAGCATGGTTGGAGCAGGCCAGTTACCTTTGATGGTATCTCCTACCATCAATAACATCCAGCTCCACCATGTTATGGTAGACGGAGGTTCGGGGCTGAACCTCATAAGCTTCGAAGCTTTTACCAAGCTTCAGCTCCGACCTTTGGATCTTCATCCCTCCCGACCTTTCTCCAGAGTAGGTCCGGGAGCCATTACACCACTCGGTGCTATTACTCTCCCCGTTACCTTCGAGACCCGGGAGAAGTATCGTACTGAGAAGTTGGTCTTTGACGTTGCTCAGATCAACTTACCTTTCAACGCCATCTTGGGTAGGCCTGCCTTGTACAAATTCATGGCAGCTGCTCATTATGGCTACTTGGTGTTAAAGATGCCAACACCAGTAGGCGTTCTCTGGATCCGTGGAGATCGCACTGCCGGAGTAACTGCTCTGGAAGAACTTCATGCGTTTACTACGGCGCAAGAGGAGGACTCCAGGCAGGAGCAAGCTCCAAAACCCCCGAGCATTCGTCGGCGAGGCTCGACTTCTGCACCTCATGTGCAGCCAAGCGGCAACACCGACATTCCCGTCAAAGTCGTCCAAATCGGTTCTGATGCCGCTCAGACCACCCGTATATCGGGGGAACTGAATGAAAAATAGGAACTCGCGCTCATCGTTTTCCTCCGGGCTAATGTCGACGTGTTTGCCTGGCAACCGTCACAAATGCCTGGGATCCCCAGGGAAGTGATTGAGCACAATCTGAAGATCTACCCTGACGCCCGGCCCGTGCACCAGAAGCCTCGGAAACAATCCGTGGAGTGACAGAACTTCATTAGACAAGAAGTGAAGAAGTTGCTTGAAGCTGGATTCATCCGAGAAGTCTTCCATCCAAAATGGCTGGCAAACCCATTCGTTGTGCCCAAGGCCGGTGGGAAGCTTCGGATGTGTATTGACTACACAACACTAAATAAGGCATGTCCAAAAGATCCATTCCCACTACCTAGAATAGATCAGATAGTGGATTCCACCTCCGGGTGTGAATTTTTGTGTTTCCTAGACGCATATTTTGGGTATCATCAAATCAGGATGTCTAGGGAAGATGAAGAGCATACCTCTTTCATCACCACCCTACCAACTCTGGTAGCTCTGAACCCTGGTGAGCCTTTACTACTTTACATTTCAGCAATTGACGAAGTCGTCAGTATGGTCCTGGTTGCGGAGAGACCAGAACCATCCCATGCACAGGAATCCAGACCCCTCCGGGAGGGTCCGGAGGTTCCTGAAAGCGAGTCTGGGTCCCGGTTCCCAGACTTGAGTCCACAAGAAGTTACTTCACAAGACCCAGACCCCTACGGGAGGGTCCAGGCTGCTTCTGAAGAAGCTCCGGGTCCCTCCAGCCAGGACCCGGAGGTCCCTGAAGAAGGTCCGGATCTCTCAGGGAGGATCCGGGTCAATGAAGAGGAAGCTCTGAGCCCCTCCGGGAGGGTCCGAACCATCCAGCGCCCAGTGTACTTCATCAGTGAAGTACTTCATGATGCCAAGACTCGATACCTAGAGGTGCATAAGCTGCTCTATGCAGTTCTTATCGCCTCCAGGAAGCTTCGCCATTACTTCCAAGCTCACAAGATTTCAGTGGTGACTTCTTATCCACTTCGAGCAATCTTGCATAATCCCAATTCAACTGGGAATATTGCAAAGTGGGCAGTGGAATTGGCCGAATTCGATCTCGAATTCATTTCAAGGCAAGCAATCAAGAGTCAAGCATTGGCGGATTTCATGGCGGAATGGACTCTCTCTCCATCAAACCCTGGAGGTCCCAGTGAGTAGAAGCCGGAACACAAGGCTCCGGTCTTCACCGAGCCTCACTGGACCCTCTACTTCGACGGCTCCCTGCAAAAGCAGGGGGTCAGAGCTGGAATCCTTCTCCTCGCACCAATCGGGGAGAAGGTAAAATACATGGTACACCTTGACTTCAAGGCGACCAACAACATGGCGGAGTACGAAGCACTCATCTACGAACTAAAGGTGGCAGTATCATACGGTGTCAAGCAGCTGCTGGTCAAGGGAGATTCACAGCTCATCATTAAACAAGTGAAGGGTGAATGCTCCTGCAACAATCTCTAGCTAGCTGCTTACCTCCTTGAAGTCCAGAGGCTTCAGAAGGACTTTGAAGTCCTACACCTCTACCATGTCTAGCGTGCCCACAACGCTGAAGCCGACGAACTCTCGACGAAAACATCAACCGGAGCTCCAGCTCCTGACGAAACTTTTGTCCGGAGGTTGTCAAAACCCATAGCTCAGCCTGCCGAATTGAGCGAAGGGGGCGAGATCAGCATCCCGAAGCTGACGGTCCCGATGGCCCTGTTACCATGGCAGCCATCAAGGGTCGTAGGTGCTGCCAGAGCTCCGAGCAACCCAGCACGCAAGACTCAAATGCTCAAGTTAGCTCCAATGCATGGATCTCGGAGATCCGGAGCTACTTGAAAGACAACATCCTTCCTGACGATGATGAATCCGCTGACCGGATAGTCAGATTGGCTAAAAGATACACGTTGGTAGAAAGGGATCTCTACCCGCGCGGTGCCAACGGCATCCTAATGCGGTGCATCACAAGGGAAGAAGGCTGCGAGCTCCTCGCAGAAATCCATGGAGGCGAGTGTGGGAACCACGCGTCTTCCCGCACGCTGGTCGGTAAAGCCTTCCGACATGGATTCTACTGGCCTACAGCACTCCAGGATGCAACTGAGCTAGTGAAGAAATGTAAAGCATGTCAATTTCATGCAAAGCAAATTCACACACCGGCTCAGCCCCTACAAATGATACCTCCTACATGGCCCTTCGCTGTGTGGGGGATGGACATCTTGGGACCTTTCCCAAGAGCCGTTGGAGGTTACAAGTTCCTGTACGTTGCCATTGACAAGTTCACCAAGTGGCCGGAAGCAACTCCAGTTGTGACAATAAACAAGCAATCTGCCATCAACTTTTTGCAGTCCATTGTATGAGGATTTGGAGTCCCAAACAAAATCATTACTGATAACGGGACCCAATTCACAAGCTCTGCATTTCAAGGATATTGCGAAGACCTCGGCATTCAAGTTTGCTACTCCTCCGTAGCTCACCCGGCAAGCAATGGCCAGACCGAGAGTGCAAATGCTGAAATCCTGAAAGGACTCAAAGCGCGCACCTACGAGCGCTTGAAAAAACATGGAGCCAACTGGATTGAAGAGCTTCCACCCACTCTATGGGCCAACATGACAACTCCAAACCGGTCAACTAGAGAGACACCCTTCTTCCTGGTGTACGGGGCTGAAGCAATCCTTCCTCCGAAAATCACCTTGGGGTCACTCTGGGTCCGGACCTTTGACGAAGCCACGCAGGACCAGCTCCAGCGTGAAGACCTAGACCTCCTTGAGGAGGGAAGGTGCCAAGCAGCTGTTCAGAATGCCCGATACCGCCAAGCCCTTCGGCGCTATCATCAGCGGCATGTACACAACCGACAGCTCGAGGAAGGCGATCTGGTGCTACGGAGAATACAATCCAGAGAAGGGTTAAACAAACTCTCCCCCAGCTGGGAGGGACCCTTTCGAGTGATTAAAGTATCCCGTCCCGGAAGCGTTCGCTTGGCTACCGAGGATGGGACACCTCTCCCAAATCCTTGGAATATTGAGCACCTCCGTAAGTTCTACACTTTATATCACAGAGGTGAGTTTGTAGTAACTTGAGGTGTATGTTATAGAGTCATTGTACAGAGTCGGGTAGTTCCTCCGGGAGAACAGGCAGACCTTTCCCGGAAGGTCCGCAAATTTCACGCAACACTTGTCACAGTCTCAGGACTAAAAGTGTGGCTAACTACCCTGGGTCAAACGAGAAATGAAACACGCTTAGCATGGTCTCGTACCCTAAGAGTGTACTTGTTTCCCCTGTAACCCGGACCTATAATGAAAGACATCTTCATGTGAAACAGACTCCACGTGCATTTACTTTGTACAGGCTCAACATTTTTTATTTTTCTCTTTCTTGTCTATAACAAAGTTGTGCAATTCTTAAGAAATTTTAGTTTGACCAGTTCATGTACAATTCGAGCTGTATTGTCAATTCTTTTGGATTCAAATATTGTTCATGGCCCACTCGCCTAAATGCCGCCAAGCCAATCTAGGGCCGGAGTGTGCTATCGACTTAGCCTGGTCAAGCACCCTAAGTACGCCACTCTACCTACACCCCGGCGGGCCGAAGTAAGGCGGGTCCAAGTACAATTGGATCTGGAAGAAAGAAGGCAACGCATTCGGTTGTATTCAGAATTGTGTTTGACCTAAAACTTTCTCGAGAATCGTAAGCCGCGACGAAGTTATAGGCAAGGAGCGAATTGTACTATTTTTCTTGGCTTCAGTGTGCAGGAAAAATAAAGAATCCACGTTGATGGAGAAAAGCCGGAGCTAACAAAGCTCCGACTCCCCCTAGGTGGCTTGTAATCGATGTTAAACATTGAAAACGAGCATCACCGGAGCAACTAAGCCCCGGTAAAGCTAGGGGGGCCAGCCGTCGACGCAGAATAAAGGATGGTGAGAAGACCCCACAAGCGGAGTCTGCTGCCGACAATCTACGCATTGGCAAAGGTCACTGCTGGAGCTACTAAGCTTCGACGCCCCGGAGGGCTAACTATCGATGCTCGACGCGTTGATAGGAACTATTGACAGAGCTACTGAGCTCCGACGGTAGTCAATGCTGGAGCTTCTGAGCTCCGACAACCTCAGGGGGCCTTCACTATTGAAGACTTCGGACCTACACTCTACAAGTTTGAAGCAAACGAGTCTTCAACATAACACAATATCCTCTTGGTACATGTTCACAATCAAATTGTGTACATCTACTAGGGGGCCAAGTGAAGACAAAAGTGTTGAAGAAAAAAATGAAATTCATTAACAAACTGTGGATTTCATCCATCTGGAGATAAGGGATTACAAAATTGGGGAAGAAAAAGAGAGAATACAAGTGGGAGCTACAGGGATGGTCCTAGACCCTATGGAAGAACTGGGCGACCTTCTGAGCAACCTCCGACATGTTGGCTCGGGTGGCTTCACCTTCTCCTTCAACGGGACCTTCAAGCACCAGGTCCAGAGGAAATTGGGGATCCTGGCTGGTGTAGCACGTCAGCACATACTCTGCGACGTTCTTCGCCAGGGACTGCCCCTCAACCTCCAACTGGTCCGCGATGACGTCACCCACCTTGGAGAGTTTGCTACCCGCCGAGCTCAACGCCTGCAACGCCAGGTCCGGCTCCGGCTCCAAATCATCCGGACGCACGGGACTAAAGCCCATCGATGTCAGCGCGTCGTTGGCTTTGCTCAGGAACTCCCAAACCTGTAAGGAGTCCGCAGCCCTCAAGCCCTTCAGTTCTTCCAAGGATCTTTTGGCTGCCGCCAGTTCAGAATTCTCACGAGCAAGGCGCTCAACCTCTTTGGCATTTTGCTGAATCTTTTCAGCAACCTGCTTCTCGAGTTTTCTAAGCTCCTCCTCCCAGAGGTAGATCTTGTTCCGACGGTCAACCAGGTCCTTCTCCCTGCCCCTAACTTTCTTCTCCCTGATAGCGATGGCACACTCTTGCTGGTAGAGTTCCTGCCCTGGCACCCAGGCCTTCTCCTCCTCCTCAACGCAACGCTCCTCCAATTTCTTGGCGCGTCCCTCGAGGCCCTTGTCAGCCAGAGCCACCTTTTCAGCGAGCTCCTCCTCCCTCTTCAAGATGTCATCCCGCAGCCCAAGGAGTTTTTGCTCTTCATCTTCGAGCCTCTTCTCCCTCTCATCATGTGCCTCCCGGCGCTTGATGAGAGTAGTGTTAATGGCTTCAAGCCTTTCTTGGCGATCATTAGCCGCACTATTAGTTGCCTTGGTCTGCTCATAAATGGCCCTGGGTTGAGCCTCGAGGGCACGACTCAAGCTCTCCCTATCATCCAACAATTTGCCCCAGTATTCCAGGCGAACCTTCTCCTGCTTGATCCACTCCTTGTCGTCTACCAGCCTTGACTGCGCCAGCTTGGTCTCGAAGTAGAGCCGATTACGCCACCAGCTAAGGGTTTGGTGCTCCTCTTCAAGAGCCTTGCTGTCGTGGTAGAACGCCAGCTGGACTTGACGCAGACTGGAGCAAGCGTTGTCAATGGACAACGACAGGGGAATAGGGTCCGGACCTGCTGGGGTCTCCTCTGCTGGTTCCAGCGGATTCTTGCTTACAAAAATTGGGTCCCACTCCACAAGAGTGGTCCCCTGAGCCTCCACGGCACTAGGGCCGTCCTTCGGGATAGCCTCAATCGCCAGCGAAGAGGGTCCCGCAGAAGAAGTTCCGACCTCCGGAAGTGGTTCTGAAGGCCCTGCCGCCAGGTCTTCATTTGCCCCCTCAGGTAGGGGGCCAGCGACTTCATCTGGGCACCCTGGCCCAACAGCAGGCACCTTCGCCGTCATCACTTTCGGAGTAGGGGCAACTTCAGGCTCTGGCCTGGGCTCCTCCTCCGCTGGTGGCTCGGATGTTGGCACCTCGACCACCATGGGTTCGAGTGCTGATGCTTCTGCAACAACTGACCCTGAGGCCGGAGCTTCAACCTCAACCGGCTCAGGCGCCAGAAGGTCTTCAATCGCAACCGGCTCTGCAGTCGGAGCTTCAGTGGCAACCGGCTCTGAGGCTGGAGCTTCGGAGGTAGCCGACCCAACCTCCGGGACTTCAATAACCTCTGGCTCAACCATCGGGGCTTCGACAATTTTTGGCTCTGGGGCCGGAATCACGGCTTCCTCCGGCTCAACGGCCAGAGCTTCCATCATCTCAGCATCAAGACTCGGGGCTTCAACCTCCAGAGCAGGTGCCGCTGGCGCATCTTCTCTCCCGTGGTCTGGCGCTGCCATGGGAGTCTCGGGGGATGAGTTGAGGTCCATGACCACGACAGCTGGCATCGGAGCTGCAGCAGCTTCAGCCACCACTAGGGGCGGCACCGGGACAGGAGCAAAAGCCTCTGCCCTCACAGCTTCAGCTGCTGTGGCTGAGGGTGGAGCCTCACTCCTCTTCTTGGGGACGCTGCAGATGATGGATAAAAAAAAAAACTTAAAAAACAGTTATTACAACAAAACAACTGTCTGAGGTAAAGATTAAAAATTACCTCGGAAGGCTTCCGCACCAGCTTGCACGGAATCTCTTTCCCGGGCGTTCTGGGCTAACCATAACCGCCGCCGGCATGGTATCTCCGGAAGGCCCCCCGAAACTTGTTGCAACCGCGGGCATTTCCTTAGTCGAGGCCCCCCTCGACCAGGAAGGACCTCCGGACCTAGAGGCCTCAACAGGCCCTGGTGATGGAGTCGCATGCCCGGAGCTAGCACCTCGGGAAGACACTGCTGCAGGTACAACCGCCGCAGTTGTAGAAGACCTCGCCCTCCGTGGAGAAGGAGCTCATGCAGAGGATGCAGGCCTGATGGGCCTTCCATCGGTATGCTTCAGTTTCCTCTTCCGGCTCGAGGGTTCGTCCGCCGGCACCATGCCCTTGCCGACGACTTCGGTCCTTGGCTTGGGGGCAGGGTCGGAGCCACCTTCAGAAGCCCCAGGGATCACCACCCTGAAGGTCGATCTTCTCTCGACGACACCAAGGTCGTCAAGCACCGGCATCGTCCGTCGGAGCTCCCTACTGAACTCTACTTCCATGTTCAGAGGGAGGAAAGCTGGTGGCGGGGTCAAGTAATCACCCGCAACGTCGATGCCGTGCTGGAAATTCTTGAGATGAAACTCCAAGGTCGCCCCCTCCATGTTGGACTTCAGTCCGGTCACGACCCGGTCGTCGTCCATCACACTGTTGAGGGCCCAAGCGAGTTTTTCTCTCCTCTTCAGCGGTGCCCACCTGTTGACCAGGAAATTGCAAAATACCGCCTTAGGAGTTAATCCTCCCTCCACACACTAGCAGATCCTGGTCAGAGCAGGGTTGAAGGCATCCGAAAACACCGTAGCTTCACTCCAGACTGCAGTGTCGATGTTGGGGAGGCCTTCGGGCAGCTCCATCTTCTCGTGCTCCTCCACCCGGATGACTATCCAATCCTTCTTCCAATCGTCCCACTTTCCAGAGGGAAACGACCAGAGGTACTTGAATGGGCACTTCTTGCGCTTCACAAAGTAGTAGAAGCCAAGATACTCATTACTCCTACTGGTGGTATGGACGATGAAGAAGGTCCGGAAAAGCTTAATGCGGGGGGGGGGGGGGGGGATGCCCACCCACATTTCACAGAAGTGGACGAAGACAGACACTAGAAGAATGGAGTGGGGGCCAAGGTGGTACAGCTGCAGACCATAGAAGTCTAGCAGCATCAAGAAAAAAGAGGAAAAAGGTGGGATCAACCCCACCATGGCGTACGAAGAGAAGTACACCATCTCGCCGGCGTGCTCCTTATCGAACGGGAGCTCTACCCCGGCGCGGACTAGGCGGTTGAAGAAGTCCAGGGACCACCCCATGAGGGCCCGGACCTTCTTCAGATCACTTTCGGTCTTCAAGCGGCTCTCGCGGAGACCCAACTCCATCGCAACACATCGATGCAAGATAGGAAAAGAAAGCACAAGTTGGAAGTTTGAGCGCAAGATCAGATGAGAGGCATAAAGAACTCCAGACGGTGTGCGCTTTCCTTCTTAAGTAAGCCCTCGCAACGCTTGGATTGAAACCGCAGGGAAGTCGAAGATACTACTCAAAAATTTCACCCTGCCGATGACAAGAGGGCCCAGGACCACCTCGCAAGTCGAGGTTCTTACCCAGGTGAACGGTTGTCATCATGGAAGGCGGGAAGCCCGAAGGCAGCGGCCTGACAAGGCGCGCGGAACCGATACGATTTTCGTGTCGGGAACCGGCGAACTTCAATTGCGTGAGATCCGCACGCCAAAGATCTCATTTGCCGCACCCGGGACGCGCCACGCGGCGAGGATTTAACTCCAAAACTATCGTCAACAGCACATCTTAAGACTTTTGAAGACTCGGCTCAAAAGTCGAAGGATGGACCCACCTCCGGAGGAATGACTTCACCCAAGGGGTCTTCCCCAGAGGTGGGCCCAGGGGGCCACTGTCGGTACCCTGGGTACCGTATACCCCTTGAGATTGCAAAGATCCCAAGGAAAGGCCATCTACTTGATTTGAAGACCTTCGGAGGCCCACATGTCAGACATAACTGGACCTGCTTCCCCAACATGGTTAGTCCCAGGGTCGCCACGTGTACCATCAAACTGGAGCTACCGCCCACAAGGGGGAAGCTCCAGGCTATGTACCATAACGGCACCCCCGGACCTAACCCCAGACCGAGAGAAGCTCCGGAACTAACACGTGTCTGGTGGCACCAATCCTAACTGTTCCCCACAGAATGCTCCGGAGCTACCACGTGTCCAACCGTCAGATCTTCAGCCTCAACCCTCCGGAAGACTCCACAACGGCTCCGGATCTTCAAAGGGGAATCAAGGACTTCAAGACCCGATTATGTATCATTAATACTATGTTAATGACACACGATTGGACTACCTTAATTACCAGTAACGATGCTATCAAAGTATGTAACTCGGTCATTAAGGGTAATTAAGCGCATCAAATGTGTATCAATATTAGTAACCGTCGGGGCCACATGTCGGGCCAGGCCAACTTGTAACGGCCTGTCCTTGTACTATAAAAGGACAGACCGACGATACATAGGATACACGCGCTCACTCTACGCTCTGACCCGACGGATCTGACCTGCTCTGATCTGATCGCGCACTCTCAACTCACATTGAGTTCATACATCCAATACAACACCAACACATCCTGTGGAGTAGGGTATTACGCTCAGGCGGCCCAAACCACGTAAACCTTCGTGTCTCCTGTGTCATTTTATACTTCACCTTCTTGAATCTCCACGTGCCCACACCGAACATCAAACTCCGCAAACACTTTAGTAGTGTCGGGAGATCTGCCGGATCAGAACCACCGGCAACATCCTCAGGGGGAGGGTATTTTCGAAGAAGAAGAGGAGTCGGTGATATTGCCTGGTAGTTCCGAAGCTGACACGTGTCCAGCTCCGAACTTTGAACAAGCTCCGACTACCTTTTGTGCTGGTCTTTATTGTTCACAAGACACAAGCTCATCAATCTGCGATGAACCTGATGAAAGCTTGTGAGACATTTGTTCTCCTATGGATTTACAAGAATCATCCCCCACAATAGATAATTGGAAGCTTGCATGAACGAGTTACAAGATCCAGGTTTTCCGACCCCAATTCTCATGCTCATTCTGCTTTTGTTGCTTCTTTTGAACCCAAAGATATATCACACGGACTCAATAATGAATATTGGATTATTGCCATGGAAGAAGAGTTAGAAAATTTTGAAAGAAATAATGTTTGGAAACTTGTACCTCCACCTCAAGATCAGACTTTAATTGGAACTAAATGGGTATTTAAAAATAAACAAAGTGTGGATGGGGTTGTGATTAGTAATAAGGCAAGATTGGTTGCTCAAGGTTTCACACAAATTGAAGGTCTAGAGTTTGATGAAACTTTTGCTCCTGTTGCTAGATTAGAAGCCATAAGAATTTTGTTAGCATTTGCTGCATCTAAAGGTTTCAAGTTATATCAAATGGATGTAAAAAGTGCTTTTCTTAATGGCTACATAGATGAGGAGGTTTATGTTGAGCAACCACCTAGTTTCGAAAATCCAGATTTTCCTAATCATGTTTTTTGAAACTGACTAAAGCTTTGTATGGTATAAAGCAAGCTCCTAGAGCACGGTATGATTGGTTAAAAACATTCTTACTTGAAAAAGAGGTTTACCATGGGCAAGGTTGATAAAACTCTTTTTGTGCTTAAGCATGGCAATGACTCATTATTCGTTCAAGTGTATGTGGATGATATTATCTTTGGTTGTGCTTCTCATGATCTTGTGACCAAGTTTTCAGCAATGATGAGTTCAGAATTTGAAATGAGTATGATGGGTGAACTCACTTACTTTTTGGAGCTGCAAATCAAGAAAACCGAGGAAGGTACTTTTGTGCATCAAACGAAGTATACAAGGGACCTTCTCAAGCGCTTCAACATGGACAAAAGCAAGCCTCTTCGGACACCAATGGGAACAACATCAACACTTGAACTTGATGAAGATGGTGAACCCGTGGATCAAAAAGAATATAGAAGCATGATCGGATCACTTTTGTACCTCATGACATCAAGACCGAACATACAATTCAGCGTATGTCTGTGTGTACGGTTTCAAGCTTCCCCACATGCTTCGCATCGTGAAGCCGTCAAAAGGATTCTCAGGTACTTACATGGAACTCAAGAATTTGGCATTTTTCTTCCTTCTTCCTCAACCGTTACTTTGGAAGCTTTTTCGGATGCTGATTTTGGGGTTGTAGGATTGATAGGAGAAGTACTTTTGGCGCTTGTCATTTTCTTGGTAATTCACTTGTTGCTTGATCGTTTAGAAAACAAAGTTTAGTTGCACAATTCACAACCAAATCTGAACATGTAGCTGCTGCTAGTGCTTGCTCACAAATTCTTTGGATTGTTCAAACACTTAAGGACTATGGGGTTGATCTAGATAGTGTTCCATTATTTTATGATAACACTAGTGCCATTTGCATTGTAAAAACCCCGTGCAATATTCTAGAACTAAGCACATTGACATTAGGTATCACTTTCTCCGTGATAATGTTGAAAAAGGAAATAATGTGCTTCACCATGTAGATACCGAACAACAGTTGGCTGACATTTTTACAAGACCTTTGGATTTCGATCATTTTTGTTACATTCGTAGTGAAATAGGGGTTATGCATCCTCATGGCTTAAATTGAGGGAGAGTTTTGAAACTTCAGAACTTTATGTGTGAATCTGAATTTAAAATAATATGAGCATATTATTTCATACATATATGACTTTGTGATTCCTTTTACATGCTGAAAGTTCTTACTAGATTACTTATGTTATACATTTTGTAGTTTTTGTCATGGCTAGTAATTGGAATAATTATTTATACTAAATCTGTTCATGATCGAACTTTCTTGCTGTTTTGAACTTGTTGCATCCTCACAAGTGTTATTAATAATGAAAAATTAATCAATCAACTATCCACATGTTGAGATTTTATGTTCAAATAAAAAATTGAGAAAAGATCAAGAGAATATGCATGCATCGCACTACTTCTTTTGAGATGGCTTATCTTGCACTTAGATATGAACTTGAAAGAAGTTGTGTCTGACCAAAACCATGTTCTTAAGCTTCTGATTGTCAAATGACATAGGCTTGGCTTGGTTGGTTTGAATAAGGCAGATGTGCATATAATCTCTTACAAATTTCATATAGTCAAAATTTGTGCTTAAAAAAACAAAATTGCAGCAACAAGTATCATGCCTTCAGGTTTTGAAATAGTTAAGTTTGTGAGATCATGACTTGCTTAAATTGAAAATTACATTTGATCTCTAGCATGGCTTACACTACTTTATGTATCTCATTGTTGTGATAGTGTAAGTTACTTGATAGTATGACTTGGATGAGCTTTGTTTTATGTGTATATGTTATAATGTTCTCATAAAAAATTAAAATTTCTCTTTTGTACCTTGCTGAATACATTATCAAAGGGGGAGAAGTATGCAAGGGGGAGAAATAAGTATAGGAGGATAAATTTATTTCTATCGATTTTCAAAAGGGGGAGAAATTGTTTTCAAAACATTTTATGTGAATAAGCCAATTTTCGGATTTTAAGTAGTGTTGCCAATGCATTCATCAAGGGGGAGATTGTGAGACCTATGTGTGCTGAATACATTGGCTATGACGATAAAAAGTTTTGGATACTACCAAAACACCTTTATCATCAAGGTCTGACTCTAGGTCCGAGCTCCAGCAAGGTCCGACGATAGGTCCGACTTGTTTTGGGTAGCTCCAGCAAGCTCCGACTTGCTCTGGCTAGGTCCGACTTCTTTGTCTAGGTCCGAGTAGCTTTGGTTATCTTCGGCTCTAGGTCCGACTAGCTTTGGTAAGCTCCGGCGCTAGGTCCGACTAGCTTTGCTTAGCTCCGGCGCTAGGTCCTGCTAGCTTTGGTAACTTCCGGCGCTAGATCCTGTTAGTTTTAGTAAGCTCTGGTTCAAGGTCCGGTTAGCTTTGGCAAGGTTTGGAGCTTGATCGCGGTGGTTCTGCTTTTAACATGCAATGTTTCCAACTTGCTTTTTTGGATTATGGAAAGTTTTCTTAGTATTATTTTACTATGTTTTTGGTGTGTTTTAGTGGTTATGGCTGATATCGTTTCGCTATGGTTTGCAACATGCTTATGTAAGGTTCTCACTTAAGGTGTTGTGGTTATCGGAACTAACGAGAGTCAAGTCGAGGACTTGTGCTCAGAAGTATTGGTTGTTTATTCATGTCCAGATGTTGCTTGACTTCAAGACATAGCTAGTGACGGGATCCAGTGGACTAGTATCAGGGAGGAGATGAGTTTCCAACAACCAAGTTCGGGAGGAACTGTGGTTGAGCTGATCAAGAGGTCACACAGGATGATTGAATCAAGGGCAGTGCATATGAAGGAAACTAGATGTCGAAGGAAGGTGTTCGCACATATGCATGCAGTGCATGACGTGGCAACATCGTTCTGAAGACGGGTTAGGGAAGGAAAGATTTGTTTTGAAGGATCCAATCATATCGGATTATGACTCTAGCTGCGGCAGAGTTGGGTTTTGGCTCGGATATGGGAAGTATCGAGTTGGTTATGATAATTTTCGTGTGGTACACGAAGTTAGGTTGTTTTAGGAATGTGGGATAAGTTCCTCAGGTGTTTGATAGTCTTAATATTGCTTCTATCTGCGTATAGAAGAGTCTTGAGCCATTATGGAAAGTTTCGATTCGTGAATTGACTAGGAGTCCTAGTTAGGTTTGGGTTGGCCTAAGGGTTGATTATATAAGCAAAGGGAGGCTAGAGCTCGTGGAGAAGACTTTGGGGGCTGTTCCTTGTGATTTTTGATCAATAAAATTTGTAGTCTAAAGGAGCTTTTGTGCCTTGTTCGTCCGACTTGTTTTGTTCATGTTTTTCTCGTCGAGTTTCTATACAACACTACCTTGCTTGGGTGGTTTTATCATAACTCGAGTTTTACAGACCCGATCGACGTGATTATTTTTGGATTTTCTTCACGACTTGATTTTCTATCATCTGTAAAAATTGCACGGTAATTGGATTTGTGATTTCTGATCTACACGAGTTTCTTTGTAGTGTTCCAGAACTATTTTTCTCGGGTAGGACAGATTGACCTTTGTTCGATCTTTCGATCGTAACTTGAGTTTTTCTCGACGGATTTTCGTGATTCTTGTTGTGACGTCTTCGTTACTTGAGTATCTACAATATATACTAGTTTTGTGACAGTTGAACATATTTAGATTAGTCTCACATACAATTTCTTTAACAGATTGGTTTATGCCGAGGGGTGTTTTCGTTGCTTCCGCTGAAAAGTTTTAATCTACCATTCACCCCCCTCTTGTAGCTTTACACGTGCTCTTCGATCCTACAGTTTCAAGTTGGCAAAACAATATGACAAAGGGTGCAACATGCTTTTGAGCTAATGTAACCCGTTTTCGAGTTGTTTTGTTTGTTCTTAATTTTAGTGCAGCCAGGACAAAATTTGTAAAGAGGTTGGAATGTCTCATAAAGCGCATGTCCCTCCATCGATCTTGTTTTGAGTTCATGGTGAAGGAATGCTCAAGATAGTATCCAAATGAAGGTACAAGATGAAGCTCATTCAGCTCCAACCTCATCTTGGCAGAAGACATTGAACATGAAGGCTACACCAAAATTCATGGTCATGAGTTCCTCACACGACAACCCTCAACCCGGACTGCTCTTCAATTGAGGTACAAGTTTAAAATTTTCCGTATTTTGAACTACATTAGGACTGAAAGATTTTTCTTGTGGGGAAGGTTTACACCTTCTCATCATTTAATTCTGATGCATCCTCACGAGAGTAAGTACTGGCATTGCTCTTTTTGATTCTTCAAAAAGGAATGTCACCTTACTTGGAAATAAATTTAAACAAGTACCTAGAATTTCATGAGCATTGCTAAATTTACTTAGATGTTTTCTGCCTAGGTTTAGTGAGTAATGTGAAAGTGCATCTAGGTTAATCCAACGGGTTTTGATGATTAATGACAACACTTAAGGGACTAATGAGCTTTACAAGTGAAAGTACAAGTGATTGAATGATGGAAGGCGTCAGATACACTCAACAAGGAAAAAGTGAAGAAAAAGGCGAACAACTCAATGGATAGAATTTAGGTGTTTGAATTCTTTGTGTCGAGTTCAGCTACATAGCTTGAGTGTGTTCAATTTTTCAAAGTGTTGAGAATCTCCTAAGAGCTCATAGTCCAAACTAGATTAGATTGAGAGATGAGTTAAGGCAGCCCTAAGGATAGGGCCAGACTTGTTCGGCCTTGAAGGCTGGACTAGTCCGGCCACATCGGGTTGATCCGATGTTAGGCGGACCAAGAGTTTTTGTGTGAGTTCGGACTTATCCGTTTGGGGACAGACTAGTCCGTGGTGAGTGTGTCTGTGTCTTTCTGGGACTAAGTTCCAAAGGACCGGACTAGTCCTTCCTGGGGGGCCAGACTAGTCCGCTCGGACAGATTAGTCCGTTTTGGACCAGAAAAGTAGTTTCTGTCTAAGGTCAGACTAGTCCGTTCCATGTCAGACTAGTCCACTGTGGACTTGGAGATGGCTGCTGAGACTAAGTTCTGGACGGTCGGACTTGTCCACCCTTAGGGGTCGGGCTAGTCCTCCCTCAGGGGTCAAACTAGTCTGGTGGACCAGACGGGTCCATTCTCACCTGGAACAGTTGTTTCAGTGTGAGATCAGACTAGTCCGTTGTTGGACGCACTAGTCCGTGGTGTAGTGATCGTTTTAATTCAAAAGGTGGCGGGGGACTTTGTGGTTGGTCAAGGGTGACATCACTGGTCCCCACAAGCCGAAGTAGTCTGGGTCAAAGGCCGGACTAATCCGTACTTTTCCTGGTGGCAACGACTACTTGTCGGGATCCCCATAAAAAGGGATCCCTCGGCCCCCAAAGGGCCTCTCCCGTACCCTAGCGCCGCCACAGACTTCCTAGAGCCATCCTAGCCGTCTCTCAACCATTCTTGGAGTCCTAAGAGCGGTTCTTGAAGATTTGTGAGTTGTGGAAGAGAGGAGAGAAGGGTTTGCGTGATTTTGAGCTTGTGGTTGATTCTCTCGGTTTGAATGATTGATTTGAGTTCATGTTGGTGTTGATGTTTGATTTTTTTGAGTTGTAAACTTGTGGGAGCCTCAGGTTGCGAGTTGCACCACAAATTGGGTGATTACCCCCGTGATCTGTGGAAGATTAGCTGGCCTTCATGGTGGCTAAGTGAGGAAAGGGTTGAGCAAAACCCTGCCTTTCGCGGGCATCCTCAACATGGATGTAGGCTCCTTTTGTGGGGATGAACCACAAGATACATCCTGCATCTTGTGTCTTTGATTTGACTTCCTCGTTCTTCGCTAGATCAAGTTAGGGTTCCACATGTTCTCCGTCTTAATTTTGTGATATGCCTCGATCTAATTGTTTTCACTTTGTCCATATCCACTACTAGATTGCTAGTTTCATTTACTTTACCTTTCATCAAGTTAAGTTCATTGAATCGCATAAAAATCTCACCTTTCTTTAAGTTTAACTCCCTGACCGGATTAGTCTGCCCCCTGGCCGGACTAGTCCGCACTTTGTGATTTGATTAGCCTTTGTTGAGTTAAATTTTAGGTTATCTGCCTACTCACCCCCCTTCTAGACAACTTTCAATTGGTATCAGAGCCTAACTCTCCTAAAAGCTTAACCGCTTGGAGAGAAGATGGGGGAAAACGATGAGAAGGAGATGTCGATCGTCGACACCACCGACACCGGCGAGAACAACAACAATGGAGAACAAGGATCCAATCCTTTGCATGACAAGATTGGCAACACCACCAAGAGCAAGCCAAAGACTCCTCCATCCGATGGTGAAACCGAAGATGAAGATGAACAAGTGAAGCGCGTTGCAGACCTTCTTCAAAAAGCAAGAGATGAGGCAAAGAAGAGGAGAAGGCTTGAGAAGGATAAGAAGCTCAAGAATCCCGAAGAAGACTACACACGATATCATTTTAACTATGAGCGTCTCAATTCACATTCCAACTACCTTTCTATTCCAATGGGAAAAGCTCCACATTTTGATGGGACTAACTATACTATGTGGAAAAACAACATGAAGTTGCATCTTTTTTTTTCTCTCAATCCAACACTTTGGCGTGTTGTTTGCACATGTCTAGATATCCCCGTGGACGATGAAGAGTTGACCCCGGAACAAGAACAACTCATTCACCATAATGCTCAAGCGGCAGCCGTGCTCAACTTAGCCTTGAACCAAGAAGAATTCAACAAAGTGGATGGGTTGGAGCAAGCTAAGGAAATTTGTTACACTCCCAAGATTGCACATGAAGGCAACCAGTCCGTGAGGGAGGCCAGGATTGAGATGATCGAGGGGGAGCTTGGAAGATTCTCCATGTAAGAAGGCGAGACCCCTGAAGAGATGTACAAACGACTCAAGACTCTCATCAATAGGAGTCAGTCATACGGATGCAAGAAGTGGACCAAACATGATGTGGTCAAGAGGGCGATAAGAGCTTTTATGCCTCACAATGTGATGCTTTGCACTCTCATCCGCGAGAGTCCCAACTTCCACAAGATTACCCCGGATGAGGTGCTTGGCAAGATCATCAACCACAAGATGATGGAGATGGAAGCAAGCCATGTCAATGACCTTTCCAAGATCACATCCTCCAAGAAGAAAGGAATTGATCTTAAAGCCTCACCCAAGTTCAAAGGAAAAGAGGTGCAAGCTTCAATCAATGATGATGAAAGTGAAGAAGAAGAGAGCACCGACATGGATGAAAAGGAAATTGCCTTCTTCATCAAAAGATTCAAGATGAGATGAGGAAAAGATGATGGTCAAACTATAAGAGCAAGGGAAAGGACAAGAGCAAGTCAAGGCCAAGAAGAGCTTGCTACAACTGTGATGAGTATGAGCACTTCATTGTGAATTGCCCATACGAAAAGGAAGATGACAAGAAGAAGAAGATCAAGGATGAGCAGCCTCAAGAGAGGAAGATGTTCAATAAGAAGAAAGCACATGAGAATGCTCATGTTTGCAAGGAGTCAGACTCCAATGATGAGTCCTCTTCCGATGATGAAGCGGGATTAGCAACTGTCACCATCAAGAAGCCAACAATGAAGAAAACTCTCTTACCAAACATGAGAGAGTGGAAAAGTCAAGCCACACTTTCCTTATTGCCAAGGAAGGAAAACAAAAGGTTAAATCTAAACTCTCCTTGTGTTCCATTAAAGATGATGACTTTGATAGTGATAGTGAGAATGGATACATGTTTGAAGGCTTAAGTAAAAGTGCTATCATTAAAATGAAAAAGCTTTCCAATGAGATTTTAGACAAGGAAGAACTTCTCGAGGAAAAATATGAATTGCTTGTCAATGGAAGGAAGAAGAATCTTAACCTCAAGAAGCTTCTTGAACTTGAGAAGGAAAAGAACTAGGCACTTGAACTTGAACTTTCGAAATGCAAGGAGGCTTCCTCAAGCCTCAAGAGTTTGAATGTTGTGCTCTAAGATGAACTTGTGAGCTTGAACAAAGCCCACAAGATTCTTGAGGTAGCAACTCTCAAATCAAGTGTCCCCTCTTCTCCCTCAACAAGCTCAAACTTTCCTAAAATGGAATCGGACACTAAAACTTGCAAATGTGCTAACCTTGTGCTTGACCTAAAGAATGAGCTCAACTTGGCAAAGAGCAAGAGCACACCTAAGGGTGGCATCTTTGACAAGGAGAAGATCAAGTATGCATGTAGTGCATACTCGATCACAATATCTCCCTTGATCAAATATGGCCTTGGATATTCAAGAGGTGGAAAAAATGCTAGAATTCTCAAGAATAACAAGATGCAAATTGAATTTGTCAAGGAGGGTTCATTTCAAGTGAAGAATGAACATCATGCATCTACCTCTAGTGAAATAGTGAAATTTGACATAAATGCTCAAAATGCTAAAAATGTCAATCTAACCATGTTTCATGACTTTGATGCATCTTATGTGCTAATGAGAAACAAATTTGGTCATACTTATGCTAAATATGTTGGGCCACACCGCAAGAGCCCAAAGCCTTGTGTCTGGTTGTCCAAATGCCTTGTCACTAACCTCAAAGGACCCAACCAAGCTTGGGTACCTAAAACCAAAGCCTAGACTTGTCTTGTAGGCTTACTCCTCTGACACTTCAAAATGGGTGCTAGATAGTGGTTGCACCAATCATATGATCGGAGCAAGAAGAATGTTTGTGGAGTATGAACAAAACGAGGACCCAAGTCAAGGTATCTATTTTGGCGACAATAGTCAATGTAAGGTACTAGGTATGGGTAAAATCTCTATTTCTCCACAATACACCATTTCACAAGTCATGCATGTTCAGTCTCTAGATTATAATCTCTTATCCATTGGTCAATTATTCAAAAAGCGGTATAATTGCTTGTTTTCTAATGAGGGCATGATTGTCACTAGAAGAGTTGATAACTCACTTGCCTTCAAGAGTGTGCTCAAGGGGAAGCTTTATCTCGTGGACTTCACCGTGGATAAAACTCAATTTGACACATGCTTGAGTGAAAAGACCAACATGGGGTGGTTGTGGCACCGTAGGCTAGCCTATGTTGGTATGAGAAATCTTCAAAAACTTCTAAAAGGCAATCACATCTGAGGTCTTAAGAATGTTGTCTTTGAGAAAGACAGGCCTTGTAGCACTTGCCAAGCCGAGAAACAAGTCAGAGCAACTCACCCTGCCAAGAATGTGATGACGACAACAAGACCATTGGAGATGCGTTACATGGACCTTTTCGGTCCCATTGTTTACATAAGCATTGGCAGTAACAAATATTGTTTAGTTATTGTTGATGACTTTTCCCGCTTCACTTGGTTGTTTTTCTTGCATGACATAGGTGAAACACAAGGTGTCCTCAAGAGTTTCTTGAGGAGAGTTCAAAATGAGTTCTCCTCGAGAATCAAGAAGATAAGAAGCGATAATGGCATCAAATTAAAGAACAATCAAGTTGAAGAGTAATTGGACGAGGAGGGCATCAAGCATGAGTTTTGGCACCCTACTCACCTGAACAAAATGGGGTGGACAAAAGGAAGAATCGAACACTAATAGAGATGTCAAGGACCATGCTTGATGAGTACAAGACTTCCGATCGGTTTTGGACGGTGGCGGTCAGCACCGCTTGCCATGCCAGAAACGGCCTCTACCTCCCACGCCCATTAAAGAAGAGTTCATATCAACTTCTAACGGGTAACAAACCAAACATCTCCTACTTTAGTGTCTTTGGTAGTAAATATTACATTCTCAACAAGAAGCCTCGAATTTTGAAGTTTGCTTCGAAATCCGATGAAGGTTTCTTGCTTGGTTATGATTCAAACACCTACGCCTATCGTGTTTTCAACAAAACCTCTGGTTGTGTTGAAATCGCACGTGACGTGGTGTTTGATGAGACTAAAGGCTCCCAAGTGGAGCAAGTTGATCAATGTGTGCTATATGAAGGAGAGGCACCATGTGTTGCGTTGAGAAGGATGGTGCTTGGTGATGTAAGACCTCAAGAGCATCAAGGCCCAAGTGACCCAATTCCATCAAAATAAGTGCCCCAAGAACAAGATCTAGTTCAAGATCCCCAAGATCAACAACATGATCAAGATCACCATTATCAAGAAAATGAAGATCAAAATGGTGGAAATGCTCAAGGGGGAGACTATGAAGATGAGGGAGATGAAGAAGTTGACTCAAGACCAAGTGTACCACACTAAAGAGTTCATCAATGTGTTCCATAGGATCATCCCGCTGTTAACATACTTGGAGACATCTCCATGGGAGTAATGACTCGCTCTCGTATGGCTAACTTTTGTGCTCACTATTCCTTTGTGTCTTCTTTGGAGCCATTTAAGGTTGAGGATGCCCTACGAGATCTGGATTGGGTGATAGCCATGCAAGATGAGCTCAACAACTTCAAGAGGAACAAAGTGTGGAAGCTCGTGCAAATACCTAATGCCAATGTGGTAGGCACCAAGTGGGTCTTTCGCAACAAGCAAGATGAGGATGGCGTGGTAACAGAAACAAAGCTAGACTCGTGGACAAAGGTTACTCTCGAGTTGAAGGTTTGGATTTTGATAAAACTTTTGCTCCCGTAGCTAGGCTTGAATCTATTCGCATATAATTGGCCTATGCTACTCACAACTATTTCATGTTGTATCAAATGGATGTCTAAAGCGCCTTCCTCAATGGACCGATCAAGGAGGAGGTGTATGTGGAGCAACCGCCTGACTTCAAGGATGATAAGTATCCTAACCATGTCTTTAAGCTTCATAAAGCGCTCTACAACCTCAAACAAGATCCTAGAGTTTGGTATGAGTGAATTAGGGATTTTCTCATTGATAATGGTTTTAAGATAGGAAAGGCCGACTACACACTCTTTACTAAGAACATGGATGATTTGTATGCCAAATTTATGTTGACGACATAATATTTGGTTCTACTAACCAATCTTTTTGTGAAGAGTTTAGAAAAATCATGACAGAAAGATTTGAGATATCAATGATGGGAGAATTGAAGTTCTTTTTTGGTTTCCAAGTAAAACAACTCAAGAAATGCACCTTCATATGTCAAACCAAGTATACTCTAGACATCCTCAAAAAGTTTGACATGGAGAAAGCCAATCCCATCAAGATGCCAATGGTGACGAATGGACATCTCGATCTCAACCAACACAGCCCTAGCGTCGACCAAAAGGTATACCGTTCCATGATTGGATTACTCATTTACCTTTGTGCATCTAGGCCCGATATTATGTTAAGTGTATGCATGTGTGCAAGGTTTCAGGCCGCTCCTAAGGAGTGTCACTTGACAGCCGTAAAGAGAATCTTGCGCTATTTAGTTCATACACCTAACCTAGGGTTGTGGTATCCCAAAGGGTCCAAGTTTAATCCCATCAGATACTCCGATGCGGATTATGCCGGATGCAAAGTGGATAGGAAAAGTACATCCGGACTTGCCGATTCTTGGGTAGGTCACTAGTATCATGGTCATCCAAGAAACAAAATTCTATTGCCTTATCCACAGCTGAAGCGGAATATTTCACAGCTGGAAGTTGTTGTGCACAACTTCTTTGGATGCGACAAACTCTAAGGGATTATGGTCTTAATATGAACCATATTCCACTCCTATGCGATAATTAGAGTGCTATCGAGATTGCCCATAACCCAGTTGAACACTCTAGAACCAAACACATTGACATCCGACACCATTTCTAAAGAGACCATTCAATGAAGGGGGATATTGTCATTTCACATGTGAGAACTGAAAAACAACTAGTTGATATCTTCACCAAGCCACTAGATGAAAAACATTTCTGTGAACTTAGGAATGAACTAAATATCTTTGATTCTCAAAATGTGGCTTGAGATATTGCACATCTAATTGTTAGTTATTGTTTCTCTTCAAAATTATGCATGCTTTCAAAAACTTGCCTTCCTCAATTTTCTATCAAATTATTTTCAATTATCGTCTCCTTGAATCATGGTCATTGTATGAATGTTTGTGTGCTTTACTGGTCATATTCATTGAGCATATTTGTAAAAACTTAGTCCATATGGATCATTCTTTGCAAAATTCTCAATATATATATGAGAATTCGCTGTCTAGGATTGGACTAGTACACCCATGGGACTGGACAAGTCCGACATCCTAGACTTGTTCGGACAGGCTTAGACAAGTTCACAACGGACTAGTCCAGCCAGTCACCAGAATTGTTCGGACTTCTAGTTTAGTCTGGACCTGGTCCTGTGCCCAGACTTGTTCGGTATACCCAACGGACTAGTCTGGACTTCTGCGGACTTAACCCCTCAGCGTCGGGCCCGACCCTTCTCATCCCCTCAAAACTTCAAGTGTGCTCCCTTTGCCAAAACCACCCCCCATTGGCGATTTTTTATTCCAACCCTCAAAATCTTCGAGTAATCCATGTGAAAGCCTCTCTAGAGTGTTAGGAAGGTGAATCCTGGACTACTCCGCCCTTACATCCGCGGATTTCTCCAATCTTTGCATCTCAAGGTGACTTTTTGACCTAACTCAAACCTCTTCGATTCCATTGATTCTAGGTCGTTTCCTTTGTGACTTATAGTATCCTTTGCATAACTATTCCCTTGTGATCCTTTCCCTGTGATATTGTGCCTTGGTATTGAAATTTGTAGAAAAATTGCATAGTTAGGGTTTGACACTGGGTGGTCCAGACTAGACCAGACCAAGGACGTACAAGTCCGTTCCCGACCGGACTAGTCGGGCTAGGGACCGGACAAGTCCGACCTAACCTAGGGTTAACTTCTAATTTAGTGAATTTTCTACACCTCTACCGCAATATCTTGCTTGATCTCACCTCATGTTCTTCTATTATCCTTGTTTCAACATGTCTAGGCGGAACGACTCTCCTATTTCTGATCCAGAAAGGGAGACGGCTTGTCAAGAGTGCCATCGACGAAGGGATGCAGAGCAAGCAGCCATTGCAGCGGAGCTTGAGTGCATGAGTGAAGCTCAGAAGAAGAAGAAGCATAATCAAGATGCAGCCCAAGCTAAAGCTGCTCGAGATGAAGCAAGCCGAAGAAAGCAGATTGTCACAGTGGGTGAGAAGCAAAGGGCCTAAGCAACCAATAAAGGGAAAGCACCCATGGGAGAAAGCAACAAATCAAAGGGCAAGGGAAAGGAGCTCGCAAAGAAGATGCGACTCAAAAAGGCTCCTCCTAGGAAGAAAGCTCTTGCAGGAAGAGGCTTGGCCATTCGTGATCGACCCGTGGAGCCCCGTGGACCTCCACAAGGCCCCATTGGTCCATTGGTCATGACTCCTCCCGTGCATGATCCAAACCGTCAACCGCAGCTAGGAAGAAATGTTTTCCAAGGAAAAGGGGCTGAGAAAGCAAAGAGGCTAAGATTGCAAGATCCATACAAGTATGAGAAAGCTACCGCAAATCCTCGCTTTTGGTGTGACTTTCATTACGATTATTATCGCCTAGTCTACCTTTCCAAGAAGACTCCAGTGACAAATGCTCAATGGGTGTACTGGTACTATATGGAAAACAATAACCATCAAGCTTTCAGTGTAGTGATCCGAGCTATTGAGCACCATGGGCTCAAAGAGTTGCTTGAATTGAGGTACAATTGGATCACGGAGGTGGTAGCTCAGTTCTATGCCACTTGCTACTTCTCCACCTTTGGAGATCGGAGAATCACTTGGTTGTCCAATGAAGTTCAATACTCTGTTCTCTATGATACGTTTGCTAGGATCATTGGTCTTGAGGAGTTCCAAATCCATGATTTGATCATTCACAATCTCAAGGCCATAGATTTTGGGGGAGATGGAATTCATGTATGAGGTTGGTTTCTACAATCCCCACACAACCAAGATTCTTCACCCTTTCTTTAGTGTGCTCAATCAGATATTGAGGAAAAACCTCGCACCTAAGAATGGGGACGTAGGCATGATCCAAAGAAACTTGAGGCACTTGATGAAGTTGATAGTTGAAGATGAGAAGTTCAATGTTTTTGACTATATCTACAATGACGTCTTCAACATATCCCACACTCCCAACCGCTCGTGCAGATATGCTCCTCTTATCATGTGCTTGATTGAGAAGGTATCAGGCTTGGAATTTGTGAAGGACGTCAAGCATAGAGCTCTCCATCGTCAGATTCTTCTTCCTGCACTGAAGATTGACGGAGCCTCGAGGAGAGGTACCTCTTTTGTGCCTTCTCCTCCTCTCGTTCCCACCTACTCCTCCTCCTCCGGCAACCTTGCTAGTGCCACTCTCAAGTTTCTCAAGTAAATCTTCACCTCGTGTCGAAAAGTGGAAGTGAAGGCTCAAAAGATGGCAAAGAAGCAAAACAAGTACCTTCGAAAGCTTTGTGAGAAAGCGGACATTCCTATGTCACTGAAGGCCTTCGAGGATGAAGACATCACACCCTTTCCGGAGCTCTCGGAGGCAGAGGCTGCACTCTTTGGTTGTGGGAGTGGTCCTTCTAGCGCTACCCCTACTGCTGAGGTGGTTGAAGATGATGATGATGATGAATAATACAATGCTCAAGATGATGACGATGAAGAGACGGAAAGCAACCAAAACTGTGGAAAGGCGAGCAAGAGCGACGATGAGTAGACTTAGGCTATCTCTCTTCTCCCTTATTCTTTCTTCTTTTTGGTGTCTTGATGCCAAAGGGAGAGAGATTGAGGGAGAGTATTAGATCCATGGACTATGCTATGTTATTTTGAAAATCTGCGTTGTATTGTTAACTTTTGCTACTCTTTCTTATTTGGTTTGTAATGACAGTATTACTATGCTATCTTATCCTATGTCACGTTAATCATATTGAATATCACTTTATTTGTCATGATTAATCCTATTGAATATCATTCTAGTTCATATGTGTGATAATGCTAAATTAAAATTTGAGATGCATACTTCATTCCACTTTTCATATCCCAACACTTACATCACACATAGGCACCCCACCATAACACACACATGTATAAGTCTCCCACAGACTTCATTCTTGTGCATTAAACTTATTGCAAATCTACCATGCACACATTTAGGGGGAGCTCCGTATGCACTTGTGTTATGAAAATCAACTCAATTATATTTTTTATCAAAAACCTCAATATGTTGTCATCAAATCACCAAAAAGGGGGAAATTGAAAGTGCATCTAGGCTAATCCCCTTGGGTTTTGATGATTAATGACAACACTTTGGGGAATAATGAGCTTTACAGGTGTAAGTACAGGTGATTGAAAGATGGACGGCGTTGGATACACTCAAAAATGAAAAAGAGAAGAAAAAGGCAAAAACTCGATGGATAGAATTTATGTGTTTAAATTCTTTATGTCGAGTTAAGCTACATATCTTGAGTGTGTTCAATGTGTCAAAGTGTTGAGAATATTTTAAGAGCTCATAGTACAAGCTGATTAGATTGAGAGATGAGTTGAGGCATCCGTAAGGACAGGGCCAGACTTGTCTGGGCTGGCAAGCCGGACTAGTCCGACCACATTGGACTGATCCGATGTTAGGCGGACAAAGAGTTTCTGTGTAAGTTCGGACTTGTCCGATGGACTAGTTTTCGGTGAATGTGTCTGTGTCCTTCTGGGACTAAGTCCCAAAGGACCGGACTAGTCCGTCCTAGGGGGCCAGACTAGTCCTCTCAGACAGACTAGTTCGTTTCAGACCGAAAAAGTAGTTTCTGTCTGAGATCGGACTAGTCCGTTCTGTGTCAGACTAGTCCGCTGTGGACTTGTAGGTGGCTGATGGGACTAAGTCCTGGACGGCCAGACTTCTCCGCCCTCAGGAGCCGTGTAGGATCAAAGAGAACGTGAAAATCTACCAGAGGGTGGCGAATGGTAGATTAAAAAAATCTTACACAGCGGAAATAGTTAAATCCCAACCCCTTTGGCAGAAAAATGATATGTTAAAGAAATCGTGTGTGAGACTAATCTAAACGTGTTTCACCATGAAAAAAGTGATATATATTAGAGAGAATAAAGTCACGAAGAAAACAAAAGAAGAATCACTCAAATCCGTCGAGAGAAACTCAAGTTATGATTGAAAGATCAAACAAAGGTCAATATGTCCTACCCAAGAAAAACAATTCTGGAACGCTGCAAAGAAACTCGTGTAGATCAGAAACCACAAATCCAATGACCGTGAAATTTTTAAAGATGATAGATAATCAAGTTTTGAAGACAAACCAAAAATAATCACGTCAATTGGATCTGTAAAACTCGAGTTCTGATAAAACCACCGACGAAAGGTAGTGCTGTCCAGAAACTCGATGAGTAAAACTTGTCTGGAACAAGTCGGACGAACAAGGCACAAAAGTTCCTTTAAACTACGAATTTTATTCAATAGAACACAAGAAGAACAGCCCCAAAGTCGTGCACCACGAGCTCTAGCCTCTCTTGCTTATATAATCAGCCCTTAGGCCAACCCAATCTCAACTAGGACTCTAATCCTACTCAGATCACGAATCAAAACTTTCCATAACTGCTTATGACTGTTCTATATGAAGATAGAAGCAATCTTAAGACTTCCAAACACCTTAGAAACGTATCCCACATTCCTAAAACAACTCAATTTCGTGACCCACACGAAATCCTAACATAACCAACTCGATACTTTCCATACCGAGCCATAACCGACTCCGTCGCAGCCAAAGTCATCAACCAATACAATCCTATCCTTCCAACCAGATCTTCCAATCCATAAACCATCTTCGGAACCATGTTGCCACGTCATGCACCGCATGCATACGTGCAAAAACCTTCCTTCAACGTCCAATAACCTTCATATGCACTGCCCTTGATTCAATCATCCTGCGCGACCTCCTGACCCGCTCAATCACAATTCCTCCTGAATTTGGTTGTTGGAACCTCATCTCCTCCCTGAGACTAGTTCAAAGGGTCCTGTCACCAGCCATGACTTGAACTCAACCAACACCTGCACATGAATGAACAACCAATCCGTACGAGCGCAAGTCCGCAACTTGACTCAAATTAGTTCTAAAACTACAAAACCTTACATGAGCACCTCACATAAGCATGTTGCAAAGCACAGCAAAATGATATCATCCATATCAACCAAAACGCACCAAAAACTTAGCAAATGTATACTAAGCAATCTTTCCAAAAGTGTAAATCAAGTTCGAAACATTTCACATGAAAATTTGGAACATTACGATCAAGCTCCGAACCTTGCCAAAGCTAACCGGAGCTTGAGCTGGAGCTTACCAAAGCTAGTACAACCTAGCACCGGAGCTTACCAAAGCTAGTACAACCTAGCGCCGGAGCCTAGCGCCGGAGCTAACCAAAACTAGTCAGAACTAGTCATCCCAAAAGTCGGAGCTAGAAAACATGTCGGAGCTAACCAACTTAAGTCCGACCTAGCAAAATATATTAGAGCTTAACAAAGACATGCCGGAGCTATCAAGAAAGCTCACCGGAGCTACCCAAAAACATGTCGAATCTAGACAAAGAAAGTCGGACCTATTCTCGGACCTTGCAGAAGCTCAGAGCTAGAGTCGGACCTTGATGATAAAGGTGTTTTGGTAGTATTCAGAACTTTTATCGCCATAGCCAATGTATTCAGCACAAATAGGTCTCACAATCTTGCCCTTGATGAATGCATTGGCAACACCACTTAAGATCCGAACATTGGCTTATTCATATTAAAAGTTTTGAAAACAATTTCTCCCCCTTTGTAAAACAGAAATAAAATGAGAAAAAGAAATTCTCCCCCTAAGAAGAATCGTGCCAAAAACAATTGTGAATATGTGCAATGTGTAATCAATGTCTCCCCCTTGCATATTTGTTTCTTAAAATTCACATATTATCTCTCCCCCTTTGACAATGTATTTAGCAAGGTTTATAAGACAAATTTCAATTACTATGAGCATATTATAACATACACATATAAAATAAAGCGCATCCAAGTCATACAATCATGTAACTTACACTATCACATCAATAAAATACATAAAGTAGTGTAAGCCATGCTAGAGATCAAATGTAATTTCCAATTTAGCAAGTCATGGTCTCACAAACTTAACTATTTCAAAACCTGAAAGCATGACACTTGTTGCTGCATTTTATTATTTTTCAAAGCACGAATTTGGATCATATGATATTTGCAAGATATTATATGCGCATCTGCCTTATTCTAACCAACCAAGCCAAGCCTATGTCATTTGACAATTAGAAGCTTAAGGACATGGTTTTAGTCATACACAACTTCTTCCAAGTTCATATCTAAGTGCAATGATAAGCCATCTCAAAAGAAGAAGTGCGATGCATGCATATTCTCTTGATCATTTCTCAATTTATATTTTTTCATAAAAACTCAACATGTGAGTTGATTACTTGATTAATTTTTTACGATTAAAAGCACTTGTGAATATGCAACATGTTCAAAATAGCAAGAAAGTTCGATCATGACCCGATTTAGTGTAAGTAATTATTCTAATTACTAGTCATGGAAAAAACTACAAAATGTATAACATGAGTAATGTAGTAAGAACTTTCAGCGTGTAAAAGGAATCACAAGTCATATATGTATGAAATACTATGCTCATATTATTTTAGTTCATATTCACACATAGAATTCCCAAGTTTTAAAACATCCCCTCAATTTAAGCCATGAGGATGCATAACCCCTATTTCACTACGAATGTAACAAAAACAAGTGAAATCCAAAGGTTTTGTAAAAATGTCAGCCAATTGTTGTTCGGTATCTACATGGTGAAGCACAATGTTTCCTTTTTCAACATTATCACAGAGAAAGTGATACCTAATGTCAATGTGCTTAGTTCTAGAATGTTGCACAGGGTTTTTAGCAATGCAAATGGCACTAGTGTTATCACAAAACAGTGGAACACTATCTAGATCAACCCCGTAGTCCTTAAGTGTTTGAACAATCCAAAGAATTTGTGAGCAAACACTAGCAACAACTACATATTCATATTTGGCTGTGGATTATGCAATTGAATTTTGTTTTCTAGAGGACCAAGCAACAAGTGAATTACCAAGAAAATGACAAGCACTGAAAGTACTTTTTCTATCAATCCTAGAACCTCCAAAATCAGCATCAGAAAAAGCTTTCAAAGTAATGGTTGAGGAAGAAGGAAGAAAAATGCCAAATTCTTGAGTTCCATGTAAGTACCTGAGAATCCTTTTGACGGCTTGACGATGTGAAGTACGTGGGGAGACTTGAAACCGTGCACAAAAACATACACTGAATTGTATGTCCGGTCTTGATGCCATGAGGTACAAAAGTGATCTGATCATGCTTCTATATTCTTTTTGATCCACGTGTTCACCATCTTCATCAAGTTCAAGTGTTGTTGTTGTTCCCATTGGTGCCCGAAGAGGCTTTCTTTTGTCCATGTTGAAGTGCCTTAGGAGGTCTTTTGTATACTTCGTTTGATGCACAAAGGTACCCTCCTTGGTTTGCTTGATTTGCAGCCCCAAAAAGTATGTGAGTTCTCCCATCATACTCATCTCAAATTCTGAACTCATCATAGCTGAAAACTTGGACACAAGATCATGAGAAGCACAACCAAAGATAATATCATCCACATACACTTGAACGAATAATGAGTCATTGCCATGCTTAAGCACAAAAAGAGTTTTATCAACCTTGCCCATAGTAAACCCCTTTTCAAGTAAGAATGTTTTTAACCTATCATACCATGCTCTAGGGGCTTGTTTGAGACCGCACAAGGCTTTGGATAGTTTGTAAACATGATTAGGAAAACCTGAATTTTCAAAACCCGGTGGTTGTTTGACATAAACCTCCTCATATATGTAGCCATTAAGAAAAGCACTTTTAACATCCATTTGATATAGCTTAAAACCTTTAGATGCAGCAAAAGCTAACAAAATTCTTATGGCTTCTAATCTAGCAACAGGAGCAAAAGTTTCATCAAAATCTAGACCTTCAACTTGAGTGAAACCTTGAGCAACCAACCTATCCTTATTCCTAACCACAACCCCATCCCCACTTTGTTTATTTTTAAAAACCCATTTAGTTCCAATTAAAGTGTGACCTTGAGGTGTAAGTACAAGTTTCCAAACATTATTTCTTTCAAAATTTTCTAACTCTTCTTGCATGGCAATAATCCAAAATTCATTAGTCAGTGCATGTGATATATCTTCGGGTTCAAAAGAAGCAACAAAAGAAGAATGAGCATGAGAGTTTGGATCGCAAAACCTGGACCGTGTAACTCGTTTGTGCAAGCTTCCAATAATCTATTGTGGAGGATGAATTTTGAGAACCAGGAGGGGAGTGGACACTTCACAAGCTTCTTCTTCATGTTCATCACAAATCGATGAGCTTGTGACTTGAGGAGGGTCTGGACCAGCAGTGATGGTTGTCGGTGCTGACTGTGAATCAAAATTAGGAGCTCGAACAATGTCATCAGCTGCTGAATTTTTGGGTAGCAGCTCCACCTCTTCCTCATCAAAAGACCCTTCACAAGTCTCCACAATTTTTTTAGTGTCAAGTAAAAGCACACGGTAGCCTCTAGTATGAGATGGATAACCAAGAAACATGCCATCAATGGATCTAGGTTCAAATTTATCAAGATTACCATGTTTCTTAACAAAGCATTTGCAACCAAAGACCCGAAAGTGCGTAACACTAGGCCTATGTCCAAACCGGAGCTCATATGGTGTTTTACCTAGCTTAGCGCGCAAGAAAACACGATTTGATACATAACAAACGATTGCAATCACATCAGCCCAAAATTTCCTAGGAGTTTGATATTCATCAAGCATAGTCCTAGCCATCTCAACTAAGGTTCTATTCTTTCTTTCTACAACACCGTTTTGTTGAGGTACATATGGTGAAGAAAATTGATGATCTATTCCATTTTCAGCACAAAAGTGATCAAAAGATTGATTTTTAAATTCTGTTCTGTTATTACTTCTAATTGCTTTTAAAGATCCCGGGTGATCAATAGATAATCTAATAAATAAAGTTCTAAAGTAACTGAAAGCTTCATTCTTAGACACCATAAAGTAAACCCAAGAGTATCTAGAATAATCATCAAAAATAACAAGAGCATACCATTTACCTCCGAAGGATTGAACACGTGAAGGTCCTATAGTGTCAAGGTGCAAAAGTTGACCCGGTTCAGTTGTCATGATCATTGTGAGAGCAGTATGTGAACCTGCAACCATCTTAGCATGTCTACAAGAAGAGCACACAATTTATTTGTCCCCTTTAAGCTTAGGCAACCCACGTATGCGATCAAGAGCACTAACACGCGTGAGATGATCAAAGCCTACGTGACCAAGTCTACGATGCCAAAAATATAAATCTTTGGAATCATTATCAACTAGACACCTATGCTTAGAGGAAGACATATCAAAATCAGCTTTAAAAACTCTTCCAAATCGTGACATGTTGAAAATAAACTCACTATTTGAACCTACAACTTTACAGCAGTTTTTATTGAAAATAATTTCCAGATTTTCATCTAGCAATTGTGAAACAGAAAGCAAGTTGTATTTCAAATTTTTAACAAGTGCCACATCCTTCAAAGTGTAGTGATCATTTACTCTAACCGAACCCTTAGCAATTATAGGAGTTGAAGAATTATCGGCAAAAGTAACATTCTCTACACGTGACACAAAAGAGAGGGAGGAGAACCATTCTTTGTTACCGGTCATGTGGCGTGAGCAACCTGAATCCACAATCCAAATGTTCTCCTTCCTCAAGCATGTAACCTACATAGAAGCACAATACGTCGATGACTCAATACTGGGGTTAGTAAAAAGGCATTTAAGTATCCAGTACTGAGTGACACGATGTGCAACAGGAAAAACACGCGAAAGTTGAGATAAAACAGCAGGTTTATGAGTCAAAGTTTGAGGTTTTTTATTTTTAACTACTTACCTATAAGGTGTTACTTGTGTAGCACAAAAATCAGTAGCTCCGGAGGCAAAAACAGAAGGTCCAGATGTAAACATAGAATGTTTTTGACTCATAACAGCAGGTTGCATGTTCCTTGGCATTCGGTTTAATATGTGCAGCAAATTTTGCATAAAAGTTATGAGATCTAGCAATCATTCTTCCCCTTTTCTGTTGTTTATCTAGTCTATAACAAAAATCTATGACATGACCATCTCTACCGCAGTAGGTACAATGAAATTTAACTTTGTGTTCATGTCTAGATGAGCAAGCAATATTTTTATTTGAAACCGAATGAGACAACACTCCTGTAGATTTGGAAACCACTTCTTTTTGTTTATGAACTGTTTGAATCAAACCACTTCCTAATGACTTTACAATTTTAGGTGGATGTGCCTTAGCATGAGCATGAGAATCAAAACCTAAACCAGTTTTATCTTTGCAAGACTTGGAAGAATTCAGCAACAAGTTTAGGTTCTTATTCCCATTACAAAACCGATCTAATGTCCTATGCATGTTATCAAGTTTTTTGGAAAGATCAAGGTAATTTTCACATGAAGTTTTTCCTTTTTTATTTGCAATTGGAACAATATTTAACTTCATGAGAAAGTAAAGCATTATTCAATATTGAAATTTCATTCATAGCATCTTTGAGTTTCTTTTCAAGATCATCACAACTATAACAATGCAAATCAATTGTAGAACAAGAAGCATCTTTTAAGTTTCCAATGTCAAGTGCAACAAGCTTTTTGTTCTTTTTAATTTCAAGTTCAAGTCTATCTAGAGTAGAGGAATGTGCAGTTCTTAATGTGGACGATTGTTCATAGATTAAATCGCACGAGGGACAAGAATCATCACTAGGAATCAAGGTTTTCAAATGGTTGATTTCTGATTCTAGTGATTCAATTTTAGCAGCATTATCCCTAAGCTTTTTGTCCTTTTTCTTAACAATAATAGTTGCACGAGAAATTGCATTACACATTTCATTACAGGTACAACATCCTCATCGTCATCACTGTTGTGTTCTGCATCCTCCTGACTTGATCTTGATCTTGTTTTGCCTGCCATGAAGCATAAGTTGGCCAAATCATCTTCATCTTCGTCACTTCCAATGTCCACATCGCTTGAGCCAAGTTCCTGAGTGCGGAGATAAAACTGTTCACCAGTTGGCGACCTGTAAAGCCCTTCTTCTTCTTCTTATCATTTGTTGAGGAGTGCTTCGTCCTTGATTGTTTTTCTTCTCGGGAAGTAAAACCTGAAAGGTTAGGGCATTCTGTATGAAAGTGTACTGTCTTACCACATTCGAATCATCGTTAAGGTCCGGAGCTTCCTCTCCTTCTCGTTCTCACATTTTGCAATGCTTTTGAGAACCTAGTAGAGAGAAGTGCTAGCTCCTCCTCTGGAAGTTCCTCAATCTGTTCAAGTGTTAGAGAGGACAACAAAGCAAGTGTACCACAAGATGAAGATTGACCGGAGCTAGGCATGTCACATTGTGAAACAAAAGCAATAGACTTATTTGGGTTCTTACGTGATAAGATGTCAATTTCATGAGTTTTGAGTTTAGAGTAAAGCACATCTAAAGTAAGTGCACTCATGACAATAGATTCACAGATAGATGTAACTTTTATCTCCCAGATTGACATGTTAATGCACTAAGAAGTTGCCTAGCATTTTCAGCATCAGAAAAATTAACGTTGACACTACGCAAGTTACTGAGAATTTTGTTAAAGCGAGCAAAGAGATCATCAATGGACTCACCGGGTTGCATCTCGAAGCACATGTATTTTTTCTTGAACATGTCTTGACTTACCTCCTTGATCGTGTTGGATCCTTTGTGATAGTCACAAAGTGCTCTCCATACATCGTATGCCGATTGGAGATGTGCAACGCGGCCGAAGTCGCTCTGAGTGAGTCCTTGGATGATCAAGTTTCGGGCTTTGTTGTTTTTGTCGAGTCCCGTAGGTTTGTAGCCATAAATTGATCATTTGGTGGCACTTCGTAAGTCTTGTACACCTTCTCCCATATTGCGAAGCCTTGCGCCTGGATGAAAGCCTCCATGCGTGCCTTCCAGACCTAAAAATCAATACCAGCAAACACACAAGGTTTGGCGTAGTATTTCTCCATGATGATTAGTCAAAAACACGTGCAAATCACAATTATTAGAGCACCGTGGCTCTTATACCAACTGTAGGATCGAAGAGAATGTGAAAATCTACCAGAGGGGGGTGAATGGTAGATTAAAAAAATCTCACACAACGGAAACAGTTAAATCCCAACCCCTTCGGCAGAAAGACAATCTGTTAATGAAATCGTATGTGAGACTAATCTAAATGTGTTTAACCGTGAAAAAAGGTGATATATATTAGAGAGAATCAAGTCACGAAGAAAACACAAGAAGAATCACTCAAATCCGTCGAGAGAAACTCAAGTTATGATTGAAAGATCGAACAAAGGTCAATCTGTCCTACCCGAGAAAAACAGTTCTAGAGTGCTGCAAAGAAACTCGTGTAGATCAGAAACCACAAATCCAATGACCGTGAAATTTTGAAAGATGATATATAATCAAGTTTTGAAGACAACACAAAAAGAATCACGTCAATTGGATCTTTAAAACTCGAGTTATGATAAAACCACTAACGAAAGATAGTGCTGTCCAGAAACTCGACGAGTAAAACTTGTCTGGAACAAGTCGGACGAACAAGGCACAAAAGTTCTTTTAAACTATGAATTTTATTCAATAGAACACAAGAGGAACAGCCCCAAAGTCGTCCACCACGAGCTCTGGCCTCCCTTGCTTATATAACCAGCCCTTAGGCCAATCCAATCTCAACTAGGACTCTAATCCTACTCAGATCACGAATCGAAACTTTCCATAACTGCTTAGGACTCTTCTATACACAGATAGAAGCAATCTTAATACTTCCAAACACCTTAGAAACGTATCCCACATTCCTAAAAACACTCAAATTTGTGACTCACACGAAATCCTAACATAACCAACTCGATACTTTCCATGTCGAGCCATAACCGACTCCGCCGCAGCCAAAGTCATCAACCGATACGATCCGATCCTTCCAACCAGATCTTTCCATCCATAAACCATCTCCGGAACCATATTGCCACATCATGCACCGCATGCATACGTGCAAACACCTTCCTTAGACGTCCAGTAACCTTCATATGCACCGTCCTTGATTCAATCATCCTGCGCGACCTCCTGACCCGCTCAACCACAATTCCTCCTGAATTTGGTTGTTGGAAACTCATATCCTCCCTGAGACTAGTCCAAAGGATCCTGTCATTAGCCATGACTTGAACTCAAGCAACACCGGCACATGAATAAACATCCAATCCGTACGAGGCCAAGTCCACGACTTGACTCAAGTTAGTTCCAAAACTACAACACCTTACGTGAGCAGCTCACATAAGCATGTTGCAGAGCACAGCAAAATGATATCATCCATATCAACCAAAACGCACCAAAAACTTAGCAAATGTATACTAAGCAATCTTTCCATAAGTGTAAAGCAAGTTCGAAACATTTCACAAGAAAATTTGGAACATTACGATCAAGCTCCGAACCTTGCCAAAGCTAACTGGAGCTTGAGCCAGAGCTTACCAAAGCTAGTACAACCTAGCGCCGGAGCTTACCAAAGCTAGTACAACCTATCACCGGAGCTTACCAAAGCTATTACAACCTAGCGCCAGAGCTTAGCAAAGCTAGTACAACCTAGTGCGGAGCCTAGCGCCGGAGCTAACCAAAACTAGTCGGAACTAGTCATCCCAAAAGTCGGAGCTAGAAAAACATGTTGGAGCTAACCAACATAAGTCGGACCTAGCAAAACATATCGGAGCTTAACAAAGACATGCCGGAGCTATCAACAAAGCTCACCGGAGCGACCCAAAAACATGTCGGATCTAAACAAAGAAAGTCAGACCTATTGTCGGACCTTGCAGAAGCTCGGAGCTAGGTCAGACCTTGATGATAAAGGTGTTTTGGTAGTATTCAAAACTTTTATTGCCATAGCCAATGTATTCAGCACAAATAGGTCTCACAGGTTGGACTAGTCCGATGGACCAGACTGGTCCATTCTCACCCGAAACAGTTGTTTCTGTGTGACATCGGACTAGTCCGTTGTTGGACGGACTAGTTCGTGGTGTAGTGACTGTTTGAATTCAAAAGGTGGCGGGGTACTTTGTGGTTGGTCAAGGGTGATATCACTGGTCCCCACAGGACAGACTAGTCCGGGGTCAAATGTTGAACTTGTCCGAACTTTTCCTGGTGGCAACAGCTACTTGTCAGGATCCCTATAAAAAGGGATCCCCCAGCCCCCAAAGGGCCTCTCTCGAACCCTAGCACTGCTACAGCCTTCGTAGAGCCATCTTAGCCCTCTCTCAACCATTATTGGAGTCCTAAGAGCGATTTTTGAGGATTTATGAGTTGTGGAAGAGAGGAGAGAAGGGTTTGCTTGATTTTGAGCTCTTGGTTGATTCTCTCGGTTCGATTGATTTGAGTTCATGTGGCTGTTGATCTTCAATCTTTTCGAGTTGTAAACTTGTGGGTGCCTCAAGTTGTGAGTTGGCCCACGAATTTGGTGATTACTCTCGTGATCTAGTAGAAGATTAGCCGTCCTTCGTGGTGGCTAAGTGAGGAAAAGGTTGAGCGAAACCCTGTGTTTCGTGGGCATCCTCGACGTGGATGTAGGTTCCTTTTGTGGGGCTAAACCATGGGATATATCTTGCGTCTTGTGTCTTTTATTTTACTTCCTTGTTCTTCGCTAGGTCAAGTTAGTGTTCCTCACGTTCTTCGTCTTAATCTTGTGATCCGCCTCGATCTAGTTGTTTCCACTTCATGCATATCCACTACTAGATTGCTAGGTTCATTTACTTTACCTTCCATCAAGTTAAATTCATCGATCTCATAAAAATCTCACCTTTCTTTAAATTTAACTCTCTGACCGGACTAGTCCGCCCCCTGGCTGGACTAGTCCGCGCTCTGTGATTTTATTAGCCTTGTTGAGTTAAATTTCAGGTTATCCGCCTATTCAACCCCCCTCTAGGCAACTTTCATAATGCTTATGGAATAACTTAATGGTTGAATTGGTATGTAGCAACCTTGGAAGAGTGATATCCATAGTTTAGATTTGAAAATATTTCATGCATGGATCACTAAATTTCAAATTCCTAGGGAAGAAATTAAAAATGTTTAGGAGGATAAAATTGAGAATCTTGTTTGCCACAATCCAAGTAATAACATTTGCTCTTGTGTAAAAAGCTATGATGGTTAGAAACCATACAAGATGAAGGGATCCATATAGTGTATTTATATCATTTGCATTGCTATGAGTAGGAGCTTTAAAAAATGTGCAAATTGATTTATCCATAAAGCCCCACTCTTATCAATGAATAATACATTGATCATGAATACACTTGAAATTAGACCCAATGCATCTTTGGTCTTGTTCTTCCCCGTACATACAAATGAAGATTCGGTTAGCTAACCCGAAATTTTTTTTTGTACAAGTATCGAGAGTTACCCATCCCTCTATATCATAGAGGGGAAGTTTGTAGGAGTAATATTACTATGCAGGCATTCAAAGATCCTATTGTTAGAAACCCTAAGAGGATTCTATTTTAACATCTCTTGGCCAAGGAGTAAATTAGGATGGTTGTTACCTATCGGAAATTAAACCCGAAGGTCGATCATAATTTTACGTGGCCGGAGATTTGATATGGAAACCCTGCATGAGCAACCAATGAGCTGCTTTGAATATGTGAGAGCATTATGCTCTCAACTATTCTAAGCACTCATTCAAGCTCAAGGGAATTGCCACCATCATTGGATGTAAGTTATTCCTTTGTGGCTAAAAGGTATGATGTACCTTAACCAAGGAATGACAAGATCACATCCAATGTATATTAAGTGCAAGTTGTTCCCATGTGGCTAGAAGGTATACCTTAGCCAAGGAACAACGGATCACACTCAAGCCGTGTTGAGTGCACGTCATCCCTTTGAGGTTATAGGTATGTTGTACCTTAGCCAAGGAACAACAGATCATGGCCGACATATGTTGGGTACATGTCACTCCTTTGTGGCTAATGGTTATCATTACCTTATCCAAAGAATGACGGATCACACCCAGTGTATGAGAGGTACAGGTTTTTTCTTTCTGGCAAGAAGGTATTGTACACCTTAGCCAAAGAATGACAGAACACCCTCAACACATGTTGAGTGCACGTCATTCCTTTGTAGCTAAAGGTTATCATTAGCCAAGGAATAACAAGGTACATCCAACCTATGGAAACCATGAGGTGTGGATGAGCGACAGCGGCAACACTCTCCCCGACCACACTCATGAAACCCATAGAAGGCAAACCAACATCGATACTCAGCCCTCCAATGCCAAAGCCATGCTGCAACAAGGTTAGGCCAACCTCATGGCCTACAACCGTCGTTAGGATTTCAACCCCTATCGCGGACCTTGACCAAGAACAAGCTTAGGGGAGGAACCCCACTTGACGTAACTTGTATCACACCCCATTTGCATTCCTTTATTTTATTTCTTTCTTTCCACCACAATTGCATCTAAAAAAATATATAATGCAGTATGGGTTAGGTTAATAAAATAAAGGATGTGCAGTTAAAATGATGAATAGTTTCTCTATTTTATTTTCTCTAGTCTCTTGGATACAACTTAGTATTCTCCAAGTATTGGGTTTATTGGCCTAGAAAATTCTTGCCTAAAACTTGGAATTTGTGGATAGCAAAAGCTAAGTCCAATTCTATGTTGTTGTGGGATATGATATAGTGATAAGAGCTGCTAATATCCTAGTTGAAAGTGAAACTTGATTTCACGGAGAAATTTAAAATGGGACTTCCTCATTTGATAGAAATTCCTACCAAAGTCATATGATGATTTGAATTGGCTAAACCTTATGCATATGCTATTTGCCTTCACATTGAGCCTGGTCAAACTAGTATAGACCTATGAGAGAATCTTTTCATGTTTTTGAGATCAAGATTACACGGCCACACGCTAAACTTTTACACTAGAAGTTAGCAAAATTTTATCATAACATTCAACCACCAAAAAGATACTCCATGATTTTTATGCATAATACTCTCTCGACATTACTTGAAAAAGAAGAGAGAGGGGTAGAAGGCATGGCTACAATAAAAAGAAAATGCATGCTCATATACAAGAGCGTGTGAAAAAAAAAAGAGAATAAGTAGCCATGTTTTATCCTCACAAAAAGAGAGTGCATACAAATGAGTCATCTTCATATTCCCACTCCACAAATATTCCATCACACGTGTGTTGATGTTTCTTATGTCATAGATTATCCCTCAAAAGAGATGAGGTCCGCAAGCGCACAAAAACTGTCGTGTTGCATTTCACCCAAGAGTATTCCCAAGGGTATCGTATTTATCCAAAAGGAAGGCAATGGAGTAAAGTAGACACTATTCTTATGATCAAGCTATGAGACACTAATCAATTATCAAGATAGGGGTAAGTTGATAATATGATAGTGTGACACACACCTAAACAATCATTTCTAAGGGGTAAATGGGTCCTAATGGAGATTAGACTAAGAGTTGGGGTTGTTGCTCCTACAATGCTTCTAATATACATATACGTAGCCTAGGTTAGATACTAATAAGCATGTTAATGGTGAATCCTTATGCTAAGTTGTTCAACATATCAGACACCAATTTACCCCTAGCAATACTAAGATGACTCCCGCCAAGAGCCTGTGGCATATCCGAACGTGGAGGATTACAAAGGACAGATAGAGCTGTCACCACCTACTAGCTACCTCTTCAATTCGTGGGTCTAGGAGACATCCAACGTTACTTAACTATCCTAGCACCATGCTAGCATATTAAATAAATACCTTAAGAGTCATGACACAAACCATCTTAAAGCAATGACTAACCTAAACATCGTTGAACCAATGTTGAAACATAGCATAAGTTATTCATATCAACATGATCATATCATAACTAATTAGACTATAGTGGGGGTTTGTAGTGTTTATGATGATAGATTAAGAGTGATATGGCATAATCATAAAGACTACTCCTACCACGTACATGGACTCCACAATCAAACAAGAAATGCTTCATCCAAATATATAACTAAAAGAAGACTAAAGATAATATCTTTATTATGCATAAAGTCACAAATATAAGAAAAGATACATGAGCTCTACCTTTCCCAATTTGGACTTGGGACTAGAGGCTCTCCTCCCTATAGCCTACTCCACTAAGGACTAAGAGAACTAGTGTATACAATAGAATGATGCTCAGGTGGTGTGTGTTGAAGTGAGGGGTCCTATTTATAGCTTGGAGAAGGGTCAGTTCCTGCTAACAAAAGCGCGCAAATCAGTCACCACTGACTTCCTCAAGCCGGGAGGAGCCAACACGTGGAAGTTGACCGAGTTTGGAGGAAAGACAAGGTCAACTGACTAGGGGGGTCGGCTGACCTGGTAAGTCCCCCAAACGGTCTATGCTTTCTTGGGGTGAGTTCTAGGTGGGTCCCATACCTTGATATAGGTGCTAAACCATTGTATGGCCTCGGATACTTCTGTTTGTGGGCCATTTATCCATATGGTGCCACATGTCAGTGCTTGATATGTTGGGATGATATTTTATAGGATTCATCCCCTTGTTTCACTTCAATTCTGTGCAAAATACCTGCATGCACCAATTTCTCCAAGTACAAGTGGAAATAGGTTAAATAGAAAGGTGATGTGTGCAAGAAATGATATTTCCTTCATATAATTTAGTTATATTGACGGGTGAAATTGGAATATAATAGCCGTCAACAACGTGCACAAATCTTGATCAAAAGTATGATTTGTTTTCTCCTAAGGATTACTATTTTGACTTAGCAATATATGCGTTGCAAATATGCCTACTCTTGATTCCTAACAAGCTTCACATACAAGCCTTATTTAGATGTAGGACAAGAAAGACATTGCCTTGGTGAAGATACAAATACCATTTCCCACATATGGTGATTGAGTGCATCATGTGAGGAACTTAAATTCAAACACTATTTGAATTTCTCCAAAAATTTGAGTGGAGCTCATACATTAGATGATGCATGCTCATTTTGCTGTTCTGTCCTTCAACCACCCAAGAAAAGGATGAGGCATAAGCCCCATAAAGAATAAGAAAAATTGTGAGGTACCATAGCCAATTTATTCAACGCAAGGTATAATACTTTGTTGTGCACTTGGTACTTTTGCAAAATAGGGCATTGTAGCAACTCCTGATCAACAACCTAAGTCCTTATCTTTGCTTTGGTACGAGCAAAGGGTAAGCTTGGAGGAGTTTGTTGATGGTCGTTATATACCAATTTCGATCGTCGATATAACTCAATTATGTGAGGGAATGAATATTTCTTACACACATTATAGTTAGAAATAACCTAGTTCCACTTGTACTTGGTGAAATTGGTGCATGCAGGTATTTTATACAGAATTGAGGTGAAATAAGGGGATGGATCCTAAAGAATACCTTCCCAGCCAATCAGACGCCATGTAACACCCTCATTTTCATCCATCATGCATTGCATTCATTCTTATATATATGTCTAATATAATACAACATCAAAAAGGAACAAGAGTCAAATGAATTATAGCCAAAACAAGAATTAATAGCCTAGCTTGGTACGGACTTGTCCGGATTGGACCCCGAATTAGTCCGATTTAGCTACTGTTGTTCCCTAGACTTATCTGTTAATTGCTATATATTAGTCCGGAAATTGTTTCTAATGTTCTCCAGACTTGTCCGTTAAATATACGGACTAATCCAGTTTTGTTTCTGATCCCGTCCGGACTTGTCCATTGTTTATACGAACTAGTTCTATGATCACTACTGGAAACTCCCAAAAACTTGGTCCGGATTTGAAACTGGACACACTCCAGACTTGTCCAGCCTCACACCAGATTTGTCCGATCAACTTTCTATTCGAGAACAGAATTGTCTGGCTTGACACCGGACTTCTTCGTTGAACTCTCTATTCCCAAAAGGACTTGTATGACCTCACTAAGGACTAGTCTAGTATGTAGGGTTTCAACTCAAATTCTATTTTCCCTCCACGATGAGTTATTGGGTAATTGCCTTAATTTGGCCCAAAAACGTCAAGCCCCACCCCTGAGAAGCCCAAGTGGGACCCCACCAAGGCCTCTACTGGAAACCCTACACCTCTCCTCCTATATAAACATCCCACCACCCACCTTTCATCCTTTTGCCCCACGATAGAAAACCCTTAGCCCTTTCACGTCGTGTGCCGCCGTTCTTGAAGAAGGAAGGAGCCCTTACCACCAGGAGGGACAGGGATAAAGAAGGAAGAGGAAGGAGAGGAGGATCAATCGAGATCATCGCCGCTGTTGCGATCTTCTTTGTAAATTCTTTGACGTCAACATTCTTCTTTGCCATTTCTTTGTCTTCGTCAATCTAGCCATCGAGTTCTCGCCTTTCATCTACTCTTCGACTAGTGAACCCTTGAATTCACGGTAAATACCTTAGATCCATCTTTACTACGTCAATTATGGTGCTATACTTAACTCAAACTATGCTCTAGTTGGAAATTCGCATAAACCCTAGTCGTAGCGGACTTGTCCGGTCCAGAGCGGACTAGGCCATTGAACTTTTTAGTCCAGAGCGGACATGTCCGACCCATGGTGCGGACTAGTCCGGTCCTCCAATTTTGGAATTTCTGGAACTTTCCCAACTTTCTCCATAATGACTCGAAACTTGCTCTAACATGTAAAACTTAATTGTAACAAGTTAGTAAGCCATAATAGCAACCTAATAACATCTGTTACTACATAATTGCATCATTCATGCATGTCATGGCATATTGAGTACTATGTGAGCATTTACTGAATGTAATGTTTGTTTTGCATGGTTGTCACGCGGAATAGAAGGTAACGCTCTAGAGGGTGCTTGCAAGGACCTTCAGCACCAAAACTTTGAAGCTATTGATCCAAACCAGCCACAGGGGAAAGGCAATTGTCCCTGACAATTTTGATCTCCTTTTCAAATGTTTTGTTTGCAAAACTGCGTGCTTGTGTCAAATTGATGGGAAACCCATGATAGGTGTTTATTAGACTTCTTTGACCACCCTGGTCGCTTGGGATATATTGTAGAGAGTCGGGAAGGGTATTTTCCAGTTTTGCTTCACTTTGCTTAATTGGGACGGGAAATAAGACTTCTCATGAACTAATATGCGTATGGACTACGTGAATTGATGATGATGATGATGACTTAAGTAACATGAAATTGTGTGATCTAAGCAATCATGGGTTGTGGGCTGGGTTGGGTGATATGGTGGTTTTTGCTTGCCTTAGATCTAAGGACCTGTTCATGCGAGAATAAGCCAGGATAACAGTGCCACCACAAGGCCAAGTATGGGCGCGACGTAACTGAATAATTAGGTGTGCTGCTGTATGGACTATTGGATGGTGCAGGGAATGGGAGTCGAGGAGGGCTACCCTGGGATCTGAATGTCACACAGGGGGCCCGTGGGTGGGAGAATAGAGATTCAAGCCTGCTGGTGAAACCTTAGTGGGTCTGTACATACTAGAAGTCCCTTTTGGAAGGCTATTTTGTGATCTCTTGACCACACACTAACACAAGTGTGAGACGGCATAATGGAGGTTCCTTAGTCACCGAAAGGTGATGAAATCACGAACATGTGGGTAAAGTGGTACAAACTCTGCAGAGTTTTAAAAACTATCATGACAGTCGTGCTCCTGGTTATGAGCACCTGGACAAGTTCCATGATTAGAATTGGACTATGTTTTGGGATGGTTCGGTATGGGATTGGCTATGTCATATGAGTATGGTTGGTTATGAAGGTGAGAAATTAGCACATGGATGGTTATTAAATTGATGGATGAGATATGATGGTAAGTGAGGATGCTGGATACATATTACTTGGGATATGATGGAATTTAACTCACATAGACATTGTAGGCTGCTTTTACATGTTTTGAAGGTACTTTTCAGCAATTAGCCTTTTATTATCATTCCTTGTTTTTAGATACATGTCATAATTTCCCACACTTGGTGAGTACGACATGTACTCACCCTAGCCATTCCCCCACTAAAATAGTACAGGTAATGCTTGGGAGTACTATGAGGACTGTTGACATTTCTTACATCACATGTAAAAATCTGCAAGCGCACGAAAACTATCGATGTAGCATTTCCCCTTAAAAGAGTATTCCAAGGGTTTCTTTTATATTCTCCCAAAGGAATGCTAAGTGGAAGCATAGCAATCATCAAATGGAAGGGATAGGTTGGTCTTAGGTAGGGTTATAGTAAGGATTGGTAAGAGATATGTGGAGGTAGTGTGACACACATAAGAGTATCCTATTCTAAGGGGATAAATGGGTCAAATAGGGATTAGGCTAAGAGTTAGATAGATACTCCTACTATGCTTCTAGTATACATATACATAACCTAAGTTAGATACTAATGATCATATCAATGGTGAATTCTCATGCTAAGTTTTTCAACACATCGAGCACGGATTTATCCCTAGCAATACTAGGACGACTCTCGCAAAGAGCCTGTGGCATAGCCGAACATGGAGGATTACAAGGACAGATAGGACTGTCACCACCTACTTCCTACCTCTTCAATCCGTGGGTCTACGAGACATCCAACGATACTTAACTATCCTAGCACCATGCTAGCATATTAAGTAAATACCTTAAGAGCTGCAGCACGAGCCAACCTAAACATCGTTGAACCAATGTTGGAACATAGCATAAGTCATTCATATTAAGATGATCATGACATAACTATTTAGACTATAGCGGGGGTTTGTAGTGTTTATGATGATATAATGAGAGTGGTATAGCATAATTATAAATACTACTCCTACTACATACATGGAATCCACCATAAAAAAAGAAACGCTTCATCCAAGTATATGATAAAATAATACTAAAGATAGCATCTTTTTTAAGGATAAAGTCACAAATACAAATAGGAAAATGAGAGCCATACCTTTCCCAATTGGGAAGAGACTCCTTCTACTCCTTTCCCACATGGACTATGGACTAGAGGCTCTCCTCCCTACAGCCTAATCCTCTAAACCTATGGAGAGTAGTGGATACATTAGAATGAATACTCCAGTGGTGTGTGTGTGAAGTAAGGGTATGGGGTCCTATTTATAGGCTGAGAAGAGTCGGTTCTCACCACCAATTGCGCGTGAATCAGTCATCGTCATCTTCAGGAAGCTGGGAGGAGCCAACACATGTTGATTGATCGAGTTTGATGCCAAGACCTAGTCGAACGACTAGGAGGGTCGGTCGACCTAGTCAGGGCTCCGTTGGGGCTGTGTTTTCTCCAGATCACTGACAGGTGGGTCCACTTTACTGATATAGGTGGTACACCATCAGATGGCCTCATATACTTCTGTTTGTGGGCTATTTGATCCATGGGGTGCCACATGTCGGCGCATGATTGGCTAGGATGATATTTTATAGGATTGCTCCCCTCTTTTACCTCATTTCCAGTATAAAATGCCTGCATGCACTATTTCTCCAAGGACATGTGGAAATAGGTTAAATAGAAAGGTGATGTGTGCAATAATGGTATTTCCTTCACATAATTAAGTTATATTGACGGGTGAAATTGGTATATAACAGCCGTCAACAAGGATCATGTAGAGTACTAGGTTGCGTGCTATCGTCAATTGCTTTTGGAGTGGAGTCATGCTATTTAGTTTATTTTACCGCTGCAATTATTAGAGACTTGTAATTCGTGAACCATTGGATTATTGTAATAAGGTACCTATTTACTCTTTTGACGTGGTTATTTTCTAAATATCGTTTGTGATGCACTCATGTATGTGTGATGGACATCCTAAGCACACATATGCGTTCACTTGGTTCATTTCCAGAACCGATTGTCACATGCCGATATGTGGCATCACAAGGATCAAATGGCCAACTTACAGGAGCATCCGAGGAGATCCAACGGCCTAACATCCAGAAATAGTCACGGGACCCACCTGTCAGCCACCTGGAGAAAGCACAACCCGTTTGGAGGGTTTACCAGTCGCCCGAACAGGTGGTTAGCTCCTACCGACTTCTTGAAGTCGTTGATGACTGATTTGCACACTTTTGGTGTTGGGAACCGACCCTTATCCAGTAATAAATAGGATCCCTCGCCCCTCACTTCAACACACACCACTCGAGCATCATTCTATTCTATACACTAGTGCTCCTAGTTCCTTAGTGGAGGTTAGGCTGTAGAGAGGAGTCTATAGTCCCAAGTATAAATTGGAAAAGGTATGGCTCATGTATCTTTTCTTGTATTTGTGACTTTATTCATAATAAAGATATTATCTTTAGTCTTCTCTTATTCATATACTTGGATGAAGCGTTTCTTGTTTGATTGTGGATTCCATGTATGTGGTAGGAATAGTCTTTTTGATCATGTCTTAATGTCATTATAATATCATCATAACAACTATAAATCCCCACTATAGTCTAAGTAGTTATGATATGACCATGTTAATATGAATAACTTATGCTATATCTCAACATCGGTTCGATGAAGTTTAGGTTAGTCATTGCCTTAGGATGGCTTGTGCCATGGCTCATGAGGTATTTACTTAATATGCTAGCATGGTGCTAAGATAGTTCAGTAGCATTAGATGTCTCGTAGACCCACGGATTGAAGAGGTAAGCAGTAGGTGGTGACAACCCTTTCTATCCTTTGTAATCCTCCATGTTCGGTTGTATCACAGGCTCTTGGTGGGAGTCGCCCTTGTATTGCTAGAGGTAAGCCCGTGCCCGATGTGTTGAACAACTTAGCATAAGGATTCATCATTGACATGCTCATTAGTATCTAACCTAGGCTATGTATATGTATATTAGAAGCATTGTAGGAGCAACTCCCCAACTCTTAGTCTAATCTCCATTAGGACCCATCTATCCTCTAGAATAGATTGCTTAAGTGCACACTACCCATATTATCCCCCTGTCTTGGTAATTGATTAGTATACCGTAACTTGATCATAAGAGAAGTGTTTACTTTACTCCATTGCCTTCCTTTGGGATAAATATGATACCCTTGAGAATACTCATGTGTGAAATGCTACAACGGTATATTCCGTGCGCTTGCGGACCTCATCTCTTACTAGATATGATCTTTGGTGCTAATAATCGTCAAGAACGCCATGGTCTCCCAAGGCCTAGTGTCATCTGCGAATTGCGGGAGCGCCTACTGCCCAGGCGGCGAGAAAGTCCCGCAGTCGAGGCTCTGCGAGATTGTAACATTTCTTTTCTTCCATGAGTGAGGTATGTGGTTTCCGGCGATGTTATTCCTCTGGTGGCTCCTCAATGAATGCCGGCTGGAGCTCCACCACATGACGCTGAACACGGTGCTCCACATCTCCATGTTAGTTGGCCTGTGCGAGGCATATCTTGGGATGTCTCCCCACTACTCCCTCTGGAGGTCCCTCTTCTTCATCCGCTCCTTTAAGACCCCAACTCTTTCTGTCGGCTCCATCTATGCCCAAGCGCGACCGCGATCATTGTATCATTTTATGATTCTGATGCTAGATTCCCTCAAGGGCTAGCATCGAGGATGGTTACATCCTAAACGTGAGGTTCGGCTGGAGGCGTTTACTGAGAGGGTTCCGGAGTTCTCGCCCGCTTGGGGCTAGGTATGCCCGACGGAGGAAGATCTTGGTTTGGTGCTGATCTTGGCAGGGTGGAAAGCCTTAAAGCGGATGGCCTTACCGGCTGGACCATCCTTTGAACCCTCATCGAACGTAGGGTCCTGCCACATCGGGACAAGGGCAGCACTATGTGGTATTACACTTCTATCAGTGACCCGACGAGGGAGTCGCAGGGGGAGTTGTTGCTGTTCGAGGTCTCAGAGAGGATGTCCAGGCATATGGGACAGTTGTTGAGTGATCCTCGATCCCTTGAGGTTGATGTGGTAGGTCGCACAATTTGACGTTGGTGCCCATCATGGGGAAGAAGGGGCGAGGCGCATCATGATTACATCTAGTCCCATCATCCTTTAATGTGGCTCGATTCGCGAGGGGTCGGTGTGGCATGATGCGCGAGTCTTCAGATCACCACAAGCCTTTATTGCGGCACCGATTACGGAGCTTCGAGCGGCGGAAGCCCCCAGGTCGTTGCGAGCCTTTTATTGAAGCGTCAGTTACAATGTGCCACACACCATCATCGCCGTTCTTATCTCTTCGCTCCCTTGGTAGGGCTATGTGTGAGACATATGTGTGCTGAATACATTTGCTTTGACAATAAAATTTTTGAATGTTGCCATAAAATCTTTTTAGCAAGGTCCGACTCTAGCTCCGAGCTTCTGCAAGGTCCAACAATAGGTCCGACCTTCTTTGTCTAGATCCGACATGTTTTTGGGTAGCTCCGGTAAAGTCTTGTCTTTAGCTCCGGCATGTCTTTGTTAAGCTCTGATATGTTCTGCTAGGTCCGACTTATGTTGGTTAGCTCTGACATGTTTTTCTTGCTCCGACTTTTGGGATGACTAGTTATGACTAGTTTTGGTTAGCTCTGGCGCTAGGTTGTACTAGCTTTGGTAAGCTCTAGCGCTAGGTCCGACTAGCTTTGGTAAGCTTCGGCTCAAGCTCCGGTTAGTTTTTTCTAAGTTTGGAGCTTGAACGCAATGTTCCAAATTTTCATGTGAAATGTTTCGAACATGCTTTATACTCTTGGAAAGTTTGCTTAGTATTATTTTACTAAGTTTTTGGTGCGTTTTGGTTGATATGGTTGATATTGTTTTGCTATGCTTTGCAACATGCTTATGTGAGGTGCTCACGTAAGGTGTTGTGTTCGGAACTAACTTGAGTCAAGTCGAGGACTTGGGCTCGTACGGATTGGTTGTTTGTTCATGTGCAGGTGTTGCTTGAGTTCAAGTCATGGCTGGTGACAGGATCCTTTGGAATCAGTGAGGAGATGAGGTTCCAACAACCAAATTCAGGAGGAATTGTGGTTGAGCGGGTCAGGAGGTCGCGCAGGATGATTGAATCAAAGGCAGTGCATATGAAGGTTACTGGATGTCGAAGGAAGGTGTTCGCACGTATGCATTCGGTGCATGACGTGACAAAATGGTTCCAATGATGGTTTATGGATGGGAAGATCTGTTCAGAAGGATCGGATCGTATCGGTTGATGACTTTGGCTGCGGCGGAGTCGAGTATGGCTTGGTATGGAAAGTATTGAGTTGGTTATATTAGGATTTCATGTGGGTCACGAATTTGATTTGTTTTAGGAATATGTGATATGTTCCTAATGTGTTTGTAAGTATTAAGATTGCTTCTATCTACGTATAGAAGAGTCCTAAGCAGTTATGGAAAATTTCGATTCGTGAACGGAGTAGGATTAGGGTCCTGATTTGAGTTGAGTTGGCTTTCGAGCTGGTTATATAAGCAAGGGAGGCCAGAGCTCGTGGTGGACGACTTTGGGGCTGTTCCTCGTGTGTTCTATTGAATAAAATTCGTAGTTTGAAGGAACTTTTGTGCCTTGTTCGTCCGACTTGTTCCAGACAAGTTTTACTCGTCGAGTTTCTGGACATCACTACCTTTCATCGGTGGTTTTATCATAACTTGAGTTTTACAGATCCAATTGACGTGATTATTTTTGGGTTGTCTTCAAAACTTGATTATATATCATCTGTCAAAATTTCACAGTCATTGGATTTGTGGTTTCTGATCTACACGAGTTTCTTTGCAGTGTTCCAGAACTGTTTTTCTCGAGTAGGACAGATTGACCTTTGTTCGATCTTTCAATCGTAACTTGAGTTTCTCTCGACGGATTTGACTGATTCTTGTTGTGTTATCTTCGTGACTTGATTATCTCTGATACCTATCACTTTTGTCACAGTGAAACACATTTAGATTAGTCTCATACATGATTTCTTTAACAGATTGTTTTTCTGCCGAAGGGGTTGGGATTTAATTGTTTCTGGTGCGTAAGATTTTTAAATCTATCATTCACCCTTCCTCCCCTGTGGTAGCTTTTCACGTGATCTTTGATCCTACAATTGGTATCAGAGCCACGGTGCTCCAATCATTGTGATTTGCACGTGTTTTTGACTAATCATCATGGAGAAATACTCTGCCAAACCTTGTGTGTTTGCTGGTATTGATTTTCAGGTTTGGAAGGCATGCATGGAGGATTTCATCCAGGCGCAAGTCTTTGCAATATAGGGGAAGGTGTACAAGCCTTGCGAAGTGCCACCTAACGATCAAGTTACGGATAGAAACCTACGGGACGTCGACAACAACAACAAAGCCCGAAACTTGATCATCCAAGGGCTCACTCAGAGCGACTTCGACCGCGTTGCACATCTCCGATCGGCATACGATGTATGGAGAGCACTTTGTGACTATCAAGAAGGATCCAACATGTGGTAAGGAAAGACTCGTTCAAGAAAGAATACATGCACTTCGAGATGCAACCCGGTGAGTCCATCGATGATCTCTTTGCTCGCTTTAACAAAATTCTTAGTAACTTGCGTAGTGTCAACGTTAATTTTTCTGATGCTGAAAATGCTAGGCAACTTCTTAGTGCATTAAACATGTCAATCTGGGATATGGAAGTTACATCTATTCGTGAATCTACTGTCATGAGTACACTTACTTTAGATGTGCTTTACTCTAAACTCAAAACTCATGAAATTGACATCTTATCACGTAAGAACCCAAATAAGTCTATTGCATTTGTCTCACAATGTGATATGCCTAGCTTCGGACAATCATCATCTTGCAATACTTTTGCTTTGTTGTCCTCACTAACCCTGGAGCAGATCGAAAAATTTCCAGAGGAGGAGCTAGCACTTCTCTCTACTAGGTTCTCAAAAGCATTGCAAAATGTGAGAACCAGAAGGAGAGGAAGCTCCGGACCTCAACGATGCTTCGAATGTGGTAAGACAGGACACTTTTGCACAGAATGCCCTAACCTTTTAGGTTCTACTTCTCGAGAAGAAAAACAATCAAGGATGAAGCACTCCTCAACAAATGATAAGAAGAAGAAGAAGAAGAAGAAGAAGAAGGGCTTTACAGGTCGCCAACTGGAGAACAGTTTTATCTCCGCACTCCAAAAACTTGGCTCAAGCAACATGGACATTGGAAGTGACGAAGATGAAGATGATTTGGCCAACTTATACTTCATGGAGGGCAAAACATGATCAAGATCAAGTCAGGTGGATGCAGAACACAACAGTGACGACGATGAGTTATGTTCTACCTGTAATAAAATGTGTGATGCAATTTCTCGTGCAACTATTATTGTTAATAAAAAGGACAAAAAGCTTAGGCATAATGCTGCTAAAATTAAATCACTAGAATTTGAAATCAACCATTTGAAAACCTTGATTCCTAGTGATGATTCTTGTCCCTCATGTGATTTAATCTATGAACAATTGTCCACATTAAGAACTGCACATTCCTCTACTCTAGATAGACTTGAACTTGAAATTGAAATAAACAAAAAGCTTGCTGCACTTGACATTGGAAAACTTAAAGATGCTTCTTGTTCTACAATTGATTTGCATTGTTCTAGTTGTGATGATCTTGAAAAGAAACTAAAAGATGCTATGAATGAAATTTCAATATTGAATAATGCTTTACGTTCTCATGAAGTTAAATATTGTTCCAATTGCAAATTAAAAGGAAAAACTTCATGTGAAAATTGCCTTGATCTATCCAATAAACTTGATAACATGCATAGGACATTAGATCGGTTTTGTAATGGAAATAAGAACCTAAACTTGTTGTTGAATTCTTTCAAGTCTTGCAATGATAAAACTGGTTTAGGTTTTGATTCTCATGCTCATGCTAAGGCACATCCACCTAAAATTGTAAAGTTATTAGGAAGCGGTTTGATTCAAACAGTTCCTAAACAAAAAGAAGTGGTTTTCAAATCTGCAGGAGTGCTGTCTCATTCGGTTTCAAATAAAAATATTGCTTGCTCATCTGGACATGAACACAAAGATAAATTTCATTGTACCTACTATGGTAGATGTCGGTATCCTACGTACCGAATACCCCTTGGGACTGCAAAGAGAGCAAAGGAACTCCGCCCATCAGTGTTGAAGACCTCCGAAGGCCCCATGTGTAACTCAGAACCGGACCTGCCTCCCTTCTATGGTTAGTCCCAGTGTTGCCACGTGTATTACAAAATCGAAGCTACATTCCCTACATGGGAAAGCTCTGGGCTAGATACCTGTGTGGCACCCCCGGACCTAACCCCCGACAGAGGGAAGCTCTGGTACTGACACGTGTACAACAACCCTGGACCTACTCGTCCAAGACTATAAGCTCTGGAGCTGCCACGTGTCTAACCGCCGGACCTTCGAGTTCAACAGGCAGATTGGTGGACCTCTAACGACTCGGACCTTCAAGGAACAATTAAAGCTTCAAGACCCGATTATGTGTCATTAATGCTATCCTAATGACACATGATCGGGGGACCCTTAATACCAGTAACACCACCATCAAGGCACGTTACCACACTATTAAGGGTAATTAAGTACATTGATTGTGTATTAAACATTAGTACCGCCAGGGCTACATGTCGGGCCAGGCTGATGATATAACGGTCAGTCCTTGTACTATAAAAGGACTGGTCGAGCAATACACAGAGGGGGCTTACAGACACTCCCACATACGCTAAGAGGAGACACTCTAGTCTTTCACACTCAAGCACACAGACGCTCAATACAACAACAACACACACCCGTGGAGTAGGGTATTACGCTCAGGCGGCCCGAACCACGTCAATCCTCGTGTCAACTTGCCATCTTGTTATGAATCTCCGCGCGCCCACAACCGAACTACAAACTTCGCGGACTGCTAACGGTAGTACTGGGAGAATTGCCGGAATCACACTCCGACAGTTGGCGCGCCAGGTAGGGGCGCCCGAGATTCAAAGATGGTGAACTCTGCTACTGGATCATCTAACGGTAACCACGTTGAGCAACCTGTCGGAGGCAATCCCTCCAACATGCAACAACCAATAGGTGTTGTGGCTCCAGCAGGAGTCATGCCACCACCACCACCATCTGCTCCTACGAATCAAGCTGGACGTCAAGATGGGGCGTCTGCGTTGGTCACTGCATCGGTGAACCACAACCCTGAACACGCGATTAATGATGTGCGTGCTCTTCTCCATCGTCCACTGCCTCCAGAAGCACCCCAGGGTGCAATGGAGTAGTGGAGAGCTGATGTGGAACATCTGGTTGCAGCAGCAGCCGACGGCATCAGCAATCAAGGTCCTTCCCCCTGGGGGCGGGCCCCATCTCAGCATCGAACCTTGTCGGGTAGACTCGGTATGCTCGCTTCATAGCACAGGAGGCGTGCTGCGTCTCAACAGGCGACGTCGCTGCCTTCTGGTGCGCGACGTACTCACACGGTAACCAGGCTTTCTACTCACGACCTCCAGGCGAAGCTCGATCGTCGTTACTGTCAACAGGACGACCGCGTCCACATCGAGCGTGCTCACGAGAGGCGAAAGGCTCGAGAAAGCCCTTCTCCTGAGGGAGTAGGAGGAGGCTGTTCTGCCTTGTCCATGCACCTACGCATGGTCAGATGGCCGCAAAAGTTCCGGCCTCACCTGCCGGAGAAATTTGGCGGGACTGTCAATCCCGCTGAATTTCTCCACTCTACTGCTATTCTTGCGGCTGGAGGAAATGAGGCCGTGATGGCCAATTATTTTCCCGTGGCTTTAACTGTGACCGCCAGGTCTTGGTTCATGAGCCTTCCGCCCGACCCCATCAATAGTTGGGCGGAACTGTGCCAACAGTTCACCGCCAATTTTGGGAGCTCATACATCTGACCAGACACAGAACTGGACCTTTTTGCTGTCAAGCAAAAAGGGGGAGAGTCCTTGTGATCCTTAATCCAGAGGTTCTCCCAGGTACGAAACACCATCCCTTCTATCTCAAGCGCTTCTGTTATTGTAGCATTTAGACAGGGTGTTCGAGAGAAGAAGATGCTGGAGAAGCTGGCGACCAAGGAAGTCACCAGCATCACGGAACTCTTCAGCTTGGCAGACAAGTGTGCAAAAGCTGCGGAGGGCCGTGAAATGCGCTCCCAACCACCTCTGGAGGACAACAAAAATTCCTCCAAGGGTGAAGCCGCTACCTCCAGGAGTGGAAAGAAGAAGAAAAAGTCCAGCGGCAAGAAGAAGACGTTGACCGGCACACCCACTACCTCTGCTGCCGCAGTGGGTGGCCGGGGACACGCCCTGAAAAACGACCTCGATCGTCGTCTGAAGACGGTGGCAGTTCCAAGATGTGGTGTCCCATACACAAGACGAATAGCCACAACCTGGAAGGCTACCGAGAGATCCAGAACCTTGCCGAGCGCTACAACAAGCGCCGAGAAGAAGCTCCTTTCCGTCAAAGGGAAGGAAAACAAAAAGTCGACAAAGCTCCGGTTGAAGAAGAGTTAGGCTTTCAGGACCCTAAAAAGGTCTTGAAGGCTGTTTACACCTCCATCGACGACGACTTCAATGTCTCTGACAACGAGCGTCGAAAGACCATGAACACCATCTTTGGTGGTTCGTGGTACATCACTTCCCGTCGTGTCCTCAAGACAATGCGGCGGGACATGGCCTATGTAGCTCCCACCGCCAAGGAGGAGCCTCATCGGAAGTGGATGGATACAACCATCACCTTTGATGCTTCGAACTGCCCGCATAACATGATCAGAGCTGGTCAACTTCCTCTGATGGTATCTCTGACAATCAACAACATCCAGCTCCACCACGTGATGGTGGACGGAGGTTTGGGGCTGAACCTCATAAGCTTCAAGGCCTTCATCAAGCTTCAGCTCTGACCTTTGGATCTTCGCCCCTCTTGACCTTTCTCTGGAGTAGGTCCGAAGGCCATCACTCAACTCGGTGCCATTACACTCCCGATGACCTTCGGGACTCGGGAGAATTACAGGACCGAGAAGTTGGTCTTTGACGTGGCGCAGATCAACTTACCATTCAACGCCATCTTAGGCAGGCCAGCCTTGTACAAATTCATGGCTGCTGCTCATTATGGCTACTTGGTGTTGAAGATGCCAACATCCTTAGGCATTCTCCGGATCCGAGGAGATCGCACCGTCGGAGTTACTGCTCTGGAAGAACTCCACGCGCTTGCTACAACGCAGGAGGAAGAATCCGGAAAGGAACAAGCTCCGAAGCCCCGAGCATTCGTCATCGAGGCTCAACTTCCGCATCTCGTGTGCAACCAAGCGGTGACACCGACATTCCCATCAAAGTCGTTCAAATCGGTTCCAACGTTGCTTAGACCACCCGTATATCGGGAGGTCTGAACGACAAATAAGAACTCACGCTCATCACTTTTCTCCGGGCTAATGTTGATGTGTTTTCCTGGCAACCGTCACAAATGCCTGGGGTCCCTAGGGAAGTGATTGAGAACAATCTAAAGATTTATCCCAACGCCCGGCCTATACATCAGAAGCCTCAGAAGCAATCAGTAGAGCGACAAAACTTCATACGTCAAGAAGTGAAGAAGTTTCTCAAAGCTGGATTCATCCGAGAAGTCTTCCACCCAAAATGGCTGGCAAACCCAGTCGTTGTACCTAAGGCCGGAGGGAAGCTTCAGATGTGTATCGACTACACTACACTGAATAAGGCATGCCCAAAGGATCCATTCCCACTACATAGAATAGATCAGATAGTGGATTCCACCTCCGGGTGTGAATTACTGTATTTCCTAGACGCATATTCTGGGTATCATCAAATCAGAATGTTTAGGGAAGATGAAGAGCATACTTCCTTCCTCACAGTAGATGGATTATACTATTACACTGCCATGCCATTCGATCTCAAAAACGCTGCTTCAATGTTTGTGCGAGCTATGTACAAAACTTTTGGAGAGCTCATCAGAGTGTAGTGGAAGTGTACGTCAATGACATCATCGTCAATATCAAGAACAAGGAGACATTCCTTGACACCTTGCAAGCTATCTTCGACAAGTTGCGAATCACACGCACGAAGCTGAACCCAGACAAGTGTGTCTTCGGGGTTAGCTCCGGAAAGCTTCTTGGATTCTTGGTGAACCACCAAGGAATAGAAGCGAATCCGGCGAAGATTAAAGCTATTGAAGACATTTGGCCACCAATCCGCATCAAGGACGTCCAGAAGCTGACTAGATGTCTAGCTGCTCTCAACCGGTTTATCTCAAGACTGGCAAAACGGGCGCTACACTTCTTCAAATTATTAAGGAAGTCCGGACCATTCCAATGGTCTGAAGAAGCAGAAAAGGCTTTTCAAGAGCTAAAGCAGCTCCTCACCACTCTACCAACTTTGGTAGCTTCGAATCCTGGTGAGCCACTTCTGCTTTACATTTCAGCAACTGACAAAGTTGTTAGCATGGTCCTGGTCGCGGAAAGACCAGAACCATCTCCAGTTCAGGAAGCCAGACCCCTCCGGGAGGGTCCGAAATGACCTGAAGGCGAGTCTGGGTCCCAGCCCCCAGACCTGGATCCTCCAGGCAAGACACCGAAGGATCAACCTCCTTCAAATGAAGGAGTTACTGTTGCCAAACAAGAAGTTCCGCATTCCTCCGGGAAGGTCTGGGTCACTTCAGAAGAAGCTCCGCGTTCTTCCAGCGGGAACCCAGAGGTCCCCAAAGAAGGTCCGAACCCCACCGGGAGGGTCCAAGTTGATGAGGAGGAAGCTCCGGGCCCCTCTGGGAGGGTCCGGACAGTCCAACGCGCAGTGTACTTCATCAGCGAAGTACTCCATGACGCTAAGACTCGGTACCTGGAGGTGCATAAGCTGCTCTACGTAGTTCTTATTGCCTCTAGGAAGCTTCGACACTACTTCCAAGCTCACAAGATTTCAGCGGTAAGCTCCTATCCAGAGCGTGCAATCTTGCGTAACCCCAACTCTACTGGGAACATTGCAAAGTGGGCAGCGGAACTGGCCGAGTTCGATCTTGAATTCGTCCCAAGACAAGCGATCAAGTATTGGCGGACTTCGTGGCGGAATGGACCCCCTCTCCATCAAATCCTGGGGGCCCTAGTGAGCAGAAGCCGGAACCCAAGGTGCCGGTCTTCACTGAGCCTCACTGGACTCTCTACTTCGACGGCTCCGTGCAGAAGCAGGGGGCCGAAGCTGAATCCTTCTCTTTGCTCCGACCGGGGATAAGGTCAAATACATGGTTCACCTTGACTTCAAGGCAACCAACAACATGGCGGAGTATGAAGCATTAATCTATGGGCGCAAGGTGGCACTATCATATGGTGTCAAGCAGCTATTGGTAAAGGGTGATTCGCAGCTCATAATAAAACAAGTCAAAGGTGAACGTTGCTGCAACAACCCTCAGCTAGCTGCATATCTACTTGAAGTCCAGAAGCTTCAGAAGGACTTCGAAGTCCTGGATCTTTGCCATATCCAGCGTCTCAACAACGCTGAAGCTCACGAACTCTCGACGAAAGCTTCAACCGCAGCTCCGGTTCCCGACGGAACCTTCGTCCGGAGATTGTCAAGACCAACAGCTCAGCCTACCGAACTAAGTGAAGGGGGCAAGACCAGCACCTCGAAGCTAGCGATCCCGATGGCCCTGTTACCATGGCGTCCATCAACGGTCGTAGGTGCTGCAGGAAGCTCCAAGCAACCCATCACGCAAGACTCAGATGCTCAAGTTAGCTCCGATGCATGGATCTCGAAGATCTGGAGCTACTTGAAAGACAACATCCTTCCTGAAGATATTGTATCCACTGACCGGATAGTCAGATTGGCTAAAAGATACACACTGGTAGAAGGGGATCTCTACCGGTGTGGTGCCAACGGCCTCCTAATGCCGTGCATTACAAGGAAAAGGCTGCGAGCTTGTCACGGAAATCAATGAAGGTGAGTGTGGGAACCACGCGTCTTCCCGCACATTGGTCGGTAAAGCCTTTCGGCATGGTTTTTACTGGCCTACAACACTCCAAGATGAACCGATCTAGTGAAGAAATGTGAAGCATGCCAGCTCCAAGCAAAGCAAATTCACACACCAGCTCAACCTCTACAAATGATACCTCCTACATGGCCATTTGTTGTGTGGAGGATAGATATCTTGAGACCTTTCCCAAGAGCCGTCGGAGGTTACAAGGTCCTGTACATCGCCATCGACAAGTTCACAAAGTGGCCGGAAGCAACTCCAGTTGTGACAATAAACAAGCAATCAGCTATCAATTTCTTGCAGTCCATAGTATGCAGATTTGGAGTCACAAACAAGATCATAACTGACAACGGGACCCAATTCACAAGATCTGCATTCCAAGGATATTGCGAAGACCTCGGCATCCAAGTCTGCTACGCTTGCGTAGCTCACCAGGCAAGCAATGGCCAAGTTGAGAGAGCAAATGCAGAAATCCTAAAAGGACTCAAGACGTGCACATATGAGCGCCTGAAAAAACATGGAGGCAACTGGATTAGAGAGCTTCCGCCCACGCTGTGGGCCAACAGGACAACTCCAAACCGGTCAACTTGAGAGACACCCTTCTTCCTGGTGTACGGAGCTGAAGCAGTCATTCCTCCGGAAATCACCTTGGGGTCACTCCGGGTCCGTACCTTTGACGAAGCCACGAAGGACCAGCTGCGGCGTGAAGACCTTGACCTCGTTGAAGAGGGAAGGTGCCGAGCAGCTGTTTGAAATGCATGATACCGCCAAGCGCTCCGGCGCTATCACCAAAGGCATGTGCATAATCGACAGCTCGAGAAAGACGATCTAGTGCTACAGAGAATACAAACTTGAGAAGGGTTAAAAAAACATCCCCCAGCTGGGAAGGACCCTTTCGAGTGATCAAAGTATCCCGTCCCGGTTGCGTTCACTTGGAAACCGAGGATGGGACACCGCTTCCTAATCCTTGGAACATTGAGAACCTCCGTAAGTTCTACACTTAATATCACGGAGGTGAGTCTGTAGTTACATATGATGTATGTTATAGCGTCATTGTACAGAGTCGGGTAGCTCCTCCGGGAGAACAGCCGGACCTTTCCCGGAAGGTCCGCAAGGTTCAGGCAACACTTGACATAGTCTCAGAACTAAAAGTGTAGCTAGTTACTCTGGGTCAAACAAGAAATGAAACACACTTAGCCTGGTTCCGAACCCTAAGAGTGTACTTGTTTCCCCTGTACCCAGGACCTATAATGAAAGACATCATTATGTGAAAACAGACTCCACGTGCTTTTATTTTGTACAGGCTCAATATTTTTTATTTTTCTCTTTCTTGTCTGTAACAAAGTTGTGCAATTCTCAAGAAACTTTAGCTCGAATAGTTCATGTATAATTCAAGTCGCTTTGTTAAATCTTTCGGGTCTTAACATTGTTGAATGGCCTACATGCCTGAATGCCGCCAAGCCAATCTAGGTCTGGAGTGTGCTATCGACTTAGCCTGGTCCTGCACCCTATGTATGCCACTCTACCTACACCCCGGCAGGCCGAAGTAAGGCGAGTCCAGGAGCGAATGGACCTGAAGAAAAAAAACAAATGCGCTTGATTGTATACAGAATTGCTGTCAATCTAAAATTCCTTTCGGGAATAGTAAGCCGCAATTGAGTTATAGATAGGAAATGGATTTTATTGTTTTTCATAACTTCAGTGTGCAGGAAAAATAAAGATCTCATGATGATGGTGGATGAAGCCGGAGCTATCAAAGCTCCGACAATGTCGGTGGTTTTGATCCGGCAGATCTCCCGACACTACTAAAAGTGTTTGCGGAGTTTGAAGTTCGGTGTGGGCGCACGGAGATTCAAGAAGGTGAAATGTAAAATGACACAGGAGACACAAAGATTTACGTGGTTCGGGCCGCCTGAGCGTAATACCCTACTCCACGGGGTGTGTTGGTGTTGTATTGGATGTATGAACTCAACTCAGGTGACGTGAGTTGAGAGCACGTGTGAGCCGATCAGACCAGATGTTCTCTATGTATCGTCGACCTATCCTTTTATAGTACAAGGACAGGCCGTTACAAGTTGGCTTGGCCCGACATGTGGCCCCGGCGGCTACTAATATTGATACACATTTGATGCGCTTAATTACCCTTAATGACCGAGTTACAGGCTTTGACTGCGCCGTTACTGGTAATAAGGGTCGTCTGGTCGTGTGTTATTAACATAGTATTAATGACACTTAATCGGGTCTTGAAGTCCTTGATTCCCCTTTGAAGATCCGGAGCCATTGTGGATTCTACCGGAGGTTTGAGGCTGAAGATCCGACGGTTGGACACGTGGCAGCTCCGGAGCATACTGTGGGGAACAGATAGGTCCGGTGCTACTAGACACGTGTCAGTTCCGGAGCTTCCCTCGGTCTAGGGTTAGGTCCGGGGGTGCCGTTATGGTACATAGCCCGGAGCTTCCCCCTTGTGGGCGGTTGCTCCGGTTTGATGGTACACGTGGCGACCCTAGGACTAACCATGTTGGGGAAGCGGGTCCGGTTATGTCTGACATGTGGGCCTCCGAAGGTCTTCAAATCAAGTAGATGACATTTCCTTGAGATCTTTGCAATCTCAAGGGGTATACGGTACTCAGGGTACTGACAGTGGCCCCATGGGCCCACCTCTGGGGAAGACCCCTTGGGTGAAGTCATTCCGCCGGAGGTGGGTCCATCTTTGGACTTTTGAGCCGAGTCTTCAAAGGTCTTTAGATGTGTCGTTGGCGATAGTTTTGGAGTTAAATCCTCGCCGCGTGGCATATCCCAGGTGCGGAAAATGAGATCTTTGGCGTGCGGATCTCACGCAACTGAAGGTCGCCGGTTCCCGATACGAAAATCATATCGATTCCTCGCGCCTTGTCAGGCCGCCGCCTTTGGGCTTCCCGCCTTTCAGGATGACAACCGTTCGCCTGGGTAAGAACCTCGACTTGATCTGTTGGTGGTCTCGGGCCCTCTTGTCATCGGTAGGGTGAAATTTTTGAATAGTATCTTCGGCTTCCCAGCGGTTTCCATCCAAGCATTGTGGGGGCTTACCTAAGAAGGAAAGCGCACACCGTCTGGGGTTCTTTACGCCTCTCATCTGAACTTGCACTCGAACCACCTGGTCCGCGTCGGGGGAAAGCTCCCATTCGAGAAGGAGCACGCCGGCGAGATGGTGTACTTTTCTGCGTACGCCATGGTGGGGTTGATCCCACCTTTTTCCCCCCTTTTCTTGATGCTGCTAGACTTCTATGGTCTGCAGCTGTACCACCTTGGCCCCCACTCCATTCTTCTAGTGTCTGTCTTCGTCCACTTCTGTGAAATGTGGGTGGGCATCCCCCTGCATTGAGCTTTTCCGGACCTTCTTCACCGTCCATACCACCGGAAGGAGTGATGAGTACCTTGGCTTCTACTACTTTGTGAAGCGCAAGAAGTGCCCATTCAAGTACCTTCGGTCGTTTCCCTCTGGAATGTGGGATGATTGGAAGAAGAACTGGATAGTCATCCAGGTGGAGGAGCACGAGAAGCTGGAGCTGCCCGAAGGCCTCCCCAACATCGACACTGCAGTCTAGAGTGAAGCTCCGGTGCTGTCGGATGCCTTCAACCCTGCTCTGACCAGGATCTACCAATGTGTGGAGGGAGGATTAACTCCTCAGGCGGTATTTTGCAATTTCCTGGTCAACAGGTGGGCACCGCTGAAGAGGAGAGAAAAACTCGATTGGACCCTCAACAGTGTGATGGACGATGACCGGGTCGAGACCGGGCTGAAGTCCAACATGGAGGGGGCGACCTTGGAGTTTCATCTCAAGAAGTTCCAACACGACATCGACGTCGCGGGTGATGACTTGACCCCGCCACCAGCTTCCCTCCCTCTGAGCGTGGAAGCACAGTTCAGCAGGGAGCTCCAGTGGACAGTGCTGACGCTTGACGACCTCGGTGTCGTTGAGAGACGATCGACTTCCAGGGTGGTGATCCCTGGGGCTTCTGAAGGTGGCTCTGCCCCTGCCCCAAAGCCATGGACCGAAGTCGTCGGCAAGGGCAAGGAGCCGGCGGCTGAACCCTCGAGCCGGAAGAGGAAGCTGAAGCATGCCGACGGAAGGTCCATCAGGCCTGCACCCTCTGCAGCAGCTCCTTCTCCCCGGAGGGGGAGGTCTTCTACAATTGTGGCGACTGCACCTGCAGCAGTGTCCTTCTGAAGCCTCTGGACTTCAAGGAGGTAAGCAGCTAGCTAGAGATTGTTGTAGGAGCATTCACCCTTCACTTGTTTAATGATGAGCTGTGAATCTCCCTTGACCAGCAGCTGCTTGACACCGTATGACAGTGCCACCTTTAGTCCGTAGATGAGTGCTTCGTACTCTGCCATGTTGTTGGTCGCCTTGAAGTCAAGGTGTATCATGTATTTTACCTTCTCCCCGGTTGGTGCGAGGAGAAGGATTCTAGCTCCGGGCCCCTGCTTTGCCATGGAGCCGTCGAAGTAGAGGGTCCAGTGAGGCTCGGTGAAGACTGGAGCCTTGTGTTCTGGCTTCTGCTCACTGGGGCCCCCAGGGTTTGATGGAGAGGGAGTCCATTCCGCCACAAAATCTGCCAATGCTTGACTCTTGATTGCTTGTCTTGGAATGAATTCGAGATCGAATTCGGCCAATTCTGCTGCCCACTTTGCAATATTCCCAGTTGAATTGGGATTATGCAAGATTGCTCGAAGTGGGTAAGAAGTCACCACTGAAATCTTGTGAGCTTGGAAGTAATGGCGAAGCTTCCTGGAGGCGATAAGAAGTGCATGGAGCAGCTTATGCACCTCTAGGTATCGAGTCTTGGCGTCATGAAGTACTTCACTGATGAAGTACACTGGGTGCTGGATGGTCCGGACCCTCCCGGAGGGGCCCGGAGCTTCCTCTTATTGACCCGGATCCTCCCGGAGGGATCCAGACCTTCTTCGGGGACCTCCGAGTCCTTGCTGGAGGGACCCGGAGCTTCTTCAGAAGCGACCTGGACCCTCCCGGAGGGGTCTGGGTCTTCTGAAGTAACTTCTTGTGGACTCAAGTCTGGGAACTGGGACCCAGACTCGCTTTCAGGAACCTCCGGACCCACCCGGAGGGGTCTGGATTCCTGAGCATAGGATGGTTCTGGTCTCTCCGCAACCAGGACCATACTAACGACTTCGTCAGTTGCTGAAATGTAAAGTAGCAAAGGCTCACAAGGGTTCGGAGCTACCAGAGTTGGTAGGGTGGTGAGGAGCTGTTTTAGCTCCTGGAACGCCTTTTCTGCTTCTTCAGAACATTGGAATGGTCTGGAGTTCCTCAATAACTTGAAGAAGGGAAGTGCCCGTTTCGCCAGTCTTGAAATGAACCGGCTGAGGGCTGCTAGACATCCAGTCAGCTTTTGGACATCCTTGATACGGGCTGGTGGCCGCATGTCTTCAATGGCTTTGATCTTCGCCGGATTAGCCTCTATGCCCCGGTGATTTATTAGGAAACCAAGATGTTTTCCGGAGCTAACCCCGAAGACACACTTGTCTGGGTTTAGCTTTGTGCGGGTGACCCATAGCTTGTCGAAGACAGCCTGTAAGGTGTCAAGGAGTGACTCCTTGTTCTTGACCTTGACCATGATGTCATCAACGTACACTTCCACTATGTCTCTAATGAGTTCTTCAAAAGTTTTGTACATAGCTCGTACAAAGGTTGAAGCTGCATTCTTGAGACCAAATGGCATGGTTGTATAACAGTACAATCCATCTACTATGATGAAAGTGGTATGCTCTTCATCTTCCCTAGACATTCTGATTTGATGATACCCAGAATATGCGTCTAGGAAACACAGTAATTCACACCCGGAGGTGGAATCCACTATCTGATCTATTCTAGGTAGTGGGAATGGATCTTTTGGACACACCTTATTTAGTGCTGTGTAGTCAATACACATCCGAAGCTTCCCGCCGGCCTTGGGCACGACGACTGGGTTTGCCAGCCATTTTGGATGGAAGACTTCTTGAATGAATCCAGCTTCGAGCAACTTCTTCACTTCTTGTTGAATAAAGTTATGTCGCTCCACGGATTGCTTTCGAGGCTTCTGATGCACGGGCCGAGCGTCAGGGTAGATCTTCAGATTGTGCTCAATCACTTCCCTGGGGATCCCAGGCATTTGTGACGGTTGCCAGGCAAACACGTCAACATTAGCCTGGAAGAAAGCGATGAGCGCGAGTTCCTATTTGTCATTCAGTCCCCCCGATATACGGGTGGTCTGAGCGGCATCGGAACCAATTTGGACGACTTTGACGGGAATGTCGGTGTCGCCACTTGGCTGCACACGAGGTGCAGAAGTCGATCCTCGTTGACGAATGCTCGGGGGTTTTGGAGCTTGCTCCTGCCTGGAGTCCTCCTCTTGCGCCGTAGTAAGCACATGAAGTTCTTCCAGAGCGGTTACTCCGGCAGTGCGATCTCCGCGTATCCAGAGAACGCCTACTAGTGTTGGTATCTTTAACACCAGGTAGCCATAATGAGCAGCTGCCATGAATTTGTACAAGGAAGGCCTACCCAAGATGGCGTTGAAAGGTAAGTTGATCTGAGCAACATCAAAGACCAACTTCTCGGTGCGATACTTCTCTCGGGTCTCGAAGGTAACGGGGAGAGTAATAGAACCGAGTGGGGTAATGGCTCCCGGACCTAATCTGGAGAAAGGTCGGGAGGGGTGAAGATCCAAAGGTCGGAGCTGAAGCTTGGTAAAAGCTTTGAAGCTTATGAGGTTCAGCCCTGAACCTCCGTCTACCATAACATGGTGGAGCTGAATGTTATTGATGGTAGGAGATACCATCAAAGGTAACTGGCCTGCTCCAACCATGCTTGGGGGCCGTCCGAAGCATCAAAAGTGATGGATGTGTGCATCCACTTCCGATGAGGCTCCGCCCTAGCTGTAGGAGCTATAGCGGCCATGTCCCAACGCATTGTCTTGAGGACATGGCGGGAGGTGATGTCCCATGATCCACCAAAAATGGTGTTCATGGTCTTCTGATGCTCGTTGTCAGAGACGTCAGAATCGTCGTCGACGGAGGTGTAGACGGCCTTCAGGACCTTTTTGGGATCCTGAAAACCTAACTGTAGACGGAGGTGTAGACGGCCTTCAGGAGCTGCAGCAGCTGTAGCATTAGATGCGTCGGCCGACGGCTTCTTCTTGCCGTTGGTCTTTTTCTTCTTTTTGCCACTCCCGGAGGTAGTGGCTTCGCCTTTGGAGGATTTCTTGCGATCCTCTAGAGGTGTTTGGAGTGCATTTCACGGCCCTCCACAGCTCTAGCACATTTGTCGGCCAAGCTGAAGAGTTCCGTGACACTGGTGATCTCCTTGATCGCCAGTTTCTCCAACATCTTCTTATCCCGTACGCCCTGTCTAAATGCCACAATGACAGAAGAACTAGAGATAGAAGGGATAGTGTTTCGTACCTAAGAGAATGTATGGATGAATGATCGCAGGGATTCTCCCCTTTTTGCACGACTGCAAAAAGGTCCAGTTCGGTGCCTGCTCGGGTGTATGAACTCCCGAAGTTGGCGGTGAACTGTCGGCACAACTCCTCCCAACTGTCGATGGAGTTGGGTGGAAGGCTCATAAACCAGGACCGGGCGGTCCCAGTTAAAGCCACTGGAAAATAGTTGGCCATTACGGCCTCATTTCCTCCAGCTGCCAGGATAGCAGTGGAGTAAATCTAAAGAAATTCGACGGGATTAACGGTCCCGTCAAACTTCTCCGGCAGGTGAGGCCGGAATTTCTGTGGCCACCTGACCATACATAGATGCATGGCCAGGGCTGAATAGCCTCCTCCTACTCCTTCAGGAGCAGGAATGTCCTGAGCTTCTCGTCTTTCACGAGCACGCTCGATATGGACTCAGCCGTCTTGTTGACGGTATCAGCGATCAAGCTCCGCCCGGAGGTCATGAGTTGAAAGCCTTGATACCGTGTGAGTGCGTCGCGCCCCGGAGGGCAACGACGTCACTTGCTGTGACGCAGCACATCTCCTGTTGTTGGAAACGTGCGGACCAAGTCTGCCAGACAAGGTCCGTCGCTGCGACGGGGCCCGTCCTGAAGGAGGAGGACCCTGGTTACTGATGCGGTCGGCTGCTGCTGCAACCAAGTGTTCCACATCGGCCCTCCACTGCTCCATTGCATCCCGAGATGCATCCGGAGGTGGTGGGCGCTGAAGGAGAGCACGTGCTGCATGGAGCGCGTGTTCTGGGTTGTCATGATTCGCCGACGCATTGATTGACGCCGGTGCACCATCGCGCTACCCAGCTTGATTTGCTGGTGGAGGCGGCGGTGGTGGAAGTGTGACTCCTACTGGAACTGAGGTTCCTGCTGGTGGCTGCATATTGGAGGGATTGCCCCCAGCAGCTTGAACAGCGGGATGACCATTGGATGATTTAGCAGCTGAGTTCACCATTCTTGAAATCTCAGGCCCCCCTACCTGGCGCGCCAACTGTCGGTGGTTTTGATCCGGAAGATCCCCCGACACTACTAAAAATGTTTGCGGAGCTTGAAGTTCGGTGTGGGTGCGCGGAGATTCAAGAAGGTGAAATGTAAGATGACACAGGAGACACAAATTTACGTGGTTCGGGCCGCCTGAGCGTAATACCCTACTCCACGGGGTGTGTTGGTGTTGTATTGGATGTATGAACTCAACTCAGGTGACGTGAGTTGAGAGCGTGTGTGAGCCGATCAGACCAGATGTTCTCTATGTATCGTCGGCCTGTCCTTTTATAGTACAAGGACAGGCTGTTACAAGTTGGCCTGGCCCGACATGTGGCCCCGGCGGCTACTAATATTGATACACATTTGATGCGCTTAATTACCCTTAATGACCGAGTTACGGGCTTTGACAGCGCTGTTACTGGTAATAAGGGTCGTCTGATCGTGTGTCATTAACATAGTATTAATGACACTTAATCGGGTCTTGAAGTCCTTGATTCCCCTTTGAAGATCCGGAGCCGTTGTGGATTCTACCAGAGGTTTGAGGCTGAAGATCCGACGGTTGGACATGTGGCAGCTCTGGAGCATACTGTGGGGAACAGATAGGTCCGGTGCTACTAGACACGTGTCAGTTCTGGAGCTTCCCTCGGTCTGGGGTTAGGTCCGTGGGTGCCGTTATGGTACATAGCCCGGAGCTTCCCTCGGTCTGGGGTTAGGTCCGGGGGCACCTCCACAACAACCGGCTCAGGTGCCAGAACTTCATCAACCACCGGCTCCACCGTCGGGGCTTCAACAACCTCCGGCTCTAAGGCCGAAACAGCAACTTCCTCTGGCTCTGAGGCCAGAGCATCCATGATCACAGCATCCAAAACCGGAGCTTCAACCTTCGGAGCTGGTGCCACTGATACATCTTCATTCTCGTGGTCTGGCACTACCACGGGAGCTTCAGGGGATGACTCGAGGTCAAGGACCACGACAGTTGGCGCCGGAGCTGCCGCGGCCTCAGCCACCTCCTAGGCGGTGCTATGATTGGAGCCGAAGCCTCCGCCTGCACAGCATCAGCCGCTGTTGCAGGAACTAGAGCTTCAGCCCCTTTTTTGGGTACCCTGTGGATGAAGGACGAAGGAACTCAAAATATGATTACAACAAAAACAATCAACTGAGGTAAAAAAGCAAATTTACCTTGGAAGGCTTCCGCTCCGGCTAGCGCGGAACCTCTTCACCGGATACTCAGGACCGGTCCGTGTCGCCACTGTCGTAGTAGCTACAGAAGGCTCCTCGGAGCTTGCTGCCGCCGTCAGCGACGTCTTGGTTGAGGCCCCCCTCGACTGAGAAGGACCATCGGACCTAGAGACCTTAGCAAGCCCTGGTACCGGAGTCACACGGCCGGAGCTGGCATCCCGGGGAGACGCCGATGCTGGAGTAGGTGTCGCCGTTGAAGACCTCCTCCGTCGGGGAGAAGGAGCTGTCATGGAAGGAGCAAGTCTGACGGACCTCCCATTAGAGTGCTTTAACTTCCTCCTTCGGCTGGAGGGCTCCGCCAACTCTTTGCCCTTGCCTACGACTTCAGCTCTTAGCTTCGGGGCGTGAGCGGAGCCACCCTCTAAAGCTCCGGGGATCGCCACCCCGGAGGTTGATCGCCTCCCCATCAGGCCCAAGTCGTACAACAGCAGCATCTTCCTCCGGAGCTCTCTGCACTCCTCTGGTATCATATTCACATGAAGGAAGGCCGTCGGTGGGGACACGTCGCCAGGGCCGATGTTCCCAGGCTGGAACTTCTTGAGATGGGTCTTCAAGGCTTCATCGTTCAAGTTGGTGCCCAAACCAACCTCAACGCGGTTGGTATCCATCTCACTGTTGAAGGCCTGGGCAGGCTGCCCCCTAGCCCTCAGCGGGGCCCACCTGTTTGTCAAGAAGTTGTTGAAGACCATCTGGGGGGTCACCCCACCTTCAACACACTCCTGGATTCTATCTAGAATGGGCCTGTACTCCCTCGACAGCTCCGGCACGTCACTCCATGTGACGCCCGGTTCTGAAAATGAACCAAGCTAACGCATATGTGTGCCCAGGATGTTCATCACACATACACGAGTGCAATCACAAAAGAGTATACAGAAAATTACCACAAGATAAGATTATTTAACCATATTTTATTACACAAACCATATTATCCTTGAATACAAGCTCTAATAAATATTAATGACAAGTTCAACTAATGCAGCGGAAATAAACTAATTAAGCAAACTAAGCAGCATAAGCGACAGGGTATGGATGCGCAGCTCCAATCAACACCACAGGCAAAGCTGACGGTAGACACGGCCTAGAACTCCGCATTATCGCCATTAAACTCCCAATCCTGACCTGCAACTATTGGGGTGGGGGATTGCAAGAGTGAGTACATGTCGTACTCAGCAAGTGTGGAAAGTATGACATGTGGCTTATTCAAATGTCGACAATAATAATGGTAAAGTGCTGAAAAGTACATTAAAACATTTGAAAAGCAATATATGTATTATGTGTATGTAACCCAACATTAACCATGTAACCATAATAATACCAGTCCATAGATCACCGTTACCAATAACCATAATCAATGTCATAAACCATAATTCCATCCATAACCATAATCATAATCATAATATCAACCATAACCATTACCAAACCATAACCATCCCAAATTCCAATTTCCCTCTAATCATGGAAGTTGTCCAGGTGCTCATAACCGGGAGCACGGCTATCATGATAGTTTTAGTTAACACTCTGCAGAGTTTGTACCACTTTACCCACGTGTTTGTGATTTCATCACCCTTCGGCGACTAAGAACCTCCCTTATGCCCATGACCCGTCGGTCACATTACACACTTCCGTTGGTGTGTGGCCAAGAGATCACAAAATAGCCTTTACAAAGGGATTACTAGCCTATTTAGACCCCACTGAGGTTTCACCGGTGGCGATGTCTCCCGCAGAGCACATCTTCAACCAAGGGCCCCCTCTTGAGCCATTCGGATCCCAGGGTAGTCCCACCAATCATCAACAAACCCAATCCGACTACCCCTTCCCCGAGCATCCACAATGGTCCAAACAGCACTAGCAAAGCCCTAATTAATCAGCTATGCCGCACCCATACTTGGCCTCGTGGTGGCACTGTAGTCCTGGCTTATTCTCGCATGAACCGGTCCTTAGATCTAAAGCAAGCAAACCACCATAACATCCAACCCATCCACATACCAGACTTGCTTAGATCACCCATCGTATTGACCAGTTCACATTAACCAGAATATCATTAATGCATAATTAAATGTGTAGCGTTGGTTTTTCCATCCCAATTAATTAAGCGAAGCAAAAAGGTAAAAACCCTTCTCGACTCTCTACCATAAATTCCAGGTGACAAGGGTGGTCGAACAAAACTAGTAAACTTCCTACCATAGGATTCCCATCAAATTGACACAGCATGCAGTTTTGCAAACAAAACATTTATTTTAAAACAGGATCATTATGCTTCAAGGACACTTGATGTTGATGTTGTAGATCCTCCGCGGCACTCTCTAGCGCAAATCCGTCTAATCCACACAATAAACATACAAAACAAGAAACACAATCAAAGAGTGCACAAATATTACTCAATATGACATGACATGCATGATTGATGCAAATGCAAGGTAGAACTTGTTACTTGATTTCTTTTAATGATAACTAACTAGTTCTAATAGCTTTTAACAAGTTTATACAGGTTTGGAGTTGATTAGATCAAATTTTAGAATTAATTCAGCACAATTTAACCAGAAAGATCGGACTAGTCCGCTAGGGACCGGACAAGTCCGCACATGACGAGATCAGCAGATTAGGGTTTTCTAGATCGACGTAAATTCGGAGATTAGGGGTTGAATTCACGTAAGGAAAGGAGAATAGAAGGTATACCAGGTGTTTAGAACTCCAATGAACCAAGAAACTTGGAGGTAACACTTGGATCTTGATGATCTAGGGTTGGTGATGAACTTGGAGATGAATTGGTGGTGAAGGACGAAACTTGGTGGAGATCTTGATCCTCCTTTGTTTCCTCCTCTTCTTCTTCTTGTTTGGGATCTTCTCCTCCCTCCTTGATGGTGGCTCCCCACGAACTAGGGTTTGGGTGGGTGGAAAAGTGGCAAATAGATGTCAACCCAAGGGGTGGGGTTGTTTATATAGACGTGGAGGCTAGGGTTAGATGGATTTCGAGTTTAGGATGAGTAGAGGCCGGTTTAGAGTCTCACATGGGCTCTAAAAGAGTTGGAAACGACGTCCCTAGGCCCACTTGATGTGAAACCCAAGAACAAGTCGTAAAACAAAAGGTCAATCTCGGAGTCACGAAATATCGGACAAGTCCGGACAGGACCGGACTAGTCCGAAGTCGTCCAGAGAGAAAATCGGACAAGTCTGGCCAAAAATCGGACAAGTCCGATCTTAGTCAGAAAGGAAAACGGACAAGTCCGCTGGAACACCGGACTAGTCCGGAAAAGTCCAGGGACTTAGCAAATTTTCAAGGATTCATGGAATATCGGACTAGTCCGCACAAAATCGGACAAGTCCGTTTTTAGTCAGAGAGAAATCGGACTAGTCCTCAGTAAAATCGGACTAGTCCGCACTTTCCTGCGTTTTAAGTGCGGTTTTGCTCCAAATCAATTTTAACTTGTTCCTCTTGTTATGGGTTAATGTTAAACATGTATATGAATGCATGTAGGGCATGATGCATGAAAATGAGGGTGTTACAAACCTACCCCCCTTAAAATGAATCTCGCCCTCATGATTCAACGCGGAAGAGAAGAGATAGGGAAAGTCCTTCTTGATATCATCCTCTAGCTCCCAAGTTGCTTCTTTTTCTGTGTGGTGCTTCCATTGAACCTTACACCATCTAATAACCTTGTTCCTTGTGAATCTCTCCTTGGTTTCCAAGATTTTGACCGGTTGCTCGGCATACGTCAAATCTTCCTCTAGTTCCAATTCTTCCATTGGCACTTGTTCTTCTGGTACTCTCAAACACTTCTTGAGTTGAGAAACATGAAACACATCGTGTACGTCTGAAAGATGAGCTGGCATCTCCAACTTATATGCTACTTCTCCTCTTTTGTCCAAAATCTTGAATGGTCCAATATAACGAGGTGCGAGCTTGCCTCTTATGTTAAACCTCTTATGACCTCTCATTGGTGACACCTTGAGGTAAACAAAATCTCCTATTTCAAAGGCTAATTTCCTTCTCCTATTATCCGCATAGCCTTTTTGCCTTGATTGGGCAGCCCTCAAGTTTCCACGAATTATTTGGACTTGCTTTTCGGCTTCTTGCAACACGTCCGGACCAAATACTTGAGTTTCTCCTGCCTCATTCCAGAATAAAGGTGTCCTACACTTCCTCCCATAAAGCGCTTCATATGGTGACATTTTCAAGCTTGCTTGGTAACTATTGTTGTATGAAAATTCTGCGTATGGCAAACTTCTGTCCCAACTTTTCCCATGCTTTAAAGCACAAGCTCTTAACATGTCCTCCAAAATCTGATTGGTCCTCTCGGTTTGTCCATCCGTTTGAGGATGATATGCTGAACTAAAATTCAACCTCGTTCCCAAAGCTTCATGCAATTTTTGCCAAAATCTGGAGGTAAATTGAGAACCTCTATCCGAGACTATCTTCTTCGGTACTCCGTGTCGACACACAATATGCTCCATGTATATTTCGGCCAATCGTGCAGCTGTATACTTGGTTTTCACAGGGACAAAATGAGCTGACTTGGTTAAGCGATCCACAATTACCCAAATTGAGTCATATCCGGACTGAGTACGTGGTAACCCAACTATGAAGTCCATTCCAATTTCTTCCCACTTCCATTCTGGAATCTTCAACGGTTGCAATAATCCGGCTGGCCTTTGATGTTCTGCCTTGACTCGTTGGCACACATCACACAGTGCTACGTATTCAGCTATGTCCTTCTTCATGCTATTCCACCAATAGCAAGTCTTTAAGTCTTTGTACATCTTCGTACAACCAGGGTGAATTGAGTATGGCGAGTCATGTGCCTCCTTTAATATTGTTTCTCGAATATGCTTTACATTAGGCACAACAATTCTCTTTCCAAGCCATAAGGTACCATGTTCGTCTTCATCAAATCTGAATTCTCTCCCTCCTTCGATTCTTTCCTTGATTTCCTTGATCTCCTCATCTGTGGTCTATGCTTCTCGAATTTCTTGCTCCAAGGTCGGATTTAACTCCATCATCTCCATCTCATTTACAAACCCGCGGTTCAACCGTTCAAACTCCTTACATAACTCGGACGGTAACTCTCGAACTGTAAGTTGATGGCTTACTCCTTTCCGACTCAAGGCATCGGCCACTACATTGGCTTTTCCCGGATGATAGTTGATTCCCACATCATAATCCTTGATGAGCTCCAACCATCTTCGTTGCCTCAAATTCATATCTGTCTGTGTGAAAATATACTTAAGACTCTTGTGATCCGTATAAATTTCACACCTATGTCCGAGTATATAGTGTCTCCAAATCTTCAATGCATGTACCACGGCTGCAAGTTCTAAATCATGTGTTGGGTAATTCTGCTCATGTTTCTTCAATTGTCTTGACGCATAGGCGACCACTTGACCTTCTTGCATCAATACACATCCAAGTCCTTGTCTTGATGCATCGCAATAGATGTCGAAACTCTTGCTTACGTCCGGTAATACTAACACCGGCGCGGTTGTCAACCTTTTCTTTAACTCCTCAAAGCTATCCTGACAAGCTTGAGTCCATCGGAATGCCTTCCCTTTCATGAGTAATTCGGTCATAGGCTTGGCTATTTTGGAGAAATCCTTGATGAATCGGCAGTAATATCCAGCCATTCCAAGGAAACTCCGGATTTCCTTGACATTCTGCGGTGGTTCCCACTTCAACACATCCCTCACTTTACCGGGGTCAACCGATACTCCTCCTCCGGAAATAATATGGCCTAAGAAGGAAACTTCCCGTAACCAGAATTGACATTTACTGAACTTGGCGTACAATTGATGCTCCCTCAATTTCTGCAGCGTAAGCCTCAAGTGTTCCTCATGTTCCTTCTCATCCTTCGAGTAGATCATAATATCATCAATAAACACCACAACGAACTTATCTAAGTACTCCATGAAGACTTTATTCATGAGGTACATAAAGTAGGCAGGCGCATTTGTCAATCCAAAAGACATCACGGTGTACTCATAAGATCCATACCGTGTCCTAAAAGCTGTCTTGGGTATGTCCGATGGTCTAATCTTCATTTGAAAGTATCCCGACCTCAAGTCAATCTTAGAGAACACACAGGCACCCTTCATCTGATCAAACAAGTCTTCTATGCGTGGCAAGGTGTACTTGTTCTTGATTGTTACCTCGTTGAGAGCTCGGTAATCCACGCACATCCTTTGGGATCCGTCCTTCTTGTCCACAAATAGAACGGGCGCTCCCCAAGGTGAAGAGCTAGGGCGAATAAAACCCATCTCTAATTGCTCTTGAATTTGTTTCTTGAGCTCCGCTAATTCCATAGGAGGCATCCTATACGGCCTCTTAGCTATAGGTGCAGTTCCAGGTATTAAATCAATAACAAACTCAATGTCTCGATCGGGTGGCATACCTGGCAACTCATCCGGAAACACATCCAAAAATTCACATACAACCGGAATCTCCACAATTGCGGCACCGTCTATATGATTCAATTCCAATTGCTTCGGTGCGGTTTGAGATGCTTCAAATTCTACAGTTATCCCTTCCTCATTGGTCAACTTCACTGTCTTTGTGGCACATTCAATAACCCCATTGTGCTTCCTCAACCAGTCCATACCAAGTATAATATCCAACCCTTGAGAATCTAAAACAATGAGGTTGGCGGAGAAGTCACCCCCCTTATTCTAAGGCTTACTTTTAAACATACTATATTTGTCCTCATCTCCCCTCCAGGAGACTTAACCAACAGAGTAAACTTCATATGAGAGATAGGCAAGCTATACTTGGCAACATACTTCGATGCAATGAATGAATGTGATGCTCCAGAATCAAATAACATAGTCGCGGGGTTGGAGTTGGCGAGAAACATACCAATGACCACGTCATCCGCTTGTTGAGCATCCTCCGTAGAGACATGGTTCACGTTGCCACGAGCAAAATTTTGCTGTCCATGGCTTCCTTGTGGCTGTCCTCCATTAGGTCTTGGGTTTTGCCTCGATGCATTGCTTCCTTGACCAAGGTCCGACTTAGGACATTGATGTGCAAAGTGTCTAGCTTCTCCACAAGTATAGCACTTCTTAACTCCACCAGAATTATTGGGACGAGCTTGGTTTTGAACATTGGCTCCAGGAAAATCAGCACGAGGTGCATAAGGCATCGGAGGCCTAGGTGCTTGTATGACAGGGCGCTGCTGCACAAACTGAGTTGGGCGCGGTGCATAACCAGGGCGCTGAGCAGGAATAGAGGAGCTGTAATGTGGCGCATTGGGCGGCGCAAAGCGAGGGCGCACATTACTTCCTTGTTGCTGTCCTTGATATGGCGCCTTCCTCTTGATTTCTTGCTCCATCTCACGGATCTTGTTCTCAACCACAATTGCCTTGTCCACAAGCTTCTGGAAATTGACATAATCACAGTTGAGCAATTGTACTTGGATCGTATTGTTCAATCCCCTCATGAACAAGTATTGCTTCCGGCTGTCCCGGCTAACATCCTCAGGCGCATATCTTGAGAGTTGAGTGAACTTATTGAGATATTCACTCACGCTTGATTTTCCTTGTCTCAAGTTCTCAAATTCTTGCCTCTTCAAGATCATAACACCTTCCGGCACATAATGAGAACGGAAACTCTCCTTGAATTCCGCCCAGGTGATCCTCTCTTGATTCTCATGAGCATTGCAATAAGAATCCCACCAATCTGCAGCTGCTCCAACGAGTTGATGAGAAGCAAATAGCACCTTCTCCCGGTCACTGCATTGGACAATAGCAAGCTTCTTCTCCACGGACTTGAGCCAATCATCCGCATCCATAGGGTTTGTGGCTTGAGCAAAGGTTGGCGGCCTAGTCCTCATAAACTCTCCCAATCGGTTATGAGGAGGTGGGGGTGGCAGTGGAGGCATGTGGGGCTGATTGTTGATATTGCTAGCCTGCAACTGTCCCATAGTCTGTATCATGGTCTGCATGAGCTGGTTTTGCATGGCCAATAGCTGCTCGATGTTGATAGCTCCCTGAGTAGATCCTTGCCCATTGTTGTTCTGAGGTACTCCATTGTTCTCCTCTTCATCATTGCCATCCCTCTGGTTACGAGTCCTCACCATCTGAAGAAAAGCAGTAGGTAAGAATTAGAAAACGTCCCCAACTATATGCATCAAGGGATATGAAACTAAACAACTAGCTGCACTAGCCTAGGTGGACATGGCAATGCTAAAGCATCCCAAAATCCTCTATTAAGCACACAAGCAAGCAATATATATAGCAAACAGCACTCCAAGCAAACACATCGATTCCTGAGTGCTCCTATGTGCTCTAAAGTGTCCATTCTATCTAGGCTGCATCCTACGGTCAACCTGTGGCTCTGATACCAATGTGTGACACCCGGTTCTGAAAATGAACCAAGCTAACGCATATGTGTGCCCAGGATGTTCATCACACATACACGAGTGCAATCACAAAAGAGTATACAGAAAATTACCACAAGATAAGATTAGTTAACCATATTTTATTACACAAACCATATTATCCTCGAATACAAGCTCTAATAAATATTAATGACAAGTTCAACTAATGCAGCGGAAATAAACTAATTGAGCAAACTAAGCAGCATAAGCGACAGGGTATGGATGCGCAGCTCCAATCAACACCACAGGCAAAGCTGACGGTAGACACGGCCTAGAACTCCGCATTATCGCCATTAAACTCCCAATCCTGACCTGCAACTGATGGGGTGGGGGATTGCAAGAGTGAGTACATGTCGTACTCAGCAAGTGTGGAAAGTATGACATGTGGCTTATTCAAATGTCGACAATAATAATGGTAAAGTGCTGAAAAGTACATTAAAACATTTGAAAAGCAATATATGTATTATGTGTATGTAACCCAACATTAACCATGTAACCATAATAATACCAGTCCATAGATCACCGTTACCAATAACCATAATCAATGTCATAAACCATAATTCCATCCATAACCATAATCATAATCATAATATCAACCATAACCATTACCAAACCATAACCATCCCAAATTCCAATTTCCCTCTAATCATGGAAGTTGTCCAGGTGCTCATAACCGGGAGCACGGCTATCATGATAGTTTTAGTTAACACTCTACAGAGTTTGTACCACTTTACCCATGTGTTTGTGATTTCATCACCCTTCGGCGACTAAGAACCTCCCTTATGCCCATGACCCGTCGGTCACATTACACACTTCCGTTGGTGTGTGGCCAAGAGATCACAAAATAGCCTTTACAAAGGGGTTACTAGCCTATTTAGACCCCACTGAGGTTTCACCGGTGGTGATGTCTCCCGCAGAGCACATCTTCAACCAAGGGCCCCCTCTTGAGCCATTCGGATCCCAGGGTAGTCCCACCAATCATCAACAAACCCAATCCGACTACCCCTTCCCCGAGCATCCACAATGGTCCAAACAGCACTAGCAAAGCCCTAATTAATCAGCTATGCCGCACCCATACTTGGCCTCGTGGTGGCACTGTAGTCCTGGCTTATTCTCGCATGAACCGGTCCTTAGATCTAAAGCAAGCAAACCACCATAACATCCAACCCATCCACATACCAGACTTGCTTAGATCACCCATCGTATTGACCAGTTCACATTAACCAGAATATCATTAATGCATAATTAAATGTGTAGTGTTGGTTTTTCCATCCCAATTAATTAAGCGAAGCAAAAAGGTAAAAACCCTTCTCGACTCTCTACCATAAATTCCAGGTGACAAGGGTGGTCGAACAAAACTAGTAAACTTCCTACCATAGGATTCCCATCAAATTGACACAGCATGCAGTTTTGCAAACAAAACATTTATTTTAAAACAGGATCAATATGCTTCAAGGACACTTGCCTTGCTCTTGCTGTTGATTAGGGTCAAAGCCTTCAAACTCTTGATGTTGTAGATCCTCCGCGGCACTCTCTAGCGCAAATCCGTCTAATCCACACAATAAACATACAAAACAAGAAACACAATCAAAGAGTGCACAAATATTACTCAATATGACATGACATGCATGATTGATGCAAATGCAAGGTAGAACTTGTTACTTGATTTCTTTTAATGATAACTAACTACTTCTAATAGCTTTTAACAAGTTTATACAGGTTTGGAGTTGATTAGATCAAATTTTAGAATTAATTCAGCACAATTTAACCAGAAAGATCGGACTAGTCCGCTAGGGACCGGACAAGTCCGCACATGACGAGATCAGCAGATTAGGGTTTTCTAGATCGACGTAAATTCGGAGATTAGGGGTTGAATTCACGTAAGGAAAGGAGAATAGAAGGTATACCAGGTGTTTAGAACTCCAATGAACCAAGAAACTTGGAGGTAACACTTGGATCTTGATGATCTAGGGTTGGTGATGAACTTGGAGATGAATTGGTGGTGAAGGACGAAACTTGGTGGAGATCTTGATCCTCCTTTGTTTCCTCCTCTTCTTCTTCTTGTTTGGGATCTTCTCCTCCCTCCTTGATGGTGGCTCCACACGAACTAGGGTTTGGGTGGGTGGAAAAGTGGCAAATAGATGTCAACCCAAGGGGTGGGGTTGTTTATATAGACGTGGAGGCTAGGGTTAGATGGATTTCGAGTTTAGGATGAGTAGAGACCGGTTTAGAGTCTCACATGGGCTCTAAAAGAGTTGGAAACGACGTCCCTAGGCCCACTTGATGTGAAACCCAAGAACAAGTCGTAAAACAAAAGGTCAATCTCGGAGTCACGAAATATCGGACAAGTCCGGACAGGACCGGACTAGTCCGAAGTCGTCCAGAGAGAAAATCGGACAAGTCTGGCCAAAAATCGGACAAGTCCGATCTTAGTCAGAAAGGAAAACGGGCAAGTCCGCTGGAACACCGGACTAGTCCGGAAAAGTCCAGGGACTTAGCAAATTTTCAAGGATTCATGGAATATCGGACTAGTTCGCACAAAATCGGACAAGTTCGTTTTTAGTCAGAGAGAAATCGGACTAGTCCTCAGTAAAATCGGACTAGTCCGCACTTTCCTGCATTTTAAGTGCGGTTTTGCTCCAAATCAATTTTAACTTGTTCCTCTTGTTATGGGTTAATGTTAAACATGTATATGAATGCATGTAGGGCATGATGCATGAAAATGAGGGTGTTACAAACCTACCCCCCTTAAAATGAATCTCGCCCTCGAGATTCGACGCAGAAGAGAAGAGATAGGGAAAGTCCTTCTTGATATCATCCTCTAGCTCCCAAGTTGCTTCTTTTTCTGTGTGGTGCTTCCATTGAACCTTACACCATCTAATAACCTTGTTCCTTGTGACTCTCTCCTTGGTTTCCAAGATTTTGACCGGTTGCTCGGCATACATCAAATCTTCCTCTAGTTCCAATTCTTCCATTGGCACTTGTTCTTCCGGTACTCTCAAACACTTCTTGAGTTGAGAAACATGAAACACATCATGTACGTCTGAAAGGTGAGCTGGCATCTCCAACTTATATGCTACTTCTCCTCTTTTGTCCAAAATCTTGAATGGTCCAATATAACGTGGTGCGAGCTTGCCTCTTATGTTAAACCTCTTATGACCTCTCATTGGTGACACCTTGAGGTAAACAAAATCTCCTAGTTCAAGTACTTGAGGGGAGAGTTTTTCCGCTTCACGAAGTAGTAGAAGCCGATGAACTTATCACTCTTCCCAGTGGGGTGGACAGTGAAGAAAGTCCGGAACAACTCCATGCAAGGGGGCACACCCACCCACATCTCACAAAAGTGGACGAAAGTCGCCACTAGCAAGATTGAGTGGGGGCCAAGATGGTGGAGCTGCAAACCATAGAAACCTAGCAGCATCAGAAACAAAGTGGAGAAAGGCGGGATCAAGCTCACCATGGCCTACCCAAGGAAGTACACCATATCTCCGGCTCGCTCCTTCTCAAAAAGAAGCTTGCCACATGAATGTCATTGTCAAAGGAGTCACTGGACCAACCCATGCAGGTCTGGACCCTAGACAACTCCTTCTTGTTCCCAATGCGGCTCTTGGGAAGTCCCAACTTCATCGCAACACGGCGGGGCGAGAGAGGAAAAGCAAGCAAAAGTTTGGAGGATTCAAGCGCAAGTTCAAATGAAAGCGTAAGAACCCCTCAAATTGTGTGCACTTTCCCTCTTAAGTAAGCCCCCACAATGCTTGGATGGAAACCGCTGAAGGACCAAGGATACAGTTCAAAAACTTCACCCTGCCAATGACAAGGGGTCCCGAGGCCACCCCGACGATCAAGTCGATGTCCTTACCCCAGGTGAATAGTTGTCATCATGAGAGGCGGGAAACCCAAGGGCGGCGGTCTGACAGGGCACGCGGAACCGATATGGTTTTCATATTGGGAACTGGCGACCTTTAATTGCATGACATCCGCACGCTCAGATCTCACCTGCCGCATCATGGATATGCCACGCGACGATGGTTTAACTGCAAACCACCACCCCAACGGCACATCCAAAAACCCTTGAGGAGCTACTTGAGCTCTTGGAACACCTTCTCTGCTTCTTCAGACCAATGGAATGGTCCGGACTTCCTCAATAGCTTGAAGAAGAGAAGCGCCTGCTCTGCCAGCCTTTAGATGAACTGGCTGAGTGAAGCTAGACACTCAGTAAGCTTCTAGACGTCCTTGACACGGGTTGGAGGCCGCATCACTTCAATGGCTTTGATCTTTGCCAGATTTGCATCAATTCCTCTGTGGGTCACCAAGAAGCATTCCAGAGTTAACCCCGAAGACACACTTGTCTGGGTTGAGCTTCGTACGCGTCAGGCACAGCTTGTCGAAGAAGGATCGAAGACTTTCAAGGAGTGAGTCTTTGTTCATCACCTTGACAACGATTTCATCGACGTAGACTTCTACAAGGTCCCGAATGAGCTCCCAAAAGGTTTTGTGCGTAGCGCGCACAAAGGTGGAGAGTGCATTCTTAAGACCATAAGGCATTGTTGTGTAGCAGTAGAGACCATTTACCGTAATAAAAGCAATGTGCTCTTCAACTTCCTTAGACATTGGAATTTGATGAAAACTAGAGTATGCGTCTAGGAAACACAAAAGCTCACAGTCGAAGGTAGAATCCACTATCTGATTGATTCTTGGTAGTGGAAAGGGGTCTTTTGGACTTGCCTTATTCAGTGTGGCGTAGTCGATGAACATCTGAAGCTTCCCGTCGGCCTTTGGTACAACAAGTGGGTTTGCCAGCCATCGTGGATGATGAACCTCCCAGATGAATCCAGCGTCAAGCAGCTTTTTGATTTCTTCTCGGATGAAGTTATGCCACTTAACAGATTGCTTCCGGGGCTTCTGTTGTATAGGTCGTGCGTCATGGTAAATCTTCAGATGGTGCCCGATCACCTCGTTGGGGATCCCAGGCACCTGTGACGGTTGCCATGCAAACACGTCGACATTTGCATGAGGAAAATGATGAGCGCGAGTTCCTATTTTTCACCCAAACCCCCCGATATACGAGTGGTCTGAGTGGCATTAGAACTGATTTAAACAACTTTGACGGGAACGTCAGTTTCACCGCTTGGCTGCACAGGAGGTGCAGAAGTTGAGCCGCGCCGGCGCTAGCTCGATGGTTGCTAAGCAGATTGCCCCTTGCCAGAGTCATCTTCTTGTGCTCTTGCATGTGCATGAAGTTTCTCCAGTGCAGTAACCCCAGAAGTGCGGCTCCCTCGGATCTGGAGGACGCCTGGCAAAGTTGTCATCTTCAACACGAAGTAGCCGTAGTGGGCCACCGTCATGAACCTATACATGGCATGCCTACCTAGGATGGCGTTGAAGGGAAGGTTGATGTGTGCTACATCAAAGACTTGCTTCTATGACCGATAATTCTCTGGTCTCCCGAATGTCACTGGAAGAGTAACAGATCCGAGAGGCATAATGGCTCTCGATAGGGGTGGGCATTCGGTTAACCGGTCTAATTCGGTTCGGTTTTTTGGTTTTTTTTCTAAATTCGGTTTTTGAAAAACGACAACTGAAATATGACAGATAAAAAGAAAAACCGGCCCCCCGGTTAACCGGGAAATTCAGTTCGGTTTTCGGTTAACCGGAAAAAACCGGACTTAAAGCAAACCCTCCATCTCTCTCGGTGGTCACGGCGGTCGGGGGCAAGGCGCGACGACGCGGCTCGCCGGAGCAGCGAAGACGGTCGGGGGCAAGGATTCGACGACGCGGCTCGCCGAACAACGGCAACAATGCGCGAACGGCGGCGACGAACGTGCACGACGGACGGCGAAGGTCGTCGGACGAAGGAGGCTGTCCGACGGCACGAGAGCGAGGCGCGTCTGCTCGAGGCAGCGAGGAGCGGGGCGGCGTCGGAGCTGGTGCGGTTCTGCGGGGGCCACTGGAGCGGGGAGCACCGGAGTGGGGCATCGGCGGCGCTGGACTTGGAGAGTGGCGGCGGGGACGGGAGTCGGCGCTGGCTCGGGCGGGGACGGGAGTCGAGGCGCTCGGATTAGCCGGTTAGGGTTGGAGTTCACTCGCCGACTGGGCTGGGCTGGGCCGCCGGGGCTGTTCGGGTAGGCTGATTGAGTGTGGGCACTCGCCAATTGAGCCATGAGGTTGGGCTAATTTCATAAGGAGTACTGGGCCAGACAGAATTTCGGTTCACCCGGTTAACCGAAATAAAAAACCGAAAACCGAAAAAAAATTGGTTTCCACAGACTGAGAACCGAAATTGACACCGGTTTAATCGGTTCCGGTTAATTCGGTTTCGGTTCCGGTTATTTCGGTTCCGGTTTTCGGTTTTCGGTTTTTTTGCCCACCCCTAGCTCTCGGACCTACTCTAGAGAATGGGTGCGAAGGCCTCAGGTCTGAGAGGTTGAGCTGAAGCTTCACAAACGCTGTGAAGCTGATCAGGTTGAGCGCCGCGCCTGCATCCACTAGGACATAGGAAGAGCTGGATATTGTTGATAATCAGGGAGACAATCTAGGGCAATTGTCCAACTCCTACCATGTTTTTCGGACAATCCGGAGCATCGAAGGCAATGAAAGTATCCATCCACTTCTGATGGGGCTCTGCCTTGATAGTTGGAGCAACGGTAGCCATCTCCCGACGCATAGTCTTCAGAATACACCGGGAGGTGATGTCCTAGGACCCTCCATACACCATATGGAGAGTCTTTTGATGTTCGTTGTCAGAGGTGTCGGAGTCATCGACGGTGTTGTAGACAGCCTTTAACCCCTTCTTGGCGTGTTGGAAGCCTAGCTCCTGATCAGACGGAGCATCGTTGACTTTTTGTTTCCCCTCCTGCTAGCAGAAAGAAGTTTCGTCTTGACACTTGCTGTTCCATTCAGCAAGCCTCTTGACCTCATGACAAATGTGGCTTTTAGATTTGTGAATCGGGCACCACATCTTTTCATCGTCCTCAGATGATTGTCAATGTCGCTTGTCGGTGTGTGGCCCCCAGCCACCAGGTGTTGCGACAGCTGTCGCGATAGGTGTGCCGGGAAGTGACTTCTTCTTGCCACTTGAATTTTTCTTCTTTTTGCCACTATCGGTGGAAGTAGCTTTGATTTTGGAGTCAGATTGGCCAGCCTCCGCTGCCGATTTGGAGTGCATCACTCGGCCCTTCGCAGCCCTGGCACATTTGTCGACCAGGCTGAAGAGTTTTGTGACACTGCTGCCATTCATGTTTGCCAGCTTCTCCAGCATCTTCATATCTCGAACCACCTATCGAAATGCAACAACGACAGAAGTATTGGAGATAGAAGGTATAGTGTTCCATACCTGAAAGAATCATTGAATGAATGGTCGCAGTGACTCACCGACTTCTGTTGTACAGCAAAGAGATCCAGCTTGGTGCCAAGCCGGGTGTAGGAGCTCCCGAAATTGGCGGTGAACTGGTGACATAGTTCCCCCCATCTGTAGATGGAGTCTGGAGGTAAACTCATAAATCAGGACCTTGTAGTCCTGGTCAAAGCTATGGGGAAGTAGTTGGCCATGACAGCCTCATTCCCTCCAGCCGCGAGGTTGGTGGTGGAGTATATCTGTAGAAACTCAACGAGATTGACAGTCCCATCGTATTTCTCCGGCAGATGAGGCCGGAAGTTGGGTGGCCACTCCACCATGCAGAGATGCATGGCGAGAGCTGAACAGCCACCTCCAACTCCGAGAGGAGAAAGGTTTTCTTGAGCAAGTCGACTCTTGCTAGTACGCTTGATGTTAACGCCGCCATCTTTCCTCATGTACTGATAAGAAAAGTTTAGGACCGATCTTCTGAAAGGTAATGGATAAGTCGATTGATGGAGATCTCAACGTTGATGATCCGAGGCTCTCGAGTAGAATACGAAAAACCCCTGCAACCACTACACCACCACTCCATTGGTTACCAACCATGCTGCACGTGATTGACCTTGCCAAGAAGGCTAATCCCTGCAAGTGCAACTGAGAACACAACCAAGAACGTAGAAGACACGATCTGAAATCGCAAAGTTAGGGTTTCACAAACCGTAGAATGGCGATATTATTAATCTAAGCAAAACCCAATTGTTTATGGCGGCTACCATGGAGTATATATAGGTGGGAGGACGTCCAAGGGGGTGTTGGGGTCGTGACCTAACCCTAACACACGAAAATAATGGACATAGACTTGATACAAGGCCCAATGGCCCAATACGGTGGCGCAGCACCCTGACAGATTTTGAACTCGATTTCGTTTCAATGATTTCCATCGACTCCGTATGAATTTTGACATGGGACCAGCGCCATTGGAAAGGTTATCCTCTCCCCTTTCCGTTCATATATATAATGTCCAAAACTGAGTTCCTATGGGTCCTAGGCATCCATTTTAGTGCTACTGCTCCAGGACTCCGAGTTGGACACAATTTTGAGTTGGGGTTGGTTTCCATCTTCTTTGAACGTATCATCTAGTCCTCCACGCCCATAAAACTTCCTCTAATTACTCCTTGAATCACTCCATATATCCTAATCACAATTAAATTATTAGGTAGCAATCTATTCTCAAAAATATATAAGGAAACATATAAGAACAAGCTCACCTCTGAAATTAATTGTTGTGTGCAAATTCTATTGATTGCATCTTGTATGTTCAATGGAGTGTTGTGTATATCCATAGGAGTGATATCCTCATCATCCTCCCCTTCTTGAATTGGAGTCATCCTCGACTCAAGTTCATTTTCTCTCATGTGTGGGTCCATATGTGCAATGCCATCAAATCCTCTTGTATGCATCGAAGGAGGAGGCCAAGGTGGTGAACGATATAGTGCACCATCTCCATGTTCTTCATCAAATATGCATGCACATTCACTCGAGCCAGGATCCCAAACAAATAAACATCGTGTCGTGCTTGTATGTGCATTGACAATGTGATTGATCTCATCATTCCCCCCTTCTTTATGACAAGCCGTCCTCGGCTTGCTCGTATGTCCAGCAAAGAGGCTTGCTTTGGAGGTAGAATGAGCGTTGTCCATATTGAACTACCGCAGTGAACAATGCTCCTCTATTATATGTTGTCCCAGCTACAAGAAAAAATACTAGAAAAACTTGACAAAGAATTATTAGTGTTAGTGCGTCCATTCATTTCACCATGTTGTTGCAGCACAAAATGAGATTTCTCATTTGAGAATATGTAAACTTTATGCACCATAAATTCACCACTATCTTCATAGTTTCCTATAGCATGAAAAATATTTCTACTTAAGAAAGGCAATTCAAATTGGGAAAATATTCTCCTCCCTACAATATTTAGATCACAAAGAGTGTCAAATCCAATATGACACAATGTATTTAGAGAAGACAAAAATTTCAGGTCATCATTTTCAGCAGTAGCGGTGATCAAATTATGAATTTCAGCACAAGTAGGTGAATCCAAAACACAATCATCTAGTATATTAACTTGTTTTTGCATAGGTATAATAGAGTTATCAGCACACAACTCTTTCTTAGCACAACGATCAGCAGGAAAATCAACATGTGACAATGGTATATAGATAAATGATTCTAATAGTTGCTCCTCAAAAATAGCATGATTTATGGAAAAATTCAGAACACCCAAAACTTCTCACCTTCTGTATTTGTAGAATGTTTTGCCTTACCATTTTCAACAGTGATTTCGAGTGCATTATGAGTTGATCCATCTAAAATTTCACAAGTGTTGTCAAAAGTCTCGTTCTCTTTTGCATCATCTACATTATTTTCTATATTGTCCTGCAAAACGTTAGACACAAAAGGAGGTACAACAAGAAATTTCTCCTCAAATTGATACACTTCATATTTGCAATTAGATACATTCATAAAAGTTTCTCGCATACAAATTTTCATATCCTTCCATGTTCGAGGTTTTTCTAGATCATTTAAATTGTTCCACCAAGTTAATGCACAACCTACTAATGCACTTGCAACATTTCTAATCTTTCTCCTCTCACACATATGACATTGTCTAAAATTTTTATTATACTCTATTTCCCAAGCAATATATTCATCGTAACCAAAACCATCATAACAAGGAAGAGATGGGAAAATATAATTACTTCTTGTGGAAGGTGTTGTAAAGGTGGTATGAATGTCATGTGAAACCTTGGTTGATGTTTGATTTTTAGTGAGCAACTCCATCGCCGTCTTCATCATGTCAATCATCTTGGCATATAATGCATGATTCTTGCTTTTACCTGACATTGTTAGTAGCAAACAGAAGACAACAAAAAATAAGTTATCCCTATCAACTACAAATGATAATGGAAAAGTGGAAGTGGAATCACACACTCTAAAACGTCTTACCACGCTCTTACAAGTGTTCTTACCGACACTGCAGGTGGCAAACAGTGGCCGGTATGAAGAAACTAATGAAGTGTGGGATGATTGCAAATGTGTATCGATTCTGCTCAAGAGTAAGGTGTAGCTTGGATGACATTTTATATGTAGCAAGGATTAGCAACAATGAAAAATAGATAGTAAAGTTTAATAAGTGTCCAAAGTACTTATCAAAGTTGCTGGCCTAAATGTGTTCCTAGTATTTCAAGCTAGCAAGACATGAGATAAAACTAGATGACACAAAGGATGCAAGCACTTCTATTTTTTGTTGTTGTTCTTTTTTCTCCTCTTTTTTTAGTGTGTATTTTGTATCTTTTAATTTTTGCACTTGACTTTCTATTTTGTATTTTTTTTCAGAATGTGCTGCAAAAGAAGAACACAATGCAAGGCAATCAAAGATATCTCGTAGGTTTGTCACATATTTTCTGCTCAATCTTCCAAGGAGAATTAGGCACACTTAGAGGCTTAAAATAGAAACACTTACAACTGAAAGATTGTAGATATATCTCTCCTCTTTAATTTCATTGTATGGAAGACATATTTTGGACAAGAACAATAGGAGATATTGCCCCCGAAATACATACTGTTCAGAATTTCTAGTTTAATAACAGATTTGGATCTAATACAATTTCGACATTGATAACTATATTTTCTGGGAAACTGATGAATACAAAAGTTATATAGAACTTTTTTTGCTTTCCAGAAAGTACAAGAACACCAAAATCTGAGTTGGTAAGAGCGAGATATGATGAAAATACCAAACTGGATAGAGATGAATCTAATTTGGACGTGATGACATGATTCAAAAGGATGAATCAACACAATGCAAAACTCAAACTAAGACCAAAAACACTTTCTAAACAAGCAAGATGACTCAACCACGGATACAAACTCAACAAAACCAAACTGAAAATAAAAGTTGCAAAGGCTCAATGTGATTTGGACAAAGTAATGAACAGATCTACTAAACTGCAAATTCTTTTTGTGGCTTTTTTGTGGACTCTAGGTATGAAAAACAAAACTAATGTAATGGATAGATGAATTACCTAATGGGAAACCTGAAAATATGATACTAACTGATAAGAAAAGTTTAGGACCGATCTTCCGAAATGTAATGGATAAGTTGATTGATGGAGATCTCGACTTTGATGATCCGAGGCTCTCGAGTAGAATACGAAACACCCCTGCAATCACTACACCACCGCTCTGTTGGTTATCAACCGTGCTGCACACGATTGACCTCGCCAAGAAGGCTAATCCCTGCAAGTGTATCCGAGAACACAAGCAAGAACGTAGAAGACACGATCTGAAATCGCGAAGTTGGGGTTTCACAAACCGTAGAACGACGATATTATTAATCTAAGCAAAACCAAAATTTTTAAGGCGGCTACCATGGAGTATATACAGGTGGGAGGCCATCCAAGGGGGTGTTGGGGTCGTGACCTAACCCTAACATACGAAAATAATGGACTTAGACTTGATACAAGGCCCAATGACCCAATACGGTGGTGCAGCACCCTGACAGATTCTGAACTCGATTTTGTTTCGACGATTTCCGTCGACTCCAAAAGAATTTTGACATGGTACTAGCGCCATTGGAAAGGTTATCCTCTCTCCTTTCCGTTCATATGTAGAACATCCAAAACGGAGTTTGTATATCTTCTGGGCATCTGTTTTAGTGCGTACTGCTCCAGGACTCTAAGTTGGACACGATTTTGAGTTGGGGTCGATTTCCATCTTCTTTGAACGTATCCTCTGGTCCTCCACACCCCTAAACCTTCCTATAATTACTCCTTGAATCACTCCATGTATCCTAGTCACAATTAAATTATTAGGTAGCAATCTATTCTCAAAAATATATAAGGAAACATATAAGAACGAGCTCACCTGTAAAATTAATTGTTGTGTGCGAATTCTATTGATTGCATCTTGTATGTTCAATGGAGTGTTGTGTATATCCATAGAAGTGATGTCCTCATCATGTACCTACGGTGAAGCTCTGACCAGAGGTCCTGAGTCAGGAACCTCGACGCCGTATAAGCATGACGAACCCCGGCGGAGAGAGACGTCGCATGCTGGGAGGATGCACGTCTCCTGGGCTGTGACGCCGCAGGACCAAGTCTTCCAGACAAGGTCCTGTTATGAGAAGATGCCTGCCCTGCATGGGGCAGACCTTGGTTGTTGAGTGCAGTGGCTGCGGTTGCAACCAAGTGCTCAACGTCAGTGCACCATTGTTCCATCACTATCAGAGGAGCTCTCGGCACTGGATGGCGCTGAAGTAGAGTCCGCGCCGCGTTCAACACATTCTCCAGGTCGTTCGTCGATTCTGTGACCGACGTGAATTCACCATTCTGCTGTCCAGCATCAGCTGCTACAACAGATGGTGGTAGTGGTGGTACGATGCCTGCCGAGACAACAACATTGGTGGTGCAGCCGGTCCATTGGAAGCGGCAACAAACTTCACCATCTTGGGGATCTTGATTTAAAGCCCCCCTTCCTGGCGCGCCAAATGTCGAAGTGTAGACTAAGATACTTCCCCTGGTAATACTAAGAAGTAGTCCGTGGAGGTTCGTATTTAGATGGAGAGCTAATAAAGATCAAGAACAAGGGTGAACACAGAGGACTTTTACATGGTTCGGGCCGCTTGAGCATAATACTCTACTCCACGAGGTATTTGTGTATTGTATGCGTGTGGATGACTTGATATTCATTGAGGTTAAGTTCTACCATGTAGCGCAACCCTTTTATATGCTAAGGACTAGTTGTTATAGTGTGCACCCTGGCCTGACAGGTGTCCCCAGCTATAATAACCGCCCTATACATGATCTACGGGTGTTAAGGGTGGTTAATAGTATGATAACGAGCCTTAATGGCAGCGTTATCGGTCTTGATAGTCCTCTGATCATGCGTCTTTAATATAACATTAATGATACGTTAACCAGGTCTTGTAACAGCCAATTGATAGCACTTGAGTATCCACGCCGTTGGAGATCCCGCTGTTTTCCCATTGCAGACTTAGGTCCTTGTGTGTGACACATGGTAGCTCCCGAGCTTCTCCCTGCGGGAAGGTAGGTCCAGAGCTACTGGACACGTGGCAGCACCGGAGCTTACCCTGTTGGGGGGGGGGGGTGGTCTGGTGCCCCATGACATGTGGAAGCACTGGTGCCACCCTATGGAGGGGGCATGTCCGGCACCGTGGGACACGTGTTGCCTCTGAATGTCCACAATACTAGAAGGGATACCTGGTATACAGGGTATCGACACCAGTGATCATGTCCACCTCGTTCAAGGTGTGCATGCCTCACTGACGGGTATGGAGACGCTCGGTGCTCCAACCTATGTTTGACACCATCTTCTTAATCAAGTCTTTGGCTTTGGACGCCGTCAATGAGAAGAAGGCACCTCCAGCAGCAGCATCCACATGGTCACGGGCGGAAGGGATCAGCCCATTGTAGAAGTTTTGAATAATGAGTCAGTTGTCCATCCCATGGTGGGGACAAGCCAGGATGTACTCCTAAAGCCTTTCCGAAGCATCGAGAATATACTCCTTGGCATCTTGCTGGAAGCTAAAAATTCTTCCACACGGGGCATTGGTCTTGCCCAACAGAAAGAACTTTGCAAGGAATGTTGTTGAACATTTCTCCCAAGTGTCTACAACACTTCAGTTCGCGTAAAACCACTGCTTCACCCTCCCAAGAAGGGAGAACAGAAATAGCCTAAGACGGAGAACATCTGGAGATACATCCTTGATCTTAAAAGTGTTGCAGATCTCAAGTAATTGTTGCAGGTGAGCACTTGCATCCTCGTTCCTTCCCACAAAATGGGTTGTTCTGTGCTATTGTGATCAGGTCAGTCTTGATCTCAAAGTTCACGTCTCCCGTGTTAACGGCCCAACCAGCACATTGTTAGCAGAGGGAGCCAAAACTCACAAAGGGTCTTCTAGGCCATTAGCGTTTTGGTTTTTGGGGCAGTTATTATGGTTAGTTTGGCGCAAGAAGCTTCTGAGGAGTAATGACACGAGGTCGATCTCTCGGAAGGGATTCGGGATCTTCAAAAAAGTTTTCAGGCAAGCGGAAACAAGACATACACTACCCTATTTTCACATAAAATGAGAAAACAAAAAGGGTCATCCTACAAAAACCTACTCAGGGTCCTATTCTATTCACGCAATCATGCAATACTTTGGCTGCCTTCCCCGACAATAGAACCAGAAATGTTTGTTGACATTTCTTATGTCACAGATAAAAATCTGCAAGTGCACGAAAACTATAGATGTAGCATTTCCCCTTTAAGAGTATTCCATGGGTGTCATTTATATTTTCCCAAAGGAAGGCTAGGTGGAAGCATAGCAATCATCAAATGGAAAGGGTAGATTAGTCTAGGTATGTGTCGATGGTTTTGATCCGGCAGATCTCCCGACACTACTAAAGTGTTTGCGGAGTTTGAAGTTCGGTGTGGGCGCGCGGAGATTCAAGAAGGTGAAATGTAAAATGACACAGGAGACACGAAGATTTACATGGTTCGGGCCGCCTAAGCATAATACCCTACTCCACGGGATGTGTTGGTGTTGTATTGGATGTATGAATTCAACTCAGGTGACAAGAGTTGAGTGCGCGTGTGAGCCGATTAGACCAGATCAGATCAGAGTCGGTCAGATCAGTATCTCTCTATGTATCGTCGGCCTGTCCTTTTATAGCACAAGGACAGGCCGTTACAAGTTGGCCTGGCCCGACATGTGGCCCCGGCGGTTACTAATATTGATACACATTTGATGCGCTTAATTACCCTTAATGACCGAGTTACGGGATTTGACAGCACCGTTACTTGTAATTAAGGTCGTCTGATCGTGTGTCATTAGTATAGTATTAATGACACTTAGTCGGGTCTTGAAGTCCTTGATTCCCCTTTGAAGATCCGGAGCCGTTGTGGAGTCTACCGGAGGTTTGAGGCTGAAGATTCGAAGGTAGGACACATGGCAGCTCCGGAGCATGCTGTGAGGATTAGATAGGTCCGGTGCCACCAGACACGTGTTGGTTCTGGAGCTTCCCTCGGTCTGGGGTTAGGTCCGGGGGTGCCATTATGGTACATAGCCCGGAGCTCCCCCTTGTGGGCGGTAGCTCCGGTTTAATGGTACACGTGGCAACCTTGAGACTAACCATATTGGGGAAGCAGGTCCTGTTATGTCTGACATGTGGGCTTCTGAAGGTCTTCAAATCAAGTAGATGACATTTCCTTGAGATCTTTGCAATCTCAAGGAGTATACAGTACCCAGGGTACCGACAGTGGCCCCCTGGGCCCACCTCTGGGGAAGACCCCTTGGGTGAAGTCATTCCGCCGGAGGTGGGTCCATCCTCCGACTTTTGAGCCGAGTCTTCAAAAGTCTTCATATGTGCAGTTGGCGATAGTTTTGGAGTTAAATCCTCGCCGTGTGGCATATCTCGGGTGCGGCAAATGAGATCTTTGGCGTGCGGATCTCATGCAATTGAAGGTCACCGATTCTCGATACGAAAATCGTATCGGTTCCGCATGCCTTGTCAGGCCGCCGCCTTCGGGCTTCCCGCCTTTCATGATGACAACCGTTCACCTGGGTAAGAACCTCGACTTGATCGTCGGGGTGGTCCCGGGCCCTCTTGTCATCGGCAGGGTGAAATTTTTGAATAGTATCTTCGACTTCCCTGCGGTTTCCATCCAAGCGTTGCGGGGGCTTACTTAAGAAGGAAAGCGTGCATCGTCTGGGGTTCTTTACGCCTCGCATCTGAACTTGCGCTCAAACTCCCAAACTTGTGCTTGCTTTTCCTCCCTTGCCTTGCTGTGCTGCGATGGAGTTGGGTCTCCGCAAGAGCCGCTTGAAGACCGAAAGTGACCTGAAGAAGGTCCGGGCCCTCATGGGGTGGTCCCCGGAATTCTTCAACCACCTGGTCCGCGCTGGGGGAGAGCTCCCATTCGAAAAGGAGCACGCCGGCGAGATGGTGTACTTTTCTACGTACGCCATGGTGGGGTTGATCCCACCTTTTTCCTCCTTTTTCTTGATGCTGCTAGACTTCTATGGTCTGCAGCTGTACCACCTTGGCCCCCACTCCATTCTTCTAGTGTCTGTCTTCGTCCACTTCTGCGAAATGTGGGTGGGCATCCTCCCCTGCATTGAGCTTTTCCAGACCTTCTTCACCGTCCATACCACCGGAAGGGGTGATGAGTACCTTGGCTTCTACTACTTTGTGAAGCGCAAGAAGTGCCCATTCAAGTACCTCCGGTCATTTCCCACTGGAAAGTGGGATGATTGGATGAAAGACTGGATAGTCATCCGGGTGGAGGAGCACGAGAAGCTGGAGCTGCCCAAAGGCCTCCCCAACATCGACACTGCAGTCTGGAGTGAAGCTCCGGTGCTGTCGGATGCCTTCAACCCTGCTCTGACCAGGATCCGTCGTTGTGTGGAGGCAGGAGTAACTCCTCAGGCGGTATTTTGCAATTTCCTGGTCAACAGGTGGGCACCGCTGAAGAGGAGAGAAAAACTCGCTTGGTCCCTCAACAGTGTGATGGACGACGAACGAGTCGAGACCGGGCTGAAGTCCAACATGGAGGGGGCGACCTTGGAGTTTCATCTCAAGAAGTTCCAGCATGGCATCGACGTTGCGGGTGATGACTTGACCCCGCCACCAGCTTTCCTCCCTCTGAACGTGGAAGTAGAGTTCAGTAGGGAGCTCCGGCGAATGATGCTGGTGCTTGACGACCTTGGTGTCGTCGAGAGACAATCGACTTCCAGGGTGGTGATCCCTGGGGCTTCTGAAGGTGGCTCCGACCCTGCCTCGAAGCCAAGGACCGAAGTCATCGGCAAGGGCAAGGAGCCGGCGGCCGAACCATCGAGCCAGAAGAGGAAACTGAAGCATGCCGACGGAAGGTCCGTCAGGCCTGCATCCTCTGTAGCAGCTCCTTCTCCCCGGAGGGGGAGGTCTTCTACAACTGCGGCGACTGTACCTGCAACAGTGTCTTCCCGGGGTGCTAGCTCCGGGCATGACACTCCAGCACCAGGGCCAGTTGAGGCCTCTGGGTCCGGAGGTCCTTCCCTGTCGAGGGGGGGCCTCGACTAAGGAAATGCCCGTGGCTGCAACAAGTTCCGGGGGGCCTTCCGGAGCTACCACGCCGGCGGCGGCTATGGTCAGTCCAGAACGCCCGAGAAAGAGATTCCGTGCAAGCTGGTGTGGAAGCCTTCCGAGGTAATTTTCAATCTTTACCTCAGGCAGTTGTTTTGTTGTAGTAACTGTTTTTTAAGTTTTTTCATCCATCATCTGCAGCGTCCCCAAGAAGAGGAGTGAGGCTCCACCCTCAGCCACAGCAGCTGAAGCTGTGAGGGCGGAGGCTTCTGCTCCTGTCCCGGTGCCGCCCCAAGTGGTGGCTGAAGCTGCGGCAGCTCCGGCGCCAGCTGTCATGGTCATGGACCTCCACTCATCCCCCGAGACTCCCGTGGTAGCGCCGGACCACGAGAGAGAAGATGCACCAGCGGCACCTGCCCCGGAGGTTGAAGCCCCGGGTCTTGATGCTGAGATGTTGGAAGCTTCGGCCGTTGAGTCGGAGGAAGCAGTGATTCCGGTCCCAGAGCCAGAAATTGTCGAAGCTGCGGCGGTTGAGCCGGAGGTTATTGAAGTCCCGACGAGTGAGCCAGATGTTGAGGAAGTCCTGGCGGTTGAGCCGGCTACCTCCGAAGCTCCGGCCTCAGAGCCGGTTGCCACTGAAGCTCTGGCTATAGAGCCGGTTGCAGTTGAAGACCTTCCGGTGCCTGAGCCGGTTGTGGTTGAAGCTCCGGCCTCAGGGCCGGTTGTTGTTGACCTTCTGGCGCCCGAGTCGGTCGTTGTGGAGGCATCAGCACTCGAACCTATGATGGTTGAGGTGCCAACGCCTGAGCCACCAGCGGAGGAGGAGCCCAGGCCGGAGCGGGAAGTAGCCTCTGCTCCGGAAGTGATGACGGCGGAGGTGCCTGCTGCTGAGCCATGGTGCCCTAATGAAGTCGCTGGCCCCCTGCCTAAGGGGGCAAATGAAGACCTGGCGGCAGGGCCTTTCGATCCAATTCCGGAGGTCGGAACTTCTTCTGCGGGACCCTCCTCAGTGGCGACTGAGGCTATCCCAAAGGACGGCCCTAGTGCCGTGGAGGCTCATGGGGCCACTCTTGTGGAGTGGGACCCAATTTTTGTAAGCGAGAACCCGCTGGAACCAGCACAGGAGACCCCAGCAGGTCCGGACCCTATTCCCCTGTCATTGTCCATTGACAACACTTGCTCCAGTCTGCGTCAAGTCTAGCTAGCATTCTACCACGACACCAAGGCTCTTGAAGAGGAGCGCCAAACCCTTAGGCGGTGGCGTAACCGGCTCTACTTCGAGACCAAGCTGGCGCAATTGAGGCTGGCAGAAGACAAGGAGTGGATCAAACAGGAGAAGGTCCGCCTGGAATATTGGGGCAAATTATTGGATGATAGGGAGAGCTTGACTCGTTCCCTCGACGCTCAATCTCGGGCCATTTATGAGCAGACCAAGTCAGCTAATAGTGCGGCTGATGACCGCCAAGAAAGGCTTGAAGCCATTAACACTACTCTCATCAAGCGTCGGGAGGCACTTGAGGAGAGGGAGAAGAGGCTCGAAGACGAAGAGCGAAAACTCCTAGAGCTGCGGGATGATGTCTTGAAGAGGGAGGAGGAGCTCGCCGAAAAGGTGGCTCTGGCTGACAAGGGCCTCGAGGAACGTGCCAATAAATTGGAAGAGCATTGCGTTGAGGAGGAGGAGAAGGCCTGGGTGCGAGGGCAGGAACTCTACAAGCAAGAGTGTGCCATCGCTGCCAGGGAGAAGAAAGTTAGGGGCCGGGAGAAGGACCTGGTCGACCGCCGGAACAAGATCCACCTCCGGGAGGAGGAGCTCGGAAAACTCGAGAAGCAGGTTGCTGAAAAGATTCAACAAAATGCCAAAGAGGTTGAGCGCCTTGCTCGTGAGAATTCTGAACTGGCGGCGGCCAAAAGATCCTTGGAGGAACTGAAGGGATTGAGGACTGATGACTCCCTACAGGTTTGGGAGTTCCTGAGCAAAGCCAACGACGCAATGACACTAATGGGCTTCAGTCCCGTGCGTCCGGATGATCCGGAGCCAGAGCTGGACCTGGCGTTGCAAGTGTTGAACTCAGCGGGTGGCAAACTCTCCAAGGTGGGTGACATCATTGCAGACCAGTTGGAGGTTGAGGGGCAGTCCAGGGCAAAGAATGTCGCAGAGTATGTGCTGACGTGCTACACCAGCCGGGATCCCCAATTTCGTCTGGACCCAGTGCTTGAAGGTCCTGTCGAAGGAGAAGGTGAAGCCACCCGAGTCAACGTGTTGGAGGTTGCTCAGAAGGTCGCCCAGTTCTTCCATAGGGTCTAGGACCATCTCTGTAGCTCCCACTTGTATTCTCTCTTTTTCTTCCCCAATTTTGTAATACCTTGTCTCTAGATGAATGAAATCCAATTTTTTGTGAATTTCATTTTTTGTCTTCAACACTTTTGTCTTCACTTGGCCCCCTGGTAGATGCACACAATTTGATTGTGAACATGTACCAAGAGGATATTGTGTTTTTTTGAAGACTCGTTTTCTTCGAACTTGTAGAGTGTAGGTCCGAAGTCTTCGATAGTGAAGGCCCCTTGAGGTTATCGGAGCTCAAAAGCTCCGGCATTGACTACCGTCATAGCTTAGCAGCTCCGGCAATAGTCCCTATCAACGCGTAGAGCATCGATAGTTAGCCCTCCTGTGTGTCGGATCTTAGTAGCTCCGGCAGTGACCTTTGCAACCGTGTAGCTTGTCGGCAGCAGACTCCACTTGTGGGGTCTTCTCACCATCTTTTATTTTGCATCGACGGCTGGCCCCCTAGCTTTGCCGTAGCTTGGTTGCTCTGGTGATGCTCGTTTTCAATGTTTAACATCGATTACAAGCCACCTAGGGGGAGTCGGAGCATTGTTAGCTCCGGCTTTTCTCCATCAACGTGGATTCTTTATTTTTCCTGCACACTGAAGCAAAGAAAAATAGTAAAATTCGCTTCTCGACAATAACTTCGTCGTGGCTTATGATTCCCAGGAAAGTTTTAGGTCAAACACAATTCTGAATACAACCGAATGCATTGCCTTCTTTCTTCCAGATCCAATTGTAATTGGACCCGCCTTACTTCAGCCTACCGGGGTGTAGGTAGAGTGGCGTACTTAGGGTGCTTGACCAGGCTAAGTCGATAGCACACTCCGGCCCTAGATTGGCTTGGCGGCATTCAGGCGAGTGGGCCATGAACAATATTTGATTCCAAAAGAATTGACAATACAGCTCGAATTGTACATGAACTGGTCAAACTAAAATTTCTTAAGAATTGCACAACTTTGTTATAGACAAGAAAGAGAAAAATAAAAAATGTTGAGCCTGTACAAAATAAATGCACGTGGAGTCTGTTTCACATGAATATGTCTTTCATTATAGGTCCGGGGTACAGGGGAAACAAGTACACTCTTAGGGTACGGAACCAGGCTAACCGTGTTTGATTTCTTGTTTGACCCAGGGTAGCTAGCCACTCTTTTAGTCCTGAGACTGTGACACGTGTTGCATGAACTTTGCGGACCTTCCGGGAAAGGTCCGGCTGTTCTCCAGGAGGAACTACCCGACTCTGTACAATGACTCTATAACATACACCTCAAGTTACTACAGACTCACCTCCGTGATATTAAGTGTAGAACTTACGGAGGTGCTCAATATTCCAAGGATTTGGGAGAGGTGTCCCATCCTTGGTAGACAAGTGAACGCTTCCGGGACGGGATACTTTAATCACTCGAAAGGGTCCCTCCCAGTTGGGGGAGAGTTTGTTTAACCCTTCTCTGGATTATATTCTCCGTAGCACCAGATCGCCTTCCTCGAGCTGTCGGTTGTGTACATGCCGCTGATGACAGCGCCGAAGGGCTTGGCGGTATCGGGCATTCCAAACAGATGCTTGGCACCTTCCCTCCTCAAGGACGTCTAGGTCTTCACGCCGGAGCTGGTCCTGCGTGGCTTCGTCGAAGGTCCGGACCCGGAGTGACCCCAAGGTGATTTCTAGAGGAAGGATTGCTTCAGCTCCGTACACCAGGAAGAAGGGTGTCTCTCAAGTTGACTAGTTTGGAGTTGTCCTGTTGGCCCATAGAGTGGGCGGAAGCTCTTCAATCCAGTTGGCTCCATGTTTTTTCAAGCGCTTGTAGGTGCGCGTTTTGAGTCCTTTAAGGATTTCAGCATTTGCTCTCTCGGCCTGGCCATTGCTTGCCGGGTGAGCTACGGAGGCGTAGCAAACTTGAATGCCGAGGTCTTCGCAATATCCTTGAAATGTAGAGCTTGTGAATTGGGTCCCGTTATCAGTAATGATTTTGTTTGGGGCTCCAAATCTGCATACAATGGACTGCAAAAAGTTGATAGCAGATTGCTTGTTTATTGTCACAACTGGAGTTGCTTCTGGCCACTTGGTGAACTTGTCAATGGCGACGTACAGGAACTTGTAACCTCCGACGGCTCTTGGGAAAGGTCCCAAGATGTCCATCCCCCACACAGCGAAGGGCCATGTAGGAGGTATCATTTGTAGAGGCTGAGCCGGTGTGTGAATTTGCTTTGCATGAAATTGGCATGCTTCGCATTTCTTCACCAGCTCTGTTGCATCCTGGAGTGTTGTAGGCCAGTAGAAGCCATGCCGGAAGGCTATATCGACCAACGTGCGGGAAGATGCGTGGTTCCCACACTCGCCTCCATGGATTTCTGCGAGGAGCTCGCAGCCTTCTTCCCTTGTGATGCACCACATTAGGACGCCGTTGGCACCGCGCCGGTAGAGATCCCCTTCTACCAACGTGTATCTTTTAGCCAATCTGACTATCCGGTCAGCGGATACATCATCGTCAGGAAGGATATTGTCTTTCAAGTAGCTCCAAATCTCCGAGATCCAAGCATCGGAGCTAACTTGAACATTTGAGTCTTGCGTGCTGGGTTGCTCGGAGCTTCGGGCAGCACCTACGAACCTTGATGGCTGCCATGGTAACAGGACCATCGGGACCGTCAGCTTCGGGATGCTGATCTCGCCCCCTTCGCTCAGTTTGGCAGGCTGAGCTGTGGGTTTTGACAACCTCCGGACAAAATTTCCTCAGGAGCTGGAGCTCCGGTTGACGCTTTCGTCGAGAGTTCATCGGCTTTAGCATTGTGGACACGCTGGACGTGGTGGAGGTCTAGGACTTCGAAGTCCTTCTGAAGCCTCTGGACTTCAAGGAGTTAAGCAGCTAGCTGGAGATTGTTGCAGGAGCATTCACCCTTCACTTGTTTAATGATGAGCTGTGAATCTCCCTTGACCAGCAGCTGCTTTGCACCGTATGAAAGTGCCACCTTTAGTCCGTAGATGAGTGCTTCGTACTCCGCCATGTTGTTGGTCGCCTTGAAGTCAAGGTGTACCATGTATTTTACCTTCTCCCCGGTTGGTGCGAGGAGAAGGATTCCAGCTCCGTCCCCCTGCTTTTGCTTGGAGCTGTCGAAGTAGAGGGTCCAGTGAGGCTCGGTGAAGACCGGAGCCTTGTGTTCCGGCTTCTGCTCACTGGGGCCCCCAGGGTTTGATGGAGAGGGAGTCCATTCCGCCACAAAATCTGCCAATGCTTGACTCTTGATTGCTTGCCTTGGAATGAATTCAAGATCGAATTCGGCCAATTCCGCTGCCCACTTTGCAATATTCCCAATTGAATTGGGATTATGCAAGATTGCTCGAAGTGGATAAGAAGTCACCACTAAAATCTTGTGAGCTTGGAAGTAATGACGAAGCTTCCTGGAGGCGATAAGAACTTCATAGAGCAGCTTATGCACCTCTAGGTATCGAGTCTTAGCATCATGAAGTACTTCATTGATGAAGTACACTGGGCATTGGATGGTCCGGACCCTCCCGGAGGGGCCCGGAGCTTCCTCTTCATTGACTCGGATCCTCCCGGAGGGATCCAGACTTTCTTTTGGGACCTCCGGGTCCTTGCTAGAGGGACCCAAAGCTTCTTCAGAAGCGACCTAGACCCTCCCGGAGGGGTCTGGGTCTTCTGAAGTAACTTCTTGTGGACTCAAGTCTGGGAACTGGGACCCAGACTCGCTTTTAGGAACCTCCGGACCCTCCCGTAGGGGTCTGAATTCCGGAGCATGGGATAGTTTTGGTCTCTTCGCAACCCGGACCATACTGACGACTTCGTCAGTTGCTGAAATGTAAAGCAGCAAAGGTTCACCAGGGTTCGGAGCTACCAGAGTTGGTAGGGTGGTGAGGAACTGTTTTAGCTCCTGGAACGCCTTTTCTGCTTCTTCAGACCATTGGATTGGTCCGGACTTCCTCAATAACTTGAAGAAGGGAAGTGCCCGTTCCGCCAGTCTTGAAATGAACTGGCTGAGGGCTTCTAGACATCCAGTCAGCTTTTGGACATCCTTGATGCGGGCTGGTGGCCGCATGTCTTCAATGGCTTTGATCTTCGCCGGATTAGCCTCTATGCTCCGGTGACTTACCAGGAAACCAAGAAGTTTTTCAGAGCTAACCCCGAAGACACACTTGTCTGGGTTTAGCTTTGTGCGGGTGGCCCACAGCTTGTCGAAGATAGCCTGTAAGGTGTCAACGAGTGACTCCTTGTTCTTGACCTTGACCACGATGTCATCGACGTACACTTCCACTATGTCTCTAATGAGTTCTTCAAAAGTTTTGTACATGGCTCGTACAAAGGTTGAAGCTGCATTCTTGAGACCAAATGGCATGGTTGTATAACAGTACAATCCATCTACTGTGATAAAAGAGGTATGCCCTTCATCTTCCCTAGACATTCTGATTTGATGATACCCAGAATATGCGTCTAGGAAACACAGTAATTCATAACTGGAGGTGGAATCCACTATCTGATCTATTCTAGGTAGTGGGAATGGATCTTTTGGACACGCCTTATTTAGTGTTGTGTAGTCAATACACATCTGAAGCTTCCCGCTGGCCTTGGGCACAACGACTGGGTTTGCCAGCCATTTTGGATGGAAGACTTCTCGGATGAATCTAGCTTCCAGCAACTTCTTCACTTCTTGTCGAATGAAGTTCTGTCGCTCCACGGATTGCTTCCAAGGCTTCTGATGCACGAGTCGGGCGTCAGGGTAGATCTTCAAATTGTGCTCAATCACTTCCCTGGGGATCCCAGGCATTTGTGACGCTTGCCAAGCAAACACGTCGACATTAGCCCGGAGGAAAGCGATGAGCGCGAGTTCCTATTTGTCATTCAGTCCTCCCGATATACGGGTGGTGTGAGCGGCATCAGAACCAATTTGGACGGCTTTGACGGGAATGTCAGTGTCGCCGCTTGGCTGCACTCGAGGTGCAGCAGTCGAGCCTCGTTGACGAATGCTTGTGGGTTTTGGAGCTTCCTCCTGCCTGGAGTCCTCCTCTTGCGCCGTAGTAAGCGCATGAAGTTCTTCCAGAGCAGTTACTCCGACAGTGCAATCTCCGCGGATCCGGAGAACGCCTACTGGTATTGGCATCTTTAACACCAGGTAGCCATAATGAGCAGCTACCATGAATTTGTACAAGGCAGGCCTACACAAGATGGCGTTGAAAGGTAAGTTGATCTGAGCAACGTCAAAGACCAACTTCTCAATGTGATACTTCTCCCAGGTCCCGAAGGTAACGGGGAGAGTAATTGCACCGAGTGGGGTAATGGCTCCCGGACCTACTCCGGAGAAAGGTCGGGAGGGGTGAAGATCTGAAGGTCGGAGCTGAAGCTTGGTAAAAGCTTCAAAGCTTATGAGGTTCAGCCCCGAACCTCCGTCTACAATAACATGGTGGAGCTGAATGTTATTGATGGTAGGAGATACCATCAAAGGTAACTGGCCTGCTCCAACCATGCTTCGAGGGCAGTCCGAAGCATCAAAAGTGATGGCTGTGTCCATCCACTTCCGATGAGGCTCTGCCCTGGCTGTAGGAGCTACAGCGGCCATGTCCCGACGCATTGTCTTGAGGATGCGGCGGGAGGTGATGTCTCATGATCCACTAAAAATGGTGTTCATGGTCTTCCGATGCTCGTTGTCAGAGACATCAGAATCGTCGTCGACGAAGGTGTAGACGGCCTTCAAGACCTTTTTAGGATCCTGAAAACCTAACTCCTCTTCAGCTAGAGCTTCGTCAACTTTTTGTTTTCCTTCTCTCTATCGGAAAGGAACTTCTTCTCGGTGCTTGTTGTAGCGCTCGGCAAGGTTTTGGACCTCTCGGCAGTCTTCCAAACTATGGTTGTCCGTCTTATGAATTGGACACCACACCTTGGGTTTGCCACCGTCTTCAGAAGACGGTCGAGGTCGCTTCTCGGGGCATGGCCCCCGGCCACCCGGAGCTGCAGCAGCTGTAGCATTAGATGCGTCGGCCGACAGCTTCTTCTTGCCGTTGGTCTTTTTCTTCTTCTTGCCACTCCCAGAGGTAATGGCTTCTCCTTTGGAGGATTTCTTGTGATCCTCCAACGGTGGTTTGGAGTGCATTTCACGGCCCTCCGCAGCTCTGGCACATTTGTCAGCCAAGCTGAAGAGTTCCGTAACTCTGGTGATCTCCTTGATCGCCAGTTTCTCCAACATCTTCTTATCTCGTACGCCCTGTCTAAATGCCACAATGACAGAAGCGCTAGAGATAGAAGGGATAGTGTTTCGTACTTGAGAGAATCTCTGGATGAATGATCGCAGGGATTCTCCCCCTTTTTGCACGACTGCAAAAAGGTCCAGTTCGGTGCCTGGTCGGGTGTATGAACTCCCAAAGTTGGCGGTGAACTTCCGGCACAACTCCTCCCAACTGTTGATGGAGTTGGGTGGAAGGCTCATAAACCAGGACTGGGTGGTCCCAGTTAAAGCCACTGGAAAATAGTTGGCCATTACGGCCTCATTTCCTCCAACTGCCAGGATAGCAGTGGAGTAAATCTGAAGAAATTCGACGGGATTAACGGTCCCGTCAAACTTCTCCGGCAGGTGAGTCCAGAATTTCTGTGGCCACCTGACCATACGCAGATGCATGGCCAGGGCTAAACAGCCTCCTCCTACTCCTTCAGGAGCATGAATGTCTTGAGCTTCTCGTCTTTCACGAGCATGCTTATACGGACTCGGCCGTCTTGTTGACGGTATCGGTGATCAAGCTCTGCCTGGAGGTCATGAGTTGAAAGCCTTGATAGCGTGTGAGTGCGTCATGCCCTGGAGGGCAACGACATCACTTGTTGTGACGCAACACGTCTCCTGTTGTTGGAAACGTGCGGACCAAGTCTGCCACACAAGGTCCGTCGCTGTGACGGGGCCCGTCCTGAAGGAGGAGGACCCTGGTTACTGATGCGGTCGGCTGCTACTGCAACCATGTGTTCCACATCAGCCCTCCACTACTCCATTGCATCCCGGGATGCATCCGGAGGTGGTGGGCGCTGAAGGAGAGCACGTGCTGCATGGAGCGCGTGTTCCGGGTTGTCATGATTCGCCAACGCAGTGATTCACACCGGTGCACCATCGCGCTGCCCAGCTTGATTTGCTGGTGGAGGCGGCGGTGGTGGAAGTGTGACCCCTGCTGGAACTGAGGTTCCTGCTGGTGGCTGCATATTGGAGGGATTGCCCCCAATAGCTTGAACAGCGGGATGACCATTGGATGATTCAGCAGCTGAGTTCACCATTCTTGAAATCTGAGGCACCCCTACCTGGCGCGCCAACTATCGGTGGTTTTGATCCGACAGATCTCCTGACAGTACTAAAGTGTTTGCGGAGTTTGAAGTTCGGTGTGGGCGCGCGGAGATTCAAGAAGGTGAAATGTAAAATGACACAGGAGACACGAAGATTTACGTGGTTCGGGCCGCCTAAGCGTAATACCCTACTCCACGGGATGTGTTGGTGTTGTATTGGATGTATGAATTCAACTCAGGTGATGAGAGTTGAGTGTGCGTGTGAGCCGATTAGACCAGATCAGATCAGTGCCGGTCAGATCAGTCTCTCTCTATGTATCATCGACCTGTCCTTTTATAGTACAAGGACAGGCCGTTACAAGTTGGCCTGGCCCGACATGTGGCCCCGGTGGTTACTAATATTGATACACATTTGATGCGCTTAACTACCCTTAATGACCGAGTTACGGGCTTTGACAGCACCGTTACTGGTAATTAAGGTCATCCGATCGTGTGTCATTAATATAGTATTAATGACACTTAATCGGGTCTTGAAGTCCTTGATTCCCCTTTGAAGATCCGGAGCCGTTGTGGAGTCTACCGGAGGTTTGAGGCTGAAGATCTGACGGTAGGACATGTGGCAGCTCCGGAGCATGCTGTGAGGAATAGATAGGTCTGGTGCCACCATACACGTGTTAGTTCCAGAGCTTCCCTCGGTCTGGGGTTAGGTCCGTGGGTGCCGTTATGGTACATAGCCCGGAGCTTCCCCATTGTGGGCGGTAGCTCCGGTTTGATGGTACATGTGGCGACCCTGAGACTAACCATATTGGGGATGCGGGTTCGGTTATGTCTGACATGTGGGCTTCCGAAGGTCTTCAAATCAAGTAGATGACATTTCCTTGAGATCTTTGCAATCTCAAGGAGTATACGGTACCCAGGGTACCGATAGTAGATGACATTTCCTTGAGATCTTTGCAATCTCAAGGAGTATACGGTAACCAGGGTACCGACAATATGGTTCTAGTGAGGAGGGATAATAGATATGTAGAGGTAGTGTGACACAAACAAGAGCACCCTATTCTAAGGGGGGTAAATGGGTCAAAGAGTTATTAGTCTAAGAGTTAGGAATTTACTCCTACAATGCTTCTAGTATACATATACATAGCCTAGGTTAGATACTAATGAACATGTCAAGGATGAATTCTTATGCTAAGTTGCTCAACACATCAGGCACGGGTTTACCCCTAGCAATACTAGGATGACTCAAGTGGTGTGTGTGAAGTGAGGGTAGGGCGTCCTATTTATAGCTAGAGAAAGGTTAGTTCTCGCCATCAAAAGCGCACGAATCAGTCTTCATCGTGATCAGGGCACCACAGAGAGTCGACACGTGGAAGCTGACCAAGTTTGGCGCCAGGAAGGGGTGGGTCGAACCCCCTAGTCGGCCGAACAGAATCTTGGACCATTTCCAGTGTGCTTCCTTGGGATGACTTTCAGGTGAGTCCCATTAACTGATATGGCCTCAGATACTTTTGTTTGTGGGCCATTTGATCTATGTGATGCCACATGTTGGTGCTTGATTCGCTAGGATGATATTTTATAGGATTGCTCCCCCTGTTTTACCCCATTTCCTGCAATAAATGTCTGCATGCACTATTTCTCCAAGGACAAGTAGAAATAAGTTAAATAGAAAGGTGATGTGTGCAAGAAATGGTATTTCCTTCACATAATTGAGTTATATTGATGGGTAAAATTGGTATATAACAGCCATCAACAACCACCACGTTCTCTCACCACCAAGCGAGGGCTCAGGACTACGGGACGAGCTGAGGCAGAAGAAAGGGGGGAGGGCCTTTGGGGAAGCAAGGCTTAGGCAATGGCGAACGGGGGAACTGCACTTTGCTGTTCATAGTGTAGGATAGAAGAGCATGTGAAAAGCTACCAGAGGGGGGTGAATGGTAGATTTAAAAATCTTACGTAGCGGAAACAATTAAATCCTAACCCCTTCGGTAGAAAAACGATCTGTTAAATAAATCGTGTGTGAGACTAATCTAAACGTGTTTTACCATGACAAAAGTGATACATATCAGATATAATCAAGTCACGAAGACAACACAACAAGAATCACTCAAATCCGTCGAGAGAAACTCAAGTTACGATTGAAAGATCGAACAAAGGTCAATCTGTCATACCCGAGAAAAACAGTTCTGGAACGCTGCAAATAAACTCGTGTAGATCAGAAACCACAAATCCAATGACCGTGAAATTTTGACAGATGATAGATAATCAAGTCTTGAAGACAACCCAAAAAGGATCATGTCAATTGGATTTGTAAAACTCGAGTTATGATAAAACCACCAACGAAAGGTAGTGCTGTCCAGAAACTCGACGAGTAAAACTTGTCTGGAACAAGTCGGACGAACAAGACACAAAAGTTCCTTCAAACTACGAATTTTATTCAATAGAACACAAGAGGAACAGACCCAAAGTCGTCCACCATGAGCTCTGGCATCCCTTGCTTATATAACCAGCTCGAAAGCCAACTCAACTCAAATCAGGACCCTAATCCTACTCCGTTCACGAATCGAAATTTTCCGTAACTGCTTAGGACTCTTCTATACGCAGATAGAAGCAATCTTAAGACTTCCAAACACATTAGGAACATATCCTATATTCCTAAAACAACTCAAATTCGTGACCCACACAAAATCCTAATATAACCAACTCGATACTTTCCATACCGAGACATAACCGACTCCGCCGTAGCCAAAGTCATCAACCGATACGATCCGATCCTTCCAACCAGATCCTCCCATCCATAAACCATCTTCAGAACCATGTTGCCACGTCATGCACCGCATGACGTGCGAACACCTTCCTTCGACGTCCAGTAACCTTCATATGCACTGCCCTTGATTCAATCATCCTGCACGACCTCCTGACCCGCTCAACCACAATTCCTCCTGAATTTGGTTGTGGGAACCTCATCTCCTCCCTGAGACTAGTCCAAAGGATCCTGTCACCAGCCATGACTTGAACTCAAGCAACACCTGCACATGAACAAACAACCAATCCGTACGAGCCCAAGTCCTCGACTTGACTCAAGTTAGTTTCGAACACAAGACCTTACGTGAGCACCTCACATAAGCATGTTACAAAGCATAGCAAAACGGTATCAACCATATCAACCAAGACGCACCAAAAACATAGTGAAAGAATACTAAGCAAACTTTTCAAAAGTATAAATCATGTTCGAAACATTTCACATGAAAATTTGGAACACTGCGATCAAGCTCTGAACTTAGAAAAAACTAACTGGAGCTTGAGCTGGAGCTTACCAAAGCTAGTAGGACCTAGCGCCAGAGCTTACCAAAGCTAGTACAACCTAGCGCTAGAGCTAACCAAGACTAGTCGGAACTAGTCATCCAAAAAGTCGGAGCTAGAAAAACATGTCGGAGCTAAACAACATAAGTTGGACCTAGCAGAACATATCAGAGCTTAACAAAGACATGTTGGAGCTATCAAAGACATGTCGGAGCTAAAGATAAGACTTTACTGGAGCTACCCAAAAACATGTCGGATCTAGACAAAGAAGGTCGAACCTATTGTCGGACCTTGCAGAAGCTCGGAGCTAGAGTCCGACCTTGCTAAAAAGATGTTATGGCAACATTCAAAACTTTTATTGTCAAAGCCAATGTATTCTGGACACATAGGTCTCACAATCTTCCCCTTGATGAATGCATTGGCAACACCACTTAAGATCCGAACATTGGCTTATTCACATTAAAAGTTTTGAAAACAATTTCTCCCTTTTTGAAAACCAAATGAGAGATAGAAATAAATTTCTCCCCCTATTTCTCCCCCTTGCATAATTCACCATATTATCTCTCCCCCTTTGACAATGTATTCGACAAGGTTCAAAAAAGAAATTTTAAGTGTTATGAGCATATTATAACATATACATATAAAACAAAGCTCATCCAAGTCATACTATCAAGTAACTTACAATATCACAACAATGAGATACATAAAGTAAAGTAAGCCATGCTAGAGATCAAATGTATTTTTCAATTTAAGCAAGTCATGATCTCACAAACTTAACTATTTCAATACCAGAAAGCATGACACTTGTTGCTGCATTTTATTATTTTTCAAAGCATAAATTTAGATCATATGATATTGGCAAGAGATTATATGCGCATCTGCCTTATTCTAACCAACCAAGCCAAGCCTATGTCTTGACAATCAGAAGCTTAAGGACATGGTTTTAGTCATACACAACTTCCTCCAAGTTCATACCAAAGTGCAATGATAAGCCATCTCAAAAGAAGAAGTGAGATGCATGCATATTCTCTTGATCTTTTCCCAACTTCTATTTATTCACAAAAACTCAACATGTGAGTTGATTACTTGATTAATTCTTTATGATTAAAAGCACTTGTGAGCATGCAACAAGTTCAGAACAGCAAGAAAGTTCAGCCATGACCAGATTTAGTGTATGTAATTATTCCAATTACTAGACATGGCAAAAACTACAAAATGTATAACATGAGTAATGTAGTAAGAACTTTCAGCATGTAAAAGGAATCACAAGTCATATATGTATGAAATACTATGCTCATATTATTTTAATTTCAGATTCACACATAGACTTCCCAATTTTCAAAACTCCCCCTCAATTTAAGCCATGAGGATGCATAACCCCTATTTCACTACGAATGTAACAAAAACGAGTGAAATCCAAAGGTTTCGTAAAAAATATTAGCCAATTGTTGTTCGGTATCTACATGGTGAAGCACAATGTTTCCTTTTTCAACATTATCACAGAGAAAGTGATACCTAATGTCAATGTGCTTAGTTCTAGAATGTTGCACGAGGTTTTTAGCAATGCAAATGGCACTAGTGTTATCTCAAAACAGTGGAACACCATCTAGATCAACCTCATAGTCCTTAAGTGTTTGAACAATCCAAAGAATTTATGAACAAGCGCTAGTAGCAGCTACATATTCAGATTCAGCGATGGATTGTGCAACTGAGTTTTGTTTTCTAGAGGACCATGCAACAAGTGAATTACCAAGAAAATGAAAACCACCGGAAGTACTTTTCCTATCAATCCTACAACCTCCAAAATCAGCATCGGAAAAAGCTTTCAAAGTAACGTTTGAGGAAGAAGGAAGAAAAATACCAAATTCTTGAGTTCCATGTAAGTATGTAAGAATCCTTTTGACAACATGACGATGTGAAGCACGTGGGGAAGCCTGAAACTGTGCACAAAGACATACGCTGAATTGTATATCCGGTCTTGATGCTGTGAGGTACAAAAGTGATCTGATCATGCTTCTATATTCTTTTTGATCCACGGGTTCACCATCTTCATCAAGTTCAAGTGTGTGTTTTTGTTCCCATTGGTGTCCGAAGAGGCTTGCTTTTGTCCATGTTGAAGCGCCTTAGGAGCTCTTTTGTATCTTTCGTTTGATGCACAAAGGTACCCTTCTTTGTTTGCTTGATTTGCAGCCCCAAAAAGTACGTGAGTTCTCCCATCATACTCATCTCAAATTTTGAACTCATCATAGCTGAAAACATGGACACAAGATCATGAGAAGCATAACCAAAGATAATATCATCCACATACACTTGAACGAATAATGAGTCATTGCCATGCTTAAGCACAAAAAGAGTTTTATCAACCTTGCGCATGGTAAACCCCTTTTCAAGTAAGAATGTTTTTAACCTATCATACCATGCTCTAGAGGCTTGTTTGAGACTGTACAAGGCTTTGGACAGTTTGTAAACATGATTAGGAAATCAGAATTTTCAAAACCCGATGGTTGTTTGACATAAACCTCCTCATCTATGTAGCCATTAAGAAATGCACTTTTAACATCCATTTGATATAGCTTAAAACCTTTAGATGCAGAAAAAGCTAACAAAATTCTTATGGCTTCTAATCTAGCAACAGGAGCAAAAGTTTCATCAAAATCTAGACCTTCAACTTGAGTGAAACCTTGAGCAACCAACCTAGCCGTATTCCTAACCACAACCCCATACACACATCATTTATTTTTAAAGTGTGACCTTGAGGAGGAGGTACAAGTTTCCAAACATTATTTCTTTCAAAATTTTCTAACTTTCTTGCATGGCAATAATCCAAGATTCATTAGTGAGTGCGTGTGATATATCTTTGGGTTCAAAAGAAGAAACAAAAGAAGAATGAGCATGAGAGTTTGGATCGCAAAATCTGGACCTTGTAACTCGTTCGTGCAAGCTTCCAATAATTTGTTGTGGAGGATGAATTTTGAGAACCCGAAGAGGAGTGGACACTTCACAAGCTTCTTCTTCTTCATGTTCATCACAAATCGATGAGCTTGTGACTTGAGGAGGATCTGGACCAGCAATGGTGGTCGTCAGTGCTGACTGTGAATCAAAATCAGGAGCTCGAACAATGTCATTAGCTGCTGAATTTTCGGGCAGCAGCTCCACCTCTTCCTCATCTTCAACGAAAATGCTCTCCCCCTGCGGATATGGATCTGGACCTGCAATGTTTGAGCTAGTACCTGGGCTAGATTCATCAAAAGACACTTCACAAGTCTCCACAATTTTGTTAGTGTCAAGTAAAAGCACACGGTAGCCTCTAGTATGAGATGGATAACCAAGAAACATGCCATCAATGGATCTAGGTTCAAATTTATCAGGATTACCATGTTTCTTAACAAAGCATTTGCAAACAAAGACCCGAAAGTGCATAATACTAGGCCTATCTCCAAATCGGATCTCATATGGTGTTTTACCTAGATTAGCGCGCAAGAAAATACGATTTGAGACATAACAAGCGGTTGCAATTGCATCAGCCCAAAATTTCCTAGGAGTTTGATATTCATCAAGCATAGTACTAGCCATCTCAACTAAGGTTCTATTTTTTCTTTCTACAACACCGTTTTGTTGAGGTACATATGGTGAAGAAAATTGATGATCTATTCTATTTTCAGCACAAAAAGTGATCAAAAGATTGATTTTTAAATTCAGTTCCTTATCACTTCTAATTGCTTTTAAAGATCCTAGGTGAACAATTGATAATCTAAGAAATGAAGTTCTAAAGTGACTAAAAGCTTCATTATTAGATGCCATAAAATAAACCCAAGAGTATCTAGAATAATCATCAACAATCACAAGAACATACCATTTACTTCCGAAAGATTGAACACGTGAAGGTCCTACGGTGTCAAGGTGCAAAATTTGACCCGGTTCAGTTGTCATGATCATTGTGAGAGGAGTATGTGAACCTGCAACCATCTTAGCATGTCTACAAGAAGAGCACACAATTTCTTTGTCCCCTTTAAGCTTAGGCAGCCCACGTATGCAATCAAGAGCACTAACACGCGTGAGATGATCAAAGCCTACGTGACCAAGTCTACGATGCCAAAAATATAAATCTTTGGAATCATTAGCAACTAGACACCTATGCTTAGAGGAAGACATATCAAAATCAGCTTTAAAAACTCTTCCAAACCGAGACATGTTAAAAATAAGCTCACTATTTGAACCTACAACTTTGCAATAGTTTTTATTGAAAATAATTTCCAGATTTTCATCTAGCAATTGTGAAACAGAAAGAAAGTTGTATTTCAAATTTTTGACAAGTGCCACATCCTTCAAAGTGTAGTGATCATTTACTCTAACCGAACCATAAGCAATTATAGGAGTTGAAGAATTATCGGCAAAAGTAAAATTCTCTACCCGTGACACAAAAGAGAGGGAGGAGAACAATTCTTTGTTACCAGTCATGTGGCGTGAGCAACCTGAATCCGCAATCCAAATGTTCTGCTTCCTCAAGCATGTAACCTACATAGAAGCACAATATGTCGATGACTCAATACTGGGGTTAGTCAAAAGGCATTTAGGTATCCAGTACTGAGTCACATGACGTGCAACAGGAAAAACACGTGAAAGCTGAGATAAAACAGCAGGTTTATGAGTCAAAGTTTGAGGTTTTTTATTCTTAACTACTGACCTATAAGGTGTTACTTGTGTAGCACAAAAATCAGTAGCTCCGGAGGCAAAAACAGAAGGTCCGGAGGTAAACTTTGAATGTTTTTGACTCATAACAGCAGGTTGCATGTTCCTGGCATTCAATTTAATATGTGTAGCAAATTTTGCATTAAAGTTATGAGATCTAGCAATCATTCTTTCCCTTTTCTGTTGTTTAGCTAGTCTATAACAAAAATCTATGACATGACCATCTCTACTGTCGGAGTGTGATTCCGGCAATTCTCTCAGTACTATCGTTAGCAGCCTGCGGAGTTTGTAGTTCGGTTGTGGGCGCGCAGAGATTCAGAACAAGATGGCAAGTTGACACAAGGATTTACGTGGTTCAAGCCGCCTGAGCATAATACCCTACTCCACGGGTGTGTGTTGTTGTTGTATTGAGCGTCTGAGTGCTTGAGTGTGAAAGACTAGAGTGTCTCCTCTCAGCGTATGTGGGAGTGTCTGTAATCCCCCTCTATGTATCGCTCGACCAGTCCTTTTATAGTACAAGGACTGACCGTTACATCATCAGCCTGGCCCGACATGTGGCCCTAACAGTTACTGATGTTTAATACACAATCAATGTACTTAATTACCCTTAACAGTGTGGTAACGTGCCTTGATGGTGGTGTTACTAGTATTAAGGGTCCTCCGATCGTGTGTCATTAGGATGGCATTAATGACACATAATTGGGTCTTGAAGCTTTAATTGTTCCTTGAAGGTCCGAGTCGTTGGAGGTCCACCAATCTGCCTGTTGAACTCGAAGGTCCGGCGGCTAGACGCGTGGCAGCTTTGGAGCTTACAGTCTTGGACGAGTAGGTCTGGGGCTGTTGTACATGTGTCGGTACCAAAGCTTCCCTCTGTCAGGGGTTAGGTCCGGGGGTGCCACACAGGTATCTAGCCCGGAGCTTTCCCATGTAGGGAATGTAGCTCCGATTTTATAATACACGTGGCGACACTGGGACTAACCATAGAAGGGAGGCAGGTCCGGTTCCGAGTGACACGTAGGGCCTTCGGAGGTCTTCAACATGGATGGGCGGAGTTCCTTTGCTCTCTTTGCAGTCCCAAGGGGTATTCGGTACACAGGGTACCGACAGTGGCCCCTGGGCCCACTTTTGGGAGAGACCTTTTGGAATGTCGTGAACCAATCATGGTAGCTCCAGAACCTAGTGAGCCTCTTTTGCTTTACATTGCTGCAACTATGGAGGTTGTCAGCATGGTTCCATTTGCGGAAAGACCAGAAACATCTTCAACCCAGGAGCCTAGACCCCTCGAGGAGGGTCTAGAGCTACCTAAAGGCCAGTCTGGGTCCCATCCCCCAGGCCTAAAGGCAAGATGTTTGTGGATCAACCTCTCTCATCTAAGGGAGTATCTACTGCTCAAGAAGGAGATCTAGACCCCTCGGGGACGGTCCGAGTTGATGAAGAAGAAGCTTCAGACCCCTGCGGGAGGGTTCAAACTGTCCAGCGGACGATGTACTTCATCAGCGAAGTACTTCACGATGCCAAGACTCAGTATATTGAGGTGCATAAGCTGTTGTACGCAGTTCTTATTGCCTCAAAGAAGCTTCGTCACTACTTCCAATCCTGCAAGATATCAGTGTTGACCTCTTATCTACTGCGAGCTATTCTACATAATTCCAATTCCACAAGAAATATTGCCAAGTGGGCAACGGGGTTGGCAGAGCTCGATCTCGAATTCTTGCCTTGACATGCAATCAAGAGTCAGGTACTGGCTGACTTCGTGGTAGAGTGGACACCTTCTTCATGAAGTCTGGGAGACCTCAACGAGCAGAAGCTGGAACCTAAGGTCCCGATCTTCACTAAGCCCCACTGGACTCTCTACTTTGACGGCTCTATGCAGAAGCAGGGGGACGAAGCTGGAATCCTTCTCCTCACTGCGACCGGGGAGAAGGTCAATTACATGGTGCGCCTCGACTTCAAGGCAACCAACAACATGGAAGAATATGAAGCTCTCATCTTCGGACTCAAGGTGGCACTATCATATAGTGTCCGGCAGCTGCTGATAAAGGGTGATTCACAACTCGTCATTAAACAAGTCAAAGGTGAATGTAGTTGCAATATCCCTCAGCTTGTTGCATATCTACTTGAAGTCCAAAAGTTGCAGAAAGACTTTTACGTCCTGGACCTCTGCCATGTCTAGCGTCTCAACAACGTTGAAGCTGATGATGTCTTGATGAAGGCATCAACTGGGGCTCAAGCACCCGACGAGGTTTTTGTCAGGAGATTACCAGCATGTGCCGCTCAGCCTGCCAAACTAAGTGATGAGGGCAACTCCAGCACCCCGAAGCTGGCGGTCCCGGTGGCCCTGTTACCATGGCGTCCACCAAGGATCGTAGGCGCTACAAGAAGCTCCGAGCAACCAAGCATGCAAGATCCGGAAGCTCAAGTCAGTCCCAATGCATGGATCTCAGAGGTTCGGAACTACTTGAAGGACAACATCCTTCCTAAAGACGGTGCATCTGCTGAGCGAATTGTCAGATTCGCTAAAAGATACACGTTGGTACAAGGGGATCTCTACCGATGTGGTGGCAATGGTGTTCTAATGCGGTGCATTTCTTGGGAATAAGGCTGCAAACTTCTCGCAGAGATCCATGGAGGCGAGTGTGGGAATCCCGCATCATCCCGCATGGTGGTTGTAAGGCCTTCCGGCACGGTTTTTACTGGCCTATAGCACTCCAGTATGCAGTCGAGCTGGTCCAGAAGTGTGAAGCATGCCAGTTCCACGCAAAGCAAATTCATACACCAGCGCAGTCACAACAAATGATTCCTCCCTCATGGCCATTCTCTTTGTCGAGGATGGATATTTTGGGACCTTTCCCAAAAGCCGTCGGAGAGTACCGATTCTTATACGTCGCCATTGACAAGTCCACAAAGTGGCCGGAAGCTACTCCAGTTGTGACAATCAATAAGCAATTTGCCATCAAATTCTGTAGGATCGAAGAGCACGTGAAAAGCTACCAGAGGGGGGTGAATGGTAGATTAAAACTTGTTCAGCGGGAGCAATGAAAACCCCTCAACAGAAAAATGATTTGTTAAAGAAATCGTGTGTGAGACTAATCTAAACGTTTTTCACCATGACAAAAGTAATATATATCATATAGAATCAAGTCACGAAGACGACACAACAAGAATCACTCAAATCCATCAAGAGAAACTCAAATTACGATCAAAAGATCAAACAAAGGTCAATCTGTTCCACCGAGTAAAAACAGATCTGCAATACTGCAAAGAAACTCTTGTAGATGAGAAACCACAAATCCAATGACCGTAGAATTCTGACAAATGATAGATAATCAAGTTGTAAAGACAAGCCAACAAGAATCATGTCAATTTGATCTGTAAAACTCGAGTTATGATAAAACCACCGAAGAAAGGTAGTGCTGTGTAGAAAACTCGACGATAAAAACTTGTCTGGAACAAGTCGGACGAACAAGGCACAAAAGTTCCTTTAAACTACGATATTTATTCAATATAACACAAGAGGAACAGACCAAAAGTTGTCTACCACGAGCTCTGCCTCCCTTGCTTATATAACCAACCCTAGGCCAACCCAAACCTAACTAGGACTCTAATCCTACTCAATTCACGAACCGTAACTTTCCATAAATGCTCAAGACTCTTCTATACACAGATAGAAGCAATCTTAAGACTTCCAAAAACCTTAGGAACATATCCCACATTCCTAAAACAACTCAAATTCCTAACCCGCACAAAATACTAACATAACCAGCTCAAATCTTTCCATATTTGAGTCAAACCCGACTCAACCGCAGCCTGAGTCCATAACCTAGTCGGTTGGACCTTTCCGACCAATTATTTATGTCCACTTCTCTTCATCACGCCTCGGAACCATGTAGCCGCATCCATGCACTCCTTGCACACGTGCAAACATCTTCCAACGACGTCCACGATACCTTCATATGCATTGTTCTTGATTCAAACATGTTGCACAACCTCCCGATCAAGTCAACCACAATTCCTCCCGAACTTGGTTGTTGAACCTCATCTTCTCCCTAAGACTAATTCAATGGATCCTGTCACCAGCCATGTCTTGAACTCAAGCAATACCTGCACATGAATAAACAACCAATACTTTCGAGCACAAGTCCTCGACTTGACTCTCGTTTGTTCTGAAACTACAACATCTTACGTGAGCACTTCACATAAGCATGTTGCAAACCATAGAAAAATGATTTCAACCATAACCACCAAAGACACACCAAAAACTTAGTAAAAGTATACTAAGCAAACTTTTCATAAGTGTAAAGCAAGTTTGAAACATTGCAAGATAAAAGCAGAACAATTGCAATCAAGCTCTGAACCTTGCAAAAGCTAACCGGACCTTGAGTCGGAGCTTACCAAAACTAACAGGATCTAGCGTCGGAACTTACCAAAGCTAGCATAACCTAGCGCCGGAGCTAACCAAAGCTAGTCAGACCTAGCGCCAGAGCTTAACAAAGCTAGTCGGACCTAGCGCCAGAGCTTACCAAAGCTAGTCGGACCTAGCGGTGGAGCTAGCAAAAACATGTCAGACCAAGTCATAGAAAGTCGGACCTTGCCGGAGCTACCCAAAACAAGCCGGACCTATCGTCGGACCTTGCGGGAGCTCGGACCCAGAATCGGACCTTGGTGAAAAGGTGTTTTGGCAGTATTCAAAACTTTTATCGCCATAGCTAATGTATTCAGCACACATAGGTCTCACAAATTCTTGAAGTCTATTATCTGCAGATTTGGAGTTCCGAATAGAGTCATCCCTGACAACAGAACCCAATTCACAAGTGCAGCTTTCCAAGAGTACTGCGAAGAACTCAGCATAACAGTCAGCTACGCATCAGTAGCTCATCCGACAAGCAATTGCCAAGCTGAGAGAGCAAACGCAGAAATACTCAAGGGACTCAAGACACGCACTTATGAGCGCTTGAAGAAACATGGCACCAACTGCATAGAAGAGCTTCCGTCTGCATTGTGGGCAAGCGGGACAACACCTAGCTGGGCAACAGGAGAGACACCCTTCTTCCTTATCTCGGAGCCAAAGCAGTCCTTCCTCCAGATATCACCATGGGGTCACTTCGGGTCCGGACCTATGACGAAGCCATGCAGGACCAGCTCTGGCATGAATATCTAGACCCCGTCGACGAGGCAAGGTGCCAAGCAGCTGTCTAAAACGCGTGATACCGCCAGACGCTCCAGCGCTATCACCAAAGGTATGTGTGCAACCGGCAGCTGGAAGAAGGTGATCTAGTGTTGCGGTGAATACTTACTCGTGAAGGAATGAACATACTTTCTCCCAGCTAGGAAGGTTCCTTTTGAGAGTCAAAGTTTCCTGTCTTGGATGCGTTTGCTTGGCAACAGAGGATGGGTTACCACTTCCCAACCCCTGGAACATGGGGCACCTTCTTAAGTTCTATACCTAGTTACACGGAGGTGAGTCTGTATTTGCATAAAATGTATCTTATAGAGTCTATGAACAGAGTTGGGTCGGTCTTAGATCAAATGTACGCTTAAATTGGTCCCGTACTTTAAGTGTGTCTTTAACTTCTCTGGGTTAGAACAAGATGAATAACACACTTAACTTGGTGTTGTACTTTAAGTGTGTCCCTGTCTCCCCCGTTATTTGGACCTATAATGAAATACATTTGTGTTCAAACAGACTCTACGTGCATTAATTTCGCACATGCTCATTATTTTTATTATCTTTTACCTTCTTGGCAATGGCAATATTGTGCAATCCACTATACATTTAGTCCTAGAGATTCATGTGATATATAAGTTTTATTGGTAAGCTTCTATTGCGTCTTAGTATTGCTAAGGTCTACTCGCCTGAAAATCAAAGCCAATGACAGGTTCAGAGTGCACTATCAACTTAGCCTAGTCCAACACCCTAAGTACACCACTCTACCTATTCTAGTGGGTCTCAGTAAGGCGGGTCCGGAAAGCATACAAATCTAAGGAAGTTTAATTAGTATACTTATGTTGTCACATTGAGTTTGTTAGGATCTAAAATTCAAAGAAGGGTAATAAGCCGCAAATAAGCTATAGACAAGAGACAATTTTTACTCTTTTTCTTGTCTCTCATGCGCAGGAAAAATGAACAATTGACGGCGATCTGCACGGAGATGGTGGATGCAGCCAGATTACTTAACTCCGGCAACCACCGAGGGGCCTACCGTCGATGTTTTATGCATCGACAATGGGCGCTGTCCAAGCAACTAAGCTCCGACAACTCTGAGGGGGCCCGCCATCGATGTTTTATGCGTTGATAGTGGGCTCCGTTGAAGCAACCAAGCTCTAACACCTCCCAAGGGACCTGCTGTCGACGTTTTATGCGTTGACAGTGGGCACCATCAATGAAATCAAGCTTTCACAACCCCAGGGGGCCTGCCGTCGACATTTTATGCGTTGACAGTGGGCACCGTCAAAACAATCAAGCTCTGACAACCCCCAGGGGGCCTGCCGTCGACATTTTATGCATTGACAGTGGGCGCCGTCGAAGCAATAAAGCTCTGACAACTCCTAGGGGGCCTGCCGTCGACGTCTTATGCATTGACAGTGGGCACCGTTGAAGCAATCAAGCTGCGAAATTTTATGCATTGACAGTGGGTACTGTCGAAGCAAACAAGCTCTGACAACTCCCAAGGGGGCCGCCGTCAATTTTTTATGCGTTGATAGTTGGTTTTGTCGAATCAAACAAGCTCCGAGAACTCCCAGGGGGCCTGTTGTCGACATAACAAAGGGTGCTTGGAGATTTCAGAAACAAGCCTCGGACCTCGGAGCTATCATACTGGCTACGAGCTTAGAGCAATCAAGTTTTTAAGACATTGTTAAAATCCTTATGGTAGATGTCCTCAGTCAATTGAGCGCATCTACCAGGGGCCAATAAGATAAAGGCAATGTATTGAAGACAAAAATGGTACTCGAAGGGATTTCATTCATTCAAAATTTCAAGATTTACAAGATGAAGGTACAAAGGGAAAAGTCCTAGCTACTGGAGTTTCACACGATGTATGAAGCAATCTTCTGGGCGGCTTCTTGGACACTAGCCTTGGCAGCTTCTTCTTCCTCAGCGATGGGCTCTTCGACCACCGGAGCTAAAGACATCGAGGGGTCTCGACTTCGGAAGCACGTCAATACATATTTTGTGTCGTTCTTAGCTAGAGATTTTCCTTATGTCTGGAGCTAATCGCCGACCACATCTCCAATGCATCCAACTTAGTGCTGGCGGAGTTCAGCGCCACCAAGGCCTAGTCCATCTCTAGCTCCGGGTCAGCCGGTAGGACCGGGCTAAATCCCATAGGCACCAAAGCTTCATTCGCACGCTCGAGGAAGTCCCAAACTTGCTGGGACTCAATTGCTCTTATACTCTTGAGATCCTCTAGTGACCTCCTTGCAGACCAAATCTCCGCAGAACCCTCCTTCGAGAACCGCTCGATCTCTTTGACGTGCTGCGGATCTGTTCAGCCAGCAACCTCTCTTGGTCAGCAATTTGCTTCTCTCGAAGGTGTATGCAGTCTCGCCTTTCTGCAAGGTCCTTCTCGTGTCCCTTCATCTTGTTCTCCCTGACAGAGACAACATTCTCCCTTTTGCTCACTCCTTCCCCTACCAGCCATACTTGGTGCTTCTTTTTTTCACACCAGGACTTGAATTTTTCCACGCAGTCAGCCAAGTCCTGCTTGTCGCATGCTAGCTTCTAAGAGATTTCATCCTCTCTTTTTTGGAGTTCATCCACCTTATTATCCAACTCATCCTGGCGTTTGAGGAGTTATTCCCTCACAACATTGAGACTCTTCGAGCGACTTTTAGACACTTCATTGGCCTTCTTGGGGTGCTTGTAGATCTCTCGGTCTTGTTGTCAAGAGCTTTAATAGCTGCTCCCGTTCGTCCGAAACTTTGTTCAGGCTCAACTGTCAATCCTTCTCAGCGTCAAGTCACTCCCTTTGGCCTGCTAGCTGAGACTGCATTAGCTTCGTCTTGAAGTACAACAGCTTGCGCCAACGCCTCAGGGTACTATGCTCCTCCTTTAGAGCCTTGCACTTGTAGTCGAAGGCGAGCTGGACTTGGCGGAGGCTTGAGCAGTTATTTTCTATAGACATACCCATTGGGATTGGTTTAGGACCTGTTGGAGGTTCATCCTCTAGCTCCCCTGAATCTTCCAAAATGGTCGTCGGAGCCCATGGCACAAGCATGGACTCCAACAACTCTACATCAGCAGTACTGAGCTCCGGGAGCTCATCCACCTCTCGCGCAGTAGTGGAAGGCCCTGCAGTTGGACCTTCTTCTGCCGGCTCAGGCATGGCCACCTCTGGCATAGCGACGTCAGGTGCCGTCATCTCCGGAGCTAGTGCTGGAACATCCATCGGAGCTTCAAATGTTTCCGGCGTTGATGCCAAAACCTCCGCAGCTGGCTCTGGGACAACCGAAGCTTGCTCTGACATTTCTTCCTCGTGGTCTGGCACAACCATGGGTTCTTTAGCTATCGGCGCTACAATCGTCTCGATGACAGCCGGCACCAGAACTGTTGTGTCATCTGCCACAACCATAGGAGGAGCCGGAGTAGCAGCGGGGGCTTCAGCTTGTGCAGTCTCTATGGCTGTGGCAGGTGCCAGAGCAGCAGGTCCTCCTCTTGGTACTCTGGAAATAGAGGAATAGAGAGTTCAAAAAGGAGCAAAAAGCAAAAACAAAACACAATTTGAAGATTCGATCATTACCTGGGCACATTGTCGCTTTAGACGGCACTGAGCTTCTTCCTTGGACGAATGGAGCCAGAACCCACCATCGTCGGTGGAGCAAAGGCTCCGGACTACGTCTCAGGGGTCGTGGCAGCCACCTGCACCGCCTCAGCTAGGATGTCCCTCGTTTGAGAAGAGTCTCCAGATCTAGAGCCCACTGCTCGCACTGGGACAGAGTTGACTTGCCGGACCTAGCGCCCATTGCACGCGCTGGATCCGAAGATGATCTCACCATCAGAGCTGGAGTTGTCGTTGCTGGAGGCACAACCAGCACTGACTTGAGGGCTGCCCGAGGTTATGGCACCGCTTGTGTCGGAGTTGATCTGACGGAGCTGGCATCAGCCCGCGTCAACCTCCTCTTCTGACCAGAGGTGTCGACGGGCTCCTTGCCTTTGCCCCGACTCGAGTTAGGTTTCTTCTGGATTGGATCTGCAGGAGCCTTGTCATTCCTGCTGATAGGTGTAGAGTCGGACCCTTCATGCGAGCAGGGGCCCAAAGCTTTGGGGATTACAATCCCTGCCAGCGGAGTGCTCCTCTCACGCACAGCAAGACCTGTGTCGTCAAGCAGTGGCATCACCTTCTGCAGTTCCCTTCTAACCTCTGGAACTACATTTAGTGGCAGGAACTCAGCCAGAGGTCCGAGGTCGTCCCTTGAAAAAGTTCTGTTGTTCAGCTTCTACAGATGGAACTTCATGGCGCGCTCGTCTAGATTGGTGCCCTGGCCAACCTCAATCCAAAGAAAATCCATTTCTCTAGAGAAAGACCAGGCAGCAAAGTCTCGATCATTAAGCGGCGCCCAAAGGTTGGTGAGGAAGTTGTCAAGGACCATCAGAGACATTAAACGTCTGTCCACCAGGTGCTGGATCCTTGTTAGCACGGGGTTGTACTTCTTAGACAGCTCTAGGAGGTCCAACCAAGAGTCGGAATCTGTTGTTGGAAGCCCTTTTGGCAGCTCCAGCCGATCATGAGGGTCCACCGGGATCACAACCCAATCGGTCTTCCACGTCTCCCACTTCCAAGAGGAAAAGGTTTTGATGTACTTGAATGGGGCATTTCTATGCTTTACAATGTAGTATAACCCCAACAAGCAGTTACCTTTGCCTGTCGTCTTGAGAGTGAAGAAGGTCCGGAACAGAGGGATGTAGGGCGGCACACCCATCCACATGTCGCAGAAGTGGACAAAGATCACCACTAGCAAGATGGAGTGAGGTCCTAGGTGGTGCAGTTGGAGCCCGTATGACTCCAGCAGCATCAGCAAGAAGTTGGGCACTGGCGGAACCAGCCCAACCATGGCATACGCCATGAAGTAAACAATGTCATCGAAGGACTCCTTCTTGAATGGGATCTTTCCATGGCGAATGGCGTTGTTGAAGGAATGACTTGTCCAACCCATCAGCTTTTGAACTCTCATGTGACGCCCGGTTCCAAAAATGAACCAAGCTAACACATATGTGTGCCCAGGATGTTCATCACACATACACGAGTGCAATCACAAAAGAGTATACAGAAAATTACCACAAGACAAGATTAGTTAACCAAATTTTATTACACAACCAGATTATCCTCGAATACAAGATCTAATGAATATTAATGACAAGTTCAACTAATGCAGCGGAAATAAACTAATTAAGCAACTAAGCAAACTAAGCATAAGCAACAGGGTATATATGCGCAGCTCCAACCAACACCACAGGCAAAGCTGACTGTAGACACGGCCTAGAACTCCGTATTATCACCATTAAACTCCCAATCCTGACCTGCAACTGTTGGGGTGGGGATTGCAAGAGTGAGTACATGTCGTACTCAGCAAGTGTGGAAAGTATGACATGTGGCTGATTCAAATGACGACAATAATAATGGTAAAGTGCTGAAAAGTACATTAAAACATTTGAAAAGCAATATAGTATAAGTATGTGAAGTAATCCCAACATAATCACGAGTAATACCATAATACCAAACTGAATTCATTACCATCATCAATAATTCCAGATTTCACCATCGTCAATAACCATATTCAATACCAGAAATTAACCCGTAACCATCCGTAACCATTACCAAACCATAACCATCCCAAATTCCAATTTCCCTCTAATCATGGAAGTTGTCCAGGTGCTCATAACCGGGAGCACGGCTATCATGATAGTTTTAGTTAACACTCTGCAGAGTTTGTACCTCTTTACCCACGTGTTCATGATTTCATCACCTTTCGGCGACTAAGAATCTCCCTTATGCCCAAGACCCGTCGGTCATATTACACACTTCCGTTGGTGTGTGGCCAAGAGATCACAAAATAGCCTTTACAAAGGGATTACTAGCCTATTTAGACCCCACTGAGGTTTCACCGGTGGCGATGTCTCCCGCAGAGCACATCTTCAACCAAGGGCCCCCTCTTGAGCCATTCGGATCCCAAGGTAGTCCCACCAATCATCAACAAACCCAATCCGACTACCCCTTCCCCGAGCATCCACAATGGTCCAAACAGCACTAGCAAAGCCCTAATTAATCAGCTACGCTGCACCCATAACTTGGCCTCGTGGTGGCACTGTAGTCCTGGCTTATTCTCGCATGAACCGGTCCTTATATCTAAAGCAAGCAAACCACCATAACATCCAACCCATCCACGTACCAGGCTTGCTTAGATCATCCATTACCATACCATGTTTAACCAGTTCATGTTAACCATAATCTCATCCATGCATAATTAAATTGAGTGATATAGTTGTTTCCCATCCCAGTTGATTAAGCGAAGCAAAAAGGTAAAAATCCTTCCCGACTCTCTACCATAAATTCCAGGTGACAAGGGTGGTTTAGCAAATCTAGTAAACTTCCTACCATAGGATTTCCCATCAATTTGACACAAGCATGCAGTTTTGCAAACAAAACATTTATTTTAAAACAGGATCAATATGCTTCAAGGACACTTGCCTTGCTCTTGCTGTCGATTAGGGTCAAAGCCTTCAAACTCTTGATGCTGTAGATCCTCCGTGGCACTCTCTAGCACAAATCCGTCTAATCCACACAATAAACATACAAGACAAGAAACACAATCAAAGAGTGCACAAATATTACTCAATATGTCATGACATGCATGATTGATGCAATGCAAGGTAGAACTTGTCACTGGATTGCTTTTAATGATCACTAACTAACTCTAATAGATTTTAACAAGTTTATACAGGTTTGGATTCGATTAGATCAAATTTTAGAACCAATTCAACACAATGTAACCAGGAAGATCGGACTAGTCCGCTAGGGACCGGACAAGTCCGCACTTGACGAGATCAGCAGATTAGGGTTTTCTAGATCGACGTGAATTTGGAGATTAGGGGTTGAATTCGCATAAGGACAAGAGAATAGAAGGTATACCAGGTGTTTAGAACTCCAATGAACCAAGAAACTTGGAGGTAACACTTGGATCTTGATGATCTAGGGTTGGTGATGAACTTGGAGATGAATTGGTGGTGAAGGACGAAACTTGGTGGAGATCTTGATCCTCCTTCGTTTCCTCCTCTTCTTCTTCTTGTTTGGGATCTCCTCCTCCCTCCTTGATGGTGGCTCCCCACGAACTAGGGTTTGGGTGGGTGGAAAAGTGGCAAATAGATGTCCAACCAAGGGGTGGGGTTGTTTATATAGAGGTGGAGGCTAGGGTTAGATGGATTTCGAGTTTTGGGATGAGTAGAGGCCGGTTTAGAGTCCCACATGGGCTCTAAAAGAGTTGGGCACGACGTCCCTAGGCCCACTTGGTGTGAAACCCAAGAAACAAGTCGTAAAACAAAAGGTCAATCTCGGAGTCACGAAATATCGGACAAGTCCGGACAGGACCGGACTAGTCTGAAGTCGTTCAGAGAGAAAATCGGACAAGTCTGGCCAAAAATCGGACAAGTCCAATCTTAGTCAGAAAGGAAAACGGACAAGTCCGCTGGAACACCGGACTAGTCCGGAAAAGTCCAGGGACTCAGCAAATTTTCAAGGATTCATGGAATACCGGACTAGTCCGCACAAAATCGGACAAATCCGAAGTTGTCCAGAGGCAAATATCGGACTAATCCGCAGCAAAAACGGACAAGTCCGTTTTCAGACAGAGAGAAATCGGACTAGTTCTCAGCAAAACCGGACTAGTCCACACTTTCCTACATTTTTAAGTGCGGTTTTGCTCCAAATCAATTTTGACTTGTTCCTCATGTTATGGGTTAATGTTAAACATGTATATGAATGCATGTAGGGCATGATGCATGAAAATGAGGGTGTTACAAACCTACCCCCCTTAAAATGAATCTCGCCCTCGAGATTCGATGCGGAAGAGAAGAGATAGGGAAATTCCTTCTTGAGATCATCCTCTAATTCCCACGTCGCTTCTTTTTCTGTGTGGTGCTTCCATTGAACTTTACACCATCTAATGACCTTGTTCCTTGTGACCCTCTCCTTGGTTTCCAAGATTTTGACCGGTTGCTCGACATACGTCAAATCTTCCTCTAGTTCCAATTCTTCCATTGGCACTTGATCTTCCGGTACCCTGAGACACTTCTTGAGTTGGGAAACATGAAACACATCATGTACGTCTGAAAGATGACCTGGCATCTCCAACTTATATGCTACTTCTCCTCTTTTGTCCAAAATCTTGAATGGTCCAATATAACGAGGTGTGAGCTTGCCTCTTATGTTAAACCTCTTATGACCTCTCATTGGTGACACCTTGAGGTAAACAAAATCTCCTATTTCAAAGGCTAATTTCCTTCTCCTATTATCCGCATAGCCTTTTTGCCTTGATTGGGCAGCCCTCAAGTTTCCACGAATTATTTGGACTTGCTTTTCGGCTTCTTGCAACACGTCCAGACCAAATACTTGAGTTTCTCCTGCCTCATTCCAGAATAAAGGTGTCCTGCACTTCCTCCCATAAAGCGCTTCATATGGTGACATTTTCAAGCTTGCTTGGTAACTATTGTTGTATGAAAATTCTGCGTATGGCAAGCTTTTGTCCCAACTTTTCCCATGCTTTAAAGCACAAGCTCTTAACATGTCCTCCAAAATCTGATTGGTCCTCTCGGTTTGTCCATCCGTTTGAGGATGATATGCTGAACTAAAATTCAACCTCGTTCCCAAAGCATCATGCAATTTTTGCCAAAATCTGGAGGTAAATTGAGAACCTCTATCCGAGACTATCTTCTTAGGGACTCCATGTCGACACGCAATATGCTCCATGTATATTTCGGCCAATCGTGCAGCTGTATACTTGGTCTTCATAGGGACAAAATGAGCTGACTTGGTTAAGCGATCCACAATTACCCAAATCGAGTCATACCCGGACTGAGTACGTGGTAACCCAACTATGAAGTCCATACCAATTTCTTCCCACTTCCATTCCGGAATCTTCAACGGTTGCAATAGTCTGGCTGGCCTTTGATGTTCCGCCTTGACTCGTTGACACACATCACACAATGCAACATATTCGGCTATGTCCTTCTTCATGCTATCCCACCAATAGCAAGTCTTCAAGTCTTTGTACATTTTCGTACAACCTGGGTGAATCGAGTAAGGCGAGTCATGTGCCTCCTTTAATATTGTCTCCCGAATATGCTTTACATTAGGCACAACGATTCTCTTTCCAAGCCATAAGGTACCATGTTCATCTTTATCAAATCTGAATTCTCTCCCTTCTTCGATTCTTTCCTTGATTTCCTTGATCTCCTCATCTGTGGTTTGTGCCTCTCGAATTTCTTGCTCCAAAGCTGGGTTTAACTCCATCATCTCCATCTCGTTTACAAACCCAAGGTTCAACCGTTCAAACTCCTTGCATAACTCGGACGGTAACTCTCGAACTGTAAGTTGATGGCTTACTCCCTTTCTACTCAAAGCATCGGCCACTACATTGGCTTTTCCCGGATGATAGTTGATCCCCAAATCATAATCTTTGATGAGGTCCAACCATCTTCGTTGCCTCAAGTTCAGATCCGTTTGTGTGAAAATATACTTCAAACTCTTATGATCCGTATAAATTTCACACCTATGTCCAGGAATATAGTGTCTCCAAATCTTCAATGCATGTACCACGGCTGCTAGTTCAAGATCATGCGTGGGGTAATTCTGCTCATGTTTCTTCAATTGTCTCGACGCATAGGCGACCACTTGACCTCCTTGCATCAATACACATCCAAGCCCTTGTCTTGATGCATCACAATAGATGTCGAAACTCTTGCTTACATCCGGCAATACCAAAACTGGGGCTGTTGTCAACCGCTTCTTCAACTCCTCAAAACTCTCTTGACAAGCTTGAGTCCATTGGAATGCCTTTCCCTTCATTAGCAACTCCGTCATAGGCTTGGCTATCTTGGAAAAATCCTTGATAAACCGACGGTAATATCCAGCCATCCCAAGAAAACTCCTTATTTCCTTGACGTTTTGCGGTGGTTCCCACTTCAACACATCCCTCACTTTACCAGGGTCAACCGATACTCCTCCTCCTGAGATGATATGGCCCAAAAATGGCACCTCTTTCAACCAAAACTGACACTTGTTGAACTTGGCATACAATCGATGCTCCCTCAATTTTTGCAGCGTAAGCCTCAAGTGTTCCTCATGTTCCTTCTCATCCTTCGAGTAGATCATAATATCATCAATAAACACCACAACGAACTTATCCAAGTACTCCATGAAGACCTTTTTCATGAGGTACATAAAGTAGGCAGGTGCATTTGTCAATCCAAAAGACATCACGATGTACTCATAAGATCCATACTGTGTCCTAAAAGCTGTCTTGGGTATGTCCGATGGTCTAATCTTCATTTGAAAGTATCCCGACCTCAAGTCAATCTTAGAGAAGACACAAGCACCCTTCATCTGATCAAACAAGTCTTCTATGCGTGGCAAGGTGTACTTGTTCTTGATTGTTACCTCGTTGAGAGCTCGGTAATCCACGCACATCCTTTGGGATCCGTCCTTCTTGTCCACAAATAGAACGGGCGCTCCCCAAGGTGAAGAGCTAGGGCGAATAAAACCCTTCTCTAACTGCTCTTGAATTTGTTTCTTGAGCTCCGCTAATTCTATAGGAGGCATCCTATACGGCCTTTTAGCTATAGGTGTAGTTCCAGGTATTAAATCAATAACAAACTCAATGTCTCGATCGGGTGGCATACCTGGCAACTCTTCCGGAAAAACATCCAAAAATTCACACACCACCGGAATCTCCTCAATTGCGACACCGTCCATATGATTCAGCTCTAATTGCTTCGGTGCGGTTTGGGATGCTTCAAATTCTACGGTGATCCCTTCCTCATTAGTCAACTTCACCGTCTTTGTGGCACACTCAATAACTCCATTGTGCTTCCTCAACCAGTCCATACCAAGTATAATATCCAACCCTTGAGAATCTAAAACAATGAGGTTGGCGGAGAAGTCTACCCCCCTTATTCTAAGGCTTACTTTTGGACATACTATATTTGTCCTCATCTCTCCTCCAGGAGACTTAACCAATAGAGTAAACTTCATATGAGAGATAGGCAAACTATACTTGGCAACATACTTCGATGCAATGAATGAATGCGATGCTCCAGAATCAAATAACATAGTCGCGGGGTTGGAGTTGGCGATAAACATACCAATGACCACGTCATCCGCTTGTTGGGCATCCTCCGTAGAGACATGGTTCACGTTACCACGAGCAAAGTTCTGCTGTCCACAGCTTCCTTGTGGCTGTCCTCCATTAGGTCTTGGGTTTTGCCTCGATGCATTGCTTCCTTGACCAAGGCCCGACTTAGGACATTGATGCGCTAAGTGTCCAGCTTATCCACAGGTATAACACTTCTTAACTCCACCAGAATTATTGGGACGAGTTTGGTTTTGAACATTTGCAGCAGGAAAATTAGCACGAGGCTCATAGGGCATTGGAGGCCTAGATGCTTGCATAACAGGGCGCTGCTGCACAAACTGAGTTGGGCGCGGTGCATAACCAGGGCGCTGAGCAGGAATAGAGGAGTTGTAATGAGGCGCGTTGGGCGGCGCAAAGCGAGGGCGCACATTACTTCCTTGTTGCTGTCCTTGATATGGCGCCTTCCTCTTGATTTCTTGCTCCATCTCACGGATCTTGTTCTCAACCACAATTGCTTTGTCCACAAGCTTCTGGAAATTGACATAATCACAGTTGAGCAATTGCACTTGGATCGTATTGTTCAATCCCCTCATGAACAAGTATTGCTTCCGGCTGTCCCGGCTAACATCCTCAGGCGCATATCTTGAGAGTTGAGTGAATTTATTGAGATATTCACTCACGCTTGATTTTCCTTGTCTCAAGTTCTCAAATTCTTGCCTCTTCAAGATCATAACACCTTCCGGCACATAATGAGAACGGAAACTCTCCTTGAATTCCGCCCAAATAATTCTCTCTTGGTTCTCATGAGCATTGCAATAAGAATCCCACCAATCTGCAGCTGCTCCAACGAGTTGATGAGAAGCAAATAGCACCTTCTCCCGGTCACTGCATTGGACAATGGCTAGCTTCTTCTCCACGGACTTGAGCCAATCATCCGCATCCATAGGGTCTGCGGCTTGAGCAAAGGTTGGCGGCCTAGTCCTCATAAACTCTCCCAATCGGTTATGAGGAGGTGGGGGTGGCGGTGGAGGCATGTGGGGCTGATTGTTGATATTGCCAGCCTGCAGCTGTCCCATTGTTTGTATCATGGTCTACATGAGCTGGTTTTGCATAGCCAGTAGCTGCTCAATATTGATAGCTCCATGAGCAGGTCCTTGTCCATTGTTGTTCTGAGGCACTCCATTGTTCTCCTCTTCATCATTGCCATCCCTCTGGTTGCGAGTCCTCACCATCTGAAGAAAAGCAGTAGGTAAGAATTAGAAAATGCCCCAACTATATGCATCATGGGATATGAAACTAAACAACTAGCTACACTAGCCTAGGTGGACATGGTAATGCTAAAGCATCCCAAAATCCTCTATTAAGCACACAAGCAACCAATATATATAGCAAACAGCACTCCAAGCAAAAACACATCGATTCCTGAGTGCTCCTATGTGCTCTAAAGTGTCCATTCTATCTAGGCTGCATCCTACGGTCAACCTGTGGCTCTGATACCAATCTGTGACGCCCGGTTCCGAAAATGAACCAAGCTAACGCATATGTGTGCCCAGGATGTTCATCACACATACACGAGTGCAATCACAAAAGAGTATACATAAAATTACCACAAGACAAGATTAGTTAACCAAATTTTATTACACAACCAGATTATCCTTGAATACAAGCTCTAATGAATATTAATGACAAGTTCAACTAATGCAGCGGAAATAAACTAATTAAGCAACTAAGCAAACTAAGCATAAGCAACAGGGTATATATGCGCAACTCCAACCAACACCACAGGCAAAGCTGACTGTAGACACGGCCTAGAACTCCGCATTATCACCATTAAACTCCCAATCCTGACCTACAACTGTTGGGGTGGGGATTGCAAGAGTGAGTACATGTCGTACTCAGCAAGTGTGGAAAGTATGACATGTGGCTGATTCAAATGACGACAATAATAATGGTAAAGTGCTGAAAAGTACATTAAAACATTTGAAAAGCAATATAGTATAAGTATGTGAAGTAATCCCAACATAATCACGAGTAATACCATAATACCAAACTGAATTCATTACCATCATCAATAATTCCAGATTTCACCATCGTCAATAACCATATTCAATACCAGAAATTAACCCGTAACCATCCGTAACCATTACCAAACCATAACCATCCCAAATTCCAATTTCCCTCTAATCATGGAAGTTGTCCAGGTGCTCATAACCGGAAGCACGGCTATCATGATAGTTTTAGTTAACACTCTGCAGAGTTTGTACCTCTTTACCCACGTGTTCATGATTTCATCACCTTTCGGCGACTAAGAATCTCCCTTATGCCCAAGACCCGTCGGTCATATTACACACTTCCGTTGGTGTGTGGCCAAGACATCACAAAATAGCCTTTACAAAGGGATTACTAGCCTATTTAGACCCCACTGAGGTTTCACCGGTGGCGATGTCTCCCGCAGAGCACATCTTCAACCAAGGGCCCTCTCTTGAGCCATTCGGATCCCAGGGTATTCCCACCAATCATCAACAAACCCAATCCGACTATCCCTTCCCCGAGCATCCACAATAGTCCAAACAACACTAGCAAAGCCCTAATTAATCAGCTACGCCGCACCCATAACTTGGCCTCGTGGTGGCACTGTAGTCCTGGCTTATTCTCGCATGAACCGGTCCTTAGATCTAAAGCAAGCAAACCACCATAACATCCAACCCATCCACGTACCAGGCTTGCTTAGATCATCCATTACCATACCATGTTTAACCAGTTCATGTTAACCATAATCTCATCCATGCATAATTAAATTGAGTGATATAGTTGTTTCCCATCCCAGTTGATTAAGCGAAGCAAAAAGGTAAAAATCCTTCCCGACTCTCTACCATAAATTCCAGGTGACAAGGGTGGTTTAGCAAATCTAGTAAACTTCCTACCATAGGATTTCCCATCAATTTGACACAAGCATGCAGTTTTGCAAACAAAACATTTATTTTAAAACAGGATCAATATGCTTCAAGGACACTTGCCTTGCTCTTGCTGTCGATTAGGGTCAAAGCCTTCAAACTCTTGATGCTGTAGATCCTCCGTGGCACTCTCTAGCGCAAACCCGTCTAATCCACACAATAAACATACAAGACAAGAAACACAATCAAAAAGTGCACAAATATTACTCAATATGTCATGACATGCATGATTGATGCAATGCAAGGTAGAACTTGTCACTGGATTGCTTTTAATGATCACTAACTAACTCTAATAGATTTTAACAAGTTTATACAGGTTTGGATTCGATTAGATCAAATTTTAGAACCAATTCAACACAATGTAACCAGGAAGATCGGACTAGTCCGCTAGGGACCGGACAAGTCCGCACTTGACGAGATGAGCAGATTAGGGTTTTCTAGATCGACGTGAATTTGGAGATTAGGGGTTGAATTCGCATAAGGACAAGAGAATAGAAGGTATACCAGGTGTTTAGAACTCCAATGAACCAAGAAACTTGGAGGTAACACTTGGATCTTGATGATCTAGGGTTGGTGATGAACTTGGAGATGAATTGGTGGTGAAGGATGAAACTTGGTGGAGATCTTGATCCTCCTTCGTTTCCTCCTCTTCTTCTTCTTGTTTGGGATCTCCTCCTCCCTCCTTGATGGTGGCTCCCCACGAACTAGGGTTTGGGTGGGTGGAAAAGTGGCAAACAGATGTCCAACCAAGGGGTGGGGTTGTTTATATAGAGGTGGAGGCTAGGGTTAGATGGATTTCGAGTTTTGGGATGAGTAGAGGCCGGTTTAGAGTCCCACATGGGCTCTAAAAGAGTTGGGCACGACGTCCCTAGGCCCACTTGACGTGAAACCCAAGAAACAAGTCGTAAAACAAAAGGTCAATCTCGGAGTCACAAAATATCAGACAAGTCCGGACAGGACCGGACTAGTCCGAAGTCGTTCAGAGAGAAAATCGGACAAGTCTGGCCAAAAATCGGACAAGTCCGATCTTAGTCAGAAAGGAAAACGGACAAGTCCGCTGGAACACCGGACTAGTCCGGAAAAGTCCAGGGACTTAGCAAATTTTCAAGGATTCATGGAATACCGGACTAGTCCGCACAAAATCGGACAAGTCCGAAGTTGTCCAGAGGCAAATATCGGAGTAATCCGCAGCAAAAACGGACAAGTCCGTTTTCAGACAGAGAGAAATCGGACTAGTCCTCAGCAAAACCGGACTAGTCCGCACTTTCCTACATTTTTAAGTGCGGTTTTGCTCCAAATCAATTTTAACTTGTTCCTCTTGTTATGGGTTAATGTTAAACATGTATATGAATGCATGTAGGGCATGATGCATGAAAATGAGGGTGTTACATCTCAACAACTCATCATCGCTCACAACCTTGCTGGGGGGAAGTCCAAGTTCCATCGCTGCAAAGTGGAGCAACAGTGGGAGCGCAGCGCAAGGGATCAAGCGGAGAACTCTATGGCAAGAAAAGATCGATGCGTAAGAGTTCTTCCACCTTGCAACGCCTTTTACTTTATTAAGGCTCCACAACGCTTGGATGGCAACTACATTTGGACTACAATCACGCTTCGCAAAGTTACCTCGTCAATAACAAGGGGGCCTGAGTTCACGTTGTTAAAAAAGTCGCACCAGGTGAACCATTGTCATGATGAGAAGTTGGAAGCCCGAGGGTGGCGACCTGATAGGGCTACAAAGATTGTACTGGGAACTGATACAAAAATCATATAGGGAACCGGCTTCCTTCAATTTCGTGGGATCAGCACGTCGTGTATCTCACCTACCAATTCAAGAAGGGTCGCGTGTCCCAAAGGGAAGCCTGAAGCAGCAATGCAGGAGAGATAATGGCACCCCCTCTGCCATCGAAAACCTCATAATCTCACCAAATGTGGGTCCAGAGGCCACTGTTGATACCCTGCATACATGGTATCCCTTTGTACCAGAAGAATACATATCGAGTTTCACCTTCCAGTATTGTGGACTTCTGTAGGCAACACGTGTCCCGCAGTGCCAGACCTGCCCCCCCTCCTTACGGTAGCTCTGGTACTGCCACATGTCCCTCAGTGCCGGACCTGCCCCCTCCATAGGGTGGCACCGGTGCTGCCACGTGTCACGGGGCACCAGACCTACCCCCCCATGACAGGGGAAGCTCCAGTACTGCCACGTGTCCAGTAGCTCCAGACTTGCCTTCCCGCAGAGGGTAGCTTTGACCTGCCACGTGTCACACGCTCGGACCTAAGTCTGCAATGGAAGGACAACGGGATCCCCAACGGCGCATATATTCAAGGGCTACCAATTGTCCGTTACAAGTCCTAATTAATACGTCATTAATGCTATATTAATGACGTACGATCAGAGGACTGTCAAGACCGGTAAGGGCTGCCATTAAGGCACATTATCACACTATTAACCACCCTTAACACCCGTAATCGTGTATATGGCGGTTATTACAGTCGGGGCCACCTGTCAGGCAAGCGTGCACACTATAACAGCCAGTCCTTAGCATAAAAAAGGTTTGCGCTGCACGGCAGAACTCAACCTCAATGAATCTTGAGTCATCCACACTCATACAATACACAAACACCCCGTGGAGTAGGGTATTACGCTCAGGTGGCCTAAACCACGTAAAAATCCTTTGTGGTCACCCTTGTTCTTGATCTTGATTAGCGCCCCGTCTAAATACGAACCTCTGTGGAGTACTTATTAGTAGTACCGGGGGAAGTGTCTTAGTCTACACTTTGAAAGCTGCCAAATTGGACCACCTCTGTGAGACCTATGTGTGCCAAATACATTGTCTATGACGATAAAAGTTATGAATACTGCCAAAACACCCGTCTCAACAAGGTCCGTCTCTAGGTCCGAGCTCTTGCAAGGTCTGACAATAGGTCCTACTTGTTTTAGGTAGCTCCGGAAAGGTCCGACGTAAGGTCCAATTTATTTGCCTAGGTCCGACTTCTTTGGCTAGGTCCAACTTCTTTGTCTAGGTCCGACTTGCTATGGCTAGGTCCTACATGTTTTTGCTAGCTCCGGCACTAGGTTTGACTAGCTTTGGTAAGCTCCAGCACTAGGTCTGACTAGCTTTGGTTAGCTCCGACGCTAGATCCTGCTAGCTTTAGTAAGCTTCGTTTCAATGTCCAATTAGCTTTGGCAAAGTCCGGTGCTAATCTGCAATGGTTTTGCTTTTACCTTGAAATGTTTCAAACTTGCTTTACACTTATGGAAAGTTTGATTAGTGTTCTTTTACTAAGTTTTTTATGCGTTATGGCTCATATCATTTTGCTATGGTTTGCAACATGCTTATGTGAGGTGCTCACGTAAGGTGTTGTGGTTATCGAAACTAACGAGAGTCAAGTCAAGGACTTGTGCTTGGAAGTATTGGTTTTTTATCCATGTGCAGATGTTGCTTGAGTTCAAAACATGGCTGGTGATGGTATCCATTGAACTAGTCTTAGGGAGAAGATGAGGTTCAACAACCAAGTTCAGAAGGAGTTGTGGTTGAGTTGATCAGGAGGTTGCACAACATGTTTGAATCAAGAAAAATGCATATAAAGGTATTGTGGATGTTGTTGGAAGATGTTTGCACGTGTGCAAGGAGTGCATGGACGAGGTTGCATGGTTCCAAGGCGTGATGAAGATAAGTGGACGTAAAGAATTGGTCGGAAAGGTCCAACCGACTAGGTAATGGACTCAGGCTGCGGATGAATGTTTGACTCAAATATGGAAAGATTTGAGTTGGTTACGTTAGGATTTCATGGTGAGCACGAAGTTGAGTTGTTTTAGGAATGTGGGATACGTTTCTAAGGTGTTTGGAAGTCTTAAGGTTGCTTCTCTCTGTGTATAGAAGAGTCTTGAGCAGTTATGGAAAGTTTCGGTGGAAATTGAGTAGGATACGAGCAATAAGGTGTTTGGAAGTATTAAGGTTGCTTCTCTCCATGTATAGAAGAGTCTTGAGCAGTTATGGAAAGTTTCGGTGGAAATTGAGTAGGATACGAGTCCTAGTTTGATTTGGGCTGGCCTCATGGCTGGTTATATAAGCAAGAGAGGCCAGAGCTCTTGGTGCATGGATTTTGTACTATTCATCTTGTGTTCTATTGAATAAAGATCATAGTTTAAAGGAACTTTTGTGCCTTGTTCGTCCGACTTGTTTCAGACAAGTTTTTCTTGTCGAATTTCTGCACAACACTATCTTGCTTCAGTGGTTTTATCATAAATCAAATCTAATTAATGTGATTCTTTTTGAGTTGTCTTCACAACTTGATTATCTACCATCTGTGAAACTTTCACAGTAATTGGATTTGTGGTTTATGATCTACATTAGTTTCCTTGCAGTGTTACAGATCTGATTTTTCGCGGGTAAACAGATTGACTTTCGTTCGATCTTTCGATCGTAACTTGAGTTTTTATCGATGAATTTTCGTTATTCTTGTTGTGACGTCCTTGTTACTTGATTATCCACAGTATATACTGGTTTTGTCACTACTGATCACATTTAGATTAGTTGCACACATGATTTCTTTAACAGATCAATTTTCTGTCGAGGGGTTTTCGTTGCTTCCGCTAAAAAAGTTGTAATATACCATTCACCCCCCTTTGGTAGCTTTTCACATGCTCTTCGATCCTAAATTGGTATCAGAGCCACGGTACTCTAATCTTTGTGATTTGCACGTGTTTTTGACTAATCATCATAGAGAAATACTCCGCAAAACCTTGTGTGTTTAGTGGTATTGTTTTTCAGGTTTGGAAGGCACGTATGGAAGCTTTCATCCAGGCGCAAGGATTTGCAATATGGCAAAAGGTGTATAAGCCTTATGAAGTGCCGTCAAACAATCAAATTACGGCTACAAATATGAGAGATGTCGACAACAACAACAACAAGGCTCGAAACATGATCATACAAGGATTAACTCAAAGCGACTTCGATCATGTTGCTCACCTCTGATCTGTATATGATGTTTGGAAATCTCTATGTGATTACCACGAAGGATCCAACACGATCAAGGAGGTAAGGCAAGACATGTTCAAAAAGGAGTACATGCGCTTTGACATGCAACCAGGTGAGTCCATCAGTGACCTCTTTGCTCTCTTTAATAAAATTCTCAGCAACTTGCATAGCGTCAACGTTTTTTCTCAGATGCTGAGAATGCTAGGAAATTACTAAGTGCATTAGACGTGTCAATTTGGGAGATGAAAGTCACATCTATTCGTGAATCTACTGTCATGAGTACACTTACTTTGGATGTTCTATATTCTAAATTCAAAACTCATAAAATTGACATAATCTCACGTAAGAACCCCAGCAAGTCTCTTGCATTTGTTTGTCAACGTGACATGACTAGCTCCGACCAATCTTCATCTTGTGGAACACTTGCTTTATTGTCCTCTCTAACCCTTGAACAGATTGAAAAGTTTCCATAAGAAGAACTGACACTCATCTCTACTCGGTTCTTAAAAGCATTGTAAAATGTGAGAACTAGAAGGAGAGGGAATGTCGGACCTCAACAATGCTTCGAATGTGGTAAGGCAGGTCATTTTCACATGGATTGCACTAATCTTTCAGGTACTACATCTCAAGATGAAAAGCAAACAAGGAGGAAGCACTCCTCTACAAACAACAACAAGAAAAAGAAAGGTTTTACAGGACGCCAATTTGTAAATATATTTATCTTCGCACTTCAAGAACTTGGCTCGAGTGATGTGGACATCGGAAGTGATGAAGATGAAGATGATTTGGCAAACTTTTGCTTCATGGCGGGAAAGTCAAGATCAAGTATGGAGTAGGCGGAACACAACAGTGACAATGAAGAAGTATGTCCTACTTGCAAAGAAATGTGTGATGCTATTTCTCGTGCCACTGTTATAGCTAAGAAAAAGGAAAAAAATCTTAGGGACAATGCTATTAAAATTGAGTTACTAGAACCTAAAATTAATCGTTTGAAATCTTTGATTCCTAGTGATGATTTTTGTTCCTCATGTGATTTAATATATAATAAATGGTCCTCTCTAAGAAGTGCACACACCTCCATACTTGATAAACTTGAGTTACAGATTGAAAAGGACAGAGAGCTTGCTGCACATAATGATAAAAACTTGAAAGATGCTAGCTGTTCTACAATTGATTTGCTTTGTTCTACTTGTGATGATCTTCATAAGAACCTACAAGATGCTATGAATAAGATTTATTGAACATTGCTTTACGTTCTCATGAAGTTAAATATTATTCTAATTGCAAATTAAAAAGAAAAACTTCATGTGAAAATTGCCTTGATATGTCCAATGAACTTGATGACATGCATAGGATATTAGATTGGTTTTGTAATGCAAATAAGAACCTAAACTTTCTGTTGAATTCTTCTAAATCTTGCAATAATAAATCCGGTTTAGGTTTTGATTCTCATGCTCATGCTACAACACATCCACCTAAAATTGTGAAGTCATTAGGAAGTGGTTTGATTAAAACAGTTCCTAAACAAAAATAAGTGGTTTTCAAATCTGCGGGATTGTTGTCTCATTCGGTTGCTAATAAACATGTTATTTGCTCATCTAGACATGAACACAAAGTTAAATTTCATTGTATCTACTGTGATAAAGATGGTCATGTTATAGATTTTTGTTATAGACTAGTAAACAACATAAAAAGGAAAGAATGCAATCTAGATCTCATAACTCTCATTAAAAATTTGCCGCACATGTTGAACCGAATGTTAGGAACTTGCAACCTACTGTAATGAGTCGAAGACATGCAAAGGTGGCTCCCAAACCTACTGTTTCTCGTGTTACACATGTAACACCTCGTAGGTCAGTAGTTGGGCACAAGAATTCTCAAAATTTGGCTCATAAACCTGCTGTTTTATCTCAGCTTTCGCGTGTCATTCCTGCTGGACGTCGTGTGACTCAGTACTGGATTCCTGAATACCTTTTTACTAACCCCAGTGTTGAGTCATCGACGTATTGTGCTTCTATGTAGGTTACTCGCTTGAGGAAGGAGAACATTTGGATTGTGGATTCAGGTTGCTCACATCACATGACCGGTAACAAAGAATGGTTCTCCTCCCTCTCTTTTTGTGTCACGTGTAGAGAATGTTACTTTTGCCAATAATTCTTCAACTCCTATAATTGCTAAGGGTTCAGTTATGATAAATGGTCACTGCACTTTGAAAGATGTGGCACTTGTCAAAAATTTGAAATACAACTTGCTTTCTGTTTCACAATTGCTAGATGAAAATATGGAAATTATTTTCACTAAAAAATGCTGCAAGGTTGTAGATTCAAATAGTGAGCTTATTTTTAACATGTCTCAGTCTGGAAGAGTTTTTAAAGCTGATTTTGATATATCATCCTCTAAGCATAGGTGCCTAATTGCAAATGAATCGAAGGACATATATTTTTGGCATCGTAGACTTGGTCACGTAGGCTTTGACCAGCTAACGCGAGTTAGTGCTCTTGATCGCATACGTGGGCTGCCAAAGCTTAAAGGGGACAAAGAAATTGTGTGATCTTCTTGTAGACATTCTAAGATGGTTGCGGATTCATATGATCCTCTCACAATGACCATGACAACTAAACTGGGTCAACTTTTGCACCTTGACACTGTAGGACCTTCACGTGTTTAGTTCTTCGAAGGTAAATGGTATGTTCTTGTGATTGTTGATGATTTTTCTAGATGCTCTTGGGTTTAATTTATGGCATCTAAGAATGAAGCTTTTAGTCACTTTATAACTTTATTTCTTAGATTATCAATTGATCACCCAGAATCCTTAAAAGCAATTATAAGTGATAACAAAACCGAATTTAAAAATCAATCGTTTGATCACTTTTGTGCTAAAAATGGAATAGATCATCAATTTTATTCACCTTATGTACCTAAACAAAATGGTGTTGTAGAGAGAAATAATAGAACCTTAGTTGAGATGGCTAGGATTATGCTTGATAAATATAAAACTCCTAGAAAATTTTGGGCAGATGCAATTGCAACCGCTTGTTATGTCTCAAATCGTATTTTCTTGCATGCTAAGCTAGGAAAAAGTCTATATGAACTTCAGTTTGGACATAGGCCTAATGTCACGCACTTTTGGGTCTTTGGTTGTAAATGCTTTGTTAAGAAATATGGTAATCTTGATAAATTTGAAGCTAAATCTGTTGATGGCATGTTTTTTGGTTATCCATCTCATACTAGAGGATACCGTGTGCTTTTACTTCACACTAACAAAATTGTGGAGACTTGTGAGGTTCCTTTCGATGAAGCTAGCCCAGGTACTAGCTCTAATATTGTAGGTCCAAATCCATATCCGCGGGAGAAGAGTATTATAGTCGAAGAATACGAAGAAGTCGTGTTGCTGCCCGAAAATTCAGAAGCAAATGACATTGATCAAACTGCTGATTTTGCACCACAACCTTCACCAACAACTACTGCAGCTGGTACAGATTGTCCTCAAGCCACAAGTTCTTCGATCTGTGATGAACATGAAGAACAAGGAGCTTGTGAAGTGTCTACACCCCTCTGAATCCTCGAAAGTCATCCTCCACAACAAATCATTGGGAGCTTGCACGAACGAGTCACACGGTCCAGGTTTTGCGATCCAAACTCTCACACTCATTCTTCTTTTGTTGCTTCTTTTGAACCCAAAGATATATCATACGGACTCACTAATGAATCTTTGATTATTGCCATGCAAGAAGAGTTAGAAAATTTTGAAAGAAATGATGTTTGGAAACTTGTACCTCCACCTCAAGGTCACACTTTAATTTGAACTAAATGGGTGTTTAAAAATAAACAAAGTGAGGATGGGGTTGTGGTTAGGAATAAGACTAGGTTGGTTGCTCAAGGTTTCACACAAATTGAAGGTCTAGATTTTGATGAAACTTTTGCTCCTGTTGCTAGGTTAGAAGCCATAAAAATTTTGTTAGTGTTTGCTGCATCTAAAGGTTTCAAGTTATATCAAATAGATGTTAAACGTGCTTTTCTTAATGGCTACATAGATGAGGAGGTTTATGTCAAGCAACCACCGGGTTTTGAAACTCCATATTTTCCTAATCACGTTTACAAACTGTCCAAAGCCTTGTGCGGTCTCAAAAAAGCCCCTAGAGCATGGTATGATAGGTTAAAAACATTCTTACTTGAGAAGGGGTTTACCATGGGAAAGGTTGATAAAACTCTTTGTGTGCTTAAGAATGGCAATGACTCATTATCCGTTCAACTGTATGTGGATGGTATTATCTTTGGTTATGCTTCTCATGATCTTGTGTCCAAGTTTTCAGCTATGATGAGTTTAGAATTTGAGATGAGTATGATGGGAGAACTACGTACTTTTTGGGGCTGCAAATAAAGCAAACCAAGGAAGGTACCTTTGTGCATCAAACAAAGTATAGAAGATACCTTCTTAAGCGCTTCAACATGGACAAAAGCAAGCCTCTTCGGACGCCAATGGGTACAACAACGACACTTGAACTTGATGAAGATGGTGAACCCGTGGATCAAAAAAGAATATAGAAGCATGATCAGATCACTTTTGTACCTCACGACATCAAGACCGGACATACATATCGCTGTTGTGTGCATGATTTCAAGCTTCCCCACGTGCTTTACATCGTCAAGCCATCAAAAGAATTCTCAGGTACTATTGATGGTCCTTCAGTGGCATATTTAGACTATCAAATCACCTTATAATGTGCACAAAAGAAAAACACAACGTAGTGGTAGGGTTAAAAAACTAACCAATTCCACAAGTGTTGATGTTTATTTATATGCAGATGAATTTAGACACAAAATACCAAGACCTACAGGGAGTAATCCATAAAAATCTGATTTCGATGAATCAAGCGATGCCACATGTCACCGCATGGATCAAATGGCCCACATACAGAAGTATCCGAGACCATCAAACGGTGTAGCACCCATATCATGGAATGGGACCCACCTGTCAGTCACCTGGAGGAAGAACTGGCCGTTTGGAGCCAGGACCAGGTCGGCCGACCCCCCCCCCCCCCCCCCCCCTAGCTGGCCGACTAGATCCTGGTGCCAAATGCGGTCAAAGGCCACGTGATGGCTCCTCCCAGCTTGAAGAAGTCATGGGTGACTGATTCGCGCGCAATAGGTGGCGGGAACCGACCCTTCTCCCCCCTATAGATAGAACACCACACCTCACTTCACACACACACTAAAAGTTGAGAATAGAATACCACTCCAAAGGTTTAGAGTAGTTCTAGAGGGTGCCAAGTAGAATGAGAGTGTGATGATATCATGCACTTTATAATTGCACCTACAAACATGACACAATATTTATTTGTTTGGGATCATGGATCAAGTTAATGTGCACTCTTATTTGATGGACAAGATCAATATGGCGCACTATGTCGTTCACCACCTTGGCCTCCTCCATTCATGCATACAAAAAGATTTGATGACATTGCACATTTGGACCAACGCATGAGAGAAGATGAACGTGAATTGAGGATGAATCCAATTCAAAAAGGGGAGGATGATGAGGAGATCACTTCAATGGATACAAACAACACTCCATTGAACATACAAGATGCAATCAATATAGTTCATACACAACAATTAATTTCAGAGGTGAGCTTGGTCTTATATGTTTCCTTATATATTTTTGAGCATAGATTACTACCTCACGATTTAATTGTGATTAGGATCCATGGAGAGGTTCAAGGAGTACTTGGAGGAAGTATTAGGGACGTGGAGGACCAGAGAATTCGTTCAAAGAAGATGGAAACCGAGCCAAACTCAAAATCGTGTCCAACTCGGAGTACAGGAGTAGTTCGCACTAAAACGGACGCCCAGGACACATACGATCTCCGTTTTTGACGTTCTACATATGCATGGAAAGGGGAGAGGATAAAATTTCCAATGATTTTGGTTCTATGTCAAAACTCCTTCGGAGTCCACAGGAATATTTAAAACAAAATCGAGTTCAGAATCTGTCAGGGTGTTGCGCCACCATATTGGCCCATTGGGCCTTGTATCAAGTATGCATCTCTTATTTTCGTATCTTAGGGTTAGGTTACGACCCCATCACCCCCTTGTACGTCCTCTCACATATATATACTCCATAGTATCCACCACAAACAATTGGGTTTTGCTTAGATTAATCTGTTATACACAGTTTCACCGTTCATCAGTTTGTAAGACCCCAACTTAGCAATTCAGATTGCTTCTACCTTGTTTTTGCTTGTGTTCTCGATTGCACTTGTAGGGATTAGCCTTCTTGGCGAGGTCAATCATATGAAGCACAGTTGATAACCAACGAAGCAGTAGTGTAGTGATTGCAGGGGTTTTTCGTGTTGTACTCGAGAGCCTCGAATCATCAATGTCGAGGTCTCCATCAATCGACTTACCCATTATCTATCGGAAGATCGGGACTCATATTACTCATCAATTGGTATCAGATTTCCAGGTTGCCCATTAGGTAATTCATCTATCTTTTCGATTTGTTTGTTTTTCATACCTAGAGTCCACAAAAAAAAGGCCACAAAAAACTTGTAGTTTAGTAGATCTACTCATCACTTTGTCCAAACCACCATTAAGTCTTTGCAACTTTGTTATTCAGTTTGGTTTTGTTGAGTTTGTGTCTGTGGTTGAGTCATATTTCTGGTTTAGAAGTGTTTTTGGTCTTAATTTGAGTTTTTCATTGTGTTGATTCATCCTTTTGAATCACGTCATCACTTCCAGATTAGATTCATCTCTATCCAGTATAGTATTTTCATCATATCTCACTCATATGAACTCGGATTTTGGTATTCTTGTACTTCCTGGAAATCTTAAGAAGTTTTCTATAATTTTCGTATTCACCAGTTTCCCAGAAAATAAAGTTATCGGGGTCAAAATTGCATTAGATCCGAATCTATTATTAACCTAGAAATTTTGAACAGTCTGTATTTTGTGGGCAATATCTCCTACTGTTCTGATCCAAAATAGGTCTTCCATATACTGAAGTTAAAGAGGAGAGATAGATATATAATCTTGCTGTTGAAAGTTTTTAGATTTGAAGCCTCTAAGTGTGCCTATATGTCTTTGGACGATTGAGCAGAAATTTGTGATAGACTCACGAGATATCTTTGATTGCTTTTCATTGTGTCCTTCTATTGCAACACATTTTGAAAAAAAAACAGAAAAAAGAAAAAGGCAAGTGCAAAACATGATACAAAAGCTGCAAAAAAAAGGAGAAAAAAACAACAAAAAAAATAGAAGTGCTTGCATTCTTTGTGTCATCTAGTTTTGTCTCATGTCTTGCTAGTTTGAACTGCTAGGAACACATTTAGGCCAGCAACATTGACAAGTACTTTGGACACTTATTCAACTTTACTATCTGATTGCATTGTTGTTAATCCTTGATACATATAAAGTGACATCCAAGCTACACCTTACTCTTGAGCAGAATCGATACACCTTTGTAATCATCCCACGCTTCATTGGTTTCTTCATACCAGCCACCGTTTGCCACCTGCAGTGTCGATAAGAACACTTGTAAGAGCATGGTAAGACGCTTGAGAGTGTGTGATTACACTTCCACATTGCCATTATCCTTTGTAGTTTATAGGGATAACATATTTTTTGTTGTCTTCTGTTTGCTACTAACAATGTCACGTAAAAAGCAAGAATCATGCATTATATGCTGAGATGATTGACATGATGAAGACGGTGATGGAGTTGCTCACTAAGAATCAAACATCAACAAAGGGTTCACATGACATTCAGACCATCTTTACAAATCCTTCCATAGAAATTAATTACATTCTCCCATCTCTTCCTTCTTATGATGGTTTTGCTTACGATGAATATATTGCTTGGGATATAGAGTTGGATAAAGTTTTTGGACAATGTCATATGTGTACAAGGAGAAAGATTAGAAATTTTGCAAGTGCATTAGTAGATTGTGCATTAACTTGGTGGAACAATTTAAATGAATTAGAAAAACCTCGAACATGGAAAGAAACAGAAATTCTTATGCGAGAAACTTTTGCTAATGTATCTATGTGCAAAGAAGAAATTCAGCAATTTGAGGAGCTGGTCCTTGTTGTACATCCTCCTGTGGCTAATCTTTTGCAGGACAATGTAGAAAGGAATGCAGCTGGCGCAAAAGAAAATGAGGTGATACACAATTTTTGTGAACTTTCATATTTATCCATTCATATTTCACCAACAATTACTGCTGAAAATGAGAATGAAGGTAATGCACCTGATACCACACTTATCGATGTTGAGAAGTTTTTGAATGTCTCAAATTTTTCTCTCAATCATTCTGTTGGACAACAACAACTCGAGGAGCCTTTTCTGAAAACACCATTATACCTAGTTGATTTTCCTACTGATTCTTACAGTAAAAATGAGTTGTATGCTGACAATTATATTGTACCGATGCTAGAACAAGTCAATGAATTTGATACTTTATTACCCACTTGTGCTGAAAGTAAGAATTTGATTCCAAATACTTGTGAAAATGATGAACTGAAATTGTTGTCTTCTCTAAATACCTTAGGATATAATGAATTTGACACTCTTTGTGATCTAGATATCGTAGAGAGGATAATATTTTCCCAATCTGAATTGCCTTTGTTAAGTAGAAATATTTTTCATGCTATAGGCAACTATGAAGATAGTGGTATAGGTGGCCAACAGGCCGTGCCGGGCTGGCCCGGCTCGAGCCCGGCCGGACTTGTGCCTTAAAAACTTGGGCCCAGCACAGCCCAGAAAAAAATCGAGCCGTGCCGGGCCGGCGCACGGGTCAAGGAACCAGGACCAGACACGGCCCGGATCCATTTTAAGCATGTCGGGCTGTGCCAGGTCAGGCCGTCCCGTAGCCTATTTTAGTTAAAAAATATAATAAAAATAATAGAAAATTCACTATTCAGGCCTAAACGGGTCATGCCGGGCCTTGCCACCCGGCGGACCAATTGTGCCAGACCTAATCGGGCCGTGCCGACAAGCCCAACGGGCCGGAGATCCAGGCCCGAGCATGGCCTGTGTCGTGCTTTGGGCCGGCCCGGGCCCGATTTTTTCGGGTCGGGCCGTGCTCGTAGCCGGCCATTTTTGTCGTGCTTCGGGCTGACCCGTTTGGCCTAGCCCATTTGGCCACCTCTAGATAGTGGTGAATTTATGGTGCATAAGTTTACATATGTTCCAATGTACAAGCTCCTTTTGTGCTACAACAACATGATAAAGTAAATAAATGCACTAATACTAATAATGCCTTGTCAAGTTTTTCTAGTATTTTTTTTCTTGCAGCGGAGACAACAAACAAAAGAGAAGCATTGTCCGTTGCGGTTGTGCAATATGGATAGCGCTCATACTATCCCCAAAAGTCTCTTTCCTGGACATATGAGGAAGCCGAGGACGGCATGTCATAAAGAAGGGGAGAATGATAAGATCATGCATGTTATCATTGCACCTACAAACATGACACAATGTTTATTTGTTTGGGATTCTGGCTCAAGTGAATGTGCAGTCTTATTTGATGGACAAGATCAATATGGTGCACTATGTCGTCCACCACCTTGGCCTCCTCCATTCATGCATACAAAAAGATTTGATGGCATTGCACATTTGGACCAACACATGAGAGAAGATGAACTTGAGTCGAGGACGACTCCAATTCAAGAATGGGGGGATGATCTACGGATACAAACAACACTCCATTGAACATACAAGATGCAATCAATAGAGTTCATACACAACAATTAATTTAAGAGGTGAGCTCGTTCTTATATGTTTCCTTATATGTTTTTGAGCATAGATTGCTACCTAATGATTTAATTGTGATTAGGATCCATGGAAAGGTTCAAGGAGTACTTGGAGGAAGTATTAGGGACGTGGAGGACCAGAGAATTCGTTCAAAGAAGATGAAAACCGAGCCAAACTCAAAATCGTGTCCAACTCGGAGTCTAGGAGCAGTTTGCACTAAAACGAGCGCCCATGACGCATCGATCTCCGTTTTGGATGTTCTACATATGCACAGAAAGAGGAGAGGATAAACTTTCCAATGCCGCTGGTCCCATGTCAAAACTCCTGCGGAGTCAATAGGAATATTCGAAACAAAATCAAGTTCGAAATCTGTCAGGGTGTTGCGCCATCATATTGGGCCATTGGGCCTTGTATCAAGTCTACATCTCTTATTTTCGTGTATTAGGGTTAAGTTACGACCGCAACAACCCCTTGGACGTCCTCCCATCTATATATACTCCATAGTAGCTGCCAAAAACAATTGGGTTTTTCTTAGATTAATCTGTTATACACAGTTTCGCCATTCATAGGTTTGTGAGACCCCAACTTAGCAATTCAGATTGCTTCTAACTTGTTATTGCTTGTGTTCTCGGTTGCACTTGCAGGGATTAGCCTTCTTGGTGAGTTCAATCATGTGAAGCACGCTTGATAACCAACGAAGCAGTGGTGTGGTGATTGCAAGGGTTTTCGTGTTCTACTCGAGAGCCTCGGATCATCAACGTCGAGATCTCCATCAATCGACTTACCCATTATCTATTGAAAGATCGGGACTCATATTACTCATCTGAGTGTGGTGAGAGTTTAGGATGAGGTGGCTTGGGCTTGTCAAGTCCCTCTTCTATACTTGTATCCCTACAAAGGTGTACTCAAATCAAGTAATCCCTTTGTGAATTCAATTCATGTTTGATTCTCAATTCATTGTAGTTTGCACAAGTAGTTACTTGTGGGTTCATTGCTTTATTTATTAGAGGGTCTAGTTGTAGCTTTGTGTTCGAAGTAACTAGAGTTGTGATTTAGAACGTAAGCGTGGTGCTTAGGTTAAAAATCACCAGTGAATATCTCGTAGACCCACATATTGAAGAGGTAGGCAGGAGGAGGTGACCGTCCTATCTGTCCTTTGTAATCCTCCACATTTGGCTATGCCATAGGCTCTTGCCGGGAGTCATCCTAGTATTACTAGTTGTAAACCCATGCCCGAAGTAAGCAGCTACTGCAAATTCTTTTGAATTAGAATCAATACTTTGAATTCCTCCCTCTTCCTTGCCTACCAAACAACTTTGTGTCCTTGGGTGAATTAGTTCGTAATATTACACACACGTTCCTTGGATTCGATACCATTGGAATACTCTCTTAAGGGGAAGTGCTACACGACAGTTTCTGTGCGCTTGCGAATTTTTATCTGTGACGTAAGAAACATCAACAAGCATTTCTGGCGCTGTTGCCAGGGAACAGTTGTTGTTAATCTTCGAGCCTTCACCCTCATATCTATCTTCTTATCTTTCCTTTTCTTACCACCCCCACCTATATGGAGCAACCCACTATTATTTCATATTCTGCCCCAAAGGGCAAGTTCTGTGAGCCACTGCCTTCGGCGGAACCCATTGTTCTACTAGCTATGGAATTCGCCTTGGCTTTATAGCCATGGTTCGGGAGCAATCCTTCTTAGGAACGGATTGTGAAAACCCTTACCACCATATAAGAGAGTTCGAATAATGGTGTTCATGCCTTCTAATCAAGGGTATGACACAAGAGACTCTCAAATGGAATTTGTTTCCTTTTTTCCTCAAGTAAAAAGCCAAACAATGGTACGACCATAACATTGGGAAGACAAACGGAAATTGGAATGAATTATGAGACATATTTTGTCTTGCTTTGTTTCCAATTGCTCGAATTGTTTCCTTACGAAATGAAGTACTGTGCTTCCAGCAGATGGAGAAGGAATCCATAGGTGCAGCTTGGGATAGATTTCCTATTTTGAGAAATTCCGGCCCAGATTTGTCTACCCCTGATCTGTTTCTCTTGCAACACTTCTATATAATATTGAACAAATAGTTTGCCCTAGATCTCAACATTACAACTGGAGGATCTTTCCTCCATAAGACCCCTGAAGAAGGCAATGATCTTCTAGACCGAATTCTAGAAACCTATTCCTTCATTATGGGTCTTAATGAGCCTCGTCAGGAGGAAACAATGTAAAGACCCGAGGATAAACCCATGGACAAGGAAGAACCTATCTCTTGCTTATCTCAACCCTTGTCGGAGGAATCCTCTCCCAAACCAGAAACTATGAAGGAGGAATAAATTCAACCTTCAACGTTTCCCTTCTACTTCGACGAAGAGATATTTGAAGATTCTGGAAATACCTCAAAGTATTGTTGCCATAGGAAACCATCGTTGCCATTAACTCCACCTGACTCACCTGATGGAGTGTTCATCCAACAGGCAGCATGGAGTTAACCTCTATTTAAGCAGGAAACAGACTGCAGAAGTTTAGCAGTCACCCGAAATTCTTCGGATGACCTCACCTTTAGCAACTATTCTATGTTTTATTAGAGGACACCACTGAAGGTCCTATACAACCCCACTGTTGGAGCAAATCTCATTTCTGATTCTTGTGCTCTCGCCATTCTGGGTGATGTGCCATTGGCACCAACATGTAAATCCTTCTGAGATTCTTTCGGAAACATCCTTGAAGGATACGGGGTTCTACAATAAGTGTTCGTGAGACACATAGATGTTGATGCAATACTATATTTCCATGTGTTCGAAATTCAAGATTTTGACATTATGATTGGGATTCCCATTGAAAAATTTCTCATGGAAATTCCCTTGGAAGGAAGCCTCAATATCAAACTTGCAGGTAGGAAATTCTCTATTCCTATCTTGCGTTCCAAGAACACATCCGCAGAATCTCCCATCCAAGATGGCCTTTTAGAGGTGGTTAGAATTCTTAAATTCTTAGCTCCCCCTAAAATTGAAGGAGAAGAAGATTTCATCCAAGAGGAGGATGAATTTCAAAGGCAATTGAATTGCTGAAAGAAGAGTTCTTTCCAAAACCTACTGTTGAGTTAAAAATTCTACCTCCAGGCCTATGTTATGCCTTTCTAAATGGCAATTTGGAACCTCCTGTCATCATAAGTGACAAGCTTTCAGATGATGAGACACTCAAGTTCACTTCCATGGTAGAAAGGCATAGAGCTGGTTTTGGCTATTCATTAGAAGATCTCAAGGGGGTTAGTCCAGCGTTATGCACCCATCGCATTCCCATTGACCCCGAGAGTGTCCCTTCAAGGGAACCTGAAGGCGATTGAATAATACGATGCGAGAAGTTGTCAAGAAGAAAGTCTTGAAACTTTTGGATGTGGGGATTATCTACCTCGTTCCTCATAGTGAATGGGCCAGCCCAGTTCAAGTAGTGCCCAAGAAGGGAGTTATGATGGTCATTCAAAATGAGAAGAATGAATTAATTCCTCAACAAACCATCACAGGTTGGAGGATGTGCATCGATTACCGAAAACTTAACAAGGCTACAAGGAAGGATCATTTTCCACTGCCCTTCATCGATGAGATGTTAGAGCAGTTGGCAAAACACTCGTACTTTTGTTTCCATGATGGGTATTCAGGTTATCTTCAAATCCCAATCCACCCCGACGATCAAAGTAAGACCACATTCACATGTCCCTATGGAATTTATGCCTACCGGCGTATGTCCTCTGGACTGTGCAATGCTCCTACCTCTTTTCAAAGATGCAGGATGTCTATCTTTTCTGACACGATTGAGGAAATCATGGTAGTTTTCATGGACGATTTCTCCATCCATGGGAAAACTTTTTATAATTGTTTGGAAAATTTAGAAAAGGTCTTACAAATATGCCAAGAGAAGGACCTCGTACTTCATTGGAAAAAGTGCCATTTCATGGTCCGTGAGGGCATCATTTCTTGGACATTTAGTGTTCGAGAGGGGGATAGAGGTGGAGAAGTCAAAGATTGAAGTCATTGAAAAACTTCCACCTACTCTCAATGTTAAGGGAATCCGCAACTTTTTAGGTCACGTGGGGTTCTATCGGTGATTCATCAAAGACTTCTCAAAAGTCGCTAGACCCCTCACTAATCTACTAGCTAAGGAAGCGCCCTTTGATTTCGATGTTGAATGCCTTAAATCATTTGAAACACTCAAAAAAGGCACTCATCTCAGCTCCAATCATTCAACCTCCCGATTGGATGTTGCCATTCAAAATCATGTGTGATGCTAGTGATTTTGCTATCGTGTGGTCCTAGGCCAAACCAAAGATAAAAAGCATCATGCAATAGCCTACGCTAGCAAAACTCTAACAGGAGCTCAACTCAATTATGCCACAACTGAAAAAAAGCTCCTGGGGGTAGTTTTTGCTATCAATAAGTTTATGTCCTATTTGGTTGGAGCCAAGGTCATAGTCTATACAGACCATTCTGCCTTGAAGTATTTTCTCACCAAAAAGGATGCTAAACCATGGCTAATTCATTGGATTCTTCTACTCCAAGAGTTTGACTTAGAAATCAAGGATAAGAAGGGAGTAGAGAATTCCGTGGCAGATCATCTCTCACGTATGGAAGTCACCCAAACCATGGACATTCCTATCAACGGCTTTCCTACGAGATGATATGCTTCTCAAGGTGACTGACTCTCACCCTTGGTATGCGGATATCATGAACTTCATGGTCACGGGATACGTACAATTAGGGTAAAACAAAAAGAAACTCGTCTATGAGAGTAATAGACACCCTTGTGATGACCCATACCTCTATCAAGTTTGTGTTGATGGCCTTCTCCGAAGGTGTGTCCCATCAATTGAAGGCACCAAGATTATTGAGAAATGCCATGCTAGCCCCTATGGTGGCCATTACGGTATTTACCGTACCCAAATAAAGATCTGGCAAAGTGGATTCTATTGGCCTTCTATGTTTGAAGACACAAAAGAATTCATTTGCAGATGTTGGAAATGCCAAAAGCATGGAGGAATCTCATCTCGCAATGCGACGCCCCTAACCTATAATCTACATGTGGAATTATTTGATGTGTGGGGTATTGATTTCATGGGACCTTTCCCTAGGTCTTATGATTGCGAGTATATCCTGGTGGCTATAGATTATGTGTCAAAATGGGTAGAAGCTTTTCCATGCAAAAATACTGATTCCAAGCAAGCTAGGAAAATGTTCCATGAGATCATTTTCCCACGCTTTGGCACTCCTCGTATGGTCATAAGTGACGGAGGGTCTCATTTCATAGATAAGACCTCCTGGAACTTTTTGAGGGAGCTTGGTGTCCAGCATAATATTGCTACCCCATACCACCCACAAACAAGTGGTCAAGCAGAAACATCTAATAAGCAATTTAAGAATATTCTGCAAAAGACTATCTTGAAAATGGGAACGGGATGGAAGCATAAGCTACCAGACACATTGTGGGCATACCACACTGCCTACAAAATTCCCATCCGCATGTCTCCTTTACAACTTGTCTATGGAAACTAGTCATCTTCCTGTAGAGTTGAAACATAGAGCCTATTGGGCCATCAAGCGGTGGAACATGTACCTTCATGAAGCAGGAAAACACCGATTGAAGCAACTCTCCGAGTTGGAAGAGTGGAGAGATAAGGCGTACCATAGTGCCAAAATTTACAAGGAAATAACTAAAAGGTGGCACGATAAGAGGATTACGCATAAAAAGTTCAAACCCAGAGATAAAGTTCTACTCTTCAATTCTAGGGTAAAATCTTTGGACATGGGAAGCTTAGAAGTAAATGGGAAGGACCCTTCCCTATAGTAGAAACCTCATCTCATGGAGCAATCACACTCCAAGGTGATGATGATCAGCTATTTAAAGTGATTGGGCACCGACTCAAATAATTTCTTGAATCCCAAGAGGAGGCGGAAAAGGAAATTGATGTGATAAATCTTATTAATTTTCATGCCATTTCTTTAAATTCTGTCAAAATTCTCCGCGTCCAATTAATAGGCCTATCCACTTATTCATCTATGGGGCCCATTAATCCAACCCACGAAAACTTGGCCCGTGTAGAGCAAGGAAGGGGCCAGCTGACCTCCCCCTTGCGCCGTCAGCCTTCCGTTTTCACGTGCAGACTCTCTTGATATATCTCAACAAGATTCTCGGTGCTATCGTACTTCCCCGCTTATTTATTGACGGGAACAGAGAGGGGAACCTTGCACCATATAAAAAAATCCATCTCCTATTCCAAGTCATGGCCGACGAGAAAATTGTGCCTCATCCCCACTCTAGCTCAACCGTCAACCTGAGCGGAGACATCACGCTGGCCAATGACAAGTCCCCCCTTGCTTTGGAGTCCTTCATGGCATGGATGTCATGCCCCTCGCCATGATCCCGCCACTGACAAAGACTCCTCGTGGGCGTAGCACAACACCTCGTGGTGCTGCACGGTTGCTCTCCCCTCGGAGGATGCCCATGAAGTCGGCGATACCTGCACGTCGTCAGACTCCGACTGGACTTAAGTCAGTCAAGACACGTCATTTTCCTGAAAAATAGGAGTCTCTCCCAACGTTGCAGTATGGAGAGGAGTTCATGTACACTCTGAAGACCAAGGACGGTGACGTAGTGAGCCACCACTACAAGTCACCTACGCGTACCTCACCTGAGCGTGTGGGAGACCGCTTCATTATACATGGGGTGTGCAAGCCTGAAGGAGGCTATGCAAAAGGATTTTTCAAGCAAGTGGATAATTTGTCAATTGAGAAATCGACGGGCTCGTCACCCTCCAAGATCGGGCATTACCTCTCGTCGCCTGCTATCAGAGGGCCACCTGGCCATTTTGAGGACAGCAATGGGAAATATCCTCGTGCCCCTAAAGTGGCACAACTTTCTAAGGAGTTAGCTTCTCTCTATTTGGAGAACAAGAAGCTATCAGACTTAGTGGCTGAAGGGTGCATTGAGAGGGCGGAACTGAAGGATGAGCTCATAACCCTTAAGGAGGAGATTGATGGTGTTCGCCATGGCATGACCACCATGTTGCGACGCATATGCAATGCCGTCGGGAAGCCCAACATCTACAAAACTCCTTAGTGTAGATGTCCTGACCGCATAGGATGCTTACTAGTTTCATTTAGTTTTATTCCAAAATTTATATTTCATTAAATTTAGGTTGAATAATGTAAGGATCCCCATATTTGAGTTCGGTAAAAGGAACTTAACGGTTCATCTAACCTGGTAAAGTTCCATCTTTAGTTTATTTTGTGTGAATAACGAATTCAGGGAACAAGTGTGGGGGAGGTGCCCCAAATTCGCGAAATCTTGACGTGCAAAAATATCGTTGCATCTCAAAACACGTCGCAACCGATTATACGACTCGACACATCAAAATAGAGCAACAGAGAGGCCAGAAGAGGTCGACCGACCTGGTGTGGGCCCCACACGGCTTCGTTTTGCTTCACAGATTCGGTTTGGATCTCCTACCCCTAAATATGCACGCTACGTTACTGTTTGAGTTGATCTGATATTTAATACTGAATATTTCAAGGAAATTCAACTCAACAACTAACATTTAAAACTTGGTAGTCAAAACTTGCTTGATCTAAAAATTTGAATACTTTATATTTCGATTTATTGCCCTGTTTATGATTCCCACAAGCATAATAGGAAAACATGTCATCTAAGTATTTGACTAGTGTGATATGGTAAATGAGTTACTTGAGGAGATATCTCCTTGCTTGAAATTGATTTTTGATGTTTGCACAATTTGGAGTCTTGAACTTTGCCTGACTCTCTCATGGAGATTTACATACCCACCATGGCCATATGATACAAGGTCTTGAAAAACACATGCATATGCCACTTCCTTTCATTGAACTTTGTCAAACTTGTGACCCAATTGAGTGACATGCATGAACTTTTGACATAGAAATTCTTGTGCACCCTATTCATGAAAAATTTCTCACATTGAGAATTTGCATCCACCGTTCATCCATCCAATAAAGAAACTCCATACATTTTGTTCATCAAAATCTCTAGAAAATTAAGGAGTAGAAGACATGGCTACGGAAGAGGAAGCATGCCAAAAAAAAGAGAAAAAGAAAAAAAGAGTAGCCATGTTTCATCCTTAAAGAGAGAAAATCATGGAATCCATATGTATCCATTCCATTCATGTGCACAAGGATTTCCTTTGTCAATTTGTTTGTTGCATAAGTGTCTCATAGCATCAAGTTTTGGCTTAGTAATACATGAATTGCAAGATGTGCCACATTTATCCCTACCAAGCTCCAGATATAGCCATATTTAGTATAGGGACAAATTGGCACAATATGCCAAGGTGAGGATGAAAACACATTGAGAGACTTGAGAGATTCCCAATGAGATATAAGGGCAATTGTTTATTTGACCTTCCGAATATAGCAAATTGTCAAATCATTTTGGCATGGGAAGATGCAAGAGAACTACATCCCAACCATTCCACTCTTCAAACACCCAATATTGATGTGGTAGCCACACTCCACAAAGGGAATTCATGAATTGAGGTATGAGTTGAAATATCTAGTATTCCCTTTTTCTAACTTATAAGCAAATTTATGGCAGCACCTTAGTTCTTTTTCTTGCCTTCACTTGAGGACGAGCAAAGGACCAAGTGTGGGGGAGTTTGTTGATGGTCCTTAAGTGCCATATTTGGACCGTCAATTCACCTTATAATGTGCAAAAAAGAGAAACACAACGTAGTGGTAGGGTTAAAAACTAACCAATTCCACAAGTGTTGTTATTTATTTATATGCAGGTGAATTTAGACCAAAAATACTAAGATATGCAGGGAATTGTCAGTACCCTGCATACCGTATACCTCTTGGGACCACAAAAAGACCAAAGAGACTTTACCTGTCTGAGTTGAAGACCTGCGAAGGCCCCACTTGTCATACGGGACTGGACATGCCTGCCATTTATGGTTAGCTCCAATACTGCCACGTGTACACTGCAGCCGGAGCTATACCCCACACATGGGATAGCTCCGGGCTAAACACTTGTACAGCACCCCCGGACCTAACCTCCGACAGAGGGAAGCTCCAGTACTGACACGTGTACATCTACACCGGACTTACCCGTCCCAGACGGATAGCTTCGGAGCTATCCACGTGTCCAAACCGCCGGACCTTCAACCTTGGCAATCAAGATGGCGAACCCCCAATGGCTCAGACCTCCAAAGGGCAATCAAAGACCTCAAGACCTGATTAAGTGTCATTAATACCATATTAATGACACACGATCAGTAGGCCCTTAATACTAGTAATGGCACTGACAGGTCCCGTTACCATGCTATTAAGGGTAATTAATATCATTGATTATGTATTAAACATTAGTAACCGCCGAGGCCACATGTCGGGCAAGGCTAATTGTGTAACGAACAGTTCTTGTACTATAAAAGGACTGGTCGACTGAGACGCTCGGGGAGACACATACAGTCTAGGACTTGAACTCTCTCACACTCTGAGACTCTTAGACGCTCAATACAACAGCTACACACCCCGTGGAGTAGGGTATTACGCTCAGGCGGCCCGAACCATGTAAATCCTTGTGTCATTTTCCATATTCTTCAGAATCTCTGCGCACCCAATACCGAACTATAAACTCCGCGAGCTACCAATGGTAGTATCGGGAGAATTGCCGGAAAAACACTCCGACAGTTGGCGCGCCAGGAAGATGAAGAGCATACCTCTTTCATCACAGTAGACAGATTGTATTGTTATACTTCAATGCCATTTGGTCTCAAGAATGCAGCTTCAACATTTGTACATGCTATGTACAAAACCTTTGTAGAGCTCATTAGAGACGTAGTGGAAGTGTATGTCGATTACATCGTCGTCAAGATTAAGGACAAGGAGTCACTTCTTGACACCTTGCAAGCTGTCTTCGACAAGTTGCGAGTCACTAGCACAAAGCTGAACCTGGACAAATGTGTCTTCGGGGTTAGCTCCGGAAAGCTTCTTGGTTTCCTGGTAAACCACTAAGGCATAGAGGCAAATCCGGCGAAGATTAAAGCCATTGAAGATATGTGGCCACCAACCCGCATCAAGGACATACATAAGCTGACTGGATGTCTAGCTACCCTCAGCCGGTTCATCTCAAGACTGGCGGAATAGGCACTACCCTTCTTCAAGCTATTGAGGAAGTCCGGACCATTCCAATGGTCTAAAGAAGCAGAAAAGGCGTTTCAAGAGCTGAAACAGATCCTCACCACTCTACCAACCTTGGTAGCTCCGAACCCATGTGAGCCTCTACTGCTTTACATTTTGGCAACTGACAAAGTTGTCAACATGGTCCTGGTTGCGGGGATACCAAAACCGTTACAAGTTCAGGAATCCAGACCCCTCCGGGAGACTCAGGAGGTTCCTGAAGACAAGTCAGGGTCCCAGCCCCCAGACTTGGGTCAACAAGGAGTTACTCTTGTTGAGCAAGAAGAGTCGGACCCCCCTGGAAGGCTCCAGTTCACTCCTAAGAAAGCTTCGGGTTCCTCCGACAAGGACCCAATGATCCCAAAAGAAGGTTCAGACCCTTTCCGAGAGGGTCCGGGTCAATGCAGAGGAAGCTCTGGGCCCCTCTGGGAGGGTCCGAACAGTCCAATGCCCAGTGTACTTCATCAGTGAAGTACTCCACGATGCCAAAACTCGGTACCTGGAAGTACATAAACTACTATACGCAGTTCTTATTGCTTCCAGTAAGCTCTGACACTATTTCCAAGCTCACAAGATCTTGGTGGTGACTTCATATCCACTGCGAGCGATTTTGCATAATCCCAACTCCACTTGGAACATTGCAAAGTGGGCAGCGGAATTGGCCGAGTTTGACCTTGAATTCGTCCGTAGACAAGCAATCAAAAGTCAAGCATTGGTGGACTCTGTGGCGGAATGGACCCCCTCTCCATCAAACCCTGGTGGCCCTAGTGAGCACAAGCCAGAACTCAAGGCTCCGGTTTTCACTGAGCCTCACTGGACCCTCTACTTTGAAGGCTCCATGCAGAAGCAGGAGGCTAGAGCTGGAGTCCTTCTCCTCGCTCCGACAGGGGAGAAGGATAAATACATGGTGCACCTTGACTTCAAGGCGACCAACAACATGGCGGAGTGTGAAGCACTCATTAATGGACTAAAGGTGGCACTATCATATGGTGTCAAGCAGCTGTTGGTCAAGGGATATTCGCAGTTCATCATTAAAAAGGTGAAGGATGAATGCTCCTGCAACAATCCTCAACTAGATGCTTATCTCTTTGAAGTCCAGAGGCTTCAGAAGGACTTTGAAGTCCTGGACCTCCACCATGTTCATGTCTCCATAATGCTGAAGCTGACGAACTCTCGACGAAAGCGTCAACTGGAGCTCCGGCTTCTGACGGAACATTCGTCCGGAGGTTGTCTAAACCAACAGCTCAGCCTACCAAACTGAGCGAAGGGGGCAAAACCAGCACCTCAAAGCTGGCAGTCCCGATGGCCCTGTTACCATGGCAACCATCAAGGGTCGTAGGTGCTGCCGGAAGCTCCGAGCAACCTAGCACGCAAGACTCAAATGCTCAACCTAGCTCCGATGCATGGATCTCGGAGATCCAGAGCTACTTGAAAGACAATCCTTCCTGTAGATGATGTATTCGCTGACCGGATAGTCAGATTGGCTAAAATATACACGATGCTAGAAGGGGATTTCTACCGGCGTGGTGCCAACGGCGTCCTAATGCGGTGCATCACAAAGGAAGATGGTTGCGAGCTCCTCACAGAAATCCATGGAGGCGAGTGTGGGAACCACGCGTCTTCCCGGACGCTGGTCGGCAAAGCCTTTTGGATTGGCTTTTACTGGCCTACAGCGCTCCAGGATACAACTGAGCTGGTGAAGAAATGTAAAACACTTCTATATAATATTGAACAAATAGTTTGCCCTAGATCTCAACATTACAACTGGAGGATCTTTCCTCCATAAGACCCCTGAAGAAGGCAATGATCTTCTAGACCGAATTCTAGAAACCTATTCCTTCATTATGGGTCTTAATGAGCCTCGTCAGGAGGAAACAATGTAAAGACCCGAGGATAAACCCATGGACAAGGAAGAACCTATCTCTTGCCTATCTCAACCCTTGTCGAAGGAATCCTCTCCCAAACCAGAAACTATGAAGGAGGAATAAATTCAACCTTCAACGTTTCCCTTCTACTTCGACGAAGAGATATTTGAAGATTCTGGAAATACCTCAAAGTATTGTTGCCATAGGAAACCATCGTTGCCATTAACTCCACCTGACTCACCTGATGGAGTGTTCATCCAACAGGCAGCATGGAGTTAACCTCTATTTAAGCAGGAAACGGACTGCAGAAGTTTAGCAGTCACCCGAAATTCTTCGGATGACCTCACCTTTAGCAACTATTCTATGTTTTATTAGAGGGACACCACTGAAGGTCCTATACAACCCCACTGTTGGAGCAAATCTCATTTCCGATTCTTGTGCTCTCGCCATTCTGGGTGATGTGCCATTGGCACCAACATGTAAATCCTTCTGAGATTCTTTCGGAAACATCCTTGAAGGATGCGGGGTTCTACAATAAGTGTTCGTGAGACACATAGATGTTGATGCAATAATATATTTCCATGTGTTCGAAATTCAAGATTTTGACATTATGATTGGGATTCCCATTGAAAATTTTCTCATGGAAATTCCCTTGGAAGGAAGCCTCAATATCAAACTTGCAGGGAGGAAATTCTCTATTCCTAGCTTGCGTTCCAAGAACACATCCGCAGAATCTCCCATCCAAGATGGCCTTTTAGAGGTGGTTAGAATTCTTAAATTCTTAGCTCCCCCTAAAATTGAAGGAGAAGAAGATTTCATCCAAGAGGAGGATGAATTTCAAAGGCAATTGAATTGCTGAAAGAAGAGTTCTTTCCAAAACCTACTGTTGAGTTAAAAATTCTACCTCCAGGCCTATGTTATGCCTTTCTAAATGGCAATTTGGAACCTCCTGTCATCATAAGTGACAAGCTTTCAGATGATGAGACACTCAAGTTCACTTCCATGGTAGAAAGGCATAGAGCGGGTTTTGGCTATTCATTAGAAGATCTCAAGGGGATTAGTCCAGCGTTATGCACCCATCGCATTCCCATTGACCCCGAGAGTGTCCCTTCAAGGGAACCTGAAAGGCGATTGAATAATACGATGCGAGAAGTTGTCAAGAAGAAAGTCTTGAAACTTTTGGATGTGGGGATTATCTACCTCGTTCCTCATAGTGAATGGGCCAGCCCAGTTCAAGTAGTGCCCAAGAAGGGAGTTATGATGGTCATTCAAAATGAGAAGAATGAATTAATTCCTCAACAAACCATCACAAGTTGGAGGATGTGCATCGATTACCGAAAACTTAACAAGGCTACAAGGAAGGATCATTTTCCACTGCCCTTCATCGATGAGATGTTAGAGCAGTTGGCAAAACACTCGTACTTTTGTTTCCATGATGGGTATTCAGGTTATCTTCAAATCCCAATCCACCCCGACGATCAAAGTAAGACCACATTCACATGTCCCTATGGAATTTATGCCTACCGGCGTATGTCCTCTAGACTGTGCAATGCTCCTACCTCTTTTCAAAGATGCAGGATGTCTATCTTTTCTGACACGATTGAGGAAATCATGGTAGTTTTCATGGACGATTTCTCCATCCATGGGAAAACTTTTTATAATTGTTTGGAAAATTTAGAAAAGGTCTTACAAATATGCCAAGAGAAGGACCTCGTACTTCATTGGAAAAAGTGCCATTTCATGGTCCGTGAGGGCATCATTTCTTGGACATTTAGTGTTCGAGAGGGGGATAGAGGTGGAGAAGTCAAAGATTGAAGTCATTGAAAAACTTCCACCTACTCTCAATGTTAAGGGAATCCGCAACTTTTTAGGTCACGTGGGGTTCTATCGGTGATTCATCAAAGACTTCTCAAAAGTCGCTAGACCCCTCACTAATCTACTAGCTAAGGAAGCGCCCTTTGATTTCGATGTTGAATGCCTTAAATCATTTGAAACACTCAAAAAAGGCACTCATCTCAGCTCCAATCATTCAACCTCCCGATTGGATGTTGCCATTCAAAATCATGTGTGATGCTAGTGATTTTGCTATCGTGTGGTCCTAGGCCAAACCAAAGATAAAAAGCATCATGCAATAGCCTACGCTAGCAAAACTCTAACAGGAGCTCAACTCAATTATGCCACAACTGAAAAAAAGCTCCTGGGGGTAGTTTTTGCTATCAATAAGTTTATGTCCTATTTGGTTGGAGCCAAGGTCATAGTCTACACAGACCATTCTGCCTTGAAGTATTTTCTCACCAAAAAGGATGCTAAACCATGGCTAATTCATTGGATTCTTCTACTCCAAGAGTTTGACTTAGAAATCAAGGATAAGAAGGGAGTAGAGAATTCCGTGGCAGATCATCTCTCACGTATGGAAGTCACCCAAACCATGGACATTCCTATCAACGGCTTTCCTACGAGATGATATGCTTCTCAAGGTGACTGACTCTCACCCTTGGTATGCGGATATCATGAACTTCATGGTCACGGGATACGTACAATTAGGGTAAAACAAAAAGAAACTCGTCTATGAGAGTAATAGACACCCTTGTGATGACCCATACCTCTATCAAGTTTGTGTTGATGGCCTTCTCCGAAGGTGTGTCCCATCAATTGAAGGCACCAAGATTATTGAGAAATGCCATGCTAGCCCCTATGGTGGCCATTACGGTATTTACCGTACCCAAATAAAGATCTGGCAAAGTGGATTCTATTGGCCTTCTATGTTTGAAGACACAAAAGAATTCATTCGCAGATGTTGGAAATGCCAAAAGCATGGAGGAATCTCATCTCGCAATGCGACGCCCCTAACCTATAATCTACATGTGGAATTATTTGATGTGTGGGGTATTGATTTCATGGGACCTTTCCCTAGGTCTTATGATTGCGAGTATATCCTGGTGGCTATAGATTATGTGTCAAAATGGGTAGAAGCTTTTCCATGCAAAAATATTGATTCCAAGCAAGCTAGGAAAATGTTCCATGAGATCATTTTCCCACGCTTTGGCACTCCTCGTATGGTCATAAGTGACGGAGGGTCTCATTTCATAGATAAGACCTTCTCTAACTTTTTGAGGGAGCTTGGTGTCCAGCATAATATTGCTACCCCATACCACCCACAAACAAGTGGTCAAGCAGAAACATCTAATAAGCAATTTAAGAATATTCTGCAAAAGACTATCTTGGAAATGGGAACGGGATGGAAGCATAAGCTACCAGACACATTGTGGGCATACCACACTGCCTACAAAATTCCCATCCGCATGTCTCCTTTCCAACTTGTCTATGGAAACTAGTCATCTTCCTGTAGAGTTGAAACATAGAGCCTATTGGGCCATCAAGCGGTGGAACATGTACCTTCATGAAGCAGGAAAACACCGATTGAAGCAACTCTCCGAGTTGGAAGAGTGGAGAGATAAGGCGTACCATAGTGCCAAAATTTACAAGGAAATAACTAAAAGGTGGCACGATAAGAGGATTACGCATAAAAAGTTCAAACCCAGAGATAAAGTTCTACTCTTCAATTCTAGGGTAAACTCTTTGGACATGGGAAGCTTAGAAGTAAATGGGAAGGACCCTTCCCTATAGTAGAAACCTCATCTCATGGAGCAATCACACTCCAAGGTGATGATGATCAGCTATTTAAAGTGATTGGGCACCGACTCAAATAATTTCTTGAATCCCAAGAGGAGGCGGAAAAGGAAATTGATGTGATAAATCTTATTAATTTTCATGCCATTTCTTTAAATTCTGTCAAAATTCTCCGCGTCCAATTAATAGGCCTATCCACTTATTCATCTATGGGGCCCATTAATCCAACCCACGAAAACTTGGCCCGTGCAGAGCAAGGAAGGGGCCAGCTGACCTCCCCCTTGCGCCGTCAGCCTTCCGTTTTCACGTGCAGACTCTCTTGATATATCTCAACAAGATTCTCGGTGCTATCGTACTTCCCCGCTTATTTATTGACGGGAACAGAGAGGGGAACCTTGCACCATATAAAAAAATCCATCTCCTATTCCAAGTCATGGCCGACGAGAAAATTGTGCCTCATCCCCACTCTAGCTCAACCGTCAACCTGAGCGGAGACATCACGCTGGCCAATGACAAGTCCCCCCTTGCTTTGGAGTCCTTCATGGCATGGATGTCATGCCCCTCGCCATGATCCCGCCACTGACAAAGACTCCTCGTGGGCGTAGCACAACACCTCGTGGTGCTGCACGGTTGCTCTCCCCTCGGAGGATGCCCATGAAGTCGGCGATACCTGCACGTCGTCAGACTCCGACTGGACTTAAGTCAGTCAAGACACGTCATTTTCCTGAAAAATAGGAGTCTCTCCCAACGTTGCAGTATGGAGAGGAGTTCATGTACACTCTGAAGACCAAGGACGGTGACGTAGTGAGCCACCACTACAAGTCACCTACGCGTACCTCACCTGAGCGTGTGGGAGACCGCTTCATTATACATGGGGTGTGCAAGCCTGAAGGAGGCTATGCAAAAGGATTTTTCAAGCAAGTGGATAATTTGTCAATTGAGAAATCGACGGGCTCGTCACCCTCCAAGATCGGGCATTACCTCTCGTTGCCTACTATCAGAGGGCCACCTGGCCATTTTGAGGACAGCAATGGGAAATATCCTCGTGCCCCTAAAGTGGCACAACTTTCTAAGGAGTTAGCTTCTCTCTATTTGGAGAACAAGAAGCTATCAGACTTAGTGGCTGAAGGGTGCATTGAGAGGGCAGAACTGAAGGATGAGCTCATAACCCTTAAGGAGGAGATTGATGGTGTTCGCCATGGCATGACCACCATGTTGCGACGCATATGCAATGCCGTCGGGAAGCCCAACATCTACAAAACTCCTTAGTGTAGATGTCCTGACCGCATAGGATGCTTACTAGTTTCGTTTAGTTTTATTCCAAAATTTATATTTCATTAAATTTAGGTTGAATAATGTAAGGATCCCCATATTTGAGTTCGGTAAAAGGAACTTAACGGTTCATCTAACCTGGTAAAGTTCCATCTTTAGTTTATTTTGTGTGAATAACGAATTCAGGGAACAAGTGTGGGGGAGGTGCCCCAAATTCGCGAAATCTTGACGTGCAAAAATATCGTTGCATCTCAAAACACGTCGCAACCGATTATACGACTCGACACATCAAAATAGAGCAACAGAGAGGCCAGAAGAGGTCGGCCGACCTGATGTGGGCCCCACACGGCTTCGTTTTGCTTCACAGATTCGGTTTGGATCTCCTACCCCTAAATATGCACGCTACGTTACTGTTTGAGTTGATCTGATATTTAATACTGAATATTTCAAGGAAATTCAACTCAACAACTAACATTTAAAACTTGGTAGTCAAAACTTGCTTGATCTAAAAATTTGAATACTTTATATTTCGATTTATTGCCCTGTTTATGATTCCCACAAGCATAATAGGAAAACATGTCATCTAAGTATTTGACTAGTGTGATATGGTAAATGAGTTACTTGAGGAGATATCTCCTTGCTTGAAATTGATTTTTGATGTTTGCACAATTTGGAGTCTTGAACTTTGCCTGACTCTCTCATGGAGATTTACATACCCACCATGGCCATATGATACAAGGTCTTGAAAAACACATGCATATGCCACTTCCTTTCATTGAACTTTGTCAAACTTGTGACCCAATTGAGTGACATGCATGAACTTTTGACATAGAAATTCTTGTGCACCCTATTCATGAAAAATTTCTCACATTGAGAATTTGCATCCACCGTTCATCCATCCAATAAAGAAACTCCATACATTTTGTTCATCAAAATCTCTAGAAAATTAAGGAGTAGAAGACATGGCTACGGAAGAGGAAGCATGCCAAAAAAAAGAGAAAAAGAAAAAAAGAGTAGCCATGTTTCATCCTTAAAGAGAGAAAATCATGGAATCCATATGTATCCATTCCATTCATGTGCACAAGGATTTCCTTTGTCAATTTGTTTGTTGCATAAGTGTCTCATAGCATCAAGTTTTGGCTTAGTAATACATGAATTGCAAGATGTGCCACATTTATCCCTACCAAGCTCCAGATATAGCCATATTTAGTATAGGGACAAATTGGCACAATATGCCAAGGTGAGGATGAAAACACATTGAGAGACTTGAGAGATTCCCAATGAGATATAAGGGCAATTGTTTATTTGACCTTCCGAATATAGCAAATTGTCAAATCATTTTGGCATGGGAAGATGCAAGAGAACTACATCCCAACCATTCCACTCTTCAAACACCCAATATTGATGTGGTAGCCACACTCCACAAAGGGAATTCATGAATTGAGGTATGAGTTGAAATATCTAGTATTCCCTTTTTCTAACTTATAAGCAAATTTATGGCAGCACCTTAGTTCTTTTTCTTGCCTTCACTTGAGGACGAGCAAAGGACCAAGTGTGGGGGAGTTTGTTGACGGTCCTTAAGTGCCATATTTGGACCGTCAATTCACCTTACAATGTGCAAAAAAGAGAAACACAACGTAGTGGTAGGGTTAAAAACTAACCAATTCCACAAGTGTTGTTATTTATTTATATGCAGGTGAATTTAGACCAAAAATACTAAGATATGCAGGGAGTTGTCAGTACCCTGCGTACCGTATACCTCTTGGGACCACAAAAAGACCAAAGAGACTTTACCTGTCTGAGTTGAAGACCTGCGAAGGCCCCACTTGTCATACGGGACTGGACATGCCTGCCATTTATGGTTAGCTCCAATACTGCCACGTGTACACTGCAGCCGGAGCTATACCCCACACATGGGATAGCTCCGGGCTAAACACTTGTACAGCACCCCCGGACCTAACCTCCGACAGAGGGAAGCTCCAGTACTGACACGTGTACATCTACACCGGACTTACCCGTCCCAGACGGATAGCTTCGGAGCTATCCACGTGTCCAAACCGCCGGACCTTCAACCTTGGCAATCAAGATGGCGAACCCCCAATGGCTCAGACCTCCAAAGGGCAATCAAAGACCTCAAGACCTGATTAAGTGTCATTAATACCATATTAATGACACACGATCAGTAGGCCCTTAATACTAGTAATGGCACTGACAGGTCCCGTTACCACGCTATTAAGGGTAATTAATATCATTGATTATGTATTAAACATTAGTAACCGCCGAGGCCACATGTCGGGCAAGGCTAATTGTGTAACGAACAGTTCTTGTACTATAAAAGCACTGGTCGACTGAGACGCCCGGGGAGACACATACAGTCTAGGACTTGAACTCTCTCACACTCTGAGACTCTTAGACGCTCAATACAACAGCTACACACCCCGTGGAGTAGGGTATTACGCTCAGGCGGCCCGAACCATGTAAATCCTTGTGTCATTTTCCATATTCTTCAGAATCTCTGCGCACCCAATACCGAACTATAAACTCCGCGAGCTACCAACGGTAGTATTGGGAGAATTGCCGGAAAAACACTCCGACAGTTGGCGTGCCAGGAAGATGAAGAGCATACCTCTTTCATCACAGTAGACAGATTGTATTGTTATACTTCCATGCCATTTGGTCTCAAGAATGCAGCTTCAACATTTGTACATGCTATGTACAAAACCTTTGTAGAGCTCATCAGAGACGTAGTGGAAGTGTATGTCGATGACATCGTCGTCAAGATTAAGGACAAGGAGTCACTTCTTGACACCTTGCAAGCTGTCTTCGACAAGTTGCGAGTCACTCACACAAAGCTGAACCTGGACAAATGTGTCTTCGGGGTTAGCTCCGGAAAGCTTCTTGGTTTCCTGGTAAACCACTAAGGCATAGAGGCAAATCCGGCGAAGATTAAAGCCATTGAAGATATGTGGCCACCAACCCGCATCAAGGACATACAGAAGCTGACTGGATGTCTAGCTACCCTCAGCCGGTTCATCTCAAGACTGGCGGAATAGGCACTACCCTTCTTCAAGCTATTGAGGAAGTTCGGACCATTCCAATGGTCTAAAGAAGCAGAAAAGGCGTTTCAAGAGCTGAAACAGATCCTCACCACTCTACCAACCTTGGTAGCTCCGAACCCATGTGAGCCTCTACTGCTTTACATTTTGGCAACTGACAAAGTTGTCAACATGGTCCTGGTTGCGGAGATACCAAAACTGTTACAAGTTCAGGAATCCAGACCCCTCCGGGAGACTCAGGAGGTTCCTGAAGACAAGTCAGGGTCCCAGCCCCCAGACTTGGGTCAACAAGGAGTTACTCTTGTTGAGCAAGAAGAGTCGGACCCCCCTGGAAGGCTCCAGTTCACTCCTGAGAAAGCTTCGGGTTCCTCCGACAAGGACCCAATGATCCCAGAAGAAGGTTCAGACCCTTTCCGAGAGGGTCCGGGTCAATGCAGAGGAAGCTCCGGGCCCCTCTGGGAGGGTCCGAACAGTCCAATGCCCAGTGTACTTCATCAGTGAAGTACTCCACGATGCCAAAACTCGGTACCTGGAAGTACATAAACTACTATACGCAGTTCTTATTGCTTCCAGTAAGCTCTGACACTATTTCCAAGCTCACAAGATCTTGGTGGTGACTTCATATCCACTGCGAGCGATTTTGCATAATCCCAACTCCACTTGGAACATTGCAAAGTGGGCAGCGGAATTGGCCGAGTTTGACCTTGAATTCGCCCGTAGACAAGCAATCAAAAGTCAAGCATTGGTGGACTCTGTGGCGGAATGGACCCCCTCTCCATCAAACCCTGGTGGCCCTAGTGAGCACAAGCCAGAACTCAAGGCTCCGGTTTTCACTGAGCCTCACTGGACCCTCTACTTTGAAGGCTCCATGCAGAAGCAGGAGGCTAGAGCTGGAGTCCTTCTCCTCGCTCCGACCGGGGAGAAGGATAAATACATGGTGCACCTTGACTTCAAGGCGACCAACAACATGGCGGAGTATGAAGCACTCATTAACGGACTAAAGGTGGCACTATCATATGGTGTCAAGCAGCTGTTGGTCAAGGGATATTCGCAGTTCATCATTAAAAAGGTGAAGGATGAATGCTCCTGCAACAATCCTCAACTAGATGCTTATCTCCTTGAAGTCCAGAGGCTTCAGAAGGACTTTGAAGTCCTAGACCTCCACCATGTTCATGTCTCCATAATGCTGAAGCTGACGAACTCTCGACGAAAGCGTCAACTGGAGCTCCGGCTTCTGACGGAACATTCGTCCGGAGGTTGTCTAAACCAACAGCTCAGCCTGCCGAACTGAGCGAAGGGGGCAAAACCAGCACCTCAAAGCTGGCAGTCCCGATGGCCCTGTTACCATGGCAACCATCAAGGGTCGTAGGTGCTGCCGGAAGCTCCGAGCAACCTAGCACGCAAGACTCAAATGCTCAACCTAGCTCCGATGCATGGATCTCGGAGATCCAGAGCTACTTGAAAGACAATCCTTCCTGTAGATGATGTATTCGCTGACCGGATAGTCAGATTGGCTAAAATATACACGATGCTAGAAGGGGATTTCTACCGGCGTGGTGCCAACGGCGTCCTAATGCGGTGCATCACAAAGGAAGATGGTTGCGAGCTCCTCGCAGAAATCCATGGAGGCGAGTGTGGGAACCACGCGTCTTCCCGGACGCTGGTCGGCAAAGCCTTTTGGATTGGCTTTTACTGGCCTACAGCGCTCTAGGATACAACTGAGCTGGTGAAGAAATGTAAAACATGCCAGTATCATGCAAAACAAATTCACACACCGAGCCAGCCTCTACAAATGATATCTCCTACATAGCCTTTCGCTGTGTGGGGGGTGGATATCTTGGGACCTTTCCCAAGAGCCGTCGGAGGTTACAAGTTCCTGTACGTCGGCATTGACAAATTCACCAAATGGCCAGAAGCAACTTCAGTTGTGACAATAAACAAGCAATCAGCTATCAACTTATTACAGTCCATTGTATGCAGATTTGGAGTCCCAAACAAAATCATAACCAATAATGGGCCCAATTTACAAGCTCTGCATTCCAAGGATATTGCAAAGACCTCGACATTCATGTCAGCTACGCTTCCGTAGCTCACCCGGCAAGCAATGGCCAAGCCGAGAGAGCAAATGCAGAAATTTTAAAAGGACTCAAGACGCGCACATATGAGCATTTGAAAAAACATGGAGCCAACTGGGTTGAAGAGCTTCCGCCCACTCTATGGGCCAACAGGACAACTCCAAACTGGTCAACTGGAGAGACACCCTTCTTCCTGGTGTATGGAGCTAAAGCAGTCCTTCCTCCAGAAGTCACCTTAGGGTCGCTCCAGGTCCAGACCTTCGATGATGCCGCGCAGGACCATCTCCGGCGTGAAGACCTTGACCTCCTTGAAGAGGGAAGGTGTCGAGCAGCTGTTCGGAATGCCCGATACTGCCAAGCCCTCCGGCGCTATCACCAAAGGCATGTTCACAGCCAGCAGCTCGAGGAAGGCGATCTGGTGCTACAGAGAATACGGTCCAGAGAAGGGTTAAGCAAACTCTCCCCCAGCTGGGAAGGACCCTTCCGAGTGATTAAAGTGTCCTGTCCCAGATGCGTTCGCTTGGCAACTGAGGATGGGACACCTCTGCCTAATCCTTGGAACATTGAGCACCTCCGTAAGTTTTACGCTTAATATCACGGAGGTGAGTCTGTAGTTACACGAGATGTTTGTTATAGAGTCATTGTACAGAGTCGGGTAGCTCCTCTAGGAGAACAGCCGGACCTTCCCCGGAAGGTCTGCAAAGTTCAGGCAACACTTGTCACAGTCTCAGAACTAAAAGTGAAGCTAGCTACCATGGGTCAAACAAGAAACAAAATACACTTAGCCTGGTTCCGTACCCTAAGGGTGTATTTGTTTCCCCTGTACCCCGAACCTATAATGAAAGACATCTTTGTGTGAAAACAGACTCCACGTGCATTTACTTTGTACAAGCTCAATATTTTTTATTTTTCTCTTTCTTGTCTATAACAAAGTTGTGCGATTCTCAAGAATTTTTTAGATCGACTAATTCATGTACAACTCGAGTCGCATTGTTAATTCCTTTGGGTTTTCACATTGTTGAATGGTTCACTTGCCTGAATGCCGCCAGCCAATCTAGGTCCGGTGTGTGCTATCGACTTAGCCTGGTCCTGCACCCTAAGTACGCCACTCTACCTACACCAAGGCAGGCCAAAGTAAGTCGGGTCCTAAAAACAATTGGACCTGGAGAAAACAACTCGGTGCACTTGATTGTATGAAGAGTTGCGCTCGGCCTAAAAATTTCTTACGAGAATAATAAGTCGCAACTGAGTTATAGATAGGAAATGAATTTTACTATTTTTCTTAACTTTAGTGTGTAGGAAAAATAAAGATCTCATGATGATGGTGAATTCAGCTGCAGCTACTAAAGCTCCAACATTCCCTAGAAGGCTTGTAGTCGATGTTTTAAACATTGATAGCAAGCATCGCTGGAGCTACTCAGTTCTGGTAAAACCATGGGACTAGCTGTCAAAATGAACAAAAGATGGTGGGAAGACTCCAGAGGACTAACTGTCGACACTACGTGAGACCACCGCTGGAGCTACAAAGCTCCGATGATGGTCAAGGCCAGAGCCCTTAAGCTCCGACAACCTCAGAGAGCCTTCACTACTGAAGACTTCGGACCTACACTCTACAAGTCTGAAGCACGAGAGTTTTCAACAACTGTTACATCCTCTTGGTACATGTTCACAATCAAATTGTGTACATCTACCAGGGGGCCAAGTGGGACAAAAGTCTTGAAGACAAAAAATGAAATTCATAAAGAACTTGGATTTCATTCATCTGGAGACAAGAGATTACAAAATTGGAGAAGAAGAAGAAAGAATACAAGCGGGAGCTACAAAGAGATGGTCCTAGACCCTATGGAATAATGAGACGACCTTCTGGGCAACCTCAGAAACGCTGGCCTGGGAAGCTTTTCCCTCTCCGACGATGGGGACTTGAAGCACCGGGTCCAGGGGGAATTGGGGGTCCCGACTTGTGTAGCACGACAGAATAAATTCAGCGACGCTCTTGGCCAGGGATTGTCCCTTAGTTTCCAGCTGGTCAGCAATGACATCGCCCATCTTGGTGAGCTTGTTGCCTGCCGAACTCAGCGCCTGCAACGCCTGGTCCAGCTTCGGTTCTAGATCATCCGGACGCACGGGGCTAAAACCCATTGGCATCAGCGCATCGTTGGCTTTGCCCAGGAAGTCCCAAACTTGTTAGGACTCCGCAACCCTGCCGCTTCGCATCTCCTCCAAGGATCTTCTGGCCGCCGCAAGCTCCGATTTCTCCTGAGCAAGACGCTCCACCTCTTTGGCGTTCTGCTGAATCTTTTCAGCAACCTGCCTTTCGAGTTTACTGAGCTCTTCCTCCCGGAGATGGATCTCGTTCTAGTGGTTAACCAGGTCCTTCTCTAGGCCCCGCACCTTCTTCTCCCTGGCAGCAATGTTAGTTTCCCTCCTGTGGAGTTCCTGTCCTCGCTGCCAGGCCTTCTTCTCCTCTCTCTCGCAGCGCTCATCCAATTTCTTGGTGCGCTCCTCGAGACTCTGTCACCCAGAGTTAACCTTTGAGTAAGATCTTCTTCCCTCTTCACGACATCATCCCGCAGCTCCGGGAGTTTTTGTTCTTCATCCTCGAGCTTTCTCTCCCGGACCTCAAGAGCCTCCCGGCGCTTGACGAGACTGGCGTGGATGGCGTTGAGCCTCTCTTGGCGACCATCCGCTGCGCTATTAGCAGCCTTGGCCTACTCATAGATGGCCCGCGACTGGTTGTCAAGGGATCGCGTCATGCTTTCCCTCTCATCCAGCAGTTTACCTCGGTACACCAGGCGGACCTTCTCCTTCCTTACCCACTCTTTGTCGTCAGCCATCCTCGACTGTGCTAGCCTGGTCTCGAAGTGGAGACGGTTGCACCACCACCTAAGAGTTTGAAGCTCCTCCTCGAGAGCCTTGCTGTCGTGGTAAAAAGCCAGCTGAACCTGGCGAAGACTGGAGCAGGCGTTGTCAATAGACAACGACAGAGGGATCGGGTCTGAACCTGTCGGGGCCATGTCCGCCAGTTCTGGCGAGTTCTCCGTGAAAAAAATTGGGTCCCACTCTACAAGCGTGGTTCCCTGAGCTTCCACGGCACTAGGGCCGCCCTCTAGAATAGCCTCGACTGCCATCGAGGAAGGTCCTGCTAAAGAAGCTTCAACCTCCGGAGTTGGCTCCGAAGGCCCTGCCCCCAGGTCGTCAATAGATGGTCCCTCAAGCGGGGGGCTAGCAACTTCATCTCGGCACCCTAGCTCGAGCGCGGGCACCTCTGGGATCACCGCCTCTGGGGAAGGTGTCGAAGGTTCGGTCGGAGCTGAAGCCACTTCCGGCTCCGACACTGGCGCCTCCTCCACCACCGGCCCAGGCGCTGACGCTTTGACCATCATAGGCTCAGGCGCCAGCACCTCTGCAGCGGTGGGTTCAGGCGCCAAAACCTCTCTGACGACCGGCTCTAACGCCGGAACTTCTGCAGCAACCGGCTCTACCGCCGGAACTTCTTCGATAGCCGGCTCTACCGTCGGGTCATCATCAACCACCGGCTCTACCTCCAGGGCGTCATCAACCACCGGCTCTACCGCCGGGGCATCATCAACCACCAGCTCTACCACCAGGGCAGCATCAAACACCGGCTCCATTGTTGGGGTTCCAAAGACATCCGGCTCTAGGGCCAGAATCACAGACATCTCCGGTTCTGAGACCAGAGTGTCCATCGTATCAGCGTCCAAACCCGGAGCTTCAACCTCCGGGACAGGTGCCGCTGGTACATCTTCATTCCCGTGGTCCGGCGCTACCACGGGAGCTTCTGGGGTTGAGTCAAGGTCCAATACCACGACAGCCGGAGCTGTCGCAGCCTCAGCCACCCCTTGGGGCGGCACTGGAATTGGAGTTGGAGCTTCCGTCTCCATAGCATCAGTTACTGTCACAGGAGCCGTAGCTTCAGTCCTTTTCTTGGGGACACTGCAGATGAAGGACAAAGAAACTCAAAACACAATTACAACACAAAACAACTAACTGAGGTAAAAAACAAAAATTACCTTAGAAGGTTTTCGCACCAGTTAGAACGAAACATCTTCTCCGGATGCTCAGGACTGGATTTAGGCGCCACTGGCATGTCTATTCCGGAAGGTCCCCCGGAGCTCGCCACAACCGTCGGCGCTGCTTTGGTCGAGGCTCCCCTTGATCGGGAAGAACTTCCGGACCCAAAACCTTCAATTCTTCCTGGTACTGTAGCCATACGGCCGGAACTGGCACCCCGAGGAGATGCCGGTGCTGGAGTGGATGCCGCCGTTGAAGACCTTCCCCTTCGGGGAGAAGGAGCCGCTGGGGAAGGAGCAGGCCTGACGGACCTTCCATCACAGTGCTTTAGCTTCCTTTTTTCGACTCGAGGGCTCGGCCAACTCTTTGCCCATGCCCGCGACTTCAACTCTATGTTCTGGGACGGAAGGGGGACCACCCCCGGGAGCTCCGGAGATCAACAACCCGGTGGTCGGACGCCTCTCAACGACACCAAGGTCATCAAGCACCGGCATCTTCCGCCAGAGCTCCCTGCTGAACTCTACCTCCATGTTCAGAGGGAGGAAAGCTGCCGGCAGAGACAAGTAGTCGCCCTTGAATTCGATGCCGTGCTGGAACTTCTTGAGGTGAAGCTCCAAGGTTGCGCCTTCTAGGTTGGACTTCAAACCGGTTTTGATCTGGTCGTCATCCATCATGTTGTTGAGGGCCCAAGCAAGCTTCTCCCTCTTCTGCAGCGGAGCGCACCTGTTGGCCAGGAAGTTGCAAAACACCGCCTGAGGGGTCACCCCTCCTTCCACGCATTGGCGGATCCTTGTCAGAGCAGGGTTGAAAGAGTCCGACAACACCAGAACTTCACTCCAAGCTTCAGTGTCGACGTTGGGGAGGCCTACGGGCAACTCCAGCCTCTCATGTTCCTCTGCCCTAATGACGATCCAATCCTTCTTCCAGTCGTCCCACTTGCCAGAAGGGAACGACTGCAAGTACTTGTGTGGGCACTTCTTGTGCTTCACAAAGTAATAGAAGCCAAGGTATTTGTCACTCTTGCCGGTGGTGTGGGTGGTGAAGAAGGTGCGGAAGAGCTCGACGCAGGGGGCAATACCCACCCACATCTCGCAGAAGTGACAAAGATCGACACCAAAAGAATGGAGTGGGGACCAAGGTGGTACAGCTGTAGACCATAGAAATCTAGCAGCATCAAGAGAAAAGAAGAAAAGGGTGGGATCAGTCCCACCATGGCGTATGCGGAGAAGTACACCATTTCGCCGGCGTGCTCCTTCTCGAATGGAAGCTTGCCGGCACAGACCTGGTGATTGAAGAAGTCACTGGACCACCCCATGAGGGCCCAGACCTTCTGCAAGTTGTCGTTGGTCTTGAGTCAGCTCTCGCGGAGACCCAACTCCATCGCAGCACAAGCGGGGCTAGAGACGAAAAGCAAGAGAAAGTTTGGAAGGTTTGAGCACAAGATCGAATGAAGGCGTAAAGAACCCCCAAACGGTGCCTGCTTTCTTTCTTAAGTAAGCCCCCACAACGCTTGGATGGAAACAACACAGGAGCCGATGTTACAAGTCAAAAACTTCACCCTGCCAATGACAAGGGGGCTCGAGGCCACCCCGACAATCAAGTCAAGGTCCTTACCCAGGCGAACGGTTGTCATCATGAAAGGCGGGAAACCCGAAGGCGGCGGCCTCACAAGCCGCGCGAAACCGATATGATTTTCATATCAAGAACTGGCGACCTTCAATTGTGTGAGATCTGCACGCTAAGATCTCACCTGCCGCATCCAGGATATGCCACGCGACGGTGGTTTAAGTATGAACTACAGCCAACGACACATCTGAAAATCTTTGAAGACACGACACAGAAATCAAAGGATGGACCCACCTCCGGAAAAACGACTCCTTCCAAAAGGTCTCTCCCGAAGGTGGGTCCAGGGGGCCACTGTCGGTACCCTGCGTACTGTATACCTCTTGGGACTACAAAAAGACCAAAGAGACTTTACCTGCCTGAATTGAAGACCTGCAAAGGCCCCACTTGTCATACGGGACTAGACATGCCTCCCATCTATGGTTAGCTCCGGTACTGCCACGTGTACACTGTAGCCGGAGTTATACCCAACACATGGGATAGCTCCGGGCTAAACAGTTGTACGGCACCCCCGAACCTAATCTTCGACAGAGGGAAGCTCCAATACCAACCCATGTACATCTACACCAGACCTACCCATCCCAGACGGATAGCTCCGGAGCTATTCACGTGTCCAAACCGCCGGACCATCAACCTTGGCAATCAAGCTGACGAACCCCCATTGGCTCAGACCTCCAAAGGGCAATCAAAGACCTCAAAACCTGATTAAGTGTCATTAATACCATATTAATGACACACGATCAGTAGGCCCTTAATACTAGTAACAGCACTGACAGGTCCCGTTACCATGCTATTAATGGTAATTAATCTCATTGATTATGTATTAAACATTAGTAACTGCCGGGGCCACATGTCGGGCCAGGCTAATTGTGTAACGAACAGTTCTTGTACTATAAAAGGACTGGTCGACTGAGATGCCCAGGGAGACACATACTGTCTAGGACTTGAACTCTCTCGCACTCTGACACTCTTAGACACTCAATACAACAACTACACACCCCGTGGAGTAGGGTATTACGCCTAGGCGGCCCGAACCACGTAAATCCTTGTGTCATTTGCCATATTCTTTGGAATCTCTGCACACCCAATACCGAACTATAAACTCCGATAGCTACCAACGGTAGTATCGAGAGAATGGACAACTACTTCCCCGTGGCTTTAACTGGGACCGCCAGGTCTTGGTTCATGAGCCTCCCGCCCAACTCCATCAATAGATGGGCAGAATTGTGTCAACAGTTCACCGCCAATTTCGGGAGTTCGTACACCCGACCAGGCACCAAACTGGACCTTTTTGCTATAATGCAGAAGGGGGGAGAATCCTTGCGTTCCTTCATCCAGAGGTTCTTCCAGGTACAAAACACTATTCCTTCTATCTCTAGCGCCTTTGTTATTGTGGCATTTAGACAGGGCGTACGAGACAAGAAGATGTTGGAGAAGCTGGCGATTAAGGAGATCACCAGCGTCACGGAGCTCTTCAGTTTGGCAGACAAGTGTGCTAAAGCCGCGTAGGGCCATGAAATGCACTCCAAACCACCTCCGGAGGATAACAAAAAATCCTCCAAGGGCGAAGCCACTACCTCCGGGAGTGGCAAAAAGAAGAAAAAGTCCAATGGCAAGAAAAAGTCGTCGGTTGGCACATCTACTGCTGTAGCTGCTGTAGCTCCGGGTGGCCGGGAGCCACGCCCCGAGAAATGACCTCGACCTTCATCTGAAGATGGTGGAAACTCCAAAATGTGGTGTTCTATTCATAAGTCGAACAGCCACAACTTGGAAGACTGCCGAGAGGTCCAGAACCTTGCCGAGCGCTACAGCAAGCGCCGGGAAGAAGTTCCTTTCTAACAAAGGGAAGGAAAACAGAAAGTCAACGAAGCTCCAGCTGAAGAAGAATTAGGCTTTCAGGACCCTAAAAAGGTCTTGAAAGTTGTTTACACTTCCGTCGACGACGACTCCGACGTTTCTGACAATGAACGTCGAAAAACCATGAACACCATTTTTGGTGGTTCGTGGGACATCACCTCCCGTCGTGTCCTCAAAACCATGCGATGGGACATGGCTTCGGTGGCTCCCACCGCCAGGGCGGAGCCGCATCGGAAGTGGATGGATACAATCATCACTTTTGACGCGTCAGATTGCCCTCGGAATATGATCGGAGCTGGTCAACTCCCGTTGATGGTATCTCTGACCATCAACAACGTCCAAATCCATCACGTAATGGTAGAGGGAGGTTCGGGGTTGAACCTCATATGATTCGAAGCTTTCGTCAAGCTTCAGCTTCGAGCTTCGAACCTTCGCCGCTCCCGACCTTTCTCTGGAGTAGGGTCGGGGGCCATAACCCCACTTGGTGCCATAAATCTCCCTGTAACCTTCGGGACTCGGGAGAACTATCGCACTGAGAAGTTGGTCTTTGACGTTGCTCAAATCAACTTACCCTTTAACGCCATTTTGGGCAGGCCAACCTTATACAAGTTCATGTCTACTACTCATTATGGCTACTTGGTGTTGAAAATTCCAACACCAGATGGTGTTCTTCAGATATGTGGATACCGCACTATCGGAGTGACTGCACTGGAAGAACTTCACGCGCTTGCTATAGTGCAAGAGGAAGAGTCCAGGCAGCAGCAAGCTTCAAAACCCCCGAGCATTCGTCATCGAGGCTCAACCACCGCACCTCGCGTGCAACCAAGCGGTGACACCGACATTCCCGTTAAAGTCGTCCAAATCGGTTCCAACGCCGGTCAGACCACCCGTATATCGGGAGGTCTGAACGACAAATAGGAACTCGCACTCATCACTTTCCTCCAGGCTAATGTCGACGTGTTTGCTTGGCAACCGTCACAAATCCCTAGGATTCCTAGGGAAGTGATCGAGCATAATATGAAGATCTACCCTGATGCTCGGCCTATACACCAGAAGCCTCAGAAGCAATCAGTAGAGCGACAGAACTTCATACGACAAGAAGTGAAGAAGTTGCTCGAAGCTGGATTCATCCGAGAAGTCTTCCATCCAAAATGACTAGCAAACCTAGTCGTTGTACCCAAGGCCAGTGGGAAGCTTTGGATGTGTATCGACTACACAACACTGAATAAGGCATGTCCAAAAGATCCTTTCCCACTACCTAGAATAGATCAGATTGTGGATTCCACCTCCAGGTGTGAATTACTGTGTTTCCTAGACGCATATTCTAGGTACAACGACTGCGCCAGCTTGGTCTCGAAGTGGAGCCAGTTGCACCACCTCCTAAGAGTTTGACGCTCCTCCTCGAGAGCCTTGCTGTCGTGGTAAAAAGCCAGCTGAACCTGGCGAAGACTCGAGCAGGCGTTGTCAATAGACAGCGACAGAGGGATCGGGTCCGGACCTGCCTGGGCCATCTCCGCCGGTTCCAGCGGGTTCTCCGTGACAAAAATTGGGTCCGACTCTACAAGAGCGGTTCCCTGAGCTTCCGCGGCACTAGGGCCGCCCTCCAGAATAGCCTCGACCGCCGTCGAGGAAGGTCCTGCTACAGAAGCTTCAACCTCCAGAGTTGGCTCCGAAAGCCCCGCCGCCAAGTCGTCAATAGCTGGTCCCTCAAGCAGAGGGCCAGCAACTTCATCTCGGCACCCTGGCTCGGGCGCGGGCACCTCCGGGATCACCGCCTCTGGGGGAGGTGTTGAAGGTTCGATCAGAGCTGAAGCCACTTCCGGCTCCGACACTGGCGCCTCCTCCACCACCGGCCCAGGCGCTGACGCTTCGACCATCATAGGCTCAGGCGCCGGCACCTCTACAGTGATGGGTTCAGGAACCGGAACCTCTCCGACCACCGGCTCTACCGCCGAAACTTCTGCAGTAACCAACTCTACTGTCGGAACTTCTTCGATAGCCGGCTCTACCGCCTGGGCATCATCAACCACCGGATCTACCGCCGAGGCATCATCAACCACCGGCTCTACCGCTGGGGAATCATCAACCACCGGCTCTACCACCGGGGCAGCATCAAACACCGGCTCCATCGTTGGGGTTCCAACGATATCCGGCTCTAGGGCCAGAATCTTAGACATCCCTGGTTCTGAGACCGGAGCGTCCATCATATCAGCGTCCAAACCCAGAGCTTCAACCTCTGGGATAGGTGCCACTGGTACATCTTCATTCCCGTGGTCCGACGCTACCACGGGAGCTTCTGGGGATGAGTCAAGGTCCAAGACCACGATAGCCGGCGCCGGAGCTGTCGTAGCCTCAACCACCCCTTGGGGCGGCACTAGAATTGGAGCCGGAGCTTCTGTCTCCACAGCATCAGTTGCTGTCATAGGAGCCGGAGCTTCAGTCCTTTTCTTGGGGACACTGCAGATGAAGGACGAAGAAACTCAAAACACAGTTACAACACAAAACAACTAACTGAGGTAAAAAACAAAAATTACCTCGAAAGGTTTCCGCACCAGTTAGCATGGAACCTCTTCTCCGGACGCTCAAGACTGGATCCAGGCGCCACTGGCATATCTGTTCCGGATGGTCCTCCGGAGCTGGGCGCAACCGTCGGCGCTGCTTTGGTCGAGGCTCCCCTCGATTGGGAAGAACTTCCGGACCCAGAACCTTCAATTGGTCCTGGTATTGTAGCCATACAGCCGGAACTGGCACCCCAAGGAGATGCCGATGCTGGAGTGGATGCCGCCGTTGAAGACCTCCCCTCCGGGGAGAAGGAGCCGCTGGGGAAGGAGCAGGCCTGACGGACCTTCCATCAGAGTGCTTCATCTTCCTTTTTCGGCTCGAGGGCTCGGCCAATTCTTTGCCCTTGCCCGCGACTTCAACTCTATGTTCCGAGACGTAAGGGGGACCACCCACGGAAGCTCCGGAGATCACCAACCCGGTGGTCGGATGCCTCTCAACGACCCCAAGGTCATCAAGCACTGGCATCTTCCGCTGGAGCTCCCTACTGAACTCTACCTCCATGTTCAGAGGGAGGAAAGCTGCCGGCGGAGACAAGTAGTCGCCCTCGACGTCGATGCCGTGCTGGAACTTCTCGAGGTGAAGCTCCAAGGTTGCGCCTTCCAGATTGGACTTCAAACCGGTTTTGATCTGGTCGTCGTCCCTCACGTTGTTGAGGGCCCAAGCAAGCTTCTCCCTCTTCTTCAGCGGAGCCCACCTGTTGGCCAGGAAGTTGCAAAACACCGCCTGAGGGGTCACCCCTCCTTCCATGCATTTGTCGGATCCTGGTCAGAGCAGGGTTGAAAGCGTCCGACAACAACAGAACATCACTCCAAGCTTCAGTGTCGACGTTCGGGAGGCCTACGGGCAACTCCAGCCTCTCATGTTCCTCTGCCCTGATGACGATCCAATCCTTCTTCCAGTCGTCCCACTTGCCAGAAGGGAACGATTGCAAGTACTTGTGCGGGCACTTCTTGTGCTTCACAAAGTAATAGAAGCCAAGGTACTCGTCACTCTTGCCGGTGGTGTGGATGGTGAAGAAGGTGCGGAAGAGCTCGATGCAGGGGGGAATACCCACCCACATCTCGCAGAAGTGGACAAAGATCGACACCAAAATAATGGAGTGGGGACCAAGGTGGTACAGCTGCAGACCATAGAAATCTAGCAGCATCAAGAGAAAATAAGAAAAGGGTGGGATCGGTCCCACCATGGCGTACGCAGAGAAGTACACCATTTCGCTAGCGTGCTCCTTCTCGAACGGAAGCTTGCCAGCACGGAACTGGTGATTGAAGAAGTCACTGGACCACCCCATGAGGGTTCGGACCTTCTGCAAGTTGCCGTCGGTCTTGAGTCGGCTCCCGCGGAGACCCAACTCCATCGCAGCACAAGCGGGGCTAGAGACGATAAGCAAGCGAAAGTTTGGAAGGTTTGAGCCCAAGAACGAATGAAGGCGTAAAGAACCCCCAAATGGTGCCCGCTTTCCTTCTTAAGTAAGCCCCTGCAACGCTTGGATAGAAACCGCGGAGGAGCCGACGCTACAAGTAAAAAACTTCACCCTGCCAATGACAAGGGGGCCTGGGGCCACCCCAACGGTCAAGTCGAGGTTCTTACCCAGGAGACCGGTTGTCATCATGAAAGGCGGGAAACCCGAAGGCGGTGGCTTGACAAGGCGCTCGGAACCGATACGATTTTTGTATCGGGAACCGGCGACCTTCAATTGCGTGAGATCCGCACACTAAGATCTCACTTGCCGCATCAGGATATGCCACGTGGCGGTGGTTTAACTACGAACTACTGCCAACGGCACATCTACAAATCTTTGAAGACACGACACAAAAATCAAAGGATGGACCCACCTCTGGCAAAACGACTCCTTCCAAAAGGTCTCTCCCGAAGGTGGGTCCAGGGGGCCACTGTCGGTACCCTACGTACCGTATACCTCTTGGGACTACAAAAAGATCAAAGAGACTTTACCTGTCTGAGTTGAAGACCTGCGAAGGCCCCACTTGTCATACGGGACAGGACATGCCTCCCATCTGTGGTTAGCTCTGGTACTGCCACGTGTACACTGCAGCTGGAGCTATACCCCACACATGGGATAGCTCCGGGCTAAACACTTGTACGGCACCCCCAGACCTAACATCCGACAAAGGGAAGCTCCAGTACCGACATGTGTACATCTATAGCAGACCTACCCATCCCAGACGGATAGCTCCGGAGCTATCCACGTGTCCAAACCGCCGGACCTTCAACCTTGGCAATCAAGCTGGTGAACCCCCAATGGCTTAGACCTCCAAAGGGCAATCAAGGACCTCAAGACCTGATTAAGTGTCATTAATACCATATTAATGACACATGATCAGTAGGCCCTTAATACTAGTAACAGCACTGATAGGTCCCGTTACCACGCTATTAAGGGTAATTAATCTCATTGATTATGTATTAAACATTAGTAACCGTCGGGGCCACATGTCGGGCCAAGCTAACTTTGTAACGAACAGTTCTTGTACTGTAAAGGACTGGTCGACTAAGATGCCTGGGGAGACACATATAGTCTAGGACTTGAACTCTCTCACACTCTGACACTCTTATACGCGCAATACAACGACTACACACCCCGTGGAGTAGGGTATTACGCTCAGGCGGCCTGAACCACGTAAATCATTGTGTCATTTGCCATATTCTTTAGAATCTCTGCGCACCCAATACTGAACTATAAACTCCGTGAGCTACCAACGGTAGTATCGAGAATCGCCGGAAAAACACTCCGACATGAGTAATCCATAAAAATTTGATTTTTACAAATTAGGCGATGCCACGTGTCACCACATAGATCAAATGGCCCACAAACTGAAGTATCTGAGGCCATCCAACATTGTAGCACCCAGATCATGGAATGGGACCCACCTGTCAGTCACCTGGAGGAAGAACTGGTCGTTTGGAGCCAGGACCAGGTTGGCCGACTAGGTCGTGGCACCAAACGCGATGAAACACCACGTCTTGGCTCCTCCCGGCTTGAAGAAGTCATGGGTGATTGATTCGTGCGCAATTTGTGGTGAGAACCGACCCTTCTCCCCCCTATAAATAGAACCCCACAGCTCACTTCACACACACACACCAAAAGTTGAGAATAGAATAGCACTCCAAAGGTTTAGAGTAGTCCTAGAGGCTGCCAAGTAGAAGGAGAGTGTGGTGAGAGTTTAGTAGAAGGAGGCTTGGGCTTGTCAAGTCCATCTTCTACACTTGTATCGCTACAAAGGTGTACTCAAATCAAGTAAGCTCTTTGTGAATTCAATTCAAGTTGGATTCTCAATTCATAGTAGTTTGCACAAGTAGTTACTTGTGGATTCATTGCTTTAATTTATTAGAGGCTCTAGTTGTAGCTTTGTGTTCGAAACAACTAGAGTTGTGATTTAGAATGTAAGTGTGGTGCTTAGGTTAGAAATCACCAGTGAATATCTCGTACACCCACGGATTGAAGAGGTAGGCAGTAGGTGGTGATAGCCCTATCTGTCCTTTGTAATCCTCCACGTTCGGCTGTGCCATAGGCTCTTGGCGGGAGTCATCCTAGTATTGCAGGGGTAAACCCATGCCCGAAGCAAGCATCTACTGCAAATTCTTTTGAATTAGAATCAATACTTTGAATTCCTCTCTCTTCCTTGCCTACTAAACAACTTTGTGTCCTTGGGTGAATTAGTTTGTAAGATTACACACACATTCCTTGGATTCGATACCCTTGGAATGCTCTCTTAATGGGAAGTGCTACACGACAGTTTTTGTGCGCTTGCGGATTTTCATCTGTGACGTAAGAAACATCAACAGGTACTTACATGGAACTCAAGAATTTGGCATTTTTCTTCCTTCTTCCTCAACTGTTACTTTGAAAGCTTTTTCAGATGCTGATTTCGGGGGTTTTAGGATTGATAGGAATAGTACTTCGGGTGCTTGTCATTTTCTTGGTAATTCTCTTGTTGCTTGGTCCTCCAGAAAACAAAACTCAATTGCACAATCCACAGTCGAATCTGAATATGTAGCTGCTGCTAGTGCTTGCTCACAAATTCTTTGGATTGTTCAAACACTTAATGACTATGGGGTTGATCTAGATAGTGTTCCACTGTTTTGTGATAACACTAGTGTCATTTGCAATTCTAAAAACCCTGTACAACATTTGAGAACAAAGCACATTGACATTAGGTATCACTTTCTCCATGATAATGTTGAAAAAGAAAACATTGTGCTTCACCATGTAGATACTGAACAACAATTGGCTAATATTTTCACAAAACCTTTGGATTTCACTCGTTTTTTTTCATGGCTTAAATTGAGGGGGGTTTTGAAACTTGAGAAGTCTATGTGTGAATCTGAATTTAAAATAATATGAGCGTAGTATTTCATACATATACGACTCTGTGATTCCTTTTACATGCTGAAAGTTCTTACTACATTACTCGTGTTATACATTTTGTAGTTTTTGCCATGACTGGTAATTGGAATAATTACTAACACTAAATCTGGTCAAGATCGAACTTTCTTGCTGTTTTGAACTTGTTGCGTGCTCACAAGTTCTTTTAATAATGAAAAATTAATCAATCAACTATCCACATGTTGAGCTTTTAATAATGCATTTATCGTCGCGGAACATGATATGTGCATTAGGATCTGTTGCCACGATTCACTAGTTCATGGCATTAGGATCTATCGCCACGGCACACAATCATTGCATTAGGATATGATGCCACGAATTACCGTTTCGTGGCATTAGGATCTATTGCCACGGAACACGATCGTTTCACTAGGATCTGATGCCACGAATTATCAGTTCGTGGCGTTAGGATCTATCACCACGGAATACGATCGTTGCATTGGAAACTTTTGCCATGATTCACCAGTTCATGGTGTTAGGATCTATCGTCACAAAACACAATTGTTCCATTAGGAACTTTTGCCACAATTCACCAGTTCATGGCGTTAGGATCTATCGCCATGGAACACAATCGTTGCATTAGGAACTTTTGCCACGATCTACCAGTTCGTGGCGTTAGGATCTATCGCCATAGAACACAATCGTTGCATTAGGAACTTTTGCCATGATTCACCAGTTCGTGGCGTTAGGATCTATCGCCATGGAACACAATCGTTGCATTAGGATATGTTGCCTCGATTCACCTATTCGTGGCGTTAGGATCTATCGTCACGGAACACAATCGTTGGCTTCATGATATATTACAAAACATTGGCCACTGTGTGAACGAATGAATGTGTGGTGTGTTCATCGTGTCTCTCAGGAATCATAAGGAAGGATTTGTTTATTTTCTAGACAAATGAATGATTCAGTTATCAAGTGAATGTGCTCTAAGTTCAGTGATGTGTGATATCAATAGTGAACTGAAGAAAATGTAGAAAATCACGAAGCTAAAAGGAGACGTCGTGGGGAGGACGCGCTTTTCATATAAGAAACGCACTTTTCTGCTAAATAAGCACATCTCCATTTTGCTTGTACAATCATTGCATTAGGATCTGTTGCCATGATTGTACTAGTTCTTGGCCTTAGGATCTATTGCCACATAACACACTTGTTGCATTAGGATTTGTTGCCAGGAATCACTAGTTCGTTGCATTAGGAATTTCTGCAGGAGTGTCATTCCAAATTCTGGGTAATTTCTAAAGATGTGGGATTATTCAAGATCAGCTTGCTTCTAAGCTTGATTCTAAATAGAAGAGCGGTTTCTATCTTTTCAAAAAAAATCAAATAGTTCACGTACAGCTAGTTCACACAATACTTATATAAAAAAATCATCATCTTCGCTCTTGCCCCCCCCCCCCCCGCCCCAATATTGGAGGTACAATACCATCATTGATATATGTATCATCCTCGTCATCGTCGTCATTATCTTCATTTTCTGATGGAACTCTATGTGCCTCAAACTGATCACATATTCTCATTTGAAGAGTGGAAGCATCACCGGTTGCTCCCTCAGTGTCATTCCTAGCCCATGCAGTCCTATCCTCATTTATGTGTGGCATATTGATATCAGTAAGTCGTCGATCATCAAATGTCTTAACCTCCATCGTCTCAGTGACATTATTTTCACTATCTCCAGGGGGCATGGAAAAAAGGTTTCGTGGCTTCGTTTTAACAACTGTAGCCCATTTAGGTTGCTTCACACTTCGAACGTAAAAAACTTGTTCTGCTTGGGTGACTAGAATGTAAGGCTCATACTTAAATTGAGAAAGGGTAGTGTCAACATCTATCATTCCATATCGATCCATTTTGTAGCATCTACTTTGGCTCTGACCGGAACGAGGCCGATCAAACCAGTCACATTTAAATAACAGAACCTCTTGATTTTTTTTTCAAAATCAACAGAAATCATTTTCTTGATTACTCCAAACCACTCATGATCACCATCCTGAAAAACAACACCATTGTTTTGCATACGTAAACCTTTTTCCACCTCCGCAGTTCAAAAGAAAAAGCCATTAATGAATTATTGACTAAAAAGACATGCCCAACGATCAGATCCTCTAGATAATGCATACAAATAATCGGTTACTTTGCCTTCTTTGTGTAATGTCATAATATGTACACATTAGATAAAAGGGGTCATCGATAAACCATCTTTAGAAAACATATTTGTTCAATATTTCATCAAAGTAAAAACTTGCATGTACTTACCCGTTTCTGAAACCAATAAACAAACTCATTTCTATGGCATTTTTCAACATCACGAGAATGAATCTTTTTCAGCTCTTCAAAATTCTCATTGAAAAGGGTACAAAATTAAATTAGCCATTTAAAATAAGCATGATCCAATATTGTATAGAACATCTGAGCTATACATACTTGATCCATGGAGCGGCCTCTTCAACATTAGGAATAATATAATGCCTGATGTTATGTAGTTTCACCATAGTAAGTTGGCCCCATTTAAACCCTTTTTTAGAATTATCAACTTCTATAAATATATTAAAATTGAGAGAAGGTTCATTCCTAGTTGCAGCTTCATGACGTTCTGGCCTATTAAGCTTGGTGCTGATGTTATCCAAAAACTGACTACAAAAATTCATACACTCTTCCATAATATATCCCTCAGCTATAGAACCCTCTGAGTGAGCTCTGTTACGTACATACCTCTTCAATGTACCAAGGTACCTCTCAATTGGATACATCCATCTGTAAGAAACAGGTCCACCCAAGCGAGCTTCTTCGGCAAGATGGATTGGAAGATGTACCATGATATCGAAGAAAGCGGGAGGAAGCAACATCTCAAGCTTACAAACTATTTCAGGAAATTGTTTGATCATCTTATCCAAATCTAGTTCCGCCAATTCTTTAGAACAAATTCCAGAAAAGAATCTGCTAAACTCAATTAAAGGTACAACAACCTTTTCAGGCAATATGTCACATATTACAATAGGAAGGAGCTTATGAAATATAATATGGTAGTCATGAGTTTTTAGACCTGATACTTTACGTGCTTTTATGTCCACAAATCTCTTGGTGTTTGAGGCATAACCATCGGGCATCTGCACATCCCACAAAAACTTTCACAAGGTGGTCTTCTCATCTTTATGCAAAGTATATGATGCTGATGGACAATCATACTTCCCATTTATATCCACCGGATGTTGCTGTGGCCGTATACCCATATCCTGCATATCAAGACGAGCTTGTAGACTATCTTTTTGTTTTACCATCCATATTAAGCAATGTCCCCAATATGCTATCACAAATGTTTTTCTCAATGTGCATGACATCCAAGTTATGCCTTATTAGCAATGTCTTCCAATACGGAATCTGAAAAAAATATACTTTTCTTCTTCCAACTATGCCACCTATCTTCCTCAGTGCGCATTCTCTTATTATTCGTCTGTCCAAAACTCACTTGATCAAAACTCTCGTATTGTTGGAGTAATTCATCACCAGAGAGTGATGTTGGAGCCTCTCTATTCTCTATCTTGTTGTTGAAAGAAGCTTTGTCTCGATGCCACCTGTGATTCTGAGATAGGAAACGACGATGACGCATGTGGCAATACTTTCATCCATGGCAGTATGGACATGCTAGCTTACCTTTTGTGCTCCATCCGCATAGCATTGCATATGCTGGGAAATCATTTATTGTCCACAATATAGAAGCTCGCATGAGAAATGTCTCTTTCTTTGAACTGTCGTATGTTTCAACACCATCAGACCATAATTTCAGTAGCTCATCAATCAAAGGCTGCAGATACACATCAATGTTGTTTCCAGGTGACTTTGGCCCAGAAATTATCATTGACATCAACCAATAAGGCTGCTTCATACACAACTAAGGTGGTAGATTATAAGAGATTAGAATCACAGGAAATTTACTGTAAGAAACATTTATTATTCCAAAAGGATTGAAACCATCAGATGCTATCCCATGTCTTATGTTGCGAGGATCAGATGAGAAATTTGGGTGAATGCTATCAAAATGCTTCCATGCCTTCGAATCTGCAGGATGGCGTAATATTCCATCATCAATACTGAAAGTCGCCTAGAGTGGGGGTGAATAGGCAATAATACGTGAAATCACTTAATCAAACAGGATTAAATTCCTGTGGTCGGACTAGTCTGCACAGGGTCGGACTAGTCCGCTCAGCACAGGGTAGAAATCCTAAAACTTGATTTCTACAAGTTATTTGTGGAATTAAAGTTCACCAAAGATATAGGAAATGTGTAGTAAACTTGTAAAGCTCAGATTGTGAGGTTTAAGAACTTAGATTACAAGTTTACAATAGTGATCAAAGTGTAAGGCAATAAGAGCAAAGTGAACCCTAATAGCAATACTAGTGATCACGAAAAGCGAAAGACAAGTGAAATGAGATTTATCCCTGTGAGACCTATGTGTGCTGAATACATTGGCTTCGACAATAAAAATTTTGAATGCTGCCATAACATCTTTTTAGAAAGGTCCGACTCTAGCTCCAAGTTTCTACATGGTCCGACAATAGGTCCGACTTTCTTTGTCTAGGGCCGACATGTTTTTGGGTAGCTCCGGTGAGCTTTGTCTTTAGCTCCGACATGTCTTTGATAGCTCCAGCATGTCTTTGTTAAGCTCCGATATGTCTTGCTAGGTCCTACTTATGTTGGTTAGCTCCGACATGTTTTTCTAGCTCCGACTTTTGGGATGACTAGTTCCGACTAGATTTGGTTAGCTCCGGCGCTAGGTTTGACTAGCTTTAGTAAGCTCCGGCGCTAGGTTGTACTAGCTTTGGTAAAGCTCTAGCGCTATGTTGTACTAGCTTTGGTAAGCTCCGGCGCTAGTTTGTACTAGATTTGGTAAGCTCCGGCTCAAGCTCTGGTTGGCTATGGCAAGGTCTGGTGCTTGATCGTAATGTTCCAAATTTTCATGTGAGATATTTCAAACTTGCTATACACTTATGGAAAGATTTCTTAGTATTATTTTGCTAAGTTTTTGGTGTGTTTTGGTTGATATGGCTGATATTGTTTTGATATGCATTGCAACATGCTTATGTGAGGTGCTCACGTAAGGTGTTGTGTTCGGAACTGACTTGAGTCAAGTCGCAGATTTGGGCTCATACGGATTGGTTGTTTGTTCATGTGCAGGTGTTGCTTGAGTTCAAGTCATGGCTGGTGACAGGATCCTTTGGACTAGTCTCAGGGAGGAGATGAGGTTCCAACAACCAAATTCAGGAGGAATTGTGGTTGATCAGGTCAGGAGGTCGCGCAGGATGATTGAATCAAGGGCAGTGCATATGAAGGTTACTAGACATCGAAGGAAGGTGTTTGCACGTATGCATGCGTTGCATGACATGGCAACATGGTTCTGAAGATGGTTTATAGATTGGAAGATCTGGTTGGAAGGATCGGATCGTATCAGTTGATGACTTTGGCTGCGGCAGAGTCGGTTATGGCTCAGTATGGAAAGTATCGAGTTGGTTATGATAGGATTTTGTGTGGGACACGAATTTGAGTTGTTTTAGGAATGTGGGATACGTTCCTAAGGTTTTTGGAAGTCTTAAGATTGCTTCTATCTGGGTATAGAAGAGTCCTAAGCAGTTATGGAAAGTTTCGATTCGTGATCGGAGTAGGATTGGAGTCCTAGTTGAGATTGGGTTGGCCTAAGGGCTGGTTATATAAGCAAGGAAGTCCATAGCTCGTGGTGCACGACTTTGGGGCTGTTCCTCTTGTGTTCTATTGAATAAAATTCATAGTTTGAAGGAACTTTTGTGCCTTGTTCGTTTGACTTGTTCCAGACAAGTTTTACTAGTCGAGTTTCTGGACAGCACTACCTTTTGTTGGTGGTTTTATCATAAGTCGAGTTTTACATATCCAATTGACGTGATTCTTTTTGGGTTGTCTTCAAAACTTGATTATCTATTATCTTTTAAAATTTCACGGTCATTGGATTTGTGGTGTCTGATCTACACGAGTTTCTTTGCAGCATTCTAGAACTGTTTTTTGCGGGTAGGACAGATTGACCTTTATTTGATCTTTTGATCATAACTTGAGTTTCTCTTGACGGATTTGAGTGATTCTTCTTGTGTTTTCTTCGTGACTTGATTCTCTCTAATATATATCACTTTTGTCATGGTGAAACACGTTTATATTAGTTTCACACACGATTTCTCTAATAGATCGTTTTTCTGTCGAAGGGGTTGGGATTTAATTGTTTCCGCTGCGTAAGATTTTTAAATCTACCATTCACCCCCTCTGGTAGCTTTTCACGTGCTCTTCGATCCTACAATTGGTATCAGAGCCACGGTGCTTCAGTCATTGTGATTTGCACGTATTTTGGACTAATCATCATGGAGAAATACTCCGCCAAACCTTGTGTGTTTGCTGGTATTGGTTTTCAGGTTTGGAAGGCACGCATGGAGGCTTTCATCTAGGCGCAAGGCTTCGCAATATGGGAGAAGGTGTACAAGATTTACGAAGTGCTAGCTAATGATCAAGTTACGACTACAAACCTATGGGACATCAACAATAACAACAAAGCCCGAAACTTGATCATCCAAGAACTCACTCAGAGCGACTTCGACCGCGTTGCACATCTCCGATCGGCATACGATGTATGGAGAGCACTCTGTGACTATCACGAAGGATTCAACACGATCAAGGTGGTAAGGCAAGACATGTTCAATAAAGAATACGTGCGCTTCAAGATGCAACCTGGTGAATCCATCGATGATATCTTTGCTCGCTTTGACAAAATCCTCAGTAACTTGCATAGTGTCAACGTTAATTTTTCTGATGCTGAAAATGCTAGGCAACTTCTTAGTGCATTAGACATGTCAATCTGGGAGATGAAAGTTACATCTATTCGTGAATCAACTGTCATGAGTTCTCTTACATTAGATGTGCTTTACTCTAAACTAAAGACTCATGAAATTGACATCTTATCACGTAAGAATCCAAACAAGTCTATTGCTTTTGTTTCATAACGTGACATGCCTAGCTCTGGTCAATCTTCATCTTGTGGTACACTTGCTTTGTTGTCCTCTCTAACACTTGAATAGATTGAGGAGTTTCCATAAGAGAAGCTAGCACTTCTCTCTACTAGGTTATCAAAAGCATTGCAGAATGTGAGAACTAGAAGGAGAGGAAGCTCTGGACCTCAACGATGCTTCGAATGTGGTAAGACAGGACACTTTCGTACAGATTGCCCTAACCTTTCGTGTCCTACTACCCGTGAAGAAAAACACAACAAGGTCAAGACCACCTCTGGAAACCCCAACAAGAAAAAGAAGGGTATCATAGGACGCAAGATGATTAACAGCTTCATCACTGCACTTCAAGAGCTTGGTTCAAGCGATGTAGACTTTGAAAGTGATGAAGATGATAATGATCTGGCCAACTTATGCTTCATAGCGGGCAAAACAAGATCAAGATCAAGTCAGCAGGATGCAGAACACAACTTGACGATGATGAGGTATGTTCTCCCTGTAATGAAATGTGTGATGCAATTTCTCGTGCAACTATTATTGTTAAGAAAAAGGACAAAAAGCTTAGGGATAATGCTGCTAAAATTGAATCACTAGAATCTGAAATCAACCATTTGAAAACCTTGATTCCTAGTGATGATTCTTGTCCCTCGTGTGATTTAATCTATGAACAATTGTCCACATTAAGAACTGCACATTCCTCTACTCTAGATAGACTTGAACTTGAAATTGAAAAGAATAAAAAGCTTGCTGCACTTGACATTGGAAACTTAAAAGATGCTTCTTGTTCTACAATTGATTTGCATTGTTCTAGTTGTGATGATCTTGAAAAGAAACTAAAAAAATGCTATGAATGAAATTTCAATATTGAATAATGCTTTACGTTCTCATGAAGTTAAATATTGTTCCAATTGCAAATTAAAAGGAAAAAAATCATGTGAAAATTGCCTTGATTTGTCCAATAAACTTGATAACATGCATAGGACATTAGATCGGTTTTGTAATGGGAATAAGAACCTAAACTTGCTGCTGAATTCTTCCAAGTCTTGCAATGATAAAACTGGTTTAGGTTTTGATTCTCATGCTCATGCTAAGGCACATACACCTAAAGTTGTAAAGTCATTAGGAAGTGGTTTGATTCAAACAGTTCCTAAACAAAAAGAAGTGGTTTTCAAATCTGCAGGAGTGTTGTCTCATTCGGTCTCAAATAAAAATATTGCTTGCTCATCTAGACATGAATACAAAGTTAAATTTCATTGTACCTACTGTGGTAGAGATGGTCATGTCATAGATTTTTGTTATAGACTAGCTAAACAACAGAAAATGGAAAGAATGACTGCTAGATCTCATAACTTTCATGCAAAATTTGCTGCACATATTAAACTGAATGTCAGGAATATGCAACCTGCTGTTATGAGTCAAAAACATTCAAAGTTTATCTCCGGACCTTCTGTTTTTGCCTCGGGAGCTACTGGTTTTTGTGCTACACAAGTAACACCTTATAAGTCAGTAGTTAAGAATAAAAAACCTCAAACTTTGACTCATAAACCTGTTGTTTTATCTCAGCTTTTGTGTGTTTTTCCTGCTGCACGTCGTGTGACTCAGTACTAGATACCTAAATGCCTTTTGACTAACCCCAGTATTAAGTCATCGACGTATTGTTCTTCTATGTAGGTTACATGCTTGAGGAAGGAGAACATTTGGATTGTGGATTCAGGTTGCTCACGCCGCATGACCGGTAACAAAGAATGGTTCTCCTCCCTCTCTTTTGTGCCACGTGTAGAAAATGTTACTTTTGCTGATAATTCTTCAACTCCTATAATTGCTAAGGGTTCGGTTAGAGTAAATGATCACTACAATTTGAAGGATGTGGCACTTGTCAAAAATTTGAAATACAACTTGCTTTCTGTTTCACAATTGCTAGATGAAAATCTAGAAATTATTTTCAATAAAAACTACTGCAAAGTTGTAGGTTCAAATAGTGAGCTTATTTTTAACATGTCTCGGTTTGGAAGAGTTTTTAAAGCTGATTTTGATATGTCTTCCTCTAAGCATAGGTGTCTAGTTGCTAATGATTCCAAAGATTTATATTTTTGGCATCGTAGACTTGGTCACGTAGGCTTTGATCATCTCATGCGTGTTAGTGCTCTTGATCGCATATGTGGGCTGCCTAAGCTTAAAGGAGACAAAGAAATTGTGTGCTCTTCTTGTAGACATGCTAAGATAGTTGCAGGTTCACATACTCCTCTCACAATGATCATGTCAACTGAATTGGGTCAACTTTTGCATCTTGACACCATAGGACCTTCACGTGTTCAATCCTTCGAAGGTAAATGGTATGTTCTTGTTACTGTTGATGATTATTCTAGATACTCTTGGGTTTACTTTATGGCATCTAAGAATGAAGCTTTTGGTCACTTTAGAACTTTATTTCTTAGATTATCAATTGATCACCCAGGATCATTAAAAGCAATTAGAAGTGATAACGGAACTGAATTTAAAAATCAATCTTTTGATCACTTTTGTGCTGAAAATGGAATAGATCATCAATTTTCTTCACCATATATACCTCAAAAAAATGGTGTTGTAGAAAGAAAGAACAGAACCTCAGTTGAGATGGCTAGGACTATGCTTGATGACTATCAAACTCCTAAGAAATTTTGGGCTGATGCGATTGCAACCGCTTGTTATGTCTCAAATCGTGTTTTCTTGCGTGCTAAGCTAGGTAAAACCCCATATGAGCTCCGGTTTGGACATAGGCCTAGTGTTATGCACTTTTGGGTCTTTGGTTGCAAATGCTTTGTTAAGAAACATGATAATCTTGATAAATTTGAATCTAGATCCATCGATGGCATGTTTCTTGGTTATCCATCTCATACTAGAGGCTACCGTGCACTTTTACTTGACACTAACAAAAATGTGGAGACTTGTGAAGTGTCTTTTGATGAAGCTAGCCTAGGCACTAGCTCAAACATTGCAGGTCCAGATCCATATCCGCAGGGGGAGAGCATTTTTGTTGAAGATGAGGAAGAGGTGGAGCTGCTGCCCAAAAACTCAGCAGCTAATGACATTGTTCGAGCTCCTGATTTTGATTCACAGCCAGCACCGACGAACACCATTGCTGGTCCAAATCCTCCTCAAGTCACAAGCTCATCGATTTGTGATGAACATGAAGAAGAAGAAGCTTGTGAATTGTCCACTCCCCACCGGGTTCTCAAAATTCATCCTCCACAACAGATTATTGGAAGCTTACGTGAACGAGTTACACGGTCTAGGTTTTGCGATCCAAACTCTCATGCTCATTCAGCTTTTGTTGCTTCTTTTGAACCCAAAGATATATCACACACACTCACTAATGAATCTTAGATTATTGCCATGCAAGAAGAGTGAAAGTGCATCTAGGACTCCCTTGTGGGTTTTGGATGATTTATGACAAGCAATTGGGATCCTAATCCTTTTGTTGAGATGAATGCAGGCAAATGATGAAAAATGAACAAAATGCCAAAAAGAAGGGAAATGAGAAGCAAAGTGAATTTGAGCTCAAGAAGAAGAAAATAGTAGATTATTATGTATAGAGTGTGTTAAGGAAACACACCCAAGGGCTCAATCACTTTCAAGCACACACATACAATGCACAAAGTTATACAGGACCGGACTAGTCCGATATCAGCCGGACTAGTCCGATATCACATTCTGCACTAGATCGGACAAGTCCGGTCTCCACCGGACTAGTCCGATATCTTTATGATCCACTTCGGACTAGTCCTCCCCAATGCGGACTAGTCCTCAACACAATGCACAAGTCACACAAAATCGGACAAGTCCGGTGTGATCCGGACTAGTCCGATATTCATTCTGATCCACTTCGGACAAGTCCGGTGTCTACACGGACTAGTACTATATACACACTGATCTAAATCGGACAAGTCCTCCAAGTGCGGACTTGTCATCCCAAACACTTAGGGTTTCATATGACCGGACAAGTCCGATGTCAATCGGACTAGTCTGAAGATTTCCAGTAGTGAAATCGGACAAGTCCGTTGTCAACCGGACTAGTCCGATATTCCTAGACACTTAGGGTTTGCTACACACAGCACACCGGACTAGTCCGGTGACCACCACGGACTAGTCCGATCTTTCTGAATCCTAACGGTCACTTTTAGAAACCCCATATAAATAGAGGTGCACGGCCCACTTTTAACTCTCTCGAAACCTAGCGCCGTCACACCTCCCAAGAGACTCAAAAACCATCTCTCTCCACGAAATTAAGTGCAAAATCAATCAATCCATTGAAGATCACTTCTAGATCATTGGAGAGACACTTGGCACACATCATTGAGCTCTTGGTTTGATTCTCTAACACACTCTTACGTTTCAATTTGTAATTTTCGAGTGTGTTATTGGTGTCATTGTGAGTTGTAATCAAGGGAGCTCTCAACGTGTGAGAACGCCCCTTCAACTTGGTTATTTACCCTTTGTGATTAGTGGAAGAGGATTGGCCTTCGTGGCGATCCGACGAGGAAAGGGTTCGAGAAGACCCGGTCCTTTTGTGGGCTCCTCAACGTGGATGTAGGTTGCCTTCGTGGTAGCCGAACCACGGGATAAATCGTGTGTCTTGTCCTTTTGTGTTCTTCATCTAATTTGATCAACTTAATCTAGGGTTTGATTCACTTTATTCAATTTAAGTCTAATTGTTGATCAAGAGCTTTAACTACAATAGAATCTGACATACAACTATTAAATTGAGATTCAAGTTTATATTTCCGCTGCAAACATTAACGAATCAATCAAATTGTCTGAACTTGATCAACCTAGCCCGTGAAAACCGGACTAGTCCGCACATTACCGGACTAGTCTGATATCTCTGGTATTAACCTTGTTGTTGAGTGTTACAGGAACCGAGAAAAATCAAGAAGGCCTATTCACCCCCCCTCTAGGCCTACATTCAATTGGTATCAGAGCAGGTTCTTCAAGAAAGAGTGCAACCACTCGAAGGGATCATGTCGAACATGAAAGATGTTCAGAAGATCAACAACCAGGAAGAAGTAAACAAAGACAAGAACCAAAAGCTGGAAAAGTATCTCGAAGCAATTAAAGACTTCGATGATGATGACGAGGAGACGCTGGAGCTGAAAGCACTACTCAGAAAGAAAGCACTTTCCAAAGGGAAAGCTAAAGTTGAAGAAAAGAAGAAGGGGAGTAGTCACACCGACTACTCCCGATATCCTTTCAACTATGATCGTTTAAATTCAAACAACAGCCATTACCTATCTATTCCGCTTGGAAAAGCCCCACACTTCGATGGGAGTGATTACTCCATGTGGAGGCAAAATATGAAGATGCACTTGATTTCCCTTAACCCAAGTTTATGGCATACTGTGTGCACAGGAATAGACATTCCAGATGACGACGAAGACCTCACTCCAAGTCAAGAGCAAGCCATCCATAGAAACGCTCAAGCCGCAGCCGTGATCACCTCCTCTCTAAGTCGAGATGAATTCACAAAGGTGGACGGACTGGAGATTGCCAAGGAAATATGGGACACACTACAAACAGCCCATGAAGGTGACCGGCATGTGCGGGGGGCCAAAATTGAAATGATTGAGGGCGAACTAGGAAGGTTCGCAATTGAGGAAGACGAGTATCCCCAGGACATGTACAACCAATTGAAGACACTTGTAAACAAGGTTCGATCATATGGGAGCAAGAAGTGGAATGACCACGAGGTTGTAAAGCTCATCCTTAGAGCCTTTATGCCTCGCAATGTCACACTATGCTCTATGATCAGAGAAAGTCCCGGGTACAAGAGGATGACTCCAGATGATATGCTTGGCAAAATCATCAATTTTGAAATGATGGAGAAACAAGCCAAGCACGTCAAAGAAATAGCCGACCTCACATCGGCCAAGAAGAAGGGAGTTGCCTTAAAGTCCACACTCAAGCCTCTATCCAAAGAAGCAAGAGAAGCACAGTTTGAGGAGGATAGCGATGACGAAAGCAGTGAGCTGGACGAAGAGGATATGATTTTGTTCATGAAAAAGTTCAAAAGAATAATGAAGAAAAGACAAGGAATAAAATCAGGTGAAGGCAAGTACAAGGAAAGGACAAAGCCGAAGATGAGGTGTGCGTGCTATAATTGTGGTGAGTATAACCACTTTATAGTCGATTGCCCGTATGAGGACAACAAGAAGAAGAATAAAGAAACCAAGCCTCAATCGAAGAAGTTCTTCAAAAAGAAGAAACAAGCTGAACAAGCACACATTGGAAAGGAGTGGGAATCAAACGATGAGTCCTCATCATCCGATGAAGAAGAGATGGCTAGCATAGCCATTGAAAGCTCGTCCAAGAAACCCACACTCTTCCCCACGCTCGGTGCAAAGAAGGGACATGGCACTTGCCTCATGGCAAAGGAAGGTAAACGCAAGGTAAACATCAAAACTCCTTCCATGCATTCGTACTCAAGTAATGATGAACTAGATAGTGATGATGAAGATATGTTAACTGGATTAGATAGAAAAACTGCTGCTAAAATGAAATTTTTACTTGTCCAACTTGTTGATAAGGAATCGCTAATTGATCGTCAAGAAGACATGATTATCTCCCAAAAGGAGAGGTATGTCGAACTTGACAATCTTCTAGTTCTTGAAAAGGAGAAAAACAACTCACTAGAGCTTGAGCTAGCTTCAAGCAAGAAAACTTGTTTGGAATTAACCAACTCAAACGTTGCAATCAAGGATCAACTTGATGACCTGATCAAGGTCAACAAGATCCTTGAAGTGCAAGTTGAGTCACTCAAGCTAAGTGAACCTTCCTCCTCTTCAAGTCTACCTTCTCAACACACTTCAACTAATCCTGTTCATATGTGCAAATGTGGTAAAGTCGACATCAGCTTGAAGGAAAAGTCTACCTCCGCAAAGGATAAAAATCCTACCCAATGTGGAATATTTGACAAGGAGAGGATCAACTATGCACGTAGTACATACTTGGTCCAAAGACCTCCAAACGTCAAGTATGGCATTGGTTACTCTTACGATGGAAAGCAAAATGTTGGAAGTCATAAGAATAACAAGGGAAGGATTACCTTTGTGAAGGGAGGACCCTCACAACCTGGTAACTCAAAAATTAAGAATCTGAACTCTCATAAACGCCGGACTAGTCCGGTGGAGGTCCGGACAAGTCCGGTCATTCGAACAAGTCCGGTTACCCAGACTAGTCCGATCCATAAACAACAGCAACTCTTGTTCAAAACCTTTGATGCCTCTTATGTATTAATGAGAAACAATATTGGTAAAGTTTATGCTTATTATGCTGGGCCACGCCATGGGAACACAAAATCCCATGTGTGGGTGCCCAAATGTATTGTAACTAACCTCCAAGGACCCAAGCAAGCTTGGGTACCTAAAACCAAGGCATAATTTGTTTCTGCAGGCCTATTCCTCTGGTGGATCCAAATGGGTGCTAGATAGTGGATGCACCAACCACATGACCGGAGAAAAGAGGATGTTCGTGGAATATGAAGAAAACGAGGACCCAAACGAAGGCATCTACTTCAGAGATAATAGTCAAGGAAGGGTGCTCGGTACCAGTAAAATAGCAATATCCTCTGAACACACTCTTTCTCATGTTCTACATGTTGAATCTTTAGATTATAACCTGCTGTCCATATCTCAATTATGTGACAAAGGTTATAATTCCTTGTTTACTAACGAGGGTGTGACCGTCTCAAGGAGGAATGATGGTTCCGTTGCATTCAAGGGTATGTTGAAGGGAAAGCTTTACCTTGTTGACTTCAACAAGGATAAAGCCGAACTCGACACATGCTTGATTGCAAAAACCAACATGGGTTGGCTGTGGCATAGACGGCTAGCACATGTTGGTATGAGGAATCTTCAAAAACTCCTCAAGGGCGATCACATCCGAGGTTTGAAAGATGTTGTTTTTGAGGAAGACAGGCCTTGTAGCGCGTGCCAAGCCGGGAAGCAAGTAGGAGCACATCATCCTGCAAAGAACATTATGACTACGACAAGACCGCTTGAACTACTTCATATGGACTTGTTTGGTCCAATTGCTTACATAAGCATCGGCGGTAATAAATACGGTTTAGTCATTATTGATGATTTTTCCCGCTTCACTTGGGTGTTCTTTTTGTATGACAAGTCAGAAACACAAGGAATGCTCAAGAAATTCTTCAAGCGAGCTCAAAACGAGTTCTCACTATCGATCAAGAGTATTCGGAGCGACAACGGCACAGAGTTCAAGAACATACAAGTGGAGGAGTACCTTGATGAGGAGGGAATCAAGCACGAATTTTCAGCACCATACTCTCCACAACAAAATGGATTTGCCGAAAGGAAGAACCGAACGCTCATAGAGATGGCAAGAACAATGCTCGATGAATACAAGACTTCGGATCGATTTTGGGCGGAAGCGATTAACAACGCTTGCCACGCTGCAAATCGACTCTACCTTCATCGACTACTCAAGAAGACTCCTTATGAGCTACTCACCAGTAACAAACCCAACATCTCATATTTTCGAGTTTTCGACTCTCCATGTTATATCTTGAACAAGAAGTCCAGGACTTCAAAGTTCGCTTCGAAGTCCGATGAAGGTTTCCTTCTTGGCTATGATTCGAACACTTACGCCTATCGTGTTTTCAACAAGGCCTCTGGACTTGTTGAAGTGGCACGTGACGTAGTGTTCGATGAAACTAATGGCTCCCAAAAGGAGCAAGTTGATCAATGTGAATTAGGTAAAGAAGAAGCTCCTTGCCAAGCATTGAAGAGAATGGCTCTAGGCGAAGTTCGTCCACAAGAGTCATCATCACAAATACAAGAGGAAAGTGAACCACAAGAGGAGATCAACAATCAAGGGGGAGTCTCGATACAAGATCAATCACAAGAATATGAAGATGATCAACAAATCAACGAGGGCAACCACTCAGGGGGAGAAGAAAATGATCACCAACACTCAACTCCCCAAGTGCCACACCCAAGAGTACACCAACGCACTCAAAGGGATCACCCAATCGACAACATCATCGGTGATATCCAAAAGGGAGTAACCACTAGATCTCGTATAGCTAATTTTTGTGAGCATTACTCGTTTGTCTCCTTTTTGGAACCACGCAGGACTGAGGATGCATTGAAGGATCCGGACTGGGTGGTGGCAATGCAAGAAGAGTTGAACAACTTCATGAGAAACGAGGTTTGGGAACTTGTGGCAAGACCCAATGCAAACATAGTGGGCACCAAGTGGGTCTTCCGCAACAAGCAAGACGAACACGGGGTGGTGACAAGAAACAAGGCACGACTTGTGGCCAAAGGTTACTCACAAGTCGAAGGTTTGGATTTCGATGAGACTTTTGCTCCAGTAGCTAGGCTTGAATCAATTAGAATATTACTTGCATATGCTACTCACCATGATTTCAAGCTGTACCAAATGGACGTGAAAAGCGCCTTCCTCAACGGACCGATCAAGGTAGAGGTGTACGTGGACCAACCACCCGGATTTGAAGACGAAGAGTTCCCCGACCACGTGTATAAACTGCGTAAGGCTCTCTATGGCCTCAAACAAGCTCCTAGAGCTTGGTATGAGTGTATTAGAGATTTTTTAATTGATAATGGCTTTCAGATTGGCAAAGTAGATTATACATTATTCACGAAAAATCTAGATAATGATCTATTTATTTGCCAAATCTATGTTGATGACATAATTTTTGGGTCAACTAACCAATCTTTCTGTGAAGAATTTAGTAGAATTATGACAGACAGGTTTGAAATGTCAATGATGGGAGAATTGAAGTACTTCTTGGGATTCCAAGTGCGGCAACAAAAGGAAGGAACATTCATAAGCCAAACCAAGTACACGCAGGACATACTCAAGAAGTTTGGCATGGACAAGGCAAAGCCCATAAAAACTCCCATGGCTATGAATGGCCACTTGGATCTCAATGAAGATGGACCGAGCGTCGACCAAAAGGTACATCGCTCCATGATTGGATCTTTACTTTACTTATGTGCATCTAGGCCAGATATTATGTTGAGTGTATGTTTGTGTGCAAGATTTCAAGCCAACCCTAAGGAATGTCACTTGACAGCCGTAAAAAGAATCTTGAGATATTTAGTTCATACACCCAACCTTGGTCGTTGGTACCCAAAAGGCTCCAAATTCAATCTCATTGGTTACTCCGATGCAGATTATGCCGGGTGCAAAGTTGATAGAAAAAGCACCTCTGGCACATGCCAATTCCTAGAAAGATCTTTGGTTTCTTGGTCATCTAAGAAACAAAATTCCATTGCTTTATCCACAGCCGAAGCGGAGTATGTTGCAGCCGGGAGTTGTTGTGCACAACTTCTTTGGATGCGACAAACTCTAAGGGATTACGGTTACAATATGAATCATATTCCTCTCCTTTGTGACAATGAGAGTGCCATTAAAATAGCCCACAATCCAGTTGAGCACACTAGGACTAAACACATAGACATAAGACATCATTTCTTGAGAGACCATTCCATGAAAGGAGACATAACCATCTCACATGTCAACACACAAAAACAATTGGGCGACATATTCACCAAGCCACTTGATGAAAAGCGTTTTTGCGAACTCCGAAATGAGCTAAATATTCTTGATTCTCGGAGTGTGGCTTGAAAAGTTGCATACCTGTATGATTGCTTCAAAATGTTGATTGAATTGTGAAAACCATCCCTCTCCATTTTTTTCTCGAAAAACTATGTCAATTATTAGATCTTGATGAATTTTGATCATTGTATGATTGTTGTATGCTTACTGGTCAAATTCATCAAGATTACTTGAATTGTTTTGCCTCTCTATTCTCTATTATTGAACCTTCAAATATATATGAATGGGCTATGCAATTCTTTCCTGGTAACCACGGACTAGTCCGTGGTTATCCGGACTAGTCCGCCCATGCAGACTAGTCTGCAGAGTGCCGGTTAGGCCGGACTAGTCCGACGGACCACGGACTAGTCCGATATAGGTCTCTGGATGACTTCGGACTAGTCCGGTCAAGTCCGGACTTGTCCGATTTCTCGTGTCCATAACCCTAGCCGCCACCAAACCCTAATCTACTCATCCCCACATTTGCTCACGCCTTTCTCTCTCTTGCGCTCAAGCTCCCAAAGCAATCGCTTGTGTCCTCCGTCGAAAAGCCACAAGTTTGGGCAGAGATCAAGCTTGAAGACTTGGGGATTGATTCCACCGGACTAGTCCGGCCTCAAACCCCCAAAACTTCAAGACTCCAACGATTTCTTCGGTAAAAACCTTCAAAACCCTAGAAATCGTATTTTTCTCAATCATTGATCGTTTGGCCTAGCACCCTGCACTAGTTACATGTTTAGCTGATGTACTACGTGTATGCTAGACTAGAATTGCATTAGGGATTGTGTCCAGTTCAATCTGTTAGGTTTTTGAGGATGAACACCGGACTAGTCCGGTCCATGCACGGACAAGTCCGGTACCCCGGACTAGTCCGTGCCTAGGCACCGGACAAGTCCGATGTTTCTGAACCTGAACCTAATTCCTTAATTCCCTAATGCCATCCATTACTATCATGTCTTACCTATGCCTTGCATAACTTGTCATTTCACTTGCTCATTCATTCTCAGATCATGTCGAGCTCCGACAACGAAATCTCCGACTTTGAGGCCGAGTTGGACCACGAGGTGGCATCTTGGTCCTCGGCGGGTCTTGGCAAACGCCAAGAAAGACCTTCCGGGCCTGCTACATCTCCTCCCCAAGTTCGGAGGAAGGTCTGTGCCAAGAAGCCCGCCTCGAAGGCTGCTACATCTTCAAGCGGCCTTCGGCAAGCAAAGGGAAAGGGCAAGGGAGTTGCAACGGGGCCAGTTGGGCCCTTGAGGCTCCATGCTCCCAGGGAAGGGGTCCGGGACCCCACTGAGGAGAAGTTCAACGGAAAAGGCAGTGATTCTGTAGCAAAATACAGAAGCATTGACTGGTATGGCAGGCCAAAGCAAGCTGTCGATAGAAGGTTTTGGTGCAACTTCCATGCAGACTTCTACAAATCAGTGTACCTCCCGATGAAGACACCGGTGGTGCGCAGTCAGTGGATTGACTGGGCCCACCTAGAGAAGAAGAAGTGCTCAGCCTTTGATGAGGTCATTGCTGCAGTTGAGAGGCATGGCCTGAAGGATCTCTTTGCCTTCAGGCATAACTGGAATGATGAAGTGATTGCACAGTTCTTTGCAACTTGCCACTTCTCAAGTGAGGATGAAGAGAGTGTTACTTGGATGACACACGGATCTAAGTATAGTATCACTCAAGAGGAGTTCAATAATCTGCTCCATCTGGACACCTCTGGACCTGCCAGGCTGATCATCCACAACATTGGTGTCATGGAGAAGGATAGGATGAAATTCCTATATGAGCCTAACTCAAAGTATGTTCCTCCATCTACAAAGCACATGAAACCATTCTTTGTGGTCCTCAACAGAGTGCTGAGGAAGACTATTGCTCCTAAAGATGGAGATGCTGGGAGCATGCAGGGTTACCTCAGAACCCTAATGAGAGTCATAAGCAGGGACCGCCCATTTGATGTAGCGGAGTACATTTGGAATGATATGGTCAACATATCCTGTACGCCTAACAGGTCATGTGGTTATGCTCCCTACCTCATGTATGTGATTGAGAAAGTCACAGGTATTGAGTTCATGAAGGATGTGGAGCACACCCCCTTGAGGCCTCAGAAGCCTCAACCAGTGAGCATCCAGGCTGCTCCCTCACCGGTCTCCAGTCCCGAGGCACCGACAAGAGCAAGAAGCAGTGCTAGGGAGGTCCCTACCTCTAGGGAAGCCCCTCAGAGAGGATCCGCCAGTGGGATCCTCAAATACTTGTCAGCAATCTTCTCCTCCTGCAAAAAGACCGAAGTGAAGGTCCACAAACTCAACAAGAAAAGAAAGGAGGACATGAAGTATATAAAGGCCAATGTGGAGCAAATCTGTCGGAAGCTGGAGATCGACCCCATTGGATCTTCAGTGATATCTGAGGAGTCTGACCCGGATTTCACCGAGCTCGGGCCCTTGTCCCCTTCCGAGCTTGCCTATTTTGGCATTGGGGGCTCGAGCAGCTCCGCTCCTCCTCCTCCCTCTCCTCCTCGTCAAGCAGAAAGCAAAGAAGATGAAGACGATGATGAGAGGACCGACAGTGAAGAGTGAAGACCCTAGGACCCTCCTCTCCTTCTTTTTGGTGTCTTGATGCCAAAGGGGGAGAGATTGAGGGGGAGTCTTAGCTTTAGCTGTGATAGGGTGCGAGGAGAGAGTTCTCTTTATCTTTTATTTGTGGTTGTAATAGTTTAACTCTGTTTTCATATTAAGTTTGGTCCTGTGATGAATTGCTTAATTTATTTGGAGTGTGTGATGAAAACTGTGTTTTTGCCCCTGGAATGTCATATGCATTTGATATCGGTTGGTTAATGCAATTTCTGTCATTCTCAATGTATTCATGCACTTAGTATGCATCCCACCATAAAGAATGCACATATGGTTAATTCTCTTGTTGCTTGATGTATTTTTGAGTCATATGTGCATACTTTATGAAAATTTCATTTTTTGCCTTATTTTGTGAAATCTCGATTGGTTGTCATCAATCACCAAAAAGGGGGAGATTGAAAGTGCATCTAGGACTCCCTTGTGGGTTTTGGATGATTTATGACAAGCAATTGGGATCCTAATCCTTTTGTTGAGATGAATGCAGGCAAATGATGAAAAATGAGCAAAATGCCAAAAAGAAGGAAATGAGAAGCAAAGTGAATTTGAGCTCAAGAAGAAGAAAATAGTAGATTATTATGTATAGAGTGTGTTAAGGAAACACACCCAAGGGCTCAATCACTTTCAAGCACACACATACAATGCACAAAGTTATACAGGACCGGACTAGTCCGATATCAGCCGGACTAGTCCGATATCACATTCTGCACTAGATCTGTGACACCCGGTTCCGAATATGAACCAAGCGTAACGCATATGTGTGCCCAGGATGTTCAACACACATACACGAATGATTCACAAATGATAAACAGAATTTAACCACGTCTTAACTAATAAATAAGTACTTTATTACAATAATCCAATAGTTCACGAATAATATAACTCTAAATAATTGCAGCGGAAAATAAACTAAACAGCACGACTCCAATCCACAGGCAATTAACGGCGGTACGCAACCTAGTACTCCTCGTGATCCTCAGGGTACTCCCAATTGTCTCCAGTAGCTGTTGGGGGGGATTGCAAGGGTGAGTACATGTCGTACTCAGCAAGTGTGGAAAGTATGACATGTGGCTAATTCAAATGACGACAATAATAATGGCTAAGTGCTGAAAAGTACAGTAAAACATTTGAAAAGCATTATACTATGTCTATGTGAAACAATCCCATCATAACCATCATTTAACAGAATATAAACCATATCCAATTATTGCCAACATTACCATTATCCATGTCCATAGTGCATAAACCATAACCATTACCAGATCACAACCATAAACCAACCATAACCATCCCAAATCCCAATTCCAACTCTAATCATGTAGGTCATCCAGGCGCTCATAACCGGGAGCACGGCTATCATGATAGTTTTTGACACTCTGCAGAGGTTGTACCACTTTACCCACATGTTTGTGATTTTATCACCTTTCGATGACTAAGAAACCTCCATTGTGCCATCTCACACTTCCGTAGGTGTGTGGCCAAGAGATCACAAAATAGCCTTTCAAAAGGGACTACTAGTATGTACGGGCCCACTAAGGTTTCACCGGCAGGCTTGAATCTCTATTCTCCCACCCACGGGCCCCCTCGTGTGCCATGCGGATCCCAGGGCAGTCCTCTTCGACTCCCATTCCCCGTGCCATCCAATGGTCCATACAATACTAGCAGCACTCCTAATTATTCAGCTACGCCGCACCCATACTTGGCCTTGTGGTGGCACTGTTGACCTGGCATATTCTAGCATGAACCGGTCCTTAGATCTAAGGCAAGCAAACCACCATAACATCCAACCCATCCACAAAACCATGCTTGCTTAGATCACCCATCGTATTGACCAGTTCACATCAACCAGAATATCATTGATGCATAATTAAATGTGTAGTGTTGTTTGCCATCCCAATTAATTAAGCGAAGCAAAAAGGTAAAAACCCTTCCCGACTCTCTACCATAATTCCAGGTGACAAGGGTGGTCAAACAAAACTAGTAAACTTCCTACCATAGGATTCCCGTCAAATTGACACAGCATGCAAGTTTGCAAACAAAACATTTAATTTAAAATAGGATCAATATGCTTCAAGGACACTTGCCTTGCTCCGGCGGATGGGGTTGCTCAAGCGCTTCGAAGTCTTGGTTTTGGAAATCCTCGTATGCGGCCTCTTGAGCACGTTCCTCTACGCGTGATCATACATACAAGAAAACATATACAATTCAACATAATGCACACAAAATAATCAACATGCAATGACATGCATGCATGCACAGTTTAATAATTAATTTACTACGATCGTTTAATAATTAGATGCGACTAGTTCATACGTGTTCATATGAGTTTACGGGGGTTTTAGGGTGGATTAATGCTATGGAAAATAAAATTATGGTGCAACTAAATTTAATTTACGCCTACTAGATTCAATACGGTCGCAAAAATTCGCATCGGGAACGAACCCTACCGTAGATCTGACGGTGTGACGGTCGCGGAATAAATGCGACGCGTAGACGAAATAGGTGGTGCAGCAGTCCTTCGGCGGCACGACGACGGCGACGCGATGGCGACAACGATCTCCGGTGAACGGTGGGGCCCTCCTCTTTTTCTTCCTCTTCTTCCCCTCCTTTTTCTTGTTTTTCTTCCCTGGCGCAGAGCTCCTGGTGCCCTTTTCCCTCTGTACCGGCGGCTGGGTTTCTCCAGGCGGCGGCTGCTCTGGACTTCGTGGAAAAACCTACGGGACCGTGCGTTTATATAGGCGGGGGCGGGAGCGATCGGGAGTCCCGGTCGGTTCCGTGAGTTCCGGCGCGGGAATAGGGAGAGGAGGCGGGATCGCGTACGGCGTAAGCCGCGTCGGGTGGCGTGGGACCGGGAGCGCGGGGGCGGGTGCGATACGGCGGCGGGGCGCGTGATCGCACGCGCGCGCGGGCGCGCGTCGCCCCGGGGCGGGAGCATCGGTCGGGGCGGGTGGGAGATCGCGGAGGCGGGGCCCAGGCGGCTCGCCCGTACGGCGGCCGGGTGCGGGAGGGAGCGCGCGCTCCCTCGGGCGCGCGGGAGGCCGCGGGGTGGCCCGGCCGGCTGGGCCGCTTGGCCTGGCCGGCTGGTTGCCCTTTTTTTTTCTTTTTATTTTTATTTTTTTTATTTCTTTTATACTACTATTATTAATATATATTTTTTATTAATTATATTATATTTTATTATTTATTTTTTTTACTCTTTCTTTTTTTATATATACTTTCTTTTATTATATAATTTATTATATATATATAATTTTTTTATATATATATATTATTAACATTATATATTTATTATTTGTTATTTTATATAATTTATTTATATATATTTCTTTTTACACATTATTATTATTATTTTTATATTTATTTTCTATTACAAGTTTTAGGCTATAATTATTGTTTTCTTTTTCTTCTTTTGCTACACATATTTGTATATGCATATGTTTTATTATTTTTCTTTTATTCTACTAGTGTTTAATGTCTGACCATGTATGCAATGCATGATGCGAAGATTTAGGGTGTTACAAACCTACCCCCCTTAAAGTGAATCTCGCCCTCGAGATTCGATAGCGTGGGGAAAAGATGAGGGAATTCTGCCTTCAGGTCTTCTTCACGTTCCCATGTAGCTTCGGCTTCCGTATGGTGTTTCCATTGCACTTTGCACCAACGGATCCTCTTATTTCTCGTGACTCTTTCCTTCATATCCAAAATTTTGATAGGTTGCTCGACATAAGACAAATCCTCTTGAAGTTCTAACTCGTCCATCGGCACTTGTTCTTCCGGTACCCTGAGACACTTCTTGAGTTGAGAGACGTGAAACACGTCGTGTACATCGGAGAGATACGTCGGCAGCTCTAGTCGATAAGCTACCTCTCCTCGCTTGTCCAGAATCTTAAATGGTCCGATGTAACGTGGTGCCAGTTTTCCTTTGACGTTAAACCGTCGTTGACCTCTGATAGGTGACACTTTGAGGTATACAAAATCTCCAACTTCAAAGGTCAAACTCCTTCGCCTATTATCAGCATAACCTTTCTGTCGAGACTGGCAGCCTTTAAGTTTTCCCGTATTATTTGGACTTGCCTTTCAGCTTCTTGTAACACGTCGGGACCGAACACTTGATTCTCTCCGGTTTCATTCCAAAACAAGGGCGTCCTACACTTCCTTCCGTATAGTGCTTCATAGGGTGACATTTTCAAACTTGCTTGGTAACTATTGTTGTACGAGAATTCAGCATACGGCAAACTTTTATCCCAACTTTTCCTATGCTTTAAAGCACATGCTCTTAACATGTCTTCCAAAACTTGATTGGTCCTCTCGGTTTGTCCATCTGTCTGAGGGTGATACACCGAACTAAAGTTCAGCCTTGTTCCCATTGCTTCATGCAATTTCTGCCAAAATCTGGAGGTGAATTGAGAACCTCTATCCGAGACTATCTTCTTTGGAACTCCATGTCGGCACACAATATGCTCCATATACAATTCTGCTAGCTTTGCGGTGGTATATGTGGTCTTGACGGGGATGAAATGAGCTGATTTTGTCAATCGATCCACAATAACCCATATTGAATCATAGCCAGGCTGAGTTCACGGTAATCCAACTATAAAGTCCATACCAATCTCTTCCCACTTCCACTCCGGGATCTTCAATGGTTGTAACAATCCGGCTGGCCTTTGATGTTCAGCTTTAACTCGTTGGCACACATCACAAAGTGCAACATATTCGGCTATGTCCTTTTTCATGCTGGCCCACCAATAACATGTCTTTAAGTCCTTGTACATCTTCGTACAGCCAGGATGAATTGAGTAAGGCGAGTCATGTGCCTCCTTCAATATTGTTTCTCGAATATGCCTGACATTAGGTACCACAATCCTCTTTCCAAGCCATAAGGTACCTTGTTCGTCCTCATCAAATCTGAATTCCTTTCCTTCTTGGGTCCTTTCCTTGATTTCTTGTATTTCCTTGTCCTTCGTCTGTCCTTCCCGTATTTCCTGCTCTAATGTTGGGTTGACTTCCATCGTTCCCATCTCATTTATGAATCCAAGGTTCAACCGTTCAAACTCCTTACATAACTCGGGTGGCAGTTCTTGAACTGTGAGTTGATGACTTACTCCTTTACGGCTCAAGGCGTCGGCCACTACGTTGGCCTTCCCTGGGTGATAGTTGATTCCCACATCATAATCCTTGATGAGCTCCAACCATCGGCGTTGCCTCAGATTCAGATCCGTTTGCGTAAATATGTACTTGAGACTCTTGTGGTCTGTATAAATCTCACATCGGTGACCAAAAACATAGTGTCTCCATATCTTCAAGGCGTGTACCACGGCTGCGAGTTCAAGGTCGTGCGTAGGATAATTCAACTCATGTTTCTTTAGTTGCCTCGATGCATAAGCTACCACTTGGCCTTCTTGCATGAGCACACATCCTAATCCTTGTCTTGACGCATCACAGTATATATCAAAACTCTTGCTCACGTCCGGTAATACTAACACTGGGGCGGTTGTCAATCTTTTCTTTAACTCTTCAAAGCTATCCTGACAAGCTTGAGTCCATCGGAATGCCTTTCCCTTCATGAGTAATTCGGTCATAGGCTTGGCTATTTTGGAAAAATCCTTTATGAATCGGCGGTAATATCCAGCCATTCCAAGGAAACTCCGAATTTCCTTAACATTCTGTGGTGGTTCCCACTTAAGCACATCTCTCACCTTCCCTGGGTCAACTGATACTCCTCCTCCAGAAATAATATGGCCTAAGAAAGAAACTTCCCGTAACCAAAATTGACATTTACTGAACTTGGCATACAATTGATGCTCCCTCAATTTCTGCAGCGTAAGCCTCAAGTGTTCCTCATGTTCCTTCTCGTCCTTCGAGTAGATCATAATATCATCGATGAACACTACAACGAACTTATCCAGATATTCCATGAAGACCTTATTCATAAGATACATAAAGTACGCAGGCGCATTCGTCAATCCAAATGACATGACGGTGTACTCATAAGATCCATATCGTGTCCGAAATGCCGTCTTGGGTATGTCTGATGGTCTAATCTTCATTTGGAAGTATCCTGACCGCAAGTCGATCTTGGAGAAGATACAGGCACCCTTCATTTGGTCGAACAAATCCTCAATACGGGGCAGTGAGTACTTGTTCTTAATTGTCACTTCATTGAGAGACCTATAGTCCACACACATCCTCTGGGTTCCATCCTTCTTATCTACGAAGAGCACTGGGGCTCCCCACGGGGATGAACTTAGGCGTATAAAACCCTTCTCTAGCTGCTCTTGAATTTGCTTCTTGAGCTCTGCCAATTCCTTAGGAGGCATCCTATACGGCCTCTTAGCTATAGGTGCAGTTCCGGGTATCAACTCAATGGCGAATTCTATGTCACGATCAGGTGGCATACCTGGCAACTCATCTGGGAACACGTCCGGGTACTCGCGAACGATCGGAATGCTTTCCAATGTCACTTCTTCCACGTGATCCGGCATCGCTTTTCCTCTTGCAGGTTGGGCTGCTTCAACTTCAATGCGTGTACCATGTTCACTTGTCAACTGCACAATCCTCTCGGCGCATTGAATGACTCCATTATACTTGCTCAGCCAGTCCATTCCAAGTATTATGTCTATTCCTTGGGAGTCCAATACTATGAGGTTTGCGAGAAAGTCTACCCCCCTTATTTTAACGCTTACTTTCGGACATACTATATTTGTCCTCATCTCTCCGCCAGGAGAACTTACTAGCATAGTTTGCTTCATATGAGATATAGGCAAATTGTACTTGGCAACATACTTTGACGAGATGAATGAATGAGATGCTCCTGAATCAAATAAAACAGTCGCGGGGTTGGAGTTGGCGAGAAACATACCAATCACGACGTCATCAGCTTGCTGAGCTTCCTCAGTAGAGATATGATTGACATTACCACGAGCAAAATTCTACTGTCCACGGTTGCCTTGTGGTGCTCCTCCATTTGGTCGCGGGTGATTTGGCCTTGGTGCATTGTTCATAGGTCCATTGTTTCTCCTGGGGCATTGACTTGCAAAGTGTCCGGGTTCTCCACACGCATAGCATGTCTTACCACCCATAGCATTGGGGAAGTTTGGGCGCATCTGGTTTTGAGCATTTGCCGCCATGTTAGGACGCGGCGCAGGTGGCACAGGATTGCGAGGCGCTTGCATGGCAGGGCGTTGCTGCGGTGGCTGATTTGGGCGGGGCGGATAGGCAGTGCGGTATGCAGGAGCAGAGGGGTTGTATTGTGGTGCAGTAGGTGGTGCATAGCGGGGGCGAACATTACTTCCTTGTTGCGGTCCATGATGTGACATCTTCCTTTTGTTGTCCTGCTCCATCTCACGAATCTTGTTCTCAACCACAATAGCCTTGTCAACCAGCTTTTGGAAGTTTGGATAATCAGTATTGAGCAACTGGACTTGAATTTCATTGTTGAGACCCCTCATAAACAGATACTGCTTCCTACTATCAGTTTTGATGTCTTCTGGGGCATATCTTGATAATTGAGTGAATTTGTTGAGATACTCACTCACACTCATCCTTCCTTGCCTGAGATTTTCAAAGTCTTGTCTCCTCAATATCATAACTCCTTCAGGTACATAGTGGGAACAGAAACTCTGTTTAAACTCAGCCCAAGTGATTGTTTACTGATTATCGTGAGCGTTGCAAAGAGCTTCCCACCAGTCAGCGGCTGCTCCAACTAGTTGATGTGATGCAAAGAGAACCTTCTCCCTGTCAGTGCACTGGACAATAGCAAGTTTCTTCTCAACAGACTTCAGCCAATCATCAGCTTCCATTGGGTCTGTGGCTTGTGCAAAGGTGGGCGGTCTGGTCCTCATGAACTCTCCCAAACGGTTGTGATGTGGCGGGGGTGGCGGTGGAGGCAGATGGGGCTGATTGTTGTTGCCAGCTTGCAGCTGTCCCATGGTCTGTATCATGGTCTGAATGAGCTGGTTCTGCATAGCTAACAGTTGTTCAATATTGATAGCTCCATGAGCGTGTCCCTGGTTGTTCTGAGGTGCTTCATTGTGCTCCTCCTCCTCGTTGGCATCCCTCTGGTTACGAGTTCTCACCATCTGTTGGCGAAAGAAAGGTGGGGACAGAAGGATTTAGAATTTGGAAAGAACGTCCCAACCATATGCATCAAGGTATGTGACACTAAATAATCCTTTATTAATATATACCTATATTATGAGGATGTGGACAATTGCCGAAGCATCCCACAACTCTCTACTAAGCACACAAGCACTCAAACAAGCACCAAACAGAATTTACAAAGATCCTAAAAGAAGTAATACAACTCAAGGCCACACAAGTATATCTACATCGCTCTTATTTACTAATGGGGGTGTGCCTATCCTTGAGTCGTGGCATAGGTCGAGGACTAGTCGTCGTCGATCGGGAACTCATCCGGGTCCTCGTCGTCGTCGTCGTCGGGGTCCTCGGGGTCCTGTGGGTTCTGGGGTGGTGAGGCAGCAGGCGGCGGTGGTGCGGTAGACGCCACACTGGAAGGCTCCTCGTCAGAGGACTCCTCAGAGGATGACTCACGCTGACCGTTGCGACGGTCTGGAGAGTCCGGGGTCCACATCGGGGTGTCGGACGCGTAGTCGTCCGGGTCCTCGTCGGTGATCCGACGATACCTTCTGATTATCGCCTCGTGGCGCTGGGCGAGGTCACGTCCATCCTGGATCTCCTGCTGCGCCCTCTGAAGTCGGGCACTCAGCTAGGTCACGTCGTCAACAGTCTGACGAGACTGCGGGAGGTCCAGGGGTCCCTCCACGTGTCTGGAGACGAAGCGCGCAGTGCCACTGGGACGCTGCGGGACGAAGGCGTGAACCGTGTCCTCCAGACGGAAACGGCGGGCGTGGCTCCAAAAAGTGGCTGCTTCCCAGCTAGCATCCTGCTCTGCAGATCGGCGGGAGCTCCTCCAAGCAGGGCTGCTGTGGGTCTTCACCAACTCGTCACCGTAGTAGATATAGATTTTGCAGCTCCACTCCTTCCTGCCGGGGCGCTGCACTCCAGTGGTGTGGTAGGAGAGCGAGAGGCTGTGGTGACGGTAGCCAGCCTCACGGAGTAGGGCACGGAGACGGTGTCGCAGCTGTCCTGCGGCTCTGCCGTCAGAACGGATCACCACGGGGTGACGGGGGTCGATGGCCGGAGAGCGACTAGCCAACCTACGCGGGGGCACGAGTCCACCGGTCGACTTACGGGGGGTTGTCTTGGTGCGGGCCATCTACAGAAAACAAGAATACATTAGAAAAATAATGAAACACAAATCTGAAAATTTCATCAGCTAAAGCGGTGGAAAAAGAGCGGTGCAGCGGTTCCAAAAGAACGAAAAATAAAGAGAAAAATTACAGCAACCAACACAATAATTTTACCCACACATAATAGCAGCAAAACACACCGTTTCGCGAAAATTTACACAACAAAACAGCAGCACTTAATATTGCTCACTTCCGAAATTTTTTTATCAAAAACGCAGCAGCGATCAATACTTTTTGCGGCTGAAAATAAGGGAAACAAAACAGCAGCAAAAATTTTCGAAAATAGCATATTAGAGGAGTGTTCCTAAGTGCTCTAGAGTGTCCATTCTATCTAGGCTGCGTCCTACGGTCAACGCGGCTCTGATACCAATTTGTGACACCCGGTTCCGAATATGAACCAAGCGTAACGCATATGTGTGCCCAGGATGTTCAACACACATACACGAATGATTCACAAATGATAAATAGAATTTAACCACGTCTTAACTATTAAATAAGTACTTTATTACAATAATCCAATAGTTCACGAATAATATAACTCTAAATAATTGCAGCGGAAAATAAACTAAACAGCACGACTCCAATCCACAGGCAATTGACGGCGGTACGCAACCTAGTACTCCTCGTGATCCTCAGGGTACTCCCAATTGTCTCCAGTAGCTGTTGGGGGGGATTGCAAGGGTGAGTACATGTCGTACTCAGCAAGTGTGGAAAGTATGACATGTGGCTAATTCAAATGACGACAATAATAATGGCTAAGTGCTGAAAAGTACAGTAAAACATTTGAAAAGCATTATACTATGTCTATGTGAAACAATCCCATCATAACCATCATTTAACAGAATATAAACCATATCCAATTATTGCCAACATTACCATTATCCATGTCCATAGTGCATAAACCATAACCATTACCAGACCACAACCATAAACCAACCATAACCATCCCAAATCCCAATTCCAACTCTAATCATGTAGGTCATCCAGGCGCTCATAACCGGGAGCACGGCTATCATGATAGTTTTTGACACTCTGCAGAGGTTGTACCACTTTACCCACATGTTTGTGATTTTATCACCTTTCGATGACTAAGAAACCTCCATTGTGCCATCTCACACTTCCGTAGGTGTGTGGCCAAGGGATCACAAAATAGCCTTTCAAAAGGGACTACTAGTATGTACGGGCCCACTAAGGTTTCACCGGCAGGCTTGAATCTCTATTCTCCCACCCACGGGCCCCCTCGTGTGCCATGCGGATCCCAGGGCAGTCCTCTTCGACTCCCATTCCCCGCGCCATCCAATGGTCCATACAATACTAGCAGCACTCCTAATTATTCAGCTACGCCGCACCCATACTTGGCCTTGTGGTGGCACTGTTGACCTGGCATATTCTCGCATGAACCGGTCCTTAGATCTAAGGCAAGCAAACCACCATAACATCCAACCCATCCACAAAACCATGCTTGCTTAGATCACCCATCGTATTGACCAGTTCACATCAACCAGAATATCATTGATGCATAATTAAATGTGTAGTGTTGTTTGCCATCCCAATTAATTAAGCGAAGCAAAAAGGTAAAAACCCTTCCCGACTCTCTACCATAATTCCAGGTGACAAGGGTGGTCAAACAAAACTAGTAAACTTCCTACCATAGGATTCCCGTCAAATTGACACAGCATGCAAGTTTGCAAACAAAACATTTAATTTAAAATAGGATCAATATGCTTCAAGGACACTTGCCTTGCTCCGGCGGATGGGGTTGCTCAAGCGCTTCGAAGTCTTGGTTTTGGAAATCCTCGTATGCGGCCTCTTGAGCACGTTCCTCTACGCGTGATCATACATACAAGAAAACATATACAATTCAACATAATGCACACAAAATAATCAACATGCAATGACATGCATGCATGCACAGTTTAATAATTAATTTACTACGATCGTTTAATAATTAGATGCGACTAGTTCATACGTGTTCATATGAGTTTACGGGGGTTTTAGGGTGGATTAATGCTGCGGAAAATAAAATTATGGTGCAACTAAATTTAATTTACGCCTACTAGATTCAATACGGTCGCAAAAATTTGCATCGGGAACGAACCCTACCGTAGATCTGACGGTGTGACGGTCGCGGAATAAATGCGACGCGTAGACGAAATAGGTGGTGCAGCAGTCCTTCGGCGGCACGACGACGGCGACGCGATGGCGACAACGATCTCCGGTGAATGGTGGGGCCCTCCTCTTTTTCTTCCTCTTCTTCCCCTCCTTTTTCTTCTTTTTCTTCCCTGGCGCAGAGCTCCTGGTGCCCTTTTCCCTCTGTACCGGCGGCTGGGTTTCTCCAGGCGGCGGCTGCTCTGGACTTCGTGGAAAAACCTACGGGACCGTGCGTTTATATAGGCGGGGGCGGGAGCGATCGGGAGTCCCGGTCGGTTCCGTGAGTTCCGGCGCGGGAATAGGGAGAGGAGGCGGGATCGCGTACGGCGTAAGCCGCGTCGGGTGGCGTGGGACCGGGAGCGCGGGGGGCGGGTGCGATAATACGGCGGGGCGCGTGATCGCACGCGCGCGCGGGGCGCGCGTCGCCCCGGGGCGGGAGCGTCGGTCGGGGCGGGTGGGAGATCGCGGAGGCGGGGCCCAGGCGGCTCGCCCGTACGGCGGCCGGGTGCGGGAGGGAGCGCGCGCTCCCTCGGGCGCGCGGGAGGCCGCGGGGTGGCCCGGCCGGTTGGGCCGCTTGGCCTGGCCGGCTGGTTGCCCTTTTTTTTTCTTTTTTTTATTATTTTTTTTATTTCTTTTATACTACTATTATTAATATATATATTTTATTAATTATATTTTATTTTATTATTTATTTTTTTTACTCTTTCTTTTTTTTATATATACTTTCTTTTATTATATAATTTATTATATATATATATAATTTATATATATATATATATTATTAACATTATATATTTATTATTTGTTATTTTATATAATTTATTTATATATATTTCTTTTTACACATTATTATTATTATTTTTATATTTATTTTCTATTACAAGTTTTAGGCTATAATTATTGTTTTCTTTTTCTTCTTTTGCTACACATATTTGTATATGCATATGTTTTATTATTTTTCTTTTATTCTACTAGTGTTTAATGCCTGACCATGTATGCAATGCATGATGCGAAGATTTAGGGTGTTACAAGATCGGACAAGTCCGGTCTCCACCGGACTAGTCCGATATCTTTCTGATCCACTTCGGACTAGTCCTCCCCAATGCGGACTAGTCCTCAACACAATGCACAAGTCACACAAAATCGGACAAGTCCGGTGTGATCCGGACTAGTCCGATATTCATTCTGATCCACTTCGGACAAGTCCGGTGTCTACACGGACTAGTTCGATATACACACTGATCTAAATCGGACAAGTCCTCCAAGTGCGGACTTGTCATCCCAAACACTTAGGGTTTCATATGACCGGACAAGTCCGATGTCAATCGGACTAGTCCGAAGATTTCCAGTAGTGAAATCGGACAAGTCCGTTGTCAACCGGACTAGTCCGATATTCCTAGACACTTAGGGTTTGCTACACACAGCACATCGGACTAGTCCGGTGACCACCACGGACTAGTCCAATCTTTCTGAACCCTAACGGTCACTTTTAGAAACCCCATATAAATAGAGGTGCACGGCCCACTTTTAACTCTCTCGAAACCTAGCGCCGTCACACCTCCCAAGAGACTCAAAAACCATCTCTCTCCATGAAATTAAGTGCAAAATCAATCAATCCATTGAAGATCACTTCTAGATCATTGGAGAGACACTTGGCACACATCATTGAGCTCTTGGTTTGATTCTCTAACACGCTCTTACGTTTCAATTTGTAATTTTCGAGTGTGTTATTGGTGTCATTGTGAGTTGTAATCAAGGGAGCTCTCAACGTGTGAGAACGCCCCTTCAACTTGGTTATTTACCCTTTGTGATTAGTGGAAGAGGATTGGCCTTCGTGGCGATCCGACGAGGAAAGGGTTGGAGAAGACCCGGTCCTTTTGTGGGCTCCTCAACGTGGATGTAGGTTGCCTTCGTGGTAGTCGAACCACGGGATAAATCGTGTGTCTTGTCCTTTTGTGTTCTTCATCTAATTTGATCAACTTAATCTAGGGTTTGATTCACTTTATTCAATTAAAGTCTAATTGTTGATCAAGAGATTTAACTACAATAGAATCTGACATACAACTATTAAATTGAGATTCAAGTTTATATTTCCACTGCAAACATTAACAAATCAATCAAATTGTCTGAACTTGATCAACCTAGCCCGTGAAAACCGGACTAGTCCGCACATTACCGGACTAGTCCGATATCTCTGGTATTAACCTTGTTGTTGAGTGTTACAGGAACCGAGAAAAATCAAGAAGGCCTATTCACCCCCCCCTCTAGGCCTACATTCAAAGAGTTAAAAAAATTTTGAAAGAAATAATGTTTGGAAACTTGTACCTCCTCCTCAAGGTCACACTTTAATTGGAACTAAATGGGTGTTTAAAAATAAACAAAGTGAGGAAGGGGTTGTGATTAGGAATAAGGCTAGGTTGGTTGCTCAAGGTTTCACTCAAGTTGAAGGTCTAGATTTCGATGTAACTTTTGCTCCCGTTGCTAGATTAGAAGCCATAAGAATTTTGCTAGCTTTTGTTGCATCTAAAGGTTTTAAGCTATATCAAATGGATGTGAAAAGTTCTTTTCTTAATGGCTACATAGATGAGGAGGTTTATGTCAAACAACCACCGTGTTTTGAAAATTCAGATTTTCCTAATCATGTTTACAAACTGTCCAAAGCCTTGTACGGTCTCAAACAAGCCCCTATAGCATGGTATGATAGGTTAAAAACATTCTTACTTGATGGGGTTTACCATGGGCAAGGTTGATAAAACTCTTTTTATGCTTAAGCATGGCAATGACTCATTATTCGTTCAAGTGTATGTGGATGATATTATCTTTGGTTGTGCTTCTCATGATCTTGTGTCCAAGTTTTCAGCTATGATGAGTTCAGAATTTGAGATGAGTATGATGGGAGAACTCACGTACTTTTTGGGGCTGCAAATCAAGCAAACCAAGGAGGGTACCTTTGTGCATCAAACGAAGTATACAAAAGACCTCCTAAGGCGCTTCAACATGGACAAAAGCAAGCCTCTTCGGACACCAATGGGAACAGCAACAACACTTGAAATTGATGAAGATGGTGAACCCATGGATCAAAAAGAATATAGAAGCATGATCGAATCACTTTTGTACCTCACAACATCAAGACTGGACATACAATTCAGCGTATGTCTTTGTGCACGGTTTCAAGCTTCCCCACGTGCTTCACATCGTCAAGCCATCAAAAGGATTCTCAGGTACTTACATGGAACTCAAGAATTTGGCATTTTTCTTCCTTCTTCCTCAACCGTTACATTGAAAGCTTTTTTCGATGTTGATTTTGGAAGTTGTAGGATTGATAGGAAAAGTACTTCCGGTGCTTGTCATTTTTTTGGTAATTCACTTGTTGCTTGGTCCTCTAGAAAACAAAATTCAGTTGCATAATCTACAACTGAATCTGAATATGTAGCTGCTGCTAGTACTTGCTCACAAATTCTTTGGATTGTTCAAATACTTAAGGACTATGGGGTTGATCTAGATAGTGTTCTACTGTTTTGTGATAACACTAGTGCCATTTGCATTGCTAGAAACCCTGTGCAACATTCTAGAACTAAGCACATTGATATTAGGTATCACTTTCTCCGTGATAATGTTGAAAAAGGAAATATTGTGCTTCACCATGTAGATACTGATCAACAATTGGCTGACATTTTTATAAAACCTTTGTATTTCAGTCGTTTTTGTTTCATTCGTAGTGAAATAGGGGTTATGCATCCTCATGGCTTACATTGAGGGGGATTTTTAAAACTTGGGAAGTCTATGTGTGAATATGAACTAAAATAATATGAGCATAGTATTTCATACATATATGACTTGTGATTCCTTTTACATGCTGAAAGTTCTTACTACATTACTCGTGTTATACATTTTGTAGTTTTTGCCATGTCTAGTAATTGGAATAATTACTTACACTAAATCTGGTCATGGTTGAACTTTCTTACTATTTTGAACTTGTTGCATGCTCACAAGTGTTTTTAATCATAAAGAATTAATCAAGTAATCAACTCACATGTTGAGTTTTTGTGAACAAATATAAGTTGAGAAAAGATCAAGAGAATATGCATGCATCACACTTCTTTTGAGATGGCTTATCATTGCACTTAGATATGAACTTGGAATAAGTTGTGTATGACTAAAGCCATGTCCTTAAGCTTCTGATTGTCAAATGACATAGGCTTGGCTTCGTTGGTTAGAATAAGGCAAATGCGCATATAATCTCTTGCAAATATCATATGATCTAAACTTGTGCTTTGAAAAATAATAAAATGCAGCAACAAGTGTCATGCTTTCAGGTATTGAAATAGTTAAGTTTGTGAGATCATGACTTGCTTAAATTGAAAATTACATTTGATCTCTAGCATGGCTTACACTACTTTATGTATCCCATTGTTGTGATAGTGTAAGTTACTTGATAGTATGACTTGGATGAACTTTGTTTTATATGTATTTGTTATAATATGCCCATAACAATTAAAATTTCTCCTTTGAACCTTGTTGAATACATTGTCAAAGGGGGAGAGATAATATGGTGAATTATGCAAGGGGGAGAAATTTATTTTATTTCTATCTCATTTGATTTTCAAAAAAGGGAAAATTGTTCTCAAAACTTTTCATGCTAATATTCAGATTTTAAATGGTGTTGCCAATGCATTCATCAAGGGGGATATTGTGAGACCTATGTGTGCTGAATACATTGGCTTCGACAATAAAAGTTTTGAATGCTGCCATAACATCTTTTAAGCAAGGTCCGACTCTAGCTCCGAGTTTCTGCAAGGTCCGTGTTGACGGCTGTTATATACCAATTTCATCCGTCAATTTAACTCAATTATATGAAGGATTTGTCATTTCTTGCACACATCACCTTTCTATCTAACCCAATTCACTTGGACTTGGAGAAATATGTGTATGCAGCATTTTATGCAGGAAATGAGGAAATGTAGAGGGACCAATCCTATAAAATATCATCCCAGCCAATCAAGCGACGACACGTGGCATCCCATGGATCAAATGGCCCACAAATAGAAGTATCCGAGGAGATCCAACAGTGTATCATCCATATACATCAATGGGACCCACCTGTCAGCCACTAGGAGAAAGCACACGAGAATTGGTGCAATGACCAGGTCGGCCGAACCAGGGGGTTGGCCGACCTGGTCTCTGTAGCAATCTCGGTCAGCCTCCATGTGTTGGCTCCTCCCAGCTTCCTGGAGTCAATGGTGACTTATTCGCGCGCTTTTGGTGGCGGGAACTGACCTTAACACTATATAAATAGGACCCCCTACCCCTCACTTCAACACACACCACTTGAGCTTCATCTCTATTGTATACATTATCATCCATAGTCTTAGAGGAGTTAGGTTGTAGAGAGGAGAGTCTCTAGTCCCAAGCCCAGATTGAGAAAGGAGTAAGGAGTTTCTCTCTTCCCAATCCTACATTGGGAAAGGTATGGCTCATGTATTCTCTCTTGTATTTGTGACTTTATGTATAATAAAAATAGTATATTTAGTCTCTACTTATACATATACTTGGGCAAAGTGTTTCTTGTTTGATTGTGGAGTCCATGTATGTGGAAGGTATAGCTTCTATGACTATGTCATCATGAACATATCTCATTAGCATAGAACCTATAGACCCCCACTATAGTCTAGTTAATTATAACACAACTAGGTTAGTATGGATAATTATGTTGTGTATCAACATTGGTTCAATGATGATTCAATTCATTGCCTTAGGATGGATTATGCCTAGGCTCTTAAGGTAATTACTTAATATGCTAGCATGGTGCTAGGATAGCTAAGTAGCATTGGATGTCTCGTAGACCCACGGATTGAAGAGGTAGGCAGTAGGTGGTGACAGCCCTATCTGTCCTTTGTAATCCTCCACGTTCGGCTATGCCACAGGCTCTAGTATTGCTAGGGGTAAGCTCGTGCCCGATTTGTTGAACCACATAGCATAAGTATTCACTATTGATCTAGCTTATGAGTAATTAGTTTAGACTATGTATATGTACAATAGAGCATAGTAGGAGCACCTCCATAACTCTCAACCTTAACTAACCTCTAGGATCCTCTTATCCCCCTTAGACTTGAAAGCTTTTGTGTGTGTCACACTACCTCCATTATTATTCTATCCATCCTTACTAGATTCTTACCTAGACCTTTCTATCCTTTATGCTTGAAGATTGTTATATCTCTACCCCGCCTTCCTTTGGGGTCAAATAAATGACACCCTTGGGAATACTCTTAAGGGGAAATGCTACAATGATACCTCCGTGCGCTTGTAGAATTCACTCTGTGATCCAATAGAACCGTTATCAAGCATTTCTGACACATCGGTTGGATATGTTTAGTTAAAGGTGCGTAAGTAATACCAACAAGCATTTCTAGCACCTTTGCCAGGGATGATTTGTTAGTATACCTTAGGAGTCGTCAACAAGCATTTCTGGCACCGTTGTTGGGGAAGGCAAATAGATATATAACATGATTGAGGGAATAGGATAGAACCCTGGGTAGGATTTTAGTAGGATAACCATTCTTTGTTTTCGCATTTTAAATGTGAAAATAGGGTAGTGTATGTCTGGTTTCCGCCTGCCGGAAAACTTTGTTGAAGATCACGAATCTCTTCCGAGATATCGACCCCATGTCGTTACTCCTCAGAAGATTCAAGTGGCAAGGCAAGCCAGCATTTCTGCACGAACAATCCAAACTCCAATGGCTCAGAAGACCCTTCGTGAGTTCTCAGCTCCCTCTGCTAACAATGTGCCTATTGGGCCCATTGTTAACATGGGAGATGTGAACTTTGAGATCAAAACTGGCCTTATCACTATGGTGCAAGCCAACCCATTTTGTGGGAAGGCTAACGAGGATGCAAGTGCTCACCTGCAACAATTTCTCAAGATCTGCAGCACTTTTAAGATCAAGGACGTGTCTCCGGATGCGGTCCGTCTGAGATTGTTCCCGTTCTCTCTGCTTGGGAGAACAAAATAGTGGTTCTACGCGAACCGAAGTGCTATATACACTTGGGAGAAGTGTTCTACGGCATTCCTCGCCAAATTCTTCCCGTTGGGCAAAACCAATGCCCTACGTGGAAGGATTTCCAGCTTTCAGCAAGAGCCCAAGGAATCTATTCCCGAGGCATGGGAAAGGCTTCAGGAGTACATCCTAGCCTGTCCATACCATGGGATGGATGACTGGCTTCTTATTCAAAACCTCTATAACTGGCTGATCCCATCAGCTCGTGACCATTTGGATGGTACTGCTGGAGGAGCCGTCTTCTCATTGACGGTGCCAAAAGCTAAAGATCTTATTGAGAATATGGTGTCCAACATGGGATGGAACGATGAGCATCTCCATACCCGACAGTGGGGCATGCACACCTTGAAGGAGGTGGACATGATCGCTGCAAAAATTGGACCTCCTAAAGAAGAAAATTGATGAACAAGCTAGTTGTGAAGTGTCTGGCAATGCCTATGTCCTAGACTCTCACATCACGTGTGAAGTCTGTGGCAACACGGGTCATATGGGCAATGATTGCCCAGAAACTTGTGAGGATGCCCTATACCTCACCCACAACGAAAATTTCAACAACAACAATGGCTATCGTCCAGGAGGTCAAGGGTGGGGTCAACAACGCCCATTCTTTCAAGGAGGGTACAACAACAATGGAAACCCTAGAAATCAGCCCAACTTGAGAGAACTTGCCATTAGACAGCTCAAGATCAATGAGGCCCTATCCAAGAAGCTATCATCTAATGACAAGACCCTAGAGAATATAAATGCAAAGATTGAAGGACTATCCTCAGCATTCAAGAATCAACTGAGATTCAACAAGATGTTGGAGACTCAGTTGGCACAACTTGCTGCACCTGTCCCTCCATTAGAAAACAACAAAATTTTGGGACAACCAGAAGCCCCAGTGGAGAACGTCAGTGCAGTGGTTACAAGAGGAGGAAAGACCACTCGTGACCCACCATATCCCACACAAGAAAAGAGGACAACTGAGCCTGAGAAGGAGGATGTCCCAAGTGAATTACTTGGTGAGAGAATGGCCAAACACTTTGAAGACACCAACTTATTGTCATTCCCTCACAGACAAAGGAAGCCAATAGTGGATGAGCAATTCAACCGTTTTGTTGAGATTATCCAAAAGTCCACATCAATGTGCCCTTGATTGATGCGATGCAAGTACCCACTTATGCTCGCTATCTCAAGGACATATTGAACAACAAACGGCCATTCCCACCACTGAGATCGTCAAGCTTACGGAAGACTGCAGTGCAGCCATCCTTAATAGGCTTCCTGAAAAGAAAAAGGACCATGGATGTCCTACCATTTCATGCTCAATTGGGGCTCACAACTTTGACAAGGCACTTTGTGGTCTGGGAGCAAGTGTTAGTGTGATGCCCAAGGTTGTGTTCGACCAGCTGAACTTCACAGAGCTGACTCCAACACCAATGCAGCGGGTATTGCTGAAGACGTCCTGGTGAAGATTCAGAACTGCTTCATACCCGTGGATTTTGTGGTGCTAGACATGGACACTGAGAAAGATACACCACTCATTCTTGGGTGTCCATTCCTAAGCACTGCAAAAGCTCGCATAGATGTGGGAGCTGGAGAAATCCACTTCCATATAAATGGCAAGGAGGAAAGGTTTAACTTTCAGCAAAAATTAGAGCAATGGTCCATGATTCGAATCAAGTATGGGTCGAATGATAAACACATCAAAGAGGTCGAAGTCACACCTACAAAGGTGGACTCACTCATTGCATTTATGAGAAGACTAATCTACGAGGAGAATCCGTCATTTCGACTACGCCGATATCCAAAGGTGACGGAATCGTCTGGACCTTCCCGAAGGCCCAAGTCCACCAAGCCGCCAAAGAATGAATGGCGGAAGAAGCAAGACAAGCCGTTCGAGCCCAACCCTCCGGGCCCGTATGTGAAATGAAGACGGAGGAATGTCCACCTCATCGGACAGTGGTGAGACCTACGCCAATAGGTTAAATTGGTAGTTATCCCACTTTATTTTTCTTTCTTTTTTTTTCCACCCCAGTTGGATTTTTCCCATTGCATATTTGATTTTTCCTAGCAAGTTATGAATCTTATATTCTCAACTATCATTTTTCTTTCTTTCTTTTCAAAAGAATTTTTTTATTGAATTTTAAAAAAGGTTTTTATTTGAAAAACAATTTTTTCTGAGCTGCACATGTGGCATTTCACCAACGTGCTAACTTTATAGCCGTTGGGGAGCCACTTGCCAATAGGGGAACCAGGGGGGCACCTGTCAGGTCGGCCGCACCCCCTGGTCGACGAACAGGGAGTGGAGCCAAATTGGCTCCCCTTCCTCCAACGGCTACATTTTGAACCCCAAGTGACTGTTGGAGGGTGCACCCTATAAATTGTGGCCGTAAGGAGCACCTCTCTTCACACACCACATCATTTTACACCTCCCCAAGTCACTCTCTAGCTCACCTTGTTTTTCTTGCTCTTCATTGCAACACTCTTGCTCAAATCCATCCCCAAAAAGATTTTCTTTTTTTTTTGCATTCGCATTTTACACTCAATCTTTCAAGAGGAGAAAATTTGTTGAGAGCTTCTTTTTCCAAACATCGCTTCTTTTTGGATTTTTCTCGCCTTGTTTTTTCTTGCTTGTTGAACTTAAAAATACATGAAGAGGTTGTTTGGAAAGAGGAAGGAGGCTGCATGCTCAAGCCATGGTGAAGGTTCCAGTGCACGCCTCTCTTCCATGGGTACAAGACCAAGGATGAGAAGTGTGTGTGAGGACACTCCCATGGAAGAGAGAAGCAACCCACACCAACTTCTTCATGACAACAACCTCAACATACGAAGCGAAGTTGAAGATCAAGCACGCAGGCTTCTCCAAGATCGTGAGTTCCGCCACACCAAGGCTTACGATCCACATTTGATCTCCAAAATAGGTATGGACACCGAATTTCTTTCCATTTGGCATGCAATTGGATTTGATGACTTTGCTCACATAGAGGAGAAAGGTTCACGCCTTCTCACTATCCAATTCCTTTGCACGCTAAGAATAGGATTTGATGGTATTACTTTTAAATTGTTTCAAAAAAATACAACATCCTATGGAAAGAATTAGGTAGCATCCTAGGCTTCCATAAACGGTGTTTGCTAGATTTAGACAATTTGCCTAAGTTTAACAAACAAAGTTTTTGGCATGAGCTAACTAGTGAGGTCACATGTAGGGCTCCTAGGAATAGCCACATCCAAAACCCTACCTTACGCTTCATGCATAGATGGGTGGCTATGACTATGTTCCCTAGGGGAGATGTTAGGGTTGTGCAAGATGATGAATTGAAAATTTTGTTTGCCATGACTAAAAAGATAAAAGTTGCTCTAGTCAAAGCCATGATGACACAATGGTTAGATTACATTTCAAAATCAGGATCAATTGAATGCACTTCATTGATTACTCATATTGCTGATAGGGTAGGAGCACTTAAATAATCTTCATTTGAATACATTGAAACTGAAAGAGAATTAATTGATTAAGACTATTTAGTGCAAGGACATACCCTTAAGCATGATCAAGATGGGCCCTTGATATTTTTCTATCCCGGCTTTATCAATGAAATTTGGTTACCTAACCCGGATTTTCATTTGTACAAATGCCGGAAGCTAACCAATAATCTTCTTCCCTTTGAGGAAGCAAGAAGAAGTAATGTCTCTGGCAGGGTAACAAGGAATCGTGCGAGGGCTGCAGCCACAGGCATGCCACCGATAATCTCTCCGGTCCATGAATACTAAGAGGAAGAGAACTCAATGGGTTATGCGCCTAGATGGACTCAAACTCCGACGTATAAGACTGGGGGATCATCTTGCCAAGAATGGCAAAGGGATCAACCCTTATCCTCTTTAAGCTCTAGCATCTTGCCCCCAACGTCCATGAGAGGACGTCGTTCCTTTTTGGCCATAAGTCATCATGACTATAGCCAAGGAATGACGGACCTCACTAGACGTATGGGAGAACTTGAAGTGACAACGGGTGACATATACAGCACACTCCAAGAGCATGTTCAAGGTACCTAGGATTGGCAACAACACATGGATGCTCAATTCACCAACTTCAACATGGCGCTACAACAACAACAACAAGCCAATCTTGCAGCGTACTTCCGTCATCAAGGGTTCAACCCTTATCATGGAGGTAGTTGAAGAACAAGCTTGGGGGAGGACCCCCACTTGAGGTAACATGTATCATATTCCTTGCATATTTATTTTCCATCCATCCATCATCCACCTTGCATTTAAAAATAATAATAATAGGTTAGATTTGCTTTCATCAAATAAAGATGTGTGGTAAGAATGATTTAGAATTCACATCGATGAAATGATGAATAGTTGCTCTGTTTTATTTTCCTAAGTCTGTAGTTTACAACTTGCTACTCTCCGAATATTGCTTTCATTGGTTTGAACTACTTTTACCTTAACTTGGAAATTGTGGGTAGCAAAAGCTTGATCTAATTCTAGGTTGTTGCAAGACTAGAATTAGTAATAGGGCTTCTAGTCCTAGTTTGAAAGTAAAACTTAGATTTCTGGAGAAATTCTAAAAAGATTTAAGTTTCCCTCAATTGATTTGAAACACCTACCAAAGCCATATGATATTCATACATAGACAAAACCTTATGCATATGCTATTTGCTTCCATATTGAGCCTAGTCAAACTAGTATAGACCTATGTGAGAAATCATTTAACTCCTTTTGAATTCAAGACTTCACTTGAACATGCTATACTTCTACACTAGAAGTAAGCAAAACATCCATCATATCCACCATACCACAATAAAAAGAGAAACTCCATGTTATTCATGTTTAGCACTCTCTTCAAAATTCATTGCAAAGAAAGGGAGTAGAAGACATGGCTACAAAATGAAAAAAAAAGAAGCATGCTTACATCATAAGCATGAGAAAAAAAAGAAAAAAAAGTAGCCATGTTTCATCCCTGCAAAAGAAAGAGAGATTATACCAAAAATGAGTTATGTCGTTATCCACATCCACTTCCACTCCATCACACATGCACTAGTCTTGAATCAAAAAGTTTTGAATTGAATTCTCCTAAGGCTTACTCTTTTGACTTAGCAATATATGTGATGCAAATATGCCTACTTACTTTCCTTACCAAGCTCCACGTACAAGCCATATCCAATGAGTAGGAATAGTAGAGGCACAATACTTTGGTGAGGAAATATTTCCACTATTCACAAAGGAGTGACTGAGAGAATCAAATTGAGGTACTTAATATCTAAATTGAATTCTCCGGGGTTTAAGTGAAACTTGATTTCTAGGCTATGGTTGCTCCATTTGTTATTCTACCTTTCAAAACTCATGAATATGAGAAAGCATAAGCCCCATGATAACTAAAGAAAGGTAGAGTATCGTAGCCAATTTCTGCAATACTAGGTAGAATATCTTGTTGTGCATTAGATACTTGTGAAAATAAGACATTGTAGCAACTCCTGATCATCAACCTAAAGTCTTGACTTTGCTCGGGACGAGCAAAGGATAAGCTTGGGGGAGTTTGTTGACGGCTGTTATATACCAATTTCATCCGTCAATTTAACTCAATTATGTGAAGAATTTGTCATTTCTTGCACACATCACCTTTCTATCTAACCCAATTCCACTTGGACTTGGAGAAATATGTGTATGCAGCATTTTATGCAGGAAATGAGGAAATGTAGAGGGACCAGTCCTATAAAATATCATCCCAGCCAATCAGGCGATGACACATGGTATCCCATGGATCATATGGCCCACAAATAGAAGTATCCGAGGAGATCCAACGGTGTATCACCCATATACATCAATGGGACTCACCTGGCAGCCACCTAGAGAAAGCACACGAGAATTGCTGCCATGACCAGGTCGGCCGAACCAGGGGGTCGGCCGACCTGGTCTCTGCACCAAACTCGGTCAGCCTCCACGTGTCGGCTCGTCCCGGCTTCCTGGAGTCAATGGTGATTGATTCGCGCTCTTTTGGTGGCGGGAACCGACCTTAACACTAGTATAAATAGGACCCCCTACCGCTCACTTCAACACACACCACTTGAGCTTCATCTCTATTGTATACACTATCATCCATAGTCTTAGAGGAGTTAGGTTGTAGAGAGGAGAGTCTCTAGTCCCAAGTCCAAATCGGGAAAGGAGTAAGGAGTCTCTCTCTTCCCAATCCTACATTGGGAAAGGTATGGATCATGTATTCTCTCTTGTATTTGTGACTTTATGCATAATAAAGATCATATCTTTAGTCTCTACTTATACATATACTTGGGCAAAGCGTTTCTTGTTTGATTGTGGAGTACATGTATGTGGAAGATATAGCTTCTATGACTATGTCATCATGAACACATCTCATTATCATAGAACCTATAGACCCCCACTATAGTCTAGTTAATTATAACACAACTAGGTTAGTAAGGATAATTATGTTGTGTATCAACATTGGTTCAATGATGATTCAATTCATTGCCTTAGGATGGATTGTGCCTAGGCTCTTAAAGTAATTACTTAATATGCTAGCATGGTGCTAGGATAGCTAAGTAGCATTGGATGTCTCGTAGACCCACGGATTGAAGAGGTAGGCAGTAGGTGGTGACAGCCCTATCTGTCCTTTGTAATCCTCCACGTTCGGCTATGCCACAGGCTCTTGGCGGGAGTCGCTCTAGTATTGCTAGGGATAAGCCCGTGTCCGATGTGTTGAACCACATATCATAAGTATTCATTATTGATCTAGCTTATGAATAATTAGTTTAGACTATGTATATGTACAATAGAGCATAGTAGGAGCACCTCCATAACTCTCAACCTTAACTAACCTCTAGGATCCTCTTATCCCCTCAGACTTGAAAGCTTTTGTGTGTGTCACACTACCTCCATTATTATTCTATCCATCCTTACTAGATTATTACCTAGACCTTTCTATCCTTTTTGCTTGATGATTGTTATATCTCTACCCCGCCTTCCTTTGGGATCAAATAAATGACACCCTTGGGAATACTCTTAAGGGGAAATGCTACCATGATACCTCTGTGTGCTTGCGGAATTCACTCTGTGATCCAATAGAACCGTTAACAAGCATTTCTGACACATCAGTTGGATATGGTTAGTTAAAGGTGCGTAGGTAATACACACAAGCATTTCTGGCACCTTTGCCAGGGATGATTTGTTAGTATACCTTAGGAGCCGTCAACAGTCCGACAATAGGTCCGACTTTCTTTGTCTAGGTCCGACATGTTTTTGGGTAGCTCCGGCGAGCTTTGTCTTTAGCTCCGGCATGTCTTTCATAGCTCCAGCATGTCTTTTTTAAGCTCCGATATGTCTTGCTAGGTCCGACTTATGTTGGTTAGCTCCGATATGTTTTTCTAGCTCCGACTTTTGGGATGACTAGTTCCGACTAGTTTTGGTTAGCTCCTGCGCTAGGTCCGACTAGCTTTAGTAAGCTTCGGCGCTAGGTTGTACTAGCTTTGGTAAAGATCCGGCGCTAGGTTGTACTAGATTTGGTAAGCTCCGGCGCTAGGTTGTACTAGCTTTGGTAAGCTCCGGCTCAAGCTCTAGTGGCTATGGCAAGGTCCGGTGCTTGATCGTAATGTTCCAAATTTTCATGTGAAATATTTCGAACTTGCTTTACACTTATGGAAAGATTTCTTAGTATTCTTTTGCTGAGTTTTTGGTGCGTTTTGGTTGATATGGCTGATATTGTTTTGATATGCTTTGCAACATGCTTATGTGAGGTGCTCACGTAAGGTGTTGTGTTCGGAACTGACTTGAGTCAAGTCGCGGACTTGGGCTCGTACGGATTGGTTGTTTGTTCATGTGCAGGTGTTGCTTGAGTTCAAGTCATGGCTGGTGACAGGATCCTTTGGACTAGTCTAAGGGAGGAGATGAGGTTCCAACAACCAAATTCAGGAGGAATTGTGGTTGAGCAGGTCAGGAGGTCGCGCAGGATGATTGAATCAAGGGCAGTGCATATGAAGGTTACTGGACATCAAAGGAAGGTGTTTGCACGTATGCATGCGTTGCATGACGTGGCAACATGGTTCTGAAGATGGTTTATGGATGGGAAGATCTGGTTGGAAGGATCGGATCGTATCAGTTGATGACTTTGGCTGCGGCAGAGTCGGTTATGGCTCGGTATGGAAAGTATCGAGTTGGTTATGATAGGATTTTGTGTGGGACACGAATTTGAGTTGTTTTAGGAATGTGGGATACGTTCCTAAGGTGTTTGGAAGTCTTAAGATTGCTTCTATCTGGGTATAGAAGAGTCCTAAGCAGTTATGGAAAGTTTCGATTCGTGATCGGAGTAGGATTGGAGTCCTAGTTGACATTGGGTTGGCCTAAGGGCTGGTTATATAAGCAAGGAAGTGCATATCTCGTGGTGATCGACTTTGGGGCTGTTCCTCTTGTGTTCTATTGAATAAAATTCATAGTTTGAAGGAACTTTTGTGCCTTGTTCGTCCGACTTGTTCCAGACAAGTTTTACTAGTCGAGTTTCTGGACAGCACTACCTTTTGTTGGTGGTTTTATCATAAGTCGAGTTTTACATATCCAATTGACGTGATTCTTTTTGGTTTGTCTTCAAAACTTGATTATCTATCATCTTTCAAAATTTCACGGTCATTGGATTTGTGGTTTCTGATCTACACGAGTTTCTTTGCAGCGTTCCAGAACTGTTTTTTGCGGGTAGGACAGATTGACCTTTATTTGATCTTTTGATCATAACTTGAGTTTCTCTCGACGGATTTGAGTGATTCTCCTTGTGTTTTCTTCGTGACTTGATTCTCTCTAATATATATCACTTTTGTCATAGTGAAACACGTTTAGATTAGTTTCACACATGATTTCTCTAACAGATCATTTTTCTACCGAAGGGGTTGGGATTTAATTGTTTCCGCTGCGTAAGATTTTTAAATTTACCATTCACCCCCCCTCTGGTAGATTTTCATGTGCTCTTCGATCCTACAATCTCGTGGTTCAGCTCCATGAAAAAGCCTACCTCCACATTGAGAAGTCCACACAAGGACCAGGTCTCACTTGACCCTTCTCTCACCAAGCTCACAACTTGAGGCTCCCGCAAATCAATACAACGAGGAGCACACGAAGCTCAACTCACACAAGCCACAAAACACAACACAATGTGTAAGAGATCAAACCGAGAGCCAAAGCCCGATGATCTTCCTTTACTCTCCTCCCCAAACCCTAATCTCTTCAAGATTTGCTCTTAGAGGGTTAGTAGGACGAGTAGAAGGCTTTGGAAGGCTCTAGGATGCTTGTGGCGGCGCTAGGGTACCAAACTTTTTCAAATGAGCCTGGGGTCCCCTTTTTATATGGGATCCGAGCCTCTTTTGCTTACATCAGCAAAGGGGAGGACTAGTCTGGCCTTAGACCCCGGACTAGTCCGGCCCTATGGGACCACTGACCTCTGGTCAGTTCCCGACAATTGCCACACTGAGCAACGATCGTCACGCTACCCGCCAAATTTCTAAATTCAAACGGTCACTAGATAATGGACTAATCCGGTCAACAACGGACTAGTCTGAAGTGAAACAGAATCATTTGGTCCGTTCCAAAATGGACTCTTCTGGGTTGGCCCCGACTAGTCCGGCCACAGGGGCGGACTAGTCTGGCCCCCTAGGGTTTCTCTTGGTCTATCACAAAGTCTCAAACGGACAAGTCCAAACTAATCTAGAGAGCTTTAGTCCGTCCAAAAATGTACAAGTCTGGACTTCTCGGACTTAGCTCCAAATTCAGTCAGATTCACTCCAGAGACGTTTGGTCCATCTCAAAATGGACTTGTCTGCCACAGCTAGACTAGTCCGGCCCTGAGGCCCGGACTAGTCTGGCCTCCTAGGGTTTTTCTCATTTTAGGCTTCTCACTTAGGTTTTTCTCTAAACCATCACTTTGAGCCCCTTGGTATGATCTCAATGCACATGATACATCAACCCTCTTACATGATACGGCTCATATAAGATCAATACCATGGAAACCCTAATTTCTACGCTTGAGTCTTTGACGCCCGTTTTAGTCTTTTCCTTTTTGAGGGTTTTCATCTCATTTCAATCCTTGTACCTGTGCTTAAGATCAACTAAGCTCATTAGCCTCTTCATTGTCGTCATCAATTATCCAAAACCCACGGGGATGCCTAGATGCACTTTCAATCTCTCCCTTTTTGGTGAATTGATGACAACACATTAAGACTTCAACAATAAGGATAATAATTTGTTTACGTAGCATGTATTTATATGAGTGACTCCCCCTCAAAGTATGCAACATGATTAAGAGAGATTGAGAGAGTTCTCATACGAATACATGTTATGGTGGGGTGCCTAAGTGATGTGTTCATAAAGTATGATAAGACAATGATTATGCAAAATGGACATTTAAATGAGACAACACATCATAAATTTAGGCAAGATACATGAATACATGAATACGTAGATTAAGTCTTACAATACAACTTGAAATGATTTTTAAAACATAAGTCCAAGCATAGATCAATACTCTCACAAAATAATATATCTTATCTCTCCCCCTTCATCTCACTCCCTATATCTCCCCCCCTAGATCTAAGTGCCCATCCATGCTTATCTCCAAGCTATCTCTCCCCCTTTGGCATCAAGACACCAGAAAGGAAAAGAATAGAGGAAAGGGCCTACTCATCGTCGGAGTCATCCTCGTCATTGCCGCCTTGGCGCTCGCTGTCGCTCTCCGTGGACTCCGGGTCAAGATGGTCATCATCATCATCAGTCGGGGCCACGGTGGAAGTCCTAGCTTCTCCAAACTGAGCGAGCTCCTCGGCAGTGAACTCCGAAAAAGAAGTGAGCTCACCATCGCTCTCCTCGACGGGGGACATTGGAATGTCCAGCTTGTCGCACATCGCTTTGAGATACTTCTTGTTGTGACGCTCCATGCAAAGTTGCCGAATTTCTGTCTTCCGGCAAGAGGAGAAAAGAGCCTTGAAGCATTTGAAGAATCCACTTCCACATTGTGTCGAAGTTGGAGGTGGTGGAGGAGATGGAACAAAGTGAGAGGAAGAAGCGGGAGGATCCACATTCTTCCTCCTAGGAGGAGCCGGCTCCGGAGGAGGGAGTTGTGGTCGAAGCCTCTGGTGAATGATTTCTTTCTTGAATGTGAGCCCAGAGATCTTCTCGATCAAGTACATAATGTACGGAGCATATCCACATGATCGGTTGGGGGTGTGAGAGATGTTGAAGATGTAATCAAAGATATAGTCCACCACATTGAAGCGTACATCTTCATCAATGAGGACCATTAAGTGCCTCAAGTTGCCTTGTATTATCCTCGCGTCTCCATCCTTTGGGGCAATGGTCTTTCTGAGGACCCAGTTGAGCACACTATAGAAGGGCTTGATGTTTTTGATGTGTCCGGCCTCATACTTTGCATGACTTGGGTACATATACTCCAAGGTGTCCCAATCAACTGGTTTTAGATTAGAAATGATGATCTCATTATCCAGCTGATCCTCCAAGTCGAGCAACTGAGCAAACGCCCAATACGTGGTGGAGTACTGCTCTCCATGGGTCATCCAGGTAATCCTCCTATCCCCATCGGTGTGGAAGTATAAGGTGGAGTAGAACTGAGTGATGACCTCCACATTCCAGTCATACTGGAATACCATGAACTTCTTCAAGTAATGCCTCTCGACTGCCTCGATCACAACATTGAAGGCTTGATGATCCTTCTGGGCCATGTAGTCCTAGTCTATCCACTGAGCATCTGTGACAGGGGTCTGCTTGGTCATATAGACCGTCATGTAGTAGTCACAGTGGAAGTCACACCAGAACCGGGGATCCACTGTGCTCCTGCCACGCTGATATACATTGATCTTCCTCAGCTTGCGTGCCTTCTCAGTCCCCTTGCCCTTGAAGATGTTTGCGTCAAAGGCAGCTGCACGGTTTGGGTTCCGTGCGGGAGGAGACATCCTCAACGGGTGTCAGGACCGAATGCCCAAGAGGGGGGGTGAATTGGGCTTTCTTCGAAAAATTCTAAGTAATGAAACTTGATTTCTAAAGCCCAATTCCCTACGTAAACTATCTATGCATTCTAGAGATAGAAACTTCGCGGAATATAAAATGCATAAAAGTAAGGGAAAGGAGAAGGATGCAAACTCCAGAGGAGACAAGGATTTATCCCGTGGTTCGGCAAGATCGTCAAGATCTTCCTACATCCACGTTGTGGCACCCACCGAAGGGTTTTGCCACACCCAAGTCACCGAGACGAGGGGTCTTCACTATTCCTCTCCGTTTGCCTCCTTTGGCAAGGTGGAGCTCAAGCCTTGTACAACATCGACCTTCCGGGCTTCCACACACGCCTTGGCAAGCTCCAGAATTCTTCTCACAGTTACAAACACCAAGGGCACTCCCTTGAGGCTCTCACACTATCCTAGAGAGTCCACTCACCCAGAATGGAGGCACACAAGCTCTCTCTCTAGCTAGTTCTAGCCTAACTCTTGGTGTAAAGGTGATCGAAACGATGTGGAGGTGATTGCTCTTGGTCTTGAATGCTTGTGGATGTGTTGATAGCTTCTGGTGATCAAGACTTCTCGAAATGACCGGTTTAGGGGGTATTTATAGCCAGCCTCCCCGAAATAGCCGTTGGAAAAGTAGGCTAACAGAACTTTACTGTGAACACCGGATGATCCGATGTCTCCCCTTTAGTTATCATCGGTCAAGTTACTTTAGCTGACTTCATTGTGTCAGATATGACCGTTGTTAGACCAATGTTGATCCTGTCTTCTCATCGGATGATCCGGTGGGTCTTCCTCCAGAATTTACTCAAACTTGATCCTTACTGGAGTAATCGACCGATGTGTGCTTCTGTGTACATCGGATGATCCGGTGAGTTGATTTTGAGAATTGGTCCAGAAATAATTGCTTCTGTTGAATTAGACCGATGTGCACTTTGCTTCATCATCGGATGATCCAGTGTTTACTTCTCCAGAATAGTTGAGAAATTTATCCTTCTTTTGAATTGGACCGATGTACCACTTCCTACACATCGGATGATCCAGTGTGTACTTCAGTTTTGAGGTCTTCTTCTTCTGTTGACACAACTCGACCGATGTAGTCATTTCACAAAACATCGGATGGTCCGGTGTGTTGATCTTGTTTGCTTCGAGTTGTTTTAAGTTGATCTTTTGGAATTCGCTTGAGTGACCTCTTTGACATTTGTTGGGAATGTTCTTCTGATGAATATTGAGTTCCTTGTGTTGTCAATTTTGATGGAATTGCATTGACGTATGAGTTCTTCTTTTAGTCTTCATGAAAATCAATTAACCCCTTAGAATAGTTCGTTGAGGGGTCTCCATTTGTATCCAATGAGCAGTAGATGATGTGAATAGATAGTTCATTACGTTTGATGTGTTATACGTGAGACCTTGCATCCACAAACTCATTAGTAATATCTAACGGTTGTCATTAATCACCGAAACCATACCTCATGGGGGCCTAGATGCTTTCAATCTCCCCCTTTTTGGTGATTGATGACAACACAACAAGTAGAGCATAGAGGTAATGAAATTAAGAACGCAATGCTCATAAAAGGATGTAACAAGTACAAAATTCAACACAAGAAGCTCGAAGGCTCAAACAAAGATCAATAAATCATAAGAGCATAAAGTAGCACACACGGATACACAATAATAGCAAAAGATAGTAAATACAACAATAAGACCAAAAAAGATAGAGCTCCCCCTGCAACTAAGACTCCCCCTACGACTGAGCTAACCTCCCCCTGACTCTAACTCTTCTCCCCCTTTGGCATCAAGACACCAAAAAGGGAGGACGAGTGCCTAAGACTCCGGAGCGCTCGGGGCGATGGTGAAGCGGTCGCCGTCGGGGGTGCTGTCGTCGGAGCTGGAGTCGGTGGTCGCTGCTGCTGGAGTGGAGGAAGCTGGGGGATCCGCTGACGGTGCTGGGGGCGCCGGTGGAGCTGGAGCAGCTGGAAGAGGTGCACTGGCCACCGAAGTCGGAGTCTGCAGGAAGGTAGTCGGTGCCAGCACTGGAGAGTGAATCGGTGCACTCTGAGCAAGCAGTGGGGACATGCTGAAACTCGGTATCGGCAAAGTCGGCACTGGAGCTGTGACGGGTGCCAGAGAAGGTGCACCTAGAGCCTGACCAAGTGCCGTCTGCCGAGGGGGAAGGGCGATCCCGGTCTGAGTGTAGAGGTTGGTGATCAACCCCAGGATGCCCATCATCGCCTGCTGAGTCTGCTGCTGCTGGTCGAGAGTGCGCCGGTGCATCTGATCAACGAGGTTGGTGAGCCTGTCAGTGTCCTCTCGCCTCTGACGGGCTATCTCTAGTTGCAACTCCTACTGCTGCCGCTGAAGCTCTGCAAGTCGTGCAGCCTGCTCTGCTCTGGCCTGCTCAGCTGCAAGCGTGTCCTGGCGCTGCTGCTCAATCATCTGCTGAAGTAACAAAGTGAGCTCAGACGGCTGAGATACCTGCGCCTCGGACACGGTCGGTGGTGTAGGTGGTGGAGCAGCTGAACCTCCCGCCTTCGCGTCGTGCTGCCTCCGTGAGGGAGGAGGAGGTGGGAAGTACTCCTCGGCGCTGTCACGCGTGTAGCTGTCCGACTAGACGTGTTGAAGGTCTCCTCCCTGAGCCTCTGCCTGTGCAAGCACCTCGTCCTCCTGAGCCAACTCTGTCCAGTCCTCCTCGGAAAGTCGTGCTCGGACCTGACGCTCAACTGGACGACCAAGGTGGTAGTCTCCAGGAGCGGGAACTCGATAGTGGCTGAACCGAGTGACGTACAGCTCAGTGAGGGGAGCAGTAGCTGGAGAATCCTCTGGAGCTAGCAGGTAGAGCAGACGGCTGATCCAGTGTCCAAAAACTAACTGCCTCAGCATCCCGACTCCGTCAGTGATCACGTCCTCCATCTCACAGATAAGGATATCCACAATATCGAACTCCATCCCATTCATGACGTAGAACAGGAGAGTCTAATGTAGGCTAGTGAATCCCTCCAAGTATCCTGATCTAGGCAGAAGGGTACGTCGAAGGATGTGGTGAACGGTGCGAGCAGCTGGAGTGAGCAAGGCAGGGACCCTCGGCTGGTCAGGTGTGAACGGTGGAGTGAACAGTCCCCTGATCTCCTCAAAAGGCGGTGCCACTCCTCCAGTCAGTGGCCTCCTTGGTGGATCAGCCCCTCCGTAGACAACCTCTTGCAGACAGGTGGTGTGAAGGTCCACACCTAGCAGCTAAGCCAGTCTCGCTCGTGTCAAGTCGTGACGCTGCCCCAAGAACATGAAGTGGATCGACCTGCGGCCCTCTGAGACGTAGAGTGTGGCGTAGAACACTCTGACCCACTCCTCCATGTAAGCACTCCTCTGGTGAGACAACAGCTCCACGAGTCCTCTGTATCTCTCGAAGTAAGGTCTGATCTCGTGGCCAACTGTTGCTGCTAACTGATTCCAGTCGATGTAAGTGTGCTGAAATAGCTTATGGCCCCGACGTCTGTAAGTCTCGTACAACGATGCCTGTGTCAGGGTCCAAAAGCGAGGATCCACTCGAGTGTCCCTGGGCTGCGGGAACCATTCCTCAGGCAAGACTGTCCATCTGAGCTTCCGAAGCTGCTTTGCCTTCAGTTTTCTGTAATCTGTCAATCGGACGTCCTCGGCAACTCAGACTGTTGTGTCCATCTCGTACACGGCTCTCTCGGCCGCCCTGTCCTCCTTGCGGTCAGCTGTAGTGGGGCGCTGACATGTGGCTGGGGTCTGACCTCCTCCACGGGTCCTGATGGTGCGCCGGCGAACGAGTGGCGGCACCTCAGGCTCCTCCTCGTCTGAGTCCTCGGGCGGCACAGGCTAAATCTATGGCTGCTGCTGCTGCCTCTGTCGAGACTCGCGAATCTGAAGGGATCCGCGATGGACGCACTCACGCTCCTCAGTGGCGCGAGCAGCCAACTCTGCACGTCGAGCCTCCTTCGACAATTTCTGCTTCTTCGCGGCGGGCTCCTCAATAGCCTTGCCTTTGCCCTTCCTGTCGCGGCCCATCGCAATGAGATTGCCAGCTAGGGTTGACAACGACAACAAATCCGCAAGGGCGATGAAACCCTAACGGCGACGGTGGCGATCGACGCGAGAAGAGGTGCGGTGGAGAGATAGAGTGGTGCGGTGAGACGGTGGCGCGGCGAGGGAGGCGGCGGCGGCGACTGTGGTGGAGAGGAGAGGCGGCGGCGCGGCGAGGGAGAGGGCGGCGCGTGCGGTGGAGAGGAGAGGCGGTGGCGCGGCGAGGGAGGCGGCGCGTGCGGTGGAGAGGAGAGGCGGCAGCGCGGCGAGGGAGGCGGCGACGACCGAGCGACGGCGGTGGTGGCCGAAGGACGGCGGCGGCGACCGGCGGTGGCGGGTGGAGGGCTCGGAGCGGTGGCGGCGGAGCGGCGGCGGAGAAGAGGTGAGGTCATCGGGGAGAGAGGAAAAGGAAACTGAGGTGGCAGCTAAAAACTTTTAAATAGGTACGGACAAACCCTAGCCGCGACAAGAACATCGGATGATCCGATGCACACCTGGGTGGAGCATCCGTCGAGTTCAACAGAGAGGTTGTTCCAAAAACCTCTTAAGCACCAGATGATCCGACGTTGAAGGGTCGATCATCGGTCGAATTCTGCAGGACTTCTGAAAATTGAACACTGGATGCTCCGATGTTTCTCAGAATGAACGCATCGGTTGATTTCTGATTCTGACTGATCTGGCCCTTGGAAATTGAACACCAATTGATCCGATGAAGGTCTGGCCTATGCATCGGATAATCCGATGACTACTAAACAGCAACATCCCATATATGTCCTTTGACCAAACAAACAAGCAAGGAGAAACACATGTCTTAGGACTTTTTGGGCAACCCCTTACCCCTCAAAAATTCTAATATGCCAATAGCTTGGCTAGGCCTTAAAGCAAATGGAACACCGAGAAAAATAGGAGGAAATTGCCCAAATAAAATGTAAGGCCCATGCTTTGTGAGGTAGAGTATGAAGACTTGTATCTCTTTAAAGCAGGTTCCTCTAGGCATTAACGCACCTAACATTTTGTTCTTTCCACCTCATATGAGTTGAGATATTGCATTTCAAACAAGTCTCTTTCTCATGAGGTGGGTTCCCCTTTGTGACAATTTACCGTATGCAATGCCAAGCAAATTATAGTGCAAGAAATTTAAATATGAGTGCAAGTCTATATGGCAGGCATCATGCAAGACATAAAGTAAATCTATCTTGCCAAGTTTGAACCTTTCAAAGGCTTCTTCAGGGAGAGCTACTCTCCAAGCCTTGGGAAAACCCAAAAGAACCACCATCCCAAGCTAACCCTTGCGCACCCCTATCCTTTGAGAGTTATGCAAGACCTATATGATATGTATTCTTACATGATCATGGCAACTTACATGACGTCTGATGCATCTAGCACATTTAATTCACTCCTTAGCCTAGAAAAAGTTTTCTCATCAAGTGGTTTTGTGAAGATATCCGCCAATTCTTCTTCGGACCTAACACCTCGCAATGAGATGTCTCCCTTAGCTTCATGGTCCCTTAAGAAATGATGGCGAATATCAATGTGCTTAGTGCGGGAGTGTTGAACGGGGTTTTTAGCTATCTTAACTGCACTTTCATTGTCACAAAGGAGAGGCACACAACCAAGTTTAATACCAAAGTCCAAAAGGGTTTGCTTCATATAAAGAATTTGGGCACAACATGCACCGGCCGCAATATATTCCGCTTCCGCCGTGGACAAGGCGACGGAATTTTGCTTCTTGCTTGACCAAGAAACTAGGGAACGCCCAAGCAAGTGGCACCCACCGGAGGTACTCTTGCGATCCACGCGGCATCCGGCAAAGTTCGAATCCGAGTATCCCACAAGATGGAATTTTGCACCTTTAGGGTACCACAAGCCCACACTAGGGGTATGCTTAAGATACCTAAGTATCCTAAAGACCACCTTCCTATGCGATTCTTTAGGTGCCGCTTGAAAGCGAGCACACAAGTATACACTAAACATGATATCGGGCCTAGATGCGGTAAGGTAAAGCAATGAACCAATCATAGAACGGTAGTTAGATTGATCAATAGGTTTACCGTCCTTATCCGCGTCGAGATGACAATTGGTTGCCATTGGAGTGCTTCTTGAGCTACAATCTCCCATCTCAAATTTCTTCAAGAGGTCCTTGGTGTACTTCTCTTGATAGTTGAAGGTCCCCTCTTGAAGTTGCTTGATTTGAAATCCAAGGAAGAAGTTGAGCTCTCCAATCATTGACATCTCGAATTCCCTAGACATCATTTTGCCAAACTCATGGCTAAGAGATTCGTTAGTTGAACAAAAAATAATATCATCAACATAAATTTGACAAATGAACAAATCTCCGTTGATGTCCTTGGTGAAGAGTGTAGTGTCCACCCTCCCGATATTGAATCCTTGCATGATGAGGAAATCCCGTAGTCGTTCGTACCACACCCGAGGTGCTTGCTTGAGCCCGTAGAGCGCCTTGTGCAACCTATACACATGATAAGGATTCCTCGGATCTTCAAACCCATGAGGTTGTTCAATATAAACAAGCTCGTTAATGTAACCATTAAGAAAGGCACTTTTCACATCCATTTGATAAAGTCTAATACTATGATGTGATGCAAAGGCAAGGAGTATACGGATGGCTTCTAGCCGGGCGACCGGGGCAAATGTCTCCCCAAAATCTAGTCCTTCAACTTGCGAGAACCCTTTGGCCACAAGTCTTGCCTTGTTGCGGACCACAACGCCATTCTCGTCTTGTTTGTTGCGGTACACCCACTTTGTTCCGATGATGTTCTTGTCCATGGGTCGCTCCTCCAACACCCAAACTTCATTGCGGATGAAGTTGTTGAGTTCTTCTTGCATGGCCATCACCCAATTTGGGTCTTGGAGTGCTTCCTCAATGTGAGTGGGTTCTACACACGAAACAAACGAGTAGTGCTCACAAAATGAAGCAAAGTGGAGAGAACGTGTGCTTACACCCCTTGACGGACTTCCAATGATTTGGTCCATTGGATGCGCCTTGGAGATGTGTCCATGCCTCATAAGTGGTTGTTAAGCACTTGGCGAAGGTGATGCGTGTTGCTCCTCTTGTGGTTGGACTTGATCATGGACTTCTTCTTCTTCATGATGTTGTTGTGCTTGTGAGTCTTGAGTCGGCAATGGATCATCCTTCTCTTCTTCGTCAACTTGAGGCGCCATAGAGATGTTGTTGTTGGAACTTGAAGCTCCCCCTTGATCATGGCTCTCCTCAACTTCGGGCTTGATGTCTCCAATGGACATGTTCTTCATGGCTTCTCGTAGAGGCTCATCATCTATTTCATCATGACCAAAACTCTCCTCTTGGGAGCCATTAGTCTCATCAAACTCAACATCACAACTTTCCTCAACTAAACCGGAGGTTTGGTTGAATACTCAATATGCTTTTGAGTTTGATGCATAACCAAGAAATATACCAACATCACATCTTCTTTCAAACTTACCGAGCCTTTTCTTGCGGTAGATGTAGCACTTGCACCCAAAGACTCGAAAGTAGGAGATGTTGGGCTTTCTCCCAATGAGAAGCTCGTACGGGGTATTTTGAAGTAGTCGATGGAGATAGACCCTATTTGCGGCATGGCACGCTGTGTTGATTGCTTCGGCCCAAAACTTCTCCGACGTGCCATAGTCATCAAGCATTGCTCGTGCAAGAGTGATGAGCGTCTTGTTCTTCCATTCAACGACACCATTTTGTTGAGGGGTGTATGTGGCCGAAAACTCATGTTTTACTCCTTCACAGGCACACCACTCCCCAATGTTGTAGTTCTTGAATTCGGTGCCATTATCACTCCGGACCTTGATGATGGGAAGTTGAAATTCCCTTTGAGCGCGGTTGGCGAAGGTCTTGAACACTTCCGGAGTTTCACTCTTGTCACCTAAAAATAGAGTCCAAGCATAGCGAGAATAGTCATCAACAATAACGAGACAATAGAGGTTACCGCCAAGGCTTTGATATGTGGACGGTCCGAAGAGGTCCATGTGGAGTAGTTCAAGTGGCTTGGAGGTTGACACCATTGTCTTCATTGGGTGGTGTGAAGCAACTTGCTTCCCGGCTTGACAAGCGCTACAAAGCTTGTTCTTCTCAAATGTGACATCCTTCATGCCGGTCACCATCCCAAGCTTGAATGACTTCTTGAGTTTTCTCATTCCTATGTGCGCTATGCATCGGTGCCATAGCCATCCCAAACTTGTCTTGGTGAAAAGGCAAGTGGTCAAGCTAGCATTCTTGTTGGAGAAGTCCACTAGGTAGAGGTGTCCATGCCGAAATCCTTTGAAGACTATGTCTTTGCTTGTTTCACTACTCACAACAACATTATTTTTGCTAAATGTGCATGTTAGTCCAAGATCACATAGTTGTGCAATAGAAAGTAAATTAAAGCTAAGTGACTTAACGTACAAAACATTAGAAATGGATAAATCATTTGAAATAGCAATTTTACCTAACCCAATTACCTTTCCCGTAGAGTTATCACCAAAGGTGACTTGTTCATGATTGTCAGGGTTTTCTATGGTGGTGAACATACCATCATTGCCGGTCATATGTTGAGTGCACCCGCTATCGAGTACCCAATGCTTTCCTCCAGCTTTGTAGTTCACCTACACACATGAATTCAATTTTTGACTTTAGGCACCCAAGCCAACTTAGGTCCTTGTATGTGTGATACAAGTGTTTTTGGGACCCAAAGTTGCTTGGGGAGATTCCCCTTCATGTCCTTCATGTCCTTGCCAATGAACCTAGCCTTCACCTTGCCATCTACTTTACTTAAGAGATAATAACGATCATTGAAAGTAGATTTGTAATTAGTAGGAAGCTTGGGAGAGGGTCGGTTAGGAAGAGGACACTCCCTTGTGTGGTGACCGGTGACCTCACAATGTTGGCAATAAGAACAAACTTCCTTGATGAAACTTGTTCTTAGCTCCGGTGAGGGCACCTTTCCTTTGTTAGGCACCGGGAAGGATCCAAGTCCTCTCTTGTTGAAGGCCTTTGCTTGTTGGAAGAGGATTTCCTTGTGCTTGACTTCTCCTTTTGAAAGTCTAGCCGCACTAGTGCGGAGACTCTCAATTTCTTCCAACAAGTCGTTCTCCCTAGCATTAGCTTTCAAAGGCAAAGACTTGTGCAAAGCATTAGTGGCATGATAAGTAATGGATATCTTATCATTAAGAGTTCACTTCTTCATATTTTTCAACTCTTGATCAAGCATGTCATGAGCAAGGTTAAGTGTTTGATGTTCTTGTATTAACTTGTTGTGCTCTTCTAAGAGTGTTTGGTGTGTTAAGTTAATTTCATGATTATCTATCTTGATTTTAGCCATTTCTTCCTCAATTTGCTTGACATGGGTTTTGAGCGTGTCATGCTCTTTGAGTATGCTTTCATACTTGTCAAGCAAATCAAGGTTAGCACTCTCAAGTCTAGCATGAGTTTCTTCAAGCACTTTAACCTTACTCTTTTCCCTCTTAATGATAGCATGATATTCATTTATCAAAGAAGTTAAATCATCGGGGGAAAGCTCATCATCGCTAGAGTCATCACATACCTTGGTGTTACCTTTCGCCATGTGGCACATGGGCGGTGGATGAAGAGGTGCATCATCATTGTTGGCGATGGCGAGGCCGGCCAAGCTTTCTTCTTCTTCTTCACTCTCTTCATCACTTGTTTCTTCGTCGGTGACCCATTCATTTGCCTCACACATGAACACCTTTTGCGGGCCATTTCTCTTCTTTGGGAAGAGCCTTGCCTTCTTGCCCTTGTCATGTTTCTTATTCCCAAAGGATCTTGGCTTGGGTTTGGCCTCTTTTTCATCATCATCACTTCCTTCAAGCTTGCGATGCTTGCTCTTGTGGTTCTCTCTTCTTTTGTCTGGTTTTGAACAATCATAGGAGATGTGGCCTTGTTCACCGCAATTGTAGCAAGTCTTGCGATCATCTCTCCTTGGTAGAAACGCTTTCTTCTTGGGATCAAAGGTGTATCCCTTCTTGGTAATCTTGGAGTTCAAGCGTGAGAACTTTCTCATCATCAATGCAAGCTCATCATCATCTTCTTCACTTGATGCTTGTTCTTCTTCACTTGAGCTAGGCTCAACCACCTTCTTCTTCTTGAGGCTTGTTTTCTTGGTGGAGGCCTTTAGAGCAATTGTCTTTGAAGATGATTGCTCCATCATCCCAAGTACACTCATCTCATGAGCGTGTATTTCTCCAATGAGCTTCGAAACTTCAATGTGGTCAAGTGACTCCTTTTGGAGCATGGAGTTGATGATGTTGTACTTTGGCTTGGGAAGGAGTATGAGGATCTTGCGGTTGATGAGTCCCTTGCCAAGAGAAGCAATGTCAAGAGCATTGATTTCTTCAATAAGCACATTCAAGCGAGAGAACATTTCATTGACATTTTCATGAGGAAGCATTTTAAATTCATCATATTTGGCTTTAAGCATGTGATATTTTAATTCCTTGACATGAGAAGATCCCTCATGAATTTCTATTAAGCAAGCCAAAATTTCACAAGCTTTTTCTTTACTAGCAATTCTGGCAAATACATCTTGACTAATACATTCATAGATTGCATTCCTAGCTTTAGCATCCCATTTAATTTGATCACCAACATAATTATGTTCTCCAAACCCCTCGTGGGTCGCTTCCCAAACTTCGGGAGCGATAGCCTCTAGATAAGCGCGCATGCGTGCTTTCCAATAGGCAAAGTTCTTGCCCTCGAAGATAGGAACCGAACCCCCAACCTTGGCCATTTTAGCTCTCTAGCGGTGAAGCTAGAATGATCCTATGAGCAACCTTGCTCTGATACCAATTGTAAGGACCGAATGCCCAAGAGGGGGGTGAATTGGGCTTTCTTCGAAAAATTCTAAGTAATGAAACTTGATTTCTAAAGCCCAATTCCCTACGTAAACTATCTATGCATTCTAGAGATAGAAACTTCACAGAATATAAAATGCATAAAAGTAAGGGAAAGGAGAAGGATGCAAACTCCAGAGGAGACAAGGATTTATCCCGTGGTTCGGCAAGATCGTCAAGATCTTCCTACATCCACGTTGTGGCACCCACCGAAGGGTTTTGCCACACCCAAGTCACTGAGACGAGGGGTCTTCACTATTCCTCTCCGTTTGCCTCCTTTGGCAAGGTGGAGCTCAAGCCTTGTAAAACTTCGACCTTCCGGGCTTCCACACACGCCTTGGCAAGCTCCAGAAGTCTTCTCACAGTTACAAACACCAAGGGCACTCCCTTGAGGCTCTCACACTATCCTAAAGAGTCCACTCACCCAGAATGGAGGCACACAAGCTCTCTCTCTAGCTAGTTCTAGCCTAACTCTTGGTGTAAAGGTGATCGAAATGATGTGGAGGTGATTGCTCTTGGTCTTGAATGCTTGTGGATGTGTTGATAGCTTCTGGTGATCAAGACTTCTCGAAATGACCGGTTTAGGGGGTATTTATAGCCAGCCTCCCCGAAATAGCCGTTGGAAAAGTAGGCTGACAGAACTTTACTGTGAACACCGGATGATCCGATGTCTCCCCTTTAGTTATCATCGGTCAAGTTACTTTAGCTGACGTCATTGTGTTAGATATGACCGTTGTTAGACCGATGTTGATCTTGTCTTCTCATCGGATGATCCGGTGGGTCTTCCTCCAGAATTTACTCAAACTTGATCCTTACTGGAGTAATCGACCGATGTGTGCTTCTGTGTACATCGGATGATCCGGTGAGTTGATTTTGAGAATTGGTCCAAAAATAATTGCTTCTGTTGAATTAGACCGATGTGCACTTTGCTTCATCATCGGATGATCCGGTGTTTACTTCTCCAGAATAGTTGAGAAATTTATCCTTCTGTTGAATTGGACAGATGTACCACTTCTTACACATCGGATGATCCGGTGTGTACTTCAGTTTTGAGGTCTTATTCTTCTGTTGACACAACTCGGCCGATGTAGTCATTTCACAAAACATCGGATGGTCCGGTGTGTTGATCTTGTTTGCTTCGAGTTGTTTTAAGTTGATCTTTTGGAATTCGCTTGAGTGACCTCTTTGACATTTGTTGGGAATGTTCTTCTGATGAATATTGAGTTCCTTGTGTTGTCAATTTTGATGGAATTGCATTGACGTATGAGTTCTTCTTTTAGTCTTCATGAAAATCAATTAACCCCTTAGAATAGTTCGTTGAGGGGTCTCCATTTGTATCCAATGAGCAGTAGATGATGTGAATAGATAGTTCATTACGTTTGATGTGTTATATGTGAGACCTTGCATCCACAAACTCATTAGTAATATCTAACGGTTGTCATTAATCACCGAAACCATACCTCATGGGGGCCTAGATGCTTTCAACGGGCCAATGGGTTGAGGAACACCCTTCTTGACCTTTCTTACGGCCTTCTTGGCCATAATGACCCTCTTCTTGGGTGCAGCATCAACTGGGGCCTTGCCTTTATCTTTGGAGTTCCTTGCCCCCTGTGACTTAGCTTGCTCACCCAAGGTCACAAGCCGCTTTCATTTCGGGGCTGCCTTGGCGGCTGCAGAGTTGTTCTCCTCATGCTACATCTTCTTTGACCTCTGTGAGGCAAAGTACGCAGCAGCCATCTCTTGATCCTCTCTTTGCTTCCGGCGAAAGAGAGCTTGCTTCTCCGCTTCGGTCTCAGAGTCAGAAGGTGGAACATATTCATTGTCTGACATGGTTGCTGACTAGAGAAGCAAAAGAATGTGTATGAGTCAAGGAAGTTAAGGGGTAGAGGTAGAATTCACAAAACCAACCTAGGTTAGGGTTTTCACTGTGTAACCCGAACTTGTCCGTCCAGGGGCCGGACTAGTCCGCACTAGGTCAGACTTGTCCGCCCTGTGGCCGAACTAGTCCGGTTCACGTAGTAAGAACCCTAATCTAGGGAAATTTTGCAAAAACTACGGATCCTACCACAAAATGGAGTACATGATCACATTGATGTGTACAAAAACATTTGTGAAGAAATTTCTATCAATGGACCCAAAAGAATTAAATTTCAAGGATTTTGGAGTTAGGTCATGAATACCTCTTCAAATCTTCGATTAGACGAAATGTACGAGAGAAATCGGCCTCCGATGCTTGGGGAAAGGTTCCTAAGCACCTTAGGACTTCAATCCACCAGTTGGAATCAAGATTTGTGGAGGGAATCGAAAATCGCCATTTGGGAGATGGTTTTTGAGCATTTTTGGAGAGAGAGTGTGTTTGAATGGAAGTGGAGAGGTCAAAGGCTCCCTCGGGAGGTTAAGTCCCCAAGGGCCAGACTAGTCCGGTCAGGGACCCGAACTTGTCCGGCCTTTGGACTGGGTCCGGACAACCTGAACCACCGGACTAGTCCGGTCCACTGGAGCGGACTAGTCCGGTCCTAAGACCTTAAACTCATGTATATTGAGTGTTTAGTGGAGATTTGATCCTTTTGGACTATATTTCACAAAAGATCTTTGTAAATATGGTCAGTAAGCAATCAACAATCAAACTGTGACCATGATTCACAAGGATTCAATAATTTCAAAATAATTTGTAGAGAAATTGAGGAGGATGAGTCTTTCACAAGCATGTGTGAATTTTGAATATAACAATCAGATGTGCAAGACTTAAGCCACATTTCGAGAATCTAGGATATTTGGCTCACTCCTAAGTTCACAAAACCTTTTCTCATCTAGGGGCTTGGTAAAGATATCGTCCAATTGTTTATCGGTTCTCACATGGGAAATTGCGATGTCCCTTTGATGGAGTGATCTCTCAAGAAATGGTGGCGAATATCGATGTGCTTGTTCCTTGAGTGTTCAAATGTATTGTGGGCAATTTTGATGGCACTCTCATTGTCACATAGGAGAGAGATATGGCACAAGTTTATGTCATAGTCCCTAAGAGTTTGTCGCATCCAAAGAAGTTGTGCACAACAACTTCTAATGGCGACATACTCCGCTTCGGCTATGGAAAGTGCAATGGAGTTTTGTTTCTTTGAGGACCAAGACACTAGAGATCTACCAAGGATTTGGCAAGTTCCCGATGTACTCTTTCTATCAACTTTGCACCCCGCATATTCCTCATCGAAATATCCAATGAGGTTAAACTTAGAGCCTTTGGGGTACCAAAGTCCTAGGCTTGGTGTGTGAACCAAATATCTAAGAATTCTCTTAATGGCAGTCAAATGACGCACCTTAGGAGCGGCTTGAAATCTAGCACACATACACACACTAAGCATGATATCGGGCCTAGGTGCACATAAGTATAGCAATGAGCCTATCATGGAACGATATACCTTTTGGTCCACACTTGGACCATCTTCATTAAGATCGAGATCCCGTTGGTTGCCATAGGAGTCTTGATGGGTTTGGCCTTATCCATGTCAAACTTCTTGAGTATATCTTGTGTGTACTTGGTTTGACTAATGAACGTGCCTTCCTTGAGTTGCTTCACTTGAAAGCCTAGAAAGAACTTCAACTCCCCCATCATAGACATCTCAAATCTTTCTATCATTATCTTGGAAAACTCATCACAAAAAGCTTTGTTAGTAGAACCAAATATAATGTCATCGACATATATTTGACAAACAAACAAATCATCATTGAAATGCTTAGTGAATAGAGTATAGTCCGCCTTCCCAATTTTGAAACCATTTTGAGTTAGAAAGTCTCTAAGGCACTCATACCAAGCTCTAGGAGCTTGTTTGAGTCCATAGAGATCCTTACGCAATTTGTACACATGGTTTGGGAATTCTTCATCTTCAAATCCAGGGGGTTGCTCCACATACACCTCTTCCTTGATTGGACCATTGAGGAATGCGCTCTTGACGTCCATTTGATATAGCTTAAAATCATAGTGAGTAGCAAAGGCAAGTAATATACGAATTGATTCAAGCCTAGCTACGGGAGCAAAGGTTTCTTCGAAATACATACCTTCAACTTGTGAATACCCTTTGGCCACAAGTCGTGCCTTGTTCCTTGTAACCACCCCGTGTTCATCTTGTTTGTTGTGGAACACCCATTTGGTGCCTACAACATTTGCATTAGGCCTCTTCACAAGCTCCCATACTTGATTTCTCTCGAAGTTGTTGAGCTCTTCTAGCATGGCCATCACCCAATCCGGATCTCGTAGTGCTTCTTCAACCTTGTGGGGCTCCAAGGAATAAATAAAAGAGTAATGTTTACAAAAGTTTGCAACACGAGATCGAGTAGTTACCCCCTTGGAGATGACTCCAAGTATATTGTCAACGAGGTGGTGTCGTTGGACGCTTTGATGCACTCTTTGGTGAGGTGCTTGAGGTCTTGATTCATCATATTGGTCTTCCTGATCCTCATTGTCTCCCCCTTGATTGATGCCTCCATTTTCATCTTCTTGGAGCGCATCTTGGAGAACTTGATCTTAATCATTTGAGGAAGAGCTTGCTTGATGTGTAGGATGATCACTTGCATCTTGAGATTGTTTTGTGGTCGTATGTCTCCAAGTGCCATCCTTCCTATCGCCACTTGTGAAACTTCTTATTGATCTAGCACATGACGATCAACTTGCTCCACTTGGGAGCCATTAGTCTCATCAAACACTACGTCACGTGCTACTTCAACAATTCCAAAGGATTTGTTAAAGACATGATAGGCGTAAGTGTTTGAGCCATAGCCAAGCAAGAAACCCTCATCGGACTTAGAAGCAAACTTCGAAGTCCTAGGCTTTTTGTTAAGAATGTAGCATTTGCTCCCAAAAACATGAAAGTAAGAGATGTTGGGCTTGTTACCGGTTAGGAGCTCATATGAAGTCTTCTTAAGTATGCGGTGAAGATACAACCAGTTTATGGCATGGCAAGCGGTGTTAACCGCTTCCACCCAAAACCGGTCCGACGTCTTGTACTCATCAAGCATGGTTCTTGACATCTCGATTAAAGTCTGATTCTTCCTCTCGGCCACCCAATTTTGTTGAGGGGAGTAGGGGGGCCGAGAACTCATGCTTGATGCCTTCTTCATCCAAAAATTCTTCAACTTGAGTATTCTTGAATTTGGTGCCATTATCACTCCTTATGGTCTTGATACTCAAGGAGAACTCATTTTGAGCTCTCTTCAAGTATCTCTTGAGAACACCTTGAGTTTCGCTCTTGTCATGCAAAAAGAATACCCAATTGAAATGTGAAAAGTCATCAACAATAACAAGACCATATTTGTTAGCACCAATACTGATGTAGGCGATTGGACCGAAGAGATCCATGTGTAGAAGCTCTAATGACCTTCATGTTGTCATAATGTTCTCGGATGGATGTGGTGCTCCAACTTGCTTTCTGGCTTGGCATGCGCTACATGGCCTATCCTTTTCAAATACAACATTCTTTAAACAACAGATGTGCTCGCCCTTAAGTAGTTTTTGCAAATTCCTCATCCCAACATTGTCTAGCCTTCTATGCCAAAGCCACCCCATGTTAGTTTTTGCAATTAAGTATGTATCAAGTTGGGCTTTATCTGCGGAGCAATCCACAAGATAGAGCTTTCCCTTGAGTACACCCTTAAAGGCAGTTGAGCCATTGCTTCTCCTTGTGATGGTCACACCCTCATTAGTAAATAAACAATTATAACCTTTGTCACATAGTTTTGATATGGACAAGTGGTTATAATCAAGTGAATAACCATGTAAAACATTTAAAAGAGTATGATTAGGGGATATAGCAATTTTACCGGTGCCAAGGATTTTTCCATGGATATTGTCCCCAAAATAGATTCCTTCACTTGGATCTTCATTTAGCTCATACTCCACAAGCATCTTCCTCTCTCCGGTCATATGATTTGTGCATCCACTATCAAGAACCCACTTGGTTCCACCGAATGAGTATGCCTACAAGAAAGATTTAAGCCTTGGCTTTAGGTACCCAAGCGGTGTTGGGTCCTTTGATCATAGTCAAGAGGCACTTGGGCACCAACACACAAGGTTTGGGACTTTTGCGGTGTGGCCCAACATACCTAGCATATGCCTTTCCAAACTTGTTCCTCAATAAAACATATGAAGCATCAAAGTCATGGAACAATGGATGAGGTTCTTTCTTAGGCATTTTGGGCGAAGTAGTAATGTCCTTCCCTTTGTTGTTGTATGAGCCTCCTTTGACAAAAACAATCAAGTCTTTGTCATTCTTGGGAGTTTCTGCATTTTGCCTCATCCCCCTAGAATAACCAAGACCATCCTTGACAAGGGGATGTCTTGTGTTGGTATATGCACTACGTGCATATGCCACCTTCTCCTTGTCAAAGATGCCACCCTTGGATGCTTAATTGGTTTGTGCCAACTTTAGCTCATCTTTAAGCTTTATGATTAAGTTTGAGCATTTACAAGGTTGAGATGCTTCGGATTTGATATTTGTGGAAGGTGAGCTTATAGAGGAAGAAGGTGCATTGACCTTGAGAGACTTCACTCGCATCTCAAGGATCTTGTTAGCTTGTGTCAAACTAACAAGTTCATCCTTGAGCACAATTGTAGTGTTCTCAAGGTTTGAGCAAGTTTCCTTGCTCAAAGCTAGTTCAAGCTCAAGTGCCTTGCTTCTTTCTCTTTCAAGCTCCAAGATCTCCTCAACCTCTTGACATCTCTCCTTTTGTTGGATGATCATGTCCTCTTGACGGTTGATGAGTTCTTCCTTCTCAAATATCTCTTCCGTTAACAATCTCAATCTCTTCAAGGTGCTTTTGCTCATGTCTTTAAGCATATGTTCATTTTCACTACTACTATCAATGTCATCATGAGAGGAAATTGAAGAAGAGGATTTAGATTTAACCTTCTTTCTTCCCTCCTTGGCCATGAGACATGTTGGCCTTGAAGTCTCCAAGTTGGGGAAGAGCTTGTTCTCTATTGTTGTCTTCTTCATAGCAATAGTTACTACCTTCTCAGCTTCATCGGAGGAGGATTCCTCATTTGAATCCCACTCCTTTCCAAGGTGGGCATGTCCGGATTTCTTCTTCTTCTTGAAGTACTTCTTCTCTTTGGACTTGCCCTCCTTCTTCTTCTTGTTTTCTTCATGTGGACAATCCATAATGAAGTGGCCATATTCTCCGCAATTGTAGCAAGCCCTCTTTGATCTTGTTTTGGGCTTGTCCTTTCTTTTCCTTTCATTTTGGTAGCTCCCCCTCCTCCTTCTAAACATCCTCTTAAATTTTTTGATGAAGAGAGCTTCTTCCTCATTGGTTTCGGGACTTTCTTCATCACTCTCTTCCTTTTCTTGTGATCTTGAGGACGTTGCTTTGAATGCAACATTGGAGGAGGAAAGCCTTTGTATATCATTGTAGAACATCGCTTCTTGCTCCATCATCTCATGGTTAATGATTCTACCTAGCACTTCTTCGGGAGTCATCTTGTGGAAGCCCAAACTTTCACGAATTAGTGAGCAAAGAGTGACGTTTCGAGGCTTGAATGCTCGAATCATCCTCTTTACCACTTCGTTGTCGATCCACCAGGTGCTTCCATATGACTGACTCTTGTTTATGAGAGTCTTGAGGTGATCATACATATCTTGGGGAGATTCACCCTCCATTATGGTGAATCTCCCAAGCTCTCCTTCGATCATCTCGATCTTTGCCTCCCTTATGACGCGGTTGCCTTCGTGCACCGTCTTGAGGGTATCCCAAATCTCCTTGGCAACCTCCAACCCTTCAATGCGGTTGAACTCCTCACGATTAAATGAGGAGGTAATCACTCCAACGGCTTGAGAATTTCGATGTAGATGAACGGCTTGCTCCGAAGTGATGTCTACCTCATTCTTCGGGAGATGAACACCTATCATCACAATTTGCCACAAGCTAGGGTTTAAGGAAATGAGATGCCTCTTCATATTATGCTTCCACATAGAGTAATCATTTCTATCAATTGAGGAGGTTTGCCAATGGGAATAGAAAAATAATGGTTGCTCGCGGTAAGTTGCTCATAATTGTAAGGATGTCGGGAGTAGTCTTGTGAACTACTCCCATTGTCGATGTTGACCGGAGTAATTTGCTTGATCTCCTTCTTGTGCACGTTGAGCTTCTCACGAAGCCATGATTTGAGAATCCGAACTTCTTAGTTGTCATTTGGATCATCGTGAAGAACATCGACGTTCTTTGTCTTGGTGTCATCGACGACCACTGGAACTTCGTTGTCACCCCTTCCAACCATTACTTCTCCAAGTTGTTAGACTCTTGGGGAGAAGCACACTCTGATACCAATTGAAAGTCGCCTAGAGGGGGGTGAATAGGCAATAATACATGAAATCACTTAATCAAACATGATTAAATTCCTGTGGCCGGACTAGTCTGCACAAGGCGGGACTAGTCCGCTCAGCACAGGGTAGAAACCCTAAAACTTGATTTCTACAAGTTGTTTGTGGAATTAAAGTTCACCAAAGATATAGGAAATGTGTAGTAAACTTGTAAAGCTCAGATTGTGAGGTTTAAACACTTAGATTGCAAGTTTACAATAGTGATCAAAGTGTAAGACAATAAGAGCGAAGTGAACCCTAATAGCAGTACTAGTGATCATGAAAAGCGAAATACAAGTGAAACGAGATTTATTCTGTGGTTCAGCTCCACGAAGAAGCCTACCTCCACGTTGATAAGTCCACACAAGGACCGGGTTTCACTTGACCCTTCTCTCACCAAGCCACCACAATGGTCGGCTTGGTTTCCACTATATCAATGGGTAATCACCAAGTTTGATGGGGCTACTCACAACTTGAGGCTCCAACAAATCAATAAAACGAGGAGCACACGAAGCTCAACTCATACAAGCCACAAAACACAACACAATGTGCAAGAGATCAAACCGAGAGCCAAAGTCTGGTGATCTTCCTTTACTCTCCTCCCCAAACCCTAATCTCTTCAAGATTTGCTCTTAGAGGGTTAGTAGGAACAGTAGAAGGCTTTGGAAGGCTCTAGGATGCTTGTGGCGGCGCTAGGGTTCCGGACATTTTCGAATGAGCCCGGGGGTCCCCTTTTTATAGGGGTCCCGAGCCCCTTTTGCTTACATCAGCAAAGGGGCGGACTAGTCCGGCCTCAGACCCCGGACTAGTCTGGCCCTATGGGACCACTGACCTCTGGTCAGTTCCCGACAACCGCCACACTGAGCAACGATCGTCACGCTACCCGCCAAATTTCCAAATTCAAACGGTCACTAGATAACGGACTAGTCCGGTCAACAATGGACTAGTCTGAAGTGGAACAGAATCATTTGGTCTGTTCCAAAACAAACTCTTCTGGGTTGGCCCCGACTAGTCTGGCTATAGGGGCAGACTAGTCCGGCCCCCTAGGGTTTCTCTCGGTCTATCACACTAAGTCTCAAACAGACAAGTCCATACCCAAACGGACAAGTCCGAACTACTCCAGAGAGCTTTATTCCGTCCAAAAACGGACAACTCCGGACTTCTCAGACTTAGCTCCAAATTCACTCAGATTCACTCTAGAGATGTTTGGTTCGTCTCAAAACGGACTTGTCTGCCATGGTCGGACTAGTCCGGCCTCCTAGAGTTTTTCCCATTTTAGGCTTCTCACTTAGGTTTTTCTCTAAACCACCACTTTGAGCCCCTTGGTATGATCTCAATTCACATGATACATCAACCCTCTCATGTGATACGGCTCATATAAGCTCAATACCATAGAAACCTTAATTTCTACGATTGTGTCTTTGACGCCCATTTTAGCGTTTTCCTTTTTGAGTGTTTTCATCTCGTTTCAATGCTTGTACCTGTGCTTAAGATCAACTAAGCTCATTAGCCTCTTAATTGTCGTCATCAATCATCCAAAACCCACGGGATGCCTAGATGCACTTTCAAATACGTTCTTCTTTGTGCCAGCACATGTTTGATGCCGTTGATTCTGCCATATAAACCTTTGAAGACGGGGAAGAAGAGGGAAGTATCATAGAATCTTGTGTGCTACAAGATTCATGGCTTTTCCACAAGGTAAAGCCTCTCTTGCATCCCCACCAGTACTATTTTTCCATCTTAATTGACCATATTTTGGGCATCAATCCAGCTGAGAATAGTCCTTTCGGAATAACACACAGTCATTGACACATGCATCAATCTTTTCGTAGCCTAGCCCGAGGTCACGAACAACCTTCTGAACTTTATCAAGTGTATTAGGAATGCAGTGGCCCTCTAGAACAACATATGAGAATAGTTCGAGGATCAACTCACACGCTTTTTTTGCTCAAACCAGTTAAACACTTTATCTGGTACAACCTGACACTGAAGGATAATCGGGTCACCTTCTCACAACCTTGATACAACTCCTTTTTGGCATGATTTAATAAGTCATAAAATGCCTTTGCACACCCAGTTGGCTCCTGCTGGTTTATAGCATTTTCTGGATCATCAACATCTGCTGAAGTACAACCATGATCGGTGCCTCTAAGTAGACTGGACAACATATTTTCCATAGCACCATCATCAGAAATTATCTCATTATTTGCTGATTGCTCAGCAATATTTTTCTCAACTCATTTTTCTCCATGGTGTACCCAACAAGTATAATCAAATGACATCCCATTACGAAGCAAGTGAATATGAACTTCCTTGCGTGTCCTGTGGCAAATATTATGACATTTCATGCAAGGACAAGGCTTAGTTTCTTCTTCATGAGTGCCCTGGAATGCTAAATTTAAAATGACTTCATTTCATCCTACCACTCCTTCGTACGCCTGTCTTTTCCCATCCATGTCTTATGTTCTGAAATTGCTTCCTACAATTCAATTAGCGTATCCGTAAGAGGATAGAACTACAATAACATTATGTGAGAATTGTACCTAGCGTTGTTGCTCCTCCACGTGCAGCGGCCGGCAGATGCTCCTCCACGCCGGTGGCCGACGGATGCTCTTACAAGAGTGTGGTGGCCGGCGGATGCTCCTCCAAGAGCGTGGTGGCCAGCAGATGCTCCTCCAAGAGCATGGCGGCCCGCCGCCGGCGGATGCTCCTCCAAGCGAGTTTCGTACAGTTAGGAGACGGGCCGTTGTGAATCGAAGGGTCCCGCGGGCAGGCAGCCAGGACAAAGCGTACGTGAAGCTATCAGAGTAGGCCTAACACTGTGCTGGGCCGCTTGTTATTTGTGGGATAAAACTGCGCTGAGTCACTTTGTATTCGTGGGCCGAAACTGCGCTGGGGCGCTTGGTGTTCGTCCCTATGACACGTGAGCCCATATACGGGCGCACGTCTGGCTCTTGCAATTTGTTATCTAAATAAGTTAATGTAGCAATGGGGGTGGTATTCCGAACAAAATAAAGTATACGCATAAAATCTCTTGAACCGCTGCAACACAGTGATATAAACAAGGATTAAATACTAGATATAAACATCAACGGAATGAAACAGTAGTGTTCAACATACCATTCCAGGAAACAAACTAATCGACAGAACTAGTTGTTTCATAATGCCCAATAGATACAAAATAAACAAATCGACGCATCTAGTCCGCAACCCTTCCCTTCAAGCAGTGGTAATAACTTATGGCCGCCTATAGGAGTAGTGGTAATGGTGACACCGCATATAGGGGCATTGGGCTAGTGGTACGTTGGAGTTCTACCAATCTTTCTCTAACATTTTTCTCGTCCTTTCTTTTCTTTTCTCTCTGTTCATTGTCTCCACTTCTCTTTCCAGTCGTCGCTACCTGTTGCGTTTTCCTGTTACTGCGTACTAGTACTGTATACTACTTTACAGACCGCTTTGCAGGCCCTGCTATGGGCGATCTCCACTGGCACCTCCAGCAGCTAAAGTATCGTACGGGACACTTTAGAGGCTACCGGCGATGTGGAGGGTCATTCATTAACAAAGAATACAAATAGAACAGATAGTACACTAAATAAACAGATAGAAAAAAAATAACAGTTGGAATAGATGAACAACATTGAGTTCATCTACATAAAACATTACTACAAAATAAGAAAAACAACATCATGAAACAAGAAAAACAACATCACACAGCCTTATAAGTCTTTTATATATAGCCCAAATCGGATAACACCTCACGGCAGAATGTGAAATTCTCGTGTCTAATCCTACAGTCTTCACTACAGAAGACCCTGCAGCTGCTCCACCCTTGCTTCCCGCAGTCGGCAGCCATGCACGGGTCAACCTCCTTGTTGGGCAGCGACACCATCAGTGGTCTCAGAGGTGGGCGCGGATGCGCCCATGTCAGATTACCGATTTCAGCCAGGGCTTGAATTCGACACCACCTGCACTCATTATTGGCCTTCATGATGGCGACAGACCCGTACGCTTTCTCACCAACGTCGACCTCACCTTCAACCTGTCGGATATACTCGAAGGCGTCATGGGCCCCACGGTCAGCATTGTAGTGGAGGAGCCCAAGGACGTAGGACGCCTCCATGTGGTTGGCCCCGGCCGCCCGGGCGAGAAACTGGGCACCCGGCTGCGCGATCATCCGCAAAGACAAGCTCGAGCCCGGTGATGTAGCACACACGAGGGTTGCCGACGATGGCCAGGTTCTCCACGAGGGCTTTGTAGCGCCCCGGGTCACGCCACATCCTCCAGGTCACCCACTCTAGCGCCACGCGTCTGCCCATGGTGCCGTCCCGACACACCGTATGCATAGCCTTACAGGTGACACGCAGACTGGAGAGGTCGTCCAAGGGTTGCAGGGAGCTTGCAGCGAGGCGCCCCGCAATCTCGACCACAATATCGTGCACGAACAGCAACTCCATAGGCTTCGACGTCACCATGCTGCGAAGGGAACCAATGAGGATGCGCGCGGCAAGGATAAAGAGGAAGCTAGAGTACTTGCGGAGAAGACGCTGATGTGTCTTTATAGAGTACATGCGGAGAAGACGATGGAGACATTATATAAATACACGCACCATTGTCTTCTCTGTGCGTACTGATGGGGGTCGCGCGAAGTGATGGTTCGGCTTCTGGCAGTGGCGGATTCTACACATCCTCTGCAGTTTTGTAGGTGCATTAAGGGTGGCTGACATGTGAACACCACAGCCTATGGGACCCACGCCTCTCGCATGCACTGATAGGACGCGCGAAGTAATGGAACCGCTCTGTTTTCAACATCAGCACAAGAATAATATCCTATTATCAATAGAGATAACATATTATGTTTGATAGGATTAAAGGCTTTGTTTAGGAACAAAATATTTTTGGAGTTTTAGAGCAATACTTTGGTATTTGATATTATCATAGTATTTTTTACAGAATGGTGTTTGGCAACCAACTCAAAAACTATGTATTTAAAACTATAGTTTTGTCTATACTACGGTATTTAAAACCAAAGTTTATCTCTACTTGCTTCCTCTTGATGCTTGCTATTTTGCTCCCAAACAGTCAAAACTGCGGTATTACAAAACTGTGGTATTGAAATACTTTGATATTGTCATGGCATCTTAAAAATTGTGATTTACAAAAACTTTGATATTAAAATCTGTGTTCCCAAACGCAGCCTAAGACTGGAGTAATCTGCGCTAAAAATTTCATGTTTTATAGTTTGGTTCTCCATGCTCTTTCACCTTAATTTGTACGTACTACCTATCTTTTTCTAATATTTTTCTCGTCCTTTCTTTCCTTTTCTCTCTGTTCATTGTCTCCACTTTTCTTTCCAGTCATCGCTACCTATTGTGTTTTCCTATTACTACGTACTGGTAGTACTGTATACTACTCCCTTCGTCCCAACTCAACTCTATTTTTAGCTTTAGTCAAACTTACTTTTGACTAATGATTTATATAGATTCTATTAACTTCAATTATATATAAATTGTATATTATAAAAATATTTTTCATGGTGAATCTAAAAGTACAATTTTTATATTGTTAAAATTGATTAAGATTACATAAATCATTGGTCAAAGGTAAATTTGACCAAACCCAGAAATAGAGTTCACATGGGACGGAGGTAGTACTTTATAGACCGCTTTGCAAGCCTCGCTACGGGCGATCTCCTCTGACACCTCCAGCATCTAAAGTATCATACAGGCCACTTTAGAGGCTACTGGCGGTGTGAAGGGTCGTTTATTAACAGAGAATACAGATAGAAAAGATAGTTCACCAAACAAATAGATAGAAAAAAATAACAGTTGGAACAGATGAACAACATTGAGTTTATCAACATAAAACATTACTACAAAACAAGAAAAACGACATCATGACACAAGAAAAACAACATCACCGCCTTATAAGTATATAGCCCATACCGGATAACACCTCACGGCAGAATGCGAAATGCTCGTGTCTAATCCTATAGTCTTCACTACAGAAGACTCTGCAGCCGCTCTACCCTTGCTTCCCACAGCCGGCAGCCGTGCACGAGCCAACCTCCTTGTTGGGCAGCGACACCATCGTCGATCTCGGAGGCAGGCGCAGATGCGCCCACGTCAGATTACGGATTTCATCCAGGGATTGAATCCGACACCGTCTGCACTCATTGTTGATCCTCATGATAGTGATGGACCCGACTACTTTCTCACCGACGTCAACCTCGCCTTTGACCTACCGGATATACTCGACAGCATTGCAGGCCCCGCGGTCGGCATCGTAGCGGAGGAGGCCAAGGACGTAGGCCGCCTCTAGGTGGTTGGCCCTGGCTGCCCGGGCGAGAAACACTAGGCCCTGTTTTCTTGAGGAAACACTATATCTTGGGTTCATATCAGATGTGTGCCCCACCGTTGTCGGGTCCACATGTCAGCTGCAGTACTAACGGCATGGCAAAGGATTTCATCGCCACTGTCTTGGCATTTAAGTTAATGTTTTAGTAGTTTATGTGATGATTGTTCAAAAAAAAGAATAGTTTTTGTGATGGAAGAATTAGATGGAGTCTATTTGTCATGTTTGTGAAATTTGAGAAAATTTTAGGCAACAGATTAGTAGAAGGTAATAATTACTATCATTAGTCACTTACTTTGCAATTAATCATTAACCATTAATTTTATAAGTTAAGCAATTACAAATTAACATAGTCTTTACACCTACGGAATTACAACTACTAGCCCCCTCCATCCTAAATTACTTGTCACTCATATTAGTTCAAAAATGAACTAATTAATTAAAGAGCGACAAGTAATTTGGGAGATGGAGGAGTACATATTAATAATTTTGAATAAGTAAGAAATTTACTTCACCCTTCTTACAGCCAGTCGGCTGGCGGCGGCGCCGCCTCTGCGAGCTTCGAGCGCTGCCGCCCGGAGCTCCATGCCACCACGTGCCGTGCCCCCGCCCGTGTCCGCCTCGCTGTCGCCTCGGCGGGCATGCCTCCGTCTCGGCGAACTGCCTTTGGCCTTCGTGCTGCCATCATCGATTAGATCAGAAGCACGAACTGAGGCGAGGGCTTTTAAAACATGCATGTTATTTCACATGCATCGAGGTCTTTCACATGCATGTTAGTTGTCCATGCATGCTACGCCCCAAACATGATCAACGACCCTCAAACATGACGATCTCTCAACAAAAAGAGAAAACACGTAACGTCATCAAACATGATCGAGGTGTTTCACATGGATGTTAGACGTACATATGCATGCTATGCCCCAAACATGTATTCCAATAATAGAATATTTCCTACCATGTATATATATTTCTATATTTATCATATTCTCTACCATGCATGTGTTTGCTCTCAACCTATATGGCAGTTTATCTACCACACTAACAAAGAATATTATCCTGTCATCGATAGAGATAACAAATTTGACACAAGGATGTTCCCTCGATGGTACGAGGATAGAATGTGGACTACCATCGTCTAATAAGCACACAGCTCTTACTACGTACGTGGTTCATCAAATTAATCGATCGCATGCTGCCATTATGTATCGTTGTACTCGTCTTTTGAAAAAACGACGGCCGTAGGCACTAGCCGCTACGTGTTCTAATTTTAGGAACAAATGAACACATTTGTGAAAACACGTATGCCCCATCCAATCCTCAACGTCATCAAATTAACATGATGCTCAACAAGGGGGCACAAAAATCCTCAACACGTGATCAAACATGCTTCACCGCGAGTCTCTTTGGCATGCATTATATTCATGTCCAACATCATATATGATCATGATAATTATCATCGGTTTGATATAGACTCTCAGTTGACAACGGTCGATTGCCACATGCGTTCAAGTCAATCTTCCACACCTCGTTGAAATCGTTCGCACGAAATGTTACAAACACCGCAAGACAGACCTACAAAATATGTCAGGTGGGCTATTGCATACACTGGGCCCTTTGCATGTCAAATTAAAAAACTGGCCGATGGGACGTGTCGAGCCGTTTCGAGAGGAGGCAAATTGCGGTTTGGAGTAACTCTGTTGATTCAAAAGCATAGTTCTCGAGGCGTATGATCATCTCCACTCGCACGCTTAGACGACGACCCGCTATAAAGGCACATCATCCTCTTCTTCTCTGCCGCACCTCTCGATCGATATTAGCCTCCAAACTTTTCCTCTTGCTTCTCCGCCGCACCATTGTAGACCACCTCTCTCTTTTTGTTCATACCTCCGTTGCCGCACAAATGGGTAGCCCTGCACTGAAGCACTCCAGGCCATCGATGTCCTCCGCCTCCTTCTCTGTTTCCATCGCCGCCAATGCCGGTGGAACTGGAGGCGGCGCCCGCACCTCCTCCACCCCTGTATCCGCCTGCAGCGCCCACGCCTCTTCCGTTTGACTATGATGAGATTGTCTGCCTCATCGAGAAACGCATCAACAAACTCGACGGCAAGCTTAAGGAGGTCACCGGCAACCTGTTCGCCGGCGACGTGCAAGCAAAAGCGCTCGACAAAATGGCGCAGGATGTATTCGGCAATACATCTCACTCTTGTCGCCGTCTGGGACTTGGGATCCTTCCCCACCACACCAGCATGGACTCCGCCGGCTACTACATCTTCGGTTTAGGATTTTTGGCCGCTCGTCTTGACTGCCTCTATGAGATGATCGGGGAGGAGGCTGGGGTGGATTTTTGCGAGCAGCTGGTGAACGCCGTCGGACGGAAGTTCGATCCCGTGTTGGAGGATGCACCATAAGTAGTTGCGGCGGGGGTGGAGGCACCGCCGGCAGTTGCGGCGGAGGCGCAGCTGGCGGGTGCGGAGGTGGCGGCGGAGGAGGTGAACAAGTCCTCCTCCGCGTAGAGTAGGATTAGTCGTAGTTTTTTTATTTTGTTTTCTATGTGTGTTTTTCTTGTTTGTAATATATGTGTTGTTTTTATGTTAATGAAAAATGTCTTTTATGTTCATGAACAATGTGTCCTACAGTACATGCATTAACGAAAAACTCCTCCTTTTATCGAAAAACATCGCATATGGAAAATTAATACATTAGTAATATTATATCTAATAAATATTGAACACATTAGGACGTACTCTTTAACAGCTGTCATCATGCCCACCCACCCCCCCCCCCTCTTGGCCTGGCCCTAGGTGGTAGCCCCTCCCGCCTAGGCCCAGAGCTGGTCCTGCCTTTAAGACCATCCGCAGTGGTTCACGATAAAGCTTACTGGACCTGTAAATATAGAGTAGATTACTGGAAGTATAGAGGTGTCCGAGTGAAATGTTGGATGTATAGAGGATATATTAATAGTATAGAGGGATAGAGACATAGATTATGTTTTAGAAGAAACCATTGCAGATGGACTTATCTCTTAACCCCTTGGTGCGGGAATCGAATTCTCTACGGCAGGGCCGCACAGCCGTCTCTTTGCGACCCTGCCCAGATGGTTGCCACGTACGTTCACGCTCTGAATCTTACATCTATAAAGCCAAGGGCACTACACGTTTCCCGCAACTGTGCCACCCTGGCCTGATGATTGCCACGTACACCAAGGCACTGAATCTTGCAGTGTGCACGGGCACACGAACTCCATGTCCGAAATTTGCTCCGCGATCCGAATAACTCGACGCTCGGCGTGCAAGATCCATTATATGCGCACGAGCACGACGCGGCCAAAAGATATGTGTTTGGATGCTTGTCTTGGATTGGATTGACTTGGATTAATCGGATGGTCCGGTCATGTGTTATTTGTTTCGCGGTCAGACGGACAGGGTGATCCAGGTTCGAGGAATATAAAATATTCCTAGTAGATGCTAGATGAGATGGTCCAGGATATTTGGTTGGATGTGAGTCCATCCACCTTATTTAATTATGCTTCTTAGTAATGTGATTAGTGATAATTAACTTGTTTATTGTTGATTAATAATTACAATTATGATATTAACATTAATATTTGCTAGTAATATGATAATTAGTATATAAATAATTAATATTATGAAATTATAAACTTAGATGATTCAATAATCCACCCAAGATCCATCCAACCTATCAAACAAAAGATTGGATCATCCAGTCCATCCAACCAAACGTTAATTTGGATGATCCAACACATAAACAAATAGATGATCCTATATCCAATCCAACTACGACATCAAAACAAACGCAATTGATGACTGAACATTTTGTCACATGTCACTAGAGTGTATGCACATACACGGCCTCAACACTGGGTTTAGGGTGCATCGCGGACTAACTGCATGACGTGGCCGAACACTCACGTAATTAGCATACACCTGCAAAAGCAACTACCTGGCTGCATCCTTCACGTACGAACAGCAATGTCGACCAACTTACACTTCGTAGTACATACATAGAATTTTCCTTGTCCATGAGCCAAACAAGCTCTTCTGATGCGGCAACTAATAATCAGCGCGTGATCAACGAGCCTCTCTCTCTCTCTCTCTCTCTCTCTATATATATATATATATATATATATATATATATATATATATATGACGATATTTTAACAAAAAAGAGAAAACATGTAATGTTGTCATCAAACATGATCGCGAGGTTTTCAAGTGCTCACCCGGTTCCGAAAATGAACCAAGTGCAGTATATGTATGCCCAAGACGTTCAACACACATACACGAGTGATTAACAAATGATAAACAGATAATTACCACAGCTCAAATCATTAAATAAGTACTTTTATTACATTATTCAAGTAATTCTAAAATTACAACTGTAATGATCATTAATGATAATACTACTGCAGTAGAAATGATCTATTTAAGCAAACTAAGCATAAAGGATAGCGCGTCTCCAAGCAACACCACAGGTAAGCTGACGGTAGCGCACAGCCTAGAACTCCTTATTAACGTCGTGATACTCCCAATCCTGGCCTGCAACTATTGGTGGGAGAACTACAAGGGTGAGTACATGACGTACTCAGCAAGTGTGGGAAAGTATGACATGTAGCTGATTCAAATGACAACAATAATAAAGACTAAGTGTTGAAAAGTACATTAAAAACATTTGAAAAGCAATATATTGTACATATGTGAAGTAAACCCATCATAAACCATGTAGCTACCATAATACCAGTCCATATTTCATTACCATCATCCATATTCCATATTTCTCATTACCATTAACCATATCCATTTCCATAAATCATAATACCATACCATAACCAATACCAACCATCCCAATACCAAAACCCCTCTAATCATGTAGGTCATCCAGGTGCTCTTAACCGGGAGCACGACTATCATGATAGTTTTAATAGTCTACAGAGTTTGTACCACTTTACCCACGTGTTTGTGATTTCATCACCCGTTGGCGACTAAAGAACCTCCCTTATGCCAATACACTTCCTTTGGTGTAAGGCCAAGAGATCACAAAATAGCCTTTACAAAGGGACTACTAGTATGTACGGACCCACTAAGGTTTCACCGATGGTGATGTATCCAACTGAGCACATCCTAAACCAAGGGCACCCTCTTGTGCCATTCGGATACAAGGGAGTCCCACCATAAATCCAAACCCAATCCGACTCCCCTTCCCCAGTACGCCAAATGATCTGCGCAGTACTAGCAATACCCTCATTAATCAGCTACACCGCACCCTTACATGGCCTCGTGGTGACATTGTTGTCCTGGCCTATTCTCGCATGAACCGGTCCTTAGATCCAAGGCAAGAAAACCACCATAACATTCAACCCATCCAAATACCAAGCTTTCTTAGATCACCCATTATCATATCATATTAACCAGTTCATATTAACTATAATCTCATTAATGCATAATTAAATAGTATAGTTGTTTTCCCATCCCAATTAATTAAGTGAAGGAAAGGTAAAAAGCCATTCTTGACTCTCTACCATGTATTCCAGGTGACAAGGGTGGTTAAACAAAGCTAGTAAACTTTCTATCAGAGGATTCCCATCAAATTGACACAAGCATGCAGTTTTGAAAACAAACCATTTATTGTAAAAACAGGATCAATATGTCCAAGGACACTTGCCTTGCTCTTGGGCTTGGTTTGGGTCAAAGTCTTCAAATTCCTGGTGTTGGAGGTCCTCGGCAGCACTCTCTAGCGCAAATCCATTAAATCATGCAATAAAGATACAAGACAAGAATCACAATCAATAAGTGCACATATATTACTCAATATGTTATGCCATGCATAATTAATGCAAATGCGAAGCAAAACTAGTTAATGAGTTGTGAATAATGTTTACTATCTAGTTCTAATAGTTTTTAACAAGTTTGGACAGGTTTGGAATTGATTCGAATCAATTTGGAATTAATTCAGCCCAATTCAGATTCAGAGGCTGGACTAGTCTGTATGCAGGGGTCGAACTAGTCCGCCCTGGACAGACTGCAAATCAGGGTTTTTCTGATCTAAGGGAATTAGGGTTGAATTTACGTGGAAAAAGAGAAAGTAGAAGGTATACCACGTGTTTAGAACTCCAAGGATCAAGAATTGAAGATTAAACTTGAATCTTGACAATCTAGGGTTGATGATGAACAGTTGATGGAGAGTTAGCGATGTAGAACAAAAACTTGATGGAGATCTTGATCACTTGATCCTCTTTCGTTTCCTCCTCTTCTTCTTCCTGCTCTAGATCTCCTTCTCCCTCCTTGGCGGCGGCTATCCACGAACTAGGGTTTGGTGTTCTTTCAATTGTGGCAAAGAGGTGAAAAGGTGGGATGTTGGATTGTTTATATAGGAGTGGAGGTGTAAGGTTGGATGGGTTTCGTGTTTTAGGTGGGTGGAGGCTGTGTAGGGGTCCCACATGGGCTCCACAGGGGTTAGGCACGACGTTCTTGGGCCCAATTAACGTAAATACCCAAACACAAGTCATGGAGGAAAGATTGAATCCGAGTCGGGCACACCGGACAAGTCTTCTAAGGGGACTGGACTAGTCTGATGTTGGACAGAGACAAAAACAGATAAGTCCAGTAGGAGGTCCAAACAAGTCCGGTCTTGTCCAGAGAGGAAAAAGGACAAGTCCGACATAGATCGGACAAGTCCGAGGATTTGACAACTTATTCGAAAACTGGACCAAATATCGGACTGGTCCGCACTCAATCACGGACAAGTCCAGAAGGCATCAGAGGGGGAAACTAGACTAGTCTGGGGTACCAAATAGGCAAGGCCATACTTATAATACTTTTAAGTGTTGTTTTGCTTCTAATTCATTTTAAACTTGTTCCTTTTTATGTTGCTTAATATTAAACATGTTTAAGAATGTATGCAATGCATGATGGATGAAAATGAGGGTGTTACAATGATGTTACTTGTCCATGCTTGCTATGCCCCAAACATGATCAACGAGCCTCAAACATGACGATATTTCAACAAAAAGAGAGAAAACATGCGTAACGTCATATCATACATGATCGTCGACATCTCTCTCACATGCATGTTATAGTTGTCCATGCATATATATAATCTACGTCCCAAACATATGATCAACGAGTCTCAAACTATATATATATATATATATATATATATATATATATATATATATATATATATATATATATGATGATCTTTCAACAAAAAGAGAAAAAACACACGACGTCATCATAAATGATCATCGACATCTCTCTCACATGCATGTTATAGTTGTCCATTCATGCTATGCCCGAAACATATGATCAACGAGCCTCAAACTATATATATATGACGATATTTCAACAAAAAGAGAAAACTATATATGTGTTAATGAATGAATGTGTGGTACGATGTGTTCATCGTGTTCCTCAGGAATGACAATTCATAAGGAAGTATTTGATTATTTTTTGGACAATTCATAAGCAGGAGGAGGATTTAGGTTTTCTTTTGATGTTTTTCTTTTCTTGTGTCTTGTACTTTTTTCTTGTGTTTTGTGATGATCTTTCAACTATATATGATGATCTTTCAACAAAAAGAGAAATCATGTAATGCCATGAAACATGATCAAGGTCTTTTGCGTGACAAACTGAAAGAAAAATGGGAACATTGCATACCTTGGGGTAGTGGGCCCTTTGCGTGTCAAACTTAAAAACTGGAACTGAAAAACTGAAACACTGCGGGACGGACCTACAAAGTTTGCCAGGTGGGCCATTGCATACCCTGGACCCTTTGCATGTCAAATTAAAAAATTGTCTGTGAAGCCGAGTTGGGACGCGTCAAGCCGTTGCGATAACCTAGAGGAGGCAAATTGCGGTTTGGATTAACTCCGACCCACCCACCGGTTCGAAAGCACAGTTTTTGAAGCATTCGATCATCTCCACTTGCGCGCTTAGACGATGACCCACTATAAAGGCACACCGTCCTCTTGCGTCTCTGCCGCACCACTCCATCGATCGTAGCCACCAAACTTCTCATCATGCTTCTCCAACACACCATCACCGACCACCTCTCGCTCTTTCTCCGCACCTCCGTCGCTGCACAAATGGGTAGCCCTGCGCCGAAGCGCTCCAGATCGTCGACGTCCTCCGAACCTCATTCTTCTCCGTTTCCGTCGCAGCCAATGCCAGTGGAACTGGAGGCAGCGCCCGCACCTCCTCTGTCCCCTTCTCCGCCCGCGGCGCCCGCACCTCCTCATCCCGTTTGGGTTCAGGAAACTGTCTGCCTCCTCGAACACTACTTCGATGAACTCGATTGGCGCCTGAATGAGGCCACTGAGCACCTTTCTGCCACCACCGGGCGTGCAAAAAAGCTCGACAAATTGGCACGGGATGTATTTTCTGATACATCTCGCTTGTGTGACTGTCTGGGTCTTGGGAAACTTCCCGTCTGCGCCAGCATGGACCCCGCCCGCCACTACTGCTTCAGGTTAGAGTTTGTGGCCAGTCGTCTCGATGTTCTCTACGAGACGATCGGGGAGGTGGCTGGGGTGGACAGCCACCAGCATCTTCTGTAGACCGTCGCCCGGAAGCTTTGGACTCAATTGCCGGAGGAGGCAGCAGCAGCGGCGGCAGTGGAGGAGGTGGCAGCGGCAGAGGAGGAGGCGGCGCGGTGGCAGAGAAGGAGGTGGAGGAGATCTCCTTTGACTCTGAGTAGAGTAGTATTTGTAGTTTTTCTTTTTCTTTTTTTCTATGTGCTTTTATAGTTCTTGTTTGTAATAAATGTGTTGTTTTTATGTTAATGAAAAATGTCTTTTTCTGTTTATGAACAATGCGTCTTATGCAGTATCGAAAAACAACTCCTTTCTGGAAAAGGGGCGAGATAACTGTTGTTCAATGTCTAGCCAAGAATTTTTTGTGTTGCGACAATCGACAACTCTTGGTTGAAACTCCATTGAGATCGTGGTTGAGGCCGTGTTTCTCCTCCTTTGTGTTCTTTCACTCAATTTTTTCATTTGTAGTCGGCGCATGTGAAAGTGTATTTTTAGTAGTAGTATATACTACATGTTATCATTTTATTATGATTAATGTTACAGAATGCTGATTGTTTGGCATCGTCCTTTTGTGGAGTTGGGTGTTCTGTATTTGCATATAGTTTGCATTGGCACATATATATTTGGCGATTCATACTTTTGTTCGTATTTTTTTGGAATGTCCCGCTAGCTAGCAGATGACTGCTTTTAGATTTTGATCTCCATGCATGGCAACAAAGATGAAGGGGAGCTAGCGGTCGCACGGCGAGCAAGTAGCTAGGCTTTACTGTGATTAAGAAGCGAGCAAGTTGTCCAAAGAAGTATACCCCTCTAGCTACACACACCATGTGCAGGAATCGACGTGACATGATATGTAATTAATCATGATTGCATGCGTGCACAAGGGCACAGCTAGCGTTAAATTCTCCACGCCCGCGAAATTTTTTTCGTTCTTCTTGTCCCGCCACAATTGAGATATTGACAATTCAATTTTCACTCCCTGTGCCTCCAATTTCAGTCCCGCCTATTGTAACCCTATTTCAGCCACGATGAGTATAAATAGAAACATTGGCCTTCGTTCCCGACACACCGATGCCCCGCTCTTCCGGTGATCTCAGTATTCCAAATGTGTTGTCTCTCTGTCCTGTGTTCCAAACTTGTATTCCTAAGAAATTTTCATGTTTTCATTTTCCACGGTTTTTACATTTTTTTCCCCATGGAACTCGCAGTGACGCATCGAAGCTCTTGGTGGTGGTGACTCCTGGGTACAACGTCGGGCAACCAAGTTTGACGGGCTCTACCGAACCTCTTCGTCGCCAACATCTCCCTGCGACATCGCATCCCGGACTCCATTTTTGTGCTAGGTAAGTTCTACACGATCCATGCCATCTTTTCATAGAGCTATATTGGCTTGGTTCTACACGATCCATGCAGTTTTGGGCTAGTTAAGTTCTACACGATCCATGCTAATATACAAAGATTAAAAAAACTAACAAAGAAGAAATGTGGTCTTCTGTTTCGCAAATTTAGTTATAGATATATACGTATATATCATATAGTACATCTGTCCCGAAATAAATGTCACTCGGACAGCTTATTACGGTAGTGTATTTCTAGTTCAATTCCTCGCCGGGAATGACAAATATTAAAAACTGGAGGTACTATGTAATTTCTAGATTTAGAAGTAAATGACGCACGGGTTATCTAAATCAACCACTCCAAATGTTGTACTCTCATTCTTTTTTTACAAATTTGTATTCCTAAGATTTTCAGTTCTCACGGTTTTTACACTTTTTTCATTCTTGTGGCTTTCTCAGATCGTACATTTTTTTCTCTTCCTTCATTTATAATTCCTCCGTTCCAAACAAACACTGCAGTTTAAGGAAACCACATTGTCTGATCCAAAATCTACGTCAGTCATATAATCTGACGCTATCAATGTTATTTGGAATGACTACTTACAATGCTCTTTATATTAGGAACAAGACATCAAACCGTGATGTCGTCTACAAGCATTCATAGTGGCCAACAAGCACCTGGTATAACTATAAATGTGTCTACTATCAGAACTAAAAAAATTTAGAAAACATTAATTTCTTTGCATGGTATGCAGAGAATATTGCAGCACATGATGTTCAGGAACTCCGAGATTCTTCACTCCCTGGTACTGCAATGCATGAACCAACAGCAGGTATAGATATACAAACCAGAAATACTCCTTCTACCCCAGCGTAACTTTACTTTTAGAGCTTCAAAAATGTCCCACTCCAACTCTATTGGTAGCTTCCAACTACCCATCTCACATCACTTTACTACCTGTCTCTCTACTGTGCCATTTGTTTTGGCATAGCGTGTTAGTTTTTTACTCCTTTGGCATTGAATTTGGAGCATTTCGAGAGACTATGTTCTATCCATTAAATGTATTGATGACGGATGTATCATGGTCATTTGCATTCTTTCCTAGGCTCTACTAATTGTTTTAGCATGCCTTGCGATTATACTTTCTTAGTCTTTATAATTAACAGTTCATCAGCCTGTGTGATGGCGTGATTTTTTGATGCCTCCACGCTGTGCTCTCTCGCCGCCGGTCACTCCGACCGGCACCGGCACCCACGCCGTGCTGCTGGTCACTTCAGTGTTCTCCTCGACGCGTCTCCCTCGCCCATTGCCACATCCCATCCTTCGTGTGCCATGATGACCCGGCCACCCGCAAATCCCTGGTCATTACTTGCCCTGCCACCAATCGTCCTCGAGAGTTGCTCCTGGTGATCTTGGCCAGACCGAACCCTCGCTTTCTTAAGTGTTTCAAACTGGGACTATGCAGTACTACACATGCAGCAGCCGCCATTGACAAGTGGACCTGATGTCTCATGGGCCCACATGTTTGTGGCAGCTACTGCAGTTGCAGTACTACTGAGGATTTCAATCCCGCAAGTTGTTTGCCTTATCTGTCTTGCATTCGCCACCTGCTACCGTTGGCATTCATTACTCACCCTGCAACTAATAATTCTTTTCGAATGTGATCCGGCTGATGTCAGTCAGACCGAACAGGCGAACCCAATCTTTGTCTAGTCTAGCGTTGCCAGCTGCATGCCCGCCCCCTCAGTCTTGCCTGCTTCGCTGCTGGACTAAAAATCCTCTGCGGTACTATGAGTGCAGTAGCACCACTGACATGTGTACCTGATGGCTCATTTTAGGGTATGAACAGCAACAAAGAAGTCAACAATGTACCCCCCCTGATCAACATAGTTGTCGTTCAGACAGTCCTAACTAGTTCATTTTTAATTCATTTGTTGGTCTGATACAATAATTAATATAAACCAGGAGAGAGTAATACAGAACAAAATGTTGCTGGGACGCAGTCCTCCCACCCTCGTATTTGTTGCACTCGTCCTGAAGATTGTACGAACATTAGACTTTTATTCTTTTCACACTATTTGTACATGATACTAAACTTAGTCAGGCCGTAATTTGCTTTAATCGTTTATCGTTTGAATCAATGTAATAGAAGGAAAGAAGTTTGGAAGAAGTGTGGCTAAAGGATTTAAGTTTGCTAGAATTCGCTATGCATCCCAAGTTAGTAGAACGGAGCATGTGAAGCTACCAATTCAGTTCTTCACTAGGTTGGGTGTTGCGGTTGGTATTAATTAGTGGCACTTTGTCGATGATGTGGTTATGTTTACAAGAAAACATACATCCCTCAGTAGTGCAAGGAAGTGCGCAGAGGTTGGCGATAGTAACAAGAGAGATATAGTACGAGACATTCTTGTTAGTGTTGTCACACCCCCACACAAGTATTTTTTTCTTGCAATCTCCATCTTGTATGTTTATAGCAACTTGTTATACAATGTACAGGACTCTTGGGACATGGAGGACACACCGGAGAGCGCAAGAAAAATTTTGAAAATTGCTGGTGAGCGCTACAAGGGGTGGTGCTCGACTTTGCATGCCACCTATAAGAGTTATTCTAACGATGAAGAACGTATACGAAACAAGCCTGCTAACGTACCGACGCCCGAGTGGCTGCACCTAATAGAATATTTTGGGTCTGAGCGATTCAAGGTCAGCTAACTTTTTAATAGCTTCGCATCATACAAAAACTATTTGATTTACATTCATTCATGGAATTAATTCTTAAAATTATTGCAGTCAATAAGCAGGACCAATTCTCAAAATCGAAGAAGACAAAAGGTGAGTCACTTGCTTGGCTCCAAATCCTATGCCCAACTTTACGAGAAGGTATGAAAAATAAATTACACTTTTACTTTGTGCTGCAATCAATATGTATACCTACATGTTGAATTTTACTTGTATTTTATATAGCGAGACCCAGATACTGGAGAAGAACACGATGACATACAACTATTGGGAGGCAAGGAATTTGAAGAACTGTGACTGGGCAAACAAGCAGGCAGAAGCTGTACATGTGAGTAACACTTCAAACAATCCCCAATTAAATAAATTTTTGCAATGTATCTGTGACTTTTCTTTTCTTTTCGTATATAGAGCCAGACACGTGCCCAAGTGGACGACAAGGAAGCTGAGCAGGGAGGCCCAATTCCAAATGCGGAGAGAAACCACATCTTCCAATGTTGTTATAGATCCTCAATCAGTTGTGCAGGATCACAGGTTCAGGAGCGTGTTTATATGGCTAACCCTACTAGTCCTGAATGTGAACGTATGGGTATTCAGATAGCTGAACATCTCAACGACCAAGTTTGAAACTTAGAAGATAGAAATGCAGGCCTCAACCACCAAGTGCAGGAGTTGGAAGGAAGAAATGATAGCTTAACCACCCAGATGGACTGCATACACCAGAAGAATGAAGAGTTAAATGTTCAAGTCCAGAACTTACAAGGTCAAATAGCAGCTGATCGTGAACAGATAGATAAGGAAGTGGAGTACATGCGCGTCTCAATGGCTGAAATGTGCAAAAGGATGGAGACCACTACTTCACAAAAGGTCCAACAAAGGAACCGCCAAAAGCCACCTGCTCCAACAATTAGTCCCGATCAGCTTAGGCGAAAATTTAACATCCAAACATGTCGCGACCGTAATACTTGAGTGTTGTTATGCGCGTTGCAATATCAATTGATGGATGTTTATTGTTAAACTCGTGATTCTATTGCCACTAATTTTCAAACCTAGTGCATTATGATTCTACTGTCGCTAATTATGAAATGTGGCATTACGAATTTCTTGTCACGAATGGTAAATTGTTTCAATAGGAAGCTATTAGCATGAATTACAAAATATTGCAGTATAAACATTTGGCCACAAATCAAAAAATGTTGCACTAGACTGCTATTGCCACCACGCAGAAAACATTGCATTACAACACTATTGCCACAGATGAGAAAAATGTTGCATTACACCTCTATCACCACAAATCATTGAACGTTGCATTACAACTGTACTTCCACAGATCAGAAAACGCTGCATTATGAACCTATTGCCACAGATCAGGAAACGTTGCATTAGAAACCTATTGCCACAGATCAGGAAACGTTGCATTACGAACCTATGGCCACAGATAAGAAATTGTTGCCATACCAAACTATTCGCCACGAATGTGAAATCATTGCAGTACTATACTATTTCCCACGGATCTGAAATCGTTGCGATACAATACTATTCGCCACGTTTGTGAACTTGTTGCAATAACATACTATTTGCCACAAACGTTAAACCATCGCAGTACCATACTATTTGCCACGGCTGTGACATTGTTGCAGTACCATACTATTTGCCACGAATGTGAAATCATTGCAATACTGTGATATTCGTTGCAATATGTTAAATCCTCGCAATACCTTAAATCGTTGCAATACCGTACTATTTGCCATGGCTGTGAAATCGTTGCAGTAACATACTATTACCACGAATGTGGAATCTTTGCAATAACTTGCTATTCGTTGCAATACATTTAATCGTCCGATATGCTAAATCGTTACAATATTGTAGTATTTGCCATGAATGAGAAATAATTGCATCCACATACTATTAACATGAATGTGAAATCGTTGTAATACCATGCTATTCGTTGCAATACGTTAAATCACATTGCCACGAATGTGAAATCGTTGCAATACCGTGCTATTTGCCACGAATGTGAAATCGTTGCAATCACATACTATTACCACGAATGTGAAATTGTTGCAATACCATGCTATTCGTTGCAATACATTAAATCATCGCAATATGCTGAATCGTTGCAATAATACTATTTGCCACGAATATAAAATTGTTGCAATATTGTACTATTTGCCACGATTGTGAAATAATTGCAATATTGTACTATTCATCGTAATACGTCAAATTGTCGCAATACGTGAAATAGTTGCAATAGCATACTATTTGCCACTGATGTGAAATCGTTGCAATACCATACTATTTGCCACGGATGTCAAGGCGTCGCAATAACCTATCACCACAGGAATTATTACAACGATTCATGTAACACCCTCATTTTCATGCATCATGCCTTGCATACATTCATATACATGTTTAACATTAACCCACATAAAGAGGAACAAGTTTAAAATTGATTTGGAGCATTTAAAATTGATTTGGAACAAAACCGCACTTAAAATGCAGGAAAATGCGGACTAGTCCGATTTTGCCTCTTCAAACTTTCAGACTTGTCGCGCCACTCTTTTAGAGGCCATGTGGGACCCTAAACCGGCCTCTACTCATCCCAAACTCGAAATCCATCTAACCTTAGCCTCCACCTCTATATAAACAACCCCACCCATTGGCTTGACATCTATTTGCCACTTTTTCACCCCACCCAAACCCTAGTTCGTGGAGAGCCACCATCAAGGAGGGAGGAGGAGATCCCAAGCAAGAAGAAGAAGAGGAGGAAATGAAAGAGGATCAAGATCTCCACCAAGTTTCGTCCCTCATCACCAATTCACCTCCAAGTTCATCACAAACCCTAGATCACCAAGATCCAAGTGCTACCTCCAAATTTCTTGATTCATTGGAGTCCTAAACACTTGGTATACCTTCTATTCTCTTTTACTTACGTGAATTCAACCCCTAATCTCCAAATTTACGTCGATCTAGAAAACCATAGTTCACTAGTTCTGCGAAGTGCAGACTAGTCCGGCCTTCTGCAGACTAGTCCGATTTTGCTGACTAAATTGTGTTGAATTAATTCTAAAATGAGATCTGATCACATCCAAACCTGTATAAACTTGTTAAAAGCTATTGGAACTAGTTAGTGATCATTAAAAGATTTCCATTAACAAGTTCTACCTTGCATTTGCATTAATCATGCATGTCATGTCATATTGAGTAATATTTTTGCACTCTTTGATTGTGTTTCTTGTCTTGTATGTTTATTGTGTGGATTAGACGGATTTGCGCTAGAGAGTGCCGCGGAGGATCTACAGCACCAAGAGTTTGAAGGCTTTGACCCTAACCAACCTCAAGAGCAAGGCAAGTGTCCTTGAATCATATTGATCCTGTTTCAAAATAAATGTTTTCTTTGCAAACTGCATGCTGTGTCAATTTGATGGGAAATCCTATGGTAGGAAGTTTACTAGAATTGTTAAACCACCCTTGTCACCTGGAATATATGGTAGAGAGTCGGGAAGGGCTTTTTACCTTTTGCTTTGCTTAATCAACTGGGATGGGAAAACAACTATACCACTCAATTTAATTATGCATGGATGAGATTATGGTTAACATGAACTGGTTAATATGATATGGTAATGGGTGATCTAAGCAAGCCTGGTATGTGGATGGGTTGGATGTTATGGTGGTTTTGCTTGCTTTAGATCTAAGGACCGGTTCGTGGAGTGACCATCCAGGATTTACAGTACCACCACGAGGCCAAGTAAGGGTGTGGCGTAGCTAATTAATTAGGGCTTTGCCAGTGCTATTTGGACCATTAAGGATGCTCGGGGAAGGGGTAGTCGGATTGGGTTTGTTGATGATTGGTGGGACTACCCTGGGATCCGAATGGCTCAAGAGGGGGCCCTTGGTTGAAGATGTGCTCAGTGGGAGACATCGCCACCGATGAAACCTCAGTGGGGTCTAAATAGGCTAGTAATCCCTTTGTAAAGGCTATTTTGTGATCTCTTGGCCACACACCTAAGGAAGTGTGAGACGGCATAATTGAGAATCTATAGTCATCAAAAGGTGATGAAATCACAAACATGTGGGTAAAGCGGTACAACCTCTGCAGAGTGTGTCTAAAACTATCATGATAGCCGTGCTCCCGGTTATGAGCAACATAGACCCTCACATGATTAGAGGGAACTCGGAATTGGGATGGTTATGGTTTGGTAATGGTTATGGTTGATTATGGATTAATTTCTGGTATTGAATATGGTTATTGGCAAATGGTGAAATCTGGAATTATTAATGATGGTAATAAATTCAGACTCATATTATGATATTACTTATGATTATGATGGGATTACTTCACATACATATAATAGATTGCTTTTCCAAATGTTTTAATGTACTTTTCAGCACTTAACCATTATTATTGTCGTCATTTGAATCAGCCACATGTCATACTTTCCACACTTGTTGAGTACGACATGTACTCACTCTTGCAATCCTTCCAAACAGTTGCAGGTCAAGATTGGGAGTTTAATGGCGATAATGCGGATTTCTAGGCCGTGTCTACCGTCAGCTTGCCTGTAGTGTTGATTGGAGCTGCGCTATACCCTATTGCTTATGCTGCCTAGCTGTTTAGTTTGCTTATTTAGTTTATTTCCGCTGCGTTAGTTGAACTTGTCATTAATATTCATTAGAGCTTGTATTTGAGGATAATATGGTTTGTGCAATAAAAATTTGGTTAATTAATCTTGTTCTGTGGTAATTTTCTGTATACTCTTTTGTGAATGCACTTGTGTATGTGTGTTGAACATCCTGGGCACACATATGTATTCACTTGGTTCATTTTTGGAACCGGGTGTCACGGATTGGTATCAGAGCCACAGGTGCACTCAGGAATTGATGTATTTTGGTTGGAGTGCTGTTTGCTATATATATTGTTTGCTTGTGTGCTTAATAGAGGATTTTTGGGGTGCTTTAGCATTGCCATGTCCGCCTAGGCTAGTGTAGCCATTTGTTTAGTTTCATATCCCTTGATGCATTTAGTTGGGGACGTTTTCTAATTCTTACCTATTGCTTTTCTTCAGATGGTGAGGACTCGCGACCAGAGGGATGGCAATGATGAGGAGGAGAACAATTGAGTACCACAGAACAACATTGGGCAAGGATCTACTCAGGGAGCTATCAACATTGAGCAGCTATTGGCTATGCAAAACCAGCTCATGCAGACCATCATACAAATAATGGGACAGCTACAAGCTGGCGACATCAATAATCAGCCCCACATGCCTCCACCGCCACCCCCACCTCCTCATAACCGATTGGGAGAGTTTATGTGGACTAGACCACCGACCTTTGCTCAAGCTGCTGACCCTATGGATACGGATGATTGGCTCAAGTCCGTGGAGAAGAATCTTGCTATTGTCCAATGCAGTGACCGGGAGAAGGTCTTATTTGCTTCTCATCAACTAGTTGGAGCAGTTGCGGATTGGTGGGATTCATATTGCAATGCTCATGAGAATCAGGGAGGATCACTTGGGCCAAATTCAAGGAGAGTTTTCGTTCTCATTATGTGCCCGAGGGTGTTCTGATCTTGAAGAGGCAAGAATTTGAGAACTTAAGGAAAGGAAGATCAAGCGTGAGTGAATATCTTAATAAGTTCACTCATCTCTTAAGATACGCGCCTGAGGATATTAGTCGGGACAGCTGGAAGCAATACTTGTTCATGAGGGGCTTGAACAATGAGATTCAAGTGCAATTGCTCAACTGTGATTATGCCAATTTTCAGAAGCGTGTGGACAAAGCAATTGTGGGGGAGAACAAGGTTCGTGAGATGGAGCAAGACAACAAGAGGAAGGCGTCATATCAAGGACAGCAGCAAGAAAGTAATGTGCGCCCTCGCTTTGCGCCGCCCAATGTGCCTTACTTCAGCCCTTCTGTGCCTGCTCAGTGCCCTGGATTTGCACCGCGTCCAACTCAGTTTGTGCAGCAGCGCCCTGTCATGCAAGCACCTAGGCCTCCAATACCTAATGCACCTCGTGCTAATTTCCCTGGTGCAAATGTTCAAAACCAAGCTCGTCCCAATAATTCTGGTGGAGTTAAGAAGTGCTATACTTGCGGAGAAGATGGACACTTTGCGCACCAATGTCCTAAGTCAGGCCTTGGTCAAGGAAGCAATGCGTCGAGGCAAAACCCAAGACCCAATGGAGTACAGTCACAAGGGAACCAAGGACATCAGAATTTTGCTCGTGGCAACGTGAACCATGTCTCTACGGAGGGTGCTCAACAAGCGGATGACGTGGTCATTTGTATGTTTCTCGCCAACTCCAACCCCACGACTATGTTGTTTGATTCTAGAGCATCGCATTCATTCATTGCATCGAATATGTTGCCAAGCATAGTTTGCCTATCTCTCATATGAAGTTTACTCTATTGTTAAGTCTCCTGGAGGAGAGATGAGCACAAATATAGTATGTCCAAAAGTAAGCCTTAGAATAAGGGGGGTAGACTTCTCCGCCAACCTCATTGTTTTGGACTCTCAAGATTGGACATTATACTTGGTATAGACTGGTTGAGGAAGCACAATGGAGTTATTGAGTGTGCCACGAAGATGGTGAAATTGACTAATGAGGAAGGGATCACCGTAGAATTTGAAGCAACTCAACATGCACCGAAGCTATTTGAGCTAAATCACATGGATGGTACTGCAATTGAGGAAATTTCGGGGGTGTGTGAATTTTTGGATGTTTTTCCGGATGAGTTGCCAGGTATGCCACCTGATCAAGACATTGAGCTTGTTATTGAATTAATACCTGGAGCTGCACCTATAGCTAAGAGGCCATATAGGATGCCTCTTATGGAATTAGCGGAGCTCAAGAAACAAATTCAAGAGCAACTAGAGAAAGGTTTTATTCACCCTAGTTCTTCACCTTGGGGAGCGCCCGTGCTGTTTGTGGACAAGAAGGATGGAACCCAAAGGATGTGTGTGGATTACCGAGCTCTCAACGAGGTAACAATCAAGAACAAGTACACCTTGCCATGCATAGAAGACTTGTTTGATCAGATGAAGGGTGCTTGTGTCTTCTCTAAGATTGATTTGAGGTTGGGATACTTTCAAATGAAGATTAGACCATCGGACATACCCAAGACAGCTTTAGGACGCGGTATGGATCTTATGAATACAGCGTGATGTCTTTTGGTTTGACAAATGCGCCTGCGTACTTTATGTACCTCATGAATAAGGTCTTCATGGAGTACTTGGATAGATTCGTCGTGGTGTTTATTGATGACATTATTATCTACTCGAAGGATGAGAAGGAACATGAGGAATGATAGGAAATATGAGTCCCAATCTTCCGAAAGGTAATGATAAGTCGATTGATGTGGAGATCTCGACGTTGATGATCCAAGGCTCTCAAGTAGAACACGAACAACCCCTGCAATCACTACACCACTGCTCTGTTGGTTATCAACCGTGCTTCACACGATTGACCTCGCCAAGAAGGCTAATACCTGCAAGTGCAACCGAGAACACAAGCAAGTACGTAGAAGACACGATCTGAAATCGTGAAGTTGGGGTTTCACAGACCGTAGAACGGCGATATTATAAATCTAAGCAAAACCCAATTGTTCATGGCGGCTACTATGGAGTATATATAGGTGGGAGGACGTCCAAGGGGGTGTTGGGGTCGTGAACTAACCTTAAGATACGAAAATAATGGACTTAGACTTGATACATGGTCCAATGGCCCAATACGGTGGCGCAGCACCCTAACAGATTCTGTACTTTATTTTGTTTCGATGATTCCCATCGACTCCGAGAAAAATTTGACATGGGACAGGCGCCAGTGGAAATTTTATCCTCTCCCCTTTCCGTGCATATGTATAACGTCCAAAACGAAGTTCGTATGCATCCTGGGCGTCCGTTTTAGTGCGTACTGCTCCTGGACTCCGAGTTGGATACGATTTTGAGTTTGGTTCGGTTTCCATCTTCTTTGAATGAATTCTCTGGTCTTCCACGTCCCTAATACTTCCTTCAAGTACTCCTTGAACCTCTCCATGGATCCTAATCACAAATAAATTATTAGGTAGCAATCTATGCTCAAAAACATATAAGGAAATATATAAGAACGAGCTCACCTCTGAAATTAATTATTGTGTATGAACTCTATTGATTGCATCTTGTATGTTCAATGGAGTGTTGTTTGTATTCATAGAAGTGATGTCCTCATCATCCTCCCCTTCTTGGATTGGAGTCGTCCTTGACTCAAGTTCATCTCCTCTCATGTGTTGGTCCAAATGTGCAACGCCATCAAATCTTCTTGTATGCATGAATGGAGGAGGCCAAGGTGGTGGACGACATAGTGCACCATCTTGATCTTGTCCATCAAATAAGAGTGCACATTCACTTGAGCCAAGATCCCAAACAAATAAACATTGTGTCATGTTTGTAGGTGCAATGATAATGTGCATGATCTCATCATTTTCCCCTTCTTTATGACAAGCCGTCCTCGGCTTGCTCATATGTCCAGCAAAGAGGCTTGCTTTGGAGGTAGAATGAGCGTTGTCCATATTGAACAACTGCAGTGAATAATGCTTTTGTTATCCCTGCTGCAAGGAAAAAATACTAGAAAAACTTGACAAGACATTATTAGTGTTAGTACATTCATTTACTTGACCATGTTGTTGCAGCACAAAAGGAGCTTTCACATTTGAACATATGTAAACTTTATGCACCATAAACATACCACTATGTTCATATTTGCCTATAGCATGAAAAATATTTCTACTTAACAATGGCAATTCAGATTGGCAAAATATTCTCTTCTCTATGATATCTAGATCACAAAGAGTGTCAAATTCAATATAACCCAAAGTATTTAGAGAAGACAACAATTTCAGTTCATCCCTTTCACATGTAATTGGAATCAAATGCTTAATTTCAGCACAAGTGAGTGATAAAGTATCAAATTCCTTTTATTGTTCTAGCATAGGTAAAATATAATTATCAGCACACAACTCTTTCTTAGCGCAACGATCAGCGGGAAAATCAACATGTGACAATGGTGTATAAATAAACGATTCTAATAGTTGCTCCTCGAAAATAGCATGATTGGTGGAAAAATTCAGAACATCCAAAAACTTCTCACCTTCTGTATTTGTAGAATGTTTTTCCTTACCATTTTCAGCAGTGATTTCGAGTGCATTATGAGTTGATCCATCTAAAATTTTACAAGTGTTGTCGAAAGCCTCGTTCTCTTTTGCATCATCTACATTATTTTCTATATTGTCCTGCAAAACATTAGACACAAAAGGAGGTACAACAAGAAATATCTCCTCAAATTTATGCACTTCATCTTTACAATTAGATACATTCATAAAAGTTTCTCGCATACAAGTTTTCATATCCTTCCATGTTTGAGGTTTTTCTAAATCATTTAAATTGTTCCACCAAGTTAATGCACAACCTACTAATGCACTTGCAACATTTCTAATTTTTCTCCTCTCACACATATGGCATTGTCCAAAAATTTTATCCAACTCTATTTCCCAAACAATATATTCATCGTAACCAAAACCATCATAAGAAGGAAGAGATGAGAGAATGTAATTACTTCTAGTGGAAGGTGTTGTAAATGTGGTCTGAATGTCATGTGAATCCTTGGTTGATGTTTGATTTTTAGTGAGCAACTCCATCGTCATCTTCATCATGTCAATCATCTCAGCATATAATGCATGATTCTTGCTTTTACGTGATATTGTTAGTAGCAAATAGAAGACAACAAAAAATATGTTATCGCTATCAACTACAAAGTGTAATGGCAAAGTGGAAGTAGAATCACACACTCTCAAGCGTCTTACCACGCTCTTACAAGTGTTCTTACCGACACTACAGGTGGCAAACGGTGGCCGGTATGAAGAAACCAATGAAGCGTGGGATTATTGCAAAGGTGTATCGATTCTGCTCAAGAGTAAGGTGTAGCTTGGATGGAAATTTATATGTAGCAAGGATTAGCAACAGTGAAATCAGATAGTAAAATTGAATAAGTGTCCAAAGTACTTGTCAATGTTGCTGGCCTAAATGTGTTCCTAGTAGTTCAAGCAAGCAAGACATGAGACAAACTAGATGACACAAAGGATGCAAGCACTTCTGTTTTTTTGTTGTTGTTTTTTATCCTTTTTTGTGCGGATTTTGTATCTTGTTTTGCACTTGCCTTTTCTTTTTTCTTCTTTTTTTTTCAGAATGTGCTGCAAATGAAGAACACAATAAAAACCAATCAAAGATATCTCGTGTGTCTGTTGCAGATTTTCTGCTCAACCTTCCAAGGACAAATAGGCACACTTAGAGGCTCCAAATAGAAAAACTTACAACTTCAAGATTGTAGATATATCTCTCCTATTTAATTTCAATATATGGAAGAACTATTTTGGACAAGAGCAGTATGAGATATTGCCTCTGAAATACAGACTGTTCAGAATTTCTAGGTCAACAGCAGATTCGGATCTAATGCAATTTCAACCTCGATAACTCGATTTTCTGGGAAACTGTTGAATAGAAACGTTATAGATAACTTCTTAAGCTTTCCAGGAAGTACAAGAACACAAATATCCGAGTTCATATGAGCGAGATATGATGAAAATACTGAACTGTATAGAAATGAATCTAATCTGGATGTGATGACATGATTCAAAAGGATGAATCAACACAATGCAAAACTCAAACAAAGACTAAAAACACTTTCTAAACCAGCAATATGACTCAACAACGGACACAAACTCAACAAAACTAAACTGAAAACGATAGTTGCAAAGGCTCAATGGTGGTTTGGACAAAATAATGAACAGATCTACTAAACTGCAAGTTTTTTGTGGCTTTTTTGTGGACTCTAGATATGAAAAACAAAACTAATGTAATGGATAGATGAATTAACTAATGGACAACCTGGAAATCTAATATCAATTGATAGGTAGGTTTAGGCCAGATCTTCCGAAAGGTAATGATAAGTCAATTGATGTGGAGATCTCGACATTGATGATCTAAGGCTCTCAAGTAGAACACGAACAACCCTTACAATCACTATACCACTGCTCCATTGGTTATCAACCGTGCTTCACAAGATTGACCTCGCCAAGAAGGCTAATACCTGCAAGTGCAACCGAGAACACAAGCAAGAACATAGAAGACGCGATCTGAAATCGCGAAGTTGGGGTTTCACAAACCGTAGAACGGCGATATTATTAATCTAAGCAAAACTCAATTGTTCATGACGGCTACTATGGAGTATATATAGGTGGGAGGACGTCCAAGGGGGTGTTGGGGTCGTGAACTAACCCTAAGATACGAAAATAATGGACTTAGACTTGATACATGGCCCAATGGCCCAATACGGTGGTGCAGCACCCTGACAGATTCTGTACTTGATTTTGTTTCAACGATTCCTATCGACTCCTAAACAATTTTGACATGGGACTAGATCCATTGGAAAGGTTATCCTCTTCCCTTTCCATTCATATGTAGAATGTCCAAAATGGAGTTCGTATGCATCCTGGGCGTCCGTTTTAGTGCGTACTGCTCCTGGACTCCGAGTTGGATGCGATTTTGAGTTTGGTTCGGTTTCCATTTTCTTTGAACGAATTATCTGGTCTTCTACGTCCCTAATACTTCCTTAAAGTACTCCTTGAACCTCTCCATGGATCCTAATCACAAATAAATCATTAGGTAGCAATCTATGCTCAAAAACATATAAGGAAATATATAAGAACGAGCTCACCTTTGAAATTAATTGTTGTGTATGAACTCTATTGATTGCATCTTGTATGTTCAATGGAGTGTTGTTTGTATTCATAGAAGTGATGTCCTCATCAAGGAACACTTGAGGCTTACATTGCAGAAATTGAGGGAGCATCAATTACATTGCCAAGTTCGACAAGTGTCAGTTTTGGTTGAAAGAGGTGTCGTTTTGGGTCATATCATCTCAGGAGGAGGTATCGGTTGACCCCGGAAAAGTGAGAGACGTGTTGAAGTGGGAACCACCGCAAAATGTCAAGGAAATAAGGAGTTTTCTTGGGATGGTTGGATATTACCGTTGGTTCATCAAGGACTTTTCCAAGATAGCCAAGCCAATGACGTCATTGCTAATGAAGGGAAAGACATTCCAATGGACTCAAGCTTGTCAAGAAAGTTTTGAGGAGTTGAAGAAGAGGTTAACTACAGCCCCAGTTTTGATATTGCTGGATGTAAGCAAGAGTTTCGATATTTATTGTGACGCATCGAGACAAGGACTTGGATGTGTGCTCATGCAAGAAGGTCAAGTAGTAGCCTATGCATCGAGACAATTAAAGAAACATGAGCAGAATTACCCAACACATGATCTTGAACTAGCAGTCGTGGTACATGCATTGAAGATTTGGAGACATTACATCCTTGGACATAGGTGTGAAATTTATACGGATCATAAGAGTTTGAAGTATATTTTCACACAAACAGATCTGAATTTGAGGCAACGGAGATGGTTGGAGCTCATCAAGGATTTTGACTTGGGAATCAATTATCATCCAGGGAAGGCTAATGTAGTGGCCGATGCTTTGAGTAGAAAAGGAGTAAGTAATCAACTCACAGTTCGAGAGTTGCCATCCGAGTTATGTAAGGAGTTCGAACGGTTGAACCTCGTATTTGTGAATGAGATGGGAATAATGGAGTTAAATCCAACCTTGGAGCAAGAAATTTGAGAAGCACAAGCCACAGATGAAGAGTTCAGATTTGATGAAGATGAACATGGTACCTTATGGCTTGGAAAGAGAATCGTTGTGCCTAATGTGAAGCATATTCGGGAGACGGTATTAAAAGAGGCACATGACTCACCTTACTCAATTCACCCCGGTTGTACCAAGATATACAAAGACTTGAAGACTTGCTATTGGTGGGATAGCATGAAAAAGGACATAGCTGAATACGTAGCATTGTGTGATGTGTGCCAACGAGTCAAGGCGGAACATCAAAGGCCAGCTGGATTATTGCAACCATTGAAAATCCCAGAATGGAAGTGGGAAGAAATTGGAAAGGACTTCATAGTTGGGTTACCACGTACTCAGTCCGGTTATGACTCTGTTTGGTAATTGTGGATCGGTTAACTAAGTCAGCTCACTTTATCCCAGTCAGGACCACCTATAATGGAGAGAAATTGGTGGAACTGTACATGGGAAGAATAGTATGTTTGCATGGAGTTCCAAAGAAGATAGTCTTGGATAGAGGTTCACAATTCACTTCCAGGTTTTGGCAGAGATTGCATGAAGCATTAGGAACGAGGCTGAATTTTAGTTCAGCGTATCACCCTCAAACGGATGGACAAACCGAGAGGACCAATCAGATTTTGGAGGACATGTTAAGAGCTTGTGCTTTAAAGCATAGGAAAAGTTGGGACAAAAGCTTGCCATACGCGGAATTTTCATACAATAATAGTTACCAAACAAGCTTGAAGATGTCACCATATGAGGCACTATATGGAAGGAAGTGCAGACACCTTTATTCTGGAATGAGGCAGGAGAAACTCAAGTATTTGGTCCGGATGTGTTGCAAGAAGCCTAAAAGCAAGGCCAAATAATTCGTGAAAACTTGAGGGCTGCCCAATCAAGACAAAAGGGCTATGCGGACAATAGGAGAAGGAAATTAACCTTTGAAGTGGGAGATTTTGTTTACCTCAAGGTGTCACCGATGAGAGGTCATAAGAGGTTTAACATAAGGGGCAAGCTAGCACCTCGCTATATTGGACCATTCAAGATTTTGGACAAAAGAGGAGAAGTAGCGTATAAGTTGGAGATGCCAACTCATCTTTCAGACGTACATGATGTCTTTTATGTTTCCCAGCTCAAGAAGTGCTTGAGAGTACCGGAAGAACAAGTGCCCATGGAAGGATTGGAACTAGAGGAAGATTTGACTTATGCCTAACAACCGGTCAAAATTTTGGAAACTAAGGAGAGGGTCACAACGAACAATAGATGGTGTAAAGTTCAATGGAAGCACCACACAGAAAAAGAAGCGACGTGGGAATTGGAGGATGAAGTCAAGAAGGAATTACCCTATCTATTCTCTTCCGCGTCGAATCTCGAGGGCGAGATTCATTTTAAGGGGGGTAGGTTTGTAACACCCTCATTTTCATGCATCATGCCTTGCATACATTCATATACATGTTTAACATTAACCCACATAAAGAGGAACGATTTTAAAATTGATTTGGAGCATTTAAAATTGATTTGGAACAAAACCGCACTTAAAATGCAGGGAAGTGCGGACTAGTCCGTTCTTGCTGTGGACTAGTCCGATTTTGCCTCTGGAAACTTTCGGACTTGTCCGTGTGCGGACTAGTCCGATATTCCAAGAATCCTTGAAAAATTGCTAAGTCCCTGGACTTTTCCGGACTAGTCCGGTGTTTCAGCGGACTTGTCTAATTTTTTCTCTGACTAAAGTCGGACTTGTCTGATTTTTTGCCAGACTTGTCCAATTTTCTCTCTGGACAACTTCGGACTAGTCCGGTCCTTCCGGACTTGTCCGATATTTCGCGACACCAAATTGATCTTTCGTTTTACGACTTGTTTCTTGGGTTTCACGTTAAGTGGGCCTAGGGATGTCGTGCCTAACTCTTTTAGAGGCCATGTGGGACCCTAAACCGGCCTCTACTCATCCCAAACTCGAAATCCATCTAACCATAGCCTCCACCTCTATATAAACAAACCTACCCGTTGGCTTGACATCTATTTGCCACTTTTTCACCCCACCCAAACCCTAGTTCGTGGAGAGCCACTATCAAGGAGGGAGGAGGAGATCCCAAGCAAGAAGAAGAAGAGGAGGAAACGAAAGAGGATCAAAGTCTCCACCATGTTTTGTCCCTCATCACCAATTCACCTCCAAGTTCATCACCAACCCTAGATCACCAAGATCCAAGTGCTACCTCCAAGTTTCTTGATTCATTGGAGTCCTAAACACTTGATATACCTTCTATTCTCTTTTCCTTACATGAATTCAACCCCTAATCTCCAAATTTACGTCGATCTAGAAAACCCTAGTTTGTTAGTTCTGCGAAGTGCGGACTAGTCCGGCCTTCTGCAGACTAGTCCGATTTTGCTGACTAAATTGTGTTGAATTAATTCTAAAATGAGATCTAATCACATACAAACCTGTATAAACTTGTTAAAAGCTATTAGAACTAGTTAGTGATCATTAAAAGCAATCCATTAACAAGTTCTACCTTGCATTTGCATTAATCATGCATGTCATGTCATATTGAGTAATATTTTTGCACTCTTTGATTGTGTTTCTTGTCTTGTATGTTTATTGTGTGGATTAGACGGATTTGCGCTAGAGAGTGCCGTGGAGGATCTACAGCACCAAGAGTTTGAAGGCTTTGACCCTAACCAACCTCAAGAGTAAGGCAAGTGTCCTTGAAGCATATTGATACTGTTTTAAAATAAATGTTTTGTTTGCAAACTGCATGCTGTGTCAATTTGATGGGAAATCCTATGGTAGGAAGTTTACTAGAATTGTTAAACCACCCTTGTCACCTGGAATATATGATAGAGAGTCGGGAAGGGCTTTTTACCTTTTGCTTTGCTTAATCAACTGGGATGGGAAAACAACTATACCACTCAATTTAATTATGCATGGATGAGATTATGGTTGACATGAACTGGTTAATATGATATGGTAATGGGTGATCTAAGCAAGCCTGGTATGTGGATGGGTTGGATGTTATGGTGGTTTTGCTTGCTTTAGATCTAAGGACCGGTTCGTGGAGTGACCATCCAGGATTTACAGTGCCACCACGAGGCCAAGTACGGGTGTGGCGTAGCTAATTAATTAGGGCTTTGCCTGCTATTTGGACCATTAAGGATGCTCGGGGAGGGGGTAGTCGGATTGGGTTTGTTGATGATTGGTGGGACTACCCTGGGATCCGAATGGCTCAAGAGGGGGCCCTTGTTTGAAGATGTGCTCAGTGGGAGACATCGCCACCGATGAAACCTTAGTGGGGTCTAAATAGGCTAGTAATCCCTTTGTAAAGGCTATTTTTTGATCTCTTGGCCACACACCTAAGGAAGTGTGAGACGGCATAATTGAGATTCTATAGTCATCGAAAGGTGATGAAATCACAAACACGTGGGTAAAGCGGTACAACCTCTGCGGAGTGTGTCTAAAACTATCATGATAGCCGTGCTCCCGGTTATGAGCAACCTGGACCCTCACATGATTAGAGGGAACTTGGAATTGGGATGGTTATGGTTTGGTAATGGTTATGGCTGGTTATGGATTAATTTCTGGTATTGAATATGGTTATTGGCAAATGGTGAAATCTGGAATTATTGATGATGGTAATGAATTCAGACTAGTATTATGATATTACTTATGATTATGATGGGTTTACTTCACATACATATAATATATTGCTTTTCCAAATGTTTTAATGTACTTTTCAGCACTTAACCATTATTACTGTCGTCATTTGAATCAGCCACATGTCACACTTTCCACACTTGTTGAGTATGACATGTACTCACTCTTGCAATCCCCCCAAACAGTTGCAGGTCAGGATTTGGAGTTTAATGGCGATAATGCGAAGTTCTAGGCCGTGTCTACCGTCAGCTTGCCTGTGGTGTTGATTGGAGCTGCGCTATACCCTATTGCTTATGCTGCCTAGCTGTTTAGTTTGCTTATTATTTCCGCTGTGTTAGTTGAACTTGTCATTAATATTCATTAGAGCTTGTATTCGAGGATAATATGGTTTGTGCAATAAAAATTTGGTTAATTAATCTTGTTCTGTGGTAATTTTCTGTATACTCTTTTGTGAATGCTCTCGTGTATGTGTGTTGAACATCCTGGGCACACATATGTGTTCACTTGGTTCATTTTCGGAACCGGGTGTCACAATTCGTAAAAACTATCGTCACACTCTTTTTCGTTGCAACAGTGATCTATTGCGACGAAAAACGACTTATTGCGACGAATTTTTTTGTTGCGATAAATCGGAATCCATGCAGTGCTAGGTCTGCATGTTTTTGCTAGCTCCGATGCTAGGTTCGACTAGCTTTGGTAAGCTTCAGCACTAGGTTCAACTAGCTTTGGTTAGCTCCGACGCTAGATCCTGCTAGCTTTAGTAAGCTCCGTTTCAAGGTCCAGTTAGCTTTGGCAAGGTCTGGTGCTAATCTGCAATGGTTCTGCTTTTACCTTAAAATGTTTCAAACTTGCTTTACACTTATGGAAATTTGCTTAGTATTCTTTTACTAAGTTTTTGATGTGTTATGGCTGATATCATTTTGCTATGGTTTGCAACATGCTTATGCGAGGTGCTCACGTAAGGTGTTGTGGTTATCAAAACTAACGAGAGTCAAGTCGAGGACTTGTGTTCGGAAGTATCGATTTTTTATTCATGTGCAGGTGTTGCTTGAGTTCAAGACATGGCTGGTGATGGGATCCATTGAACTAGCCTTAGGGAGAAGATGAGGTTCAACAACCAAGTTCAGGAGGAATTGTGGTTGAGTTGATCGGAAGGTTACGTAGCATGTTTGAATTAAGAAGAATGCATATCAAGGTATCATGTACGTCGTTGGAAGATGTTTGCACATGTGCAAGGAGTGCATGGACGAGGCTTCATGGTTCCAAGGCGTGATGAAGATAAGTGGATGTAAAGAATTGATCGGAAAGATCCAACCGACTAGGTTATCGACTCAGACTGCGGCTGAGTCATGTTTGACTCAAATATGGAAAGATTTGAGTTGGTTACGTTAGGATTTTGTGGTGAGCATGATGTTGATTTCTTTTAGGAACGTTCTATATGTTCCTAAGGTGTTTGGAAGTCTTAATATTTCTTCTATCTACATATAGAAGAGTCTTGAGCAGTTATGGAAAGTTTCGGTGGAAACTGAGTAGGATACGAGTCCTATTTTGATTTGGGCTGGCCTCATGGCTGGTTATATAAGAAAGAGACGCCAGAGCTCGAGGTGCATGGATTTTGGGCTGTTCCTCTTGTTCTATTGAATAAAGATCATAGTTTAAAGGAACTTTTGTGTCTTGTTCGTCTGACTTGTTTCAGACAAGTTTTTCTCGTTGAATTCTGCTCAGCACTACCTTGCTTTAGTGGTTTTATCATAACTCGAGTTTTACAGATCCAATTGACATATTTTTTTTGTTTGTCTTCACAACTTGATTATCTACCATCTGTGAAAATTTCACGGTCATTGGATTTGTTGTTTCTGATCTACACGAGTTTCCTTGCAGTGTTACAGATCTGATTTTTCTCGGGTAGAACAGATTGACTTCCGTTCGATCTTTCGATCGTAACTTGAGTTTTTCTCGATGGATTTCGTGATTCTTGTTGTAAAGTCTTTTTGACTTGATTCTCCACAATCTATACTGGTATTTTCACCATTTATCACGTTTAGATTAGTCGCACACATGATTTCTTTAATAGATCAATTTTCTGTTGAGGGGTTTTTGTTGCTTCCACTGAAAAAGTTGTAATCTACCATTCACCCTCCTATGATAGCTTTTCACGTGCTCTTCGATCCTACATCCTCATGAAGAAGATAGATGGGCAAGCCAATGGGGACGTATGTGGCAATGCCTATGCCCTAGACTCTCACATAACATGTGAAGTCTATGGCAACACAGGCCATTTGGGCAATGACTGCCTAGAAACCCATGAGGATGCTTTATACGTAGCCAACAATGGGAACAACAATGGCTATCATCCAGGAGTTCAATGGTGGGGCCAACCACACCCATTCATTCAAGGAGGGTACAACAACAATGGCAACAGTTGAAATCAACCCAACTTGAGAGAGCTTGCAATTAGCCAAATAAAGATCAATGATGCCCTATCAAAGAAGTTGTCGGCTAATGACAAGACCCTAGAAAGCATTTATGCCAAGATTGAAGGACTATCCTCAGCATTCAAGAATCAACTGAGCTTCAACAAGATGTTGGAAACTCAGTTGGCTCAACTTGTTGCAGTTGTTCCTCCAGTGGAAAAAGTGAATGTGGTGGCTACAAGAGGTGGCAAGACCACTCGTGACCCACTGTATCTCACACAAGAGAAGAGGATAACTGAAAAGGGAACTGAAAAGGAAAAAGAGGATGTCTCAACTGGCATAAGTGAACCACTTAGTGAGAGAATGGTCAAGCACTTTGAAGACACCAACTTAACTCCATCACAGGCAAAGGAAGCCAACAGCGGATGAGCAATTCAACCACTTTGTTGAGGTTATCCCGAAGATCCACATCAAGGTTCCCTTGATTGATACGATGCAAGTACCCAATTATGCTCTCTATCTCAAGGACATATTGAATAACAAGCGGCCATTGTCCACCACTGAGGTTGTCAAGCTTACGGAAGACTTTAGTCCAGCCATCCTCAATAGGCTTTTGGAAAAGAAGAAGGACCCTGGATGTCCTACAATATCTTGCTCGATTGCGGCTCTCTACTTTGACAAGGCAATTTGTGACCTTGGAGAAAGTGTGAGTGTAATTCCCAAGGTGGTCTTCGACCAACTGAACTTCACAGGGCTTACTCCAACACCAATGTAGCTCCAGCTGGCTGATTCTTCAGTCTATTATCCGGCTAGTATCGTTGAAGATGTTCTGGTGAAAATCCATAATTGCTTCATACCCATGGATTTCGTGGTGCTCGACATGGATGTCAAGAAGGATATGCCGCTCATTTTTGGGCGCCCGTTCCTTAGCACCGTGAAGGCTCGCATAGATGTGGAAATTGGAGAAATCCACTTCCATATCAATGGCAAGGAGGAGAAGTTTAACTTCCGCCCAAAGCCGTAATAATGCTCTATGATCTGCGTCAATTATGGCTTGAATGTTAAACAAATTTAAGAGGTTGAAGCGACACCTCCAAAGGTGGACCAGCTCATTGCATTCATGAGAGAATTAATCTATGCGGAGAACCCGTCTTATCATCCACACCGACATCTCAAGAAGACGGAGAAGTCCGGGCCTTCCCAAATGCCCAAGTCCACAAAGCCGCAAAAGAAGGAATGGCGGAAGAAGCAAGACAAGCCGTCCAAGCCCATCCCTCCAGGCCCAGATGTCAAGAAATGAAGAAGGAGGAATGTCTATCTCATCGGACGATAGTGAGACCTAGCCAATAGGTTAAATTGGTAGTTATCTTTTCTTTGATTTTTTGTTTCTCTTCATTTGTTTTCCCCACTTAGTTTGATATTCCCACACATATTTGAGTTTTCTTAGCAAGTCTAGAATCTTATATTCTCAACTATTATTTTGATTTCTTTATTTTTTACAAAAAGAAAATTTTTGGTATTTGAAAAAGAGGTTTTTATTCGAAAAACAATTTTTCTGAGCTGCAAATATGGCATTTCACTAACGTGCTAATTTTATAGCTGTTGGGGAGCCATCCACCAGAAGGGGGAACAGGGGGGCCCACATTTCAGTGCAACCAACCCCCCCTGTTCGGTCGACATGGGGAAAGGGCCATTTTGGCTCTCTCTCCTCCAACAACTACATTTGATTCTCTTGTGATCCTTGGGGAGTGTACACTATAAATGGTGCCATGACAAGCACTCCTCTTCACACTTCACCTCATTCCACACCTCCCCAAAGTCACTCTTTGCTCACATTGCTTTTCTTTCTCTTCATTGAAGCACTCTTGCTCAAATCCAACCCAAAAAAAAAAGATTTGCTTTTGTTTGCATTTGCAATTTTCTCTCAAGTTCTTCAAGGGAAAATTTGTCGGGGGTTTTTGCTTGTACTAACATCACCTCTTTCGAGTTTTTGCCTTGTTGTGTTCTTGCTTGTTGTGTTCATGAAAGGAATGAAGAGGTTGTTTGGAAAGAGGAAGGAGGCTACAAGCTCAAGCCATGGTGGAGACTCAAGTGCGAGACCCTCCTCCGTTGCTACACCAAGTTCACGGAGGAGTGGATGTGAGGTCACTCCCATGGGTGAGAGGAGCAATCCGCGACAACTTCTCCATGACGACAACCTCGACATAAAATGTGAAATTGAAGATGAAGCATGCAAGCTCCTCCAAGATTGTGAGTTTTCTCATATGAAAGCTTATGATCCGAATTTGATCTCCAAAATAGGTATGGATTTTGAATTCTTTCCATTTGTTGTGCACTAGGATGAGAGAATTTTGCTCACATAGAGGAGAGAGGTTCACGCCTTCTCTCCATGCAATTTCTTTGCACCCTCAAAATAGAATTTGATGGTATTTCTTTTAGATTATTGCAAAAAGAATACAACATCCTATGGAAAGAATTAAGTGTAATCCTAGGCTTCCATAAACATTGTTTGCAAGATTTAGACACTTTGTCTAAGTTTAATAAACAAAGTTTTGGCATGAATTGACTAGTGAGGTCAGATGTAGTGCTCCTAGAAATAGCCACTTGCACAATTCTACTTTACGCTTCATGCATAGATGGGTGGCTATGACTATGTTCCCTAGAGGAGATGTTAGATTAGTGCATGATCATGAGCTGAAAATTTTATTTGCCATGATTAAAAAGATAAAAGTTGCTCCAGTTATTGCCATGATGACACAATGGTTAGATTACATTTCAAGGACATGGCGAATTGAATGCACTTCATTGATTACCCGCACTGCTACTAGGGTAGGAGCACTAGAGTATACTTCATTTGAATATATTAAAAATGAATGAGAATTAATTAATGAATATTATCTAGTGCAAGGACATACCCTTAAGCATGATCATGATGGCTCTTTGATATTTTATTATCCTAGTTTTTTCAATGAAATACGATTACCTAACCCGGATTATCATTTGTACAAATGTCGGAGGCTAACCATTGATCTTCTTCTCATCGAGAAAGCTTGAAGAAGTAATGTCTTCGGCAAGGTAACTAGAAGCCGTGCAAGGAGAGCGGCCATGCCTCCGACAACCTCCGCGGTCCATGAGTACTAAGAGGAAGAGAATCCAACGGGTGATGCACCCGAATGAACTCAACCTCCATTGTATGAGACTGAAGGTCCGTCTTGGCATGGATGGCCAGGTGCCGCGTGGGAGCCACCCCTATCCACTTCAGCTCTAGCAGCTTGCCTCCAATGTCCATGAGAAGATGTCATCCTCTTCGGCTAGAAGTCATCATGACTATAGCCAAGGAATGACGGATCTCGCAAGACATGGAAGACCTTGAAGTGAGGACGAGAGACATCTACGACACTCTCCAAGATCATGTCCAAGGTACCCAAGATTGGCAACAACACATGGACGCTCGATTCACCAACTTCAACTCCACGCTACAACAACAACAAGCCGATCTCGCAGCATACTTCCGTCATCAAGGGTTCAACCCTCATCACGGAGGTGATTGAAGAACAAGCTTGGGGGAGGACCTCCACTTGAGGTAAATTGTATCACACCCCTTGCATATTTATTTTCCATTCATCCACCATTCACCTTGCATATATAAAAAAAGTAGGGTAGGTTTGTTTTCAAATAAAATAAAAGATGTGCGGTAAGAATGGTTTAGAATTCATATAGATGAAATGATGAATAGTTGCTCTGTTTTAATTTTCCTAAGTCCCTAGTTTACAACTTACTACTCTCCAAAATATTGCTTTCATTGGCTAAAATTACTTTTGCCTTGATTTAGAAATTGTGAGTAGCAAAAGCTTAATCCAATTCTATGTTGTTGTAATATATGATATAGTGACAGGGTTGATATTTCTAGTTTGAAAGTGAAACTTAGATTTTCAGAGAAATTCTAAAATATTGAAGTTACTCTTATTTGATTGGAAATACCTACCAAAGCCATATGATATTTTACATTGATAGACCTTATGCATATGCTATTTGTCTTAACATCAAGCCTAGTCAAACTAGTATAGACCTATGTGAGAATTCATTCATTTCTTTTTGAATTCAAGACTTCACTTGCACATGCTATACTTCTACATTAGAAGTAAGCAAAATTCCATCATACCATCATTCCACAATAAAAGAAACTCCATACCCTTCATGCTTAGTACTCTCTCCAAGTTTATTGCATAAAACGGGAGTATAAGACATGGCTACAAGAAAAAGAAAAAGAAAATGCATGCTTACATCATAAGCATGAGAAAAAAAGAAACATAGTCATGTTTTATCCCTGCAAAATAAGAGAGTCTGCATAAATAGGAGTCATCTCAAACATCCACATCCACTTCCACTCCATCACACATGCACAAGTCTTGAATCAAACAGTTTTAAATTGATTTCTTCTAAGGCTTGTTTTCTTGACTTAACAATACTATGTGTTGCAAATATGCATACTCTATTCCCTACCAAGCTCCACATACAAGCCTTATTTAGTGGTAGGATGAGTATAGGCAAAATGCCATGGTGAGGAAATATTTCCACTACACACAAAGGAGTGATTGAGAGAATCAACTTGAGGTACTTAAAACCTAAATTGAACTCTTCGAAATTTGAGTGGAAGTTGATCTCTGGGGTATGCTTGCTCCATTTGTTGTTCTATATTTCAACCACCTATGAATAGGAAAAGGCATAAGCCCCATGATGACTTAAGATGAGTGAAGTACCATGTCAATTTATGCATTACTAGGTAGAGTATTTTGTTGTTCACATGATACTTTTGAAAAATAGAACATTGTAGCAACTCCTGATTCTCAACCTAAAGTCTTGACTTTGCTCAGGATGAGCAAAGGATAAGCTTGGGGGAGTTTGTTGACAGCTATTATATACCAATTTCAACCACCAATATAACTCGATTATGTGAAGGAAATACCATTTCTTGCACACATCACATTTCTATTTAACTTATTTCCAATTGTCCTTGGAGAAATAGAGCATGCAGACATTTATTGCAGGAAATGGCGTAAAAGAGGGGGAGCAATTCTATAAAATAGCATCCTAGTCAATCAAGAGCTGACATGTGGCATCACATGGATCAAATGACCCACAAACAGAAGTTTCTGAGGCCATCCAACGATGTATCACCCATATCAGTCAATGGGACCCACTTGGAAGTCACCCTAAGGAGGCACACTGGAATTGGTCCAAGTTTCTGTTCGGCCGACTAGGGGGTTCAGCCAACCTCTTCCTGGCGTCAAACTCGGTCAGCTTCCACGTGTCGACTCCCTGTTGTGCCCTGATCACGATGAAGACAGATTTGCGCGCTTTTGGTGGCAGGAACCGACCCTTCTCTAGCTATAAATAGGACCCCCTACCCTCACTTGACACACACACCACTTGAGTATTCATTCTATTGTATCCACTATTCTCTATAGGTTTAGAGGAGTTTAGGCTGTAGAAAGGAGAGCCTCTAGTACATAGCCCAAGTTAGGAATGAGTAGAAGGAGTCTCTCTCTTCCAAATTCCAAATTGGGAAAGGTATGGCTCTCATATTCTGTAACACCCCCATTTTCATCCATCATGCATTGTATTCATTCTTACACATGTCTAACATGATACAACTCAAAAAGGAACAAGACTAAAATGAATTAGAACCAAAATAGAAATTAAAAACCTGGCTTAGTACGAACCTCTCCGGACTAGACCCCAGACTAGTCCGATTTAGCTACTGTTGTCCCCCGGACTTTTCTGCTAATTACTACGAATTAGTCCGGAAATCATTTCTGATGTTCTCTGGACTTGTTCATTGATTTTACGGACTAATCCGGTTTTGTTTTTGTTCTCGTCCGAACTTGTCCGTTGCCATATACGGACTAGTTCGGTGATCGCTGCCAAAAACTTGGTTCGGTTTCGTTACTGGACAATCCCGCACTTGTCCGGTTTGGTACCGGACTTGTCCGTTTGACTAAACCTGGGAACGGTTCGGGTTGAAATCGGTTTCAACGGTTTGGTTTTTGTTTTAGGTGCAATTTGGGTGGGTTGAAATGGGCTGACGTATAAATGGGCTGGACTGGTTTGGTTGTAATGTTAAATCAGTTTGGATTCGGTTTGGTTTGGGCTGTAACGGTTTGGTTCTAAACAGTTTGAGCCCGTAAATCAGCCTGGAGTTTTGAACCGAAATAAACTGAAACACCAGCCCCGTGTCACCACTCATCTGCCGCACCACAACCATCGTCAAGCCTCTGCTCCAGATCCATTCTCCTCGTCATCCTCCTCCTCGGAATCGCCCCCAAAAAGATCCTCCCCTGCATCGGAACTGCCCCTAAAAAGATCCCCCCTGCATCCTCGTCGGCCCCCACTCGCTCATCGCTGTTATTTTTCTCTGGGTGGGTGCATGATCTTAGGAGGGCGAGACCTGGCGTTGAGGCCCCCGTCGTCAGTCTTTGTGCTGCCTCAATACGTTGGATGGATGCATCATCGGGTGCTCCTCCCACCAGATCCGGTGGCCGGTTGCCACATATCAGCTTAACAGCTTTCTATATCAAGGCGTTGAGAAGTTCTTTGGTGAGCTGCTGTGTTTTTTTTAAGTTTGTAAAATTGATGGATCCAATCATATTCGTGGTGTCCATAGATCCGAGCTGCATTTTTTTTTGCTTTTGCTCTACTGATTTGCTGACAATGAGTTTGGATCCAAGCTGCAATTTTCTTCGCCGCTACAGAACGAAGGCCATCAGGCACGCGCTCAACCTCCTCGTGGCAGCCGACCTCATGTTCATGCTCCTCGGCCGCAGTCCTGACAAGCTGGCCGACGTCTCTGCTGAGATCAAAACCAAGCTGGCCGACGTCCTGTCCGCACTTTCGTTTCCGGTTTTTTCGGCAGCGGCCTCGACGAGAAGGTGGACGACTCAACATCAACGTGCTCATGAAACAACATCGTCATGATCGGTTCGTCATTTGGAACTGGAACCGTATAGAGCAAACGGTTTGGAACCGGTTCCAAACTGTAGTGGGCGTTTTTGGTCCGGTGTAGTTCGGGCGGAATTTTTATTTGGTTTGGTCTGGTTTGAATAAGTGGAATGGTGGGTTGGTTTGGATTGGATCAGATGTGGTAAAGTGAATGGTGTGGTTTAAGTTTTGGTTTGGTTTTTAACCCACTGACAGGTTTACGTTTGACTCTCTGTACCCGATCGGACTTGTCCAGCCTCACTACGGACTAGTGTAGGATTTCGACTCGGATTCTATTTTTTCCTCCACAATGAGTTATTGGGTAATCACATTAATTAGGCCCAAAAACGTCGTGCCTCACCCCTGAGGAGCCCAAGAGGAACTCTACCACGGCCTCTACTAGTTTCCACCGCATTATACTTGGATTCCACTCTAACCCTACCACCTCTCCTCCTATATAAACACTCTACCGTCAACCTTACACCCTTTTGCCCACGATAGCAACCCTTAGCCCTGTCACGTCCTGTGTCGCCATTCTTCAAGAAGGAAGGAGCCTTCACCGCAAGGAAGAACAGGGAGCAAGAGGAGGAGGAGGAGAAGGAAGACGGAGAATCAAGCAAGATCGTCATCACTGCTGCGATCTTGTTCATCGATTCTTCAACGTCGACGTTCTTCTTTGCCAATCCTTCATCTAGACGTCAAGTTCTCGAGTTTCATCGAATCCTCAACTCTTGAACCCTAGTATTTACGGTAAATACCTTATATCCATCTTTCTACATCAATTATGGTCCCATACTCAACTCAAACTACATTCTAGTTGGAAATTCACTAAAACCCTAGTCTTAATGGACTTGTTCGGTCCACCGCGGACTAGTCCATTGAACTTTGTGGTCCAGAGCGGACATGTCCGGCCCATAGTGCGGACTAGCCCAGTCCTCAGTTTTAGAATTCCTGTAACTTTTTTAGTTTCTTCCAAAATGACTCAAAACTTGCTCTAACATGTAAAACTTAATTATAACTAGATAGTACGCAACAATAGCAATAATAACATGTATTACATTATAATTGCATCATTCATGCATGTCATGGCGTATTGAATACTATGTGAGCATTTATTGATTGTAATGTTTGTTTCGCATGATTGTTGCGCCGAATAGAAGGTAATGCTCTAGAGGGTGCTTACAAGGACCTTCAGCACCAGAACTGTGAAGCTATTGATCCAAACCAGCCCCAAGAGCAAGTCAAGTGTCCTTGAACATTTTGATCCTGTTTTCAAATGTTTTATTTGCAAAACTGCATGCTTGTGTCAAATTCATGGGAAACCCATGGCAGGTGTTTACTAGAGTTGTATGACCACCCTTGTCGCTTGGGATATATTTTAGAGAGTCGTAAAGGGTATTCTAGTTTTGCTTTGCTTTGCTTAATTGGGATTGGGAATAATTAAATGACTCAATTATGAACTAATGTGCATATGAACTTTGTGAATTGGTGATGATGACCCTTTAGCAACTTGGAACCTAGGGATCTAAGCAAGCTGGTTATGTAGAATGGGTTGGAAGAATTTGGTGGATTTACTTGCTTTAGATCTACGGACCGATTCGTGGAGTGACCACCCAGGATTTATAGTGCCACCACAAGGCCAAGTATGGGTGTAGCTTAGCCAAATAATTATGTGTACTGCCAGCATTGTTCAGATCATTTGGTGGAGCGGGAATGGGAGTCGGTTGGGTTTGAAATAGTGGCGAGACTGCCCTGGGATACGAACAGCACAAGAGGGGACCCTTGGTTGGATGTGCTTAGTTGTGAGACATCACCTTCGGTGAAACCTTAGTGGGTCTAAACATGCTGGTAGTCTCTTTGTAAAGGCTATTTTGTGATCTATTGGCCATACACCTAAGGTCGTGTAATTGACATAAAAGAGATTTTCCTTAGTCGCCGTCAGGTGATGAAATCGCAAAGTTGTGGGTAAAGTGGTACGACCTCTGCAGAGTGTTGAAAACTATCATCATAGACGTGCTCCCGGTTATGAGCAACTTGGACCCTCACGTTTGAGTTATGGATCTGGGTATTGAATAATGGTTGGATGGGATATGGAATTGGAGTTCGGACTTGGGTTGGTTATAATAAATTCGATATTGATGATTATAGATAATTATGAATGATTACGGATAATTATGTCAGATGGATATTGAATGGATGGCGATGGCATATGTTGGTATTGGTTAATATTGATGGTATTTGAGTTTATTATGGGATTGGACCTCTGTAAGGATCGAAACGCCCAAGAGGGGGGTGAATTGGGCTTTCTTTCAAATTTTAAGGCAATTAAAAACTAACAACCTAAAGCCCAGTTCCCTATGCGATTAAACTATGCAATCAATGTAAATTAAAGTTGCGGAATGAAGATTGCATAAGTGTAAAAAGGGAGAGGGATGCAAACGCTCAAGGGACACGGAGTTTATCCCGTGGTTCGGTAAGATCACAAGGATCTTCCTACATCCACGTTGTGGCACCCACCGAGGGGTTTTGCCACTCCCAAGTCACCAAGACAAGGGGGGTCTTCACTATTCTTCTCCGTTCGCCAACCTTGGCAAGGTGGAGCTCAAGCCTTGTACACTTTGGAATCCTCCGGGCTTCCACAATCCTCTTGGCAAGCTCCGGAAGTCACACACACCAAGGGACACTCCCTTATTGCTCTCACTACACTAGAGACTCCAATCACCAAGTGTGGAGGCACCCAAGCACTATCTCTAGCTAGTTCTAGCCTATCTCTTGGTGTACAAATGATGAACAAATGATGTGAAAGTGGTAGCTCCATTGCTTGAATGCTCTAGGATGTGTAGAGTATGTCTGGGCTTCAAGTCTTGTCGATTTGACAGGTTGAAGGGGTATAAATAGCCAGCCTCCACGAGATAGCCATTGGAAAAGTAGGCTGACATCACTTCTCTGCGAACACCGGATGATCCGATGTCTCCCCTTCAGTTAACATCGGTCAAAGCCAAATTAGCTGATGTCACTGTGTCAGATATGACCGTTGTTAGACCAATGTTGATCTGTCTTCTCATCGGATGATCCGGTGGCTCTTCCTCCAGAATTTTGCTTGATCTTGAAGCTTACTGGAGTGATCGACCGATGTGTGTAAGTCTGCACATCGAATGATCCGGTGCTTCACTTGGTCCAATGGTGTTGCAATCTGTGATGATGGACCGATGTCACTGAGCCACTCACATCGGATGATCCGCTGAGTTCTTTGCTCTGAGGTCTTCTTCTTCTGTTGACACAACTCGACCGATGCAGTCAACTCAAAAACCATCGGATGATCCGGTGTGTTCAACTTGTTGACTACGAGTTGTTTTGAGTTGTTCTTTTGGAATTTGAACTTGTGACCTCTTTGACACTTGTTTGAAATGTTGTTTTGATTGTCTTCAAGCATTTGAGTGATGTCAAGTTAGAGCTTTCACTTCTTGTCTTCATATGATTTGATTTGATCTCACTCGTTGATTTTATATGGGTCTCCAATGTAATTTTGATTTCATTTGATTGAGTGTTATTGGGACCTTGCATTCACAAATTCATTAGTAATATCGAATGGTTGTCATTAATCACCGAAACCGTACCTCATGGGGCCTAGATGCTTTCAATCTCCCCCTTTTTGGTGATTGATGACAACACAATAAATTAAGGCGCAATAATAATGAATTTGATGATACAATACTCAAGTAGATATACAATGAATACAAGATAAGACACATTAAGCTCGTAAAAAGCAAATGAAATTTATGGTGCGAAAAGCTCAATTGATTAAAGCCATAAGCAAATGAGACAAGCGGAAGAGTGCTTAATTAAAATTACAAAAGAGTACTCAAGCACGAATACAAAGGATAAACGCACACTCCCCCTGAGACTACTACTACCACTCCCCCTGACTCTTCTACCTCTTCTCCCCCTTTGGCATCAAGACACCAAAAGGGATCAGAAAGCCTACATACCCTGAGAGTTGGGCGCGAAGACGAACTGGTCACCGTCGCAGTCGTCGGAGCTGGAGTCGCCGGTCGTAGGAGCTGCAGGAGCGGAGGGAGCTGGAGGGTCTGCTGCCAGTGCTGGAGGAGAGGAAGCAGGTACTGGAGGTGCCGGTGGAGCTGGAGGAAGTGGAGCGCTCACCACGGACGCCGGCGTCTGCTGGAACAGAGTCGTTGCCGGCAGTGGTGAGTGAATTGGTGCGCTGGGTGCCAGAAGTGGTGACATACTGATCGAAGGGATAGGAGTAGTAGGCACCTGAGCAACACCTGGAGCCAGTCCCAGTCCAGGCTGCTGCGGAGGAAGGGCGATCCCGGTCTGAGTGTAAAGGTTGGTGATCAACCCTAGGATCCCCATCATGGCCTGATGGGTTTGCTGCTGCTGGTCGAGGGTAGGGCGGTGCATCTGATCGACCAAGTTGGTGAACCGGTCCGTATACTCTCGCCTCTGACGGGCGATCTCCAGCTGGAGCTCCTGCTGCTGCAGCTGCAGCTGTGCCAGGTGAGCAGCCTGCTCTGCTCTGGCCTGCTCAGCAGCGAGCCTGTCTTGCCGCTGCTGCTCGATCATCTGCTGGAGAAGTGTCGACAGCTCTGACGGCTGTGACACCTGCGCCTCGGACACAGGAGGTGGTGTCGATGGCAGAGCAGCTGATCCTCCTGCCTCGGCGTCGTGCTGCCTCGGTGAGGGTGGAGGCGGAGGGAAGTACTCCTCGACACTCTCGTCTGTGTCGCTCTCGGACCAGACGTGCTGCAAGTCTCCACCTTGAGCTTCTGCCTCAGCCAGACGCTCATCTTCCTTCTCGAGGTCAGACCAATCCTCCTCAGTCAAGCGGGCCCTGACCTGGCGCTCAACTGGACGGCCAAGGCGGCGGTCTCCAGGAGCAGGGGCACGGTAATGTCCGAACCGTGCCACACTCTCGTCAGCAAGCCTGGCCTGTGCTGCATCCCCCTCAGGCACCATCATAGAGCATATGTAACTGATCCAGTGCCCGTAGACCAGCTGCCTCATCATGCCAACCCCATCTGTGATCACGTCTTCCATCTCGCACAGGAGGATGTCCACAATGTCGAAATCCATCCCGTTCATTATGTAGAACAGGAGGGTCTGCTGCAGACTAGTGAACCCCTCCAAGTATCCTGACCTCGGCAGGAGCGTGCGGCGCAAAGCGAGGTGCACAATGCGCGCAGCTGGGGTCAGAAAAGCTAGAACTCTCGGCTGGTCCGGAGAGAACGTGGGGCCAAACAGGGACCGGATCTCGTCAAGCTATGGTGCTACCCCTCCAGTAAGTGGCCTCCTTGGTGGATCTGCCTGCCCATATACCTTCTCGTGCACGCAGGTGTCGTGCAGGTCCAAACCAAGAAGCTGCCCCAAAGTCTGTCTCGAGAGGTGGTAACGCTGTCCCATAAACATGAAGTCGATTGACCTCCTGCCCTAAGAGATGTACAGGGTCGCATAGAAGACACGGACCCAATCTTCCACATATGCACTTCTCTCATAAGCAAGCAGTTGTACCAAACCTCTGTACCTCTCAAAGTATGAACGGACCTCTGTCTCCGCTGCCACTGCAAGCTGCCCCCAGTCCAGGTAGTTGTGCCGAAAAAGCTTGTGCCCCCGACGTCTGTAGGTCTCGTAGAGAGACGCCTGGGTGACAGTCCAGAAGCGAATGTCCACAAGAGTCTCACGGGGCTGAGGGTACCACTCCTCAAGCAGCACGCTCCATCGAAGCTTGCGTAGCTGCTTGGCCTTCATCTTCCGGTAGTCCATGAGACAGACTCCCTCACCGACACGGACGGCCGTGTCCATCTCGTAGATGGCCCTCTCGGCCTCCCTGTCCTCTCGACGGTCGGCAGCCGTCGGTCTCGGGCGAGGAGCAGCCTCGGTGTGACCCCCACGCGTCCGGGCTGAGCATCGGCGGACGAGAGGCTCAACTGGCTCCTCTTCGACGTCGGAATCGTCGATCACGGGAGGCTGCCTCGGACGAGCCTCGCGGATCCTCAGGGAACCCCCTCGGCTACGCTCACGCTCCTCGGCGGCGTGAGCGGCCATAAGGGCCTTCTTCTCATCCTTCGACAGTTTGCGCTTCTTCGCGGCGGGCTCCGCGATCGCCTTGCCCTTTCCTTTGCGATCGCGACCCATCTTGATGCAATGGAGAGGTAGGGTTAGTGACGATGAAAACGAACGACGAGAAAAACAACGAAGGACATCGCACGGCACGGAGCAAACCTTAGCGACGATGGAGCTCGGGAGGCACACCGGAGATGATTGAGGGAGGGCTGTTGTGGTGCCGGGGTGGAGCAGAGGCGGTGGAGAGAGGCGGCGGCGGCGCTTGGACGCGGTGGAGGGATGTGGAGACGGCGGCCCGGCGCGTGGAGGTGAGGCGGCGGCGCGAGGGAGAACGGCGGCGGCGCTTAGGGCGACAGCGCTGTGGGCGGCGGCGACGCCTAGGGCGGCGGCGCTTGGGTGCGACGGCGGAGGTGGCGGCGATTAGGGCGAGAGGCGGCGGCGGCGAGAGAGAAATCGGGGAGAGGGACGAAACTGGCGGCGTGCGGGTTTAAATAGTGGGACCCAAACCCTAGCCGAAAAATTAGCACCGGATGGACCGATGATGGACATGAGAAGCATCGGTCGAATGCCACAGTAAGGTTTTCCAGAAACGTGCATTGGACACCGGATGGACTGACGTCTAGGGTTTTGATCATCGGTTGAATAGCACAGTAAGGGTGTTCAAAAGAGTGAAGTTGACATCGGATGGTCCGACGTTGGAGGAAGTAAACATCGGTTGACTTGACCATAGCTCCAGAAGAGTGAACATCGGAAGGACCGATGTTTTTTGGAATGAACGCGTCGGATCATCTGAAATTCAGACAGAATTGGGCTTTGAAGATTGTACACCTGTTGGACCGATGAGGGATTGACATAGGCATCGCATAATCCGATGAAAACAGAACGAAAACATCCCATATATGTCCTTTGACCAACCAAACAATCAAAGAGAAACACATGTCTTAGGACCTTTTGGGCAACCCCTTACCCCTCAAAAAGCTAATATGCCAATAGCTTGGCTAGGCCTTAATGCAAATGGAACACCAAGAAAAATAGAGGGAAAAATATCCAAATGAAATGTAAGGCCCATGCTTTGTGAGGTAGAGTATGAAGACTGCTATCTCAATGAAGCATGTTCCTCTAGGCATTAACGTACCTAACATTTTGTTCTTTCCACCTTATATGAGTTGAGATATTGTAGTTCAAACAAGTCTCCTTCTCACGAGGTGGGTTCCCCTTTGTGACAATCTACCGTATGCAATGCCAAACAAATTATAGTGCAAGAGATTAAATGAGTGCATGTTAATATGGCAGGGATCATGCAAGGCATAAAACAAATCTATCTTGCCTAGTTTAAACCTTCCAAAGGCTTCCTCAGGGAAAACTATTTCTAGCTCGCCCATATCCTTTGAGAGTTAGACAAGACCTATATGATATGCATCCTTACATGAACATGGCAACTTACATGACGTTAGATGCATCTAGCACATTTAATTCATTTCTAAGTCTAGAAAAGGTTTTCTCATCAAGTGGTTTAGTGAAGATATCCGCCAATTGTTCTTCGGATCTAACACCTTGCAATGAGATGTTTCCTTTAGCCTCATGATCCCGCAAGAAGTGATGGCGAATATCAATGTGCTTAGTGCGGGAGTGTTGAACGGGGTTTCTAGCTATCTTAACCGCACTTTCATTGTCACAAAGGAGAGGCACACAACCAATTTTAATTCCAAAGTCCAAAAGGGTTTGCTTCATATATAGAATTTGGGCACAACATGCACCGGCCGCTATATACTCCGCTTCCGCGGTGGACAAAGCCACGGAATTTTGCTTTTTGCTAGACCAAGACACTAGGGAACGCCCAAGCAAGTGGCACCCACCGGAGGTACTCTTGCGATCTACACGACATCCGGCAAAGTCTGAATCCGAGTATCCCAAGGGTTGGAAGGTTGTACCTTTAGGGTACCACAAGCCCATACTAGGGGTATGCTTAAGATACCTAAGTATCCTAAAGACCGCCTTCTTATGCGATTCTTTAGGAGCCGCTTGAAAGCGGGCACATAAGCATACACTAAACATTATATCGGGCCTAGATGCGGTAAGATAAAGCAATGAACCAATCATAGAGCGGTAGTGAGATTGGTCAATAGGTTTACCGTCCTTATCCGTGTTGAGATGGCAATTTGTTCCCATTGGAGTGCTTCTTGAGCTACAATCTCCCATCTCAAATTTATTCAAGAGATCCTTGGTGTATTTCTCTTGGTAGACGAAGGTTCCCTCTTGAAGTTGCTTGATTTGGAATCCAAGGAAGAAGTTGAGTTCTCCAATCATTGACATCTCGAATTCCCTAGACATCATGGTGCCAAACTCATGGCTAAGAGATTTGTTAGTTGAGCCAAAGATAATATCATCGACATAAATTTGACAAATGAATAAATCCCCGTCGATGTCCTTGGTGAAGAGTGTAGTGTCCACCCTCCCGATCTTGAATCCTTGCATGACCAAGAAATCCCTTAGACGTTCATACCACGCCCTAGGTGCTTGCTTGAGCCCGTAGAGCGCCTTGTGTAACCTATACACATGGTTAGGATTCCTCGGATCTTCAAACCCGGGAGGTTGCTCAACATAAACAAGCTCGTTAATATAACCATTAAGAAAGGCACTTTTAACATCCATTTGATAAAGCATTATATTGTGATGTGAAGCAAAAGCAAGGAGTATGCGAATAGCTTCTAACCGAGCGACAGGAGCGAATGTTTCTCCAAAGTCTAGTCCTTCAACTTGTGAAAAACCCTTGGCCACAAGTCTTGCCTTGTTGCGGACCACGACGCCATTCTCGTCTTGCTTGTTGTGGTACACCCACTTCGTTTTGATGACGTTCTTGTCCTTGGGTCGCTCCTCCAACACCCAAACTTCATTGCGGGTGAAGTTGTTGAGTTCTTCTTGCATGGCATCACCCAATTTGGATCTTGGAGTGCTTCCTCTATATGAGTGGGTTCTACACACGAAACAAAAGAGTAGTGCTCACAAAATGAAGCGACATGGAGAGAACGAGTACTTACTCCCCGTGACGGACTTCTGATGATTTGATCAATCGGATGCGCCTTGGAGATGCATCCATGCCTCATAAGTGATTGTGAGGCACCTGGCGGTGGTGAAGCATCTTGCGCGTCTTGTGGTTGGACTTGATCTTGGCCTTCTTCTTCTTGTTGTTGGTGTTGTGTGGCTTGTGAATCTTGCATTGGCAATGGATCATCTTTCTCTTCTTTTTCATCAACTTGAGGCGCCATGGAGGTGTTGATGTTGGAACTTGATGCTCCCCCTTGATTATGGCTCTCCTCAACTTCGGGCTTGATGTCTCCAATGGTCATGTTTTTCATGGATTCTCGTAGAGGCTCATCATCTATATCATCATGACCAAAACTCTCCTCTTGGGAGCCATTAGTCTCATCAAACTCAACATCACAACTTTCTTCAACTAACCCGGAGGTTTGGTTGAATACTCGATATGCTTTTGAGTTTGACGCATAACCAAGAAAGATACCAACATCACACCTTCTTTCAAACTTACCGAGCCTTTTCTTGCGGTAGATATAGCATTTGCACCCGAAGACTCGGAAGTAGGAGATGTTGGGCTTTCTCCCAATGAGGAGCTCATATGGGGTCTTTTGAAGTAGTCGATGACGATAGACCCTATTTGCGGCATGGCACGCCGTGTTGATTGCTTCAGCACAAAACTTCTCTGACGTGCCATAGTCATCAAGCATTGCTCTAGCAAGGGTGATAAGGGTCTTGTTCTTCCTTTCAACGACACTGTTTTGTTGGGGGTGTATGTGGCCGCAAACTCATGCTTCACGCCTTCACGATCACACCACTCCCCAATGTTGTAGTTCTTGAACTCGGTGCCGTTGTCACTCCGGACCTTGATGATGGGAAGTTGAAATTCCCTTTGAGCACGTTTAGCAAAGGTCTTGAAAACTTCCGAAGTTTCACCCTTGTCACCTAGAAACAAAGTCCAAGCATATCGAGAATAATCGTCAACAATAACAAGACAATAGAAGTTACCACCAAGACTTTGATATGTGGACGGTCCGAAGAGGTCCATGTGGAGTAGTTCAAGCGGCTTGGAGGTTGACACCATTGTCTTCATTGGGTGGTGTGAAGCAACTTGCTTCCCGGCTTGACAAGCGCTACAAAGCTTGTTCTTCTCAAATGTGACATCCTTCACGCCGGTCACCATCCCAAGCTTGAACGACTTCTTGAGCTTGCTCATGCCAATGTGAGCAATGCGTCGATGCCATAGCCAACCCAAGCTTGTCTTGGTGAAAAGACAAGTGGTCAAGCTAGCATCCTTGTTGGAGAAGTCCACCAAGTAAAGATGTCCATGCCGGAAGCCTTTGAAGATTAGTTCTTTGCTTGATTCACTGGTTACTACAACACCATTCTTGTCAAAGGTGCACGTTAGTCCAAGATCACATAGTTGTGCAATTGAAAGTAAATTGAAACTAAGTGACTTAACATATAGTACATTGGAAATGGACAAATCATGTGAAATAGCAATTTTACCTAAACCAATTACCTTCCCCTTTGAGTTGTCACCAAAGGTGACTTGTTCATGATTGTCGGGGTTCTCTATGGTAGTGAACATACCATCATTGTCGGTCATATGTTGAGTGCACCCGCTATCGAGTACCCAATGCTTTCCTCCGGCTTTGTAGTTCACCTACACACATGAAGATAGTTTTTGAGTTTAGGCACCCAAGCCAACTTAGGTCCTTGTATGTGTGATACAAGTGATTTTGGGACCCAAAGTTGCTTGGGGAGCTTCCCCTTTATGCCCTTAATGTCTTTGCCGATGAACCTTGCCTTCACCTTGCCACCTACTTTGCTCAAGAGATAGTGGCAATCATTGAAAGTAGATTTGTAGTTAGGAGGCAATTTGGGAGAAGGACGGTTGGGAAGAGGACACTCCCTCGTGTGATGTCCGGTGACCTCACAATGTTGGCAATAGGAACCAACTTCTTTGATGAAGCTCGTCCTAAGCTCCGGTGAGGGCACCTTCCATTTGTTGAGCACCGGGAAGGATCCAAGTCCTCTCTTGTTGAAGCCTTTAGCTTGTTGGTAGAGGATTTCCTTGTGCTTGTTCTCCCCCTTAGAGAGTATTGCCACACTAGTGCGGAGACTTTCAATCTCGTCCATCAACTCCTTCTCCCTAAGGTTTGCTTTCAAATGCAAAGACTTATCCAACATATTAGTGGCATGTGAAATAGTTGATACTTTGCCATCAAGGGTTTCCTTTTTCATGTTTTTTATTTTTAGCTCAATTGCCTCATAAGCACGGTTAAGCACTTCATGTTCTTGAACCAAGTCATTGTGCTTTCTCAAGAGTGCTTGGTTTGCTAAGTCAAGCTCATGATGACCAAGCTTGATTTGAGCATTTTCCTCCTCGATTTACTTGACATGTGTTTTAAGCGTGTCATGCTCTTTAAGTATGGTTACATACTTGTCATGCAAATCAAGTTTCGCACTCTCAAGCTTAGCACAAGTTTGTTCAAGTGCCTTAACCTTGCTCTTTTCCCTTTTTATGATGACATGGTATTCATTAATCATGGATGCTAATTCATCGGGGGAGAGCTCATCATCATCATCACTAGAGTCGTCACATACCTTAGTGTTACCTTTTGCCATGAGGCACATAGGAGGTGGACGAAGAGGTGAGTTGTCCTTGTCGACGATGGCAAGACCCGCCAAGTTTTCTTCATCTTCACTCTCTTTGTCGCTTGACTCTTCATCCGTGATCCACTCATTTGCCTCGCACATGAAGACTTTTTGAGGCCCTCTTCTCTTCTTTGGAAAGAGCTTGGTCTTCTTGCCTTTGTCAAATTTATTCTTTCCAAAGGAACGCTTGGGCTTGATCTCTTCTTCATCTTCATCGCTTTCTTCTAGCTTTCTATGCTTTCCCTTATGGTTGTCCTTCCTCTTGTCCGGTCTTGGACAATCATATGATATGTGGCCTTGATCACCACAATTATAGCATGTCTTATTTTCATCTTTTCTTGGGAGGAAGGCTTTCTTCTTGGGATCAAAAGAGTATCCCTTCTTTGCGATCTTGGAGTTTAGACGTGAGAATTTTCTCATCATCAACGCAAGCTCATCATCGTCATCTTCGCTTGTTGCTTGCTCGTCTTCGCTTGAGCTAGGCTCAACCACTTTCTTTTTCTTGGGAGTTGTCTTCTTAGTTGAAGCCTTGAGAGCAATGGTTTTTGACGATGACTCCTCCATCATTCCAAGTACGCTCATCTCATGAGCATGAATTTCTCCAATGAGCTCCGAGACTTCAATGTTGTCAAGTGATTCCTTTTGGAGCATTGAATTGATAATGTTGTACTTGGGCTTGGGTAGAAGCATGAGGATCTTGCGGTTGATAAGTCCCTTACCAAGAGAAGCAATGTCAAGTGCGTTAATCTCCTCAATGAGCACATTTGAACGAGAAAACATTTGGTTAGCATTCTCATGAGGAAGCATTTTGAATTCATCATACTTGGATTTAAGCAAGTTATATTTGAGTTCTTTAACACGAGATGAGCCCTCATGAATTTCAATTAAACATGCCCAAATTTCACAAGCTTTCTCTTTACTAGAAATTCTAGCAAATACGTCTTGACTTATACATTCATAGATGGCATTTCTAGCCTTAGCATCCCATTTTAGTTGATCACCAACATAATTGAGATCTCCAAATCCCGCATGGGTCGCTTCCCAAACTTCGGGAGCAATAGCCTCTAGGTAGGCATGCATGCGTGCTTTACAATAGGCAAAGTTCTTGCCCTCGAAGGTAGGAACCGAACCCCCATTCTTGGCCATTTAAGCTCTCTAGCGGTGAAGCTAGAATGATCCAATAAGCAACCTTGCTCTGATACCAATTGTAAGGATCGAAACGCCCAAGAGGGGGGGTGAATTGGGCTTTCTTTCAAATTTTAAGGCAATTAAAAACTAACAACCTAAAGCCCAATTCCCTATGCGATTAAACTATGCAATCAATGTAAATTAAAGTTGCGGAATGAAGATTGCATAAGTGTAAAAAGGGAGAGGGATGCAAACGCTCAAGGGACACGGAGTTTATCCCGTGGTTCGGTAAGATCACAAGGATCTTCCTACATCCACGTTGTGGCACCCACCGAGGGGTTTTGCCACTCCCAAGTCACCAAGACAAGGGGGGTCTTCACTATTCTTCTCCGTTCGCCAACCTTGGCAAGGTGGAGCTCAAGCCTTGTACACTTTGGAATCCTCCGGGCTTCCACAATCCTCTTGGCAAGCTCCGGAAGTCACACACACCAAGGGACACTCCCTTATTGCTCTCACTACACTAGAGACTCCAATCACCAAGAGTGGAGGCACCCAAGCACTATCTCTAGCTAGTTCTAGCCTATCTCTTGGTGTACAAATGATGAACAAATGATGTGAAAGTGGTAGCTCTATTGCTTGAATGCTCTAGGATGTGTAGAGTATGTCTGGGCTTCAAGTCTTGTCGATTTGACAGGTTGAAGGGGTATAAATAGCCAGCCTCCACGAGATAGCCGTTGGAAAAGTAGGCTGACATCACTTCTCTGCGAACACCGGATGATCCGATGTCTCCCCTTCAGTTAACATCGGTCAAAGCCAAATTAGCTGATGTCACTGTGTCAGATATGACCGTTGTTAGACCGATGTTGATCTGTCTTCTCATCGGATCATCCGGTGGCTCTTCCTCCAGAATTTTGCTTGATCTTGAAGCTTACTGGAGTGATCGACCGATGTGTGTAAGTCTGCACATCGGATGATCCGGTGCTTCACTTGGTCCAATGGTGTTGCAATCTGTGATGATGGACCGATGTCACTGAGCCACTCACATCGGATGATCCGGTGAGTTCTTTGCTCTGAGGTCTTCTTCTTCTGTTGACACAACTCGACCGATGCAGTCAACTCAAAAACCATCGGATGATCCGGTGTGTTCAACTTGTTGACTTCGAGTTGTTTTGAGTTGTTCTTTTGGAATTTGAACTTGTGACCTCTTTGACACTTGTTTGAAATGTTGTTTTGATTGTCTTCAAGCATTTGAGTGATGTCAAGTTAGAGCTTTCACTTCTTGTCTTCATATGATTTGATTTGATCTCACTCGTTGATTTTATATGGGTCTCCAATGTAATTTTGATTTCATTTGATTGAGTGTTATTGGGACCTTGCATTCACAAATTCATTAGTAATATCGAATGGTTGTCATTAATCACCGAAACCGTACCTCATGGGGCCTAGATGCTTTCAACCTCACATAGTAATTATAAGTCGCATTTTTCTAGTTTTTGCAATTAAAATGCACTTTTCTGCAATTAGCCATTTATTGTCGTCCTTGTTCAAGCTACATTTCATATTTTCCCACACTTGCTAAGCACGACATATGATCACCCTTGCAATTACCCCACAAACAGTTTAAGGTGATGTTTGGGAGTACCATGAGGATAATGCAGAGTACTAGGTTGTGTGCTACCGTCGACTTGCCTGTGATGTGGAGTCGTGCTACCTAGCTATGCCTAGTTTAGTTTATCTTTCATTGCGATAATAATAATTTGAGCTTTGTAATTCAAGAATCGCAGAATATTTGTATTAAAGTGCATATTTGATAGTTATGACGTGGTAATTTTCTTATATCGTTTGTTATGCACTCGTGTATGTGTGTTGAACATCCTGGACACACATATGTGTCGCACTTGATTCATTTTCAAAACAAGGTGTCACCTGTTCCTATTTTTATTTGTGACTTTGTTCTTAATAAAGATGTTATCTTTAGTCTTCTTTTATTCATATACTTGGATGAAGAATTTCTTTTTTGATTGTGGATTCCATGTATGGGTAGGAGTAGTATTTATGATTATGCCATATCATTCTCATTATATCATCACAAACACTACAAACCCCCACTATAGTCTAATAAGTTATGACATGACCATGTTAATAAAAATAACTTATGCTATGTTCCAACATTGGTTCAACGATGTTTAGGTTAGTCATTGCCTTAGGATGGCTTGTGCCTAGGCTCCTAACGTATTTACTTAATTTTGTAGCATGGTGCTAGGATAGTTAAGTAGTGTTGGATGTCTCGTATATCCACGAATTGAAGATGTAGGTAGTAGGTGGTGACAGCCCTATCTGTCCTTGTAGTCCTCTATGTTCGGCTACGCCACAGGATTTTTGTGGGAGTCATCTTAGTATTGCTAGGGGTAAACCCGTGTCCGATGTGTTGAACAACTTAGCATAAGAATTCCTCCTTGACATGTTCATTAGTATCTAACCTAGGCTATGTATATGTATAATAGAAGCATTGTATGAGTAACTCCCAAACTCTTAGACTAATCCCTCTTTGGCCCATTTATCCCCCTTAGAATAGGATGCTCATGTCTGTGTCACACTACCTGTACATATCTAGTACCCTCCTCACTAGAACCTTACATATACCAATCTACCCTTTCCATTTGATGATTGTTATGCTTCCACCTAGCCTTCCTTTGGGAAAATATAAATATGACACCTTTGGAATACTCTTAAAGGGGAAATGTTGCATTGACAGTTTTTGTGCGCTTGCAAATTTTTATCTGTGACGTAAGAAATGTCAACAATGGTCGGGGTTCCGTGTCTAGCAGATGGACGGTGGGGCCGCGACCGATGAAGTCTCGGAAGGAGGTTCAAAGGGGGAGGAGCTACCTGGGAATTAGAAAAGGGGAGAAGCCTCTCGGAGGTTTTAAGGCAGCGTCTGCAGATGGGAGTTCAAAGAAGAGTCTGATTTGGTCCACATGCAGAGCGTACATCCCCGTGACCAAAGCCTTCTGACGTTGCGTCGTGTCGACTGGGAAATATGTGGGTCGCTTAGGCTTCCCGACCCTTCTCAACGGGTTGTGGCATCCCATCCCACCTCGTCTGGCGGCGGGGCCTCGTCGTCTTTGGCCTTGGAGATGAGAGGCCCTCTTCCTGGGCAAGGGTAGGATGGCCTCTATAATTTGAGATTAGTGGCCATTCCACCCGCTGAAAGATCTACTGCTCCCAACCAAAGAAGTCTTGGTTTTCATCGGATCATTTCTTTGCAGGAAGCCAAATATGCTTTGGTAGAAACCGCGGCCACCTTCCCGCTGAAGGGAGAAAAAGCAAGACCACCGGTTCTTCAAGGGGTAGGATAATCCTATGTGATAATTGAACCTTAGATGTAATCTTTTTCTTCTTCTTTGTACTTGTCCCAGCCATGATGTATTATGAATCCTTTATAATGACTCTAAAAAAGTTTTCTTGATACAATCTGTTTTACTTCTCCCCATCTCGTTTGAATCACACCACTCGAAACTTTCGTCATTCATGAGTTGTGGTTCGTATGATGCGTGGAAAACACTCGGGAGAGGGGTGTTTCTAAGAAAAAAAGGCTTTAAGATGAAGTCGAGCCCTCGATCGGGCGGCAGCCCCCAGGTTCTGGTGTTGTAGCCATGACTCGAGTCTTAGTCTCGGGATTTGATCATCATGGTACTCGTCCTCCGGGTGGCATGTCCAGTGCAGCCAGTTGCCGATTGCTCAACTTGTGATGATGCATTGTGCCTTGGTTTGGCAACATGGATGTCGTGCGAGTTCCATCCGCCAATGAGGGGAGTTCAAGGCGTGATCTTGTCATAGATCTGTTGAGTGTGCTCTTCCGTCCTCCGTGCAACACGTCGTGACTCGGGCTCGTCTCGGCCGGAATCGCAATGTGGCCAGGAGGACCTTCTGATGCTTTACTCATGCTTGGAGACATCCGAGTATGAGGCGCGATTGAGGCTGCACCAGACACTGACTTCTGCCCCGAGTGCTTTGCTTGGTAGAGGTGTCGTCGTTGCTGGGGCCCCGCCCTAGCCGTACAGCTCGCACAACATGGCTAGTTGGATCGTGGAATCCACGGTGATGACCCCTCTGGGTCCTTGGATCTTCAGCTTCAAGTAGGTGTAGATTGAGACCGCCATGAATTTGGCGTAGCAGGGTTGTCCCATGATGGTGTGGTAGGATTCAGCAAGGTCGGCGACTTCAAATGTAAGGATCTTCATGCAGGAGTTCGTCCAACTCCCGAATGTGACCAGGAGGTTGAGGTGTCTGAGGCGTGTTGATCATACCTCGAGCATGATCCCCTTGAAGGGTCCCCGTGGGGGACGGAGCTGAGAGCACGGGATCTTCATCAGTTCCATAGTGGCGACATACAAAATGTTGAGGTTGCTCCCACCATCCATCAGCACTCGGGTGAGGCATGCGGGCCCTATGACCGTGTGTTGACCACCAGAGCATATCGACCCATACGCAAGATGGAATTAGGATGATCCACTTTGTCAAAAGTGACCGCCATTTCGGACCATCAGAGATAACTTAGGATACATGGGCTGGTGGGCCTCGTCCTCCAGAGTGTCTTCTTGTGACACCCGGCTCCGAAAATGAACCAAGCGAACGCATATGTGTGCCCAGGACGTTCAACACACATACATGAGTGCATTCACAAAAGTACATACAGAAAAATACCACAGAACAAGATTAATTAACCACTTTTATTACACAATTCATATTATCCTCAAATACAAGCTCTAATGAATATTAATGACAAGTTTGAACTAATGTAGCAGAAATAAACTACATAAAGCAACTATGCAGCTAAGCAAATAGGGTAGCACGGCTTCAAGCAACACCACAGGCAAAGCTAACGGCAGACACGGCCTAGAACTCCGCATTATCATCGTTATACTCCCAATCCTGACCTGCAACTGTTGGTGGGGGAATTGTAAGGGTGAGTACATGTCGTACTCAGCAAGTGTGGAAAGTATGGCATGTAGCTGATACAAATGATGGATATAATAAAGGCTAAGTGCTGAAAAGTACATTAAAACATTATATGCATGATTAATGCAAATGCAAAGCAAAACTAGTTAATGAGTTTCTAATGATGTTTACTAACTAGTTCTAATAGTGTTTAAGAAGTTTGAACAGGTTTGGAATTGATTCGAACCAATTTAGATTTAATTCAACAGGAAATAGATCGCAAAATCGGACTAGTGCGTTGCAAGGTCAGACTAGTCCGCCCTTCGCAGAAACAGTGAACTAGAGTTTTCTAGATTGATGTGAATTTGGAGAAACGGGGTTGAATACACGTGAAAAAGAGGAAGTAGAAGGTGTACCAGGTGTTTAGAACTCCAATGAATCAAAGGTTTTGGAGGCAACACTTGGATCTTGACGATCTAGGGTTGATGAAGAAAACTTGATGGCGAATTTGTGATGAAGAATGAAACTTGATGGAGATATTGGCCTCTTGATCCTCTTTCGTTTCCTCCTCCTCTTCTTCTTGCTAGAGATCTCCTTCTCCCTCCTTGATGGCGGCTACCCACGAACTAGGGTTTGTGGTCTTTCAATTGAGGCAAAAGGATATAAAGTCAAAGGGTAGGATTGTTTATATAGAGGTGGAGGGCTAGAGTTTGATAGATTTCGAGTTTGAGGAGGGTGGAGGCCGGTGTGGGGTCCCACATGGGCTCCAAAAGAGTTAGACATGACGTCCTTAGGACCACTTAGGGTAGAATCCAAAAACACACCATGGAATAAAAGATCAACTCGGAATCGCGATTTACCGGACCAGTCCGAAAAGGGCCAGACTAGTCGAAGATTGATAGAGGCGAAAACGGACAAGTCCGGACTATATCGGACAAGTCCGAACTTGGTTAGAGGGAAATCAGACAAGTCTGACCAAAACCGAAAAAGTCTGATTTTAGTCAGGGGGAAAACGGACAAGTCCGGAGAAGTCCAGGGACTTAGCAAAATTTTCAAGGAATTGGGATTTCGGGCTAGTCTGCTATGGATCGGACAAGTCTGAAACTGTCCAGAGGCAAAACCAAAATAGTCTGCACTAAAACGAACATGTCCGAGCGAGGTCAGAGATAAATCGGACTAGTCCACACCGAAAATGGACTAGTCCGCACTTCCCAGAATTCTTAAGTGCGGTTTTGCTCTAAATTCATTTTAAACTTGTTCTTTCTTATGTTGCTTAATGTTAGACATGTATATGAACTTATGCAATGCATGATGGATGAAAATGAGGGTGTTACAAACCTACCCCCATTAAAATGAATCTTGCCCTCGAGATTCGACGCGAAAGAGAAGAGATAGGGAAATTTCTTCTTGAGATCATCCTCCAACTCCCATGTTGCTTCTGATTTTCTGTGATGCATCCATTGAACTTTACACCATCTAATAGTCTTGTTCCTTGTGACCCTCTCCTTGGTTTCCAAAGTTTTGACCGGTTGCTCGGCATAAGACAAATTTGCCTCTAATTTTAAATCTTCCATTGGCACTTGTTCTTCTGATACCCTCAAACACTTCTTGAGCTACGAAACATGAAATACATCATGAACATCTGATAAGTGAGCTGGCATCTCCAACTTATATGCTACTTCCCCTCTTTTGTCCAAAATCTTGAATGGTCCAATATAGTGAGGTACTAGATTGCCTCTTATGTTAAACCTATTATGACCTCTCATTGGTGACACCTTGAGGTAAACAAAATCTCCCACTTCAAAGGCTAGTTTCCTTCTCCTATTGTTCGTGTAGCCTTTTTGCCTTGATTGGACTGCCTTTAAGTTTTTGCAGATAATCTAAACTTGCTTCTCAGCTTCTTGCAGCATGTCAGGTCCAAACACTTGATTCTCTCCTGTCTCATTCCAGAACAATGGTGTCCTACACTTCCTCCCGTACAATGCTTCAAAAGGTGACATTTTCAAGCTTGCTTGGTAACTATTGTTATATGAAAATTTTGCATATGGCAAGCTTTTGTCCCATCTTTTCCCATGCTTCAAAGCACAAGCTCTTAACATGTTCTCCAAAATCTGATTGGTCATCTCAGTTTGTCCATTCGTTTGAGGGTGATATGCTGAGCTGAAATTCAACCTTGTTCCTAATGCTTCATGCAGCTTTTGCCAGAACCTGAAGGTAAATTGAGAACCTCTATCTGACACTATCTTCTTTGGAACCCCATGCACACATACAATTCTTCCCATATACAGTTCCGCCAATTTCTCTCCATTAAAGGTGGTCTTGACAGGAATAAAGTGAGTTGACTTAGTTAACCGATCCACAATTACCCATATAGAGTCATAACCGGACTGAGTTCGCGGTAAACAAACTATGAAGTCTATTCCAATTTCTTTCCACTTCCATTCTGGAATCTGCAATGGCTGCAATAATCTAGTTGGCCTTTCATGTTCCGCCTTGACTCGTTGGCACACATCACACAATGCTACATATTCAGCTATATCCTTTTTCATGATGGCCCACCAATAACATGTCTTCAAATCCTTGTACATCTTCGTACAACCAGGATGAGTTGAGTATGGTGATTCATGCGCCTCTTTTAATATTGTCTCTCGAATATGCTTCACATTAGGCACGACAATCCTTTTCCTGAGCCATAAGGTATCATGGTCACCCTCGTCAAATCTGAATTCTCTCTTGGGTCCTTTCCTTGATTTCTTGGATTTCCTCAGCCTTTGTTTGACCCTCTCGAATTTCTCGCTCCAATGTTGGATTTAACTCCATTATCCCCATCTCATTCACAAATCCAAGGTTCAACCGTTCAAACTCCTTGCATAACTCGGATGGCAACTATCGGACCGCGAGTTGATGACTTACTCCTTTTCGACTCGAAGCATCAACCACTATATTAGACTTCCCTGCATGATAGTTGATTCCCACATCATAATCCTTGATGAGCTCCAACCATCTTCATTGCCTTAAATTCAAATCCGTTTGTGTGAATATGTACTTGAGACTCTTATGATCTGTATAAATTTCGCACCTATGACCAAGAATATAGTGTCTCCAAATCTTCAATGCGTGTACCACGGCTGCTAGTTCCAAATCATGCGTTGGATAATTCTGCTCGTGTTTCTTCAATTGTCTCGATGCATAGGCTACCACTTGACCTTTTTGCATGAGCACACATCCAAGTCCTTGTCTCAAGACATCACAATATATATCAAAACTTTTTCTCACATCTGACAAAACCAAACATGGGGCTGTTGTTAACCTTTTCTTCAACTCCTCAAAACTTTCTTGACAATCTTGAGTCCATTGGAAAGCTTTCCCCTTCATTAGAAATTCCGTCATTGGATTGGCTATTTTGGAAAAGTCCTTGATGAACCTACGGTAATATCCAGCAATTCCGAGAAAACTCCGGATCTCCTTTACATTATGTGGGGGTTCCCACTTCAATACGTCCCTCACTTTTCCTGAGTTAACCAATACTCCTCCTCCCGAGATGATATGACCCAAAAACAACACCTCTTTCAACCAAAACTGGCACTTGCTGAATTTTGCATACAATTGATGCTCCCTCAGTTTTTGCAATGTGAGCCTCAAGTGTTCCTCATGTTCCCTCTCATCCTTCGAGTAGATCATAATGTCATCAATGAACACCACAACGAACTTATCCAAGTACTCCGTGAATACCTTATTCATGAGGTACATAAAGTAGACAGGCGCATTTGTCAATCCAAAGGACATCACGGTGTACTCATAAGATCCATATCGTGTTTGAAAAGCTGTATTGGGTATGTCCGATGGCCTAATATTCATCCTGACCTCAAATCAATCTTGGAGAAGACACAAGCACCCTTCATCTGATCAAACAAATCTTCTATGCATGGCAAGGTGTACTTGTTCTTGATATTCACCTTGTTAAGAGCTCGGTAATCCACACACATCCTTTGTGACCCATCCTTCTTATCCACGAAAAGAACGGGCGCTCCCCAAGGTGAAGTGAAAGTGCATCTAGGCATCCCTTGTGGGTATTGGTTGATTTATGACAAGCAAATGAGATCCTAGCCAAATTGTTGAGATGAGCGCATGTTTTAATGAAATTATGAAGAAAGCACAAAAAGAAAGAAGAATGAGGATGTATATGGAAAAGAGCTCAAGAGCTGAATATATTAGATCATTATGTATGGAGTGTGTTTGAGAAACACACCCCAAGAGCTCAAGCACAAGAAAACTCATTCACTGCACAAATTTACACAGGACCGGACTAGTCCGATATGCCCCGGACTAGTCCGATAATCCCTCTGTTCAAAATCGGACAAGTCCTCCTAGTACGGACTTGTCTGCACAGTCCAGGTTTACACAGACAAAACTAGTTCGATATTACCATGGACTAGTCCGATATCTTTCTGACTAAGATCGGACTAGTTCTCCCCAGTGCGGACTAGTCCTCAACACTTCACAGTTTTGCACGAAATCGGACAAGTCCGATAACACCACGGACTAGTTCGATATCCTTCTGACTAAAATCGGACAAGTCCTCCAAGTGTGGACTTGTCCCCAATTCACTAAGGGTTTCACCACACCGGACTAGTCCGATATGTTTCGGACTAGTCCGAACATTTCCAGAGACAAAAATGGATGTGTCCGCCCCTGGCCGAACAAGTCCGATAATTCGGGGCACTTAGGGTTCCCCACACGCCGCACACCGGACTTGTCCGGAGTCCACCACGGACTAGTCCGGACTTTGAAAACCCCTATGGTAACCCTTAGAAACCCTAGTATAAATATAGGTGCATGGCCCAACTATGACCTCTCTCGACCCCCCGCGCCGTCACACCCTCCAAGAGCCTAGAAAACACGTCTCTCTACACAATCCAACGCAAGAAAGATCAAATCATTGAGGATTAACATTTGGTCAAAGGAGAGACACGATTCTTCAAGTTTTGAGCTCTTGGGTTTGATTCTCTCGCACACTCTTGTTGTTTCATTGCAGATCTTACAAGTGTGTCTTGGTGGTGTTTTGATTTGTAATCTTGGGGAGCCCTCAACTTGTGAGAAGGCCCCTTGAACACGGTTATCTTACCCCTTTGTGATAGTGGAAGAGAATTGGCCTTTGTGGCGATTCGATGAGGTTAGGGTTGGTGAAGACCCGGTCCTTTCATGGGCTCCTCAACATGGATGTAGGTTGCCTCTGTGGGAACAGAACCACGGGACAAAATATTGTGTCAATATTGTTCTTAGTTTTTCATATCACATTCTAGGGTTTACTTGATCTTGCATATCTTACATTAAAACCTTGAAACTAAAGATTACCTTGTGCTATACTAAGTTTAATTGAAGCAATGTACTCTAGTTACATCTTAATTTCTGTTGCATAGAGTACTTAGATTGAGATCATTGATCTAACTTGATCAATCCAGTCCGCACGCACCGGACTAGTCCGCACACTGCCGAACTAGTCGATTTCTTGGTATTTGACCAAGTTGCCAAGTGTTGCAAGTTCCCACCAAAATTCAAAAAGGCCTATTCACCCACCCCCCTCTAGGCCACATTCAATTGGTATCGGAGTCAGACTCTTCAAAAAGAGACTAATCGCTCGAAGAGAAAATGTAGGACATGAAGGATGTGCACAAGAGCCTCAACCAAGAGAAGGTTGAAGATGAAAAGGCTAAAAAATTGGAGAAGCTCCTCGACGCCATTCAGGACTTTGAGGATGATGATGAGGAAACGCTTAAACTCAAGGCTCTCCTAAGGAATAAAGCCCTCTCCAAAGGGAAAATGAAGATTGAGGACGAGAAGAAGAAGTAGGGGAGTAGTCACACCGACTACTCCCGATATCCTTTCAACTACGACCGTCTAAATTCTAACAATAGCCATTATTTGTCTATTCCTCTAGGAAAAGCACCACACTTTGATGGCAATGATTACTCAATGTGGAGGAAAAACATGAAAATGCATTTAATTTCACTTAACCCCATCTTGTGGCATATAGTGTGCACAGGTATAGATATCCTAGATGACGATGAAGAGCTTACACCAAGCCAAGAGCAAGCAATTCATCGGAATGCTCAAGCTGCAGCGGTCATCACATCATCACTAAGTCGAGACGGGTTCACCAAGGTGGATGGACTCGATATTGCAAAGGAAATATTGGACACTTTGCAAACTGCACATGAAGGCGATCGTCATGTGCAAGAGGCAAATATCAAAATGATCGAATGCGAATTGGGAAGATTCGCCATAGAAGAAGATGAGTCACCGCAAGACATGTACAACCGGTTGAAGACTCTCATCAACAAGGTTCGAGCATATGGAAGTAAAAAGTGGAATGATCACGAGGTGGTGAAGCTCATCCTTAGAGCTTTCATGCCTCGCAATGTTACCCTGTGCTCGATGATTAGAGAAAGCCTCGGGTACAAGAAAATGACTCCGAATGAATTGCTTGGAAAAATCATCAACTTTGAAATGATGGAGAAGCAAGCAAAACATGTCAACGAGATTGCCGACCTCACCTCGGCAAAGAAGAAAGGGTTCGCCTTAAAATCCACTTGCAATCCCTTGTCAAAAGAAGCTCGAGAGGCTCAAGATGAAGATGATAGCGATGATGAGAGCAGCGACATAGATGAAGAAGACATGATCCTCTTCATGAAGAAATTCAAGAGGATGATGAAGAGAAGACAAGGGGGTAAATCAAGTGAAGGGAAATACAAAGAAAAGTCAAGACCGAAGTTGAGGCGGGCTTGCTATAATTGTGGTGAATATGACCACTTTATAGTTGATTGCCCATACGAAGAAAAAAGAAGAAGATCAAGGAAACAAAGCCTCAACCCAAGAAGTTCTTCAAGAAGAAAAGGCAAGTGGGACAGGCACACCTAGGAAAGGAGTGGGACTCAAATGATAAGTCCTCGTCCAAAGAGGAAGAGGAGATGGCTAGCATAGCCATCAAAAAGACGACGAAGAAATCAACTCTCTTCCCATCTATTGGCGCCAGTAAGGACAACGACACATGTCTCACGACGAAGGAAGGTAAAAGAAAGGTAACATATAAATCTTCCTCCTCGCCTTCTTACTCTAGTGATAGTGATGCCAATAGTGATAATGAAGATATGCTTGTTGGCCTTGATAAGAAAATTGCCGCAAGAATGAAATTCTTAATGGATAAACTTATTGATAAGGAGGAGCTTGTTAATCGATAAGAAGATATGATCATCCTTCAAAAGGAGGATTATCTTAAGATCAAAAAGCTCCTTGAACTTGAAAAGGAGCGAAGCAAGTCACTTGAACTTGAGCTAGCTTCAAGCAAGGAAGCTTGCTTGAAGTTAAGCGACTCAAATGCTATCATCAAGGATAAACTTGCTAACTCAACCAAAGTCAACAAGATCCTTGAGGTACAAGTTGAGTCACTCAAGAAAAGTGAACCTTCATCCTATTCAAGCTCTCCTTCTCAACCCCTTAAAACTGAACCTACTACTACTTGTGCATGTGCTAAAATTGATACTAGCTTGAAGGACATGTCAACCTTGACCAAGGACAAGCATCCTTCCCGTGGTGGCATATTTGACAAGGAGAAGGTCAAGTATGCACGCAGTGCATATTTGGCCACAAGACCTCCTAATGTCAAATATGGCATTGGGTATTCCTATGGTGAAAAGCAAAATGCTAGAAACCATAAGAATAACAAGGAGCGCATTGTCTTTGTGAAGGGAAACTCCCCTCAAGGTAGAAAACCTAACAATGTTGATAAGTTCAAAAAAGTTAACACATATGAGCAACAATTATTATTTAGAACTTTTGATGCATCTTATGTTCTTTTGAAAAACGCTTTTGGTAAAGTGCATGCCAAATATGTTCGGCCACGCCATGGGAACACCAAGTCCGATGTGTGGGTGCCCAAATCTCTTCTGACTAACCTCAAAGGACCCAAGCAAGCTTGGGTACCTAAAACCAAGACATAATTTGTTTTTGCAGGCCTACTCCTCCGGTGGAGCAAAATGGGTGCTAGACAGTGGATGCACCAACCATATGACTGGAGAACGAAGAATGTTTGTAGAATATGAAGAAAATGAGGATCCAAGCGAGGGCATCTATTTTGGAGACAATAGTCAAGGAAGGGTGCGCGGTACCGGTAAAATTGCAATATCATCTCAACACATGCTTTCTCATGTTTTGCAAGTCGACTCCTTAGATTATAACCTTCTGTCCATATCTCAATTATGTGATAAGGGTTATAATTGCTTGTTCACTAATGAGGGTGTGATCATTTCTAGAAGGAGTGATGACTCGGTTGCATTCAAGGGTGGGTTAAAGGGAAAACTTTATCTTGTTGACTTCAACAAAGATAAAGCCGAACTTGACACATGTTTGATTGCAAAGACCAACATGGATTGGTTATGGCATAGACGGCTAGCACATATTGGTATGAGGAATCTTCAAAAACTCCTCAAGAGCGATCACATCCGAGGTTTTAAGGATGTTGTTTTTGAGAAAGACAGGCCTTATAGTGTGTGTCAAGCCGGGAAGCAATTAGGAGCACCCCATCCCGCGAAGAACGTCATGGCAACGACAAGAACGCTCGAGCTACTTCACATGGACATATTCGGTCCAATTGCTTACATAAGTATCGGCAGTAACAAATATGGCTTAGTAATTGTTGATGACTTTTCGCGCTTCACGTGGGTTTTCTTTTTGCATGATAAGACAGAAACACAAGGAACCCTCAAGAAGTTTCTCAAGTGTGCCCAAAATGAGTTCTCATTGAAGATCAAGAACATACGAAGTGACAACGGCACGGAGTTGAAGAACACTCAAGTTGAGGAGTGCCTAGATGAAGAGGGCATCAAACATGAATTTTCAGCACCATACTCACCTCAACAAAACAGAGTGGCCGAAAGGAAGAATTGAACCCTCATAGAAATGGAGAGAACAATGCTTGATGAGTACAAGACATCGGATTGTTTTTGGGCTGAAATGGTCAATACCGCTTGTCACGCCATAAACCGACTCTATCTTCATCGCCTACTCAAGAAGACATCGCATGAGCTACTCACGGGTAACAAACCTAATATTTCCTATTTTCGTGTTTTCGGTTCTAAATGTTATATTTTGAACAAGAAGCCTAGGACTTCAAAGTTCGCTTCGAAGTCCGATGAAGGTTTCTTGCTTGGCTACGATTCGAACTCTTATGCCTATCGTGTCTTAAACAAGGTCTTCGGACTTGTTGAAGTTGCACATGACGTAGTGTTCAATGAAACTAACGGTTCTCAAGAAGAGAAATTTGATCAATGTGTGCTAGATAGAGAAGAAGCTCCTTGTCAAGCGTTGAGACGAATGGCATTGGGCGATGTTCGACCACAAGCGCCACCTCCAAATCAAAATGAAGAAGATGAACCACAAGTGGAGGTAACGGATCAAGGGGGAGCTTCTACACAAGATCAACCTCAAGAAGGCGAAGATGATCAACACACAAATGAGGGAAACCATCTAGGGGGAGTAGAAGATTCAAGACCACAAGTGCCACACCTAAGAGTACACCAATGCGTCCAAAGAGATCACCCCGTCGACAATATAATCCGGGACATCCAAAAGGGGGTAACTACTAGATCTCGAATTGCTAATTTTTGTGAATATTACTCTTTTGTATCCTTTTTGGAAACGAGCGGGATTGAGGATGCATTGAAAGATCCGGATTGGATGGTGGCAATGCAAGAAGAACTTAACAACTTCAAACGGAATGAGGTGTGGGATCTCGTAGAAAGGCCCAAGTTCAACATCGTCGGCACCAAATTGGTCTTCCGCAACAAGCAAGACAAACGCGGGGTGGTGACAAGGAATAAGGCATGACTTGTGGCCAAAGGGTATTCACAAGTCGAAGGTTTGGATTTCGACGAAACCTTTGCTCTCGTAGCTAGGCTTGAATCTATTAGAATATTACTTGCATATGCTACTCACCATGATTTCAAGCTCCATCAAATGGATGTGAAAAGCGCATTCCTCAATAGACTAATCAAGGAGGAGGTGTACGTGCAGCAACCCCCCGGTTTCGAAGATCAAGAGTTCCCCGATCACGTGTTCAAACTATGTAAGGCACTCTACGGACTCAAACAAGCTCTTAGAGCTTGGTATGAGTGTCTTAGATATTTCTTAATTGAAAATGGTTTTAAAATTGGCAAAGCTGATTATACATTATTCACAAAGCATTTTGACAATGATCTCTTTGTTTGCCAAATTTATGTTGATGATATCATTTTTGGTTCAACTAACAAATCTTTCTGTGAAGAATTTAGTAAGATTATGACAGATAGGTTTGAAATGTTTATGATGAGAGAGCTGAAATACTTCTTGGCATTCCAAGTGAGGCAACAAAATGAGGGGACGTTCATAAGCCAAACCAAGTATACTCAAGACATACTCAAGAAGTTTGGAGTGGGCAAGGCGAAGCCTATAAAGACTCCCATGGCAACAAATGGGCACTTGGATCTCAATGAAGAAGGACCAAGCATGGATCAAAAGGTATATCGCTCCATGATTGGATCCCTACTTTACTTATGTGCATCTAGGACTGATATTATATTGAGTGTGTGATTGTGTGCGAGATTTCAAGCCAATCCTAAGGAGTGTAATTTGACATCCGTAAAAAGAATCTTGTGGTATTTAGTTCATACACCCAACCTAGGCCTTTGGTATCCTAAAGGTTCCAAATTCAATCTCATTGGATACTCCGATGCAGATTATGTCGGATGCAAAGTAGATAGAAAGAGTACCTCTAGTACATGCCAATTTCTATGTAGATCCCTTGTTTCTTGGTCCTCCAATAAACAAAACTCCATTGCCTTATCCACGGCCGAAGCGGAGTATGTTGCAGCCGGTAGTTGTTGTGCACAACTCTTTTGGATGCGACAAACTCTAAGGGATTACGGTTACAATATGAGCCGTATTCCACTCATTTGTGATAATAAGAGTGCCATTAAAATTGCCCATAAACCCTGTTGAGCACTCTAGGACCAAACACATAGACATGCGGCATCACTTTTTGAGAGACCACTCAATGAAAGGAGACATAGTCATTTCCCTGTCAACACCAAAAAACAACTAGCCGATATATTCACCAAGCCACTTGATGAAAAATGTTTTTGCGAACTCCGAAATGAACTAAATATCCTTGATGCTCGGAATGTGGCTTGAAAACTTGCATACCTGTATGGCTTCTTCAAAATATGTTGATTGTGTTGCAAAAATCATCTCTCTCAATTGTCTCCGAAAAACTATTTAAATTGCTTGATCTTGGTGAATTAAGGTCATTGCTTGATTGTTGTATGTTTACTGATCATATTCATCAAGATTATTTGATTGTTTTGGCCCCTATTTTTCTCTATAAGAACCTTCGAATATATACGAATGGGCTAATTAAATCTGTTTTCGTGACCACGGACTAGTCTGTGGTTATTCGGACTAGTCCGCATACTGCAGACTAGTCTGCAGAGGTCGGTAGTCCGGACTAGTCCGGCCGACCATGGACTAGTCCAATTTTTCACTCCATAACCCTAGGAGTCGCCAAAACCTAATCTCCTTCACACTCACAACTCACCTCACATTCTCTCTCTTCACTCGAGAGCCCCCATGACGATTTGACGATCTTTGCATCAAATCCCTTCAAGTTTGGGTGAAAATCGGTCTCCATTGTTGGGGGTTTGAAGACCATGGACTTGTCCGCACCTCCAACTCCTCCTTCGTCAAGAATCAAAGAATCTCGTTAAATTTCCACCCAAACCCTAGAAACTTTTATTTATTCCGTTTTGGATCAAGTAGCTTAGTTCCTTTCAGCTAATACATGCTTCCTTGCTGTATTACATCTATGTTAAGCTATTTTTGCATTGAGCAACACCATTTGTCTCTTAGTTAGGTTTTGAGATGTTGAACACCAGACTAGTCTGGTCTCTGAACAGACATGTTCGGTCCCTCCGGACTAGTCTGCACATGAGCACCGGACAAGTCCGATTTTTAACTAAACTCAATCCTAAAATTCCAACTACTCAATGCATACCCTTGCCATCAAAACTCATCCATTCCTTGCATAATCTCTTTGTTAGGACAATGTCGAATGAGAACATCTCCGACTTTGAAGATGAGACGGAACAAGATTTGTTGTCACATGCTTCGGAGTCTCACGCTAACAAGAGGCAAGAGTGTGCCTCCGAGCCAGCACCTTCTCCACCTCAGGAGCGACGCAAGGTTCTAGCCAAGAAGCCTGCGTCCAAAGCCAAGGATGTAGCTGGCTCTAGCTCGGCAGCTCCTCGCCAAGCTAAAGGCAAGGGAAAGGGAATTGCCTCGGGCCCGATCGTCCCTCTCAAGATGGCAGCTTCGAGATAGGGGAACAGGGACCCCTCCGAGGAGAAGTTCAATGGCAAGGGAAGCAACACGGCTTCCAAGCTCAGAATGTTAAATTGCAATAGCAGATCAAAGAAGACAATTGATGCCATATTTTGGAGCAACTTCCACACGGATTGCTACAATTTCGTGTTCATGCAGATGAAGACTCCAGTGGTCAAGAGTCAATGGATTGACTGGAGTCACCTTGAGAGGAAGATCTGCCCTGCCTTTGATGAAGTGATACAAGTTGTGGAGAGGCATGGGCTCAAAGACTTGTTTGCTTTCAGGTGCAACTGGAACGATGAAATCATCGCTCAATTCTATGACACCTGCTACTTTGCTAGTGATGAGGAGGAGAGGGTGACTTGGATGACACATGGATCCAAGTACACTATTACCTATGATGATTTTGCAAGACTGCTTCACCTAGAAGACACCGGCAACAATGAGTTGACTATCCACAACATTTGTGTCTTGGGAAAGGATAAGATGGACTTCCTTTATGATACTAGCCTGAAGTACAACCCTCCATCGACCAAGAACATGAAGCCCTTCTTCATGGTTCTTAATAGGGTGTTGAGGAAGACAATAGCTCCAAAAGACGGAGATGCAGGAAGTGTGCAAGGGTACTTCAGGACCCTAATGAAGGTGATTAGCAAGAACCAAAAGTTTGGTGTTTTGACTACATTTGGAATGACATGGTCAACATCTCCTGCACACCGAACGGATCTTGTGGCTATGAACCATACTTGATGTTCATGATTGAGAAAGTCACAGGGATCGAGTTCGTGAAGGGTGTGGAGCACACTCCTTTGAGGCCCCAGAAGCCTCCCCAAGCCATTGTCCAATCTGCTCCATCTCTCGTGTCTAGTGAAGAGGCTCCAAGGAGCACTCGAGGAGATGCGAGGACTGCTCCCGCCACTAGAGCCCCTCCTCAAAAAGGGTCTTCCTGTGGCATTTTGAAGTACTTGGCAGCCATTTTTGGCTCATGCAAGAAGGTTGAGGTAAAGCTTCACAAGTTGAACAAGGCAAGGAAGTTGGAGATCAATCCTATTGGGTCTCCCACTATCTTGGATGACTCCGCATCTGACTTCATTGAGCTTGGACCTTTGACTCCTTTTGAGCTTGCCTATTTTGGCATTGGGGGCACTTTGAGTGGTTCCGCTCCTCCTCCTCCTCCTCCTCCACAGCCTGAAGATGAAGATGAAGATGAGGAGAGGACCAACAGCGAGGAATGAAGGCACTATATCCCTCCTCTCCTTCCTTTTTGTTGTCTTGATGCCAAAGGGGGGGGAGATTGAGGTGGAATCACTATGTGTAGCTGTAGGTTGTGAGGAGAGCTCCATTTGTGTTCCTTTTGGGGTTGTAAAACTTTAAATGCTCTATTATGATTTTGGGCTTGTGATGTGGTACAATGACTATGTCTATGCTTATGCTTTTGAAATCTGTGATGAAAGTTTGATATAATATGTGCTTATGCTCTGAAACTGACATTTATGCTTGATGTTGTTAAATATATGTCAATTATTTCTTTCTCATCACAATTATTGTTCACAGACATGTAGTTTGGCTCCCCACCATAAAGAGTTCACATATGCCTTATGTTGTCATGCTTAATTCGTTCCAAACACATATGTGCACACTTTATGAAAATTTTGTATTTTTATCATATTTTGTGAAATCTCAATTGGTTGTCATCAATCACCAAAAAGGGGGAGATTGAAAGTGCATCTAAGCATACCTTGTGGGTTCTGGTTGATTTATGACAAGCAAATGAGATCCTAACCAAATTGTTGAGATGGCCGCAGGTTTTAATGAAATTATGAAGAAAGCGCAAAAAGGAAGGAGAATGGGGATATATATGGAAAAGAGCTCAATAGCTGAATAGATTAGATCATTGTGTATGGAGTGTGTTGTAGAAACACACCCCAAGAGCTCAAGCGCAGGAAAACTCATTCACTGTACAAATTTACACAAGATCGGACTAGTCCGGTATGCCCCGGACTAGTCCGATAATCTCTCTATTCAAAATCGGACAAGTCCTCCTAGTGCGGACTAGTCTGCACAGTCTAGGTTTACATCTGATATTACCACGGACTAGTCCAATATCTTTCTGACTAAGATCAGACTAGTCCACCCCAGTGCGTACTAGTCCTCAACACTTCACAGTTTTGCACGAAATCGAACAAGTCAGATAACACCACGGACTAGTCCGATATCCTTCTGACTAAAATCAGACAAGTCCTCCAAGTGCGGACTTGTCCCCAATTCACTAAGGGTTTCACCACACTGGACTAGTCCGATATGTGTCGGACTAGTCTGAACATTTCTAGAGGCAAAAACGGACTAATCTGCCCCTGGCCGAACAAATCTGATAATTCGGTGCACTTAGGGTTTCCCACACGCCGCACACCAGACTAGTCTAGAGTCCACCACGGACTAGTCCGAACTTTGAAAACCCTAACGGTAACCCTTGGAAACCCTAGTATAAATATAGGTGCACGGCCCAACTATGACCTCTCTCGACCCCCTCCGCCGTCACACCCTCCAAGAGCCTAGAAAACACGTCTCTCCACACAATCCAACGCAAGAAAGATCAAATCCTTGAGGATTAACATTGGATCAAAGGAGAGACACGATTCTTCAAGTTTTGAGCTCTTGGGTTTGATTCTCTCGCACAATCTTGTTGTTTCAATGTAGATCTTACGAGTGTGTCTTGGTGGTGTTTTGATTTGTAATCTTGGGGAGCCCTCAACTTGTGAGAAGGCCCCTTGAACACGGTTATCTTATGCCTTTGTGATAGTGGAAGAGAATTGGCCTTTGTGGCGATTCGACGAGGTTAGGGTTGGTGAAGACCCGGTCCTTTCGTGGGCTCCTCAACGTGGATGTAGGTTGCCTCTGTGGGAATCAAACCACGGGATAAAATCTTGTGTCAATCTTGTTCTTAGTTTCTCATATCACATTCTAGGGTTTACTTGATCTTGCATATCTTACGTTAAAACCTTGAAACTAAATATTACCTTGTGCTATACTAAGTTTAATTGAAGCAATGTACTCTAGTTACATCTTAATTCCGCTGCATAGAGTACTTAGATTGAGATCATTGATCTAACTTGATTAATCCAGTCTGCACGCATCGTACTAGTCCGCACACTACCGGACTAGTCCGATTTCTTGGTATTTGATCAAGTTGCTAAGTGTTGCAGGTTCCGACTAAAATTCAAAACAGCCTATTCACCCCCCCCCCCTCTAGGCCACATTCATAAAGAGCTTGGGCGAATAAAACCTTTCTCTAGTTGCTCTTGAATCTGCTTCTTGAGCTTGGCTAACTCCTTAGGAGGCATCCTATATGGCCTCTTAGCTATAGGTGCAGTTTTATCTATTAAATCAATAACAAATTCAATGTCGCGATCAGGTGGCATACCTGGCAACTCATCTGGAAACACATACAAAAATTCGCACACCGCTGGAATCTCCTCAATTGCGGCACCGTCCATGTGTTTCAACTCCATTTGCTTCGGTTCATGTTGAGATGCTTCAAATTCTACGGTGATCCCTTCCTCATTGGTCAACTTCACTGTCTTTGTGGCACATTCAGTGACTCCATTATGCTTCGTCAACCAGTCCATACCAAGTATAATGTCCAATCCTTTAAAATCCAAGACAATGAGGTTGGCAAAGAAGTCTACCCCCCTTATTCTAAGGCTTACTTTTGGACATACTATATTTGTCCTCATCTCTCCTCTAGGAGACTTAACTAATAGAGTAAACTTCATATGAGAGATAGGCAAACTATACTTGGCAACATATTTCGATGCAATGAATGAATGCGATGCTCCAGAATCAAATAACATAGTCGTCGGGTTGGAGTTTGCGAGAAACATACCAATAACCACGTCATCCACTTGTTGAGCATCCTCCGTAGAGACATGGTTCACGTTCCCACGAGCAAAATTATGCTGTCTACAATTCCCTTGCGGCTGTCCTCCATTGGGTCTTGGGTTTTGTCTTTGAGCATTGCTTCCTAGACCAAGGCCTTATTTAGGGCATTGAATTGCAAAGTGTTATGCTTCTCCACATGTATAGCACTTCCTAACTGCACCAGAATTATTGGGACGAACTTGATTTTGAACATTTGCACCAGGAAGATTGCCATGAGGTGCAAAAGGCATTGGATGCCTAGGTGCTTGCATGACAGGGCGTTACTGCACAAACTGAGCTGGGCGCGGTGCATATCTAGGGCGCTATACAGGAGCAGGAGAGCTGTAATAAGGTGCATTAGATTACGCAAAGTGAGGGCGCACATTACTTCCTTGTTGCTATCCTTGATATGGCGCCTTCCTATTGGTGTCTTGCTCCATCTCATGGACTTTGTTCTCAACCACAATTGCTTTGTCCACTAGCTTCTGGAAGTTTGCATAATCACAATTCAGCAATTGCACTTGGATTTCATTGTTCAAGTCCCTCATGAACAAGTATTGCTTCCGGCTATCCCAGTTCACATCCTCAGGAGCATATCTTGAGAGTTGAGTGAATTTATTGAGGTATTCACCCACACACGATCTTCCTAGCCTGAAGTTATCAATCTCTTTCCTCTTCAAGATCATAACTCCTTTCGGCACATAATGAGAATGGAAGCTCTCCTTGAAGTCTGCCCTAGTAATCCTCTCTTGATTTTCATGGGCGTTGCATAGCGAATCCCACCAATCGGCAGCTTCTCCAACAAGTTGTTGAGATGCGAATAGCACCTTCGCCCGGTCACTGCATTGGACTATAGCGAGCTTCTTCTCCACAGACTTGAGCCAATCATCGGTGTCCATAGGGTCAGCAACTTGAGCAAAGGTCGGTGGACTGGTCCTTATGAACTCCCCCAACCGTTTATGAGGAGGCGGGGGTGGCGGTGGAGGCCTGTGGGGCTGATTGTTGTTGTTGTCAGCCTACAGCTGTCCCATAGTCTGTATCATGGTCCGCATGAGCTAGTTTTGCATAGCCAATAGTTGCTCAAGGTTGATAGCTCCCTGGACAAGTCCTTGTCCATTGTTGTTCAGAGGTGCTCCATTGTTCTCCTCCTCATCATTGCCATCCTTTTAGTTGCGAGTCCTCACCATCTGAAGAAAAGCAAGAGGAAAGAATTTAGAAACGTCCCCAACTATATGCATCAAGGGATATGAAACTAAACAACTACCTATATTAGACTATGTGGACATGGCAATGCTAAAGCATCCCAAAATCCTCTACTAAGCACACAAGCAACAATACAAAGAAAATGGCACACCAAGCAAAAACACATCGATTCCTAAGTGTTCCTATGTGCTCTAAAGTGTCCATTCTATCTAGGTTGTGTCCTACGTTCAACCTGTGGCTCTGATACCAATTTGTGACACCCGATTTTGAAAATGAACCAAGTGAATGCATATGTGTGCCCAGGACGTTCAACACACATACACGAGTGCATTCACAAAAGGATATACAGAAAATTACCACAGAACAAGATTAATTAACCACTTTTATGACACAATTCATATTATCCTCAAGTACAAGCTCTAAGGAATATTAATGACAAGTTTGAACTAATGCAGCGAAAATAAACTAACAAAAGCAACTATGCAGCTAAGGAAATAGGGTAGCGCGACTCCAAGCAACACCACAGGGAAAGCTGACAGTAGACACGGCCAAGAACTCCGCATTATCATCGTTATACTCTCAATCCTAATCTTCAACTATTGGTGGGGGAATTGCAAGGGTGATTACATATTGTACTCAACAAGTGTGGAAAGTATGGCATGTAGCTGATACAGATGACGAATATAATAAAGGCTAAGTGATGAAAAGTACATTAAAACATTTAAAGAGCAATATATTATATGTATGTGAAGTAAACCCATCATAAACCATAATTATTAACATAGTACCAGCCCATATTCCATATTCATCACCCTATACCAGATTTCACCATGTCCAATACCATAATTCAATCCATAACCAGCCATGACCATGTTACCAATCATAACCATTTCCAAACCATCGCAAATCCCAAGTTTCCATCTAATCATGTGAGGGTCCAGGTTGCTTATAACCGGGAGCACGGCTATCATGATAGTTTTAAGACACTCTGCAGAGGTTGTACCACTTTACCCACGAGTTTGTGATTTCATCACCTTTTGATGACTATGGAATCTCAATTATGTTGTCTCACACTTCCTTAGGTGTGTGGCCAAGAGATCGCAAAATAGCCTTTACAAAGGGACTACTAGCATGTACGGACCCACTGAGGTTTCACTAGTGGTGATGTCTCCAACTGAGCACATCTTCAACCAAGGGCTCCCTCTTGTGCCGTTCGGATCTCGGGGAGTCTTGCCAACCATATCCAAATCCAATCCGACTCCTCTTCTCCGGTGTGCCACGTGATCCATGCAATACTAGCAATATCCTAATTAATCAGTTACGCCTCACCCATACTTGGCCTCGTGGTGGCACTGTAAGTCCTGGATGGTCGCTCCACGAACTGGTTCTTAGATCTAAAGCAAGCAGAACCACCATAGCATCCAACCCAAACCACATACCATGCTTGCTTAGATCACCCATTATAATGTCATATTAACCAGTTCATATTAACCATAATCTCATTAATGCATAACTAAATGGTATAGTTGTTCTCCCTTCCCAATTAATTAAGCAAAGCAGAGGTAAAAAGCCCTTCCCGACTCTCTACCATGAATTCCAGGTGACAAGGGTGGTCAAACAAAACTAGTAAACTCCTATCATAGGGATTCCCATCAAATTGACACAAGCATGCAGTTTTACAAACAAAACATTTATTTTAGAAACAGGATCAATATGTTCAAGGACACTGGCCTTGCTCTTGGGCTTGATTGGGATCAAAGACTTCAAACTCCTGGTGTTGAAGGTCCTCCGCAGCACTCTCTAGTGCAAATCCATCTAAACCGCGCAAATAACATACAAGATAAGAAACACAATCAATAAGTGCACATATATTTCTCAATATGTCATGATATGCATGATTAATGCAAATGCAAAGCAAAACTAGTTCATGAGTTGCTAATGATGTTTACTAACTAGTTCTAATAGTTTTTAACAAGTTTGAACAAGTTTGGAATTGATTCGAACCAGTTTAGATTTAATTCAATAGGAAACAAATCGCAAAATTGGACTAGTCCGCTGCAGGGCCGGACTAGTCTGCCCTTCGCAGAAACAGCGAACTAGGGTTTTCTAGATCGTCGTGAATTTGGAGAAACGGGGTTGAATTCATATGATAAAGAGGAAGTAGAAGGTGTACCAGGTGTTTAGAACTCCAATGAATCAAGGGTTTTTGAGGCAACACTTGGATCTTGACGATCTAGGGTTGATGAAGAAAACTTGATGGTGAATTGGTGATGAAGAACGAAAACTTGATCGAGATCTTGGCCTCTTGATCCTCTTTCATTTTATCCTCTTTTTCTTCTTGTTCGGGATCTCCTTCCCCTCCTTGATGGCAGCTACCCATGAACTAGGGTTTGTGTTCTTTCAATTGAGGCAAAAGGATATAAAGTCAAGGGGTGGGGTTGTTTATATAGAGGTGGACGGCTAGGGTTTGATGGATTTCGAGTTTGAGGAGGGTGGAGGCCGGTGTGGGGTCCCACATGGGCTCCAAAAGAGTTAGACACGACATCCTTAGGCCCACTTAGGGTAGAACCCAAAAACACGTCGTGGAATAAAATATCAACTCACAATCGCGATTTATCGGACCACTCTGAAAAGGGCCGGACTAGTCCGAAGATTTACAGAGGCGAGAATGGACAAGTCTGGACTATATCGGACAAGTCTGAACTTGGTCAGAGGAAAATCAGACAAGTCCGACTTTAGTCAGAGGGAAAACAGACAAGTCCACTGGACATTGACAAGTCCAGGGACTTAGCAAAATTTCTAAGGAATTGGGATACCGAACTAGTCCGCTATGGACCGAACAAGTTTGAAACTATCCAGAGGCAAAAATCAAAATAGTCCACGCTAAAACAGACATGTCCGAGCGAGGTCAGAGAGAAATCGGACTAGTCCGCACCAATAATGGACTAGTTCGCACTTCCCAGAATTCTTAAGTGTGGTTTTGCTCTAAGTTCATTTTAAACTTGTTCCTTGTTATGTTGCTTAATGTTTGACATGTATATGAACTTATGCAATGCATGATAGATGAAAATGAGGGTTTTACACTTCTCCTGCTCGGGTGAGTAACCAAGCGCGACACCATCTTCGTAGATCGTGAAGTAGTCGCTGTATTTGTGAGGGGTAGATTCCGCTGACCCGAAGCCCAAGGCGGCTAGCCTTTTCCTTTTGCCACCGGGGGAGCCGATCTTTCCCTTGAGGAAACGTAAGAGTAGGATGCATTCCTTCATCACATGATTTGTCGGATAGGTGTGATGAGTAAAGGGTTCCTTGAGCATCTTATCAAAGTGGCTGCCTAATTGTTTTGCCGGTCTCTCACCTTTGCGTTGGTCGGTGATCGCGGCTGCGTTGGAGGTTAGGGTTTGTGTGCTGCCCTAGTTGGGGCCGACCTTCTGTCCCCTCTTCTTCCGACGAGCTGTCGGGCCAGTCCCGGTCCTGGGTCTATCGGGTCTTGGTTTTGACATGTTGGTGTGGCCCCCACTTGTCCCTTCGTTCGGGGGGGGGGGGGGGGGGTGCTCGGGACGTGACATCGAACAGTTCTTTCACGCACCTCGACTTGGCGCGGGCGAGCTTGGATGTTGGGGTCTCACGCGTCACCCTTGAGAGGAATGCTCTAACATCATCAACGTCGATGGCATCAAGGAACTTGCTGCACTTCTCAGAAAAGCAATGTATGTACCTGCGGAGATTTTCGTCATGCGTTTGTCGGCACTCTTCGATCTTCCTGAGGATGTCAGTGCATTCGCACATCTCGTAGAGGTCACTGTTGCCAGGGGTAGTCCTAAGACTAGCCTCGCTCCCTGTGGGATGGGATGTGGTCCCCTCCGTCATTGTAGTCGTAGTCCTAAAAGTGTCCCGACTGCTCGGAGGGAAGCCACAAGACACCTTCCAAGCAATCTTCCGGACGATGAGGGTCAGGTGAAGATCGAAAATCACTCCCCGCGCCTGGGTCGGAGGAGACGAGCAGATGGACGACCCGGTCCCATTGGCGACTCTCATTTGTGTCGAGGCATCATTCCCCGGTCATCGACGATAGTCGCTGGTAGTGCTTTTTTCAGCACTTGTCCGCGTATTCGCATACGGCGAGGTCTGTCGGGGAATGGGGATCCCGATGGGTTAGATCAAACCTGATTTTGGCCAGTACGGGCATGGCACACCATGGGGAGGTTGCTGGCATAGTGCTCTAGATTATCCACTTGAAGCGTGGGGCATCAGCGGTACCAGTGGTGGTGCCGATCCAAAAGGAGCGTGCGTGAAGGCACGCCACGTCTGGATCGGTGTGGTGATGAAACCGGGTTCGGAGTGCAGTCTCGCCCGATTTTGGCCGTGTCTGCTCGGAATCGAGCATGAAAGGCCCTAGCTGGAAGTTGTTATTGGAGATGGGACCGCGTGCAGGTTCCTTTCAAAATTCCTTGCATTGCGTCTCCTATTATGGAGACACGATCCATGAGTGTGCTCATACGCCTATGTGGGCATGCGTCGTGTTCTGGCCTACCCGCTCGAAGTGTGCGGCATCGGCGATGCTAGTGGTCACGCTGGTCCAGGAGGAACGCACATGAGGGTGCACCGTGTCTGGATCGGCGTGATGGTGGAACTTGGTCCAGAATGCGATCTCGCCCAGTTTTGGGTGTGCCTGCTCGAAATCGAGTGCGGCGCACCCTCGTTGGAAGTGGTTATTTGGGGACAAAACCACGTGCAGGTTCCTTTCCAAGTTCATAGTGTTGCGTCTCCTACTGCACGGACGCGGGCTGTGAGAGTGTTCATATGCCACCGCAAGTGTTCGCGAAGCATCGTTTCCAGCAAAAATGATCGCTTATCATGATGCCAGAGTCGGAGCTGATATAGCGGCCGACTGTATCCTGTAGTATCCCGAGAAGATACAGTGACGCGTCGTCATCCATTCCTTTGGAGGGCGCTTTCCGGGCGTCGACGATGATGCCGATGTTGTTGAGCCCTCAGGGGCCACCGGCGATGCTCCACAGTGTCGATGAAGACATACGAAGCTGATGAGAACGTGCAATAGTTTTCCCCTACCTAGCGCGCCAACTGTCGGTGTGTCGCAAACCTACTAGTACATTTTGATTGAATCAAGTTCGTCTTCGTATGGCTAGCTGCAAAGAACAAGAGATTTATCTTGGTTTGGGAAAAAAGGGTCCTACATCCAAGGGGAGTCTTCTTGATCTTTCTTAGCTCAAAAGACGAGAGAACAGATTACAGACGGGCTTGACCCGAGTATATGAACTCTAAGAAAGTAAGAACAACCATAAAAATAATGCGTAAACATAAAAGCCCACGGGCATATGAAAGTAAAGCACGAACACAAGTGCGTCAAAGGAAAAGGGTGCAAGAGTACCAAAGGGAAAAGTGTGTAAGTAAATGTGTAAGGTAATGGGGAAAATAAAATGCATATAGTCACCGCGAATACAGAGTAAATTAGTCCCCCACACTGAAGGCCTTAGGAGTCCTTTTATAGGGGGCAAGGCGGCCCTATCTATCTCACATTCCTCATAGTGGAGTCGGTTTTACAGTGTTCATTCTATGTATCCAGTCATGGCTTTTTTGTGGTCTCTAAGCTACCATCTTGTGGGTAAAGTTACCATCCCTATGACGATGGATGGGATGGATGCTAGGCTTACCCTGCAATGGGTCACCTGCCAAAGATACCGTGTCCACCGTTCGTCATAAGTGCCCCCAGCTGCTCGCCTCTCCAGGGCTCGAGCACTGGAGGAATCGTCCGCCTGACCTCTCAGTCCGGACTTGGGCGGGCTAAATAGCCCGACCTCGCATGGTCATGGCATTGGTGGCGGGCCCCTCCTCGAACGGAGGGTAGCTTCAGTTTGTAGCCGCGTAGTGGTCACCGTTGACGGTCTTTATATACCAATTTCGACCATCAATATAACTTAATTATGTGAGGGAATGAATATTTCTTACACACATCATAGTTAGAAATAACCTACTTCCACTTGTACTTGGAGAAAACTGTGCATGCAGGTATTTTATACATAATTGAGGTGAAACAAAAGGATGGATCCTAAAGAATATCTTCCCAGCCAATATGACACTAACATGTGGCAACACATCAATCAAGTGGCCCACTTACAGGAGTATTCGAGGAGATCCAACGGTGTAGCGCCCAGAAATAGTGATGGGACCCACCTGTCGGCCACCTGGAGAAAGCACAATCTGTTTGGAGGGTTTATCGAGTCGGTCGAACAGGTGGTTCGGCCGACCTGGTAGCTCCTCCAAACCCGGTTAGCTTCCACGTGTTGGCTCCTCCTGGCATCCTGAAGTCGTTGATGACTGATTCGCGCACTTTTGGTGGTGGGAACCGGCTCTTCTCCGGCTATAAATAGGACCCCTCACTTCAACACACACCACTTGAGCATCATTCTATTGTATACACTAGTTCTCCTAGTTTCTTAGTGGAGGTTAGGCTGTAGAGAGGAGCCTCTAGTCCCAAGTCCAAATTGGGAAAGGTGTGGCTCATGTATCTTTTCTTGTATTTGTGACTTTATGCATTATAAATATATTATCTTTAGTCTTATTTTATTCATATACTTGGATGAAGTGTTTCTTGTTTGATTGTGGATTCTATTTATGTGGTAGGAGTTGTCTTTATGATTATGTCATAATGATCACAACTTATCATCATAAACGCTACAAACCCCCACTACAGTCTAATTAGTTATGATATGATCATGTTCATATGAATAATTATGCTATGTCTCAACATTGGTTCAATGATGTTTAGGTTAGTCATTGCCTTATAGAGGTACTTGTACTCAAGTCTCTAAGGTATTTACTTAACATGTAAGTGTGGTGCTTAGATAGTTAAGTAGCGTTGGATGTCTTGTAGACACGCGAATTGAAGAGGTGGGCAGTAGATGGTGACAGCCCTATTTGTCCTTTGTAATCCTCCACGTTCGGCTATGCCACAGGCTCTTGGCAGGAGTCGTCCTAGTATTCCTAGGGGTAAACCTGTGCCGATGTGTTGAACAACTTAGCATAAGGATTCACCATTAACATGCTCATTAGTACCTAACCTAGGATATGTATATGTATACTAGAAGCATTGTAGGAACAACTCCCCAACTCTTAGTCTAATCTCCATTAGGACCCATCTACCCTCTACCATAGATTACTTAGGTGTGTGTCACACCACCCATTTTATCAACTTACCCTTGTCTTGATAATTGATTAGTATCCCATAGCTTCATCATAAGAGTAATGTTTGCTTGACTCCATTGCCTTCATTTGGGATAAATACGATGGCCTTGGGAATACTCATCGGTGAAATGCTACAACGGTATCTTCCGTGCGCTTGCGAACCTCATCTCTTACTATAGATGATTTGTGGTGTTAAGAACCGTCAACAAACATTTCTGGCACCGTTGCCGGGGAAGGCAAAGGAAGTAAAGGATAGCTATCACTTGTGATTATGTTATAAGTACTAACAGTTACTAAATAGGATTACCCTTGTTGGTTTTCTCCTTTCGTGTCAAAACAGGGTAGTGTTGGCTAACCCATTTCATGGGATGGCCAATGATGATGCCGGTGCTCAGGTGCAAGATGATGCAAGGTGTACCTCAACAAATTTCCGTTGGGCAACACCATTGCCTTTCGCAGAAGAATTTCACCTTCCAGTAGAAGTCAGAGTCATCCATCCCCAAGCTTGGGGAAGGCTCCAAGAGTTTTTCTCGGTTTACCTTCATCATAGGGTGGATAGTTGGCTTTTCATCCAACACTAATATCATGGGTTGGTTCCACCAATCCATGACCACATTCATGCTGGAGCTGAAGGAGCCTTGTTCTCATTCATCGTGAATGAGAATATGGTCTTCACTCAAGGGGTGGATTGAAGAGTGCTTTAGTTCCTTTAAGTCTGGCATGCACACCACTTAACAAGTTGGACATGCTAGTTATGGAAATACACCTCCCATTGAGTAACATGAAGATCAAGCCAATGGAGAAGTGTTTGGATGATCCAAGCCATGGATATTCAGATGATTTGTGGGAATCTGTGACGCCCGGTTCTGAAAATGAACCAAGCTAACGCATATGTGTGCCCAGGATGTTCATCACACATACACGAGTGCAATCACAAAAGAGTATACAGAAAATTACCACAAGATAAGATTAGTTAACCATATTTTATTACACAAACCATATTATCCTCGAATACAAGCTCTAATAAATATTAATGACAAGTTCAACTAATGCAGCGGAAATAAACTAATTAAGCAAACTAAGCAGCATAAGCGACAGGGTATATACGCGCATCTCCAATCAACACCACAGGCAAAGCTGACGGTAGACACGGCCTAGAACTCCGCATTATCACCATTAAACTCCCAATCCTGACCTGCAACTGTTGGGGTGGGGGATTGCAAGAGTGAGTACATGTCGTACTCAGCAAGTGTGGAAAGTATGACATGTGGCTTATTCAAATGTCGACAATAATAATGGTAAAGTGTTGAAAAGTACATTAAAACATTTGAAAAGCAATATATGTATTATGTGTATGTAACCCAACATTAACCATGTAACCATAATAATACCAGTCCATAGATCACCGTTACCAATAACCATAATCAATGTCATAAACCATAATTCCATCCATAACCATAATCATAATCATAATATCAACCATAACCATTACCAAACCATAACCATTACCAAACCATAACCATCCCAAATTCCAATTTCCCTCTAATCATGGAAGTTGTCCAGGTGCTCATAACCGAGAGCACGGCTATCATGATAGTTTTAGTTAACACTCTGCAGAGTTTGTACCTCTTTACCCACGTGTCCGTGATTTCATCACCCTTCGGCGACTAAGAACCTCCCTTATGCCCATGACCCGTCGGTCACATTACACACTTCCGTTGGTGTGTGGCCAAGAGATCACAAAATAGCCTTTACAAAGGGATTACTAGCCTATTTAGACCCCACTGAGGTTTCACCGGTGGCGATGTCTCCCGCAGAGCACATCTTCAACCAAGGGCCCCCTCTTGAGCCATTCGGATCCCAGGGTAGTCCCACCAATCATCAACAAACCCAATCCGACTACCCCTTCCCCGAGCATCCACAATGGTCCAAACAGCACTAGCAAAGCCCTAATTAATTAGCTACGCCGCACCCATACTTGGCCTCGTGGTGGCACTGTAGTCCTGGCTTATTCTCGCATGAACCGGTCCTTAGATCTAAAGCAAGCAAACCACCATAACATCCAACCCATCCACATACCAGGCTTGCTTAGATCATCCATCGTATTGACCAATTCACATTAACCAGAATATCATTCATACATAATTAAATGTGTAGTGTTGGTTTCTCCATCCCAATTAATTAAGCGAAGCAAAAAGGTAAAAACCCTTCTCGACTCTCTACCATAAATTCCAGGTGACGAGGGTGGTCGAAAAAAACTAGTAAACTTCCTACCATAGGATTCCCATCAAATTGACACAGCATGCAGTTTTGCAAACAAAACATTTATTTTAAAACAGGATCAATATGCTTCAAGGACACTTGCCTTGCTCTTGCTGTTGATTAGGGTCAAAGCCTTCAAACTCTTGATGTTGTAGATCCTCCGCGGCACTCTCTAGCGCAAATCCGTCTAATCCACACAATAAACATACAAAACAAGAAACACAATCAAAGAGTGCACAAATATTACTCAATATGACATGACATGCATGATTGATGCAAATGCAAGGTAGAACTTGTTACTTGATTTCTTTTAATGATAACTAACTAGTTCTAATAGCTTTTAACAAGTTTATACAGGTTTGGAGTTGATTAGATCAAATTTTAGAATTAATTCAACACAATTTAACCAGAAAGATCGGACTAGTCCGCTAGGGATCGGACAAGTCCGCACATGACGAGATCAGCAGATTAGGGTTTTCTAGATCGATGTAAATTCGGAGATTAGGGGTTGAATTCACGTAAGGAAAAGAGAATAGAAGGTATACCAGGTGTTTAGAACTCCAATGAACCAAGAAACTTGGAGGTAACACTTGGATCTTGATGATCTAGGGTTGGTGATGAACTTGGAGATGAATTGGTGGTGAAGGACGAAACTTGGTGGAGATCTTGATCCTCCTTTGTTTCCTCCTCTTCTTCTTCTTGTTTGGGATCTTCTCCTCCCTCCTTGATGGTGGCTCCCCACGAACTAGGGTTTGGGTGGGTGGAAAAGTGGCAAATAGATGTCAACCCAAGGGGTGGGGTTGTTTATATAGACGTGGAGGCTAGGGTTAGATGGATTTCGAGTTTAGGATGAGTAGAGGCCAGTTTAGAGTCTCACATGGGCTCTAAAAGAGTTGGAAACGACGTCCCTAGGCCCACTTGATGTGAAACCCAAGAACAAGTCGTAAAACAAAAGGTCAATCTCGGAGTCACGAAATATCGGACAAGTCCGGACAGGACCGGACTAGTCCGAAGTCGTCCAGAGAGAAAATCGGACAAGTCTGGCCAAAAATCGGACAAGTCCGATCTTAGTCAGAAAGGAAAACGGACAAGTCCGCTGGAACACCGGACTAGTCCGGAAAAGTCTAGGGACTTAGCAAATTTTCAAGGATTCATGGAATATCGGACTAGTCCGCACAAAATCGGACAAGTCCGTTTTTAGTCAGAGAGAAATCGGACTAGTCCTCAGTAAAATCGGACTAGTCCGCACTTTCCTGCGTTTTAAGTGCGGTTTTGCTCCAAATCAATTTTAACTTGTTCCTCTTGTTATGGGCTAATGTTAAACATGTATATGAGTGCATGTAGGGCATGATGCATGAAAATGAGGGTGTTACAAACCTACCCCCCTTAAAATGAATCTCGCCCTCGAGATTCGACGCGGAAGAGAAGAGATAGGGAAAGTCCTTCTTGATATCATCCTCTAGCTCCCAAGTTGCTTCTTTTTCTGTGTGGTGCTTCCATTGAACCTTACACCATCTAATAACCTTGTTCCTTGTGACTCTCTCCTTGGTTTCCAAGATTTTGACCGGTTGCTCGGCATACGTCAAATCTTCCTCTAGTTCCAATTCTTCCATTGGCACTTGTTCTTCCGGTACTCTCAAACACTTCTTGAGTTTAGAAACATGAAACACATCATGTACGTCTGAAAGATGAGCTGGCATCTCCAACTTATATGCTACTTCTCCTCTTTTGTCCAAAATCTTGAATGGTCCAATATAACGAGGTGCGAGCTTGCCTCTTATGTTAAACCTCTTATGACCTCTCATTGGTGACACCTTGAGGTAAACAAAATCTCCTATTTCAAAGGCTAATTTCCTTCTCCTATTATCCGCATAGCCTTTTTGCCTTGATTGGGCAGCCCTCAAGTTTCCACGAATTATTTGGACTTGCTTTTCGGCTTCTTGCAACACGTCCGGACCAAATACTTGAGTTTCTCCTGCCTCATTCCAGAATAAAGGTGTCCTACACTTCCTCCCATAAAGCGCTTCATATGGTGACATTTTCAAGCTTGCTTGGTAACTATTGTTGTATGAAAATTCTGCATATGGCAAACTTCTGTCCCAACTTTTCCCATGCTTTAAAGCACAAGCTCTTAACATGTCCTCCAAAATCTGATTGGTCCTCTCAGTTTGTCCATCCGTTTGAGGATGATATGCTGAACTAAAATTCAACCTCGTTCCCAAAGCTTCATGCAATTTTTGCCAAAATCTGGAGGTAAATTGAGAACCTCTATCCGAGACTATCTTCTTAGGGACTCCATGTCGACACACAATATGCTCCATGTATATTTCGGCCAATCGTGCAGTTGTATACTTGGTTTTCACAGGGACAAAATGAGCTGACTTGGTTAAGCGATCCACAATTACCCAAATTGAGTCATACCCGGACTGAGTACGTGGTAACCCAACTATGAAGTCCATTCCAATTTCTTCCCACTTCCATTCTGGAATCTTCAACGGTTGCAATAATCCGGCTGGCCTTTGATGTTCCGCCTTGACTCGTTGGCACACATCACACAGTGCTACGTATTCAGCTATGTCCTTCTTCATGCTATTCCACCAATAGCAAGTCTTTAAGTCTTTGTACATCTTCGTACAACCAGGGTGAATTGAGTATGGCGAGTCATGTGCCTCCTTTAATATTGTTTCTCGAATATGATTTACATTAGGCACAACAATTCTCTTTCCAAGCCATAAGGTACCATGTTCGTCTTCATCAAATCTGAATTCTCTCCCTTCTTCGATTCTTTCCTTGATTTCCTTGATCTCCTCATCTGTGGTATGTGCTTCTCGAATTTCTTGCTCCAAGGTCGGATTTAACTCCATCATCTCCATCTCATTTACAAACCCGAGGTTCAACCGTTCAAACTCCTTACATAACTCGAATGGTAACTCTCGAACCGTGAGTTGATGACTTACTCCTTTTATACTCAAAGCATCGGCCACTACGTTGGCTTTTCCCGGATGATAGTTGATCCCCACATCATAATCTTTGATGAGCTCTAACCATCTTTGTTGCCTCAAGTTCAAATCCGTTTGTGTGAAAATATACTTCAAACTCTTATGATCCGTGTAAATTTCACACCTATGTCCAAGAATATAGTGTCTCCAAATCTTCAATGCATGTACCACGGCCGCGAGTTCCAAATCGTGCGTGGGGTAATTCTGCTCATGTTTCTTCAATTGTCTTGACGCATAGGCGACCACTTGACCTTCTTGCATCAATACACATCCAAGCCCCTGTCTTGATGCATCGCAATATATGTCAAAACTCTTGCTTACGTCCGGTAATACTAACACCGGCGCGGTTGTCAACCTTTTCTTTAACTCCTCAAAGCTATCCTGACAAGCTTGAGTCCATCGGAATGTCTTCCCTTTCATGAGTAATTCGGTCATAGGCTTGGCTATTTTGGAGAAATCCTTGATGAATCGGCGGTAATATCCAGCCATTTCAAGGAAACTCCGGATTTCCTTGACATTCTGCGGTGGTTCCCACTTCAACACATCCCTCACTTTACCGGGGTCAACCGATACTCCTCCTCCGGAAATAATATGGCCTAAGAAGGAAACTTCCCGTAACCAGAATTGACATTTACTGAACTTGGCGTATAATTGATGCTCCCTCAATTTCTGCAGCGTAAGCCTCAAGTGTTCCTCATGTTCCTTCTCATCCTTCGAGTAGATCATAATATCATCAATAAACACCACAACGAACTTATCTAAGTACTCCATGAAGACTTTATTCATGAGGTACATAAAGTAGGCAGGCGCATTTGTCAATCCAAAAGACATCACGGTGTACTCATAAGATCCATACCGTGTCCTAAAAGCTGTCTTGGGTATGTCCGATGGTCTAATCTTCATTTGAAAGTATCCCGACCTCAAGTCAATCTTAGAGAACACATAGGCACCCTTCATCTGATCAAACAAGTCTTCTATGCAGGGCAAGGTGTACTTGTTCTTGATTGTTACCTCGTTGAGAGCTCGGTAATCCACGCACATCCTTTGGGATCCGTCCTTCTTGTCCACAAATAGAACGGGCGCTCCCCAAGGTGAAGAGCTAGGGCGAATAAAACCCTTCTCTAATTGCTCTTGAATTTGTTTCTTGAGCTCCGCTAATTCCATAGGAGGCATCCTATACGGCCTCTTAGCTATAGGTGCAGTTCTAGGTATTAAATCAATAACAAACTCAATGTCTCGATCGGGTGGCATACCTGGCAACTCATCCGGAAACACATCCAAAAATTCACATACAACCGGAATCTCCTCAATTGCGGCACCGTCTATATGATTCAATTCCAATTGCTTCGGTGCGGTTTGAGATGCTTCAAATTCTACAGTTATCCCTTCCTCATTGGTCAACTTCACTGTCTTTGTGGCACATTCAATAACCCCATTGTGCTTCCTCAACCAGTCCATACCAAGTATAATATCCAACCCTTGAGAATCTAAAACAATGAGGTTGGCGGAGAAGTCTACCCCCCTTATTCTAAGGCTTACTTTTGGACACACTATATTTGCCCTCATCTCTCCTCCAGGAGACTTAACCAGCAGAGTAAACATCATATGAGAGATAGGCAAACTATACTTGGCAACATACTTCGATGCAATGAATGAATGTGATGCTCCAGAATCAAATAACATAGTCGCGGGGTTGGAGTTGGCGAGAAACATACCAATGACCACGTCATCCGCTTGTTGAGCATCCTCCGTAGAGACATGGTTCACGTTGCCACGAGCAAAATTTTGTTGTCCACGGCTTCCTTGTGGATGTCCTCCATTAGGTCTTGGGTTTTGCCTCGGCGCATTGCTTCCTTGACCAAGGCCTGACTTAGGACATTGATTCGCATAGTGTCCAACTTCTCCACAAGTATAACACTTCTTAATTCCACCAGAATTATTGGGACGAGCTTGGTTTTGAACATTGGCTCCAGGAAAATCAGCACGAGGTGCATAAGGCATCGGAGGCCTAGGTGCTTGTATGACAGGGCGCTGCTGCACAAACTGAGTTGGGCGCGGTGCATAACCAGGGCGCTGAGCAGGAATAGAGGAGCTGTAATGAGGCGCATTGGGCGGCGCAAAGCGAGGGCGCACATTACTTCCTTGTTGATGTCCTTGATATGGCGCCTTCCTCTTGATTTCTTGCTCCATCTCACGGATCTTGTTCTCAACCACAATTGCTTTGTCCACAAGCTTCTGAAAATTGACATAATCACAGTTGAGCAATTGCACTTGGATCGTATTGTTCAATCCCCTCATGAACAAGTATTGCTTCCGGCTGTCCCGGCTAACATCCTCAGGCGCATACCTTGAGAGTTGAGTGAATTTATTGAGATATTCACTCACGCTTGATCTTCCTTGCCTTAAATTCTCAAATTCTTGCCTCTTCAAGATCATAACACCCTCGGGCACATAATGAGAACGGAAATTCTCCTTGAATTCGGCCCAAGTTATTCTCTCTTGATTCTCATGAGCACTGCAATAAGAATCCCACCAATCTGCAGCTGCTCCAACGAGTTGATGAGAAGCAAATAGCACCTTCTCCCGGTCACTGCATTGGACAATGGCTAGCTTCTTCTCCACGGACTTGAGCCAATCATCCGCATCCATAGGGTCTACGGCTTGAGCAAAGGTTGGCGGCCTAGTCCTCATAAACTCTCCCAACCGGTTATGAGGAGGTGGGGGTGGCGGTGGAGGCATGTGGGGCTGATTGTTGATATTGTCAGCCTGCAGCTGTCCCATAGTCTGTATCATGGTCTGCATGAGCTGGTTTTGCATGGCCAATAGATGATCGATGTTGATAGCTCCTTGAGTAGATCTTTGCCCATTGTTGTTCTGAGGTACTCCATTGTTCTCCTCTTCATCATTGCCATCCCTCTGGTTGCGAGTCCTCACCATCTGAAGAAAAGCAGTAGGTAAGAATTAGAAAACGTCCCCAACTATATGCATCAAGGGATATGAAACTAAACAACTAGCTGCACTAGCCTAGGTGGACATGGCAATGCTAAAGCATCCCAAAATCCTCTATTAAGCACACAAGCAAACAATATATAGCAAACAGCACTCCAAGCAAAAACACATCGATTCCTGAGTGCTCCTATGTGCTCTAAAGTGTCCATTCTATCTAGGTTGCATCCTACGGTCAAACCTGTGGCTCTGATACCAATCTGTGACGCCCGGTTCTGAAAATGAACCAAGCTAACGCATATGTGTGCCCAGGATGTTCATCACACATACACGAGTGCAATCACAAAAGAGTATACAGAAAATTACCACAAGATAAGATTAGTTAACCATATTTTATTACACAAACCATATTATCCTCGAATACAAGCTCTAATAAATATTAATGACAAGTTCAACTAATGCAGCGGAAATAAACTAATTAAGCAAACTAAGCAGCATAAGCGACAGGGTATATACGCGCAGCTCCAATCAACACCACAGGCAAAGCTGACGGTAGACACGGCCTAGAACTCCGCATTATCGCCATTAAACTCCCAATCCTGACCAGCAACTGTTGGGGTGGGGGATTGCAAGAGTGAGTACATGTCGTACTCAGCAAGTGTGGAAAGTATGACATGTGGCTTATTCAAATGTCGACAATAATAATGGTAAAGTGCTGAAAAGTACATTAAAACATTTGAAAAGCAATATATGTATTATGTGTATGTAACCCAACATTAACCATGTAACCATAATAATACCAGTCCATAGATCACCGTTACCAATAACCATAATCAATGTCATAAACCATAATTCCATCCATAACCATAATCATAATCATAATATCAACCATAACCATTACCAAACCATAACCATTACCAAACCATAACCATCCCAAATTCCAATTTCCCTCTAATCATGGAAGTTGTCCAGGTGCTCGTAACCGGGAGCACGGCTATCATGATAGTTTTAGTTAACACTCTGCAGAGTTTGTACCTCTTTACCCACGTGTCCGTGATTTCATCACCCTTCGGCGACTAAGAACCTCCCTTATGCCCATGACCCGTCGGTCACATTACACACTTCCGTTGGTGTGTGGCCAAGAGATCACAAAATAGCCTTTACAAAGGGATTACTAGCCTATTTAGACCCCACTGAGGTTTCACCGGTGGCGATGTCTCCCGCAGAGCACATCTTCAACCAAGGGCCTCCTCTTGAGCCATTCGGATTCCAGGGTAGTCCCACCAATCATCAACAAACCCAATCCGACTACCCCTTCCCCGAGCATCCACAATGGTCCAAACAGCACTAGCAAAGCCCTAATTAATTAGCTACGCCGCACCCATACTTGGCCTCGTGGTGGCACTGTAGTCCTGGCTTATTCTCGCATAAACCGGTCCTTAGATCTAAAGCAAGCAAACCACCATAACATCCAACCCATCCACATACCAGGCTTGCTTAGATCATCCATCGTATTGACCAATTCACATTAACCAGAATATCATTCATACATAATTAAATGTGTAGTGTTGGTTTCTCCATCCCAATTAATTAAGCGAAGCAAAAAGGTAAAAACCCTTCTCGACTCTCTACCATAAATTCCAGGTGACGAGGGTGGTCGAACAAAACTAGTAAACTTCCTACCATAGGATTCCCATCAAATTGACACAGCATGCAGTTTTGCAAACAAAACATTTATTTTAAAACAGGATCAATATGCTTCAAGGACACTTGCCTTGCTCTTGCTGTTGATTAGGGTCAAAGCCTTCAAACTCTTGATGTTGTAGATCCTCCGCGGCACTCTCTAGCGCAAATCCGTCTAATCCACACAATAAACATACAAAACAAGAAACACAATCAAAGAGTGCACAAATATTACTCAATATGACATGATATGCATGATTGATGCAAATGCAAGGTAGAACTTGTTACTTGATTTCTTTTAATGATAACTAACTAGTTCTAATAGCTTTTAACAAGTTTATACAGGTTTGGAGTTGATTAGATCAAATTTTAGAATTAATTCAACACAATTTAACCAGAAAGATCGGACTAGTCCGCTAGGGACCGGACAAGTCTGCACATGACGAGATCAGCAGATTAGGGTTTTCTAGATCGACGTAAATTCGGAGATTAGGGGTTGAATTCACGTAAGGAAAAGAGAATAGAAGGTATACCAGGTGTTTAGAACTCCAATGAACCAAGAAACTTGGAGGTAACACTTGGATCTTGATGATCTAGGGTTGGTGATGAACTTGGAGATGAATTGGTGGTGAAGGACGAAACTTGGTGGAGATCTTGATCCTCCTTTGTTTCCTCCTCTTCTTCTTCTTGTTTGGGATCTTCTCCTCCCTCCTTGATGGTGGCTCCCCACGAACTAGGGTTTGGGTGGGTGGAAAAGTGGCAAATAGATGTCAACCCAAGGGGTGGGGTTGTTTATATAGACGTGGAGGCTAGGGTTAGATGGATTTCGAGTTTAGGATGAGTAGAGGCCGGTTTAGAGTCTCACATGGGCTCTAAAAGAGTTGGAAACGACGTCCCTAGGCCCACTTGATGTGAAACCCAAGAACAAGTCGTAAAACAAAAGGTCAATCTCGGAGTCACGAAATATCGGACAAGTCCGGACAGGACCGGATTAGTTCGAAGTCGTCCAGAGAGAAAATCGGACAAGTCTGGCCAAAAATCGGACAAGTCCGATCTTAGTCAGAAAGGAAAACGGACAAGTCCGCTGGAACACCGGACTAGTCCGGAAAAGTCCAGGGACTTAGCAAATTTTCAAGGATTCATGGAATATCGGACTAGTCCGCACAAAATTGGACAAGTCCGTTTTTAGTCAGAGAGAAATCGGACTAGTCCTCAGTAAAATCGGACTAGTCCGCACTTTCCTGCATTTTAAGTGCGGTTTTGCTCCAAACAATTTTAACTTGTTCCTCTTGTTATGGGCTAATGTTAAACATGTATATGAGTGCATGTAGGGCATGATGCATGAAAATGAGGGTGTTACAGAATCCATGTCAATATGGGCCACTTGGGGAATCATTCCCTAAGACCCATGAGGATTCTTCCTTTCAAACACAACTCCAATGGCTATCACCAACAAGGAGGTCAAGGGTGGAATCAACATCATCCTTGTAATCAAGGATTTAAGATCAACTAGCCTACCTTGAAGTATCTTGTCCATGGCCAAGCAAGAAATCAAGATAACATTCACATGAAGCTCTTGGACAAGGACAAGAAACTTAAAGAGCATTCAAGATCCAAGATATCCCGCAATCACTTGTTAGGATCCCTACCCTTCGACCAAGCCCCTGCAACCTAAGGCAAAAGACATTGTGGATGAAGCATTTCTTGTTTTATTGTGGAGTCCACATGTCATCATGCCGAAGGAAGTCTTTGATCCATGATCAAAGTACGGGTTAACTCAAAGGTACATCAAGAAGGTCAAAGTGGCACCCTAAAAGAAGGCCAAGCCTCATCATGCTCACAAAAGAATATCTTCAAAAAGGAGAAGTCGTCACTACATCAACAAGTCTCCATCAAGACGATGGAGAGGCTAGGGCCATCATGTGGTCCACATGTCCAATTAACATGCCAAAGGAAATTTGGCATGTCAAGCAGGAGAAGTTGTCCACATCTTCAACTCCGGGATTGGACAACAAATCATCGCACTAAATAGGACGGAGGTAAGTCCCACTCCTCAGACTTCAAAATTTTGGTGAGTCCTTGCCAATAGGTTAATTCGTAGTTATCTCATATTTGCTTTCTCAATTATATTTCTATTTGCATTTATCATGTTTGAATTTTTCACACTTGCATGTTGGAGAGTAGAATTTCCAACCATCATAAAACTAAAATTGTGAATTAGGAAATAAATTTATTTGGATATGAACCTTGGGCGTAACCACTTGAATTCATCTTCATAATTCAAACAAAAAATATTTCCCTTTATATTCAATGCATTTGCAACATGCTTTTGAGCTAACGTAACCTGTTTTCGAGTTGTTTTATTTGTTCTTGATTTTACTGCAGCCAGTACAAAATGGGTAAAGAGGTGGGAAGGCCTCACCAAACGCATATCCCTCCATTGATCTCATTTTGAGTTCATGATGGAGGAATGCTCAAAAAGGTGGCTCAATGGAGGATCAAGATGAAGCTCATTCAACTCCAACTTCAACTTGGCAGAAGACATTGAACATAAAGGCTACACCAAAATTCATGGTTGTGAGTTTCTCACACAACAACCCTCAACTCAGACTGCTCTTCAATTGAGGTAGAAGTTTAAAATTTTCTGTCATTTGAACTGCATTAGGATTGAATGATTTTTGCTTGTGAGTAAGGTTTACACATTCTCATCATTCAATTCTTATGCATCTCGCGAAAGTAAGTGTTGGCATTGCTCTTTTAGATTCTTCAAAACGGAATGTCACCTTACTTGGGAATAAATTTAAACAAGTACCTAGAATTTCATGAGCATTGCCAAAATTGACTTAGACATTTTCTGTCTAGATTTAGTAAGTAATGCTTATGGAATAACTTAATGGTTGAATTGGTATGTAGCAAATGATATCCATAATTTTTATTTGAAACTCATTCATGCATGGATCACTAAATTTCAAATTCCTAGGCAAGAAAATAAAAATGTTCAGGAGGATAAAATTGAAAATCTTGTTTGCCATGATCCAAATGATAACATTTGCTCTTGTGTAAAAAACTATGATGGTTAGAAATTTTACAAGATGAAGGAATCCATATAGTGTATTTATATCACTTGCATTGCTACGAGTAGGAGCTTTAGAAAATGTGCAAATTCATTTATCCATAAAGCCCCACTCCTATCAATGATTCATACATCGTTCGTGGATACAGTTGAAATTGGACCCAATGCAGCTTTGATTTTGTTCTTCCCCGTACGTACAAATAAAGATTTGGTTACCTAACCCGAAAATTCATTTGTAGAGGTATCGGCAGCTAACCATCTCTATCATAGAGGGGAAGTTTGCAGGTGTAATATTACTATGTAGGCATTCAAAGATTTGATTGTTGGAAACCCTAAGAGGATTTCATTTCAACATCTCTTAGCCAAGAAGTAAATTAGGATGGTTGCTACCTATCCGAAATTAAGCCCGAAGTTCAACCATAAATATACGAGGCCAGATATTTGACATGGAAACCATCCATGAGCAAGGATGCGATGAATATGTGAGAGCATTATGCTCTCAACTATTCTAAGCACTCATTCAAGCTCAAGGGAATTGCCACCATCATTGGGTGTAAGTTATTCCTTTGTGGCTAAAAGGTATGATGTACCTTAACCAAGGAATGATAAGATCACATCCAATGTATATTGGGTGCAAGTTGTTCCTATGTGGCTAGAAAGTATTTTATACCTTAGTCAAGGAACGACGGAACACACTCAACCCATGTTGAGTGCACATCATCCCTTTGTGGTTATAGGTATGTTGTACCTTAGCCAAGGAACAACTGATCATACTCAACACATTTTGGGTACTTGTCACTCTGTTGTGGCTAAAGGTTATCATTACCTTAGCCAAGGAATGACAGATCACACTCAATACATGATGGGTATAAGTTATCCCTTTGTGGCAAAAAGGAATGTTACACCTTAGCCAAAGAATGACGGAACACACTCAACACATGTTGAGTGCATGTCATTCCTTTGTAGCTAAAATTTATCATTATCTTAGCCAAGGAATAACAAGGTACATCCAACCTATGGAAATCTTGAGGTGCAGACGAGCGACATCAACAACACTCTTCAACTGCACTCATAGAATCCATGGAAGGCAAACCAACATCAACACTCAACCCTCCAATGCCAGAGCCATGCTGCAACAAGGATAGGCCAACCTCATGGCCTACATCCATCGTTAGGGTTTCAGCCCCTATCGCGGCCTTGACCAAGAACAAGCTTGGGGGAGGAACCCCACTTAAGATAACTTGTATCACACCCCATTTACATTTCTTTATTTTATTTCTTTCTTTCCACCACATTTGCATCTAAATAAATAATGATAATAATAAGAGAGTATAGGTTAGGTTAAAGGATGTGCGGTAAGAATATTTTTACTTTGCATAAGTTGAAATGATGAATTGTTGCTCTATTTTATTTTCTCTAGTCCCTTGTATACAACTTAGTATTCTCCAAGTATTGGGTTTATTGGCCCAGAATATTCTTGCCTAAAACTTGGAATTTGTTGGTAGCAAAAGATAAGTCCAATTCTAGGTTGTCGTGAGATATGATATAGTGATAAGAGCTGCTAATATCCTAGTTCAAGGTGAAACTTGATTTCACGGAGAAGATTTACAATGGGAGTTCCTCATTGGATAAAAATTCCTACCAAAGTCATATGATGATTTGAATAAGATAAACCTTATGCATATGTTATTTGCCTTCACATTGAACTAGGTCAATCTAGTATAGACCTATGTGAGAATCTTTTGATACTTTTAAGATCAAGATTACACGGACACATGCTAAACTTCTACACTAGAAGTTAGCAAAATTTTATCATAACACTCCACCACCAAAAAGATACTCCATGATTTTCATGCATAATACTCTCTCAAAAAACTTACTTAAAAAACAATGAAAAAAGAAAAAGAAAGGAGTAGAAGACATGGCTACAAGAAAAAGAAAATGCATGCTCATATACAAGAGCGTGAGGAAAAAAAAGAATAAGTAGTCATGTTTCATCCTCACAAAAAGAGAGTGCATACAAAGGAGTCATCTTCATATTTTCACTGCACAAATATTCCATCACACTTGCACAAATCTTGATCAAAAGTATGATTTTTTCTCCTAAGGCTTACTTTTTGACTTAGCAATATATGTGTTGCAAATATGCCTACGATTGATCCCTACCAAGCTCCACATACAAGCCTTATTTAGATGTAGGGCAAGAAAGGCATTTCCTTGGTGAGGATACGAATACCACCTCCCACATAGGAGTGATTGAGTGCATCATTTGAGGAACTTAAATTCAAACACCATTTGAAATTTTCTGGAAATTTAAGTGGAACTCAACATTAGGTGATGCATGCTCATTTTGCTGTTCTGTCCTTCAACCACCCAAGAAAAGGATAATGCATAAGCCCCATAAAGACTAAGAAAAGAGGTGAGGTACCATAGCCAATTTATTCAATGCAAGGTAGAATACTTTGGTGTGCACTTGGTACTTTTGCAAATAGGGCATTGTAGCAACTTCTGATCAACAACCTAAGTCCTTATCTTTGCTTCGGGACGAGCAAAGGGTAAGCTTGGGGGAGTTTGTTGACGGTCATTATATACCAATTTCAACCGTCAATATAACTCAATTATGTGAGGGAATGAATATTTCTTACACACATCATAGTTAGAAATAACCTAGTTCCACTTTTACTTGAAGAAAATGGTGCATGCAGGTACTTTATACAGAATTGAGGTGAAACAAGGGGATGGATCCTAAAGAATACCTTCCCAGCCAATCATACACCGACATGTGGTAGCACATGGATCAAATGGCCGACTTACAGAAGTATCCGAGGAGATCCAATGGTGTAGCACCCAGAAATAGTCATGGGACCCACCTGTCAGCCACCTGGAGAAAGCACAATCTGTTTGGAGAATTTACCAGGTCGGCCAAATAGGTGGTTTGGCCGACCTGGTAGCTCCTCCAAATCCGGTCAACTTCGACGTGTTGGCTCCTCCCGGCTTTCGTTGATGACTGATTCGCGCGCTTTTGATGACGGGAACCGACCCTTCTCCATCTATAAACAGGACCCCTCACTTCAACACACACCACTTGAGCATCATTCTATAGTATACACTAGTTCACCTAGTTCCTTAGTGGAGGTTAGGCTGTAGAGATGAGCCTCTAGTCCAAAGTCCAAATTGAGAAAGGTATGGATCATGTATTTTTTTCTTGTATTTGTGACTCTATGCATATTAAAGATATTATCTTTAGTCTTCTTTTATTCATATACTTGGATGAAGCATTTCTTGTTTGATTGTGGATTCCATGTATATGGTAGGAGTAGTCTTTATGATTATGCCATAATAATCACAACTTATCATCATAAACACTACAAAACCCCACTATAGTCTAATTAGTTATGATATGATCATGTTAATATGAATAACTTATGCTATGTCTCAACATTGGTTCAATGATGTTTAGGTTAGTCATTGCTTTAGAGAGGTACTTGTACTCGAGCCTCTAAGGTATTTACTTAACATGTAATCATGGTGCTTAGATAGTTAAGTAGCATTGGATGTCTCATAGACCCACGGATTGAAGAGGTGGGCAGTGGGTAGTGATATCCCTATCTGTCCTTTGTAATCCTCCACGTTCGGCTATGCCACAGATTCCTGGTGGGAGTCATCCTAGTATTGCTAGGGTTAAACCCGTGCCCGATGTGTTGAACAACTTAGCATAAGGATTCACCATTAACATGCTCATTAGTACCAAACCTATGCTACGTATATGTATACTAGAAGCATTGTAGGAGCAACTCCCCAACTCTTAGTCTATTCTCCATTAGGACCCATCTACCTTCTAGAATAGATTGCTTAGGTGTGTGTTACACTATCCATATTATCAACTTATCCATGTCTTGATAATTGATTAGTATCCCATAGCTTGATCATAAGAGTAGTGTTTGCTTTACTCCATTGCCTTACTTTGGGATAAATATGATACTCTTGGAAATACTCATGGGCAAAATGATACAACGGTATCTTTCGTGCGCTTGCGGATCTCATCTCTTACTAGAGATGATATGTGGTGTTAAGAACTTTCAACAGTCACGTACCGTCGGGTCCCGTATGTTTGGTACTCCGGGTACAGGACTCTGTCAAAAATTTGTTTGGAATGGAGTAAAGCAGTTTTCCTTTCCAGAGGAAAGGAAGCAAATCCTCTATATTTCATGGGAAACAATTCCTTCAAAACAATCCAAGGAAAGACATGTTCACTGTCTCTCTCATGCCCTCTCTGGTTCCTGTGTTTATATTCCTCCATTCCAAACACGTTAATTTTATTGTTCCTTTGTTTTGGATTCATGTAGTTTTGTCGTTTTTCAATTTCCATATGTTCTTTGTTCCTTCATTTTTCTCTGTTCTTGCGTTTTTCATTCCTATGTTCCAAACAGAGCCCTAAAGTTGATCTTTATTGTGCAGCAGCACAGGCGAGCAAAATGGCGAGGAACAACACCATGGCTAGAAGGAGCTGCGATGTTGCATCTGGCGCACCCTGTTCTAGTTGCTCCTTTTCTGACTTTTGACAGAGACAGACGGGTGTGGCGAGGACAAGCTGCCTACCCGCGACGACAAGTCAGATCTAGGCTGTCACTGCCTTTCGTAGGTCACTCACCGCCGACTCTGTGGCTCGTCCTTGTGGGATAAAATCTGTATCATACTAAGTATATACTCCCTCTGTTTATGAATGACCCGCGTATGAGCCTTGGATACAAAGACCAAATAAAAACTGGCCTTGACGCGCTTCAGCTAAATAAATATTGCAAAGGGATGTAGCTTCAGCCACCACCGGCTACCAATCACAACATGCTAATTAAAAACGCTCGCACGCGCGCACTTTTCTTCCGCACCAGCGACTTCCGCTTGTACGTGTGCTGCTAGTATTCCATGCAGGACGCTTGTACGCGTGCTTCTAGTATTATACTTGTATGTTGTGCACTTGGAACATAACGAAAGAAAAAAATTGAATGTGCGCTCAGATAGCAGCGAAACCAAAAAATTGAAACTGGTCGCCCTCAACTTGCCGCCTCAGTTTTGAGATGAAATCATACCACAGCAGGTCTATATAAGCTGATAGAAACATGAAGAAGAACTGCTTTCCTTTCTCTCCCTTCCTTTCTCCTTTTCCATGGCTGCACTAGACTTAAATCTGCTGCCTGATGTAGAGGTTCATGAAGCTGTAGATTGGAGTTCTATCAGTGATTGGGATGGGCCTGCTTACGAACTCGACTATGACTTGGTGTCGAACAATGACGGACATAAAGGTGTTATTCATTTGTTCAGTTTATATGATTCTTATGTGTTTGTAAGAAGCCGTTCTTTTTCTCTCTTGCATGCATGGATATCATATCAAGGTCATGATCTTGGTGAGGGGGGAGAAGAACAAGTTGTTGGGCACGCATTTGACTTGAACATAGATGCTCATGAAGATGCCGATGAAGGAGAAGGTCTTGGTGAGAAAGGAGAACAGATTCTTGGACATGCATTTGACTTGAATGTAGGTGAGTTAGAAGAAGAACACGTTTCTGGTTTCTTGCACATGCTTATGTTCTTTGTACATAAGATTGGCTATTTGTTTCGAATTTTTATTGTATAGTTATGGAAAACGGACATTTTATCCTAATGATGTAAAGTTCAACATCTATGTTGAATTGTTGGCTAGGACAAACCCACCCGTCTTGCACCGTAGAGTGACTAGAGAAGTAGCAAACAAATTTGATGTTTCCATAAGGAATGTGCAAGACATTTGGCATGAAGGCCAGTCTGGTGGTTTATAAGCGATTAAGAACAAATTGGTAGGGGTTGTTGGTCGTAATAGGATAAAAATTCCTCCGGACACCATAGAAGTCATCGATTTGGCAAAGTGCACAACCTTACAAGACCTAGCAAATGCACTATGCATGAAAAAGAGCACAATTTATAAGCGCTTCAAGAAAGGTTGTTTCCGCAGACACACTAGTGAATCAAATTTACCTTGACTGGTGAGAACAAGATGCACAGGTAAAATACTGCTTGTCCATGCTGCATGACACCAATGAAATTGCACTCACTTTCAATTTGATGCACAATGTCGTGTATATCGACGAGAAGTGGTTTTATAGAACTAGGCGAAATCAGAAATACTACTTGGCGAACAATGAGTGAAGGCCACGTAGGGCGGTTAAAAGTAAAAAATTCATTGAGAAGGTAATGTTCTTAGTTGTAATCACCAGACCATGATTTGACAGTGAAGGAAATTGCATATTTTATGGAAGAATAGGCATTTTTGCCTTCACTGATGTGGAACCAGCAAAGAGGAAGAGTAGAAACCGACCTAGAGGTATATTTTGTTTAGAAAAACATGTTCATATTAATTAGTGCCTCATATTTTTTAGTTTGAGCAATTGTGTGTTTCTTTTGTTTATAGGTACCTTGGTCACTAAAGCCATGACATCAGTGAGAAAGGAAATTAGCCGATAGTTTTTGCTGGAAAAGGTCCTTCCAGCTATAAAGGAAAAATGGCCAGCTGAAGAAAAAGGAATGCTAATATTCAACCAACAAGATAACGCTAAGACACATATCAATGTGAACGATCCGACATTTTTAGAAGCTGCTCAAGCTGATGGTTGGGATATTCGACTCACGTGCCAACCTCCAAATTCACCCGATTTAAACTTTCTTGACCTTGGGTTCTTTGCTAGAATTCAAGCTTTATTACATAAAGGAGTTTCAAACAACGTCCAAGAAATTGTGAGTAGCGTTGAGAAAGATTATCAAGCCTATCCTGCTGATAGGTCTAATATAATTTTTGTTACTCAGCAAGGTTGCATGATGGAGGTCATGATCAAAATGGAGGACAATATTATGACATTCCACACATGAGAAAGAAGACTTTGGAGATGCGAGGAGAACTCCCTATAACCTTGGAATGTGACAGGGACCTCTACAATGAAGCTCAAGCTTTTGTATCTTAGGCTACTATTGATTCTACTGCATCATGTAAATTGTAATGACGCAAAAATATAAGTGACTAGATGGTAGTCGCTGCATCATGCAAATTCTAATTACGCACATATCCACGTCCAATCCACAATAGTGTAGTCGCTGCATCATTGACACCATCCTCATGGTCTCCATAGACACGAGGGTGCAAGACAGGTAACATCAACTCGACCATCTCTTGACGTGCTTTGGCATATACAAACCTCCCTCAAAGCAAGATGCAGAAGGACGCATGCGGCATCCGTGGCTGCAGAGCACGAGGAGGAAGGGGTGGCGCGGCGTGGAGGAAATGTTGCAGCCGCGGGAAGGAGGAGGCGGAGGTGTACATGGCGGCGGTGCACGACGAGGAGGAAGGCAGGGCACGGCTCGCGGGCAGCAGCGCTCCGGCTCGGGGCGGGCGCGACGCTCCGATTCGGGGGGGTGGGGCAGCACGGTCGGGCGCTGCATGCGGGCAGCAGGGTGAGGGTGGCACGACACGGCGGTGGCGACGCGGCGCGACGTGGAGGAAGGAGAAGAGGCGCGTGTAGCATGAAATGGTGAAATGGGTTGCGCGTGAGGGCCGTGCGGGTAGGGTTAAGTTCTCTAGTTACGTCAGCCACTCTAACTTACGTCGGCCTAGGGTTGGGCTGACGTACTTAACTAAGAACTTTTGTCGGCCATATTACTTACGTCGGTCTAGGACCTGGGCCGACGTAAGTACGACGTTAATGTTGTCGGCCCAGTAACTTACGTCGGTCGCGGGCCCGTGGCCGACGTACGTTATGCGATTTACGTCGGCTTCCACCGCCGACGTAGGTTACTTACTTACATTGGCCGTCCTACGTAAGTTACTTTGGTCGACGTAATTTTTCGGGTTTCTTGTAGTAAAATCTTCCTTTCGTCACTTCCTCGCCACATTGACAGATGTTGGTCATACTCCTTGATGTGCTGGTAGCCTCTGGTGCCAGAGCTGCGCGCTGGTAGCCTCTGGTGAGCTGCGTGAGCAAGGTGCAAGTTGCGAGAGCTGTGCGAGGGAGAGTAAGGTGCGAAGCTGTTTTTTATTAGCCTGTGGAGCATGTTTTAATCACGCTGGTAGACGAAGAGTTGCAGCGCCTTTATTAGTCATGGGCAATGAAGCGTCTGATTGCTTGGGTGTTGTGCAACAAGGGCGTTCGGGGCTTAGGATGTTCACACTTATAGACCTCTATATCTCACCTCTAAAAAGATTCTCTCTTTACAGTTTCGTTTTCCATGCTCTTTTGCCTCTATATCATACATCTATATCTACTATCACCTATTTTATAATATATCTTCTACTTTTCACTTTTTTTCTCTCCTCTTCTCTTTTTTCTATCTTTTCTTTCTTCACTTCTGTAGGTAGCGGCGCCTCCAAATTTGGAGGCAGACTGTACTCACCGGTAAAATAGAAGCACGCTTAGCGCTGCCGCTGCACGGGCGCGGGCCGCTACAAAGCGGATAGCGGCGCTGATAGCACGGCCGCGGCGGGCAGTCTTAGGCGTGGATGAATCATAGAAAAACGGTTCGGGGCTTAGGCACAGCTCATTCTCAAATGGAGGGAGTATACATGTACTTGAAATGGTTAACTATTGTAAACTTAATTTATTTTAGAACAAAACGAGTATATTTATGAAATTCAATGTATAGAAGTTTTTATGAAATTATTGATAGATTTTTTGGGGAAAAAATGAAAAAAAATATATTGAAAGTTTTAGGAATGTTTAATCTACGAGTTTTTCAAGAAGTAAGATTTCTGCAAAAGTTTTTGCTATCATTTCAAACAAATCTAAAAGTTTAAAGATATAGAAAAAATATAAAAAAGGAAGAAATATGATATCACTTTGTGTAGTTTAACACATGCATACCTGCAAATTAGCAACCTCCTTTGCATCTCCAGGTAGTGTTCTCCGACAGCACATGAGTGGATATGAGTAAAAAGTAGGGTTGTCAATCAAGCTCTAGACTCGTGAGCTATTCGAGTTCGGCTCATTAAAAGCATGATTCGAGCTTGACTTGACAGATAAACGAGCCGAACTTGAGCTTCATCTCAAGCTCGCAAGTCTGACGAGCTCGAACTCGTTAAGCTCGATAAGGCTCGTTTAGATAAATTATATTTTACAAATAGTATTTGTTAATATTTTTCTCTTAAATAGTATTTAATTTTATTGTTTAAATAAGTTTCCCGAGCTTGAACTCGAGCTTTTACGAGCTTCAACTGAGCCTAACTATTTAAACGAGCCGGGCTCGAGCTTGACTACAGGATCGACTTGAGTTCTTAACGAGCTCGGCTTGAATTTTTAATGAGCTCGAGCCTCGGAGGGTAAGCTCACTCGAGCTCGGCTCGTTGACAGCCCTAGTGAAAAGTTCAAGCAAAAATGTAAAACCAAAAGCTTTGAGTTAAAGTTTCGATCAAAACTATTCAAAACAAAAAATAGGGCAAACATATTTAAAAGGTTGTAAACTGTCAGGTTGAGGACCCTAGTTGCCTTTGCAATTTCAAACGCAGTTTAGAAGGGCCCATTGTTATGGCGACTCCTTCCGGTTATCGGAATATTCTTATCTTCCGACCATTCCTTCAAAATTGAATATTTCAATTAAAAGTCAATTATACCATTATATTTGTTGCAATTAAATCTTCAAAACACTCAGGTTACCTATGTTTAAATTTCTTGAAGTCATAAAATCTTCATCCGATAGTAATTAATGTTGACTCAATAATAGTTCTATAAATAATTTGCTGACCAACAAGTCTTATTAGGTTAACAAATGAAAAAGTTGGATCAACAAAACTTTGATGTCAATAAAATAAACAGTTTGGTGCCTAGTGGTTATGAACCAGTGGGAAAAGATAGGGAAGAAGTTATTAACCGGTTGAAAAGAGGTAGAGAAGAGTTTATTAACTGAGAAATGTTATATTTCATATGCCTGAAAATAAAGTTAATCTCAAGTGACGTTGCCACCCGATGATCCTGTTTTAAGAGTCATGCATTTTGAGATTTGCGTGAAAATCTTATCTTCTCCCAATCTGACTTCTTCTACCCACTGGCAGCGCACAGTAGCGGGGGAAGCAAGAAGAAAGTTAGTTTGTTGTTTATAATATTTCAATTTATAAGCATTATGTTAGTTATAAAGGAATCAAATATCACTACAGGAAAACAAAATTTTTTCGTAGGCCACATGTATTTTCGTGGGCCCTCACGAAAATATTAATATTTTCTTCAGCTAGGAACAGCTAATGAAAATAATTATGTTAGTTTCGTCGGTCCAACTACAAGCTGACGAATATCATATAATTGTCGGTTGTGGGAGTAGCTCACGAAATAAGGTCCTATTGTCGTCGGCTTTTTGCTCGGCTGACGAATATAAATTTCATCGGTCCAATAAGAAGCTATAAGATATTTTTGTCGGCTTGGACAAGAACCCACAATGTGACCAGTCAACACCCACTCCTGCCACCTTATTCTCGTCGGTTTCAGGCATAGGCACACGAAAATAATGACTTACTTCCGTCGGTTATTTGGGTGATGAAAATATGTTTATTTCGTCGACTTCGTGATTCACCTACGAAAATATGCCCGATATAGGTCTGCTCCCCATCGGGCTGACAGCCTCCAAAACGGATCGAACTCTTCCCACCCAGCGCCGCCGACCTCGTCCCACCCGCGCCGCCGCCTCACCCACCCAGCGCCGCGGCCCTCGTGCCCTCCCCATCGGCCGAGCGGGCGACGACGAAAGGCGACCGACTTCCGGCGGCAGATCCCGCAGCGCAGGTCATCGGGAGGACGGCGTGCTGGGGGGCGGAGGCTCCGTGCCCGTGGGTAGACGAACAACCTTGCCGTGAGCTGCTGCTTCTCCACCGCCCTCAACACCAGCAGCATCAACCGACGGTTCAGGTACGGCGGCTCTCCAACACACCATGGATTCAATCCCCACTCATTTCTTTCGTAATCCAAGGTTTACGGCTCATTCAGGGATGCATATGCAAAATTGCTTAGGGTTCCAGTAGGTCCAATCCGGTTTATGCGATTGCTTATGTGATTGATTTGTAGCTATCAATGACATTAGTAGGAGAGCTGGGTAATGGAATTTTAGTAAGAATTTTAGTTTAGCTATCATTGACATTCGTAGCTATCAATGACATTAGTAGGAGAACTATCAATGACAAGATGCTCCAGTGAAGAATGGAGCAGAGCTATCAATCACAGATAAGTTTCTTGCAGTATAGTTTAAGGGCCTGTTTCTTTTACCTAGATTATATTGTCCAGTTTCTAATCTATAAACTGAAACAAATGCATATGAGATTATAGCTACATTATGTCAGTTCACAGGCCATTTTATCATAATCCAGTAAACTGTTATTTCCTACTTATAGATTTTGTTTTGTTGCTGAATCATTATAGTTTGTTACTGCTATTACCATTGTTCTATCTAGGATAACTCCAGAAGTGCTTCAGTCTGGCATTGGATGTTATGTAAACTTTGCATGCCTTTTCCCTCTGCTCCATTATCCAAGTGTTTTCAATTTTTTTGTATGCTGGTAATTGCTTGTCAATACGAATACACTGCAACTCATCTTTGTACAGAGCTGAAATATGGTCATTTGGAATCATGGTACTTGAATTAGCACATCTGCACATGGCCATGCTGCCTTCATTTTCCCTGTAGTAAACCGCTACGCCTGACTCCATGTCACCCCTCCCCGCGCCCATTTTTGGGGTGGGTTCTCTAGCTGAGGCACTGCCACGGACGATTAGTGCAATCAACCTCACATCCTGTACAGTTTCAGTGCATGATTTGCTCTGCCGCCGTTGAGATATTATTAACTTATAGCTGTTGGTTTTAATTGTTAATGCTGTCAGTTTCTAAAGGATAATGTGCACATTCAACATGCATGGTGCTTGATTGTATTGTCTGTATATACTTCTGTACTTCTGCATAGATTGGTGCTCTCTGATGCTAGCTGTCAGCATCAGACGTTTGCAATACCTTGAGAGCAAAGTGTTATGTTTCTAGTCTTTTATTTTGTGATTCCATTTTTTAAACCGATGCAGGGAAAAGAGTCTGAGTATGGAGAGGCTTGAAGTAATACAAATTGTTGCTGTTTTATTTTCAGTTAGCCTGGTTGTCCTCTTATGTTATTCTTCTCTAGTTGATGGAAGAAAGCTGCATCCTCCCTGCGCTTGGGTTGGAGTCAGTTAGAGAGATAGGGAAGGGATAGGGGAGGAAGGTGGTAGCCATCGCCACCTTTAGCATTTGTTACTTAGTTCTCCTTCTCGCAGTATAGCATGTCTAAAAATTGCTGGGCACTTGTGTTTGTACGAAATCTGCTGCACCTATCTTTTTTTTTGTTGTTCTAAGACTATTCCGAATCTAAGCTTGAAGGCATGTCGATTCATGGAACAGAGGCTTGGCAAGCTGTATGGTGTTTTAGTTCACTTTTATGGTGCCTATATTGAACTCTTGGTGTTGTTAAGCAGTTATCAGTTGTGTTAGTTTTGTGGATTCATATATGAACTATGTAATGGATTTTATTGTTTTAATATGAAAGTGAACATTCTTGTTAATTGTGATGTGTTTGTGTTGTCAATACCGGAAATGCGATGTGTATGTGCCACAAATGAAGATAATATATTTTCTATTTCTGAACGTGCAAGAATAAAAGCAGGTTTTGTAAACCGCAAATATCATGTATTTTCGTCAGCCTGTCAGCTACCCATGAAAATAATGCCACTATTTTCGTCAGCCTGTAAGAAACCGACGAAAATTATGCCACAACATTTTCGTCAGCAGTAATAAACCCACGAAAATACTCTAAATATTTTCGCCAGCCTATCAAAAACCTACGAAAATAATGCATATTTTTGTCAGCCACCTACAAACCCACAACAATAATGAAAACATATTTTCGTCAGCCATTTACAAACCCACGAAAATAAAGCGTTTATATTTTTGTCAGCTTGGTAGGAGACCGACGAACGTAAACTATTTTTGTTGGTGACTTTTAGCCGACAAAAAAAATTATTTTCGTCGTTCCCCCAAAAAGTAGGATTATTTTCGTTTGCTTACGCGCGTCGGCCAAAAACCGACGAAAATAGGTACAAAACTGACGAAAATAGATATTTTCGTGGGTTTTGCACCCATTTTCGTGGGTTTTCGGCCGACGAAAATATTTCGTCCGTGGCAGCACCTATTTATATAAATTTTTTGTTAATGTATATACCATAGAAATTGTTAGTTTTGTTAATTGTTATAATTAACTATTAATTATAAGGATTAAATGTTAATAATAATAATAATTGACTGTTAATTAACGTTGACTGAATATTAATCCAATTTTAGGAACCTGAAATCTAGGCAAACATGCTGATCAGGGCTTATTTTGTACTCGTACTTGACCTGACTCAACAAATAATATTCAACATACCCAGATAGCTTGCTAAGGCAAAAAGGAAAAAGTAAAGGGAAATCCTTGGCGTCAAACGCCTGAAATCATGGATCCGTTCAGGCGACGTGCAAGTCATCCAATGTATTTAACATCCGTGCTCCTCTCTGTTTTAATTTAACTTCCTCCGGAGTTCTGATTGCTCCTGACACTCAAACCCTATTCCGAAGCCCCAAGGCGGCGTTGGCGGAGGCCGGCCGCGCGGCTGCGGCCGGCAAGCGCGAGCGTGGTTGTGGCCGGGGAGAGTGCGGCGGCGTCGAAGCTGCGAGGGTGGAGCGACGCGGCCTGATGGCGGCACCACCGCGAGAGTTGAAAGTGAGTTTTTGCTTTTTTATTTTTTTGTTTATTTTGTAATTGTTAATCCGTAATTTGTATAGTTATGTCAATTATAAATTAATGAAATAAAAAAATTATGATTGATTAACCTATAAATTGAAGGTTTATAGTTAATTATAAGGATTAGTGGTTAATCATAGTAATTAGACGCTAATTATGCCTGAATTTTTCTCAAATTGCAGCCTGACATATAGACATACCCAAAAGTAAAAGGAATCCTTATTTATATTTTCATTTTATCTTGTAATTGTTATGAATAGAATCTTGTATTATTGAGGAGGTCGGAGACCTCTATAAATAGATGTACAAGGATGACAAATATGCAAATAAGTCTCTAATACATCATCTAATATAATATCACTTTATCTCTAACACCCTTCTCAAACTTAAGGTGGAACATTGAGTTTGGAGAGTTAAAAATCATACTAAGAGCCACAAAGATGATCCAAAAGGTGGTATCACTGAGCAGAACGTCGAAGTAGACGAAGCAGCAAAACTGGAGTCAACTGAACTGACACAGAAGGAAGACGAAGTCAGTCAAGCTCCTGAAGTCGTTGTGAATCACGACGACGAAGACCAGCACCAACCAGAGATCACCCATGAACAACTCCCAAAGTCATAGATCGCGCATATGTAGACGCATACGAGGAATGCAGTCACGGTAATTGATATCATTGAAAAGTATCAGACATCGCACAACTGGAATTCTGGCCAAAAAAATCATCATGAAGAAGATGATCGACGGCGGCAAGAGTGCTAAATAAGCAGTGGCAGGCGATGAGGAGAGTGCAAATAAAAGCAGCACAAGCAGCATTTTTTTAAGAAGCTACTGGTTCAGCATGAACCCTTAAGCAGCAGTAGCATTTTTTTTTAAGAAGTTACTGGTTCAGCATGAACCCTTAAGCAGCAGCATTTTTAAAAAAAAAAAACCCAAAATGCTAGATGTGTCACGCTGCGTCAGCATGACATCATGCTAACGTCATGCTGACGTCAGCACCGGCCTGATGCCGCTCATGCAGCACGAGCGCGGCGAGGAGGCAGATGTGGCCTTGCGGCACCCCGCGGCCCGGGCTCCTCGACCCCTCGATGGGCGCCGCCAGCGACGAGAAGAGGAAGTCGTCCTCGTGGAGCTCGTCACCAGCGATGAACGAGGGCTCCGTCGGGGACAACAAGGGCGATGGCGAGGAGAACATCCTGATGAACCGCTCGCCTGCAGGAAGTCTTTACGTGAAGCAAAGAGGAAGGATTGATCCTTGCAACGAGGTGTAGCAGATCTGGATGAAGTCAAAGACGCACTCGCCGGACGCGTTCATTGGCAGCCGTTCATCGATGCGATACAAGCCGACGGCGCACAGTCCCAGATCGACGGAGCCCGACGTGAGTAAGCAACGAAGATGCCGGCGCAGATCGAACGTCTCCAAGCCACCAGGGATCGAAGAAGACCAAAAAGGCGGCGAGATGGAAGCATCGAGATCGACATTGTGCCCTGGACGGGAGCGGGTTGGACCCCTTAACGAGACACCCGATCGCGAAGAAAGTGTCGCCCGGGCTCGAAGGCGCAGTCTAGAGCAGAACTCTGTCGATTGGTATTCCTCCCGCGTCATCGTGCCTCTGCGGGCACGCGCATGTGCCTCGGCCCTCTTGCCGCTGACCTCAGTGTGCGCGCCACCGCTGCCCGAGCACCCCTGGCCGGCCTTCGCCTCCTTGCTCCGGCCAGATCTAGCCCGGACGCCGGCGAGCGGGAGAGAGATTTGGGCGCGGGCGCAATGAGATGGGAGTGAGGAAGGACGAGGCATAGAGGCGGCGGCCAAGAACGAAGGCTGCCAAAGCAGAGCCGCCGCCGCCAGAAAAAATTAGGTAGAAAATCTAAGATCGGTATACTATGTTATGAATAGAATCTTGTATGATTGAGGAGGCCAAAAACCTCTATAAATAGATGTACAAGGATGATAAATATGCAAATAAGTCTCTAATACATCATCTAATATAATATCACTATTATATCTGTAATAGTAATGTCGTCCAAAGAACGACCGTATCGTTACCATACGCCATATACTTGTCTCCTGAATATAATCACAAGCAAACTATGGTTTTCCGAGTTCTCCAGAATAGAGGAGGCATCACGAACTCTGTTCAGAATGAACCCCGGAAGGCTTGGTCGATCAGGATTCCGGACAGTTGATGAGGCGAGCAACGAAGCGTTCTCTCTTCTATCTTAAGAGCCCTGCGTTCCGCTGATGACACCAGCGGGCGACGGCAGCTGATGCCAGTACTAGGACTTGTTGACGCACTGAGGGCTCAAGTAGATGACGTGGTGCAGGGGTCTAATCGGCGTGGAGGAGCAGGACATGGCCGGGGTAGTCCTCGCGATGGGGATCAGCGACTGCACCACGTCCGTCATCAACGGCCGATACTCTGCCTTCGTCTGTATGCACATCGCGGCAATGGCGGCGACCTGTTCATGAATTTACAGATGAGGATCGAATACATTCCAATCAGGTACTAATCGACTTTCAAACACACAAAAAAAGAAGGTAATCTAGACTTGGTAAGTGTAGCCAGAATATTGCAGAGTAGGAAGGATAGAAGGGAGACCTGAACAAGATCCTTGAGGGCAAACTGGCCGTTCAGGGCAGGGTCCACCATCTCCACAAGTTTCTGCCGGTTTGTAAGACGTGGAAGGGCCTGCAGAGACAAGAATATATCAACGGTCATGAATTGTTCAACCTCAGAATTAGATTTAAATTTGCTAGTTGTTCGAGCACTGCTCATAATTCGTCGATCACTGAATCGCGCGGCAAAAATACAGTACTTATCGAAGGCAAAACACACGAAGATCATAGCGCAAGTGCTATCAGTATACTGACCCATGAAACCAGTACATGCTGGCCGGGCGGCCGCTGCGTGTCAACTGGCACCCGGCCGGTCAGCAGCTCGAGGAGCACAACGCCGTAGCTGTACACGTCGGATTTGGTCGTCAGCTTCCCCGTCGACGCATACCTGAAAGCAATTCAGAAACTTAGTAATCGATGCTGAAGAACGGTCGTAAACACCAGCTGAAACGGTATTGCCAGTGGTGTGTGGGTATACGCGCGTACTCTGGCGCGAGGTAGCCGGTGGTGCCAAGCACGCGGGTGACGACCTGGCCGTCGGCCTTGTTGGACCCAACCTTGGCCATGCCAAAGTCGGAGATGCGGGCGCGGTAGTTGTGGTCGAGCAGGACGTTGCTGCACTTGAAGTCGCGGTGGATCACGGCGGGCCTGCTGTACTCGTGCAGGAACTCCAGCGCACGCGCGCAGTCCAGCGCGATGCCCAGCCGCGTCTGCCAGTCCAGCGGCGGCGGTGGCGGCGGGCTCAGAGGCTGATCGCCGCCGGCAGCGATCGGAGCCGATGGCGGAGAGGGATGCAGGTGGCTCTTCAGGCTGCCGTTGGGCATGAACTCGAACACCAGCAGCCGGTGGTTCTGGTCGGCGCAGTAGCCCAGCATCCCCATCAGGTAGGGCGAGTCCATCCTGCTCAGGAGGTCCACCTGCATACATGCCAAAGCATTCGAGATACCGCCACTGTCAGTGCACTGATGGCAACGCACGGTACATATTGCTTGACGGTTATGCCCAATATACGCTTCCGCCCAATAATGTGATACAGCAAGTCGAGATCACATTTCAGTGTACAAAGTACTATTCCACGAGAATGGAATGAGAGTAAAAGCGAAATAACCCATCGCATCGTTCACTCAATCCTTCTCGATTCCTAATGCCGGCGTAGATTGTTGCCTGAACTCGATCTGTAACATTCGAGTTAAACGTGAGGTATCGACATCGCCTGCATTTTGTGTTTATCTGTACTCCTCGTATGATATGAAACACATGGACCGATCTGGGCACTCGAACAGTATCGGCCTGGGATGTTCGGGTCAAAATGCCCCGGCAGGGTCAGCAGTGGTCCGCCTAGCCCTACCACATCTGCAGGTCAAGATGCAGAGTATCGCCTAGTGAAAATGCGTTCCCGGATGCCAACCAGATCCGAGTCCCACACTCACCAGTTACGTCTACAATGGTCTGCACCCATCGCTGAACAAAGTGCAGTGGACAAGTCTAAAGATTACTGCAAAGAGAAGTGCATCACAATTCACATCAATCTCCTAGTTACCTACTCGTATGACCCTAACAGCACAACATCTAGAGATAACAGACATGTGCATGAATGACGGCTAGCCCTACAAATGCCACACGACAAACAAGGTTGACGGATGACACGGACGATCGCTCCATCTCAGTATTTAGGACTAGCCATTATTCGACCCGGACTAGTAGGCTACGCGTGAAACTCGTCCCGTGAATCGTGGAATTTTTTTTTAATATACGATTTTTAATCCAAAATTTTATTAATAACCGTCGATTTAAAAAATTTGCAGATCTGACCTACCGTCGTATGAGTCGCATACGACGTAATGAATGTCGTATGGGCTCATACGACGGTCCGACATGGCTGCCACGCGGCCAACGGTCGCCGCGGAAAACGAGGCGGCAGCGAACGTCGTATGGGCCTCATACGACTTGCGGTAACGGGCGAACCGTCGTATGAGGCTCATACGACGGTCTGCCGGTTATAAAGCGCCGCCCCGCTCGCCTGCCTCGCTCCCAGCCCGCCGCCTGCCTCCCTCCCAGCCCGCGCCGCCCGCGACCTCCACCGCTCCCGCACGGCGCCTCCGACGCTCGGTACTCTCACCTTTTTCGTCTCCGATCCGTCGTCCTCGGATCATCGCGACTTCGGTATTGATTTTGCCACCGTACATTTGGATTGTTTTGTTGTCAATATAATATGAATGCGTATTATATTATGATATTTGTTTGTATGAATGTATAGTGTTGATAACACACGCGACATAGTGTATTGTATTTAATTTTTGTACACGTTGTTCATGCATATAGTGTATTGTTGTCAATATAATATAATTGCATATTGTTACTCGTTGTGCACGCGTTTGTTGTCAATATTATATGAATTTATATAGTTCATGCATATAGTTTAATATGAATTTTGTTAATATTCATGCGAATGTCATGATTACGGTAGAGTACATTATTGCAGCATGTTTTCTTAATGTATAGTTCGTATAATTAAAATGTACTCGTTTTTTGATATGATTTTTCAGTTTATAAATATGTAATATATATTATATTATGTTTTATTAGTATTTATAAAATATTGTCATACATTACAGAGGAGCGTAAAATTGCTCCTGTAGTTACAAATGTGTGGCAAATATATACGTTTTATAGAGTCAAATTAATTTGGTTAGAGTAGATTATAATACGTTTGTTTATATTGAATACAGTAGGAATGTCGGACAAATTAATGTTTCGTATTTTCTACGGAGAAGGCACGCTTGTTTATGGGTCAACTGGGGTTGATTTGTCTGCTTGGACGTCGTTGGTGAGGTGGATAGCAAGACCAAATGAGAGGTCATTTGGTAGTCTGGAGAAATGGCTGATTAAAACGTTAAACCTTGATGAATAAGTATATCAAGTGAAACTGAAAGGATTGATTAATCGAGCAAGAGATGGATGTTATTGGGATTTCGTTCCTATTAAGGGGACACAGAATTGGAGGAAATGGATAGATACAGTTGTGGAGCGGGGTTGGCCGCTGGTGTTTCTTGCGCAAGCAGAAACGAAAGAAGTTGAAGATTCCGCTGAAGCAGACGATATGGAAGATACTGAGGTAGAGGTCGAAGGCGGAGTGAATCAGATGCAAGAAGACCCACTTGGTGTCGCTGATGAAGGAGAGCACATCGAAGATTTAGTTGAACAAATTAGAATTGAGGACATGGAATATGAAAATGTTATTGAAGATGACTCTTCTGATGATGAGAATGATATTATCATTCCTGCATATTGGAACAATGCAATCCCGAGTAATTTAGCAGCTGCAGAAAAATATTCTGGGTTATCTGGATATCATGAGAACCAGTTAACACAAGGAGATATTTTTAAAGACAAAGATGGTTTGAAAGATGCAGTAAAATATTGGTCTTTATCTGTGCAGAGATCATTTACAGTTTACAAGTCTAGTCCAAAATTATATGATGTGAAATGTGTGTTCCCAACTTGTCCTTTTCGAGTTCATGGTTTCGAGGAGAAGTGGACGAAGCTTTGGAAAGTTTCAAAAATGGTTGATCACACATGTCAGTTGCAGGAATTGGAGAAGTGCAACGGTGCTTTGACCTCAGATTTCATTGCAAATCATATGTATGCCCGTATAGTGGACAACATACAGTTTGAACCAAAATCAATAATAGCCACTATTGAGGAAGAGTTCAAGTACACCATAAGTTACTCTAAAGCATGGAGGGCCAAACAGAAAGTGATTGAACAAAGATTTGGTACTTTTGAAGCGTCTTATGATAACCTTCCAAAGTTGTTGCAGACCATCCAGGAAAAAAATGTTGGTACTTTTTACGACATTATGGACATGCCGCATAGAAGTGTGTCTGGGAAGTTGTATTTGCACCGTGCATTCTTTGCATTAGGCCAATGTATTGCTGCTTTCAGACATTGTCGACCAATACTCTGCATTGATGGTACATTTTTAACTGGAAAGTACAAAGGTCAAATTCTTACTGCTATTGCAGTTGATGGGAACTAACAGGTGTTGCCTATGGCCTTCGCATTTGTGGAAAGTGAGAACACTGAAAGCTGGTATTGGTTCCTTAGTCGGGTCAAGATGGCTGTAGTTAAAGAACGTCCTGATGTCTGTCTCATACACGATCGTCATGCTGGATTGCTTAAAGCAATATCTGATTTGAAATTTGGATCATCGGATCGGGGACATCAACCTTATTGGATAGACATTCAATCAAGATATTGCATGAGGCATTTAGGTGCCAACTTTTTTAGCCACTTCAAGAACAAGCAACTTATGAATTTGTTCAAGATATTGTGTAGTCAAAATCAGGAGAGTAAGTTTATTGCACTTTGGAAACGTCTCGACGAATTGACTTTTGGCAGTGCAGAAGCATCTTCAAGCACTAGCAATCCTCGTGACATTTCACGCAGAAACTTCTCTCATTGGATTCGGCGCGAAGCGAAAGAGAAGTGATCCTTGTTATACGACACCAATGGTGCTCGGTATGGTATCATGACAACTAATTTAGCTGAGGTAATATCCATCATTCCTAAGTGTTTTAGTTGTGTTAGTTATGTATTTCATCATGCTAATGCAGTGATATGAAATGCAGATATACAACTGGGTCATTCGCGGTTTAAGAGGGTTACCTTTGGTTGCTATTGTTGAGGGCATTTTATATGGGACATGCAAATATTTTCGTCAACGTTATGCGACTGCTATTTCAGCACTGAATAATGTGAATTTGGCTTATTCACCATACCTGTGCAAATACATGGAGAAGAAGATTGAAAAGGCCCGATTTCATCGCGTCAGACCTATGGGTACCGCAGAGCACAGGTTTGAAATCCTTTGTAGGGATAAGGACCGTCGTGGTGCTAACCGTGTTAGAGTTGTTCAACAGTGCATACTTCATCAGCATGATTGCACGTGCACATGCATGAAGCCACAACTCTTCCATAGACCATGTTCCCATGTGATTGCAGCTTGCTCATTTACTAACCTGACAGTGACCAATTACGTTTCATACTACTTTCAGAAAAGTGTTGTTGTCAGTACATGGAATGCAGAGGTATATGGATTTGGTAATCTGAGCTCATTTACCATGGATTTAGGCCTTGATGCTATGCGAGCACCTGACATCTCGCGGTTGAAGCAGAAAAGAGGTCGACGTCAAACTCGTCGTATCAGAAACGATATGGACGAGTCAGAACTTGCAAGATTTCAAGGAAGATGCAGCAAATGCAACCAAATTGGCCATACGTACAAAAAATGCATTACCAACACAGAGCCAAATGTGGTTGAAGCTGGACCTTCTGGGGATCCGCAGAGTGGACGACGTCCTCGTGCTAGGAAGACAACTACGTTTAGGGATGGAGATGGCGATGCGATGTGATGTCAAGTATTTTATGTATTTGTAGCACTTACTCTATCGATGTTAAGTGAACTAAGTGTATCGGTGTTATGATGTTATGTGAACTCCAGTTAGATGCATATGAACTTCATGTTATGTATGTTAATATGTTGTTGATGTCATTTAACTTTAGCTCAAAATGCACTTCATGTTATAATTTTTTCCGTACTTGACAATGTAGGTATGGCCGGCCCACAACGAGAGTGTCCCGAGCTACTTTCGTCTCGAGTTGACTTGACGCACCGCGGTTACCGAGTCTCCGTAGGTCAGGAGTTGCCCGTCCTTCATCCCCAGGTTCCTATGAAATTCTGGAAAATAGACGATAGATGGATTCCCAGGTACTTCTTTCTTTCATACTTCATGGTCCAATGTACATGAAAACATGTTCTCATCCGATTTGTTTTGTAATCAGGTTGAGTGCAGCAGGCCTGCTGCCCATATGTCGGCTAGTTGAGAGGAGACCGTTCGATCCGGAGGATCGCAAGTACCGTTTCAGCTTCGACAAAGCCCTCTTGAGTGTGTTGACTGATCGCTGGAGACCGGAGACGCACACGTTTCACTTACCGTGTGGGGAGATGACCGTCACGTTGGAGGACGTGTCTTTCCTGTTGGGTCTTCCTCTCGCAGGTGCGACTGTTTCTGCACCTGAGGACACACCCACCTGGCGTGCGCAGATGGTCGCACGTTTTCAGAACGTGCAACGGGTCGCTAATGTTGATCCCGTACCTGCTCTTGAGGACGGCCAGCACCACGGTCCGTCAAAGAGATGGTTGTCTTGCTACGAGGTATTCTTTCTTATTTTCAATTCAAATGTTTCATACCATGCAGTAAACTAACAAATTCCATTTATTTTACTTGCAGTTGAGTACTATGCATCCAGACGCAGATGATGACACGGTCACTAGATACTTGGAGGCATACTTGTTGTGGTTGTTTGAGTCGATTCTGTTCACCAACAGCCATGGTGACTCGGTGGATAGACATCTTATTCCGTTTGCTAGAGTTGTAGCTGAGTCCACACCACAAGACATGCCTCAGTACAGTTGGGGGTCAGCAGTGCTCGCTGCCACGTATAGAGGACTCTGTGACGCGTGCACTAAGGTAGCAAGCAACGCTGTCCTCACGGGTTGTCCGTTGCTCCTACAGCTGTGGGTTTACGAGCGCTTCATGATTGGACGACCTGAAGTCGTCCCAGAGCCGTATGATGGTGATGAGTACGGTGAGCGTCCGGATGACGGCCCTACTATGGGTACTTTTTGGGTACACCGTGCGGTACGTACATATTTTAAGTTACACTGACAATTTGTACGCTAATTCAATTTGTACGCTTATGTTATACTGACAACATATATGATTTGCAGCGTGAGTGGGGTAACAAGCAAATGCACAAGGTGTACGCCGGATTCAGCAAAGAGTTTGATCGGTTACAGGCCGACGAGGACGTCCGATGGACACCGTACGGTATGGACGAGCACGACCAGCGAGCACCGAGGGGGCTTGCATTGCTGTGCTACAGAGACTCGGATTACTGGCTCACTAGGAAAGCTCTGGTGTACGACATCTTCGTCGAGGAGTACGCACCACACCGCGTGTTGCGTCAGTTTGGCTTACAGCAGGCTTTCCCGGTCATTCCACATTCTGTTGTGCCTTCTTCAGTACATACGTAAGTGCTTCATCCCATCTCTATTTACTCATTTAGTTGTGCAAATTTAATGTACATATTTCTCATGCAGGTACGGCCGTAAGGGTACGTCTACGCCCGGAGTGTGGGCAGAGCGCATGCATCCGTGACTGTTGCAGTGGTCCCAGGCACTAGTCGACGTCGTGCAGGAGACTCGACCGTTCTCACACGAGGTGTACGAGGAGTACTTACGGTGGTTTCTTCCTCGCACCAGAGCAGTTCTCGGACACACTCCTACGGAGCGACAGCCGCACGTACCCAGGGTGGTAGATACGTATCCGCGGCATAGAGATGAAGCTACATCAATGGCGGTAAGAGCTTTCATATTGTAGTTACTTTGTGTACTTTAACGTATAGACATTACTTAATTAAATTGTTTCTCTGATTACTTCTCATGAATGTGAAGATGCATCGGGTCCGTCTCATTGCTGAGCAGTCCGCAGCAGGACTTCAGCGTTTGAGACAGGGGATATCGATGACTTCGTCGGATATGGTACACGTGCTCCATAACATCTACAAAAACGCGGTGGAGAGCTTACGGTTGGCTTTTTGTACACAGTCCTGTGTACAAGACACTATGTTGCCTTCAGCACAGCACACGAGGCGTCACAGCACAGCAGGTACGAAATGCGTATCAAATTAAGTATTTTTAAATATTAGTAATATTGTACTGACATTGTTTTCGCAGGCACATCTACGCAGGTACCTACGTCGACGACCCCACACGTTACAGCCTTTGCAGGGACGTCTACACAGGTCCCTGGTCCCGACTTCGCAGGAACGTCGACACAGGTGTCTGCTTGGGGTTCGGACTTCGCAGGCACGTCGACACAGGTGCCTGATTGGGGTCAGCACTTTACGGATCCCTCGGCACAGGTACCTGCTTGGGGGGCTCCGCATATCCCACAGACGGATGCAGGTACGATGTAGAATAATTTTTCTCATTCATTTATATTTTCGTAATTTGAGTTTGTACTGATAATTATTCTATAATTGCAGGTACGTACAAAGCGGACTTTGAGACTACGATGTCCGACTCACAGACGCAGCACGACACTCCTCCGATGACACCTTTCCAGGTCGAGGACTTCCTCGTTGATATAGCGCAGTACGATACACTTCATGGGTCTCAATTGGCCGGTGCTCCCATTCCGACTCAGCAGACTCAGCAGTTTCAGACATCGGAGCAGGCTGGCCGTCCGCAACGGCAGAGGAGACCACCACCAGACATTTCATATGACCGGGCTCATGTGAATGCTGCGCGTAGGGCCGACAAGCGTGGTAGACGTTAGTGTTATGTACGACGTATATGTGTGACTTATGATGTAAAAAACTTATATTCTATTATATTACTTCATTATGTTTCTATTTCTATGGTGTTTGGCATGGAAAGGAAGTACTACATACTACGCGTTACTTAAAAAACTGAAGCAAACGAGTATCTTATTGAAATTGAAGGCATAGGAACATTTAAACGATACATTTGATGGAATAATGAAACATAGTTCGTAACTAGTACATTTTCACTTGTGGTGAGGACATTCACAGGACATATTGTTGCACTTAGGACTAGTATCATCCTCCAATTGTTCTAACTCCATATCCGCAATATGACCTACTAATTCTCGGTTTCGATTTCGCAAATATTTTATGTAATCTTGAATAGGCTTGATAGGTACTGGATCAACCCACAATGTGTATCCGCAGTTATCTTCATCGAAATAAGACTACAAAAAACAAATTTAAAGTAAACATAACAAAAAGAAATACAACGTGAACGTACACAAAAACGATATGAACTTACTGCACGAGCTACAGGGCAACGAAAGAATCGGCGACCGCTATCCTCTTTTCCATCCATCATTTGCACCAAACAATCCAGGCCGCAACGACACTTGGGCCATTCTTCTTTGGTACTATCATATGGACGAAGAGGATTAAACACACCAAAATCACTTTTTCCTAATAGAGGGAATTCATCAAGTGGTTCATCGAACCACGAAGGACCGCCAACTAAGTAGTTATGAGGCACTGGCCTAATGTTTCCTTCTCCTCTCCTTGCACGACCTCTGTTTTCCATTGTGTTATTACTAACTTTAATCGTATACGAAATGTAAGAGGTGCAGACCCTTTTATAGACGAACGTGGATGGGTCTATAGACCAAGTGTACGAAAGTCTATGGACCATGTCAGGCGAATCTCGTAAAAGACACATACGACATTGCACTGGTACATGTCAGGGGAATCTCGTAAAAGACACATACGACAGTTCACTGGTACATGTCAGGAGAATCTCGTAAAAGACACATACGACAGTGCACTGGGGGAATCTCGTAAAAGACACATACGACAGTGCACTGCTACATGTCAGACGAATAATCCAAATAGCCTCCCTGCAAAGTTTCAAGATTTTTGAATCCTTTTTGCTATTTTATTTCAGACGTTCAGGAAATTTCAATGAAATTCAAATCTGAATTTTAAAAAATTTTCAAAAAAAATTAAAATAACATCTGACCATACAATTGTGTTCTGCATGTTTCGCTTGACATATCTACAAAGTTTCATATTTTTTGCAAGTCATCTTCTATTTTTAATTGAATAAATAAACTGGCTGTTTATGTCGTATGAGGCACATACGACGGTACTGTGCATGTCGTATGGGCCTCATACGACATGCCACCGTGGCCGGTTTCGGCCCCGCTGGACGGCCCAGCCGACACACGTGGCATGAGCCACCACCAATGTCGTATGGGCCTCATACGACATTCGCATGTCGTATGTGCCTCATACGACATTCATTATGTCGTATGAGACTCATACGACGGCCGGTCAGATTTGAAAAAAAATTGAAAGGGTTATTAATATAAATTTGGATTAAAATACGTATATTAAAAAAAAGTTCGTGAATCGTGTTGTATTCGTTAGCTTCCACTGCACGTGATACGCTGGCCGAACGAAAATCCCAACGAACAACTCACCTACTCGCTGCGCGCTGCACGGCACCGGCTCCCGACATGTTCGGCGCGCGCGTGCAACCAAAACCGCGAAACCTAACGGGCACCTGGCGCCTGCGCGACGCTGCCTCCAGCTCGGCCCCGGGAGGGCGCAACTGTTCCCCTCGCAAGTTACCTCCGCTTCCGCCAAGGCACCCCCACACCACGCAACGAACCAACCAACTGGATCAACCTAATGCGTTGGCTTCGTCTCGACTCGTGCCGTCCCCATCTCCTCCAGGCCAGGGCGGCCATCCACCCGGCTAGAAACAGACGCTGACACCATCACTGCGGTGGCACGCGCACTTAAACTATCCACATCAACATACTCTAAAATCTAATTGAAATCACATCATACTCTATAAATTACTTTATATTTATATTTATTTTTACTCTTATAAAACTTCCAGTACACTTTTACAGTATAATAGTTTTTATAAGGTACCACTGCGGACAGTTTTATCATCCAACGGCGCGCGATCACGCACTGAAGCGAGCAGCAGGTAGGCGTGGCAGAGTTAATTGCCCTCCAGTTACGTACGCGCGCAGCCACATCGGCACAACCTCCCGTCCAGTCCGGGCAGCAACAACCGCCGGCGGAACGAACGAACGAACCACTTGCTGCTTGCTGCCCTGTCTACGGCAACAGGCAACTAGGCAAGCAAGCAGAGGGCGGTTGGTACGCAAAACAGAGCGCCCGGTACGCCGACGTGCATGTCAGCATGTGGGATCAGGGACGACGTGCGTGAGTTTGACAGGGACGTGCGTGTGCGCCCTCAGGGCTTCAGAAGGGGTGGGTCGGTTGGTTGGTTGCTTTACCTCGATGCGGAACTCGCGGTCGACCTGGCGCCGGTGGTCCAGCTGCAGCCGCTTGATGGCGGCGGGGGTGCCGTCGGCGAGCCGGCCGCGGAAGACCACGCCGTAGGCGCCACGCCCCACCACGTTGCCCTCGCTGAACCCGTCCGTCGCGCGCTCCAGCTCCCGGTACGTGAACACCTGCGGGCGGCGGTTCCGCACTACCTGGACCTGCTGCTGCGCTGTAAGGCCCAGCCCAAGCCTCCCTGCGCCGTAGATGCACCCTGCGCCTGCGGACGCAGCAGAGGAACAAAAAGAAAGCTCGTCACCGATGCGACGGACATATATGCACGACGAAGATAAATAACGACGTGCGGGCAAGGCCGCATCGATCGGCGTCTCGGCTGTGTGCTTACCGGCGGTGCCGTAGCACCTGGTGTTGTGGCTGCCGCAGCTGGACGCGGGCTTGCCGTCGCCGTTGCAGCTCTCGCTGGCGTCCGCCGTGCGGGGCGGCTTCGCGCGCCGGGTGACCACCAGGATGACGGCCACGGCGACGAGCAGCATGAGGCCTATGCCGAACGCCGAAACCGGCAGTATGGTGTACAGACGGTTCGCCGCCCGGTCGCCGTCACCCCGGTGAGGCGCCGGCCACGGCGCGAGGTGCGCGTCCGCGAGGTCGTCCATGGCGACAGGGGAAGGCGCCGGCGGGGAGAACGCGTCCGCCATTCCCAAACCCCGAGGAGGATGGCAACTGAATACGTCGGTCGCGACGAGAGGGTGGTGACGGTGAACAGGGAGATAAGAAGGAGAGCTACGCAACGAGCGTGCTATAGATATAGGTCCAGCCACAAGGGCCGGGGTGCACAAAGAATTGTAGGCTACTAGGCTTGTAGTAGTAGCAGAGAGTAGAAACCTTCTGAATCTACTGGACTCTAGCTGTTGTTTCTATTCACTCATCAAACACAGTGCAGAAGAATGTACAACTACCAAGCAGAGGTAAGCACCAATGAAACAGCATCTGCCTGTTGCTACTTGCACCCGGCCTGCCTGCGCCGCGTTCCGATGAACTTGGGCGCACACAGCCTTCGCCGCGCACACAGCTCAGCAGTCACCACCAGTCACCGCGCCGTCGATGTGACAGGCAACTCGCTCCAGATTGCTCACAGGTGAGACAGGCCCGGCATCCCTCTGTTGAATTTACGCCATCGCAGCGCTGGCTGCCGGCAATGATCGCGGCCGGACTCGGACGGTTCTTCCGTTGTCTCGTCGAGATGGGCCACGCATCCGCATGCCCAACGCCAAAAACTTGCAGGTAAATATGCGATGCGACGTGATGTTCTTGCTCTGACAGTAGATGCGACCATATTACAGCTGCAGACGATGGTTCTACGACACGAGGAGTTAACAGACGGTGCATGTTGCCAAGAACCCACATGCGGCGTGCGGTGGTGCGCTCTCCGGCTCGTGAGCGTCGTTTGTTCGGGCCTTGAAGGGGAAAATCACTGGTCCAGGACCAGGAGGAAATTTTATGCAGGTTCGTAGCAAGTACACTGTGCACGGGACGGTACAACCTGCATTGCCATTGGGGATTCAAATCTGATGCAGGAGAAGGACGCCTGCCTGCGTTCGGATGTTGGGATTTTCAGATGATTTTTGCACGAAAGCACCGCGCAGACAACTAGTCGAGCTGTGGACGAGAGGTTAACAGCAGGACGGCCGAGTTGCGAGAGCTAATCCAAGGTTGAGCCGTGTAACAACCAGGTCCGGCTAAGCACGTGTTTGGTGGGTCTATTACGCGATGGCAGTCCAGGTAGTACGAAAGGTTGGACAAGAGTCGCACGGGCGCTTTTACTTCAGCTCAATTTTTGTTATCGTGTTCTGGTACATCAGAGTCGCACAGTTATAGAGACATAAGTGGTGTTCCATGTATTCAGTTACCGGCTGCCAGCAAGGCAGCACAGCAAGTACGTACGAATTACACAAACCGCCCGTGTTCCAGCCTATATAAACTGCCGATATCCAGAGCGCCGGGCACGTACCAGGACCTAACCTATGTGCATAGTAAATGTGCAGGAGTGTTTATCTCACTATGACGGCACTGATATGGATGTGGTGACGAAGTACTTGAGAAGATGAGGGCCACGTTAGATTGGAGGAGTGAACCAAGGACTTGGCCTTACCGTAGTAGTTGGCGTCCCTCGTGAACAGCTGAGGTGACGCAAAGTTGAATAGCTCAAAATTAAACGCACACAGTGTAGAAAACGAATTATTTTTGTGGGCTAGAAGCACACACGAATATAGACAAAAATCATGAAAAGAAATGTATTTTCGTGGGATGAAAAAACAACCCACAAAAATATTTTTTTATAATTTTCGTGAGTCAGATCGAGACCCATGACAATGTGTCAGTTATTTTCATGAGTTGTGTTTTGATGGACCAGCTCCTAGCTCACAAAAATAACCGGTTGTATTTTCATAGACCAGCTGTTATTTCCGTGAGCCATGTTTTACAGTTCACGAAAATATAGTTTTTTTTTTCACGGGGGCACAAGAAATTAATTTTGGCTCACGAAAATAATTCGTTTTTCTGTAGTGTAGATATGCTCAGACCCCTTCCTATACAACCATTGCGTTTCACCTCTAATCACACAAATATCTTCAGGATTGGAGAAAATCTTACTGATTACATGAGATCAAAAGGTGTATACTCAATTTTGTGCACAACCATCCACAAACACTTGTCATTCCTGTATCGACAGGATGGCACGGCGCAGGACACGGCACAACCGGGGGAGGGTACAAGGCCAGGTGCGATGCAACGAATGCGGGGTGGTGCGAGGAGGATGTGAGGATGGGCGCCGTGAGGAGAACGGTGGCGTGAAGACAGCGGCACAAGCAGGACATCGGCGCTGAGACGGAGAATGATCAGGCTGTTCCTTGGCTCAGGCTCGCGCGGCGGCCTCCAGAAGTTGAATGACGGTGTCGGCGTTTGTATCACTGACGAGTATCGATTTCGTCGTGCGTTCATTCTCGAGGTGGCCTAGCTACGTAGACACAAATTTTTATACTGGCTCGAGCAAGTGCCCTACGTCCATAGTCGCTCTCGTGCCCTTTGTTGATGAAAAGAGGGAAATGAGATTACAAGATTTACGAACGATCGATGTCTGCGCAATATCTAGTGTATGCGTGTGTCTATGAGTCGCCGCGTGTGAAGGTGGCCTTCGAGCTCCTTTTATAGGCAGCTTGGATCATGTCGTGTTTAATCGTCCTATCTACCTGATCTTCTCATAAATAGTATGGGGGTTTTAAAGTTGCCTAGAAGAGGATGAATAGACTACGAAAACTCGAAAATACTTAATTAATAATAAAAAAATATGGGGCACGCTAGTCCGATTAGACTGCAGGAAATGAACAAAAGTTGTATTTTTATGAGTTCGTATTCATGTTTGTTTTAAGCGGAAGTTATGTAAACTATCTAGCAAACTAAATAAGCATGTAGGAGTACTAAAAGCAAGTTAGATGCAAGATAGATGGTATGAACAAAATAAACGAGTAACGAACTACACAAACCCTTGTAAGTGATTCTAGCGATGAACTTGAAAGTAAAAGAGGCAAGTGGGGTGGGCAAAAAACCGAACCTGAAAAATCCCGAATCCGAACCCAAATAACCTGAAAACCGAAACCCGAGTCCACTTTTCGTGTAAGAAAACTAAAAATCCAAATTAATTTCGGGTATTTCAGATTATTGGCCCCAGTACCCGAATTACTCAAAATATGTGCTTACAACCCAGCACAATAGCACATGGCTTCGTTCACTGTTCAGTAGCCCACTGGTCGTGGCCCACAACCCACTGGGGTGCCGCATACGGCGTACCGCATACGGGTAGGGGAATACTGTGTACGGGCCTATGGGCAAGGGCACAAGGACCAACCCTAACGTCGGGATCGGTCGATCAGGAGGACTCCCGGCGGCGCTGAGCCACCGACTTGTATGCTCGTGCATGTGGCGTGCTCACGGGCCACGGCCGCCGCCTCCCACCCTCCCTCAGTCCACACTCCACAGCTAGCCCCCCGCCCCCCTCCCCCATCCCCGCCGGCGATCGGCAGCACGACACATCAGCTCCCTGCCCCTCTCTCGCCGACGAAGTTGGGCGAGCAGGGACCCCGCCCCCCACTGCGCTCCCCTCCCCTCCGACGAGGCAAGTAGGCAGCAACCCCTTTGTCGACGAAGCGCCCCCACCTGACGAAGCAAGCAAGCGGCAGCCCACCGCCCACCTATCCACACCGAGGAAGGTGACAACCCTCCCGCCGACGGGTGCAGCGCCAGCCCTCCCCACTCCCTCCCCGCGATGAAGCGAGCAAGTGGCAGTCCACCTGCCCAGTGCCCACGCCGACGACGGCGACAACCCTCCCCTCGACGGATGAGCACCGCTCTCTCGCTTTTCGGGTACTTTGGTGATTCGAAACCCAAATTTTTGGGTACCCAAATTGTCGGGTACAACTTCGGGTAGCAATTGTGAAAACCCGAATTTCAAAAATCCTGAACTACCTGACCGGAAAATTCGGGTAATCCCGAACGCCCACCCCTAGAGACAAGAGACTCGATTTATCCCAAGGTTTGATTCCACACAGGAATCTACGTCTCCTTGAGGAGTCCACAAAGGACCAAGTCTCTTTCAACTCTAACTCTCTCCAAGTCACCACAAAGGCTAATTTAGCTTCTCCACTCTATCACAAGGGTGAATACAAGATGCTTGCAGCTACTCACAACTTGAGGCTCCCACAACAACCTAGCAAGTCTAGAAAACGAAATACAACAGCCTCAAACTCAGGTCAACAACTCAAGAGCGAGAGAACCAAATCGAGAGCGCAAACTGATGAATCATCCTTAACTTCTCTTCTAAATCCCAAGAATTCTCAAGAATCACTCTTAGAGGTTAAGAAAGTGAGCAGGAAGGCTTAGAAGAGCTCCAGGTTTGCTACGGCGGCACTAGGGTGCAAGAGTGGTTGAAAGAAGTTGGGGGTCCCCTTTTATAGGGGTCTCAACACTTGACCGTTGCTACTAACTAAAGTGCGGACTAGTCCGACCATGACCCCGGACTAGTCCGGCCAGCGAGGACCACTTTAGGTCACCAACTAAAGTCCTCGCCACCTTTCAAATTCAAATGGACACTAAATTCTGGGTTGGTCTGATCTCACATAAGAGCTTTTGCTCTAGGTGAGAATGGACAAGTCTGGTCAGGACGGACTAGTCCGACCTCTGGGGCAGACTAGTCCGACCTACCTGGACTTAGTCCCAGAGGCTCTCAACTCTCAAAAAATGAACTAGTATGTCCAAACTCGAACTTTTCATAAGTCACACAAGAGCTTCTGGTCCGGCCAAACTCGTACTAGTCTGGATAGACAGACTAGTCTGACCTCTATGGCAGACTAGTCTGGCCTTCTAGACTTAGTCTGAGAAGTTGACTCACCTTCTCGCTATGAATTAGTCTGTCCCCAGACGAACTAGTATAAAGTCACACAGGAGGTTTTCCTCTGTATGAAAATGGACTAGTCTAACAGGGCTGACTAGTCCGACCCTCCAGGACTTAGTGCCAAAGAAGATCAAAGACACACAATATTGGACTAGTCCATCCCCAAATGGACAAGTCCAAAATCACACGGGAGCTTTTGGTCCGTCTAACATTGGAGTAGTTCGATGTGGCCGGACTAGTCCGGCTCAAACCCCGGACAAGTCCAGCCTTGTCCTTAAGGTCATCCTAGAACAACTCTCTCACCAAATCCCACATTAAAATTTGAGCTCTCTACTGATTCTTGAGCACTTAAGTTGATGAACCCTCTACACAATGAGGTGACACACGACTTAGAGAAATCGAAACCCTGAATTCTACTCTTTTGAGTCTCCAACGTCTGTTTTTCAACTTTTTTCTTTTTTGAGGGGTTTTGCCCATTTCCATCTCAATCACCCGTGCTCATACTCAAGAAGCTCATTTGATCCTTAATTGTCATAGTCAAGAATCCAAAACCCATGGGGATTACTTAGATGCACTTTCAATCTTCCCCTTTTTATAAGTGATGAAAACACATTAAGGTTTTCGATAAATTGATATAGATGGTTGTTTTCATAAAACACGTGTGTATGAAGAACTCCCCCTAAATGTATGCATAATTGATTTTAAAGAGAAGCATGCACATGAATGAATTCTATGAGGTTTTCATACACACGTGTTATGGTGGGGTGCCTAAGGGTGATGCAAAGTGTTGAGATGTGAGAAATTGAGTGAAAATGCATCTCAAGCAGATAAGACATGACATCACGCAAGGATACAACACAGTGAGCATAATATAACATGATATTAACTTAACCAACATAGAACATTGAGTGCATAAACATAGTATCCAACATGACATAGAATAAGAGTAATACATAACACACAAGAGTAAAACACGAGTTTTAAAAATGATACATGTCCAAGGATCAACACAAACTAATAGAATATGCTGCCAGAAACTACTACTCTAATCGATAAACCGGCCTGCTTCTTGCCTTCATGTTGTTCGGCGTACGCGACTAGGCCCAAGCTGCTCTCGACTTGGTGTCGTCGTTTCTTGCTATCGAATTTCTTCTTCTTGTCGCTACTACTTCCCCTCTTCCTCTCCCCCTTTTGCATCAAGACACCAAAAAGGAAAAGAAAGAGAGGAAAGGAGACCTAAGATCTATTCACCGCCGCTTGCTCTGTCTTCCTCCTTGTCTCCACCTCCACCTTGATCTTGCTCATAGTCATTTCTGTGTCTTCACTATCCTCTTCTTGATTCTCTTAACATTGTCTTCATCATTTGCTTCTTCATTGCAATTTTCTTCTTCAGAGAGTTCGCAGAAAGGGTGTGATCTCATCATCATCCACCGCCAAGGGCAACATTGGTATCTCAAGCTTGTCATAAATAGCCTTCACATACTTCTCCGTACTTTGATTCCACACTTCAATCTTGCAACAAGAGGAGAAAATGGAGTTGACAAATTTCAAGATGCTAATTTCGAGAGCCTTGAGAAGTAGGAGGAGGAGCCAGTCTTGATGAAGAACTTGGAGCATTGGTGGCCCTCCTCACTGAGATGTGTGGAAGAGGAAGTGGATTTGGCATTTGAGGATGAAGTTTCTTGTGCTTCACATCTTTGACAAATTGAAGTTCGGAGACTCTCTCAATCATGCAAATGATGTAGGGTGCATATCCACATGAGCAGTTGGGCGTATGAGATATGTTGAAGATGTCATTGTAGATATAATCAAATACATTGAATTTGGCATCTTCAATAATAAGCTTCATCAAGTTCCTCAAGTAGCCTTGTATCACTTCCATGTCTCCATCCTTGGGGGCTAAGGTCTTCCTCAACACACGGTTCAACACACCATAAAAGGGTTTGATGTTGTGAGTAGAGGAACCTTCATAAGTGAGGTGTGAGGGATACATGAAGTCCAAAGCATCTCTTTCCAAAGTCTTGGAGTTGTGGACAATGATCTCATGATCTAGATGCTCTTCCAATCCAGGGATTCTAGTAACTCTTGATAGAGCACTGAGTACAACACACCATCAGTCAACCAAGTGATCTTCTTGTCCCCATAAGTGTGAAAATAGCACGCTGTGTAGAATTGGTGGATCATTTTGATGTCCAGTTATACTCAAATGTCATCAAGTTCTTGATTTTTTGACACTCCTCAACTTTAATGACAACATCAGAAGCTTGATGCATTTTCCGTACCATGTATTCCCAATCAATCAATTGAGCATTTCCTTCTGGATTCTACATCGGAAGGTAGATCAGTTGGTAGTAGTCACAATGAAAATCACATCAAAAATGGTGGTCTACTGTGGCCTTCTCATATCGGTAAACTTCTTTCTCCCTCAACTTTCTCGCTTTTTCAGCTCCCTTGCCATGGAAAATAGTACTCGCCAAGTTGCTTTGGCGATAAGGGTTGTGAGTCGAAGCGACCCTTTGGAGGGCACCAATGGGGCCACGAGGAGGCGCTAGCACCAACTGGATTGTCATGGACAACCCCCCCCCCCCCCCCCCTATTTGCTAAGACATTTGTCCTTTTTGGAGGAGGAGCCTTAGCCTTTCCTTTGCCCTTTGTTGCCATCGTTTCCTTTCCTTTACCCTTGTCTTGCTCAACGGCCTTGCCTTTACCCTTGTCGGATGATTGGGCTTTCTCTTTATCTCCAATGGTCACAAGGCTCTTCCTTCTTGGAGGCGCAACCGACTGTGATGCAAGGGCATCTTAGGCTTGTCGCTTCTTTGTGCTAGCCTTGCAAACGGCTGCATCACGGGCTTGCTCTGGCGAATGAGCCGTCGCCTCGCGATAGACAACTTGGCGAGCTACCTCGGCAGCGGGATCTGAAAGAAGAGAATCTTCACGATATGACATGATAATGACAATAAATAGGAAGATATAAGAATAGGAAGTGACAATATTGTGTTTGAAGTATATAAACTTATAAAGTTAGGAGCTGAAACGGTCTGAGGATGCAATTTTCCGGTCCTTGGCCAAACTAGTCTGGCTCAGAATGGACTTGTTCGCCCTTGTTTCGGACTAGTTCGGACCCTACTGTTTCAAAACCTAACTTCCTAAATCCATCATAATTCACAAATGTTGGGCGCAATACCTAATTAGAAGAATCACATGATGTCAAGGAGGCAATGTATGGTCTAAGTTACGATAAGGCATGACTAAGAACTGAAGGAATCGAGAAAAATAGAAAAGTTAGGTTAGAATACCTTAAGATGAGACAGTTCAATGACATCTGCAGATCGGAGGAGCGAGGGGCATACTGGATAACAAAATGAGAGAAATGAAAAAGTAGCTCTCCTATTTCTTCAAGAATTGGTGCCACAATCGAGCGACAACCATGATGACTATTCCAGAGATTCACCACCTCCAGGCAACCGGTCTCCATATGACCTTTGAGAAACCTCTTAGATTATTTAAAAGAACACCATCATGCAGTGCCAACACTTCAGTAATGAGAGGATTAGATACCCCTATGCAAGGTTTACTCCATGCTCCCAGGAAAGTGGTGCGGGATAGAGCTACACCATATACCCCACCTTGTCGAGCATCCCTTGACAAACCACCATCAGTGTTGATCTTGACCGCCTTGCCATCAGGCGGCCTCCACCCATGGCCAGGAAGAATAACCGAAAGTTTCTTAGGAATTTCAAGCACATCCAATGCTTCTTTAGCAATCTTCACTGCATCAACTGGATTATAGCTGCCTTTATCATGTGTCCAACTATTTCTGAAGTTCCAGATTGTCCACATAACAGTAATACCCTTAGCACGATCTAACTCCGAGAATTTTGTGTCACAGAGAATATCTCTCGACCAAGTTAAGGGATGTAATTTGGGTAAATAAATATTCAGGCGGACATGTGCCTCATCCCAGAACTTCTGCGCATGATCACAAGTAAACAAAGCATGTTTTAGGCCTTCATCTGCTGAAAGGCAAATTTTGCAGCAACTAATATGAACCAAGTGTCGATGCTTCATTGTAGTTTCTGTTGGGAGAATGCCATGTAAAACTCGCCACCAGAAAACCCGTACTTTAGGCATAACATTTAATTTCCACAAGACAGACCACCACTCTTTTTCTGTAGCTGAGGATTCGGTACTCGTCACTTCGTCTAGAGCTAATTGCTCATTACGACTCATTAGAGCACAGTACGCTGACTTTACAGTGTATAGACATGGCTTCTCCAAGGACCAAGCCCAAAAATCATTACCTCCACATCGTCTAACTGTAATATTCAGAATTGCATAAGCTTCATGGGGTATGAAAATTCCCACCTCACAAGATCAACCTTCCACACACCAATATCATGATCTATCAGATCTGCAACCATAGTAATATTTTCTCCACCGAGTTTAATAGATGGTCGCATAGAATGTATCCCTGGAATCCAGCTAGAATTCCAAATTGAGACCGTCGTTCCGTCTCCAATACGTTTTACTAAGCCCAACTCAAGTACCTCCCTCCCTGCAGCAATAGCCCTCCAGGTAATAAACGAACTTTGGGGCACCGAATCTTGTAAGAAGCCACATTTTGAGAAATATTTGCCCTTCAAGACTCTTGCACACAAGGTATCAGGGTTGGGCATGAGTCTCCAGCCATGTTTGCCAAGCATTACTAAGTTAAACAACTCAAGATCTCAAAACCCCATGCCACCCTTAATTTTCGGAGATGCCAACACTTCCCATGATTCCCAATGTAATGATATGCGATCCAGGGGACTGCTCCACCAATACTTAGCAATGCAAGATCTTAAACCCTTACAAACTTTCTTTGTTAATTTAAAACAGCTCATGCTAAATGTTGGGATGGCGTGTATTACTGTTTTAGAAAAATTTCACGTCCAACAAGAGAGAAACTTTTCTAAGCCTTGTATCCTGCTCCGGATGTGTTCTTGAATGTGATCAAAAGAATCACTCCTTATATGACCCACTGCTGTTGGCAAACCCAGATAACTTTCAGTAAAGGCTTCGACCTGAATTTCCAAAACCTGTTTCAAATTCTGCCAAATATGGTCAGGGGTGTTTGGGCTAAAATAGATTGAGCTCTTTCTCTTTATTCTGACCAGAACATTCACTGTATATCCGCAGAATATTATTTAGTCTAGCATAACTTTGCATGTTTGCAGTCATAAATATAAGACTGTCATCTGCGAATAGAAGATGATTTATCCAAAGGGATTGAATGCTAACTCGGATTCCCCTGTCCACATAATTACTGCCAAAATGATTCAATAATGTTGTGAAACCTTCTGCAAAGGATCAAAAACAGAGAAATTGTATCTCCCTGACATAATCCTCGTGAGGGGGCAAAAGATGGCAGAAGTTCACCATTCACACATATTTTATAACGAACCGAAGTTACACACTTCAGAACTAGACGAACCATTGAATGACTGAAGCCCAACTTTAACATGATAGCCTCCAAATAATGCCATTCTACACGATCATATGCCTTCATCATATCGAGCTTAATAGCATCCATATAATTTTTACCTTTCTTCTTTCTTCGCATAGCATGAATATTTTCATAAGCAATCAGAACATTGTCTGTAATAAGATGTCTAGGGATAATAGCACTTTTTCTTCACTAATAATATCATTTAAAAATATTCAATGTCGATTGACAATACACTTTGCACCTATTTTATACGAAACAGGGCACAAAGATATAGGCCTATATTGAGAATTTTTTTGAGGATTGTGTACCTTTGGTATTAGCGTAACAGATGTATCATTCATACCAATAGGTAATATACCACCATTCAAAAAATCCAATACAGCTTGAACTCCATCATCTTGTAAACGTGTCCAATGTTGTTGGAAAAAACCTGCAGTAAAACCATCTATCCCAGGAGTTTTTGAGGGAGCCATCTGGAACAGGGCGGTCCTGACATCAATCTCAGAATAAGGGATATCAAATCTCTCATTCAAAAAACTTGACACCTTCGGTTGCACAAAACCCAAGAGTTCATCCATGTCTCGAAAACCTTGAGACTGATATAGTCCTTCATAAAAGCTTTGAATTTATGCATGTGTATCCTCCATATTTTCACATATAGTGCCATCTACCTTCTCCAGGAATTCAATCTTATTGGTGCGCTTCCTTTGGGCAGCTCGTTTATGAAAATATGACGTATTACGATCACCTTCTCATAACCACAAAACGCGAGAACATTGGCATACAAATCTCCTCTTGATAAAGGGCACATCGCAATTTCTTGATGACAACCTTCTCTTCATTCGATGGTCCAAGACCCATCGAATTTATGCGCAACCGATCTAGCTGTTGTCACAACTTTCTAATGGAACGTGGTAGTGACCCGAATTCCTCTCCCCCCAAGCAGATAGTTTCTTTTGAAGCAATTGGAGACCATCACATATTCTCAACAAACCATACTGACCAGCCCCTGTTGACCAATTTTTAAACACAAGATCATCATAATCTGCATGAGTCTGCCATATATTTTCGTATCAAAATTGTTTTCCACTTCTGTGTTGCTGTTCAAACAATCTTTTCCAAAGTTCTACTAGTACAAAACAGTGGTCAGACTCTGTAGAGACAATATGGCGACATCTAGTGCGTCCAAAATGAGCCAAAAAAAATCAGAATTGGCAATTGCTTGATCAAGTCTAGCTTTAACATTTGAATTCCCAGATTGGCGATTATCCCACGTATAGGTCGTACCTGACCAACCCAGATTTTGTAGTGAACAATCCTCAATAGCTTCACGGAAGTTTCGCATCTTCCACGCAGGCCTAGAAGATCGAGAAAATGTTCAGAGTTAAACATAGTTTCGTTACAATCTTCCATACACAACCAGGCTGAATGCTGGATTGCATGCAAGGTTTGTAGGAAGCGCCAACTATGTCGTCTGTTTTCAGCCCTCGGTGCTCCATAGAATCCTGTGAACCTCAATTCCTCTAAACCTTGATCTTTCCGCACACGGCATCAATATGGCCGTAACTGTAACTTTTAATATCAGCATCATAATCAGCTGACCAAACTAGACCAATCCCACCACTGAGACAGTCGCTGTCCACAGCAACACACCCTGCGAAACCCAGGGAAACTCTCAAGTCCATTACTCATTGTGAATTAATCTTTGTTTCCATCACAAAGAGCAAAGTGGGCCCTTCTTGCTTCGCAATGCTACGAAGCTCACAAACAGCCTCGGGGTTCCCAAGCCCCCAGCTGTTCCAACCAAGACAACTCATTGGGGCTGGCAGGGCTGCATAACAGCCTTTGCCAAATTTCAGAGTTGTTAGGTATCTTTCCCTTTTGTTTGAATCCTTATCAGCCAACACGACATCATGTTGAAATCCACCATCACATGTTCCTACTCGGGCAGAGAAAATAACCATTTGTTTGCCTAAATCAGTAACAGTCTCAGGTTGATGAACCTTCCGATACACAAGCTTTTGTGATTCACCTTTCCTTTTTCTTTCATCGGGATGCTTCAAAGGAGACATTATTTCTGGAGCCATATATGCATTATTACTCGAAAATTTTGTATCATGTCTAGTAGTGGCACTCATTGAAAGTGAATTTAGGCATATTGTTGTGGGTTTTGGATGATTGATGACAAACAAACGAAATCCTAATGAGATTTGTTGAGTTGAAAGCAGATCTACAGAGAATAAAAATAATAGTACACAAAAAGGTAAAAAATGAGGAATGAGAAGCGAAAAGTCCAAGTGACGACTGGAAGCGCAAAGTAGTTGTTAATGTATATGGTGTGTGTGAGAGACACATCCCAAGAGCTCATCACTTTGCGTAGAGAGTAAGAGCTAAAATCAACAAGCTAAGCAATTCACTGAAGCACCGGACAAGTCCGTTCACCAGCGGACTAGTCCGATTTCCTTTCTGTTCCCATACGGACAAGTCCAGAAATGAGCCGGACTAGTCCAGATAACTTTCTGTTGTTTGCACGGACAAGTCCCAAAATGTGGACTAGTCTGTCAACATAACAGAAACCTCACCTTGCACCGGATAAGTCCGTTTACAGACTAGTCCGATTTGGTTACTGGAATCACAACAGACTAGTCTAGTCTATTACGGACTAGTCCGATTCACTCACAGTAATTAGGGTTTTAAGTGTGCTGCACATTTCATGCACATATCACACAACACATGGGACTAGTCCGGTCCCCAGAGCGGACTAGTTCGGCCGTCGAGATGTCTAACGGTAACTTTTTGGAATAGCTATAAATATGTGATCCACGATCCAAAATAAGAGAAAAGAACTCTAGCGCCGTCACACGTCCCAAGAGCACAAAAATATTCCTATCCACACATCTAAAGCCCTAAAAAGTTCAATCTTTTGGGAATCAAGATTTGGAAAAGGGAGAGCAACGTCTACACATCGTTGAGCTGTTGGGGTTTGATCTCTCGTACACTCTCACATTTCTTGTAAATCTTTTGAGTGGATTCGATCTGTTTTCCCGCTGTAATCTTGTGGGAGCTCTCAGCTTGTGAGGTTGTCCCATCGACTTTGTGATTACCTCGTGATAGTGGAACTCAAGTCGGCCTCCGTGGTGACTTGAGAAGATAAAGGGTTGATTGAGACTCAGCTCTGTGTGAGCTCCTCAACGAGGAGTAGATCTCTTTGGTGAGATCGAACCTCGCTAAAAATCCTTTGTCTCGTGAGTTCTTGATTATTACTTTTAGCAATCATCACCATCTAGGGCTAAACTTGATCATACTTGTAATTGTCTCATATTTTGTGTTTCTCGAGGAACCTAATTGCTATATTCACCTGTTAATCACTTTAAAGTTTATTTACCTTTCGGCTGCTATAATGTTCAAAGAAAAACACAATATCACTTAATCCCTTCGTAGGTGTAACTAGCACACCGGACTAGTCCGCATCCCACACCGGACTAGTCCACCCTTCCTGTATTTGACAATTTTGTTATGTGTTGCATGAAAAAGTTTCAACGTCTATTCACTCCCCCTCTAGGCCACATTTACCCATATACTAGTCTCTAGACGAGCTTTCACCATAACTTTCCTTTTTCTTCTCCTCCGGAGCCCTTAATCCATCACCAAATGGTAGTTTTCCATTAGAATTTCTTGTTCCTGGTGACGGGCATAGCAGCTCCGAGTGCCCTAAGCGGCCACATGAAAATTGAAAATGTGGTACATATTCATATTGGATATCATACCAATCTTTGTTCTTCCTTGCTGCAGAATCAATTAAGATTCCTCTCCTTAGTTGGTTACGTCCATCGTAACTCTCGCCCTCAGAAATCATCCCATAAGGTCAAATTCCACCTGATATGCATGTTTATCAACCTGTCTAGCAATAATTTTACCCCAGGTAATGTTCCTCAGGTTGAATGGCAGATTAAGAATCCTAACCCAGAGTTGCAGCTTATCAAACTTAAGTTTAGAAGGTTGCATATGCTCAACAAATTACTCAAGGATCACTACATTCTTACTAACATGCCATGGTGATCCATCCTTGACTCGATCTCAATCCCGCTGAGATTCAAATTCAGCCACAAACATGTTCTTGCCCAACGAACGAAACTCCAATCCTCTTGGATTTCCCCATGCTGGTCAAAGTGCGCTAGAAATTGTTTGAATATGAGAATATTACGGTAAAGAACCTTGCCTGCAATCATCCACTTTGGGCTAGAACCCTCAACAACATCATCAAGAATCAAAGGAGTAGCTTCCTCCTCTGTGAGATCCAGTCTACCCAGAGCCTCCTCCATCTGCACTCTTGCCCTCCTTGGAGGGACATCACCGGCACACGGATGTGCGCCGCATGGCACAACTGATGACATATTCTATTGTATTGATTCTTTGCACCTCGCGGAGAGATCAACATGTGCCGTTAAGATCCACTGACACCATAGTCAAGAGAGGCTACTATTTTCTAGGGAAAAAGATCGTACATCTGGAATTGAGAATTCACACGCCAATAGAACTGGGATATAGATCAAGGAGGAACGATCTTCAGGTGGGTAGAAACCTCAACATATTAGCCGTATGACCCCCCACACTGATGCCCTCAAATAACACTAGTTCGTAAGAAGAGCGTTGCGAAATTCACAACAATTGCAGCAACAAAAATAGTGTTATCCTAAATGGCCTATTTAAACGCGTTTAAACGCTAAACAGAGGACAACTGCACAGTTTAGCACCTAAACAGTGGATTAAATGGTTTACCCATTTAAACGGGTCTTAGCCTGTTTAAACGGGATAAACAAAACGGATTTTAAACGTGCTTAGAATCGTTAAGGCAAAGTGAACTTACAATTCTAAGTCAAATGCAGGTTTAAAATTAATATCATTAAATTGGTTACAATTAATATGTTTTCTAAGATTCACTTAAACACATCAGAAGTAATATTACTTGTGTTTCAAGAAATATAATAAACAATCATTAGCCACTGAAGTTTTAAATATTTGTTTAAGTCACTACATGTTCTGTTTTTCAATCTCAATATTATGATTTGGTGGTGTGGTATTGTGATCGTCTCTTTAATTTTATATGATGTCAAAGTTAAATCGATTCCTATTTCGAAATATGAGTTTGAAATTGATTTGAACATCTACTGTAGAGCAGGACAGTAAAAATATTTTTTCTTGCTGCTACAATACACACCATTTAATCCGTTTAAACATCGCTTAAACACCGTCTAATCTTTCTAAACGGTAAACAGAGCTTCACCGAATGTCTATCGTTTGCTGTTTAGGATAACATTAATCCGTTAAGAGAGAGAAATAAGTCGTTCAAGCTCTAGGAGCTTTCTTGAGATCGTAGAGAGCCTTATGCAATTTAAATACATGGTTAAGGTACTTTTGATCTTTGAACCCGGGTAGTTGCTCCATGTACACTTCCTACTTGATTAGACTATTGAGGAAAGCACTCTTCACATCCATTTGGTAAAGCTCAAAATCATGGTGAGTAGCATAGGCTAATAAAATGTGAATTGACTCAAGCCTAGTTATGGAAGCAAAGGTTCCATCCAAATTCAAACCTTCGACTTGTGCAAAACCATCCTTTAGCAGCAAGTTGTGCTTTATTCCTTGTCACCACCCCGTGTTCGTCTTTTTTGTTGCAGAACATCAACTTGATACCTACCACATTGGCATTGGGTCTCTTCACAAGCTCTCACACTTTGTTTCTCTTGAAGTTGTTCAACTCCTCTTGCATGGCCATCACCCAATCCGGATCTTGTAGTGCTTCTTCCACCTTGAAAGGTTCCAAAGTGGAAACAAATGAGTAATGCGCAAAAAAAAAAATTAACCATACAAGATCGAGTTGTTATCCCTTAGCTATGTCTCCAAGTATGTTGTCAACGGGGTGATCCCGTTAAACGCTTTGATGAACTCTTGGGTGAGGCACTTGAGGTCTTGAGTCAACCTTTTTTTCTTCTTCTTCGCTCCCCCTTGATCATTGCCACCATCTTGTTTTTCATCATCTTGAACTTGGTGCTTGTGATGAGTTTCAATCACTTGGACCTTGATTTTCTTGAGGTTGAACATCGGCAAGTGCAATCCTTCTTAGTGCTAAGCATGACGTTTCTTCTTCATCTAGCACACATTCATCAACTTGCTCCACTTAGAAGCCATTAGTTTCATCAAACACCACGTGATGTGCGATTTCAACACAACTGGAGGTATTTTTTAAGATACATATAGGGATAGGTGTTTGAGTCATAGCCAAGTAAGAAACTTCCATCGGATTTCAAAGTGAACTTCGAAGTCTGAGACTTCTTGTTGGGAATATAGCACTTGGTATCGAAAAATTGAAAGTATGAGATATTAGGTTTGTTACCGGTGAGAAGCTCATATTGAGTTTTCTTCAATAGTCAATGGAGGTATAGGCGATTTGTGGCATGACAAGTGGTGTTGAGCGCTTTCGACCAAAATTTGTTCGAAGTCTTTTATTCATCAAGCATGGTTCTGACCATCTCAATGGTGTATGGTTCTTCCTTTAGACCAACCCATTTTGTTCGAGGGAGTAGGAGGCTGAAAACTCAAGCTTGATGTCCTCCTCATCCAAGTACTCTTCTACTTTGGTATTCTTGAACTCGATGTCGTTGTCACTCCTTATCTTCTTTATTCTCAAGGAGAACTCAGTTTAAGCTCTCCTCAAGAATATCTTGAGGACACCTTTAGTTTCACCTTTATCATGCAAGAAAAATACCCAAGTGAAGCGAGAAAATTATCAACAATTACTAAGCCATATTTGTTTCAGTCAATGCTTATATAAGCAATGGGACTGAAAAAGTCCATGTGAAACATTTGCAAAGGTCTTGTTATCATCATCACGTTCTTGGTGGGATGAGGTGCTCAAATTTGCTTCCCGGCTTGGCATGCGCTACAAGATCTATCTTTATCAAATCCAACATTCTTTAGTCCACGGATGTGATCTCCTTTTACAAGCTTTTATAAGTTCCTCACACCAACATGGGTTAACCTTCTATGCCACAAACACACCCATGTTGGTCTTTGCCATCAAGCATGTATCAAGGTGGGCTTTATCCATGGTGAAATCCAAAAGATAAAGCTTTCCCTTCAACACCCTAGAAGGCAATTGAGTTGTCACTTCTTCTAGAGACGATCACACCTTCGTTAGTGAATAAATAATTATAACTCTTCCCACATAATTGAGATATGGACAACAGGTTATAATCAAGTGAATCAACATGTAAAACATGAAAAAGTGAGTGTTGAGATGAGATTGCAATTTTACTGCAACACCCTCATTTTCATTTATCATGCAATGCATTCATTCCCATACATGTTTAACATAGTGCAACACAAAAAGGGACAAGATTAAAATGAATTTGAGGCAAAAGAACAATTAAAATCAGCCTTGGGCACAAACTTGTCCGATCCTCAACACGGCTTGTCCGGTATACCCGTCTGCTCCTGCAAATTCTGTTTCTTCGGAGCAACGAACTTGTCCGATAGTTGGTACGGACTAGTCCGGTTTTACTTCTGTTCCCGTCCAGACTTGTCCGTTAATACGAACTATTTCGATGTTGAAACTGTAAAGCCCTGGACTTGTCTGGATAATTGCATTCTAGTTCGCAATTCCCTTTTTCACTGTAGAACATGTAACACCCTCATTTTCATCCATCATGCATTGCATACATTCTTAAACATGTTTAATATCAAGCAACAAAAAAAGGAACAAGTTAAAAATGAATTAGAAGCAAAGCAACACTTAAAAGTCTCTAGAAGTACAGACTTGTCCAGTTTGTACCCCAGACTAGTCCGATTTTCCCCTCTGAAGCCCCTCCAGACTTGTCTGTTTTTGCCGCGGACTAGTTCGATCAAGTCTCTATTCCATTTCGGACTTGTCCGTGGTTGAGTGTGTTCTAGTCCGATATTTGGTCCAGTTTTTGAAAAGTTGTCAAATCCTTGGACTTGTCCGATCTATGCCGGACTTGTCAGTTTTCCTCTCTGGACAAGATCGTACTTGTTTGGACCTTCTACCGGATTTATCCGTTTTCATCTCTGTTCGACATCGTACTAGTTCGGTCCCCTCAGCGGACTTGTCCGGTTTGCTCGACTCGGATTCAATATTTTCCTCTACGACTCGTTATTGGGTTTTTGCCTTAAGTAGGCCTAAGAACATCGTGCTTATCCCCTGTGGAGCCCATGTGGGACCCCTGCACGGCGTTCACCTACCTTGGACTCGAATTCCATCAAATCCTACCACCTCCACCCCTATATAAACAAACCAACACCCTACTTTTGTATCTCTTTGCCACAATTGAAAGCCCCAAAACCCTAGTTCGTGGGAGCCGCCATCAAGGAGGAGGAGGATATCTAGAGCAAGAAGAAGAGGAGGAAACGAAAGAGGATCAAGTGATCGAGATCTCCATCAAGTTTTCGTTCTTCATCGCCAACTCTTCATCAACTCTTCATCATCAACCCTAGATCGTCAAGATTCAAGTTTGATCTTCAATTCTTGATCCTTGGAGTTCTAAACACGTGGTATAACTTCTACTTTCTCTTTCCCACGTCAATTCAACTCCAATTGTCTCAGATAAAAAAAAACCCTAATTTGCAGTTTGTTCAGGGCGGACTTGTCCGACCCCTGGTACCAGACTTGTCCGGCCTCTGAATCTAAATTGTGCTGAATTAGTTCCAAATTGACTCGAATCAATTCCAAACTTGTCCAAAATTGTAAAAAACTATTAGAACCAGTTAGTGAACATAATAGCAACTCATTGACAAGTTTACCACATAATTGCATCAATCATGCATGTCATGTCATATTGAGTACTATATGAGCATCATTTGATTGAATTGTGTGTTTTGCATGTTTGTCACTCAGAATAGAAGGAGCTGCACTAGAAGGTGCTATCGAGGACCTCCAGTACTAGAACTTTGAAGTCTTTTACCCTAACCAAGCTCAGGAGCAAGGCAAGTGTCCTTGACCATATTGATCCTGTTTTTTTAATGTTTTGTTTGCAAAACTGCATGCTTGTGTCAAATTGATTGGAAACCCAAGATAGGAGTTTACTAGTATTGTATAACCATCCTTGTCACTTGGAATACATTGTAGAGAGTCGGGAAGGGATTTTTACTTTTTTGCTTCGCTCAAATTAATCGGGATGGGAAAACAACCGAATGACCTAATTATGAATTAATGGATGATGTAAATTGATGAATATGATTAAATGGTAATATGGGCCTTAGGAGATCTAAGCAAGCATGGTTTGTGGATTGGGTTGGATGTTATAGTGGTTTGCTTGCCTTGGATCTAAGGATCAGTTCATGCGAGAATAGGCCAGGACTACAGTGCCACCACGAGGCTAAGTATAGATGCAGCGTAGCTGATTAATTAGGGTATTGCTAGTATTGCGCAGACCATTTGGAAGATCGGGGAAGGGGAGTCGGATTGGGTTTCTATGAGTGGTGGGACTCTCTGGGATCCGAGCGGCACAAGAGGGGAACCCTTGGTTGAAGATGTGCTCAGTTGGAGGCATTGCCACTGGTGAAACCTCAGTGGGTCCGTACATGCTAGTAGTCCCTTTGTAAAGGCTATTTTGTGATCTCTTGGCCATACACCTATGGTAGTGTTTTGGCATGGTGGAGGTTTCCTTTAGTCGCCGACGGGTGACGAAATCACAAACTTGTGAGTAAAGTGGTACAACCTCTGCAGAGTGTTTAAAAACTATCATGATAGTTGTGCTTCCGGTCATGAGCAACCTGAACAACTTCCATGATTAGAGGAAACTTGGGATTTGGGATGGTTGGTTATGGTTATGGTTATGGATTGAGTTATGATAAATGAACATGGACGATGATGATGATAATGATGTGTCATACGAACATGGATAATTGATTATGGTTTCGTATTATGTTAATTATGTGGGATATGATGGGATTACTTCACATAGACATAGTATAATGCTTTTCATATGTTTTAAATGTACTTTTTAGCAATTAGCCATTGTTTATTATCATGCCTTGTTTAAGCTACATGTCATACTTTCCACACTTGCTAAGTACGGCATGTACTCACCCTTGCAATTCCCCAACCAACAGTTGCAGGTCAAGATTGGGAGTATCACGACGTTAATGAGGAGTTCTAGGTCGTGTGCTGCCGTCAGCTTTGCCTGTGGTGTTGCTTGGAGCTGCGCTACCCTTTGCTTAGCTGGCTTAATTCGTATAGTTCAGATTTATTTTATTTCCGCTGCATTATTTCAAACTGGTCATTAATGTTCATTAGAGCTGAAATTTGAGGATGTTCTGAATTCTGTAATGAAAGTGCTTAATTAATCTGGTCTTGTGGTAATTATCTGTATATTCTTTTGTGAATGCACTCGTGTATGTGTGTTGAACATCCTGGGTACATATATGTGTTCACTTGGTTCATTTTTGGAACTGAGTGTCACAGAACAGCGGACTTGTCCGCTTAAGCAACAGACTAGTCTGTTGTGACATCAGAACTGAAAACGGACTTGTCCAGCCTGCGTACGGGCTAGTCCAATTTCTAGGGTTTTGACTCATATTCCTTTTTTCCTCCACGATGAGTTATTGGGTAATTGACTTATTTAGGCCCTAGAACGTCATGCCCCACCCCCAAGAAGCCCAAGTGGGACCCCACTGTTGACGGTACTTAAGTGCCATATTTAGACCGTCAATTCATCTCATAATGTGCATAAAAGAGAAACACAACATAGTGGTAGGGTTAAAAACTAACCAATTCCACAAGTGATGGTGTTTATTTGTATGCAGGTGAATTTAGACCCAAAATACCAAGACATGCAAGGAGTAATCCATAAAATTGGATTTTGATGAATCAGGCGACACCACATGTCATCACATGGATCAAATGGCCCACAAACAGAAGTATTCGAGGCCATCCAACGATGTAGCACCCATATCAGTCAATGGGACCCACCTGGAAGTCACCCCAAGGAAGCACACAAGAAATGGTCAAATTTTCTGTTCGGACGACTAGGGGGTTCAACCGAACACATCCTGGCGCCAAACTCGGTCAACTTCCACGTGTCGACTCCCTATGATGCCCTGATCTTGATGAAGACTGATTCGCTCACATTTTGTGGCGGGAACCGACCCTTCTCCCCCCTATAAATAGAACCCCACACCTCACTTCACACACACACACCAAAAGTTGAGAACAGAATATCACTCCTAAGGTTTAGAGTAGTCCTAGAGGCTGCCAAGTAGAAGGAGAGTGTGGTGAAGATTTTAGGTGAAGGAGGCTTGGGCTTGTCAAGTCCCTCTTCTACACTTGTACCCCTACAAAAGTGTTATTCAAATCAAGTAAGCCTTTGTGAATTCAATTCAAGTTCGATTCTCAATTCATAGTAGTTTGCACAAGTAGTTACTTGTGGGTTCATTGCTTTAATTCATTAGAGGCTCTAGTTGTAGCTTTGTGATCGAAACAACTAGAGTTGTGATTTAGAACGTAAGTGTGGTGCTTAGGTTAGAAATCACCAGTGAATATCTTGTAGACCCACAGATTGAAGAGGTATACAGTAGGTGGTGACAACCATATCTCCTTAGTAATCCTCCACGTTCGGCTATGCCATAGGCTCTTGGCAGGAGTCGTCCAAGTGTTGCTAGGGGTAAACTCGTGTCCAAAGCAAGCAGCTGCTGCAAATTCCATTGAATTAGAATCAGTACTTTGAATTCCTCTCTCTTCTTTGCCTACCAAACAACTTTGTGTCCTTGGGAAGATTAGTTTGTAAGATTAGCACATGTGTTCCTTGGATTTGATACCCTTGGGAATACTCTCTTAAGGGGAAGTGCTACACGATAGTTTTCCTGTGCTTGCGGATTTTTATCTATGATGTAAGAAATGTCAACAAGCATTTCTGGTGTCGTTGCCGGAAACGGTTGTTGTTAATCAACAAACCTTGTTCACCCTCATATCTATCTAATTTATCTTTCCTTTTCTTACCACCACCAAATTTATGGAGCAGCCCCCATTCTTTCTTATTCTGCCCCAAAGGGCAAGTTCTGTGAGCCACCGCCTTCAGCAGAACCATCTGTTCTACCAGCTATGAACTTTGCCCTTGTTTTATTGCCATGGTTAGGGAGCAATCCTTCCTAGGAACAGATTTTTAAAACCCTTACCGCCATCTAAGAGAGTTCGAACAATTGTGTTCTTGACTTCTAATCAAGGGTATGACACAAGAGACTCTCAAATGGAAGTTGTTTCCTTTTTCCCTCAAGGAAAAAGCCAAACAATGGTACGACCAAAACGTTAGGAAAACAAACAGAAATCAGAATGAATTACGATACAAATTTTGTCTTTCTTTCTTTCCAATTGCTCAAATTCTTTCTGTCGGAGTCTGGTTTCGGCAATTCTTCCGGTACTACCGTTGGCAGTCCGCGGAGTTTCTTAGTTCGGTTGGGGCACGCAGAGATTCAGAACAAGGTGGTGATTTGACACGAGGATTTACATGGTTCGGGCCGCCTGAGCGTAATACCCTACTCCACGGGTGTGTTGTTGTTGTTGTATTGAGTGTCTGAGAGCGTGACCAAGGGAGAGGCCCAAAAAAGTCCCTGGAGAGTCAGAGACCAGAGTCTAGACCCTCTTAGCCGGTCTGGAAGAGTCTCTCTGTGTATCGCTTGGCCATCCCTTTTATAGTACAAGGGTTGGCAGTTATATCATTAGCCTGGCCCGACGTGTGGCCCTGGCAGTTACTGATGCCTAATACACAGTTAGTGTGCTTAATTCCCCTTAATAGCGTGATAACGCCCTTTAATGGTAGTGTTACTGGTATTAAGGGTCATCCGATCGTGTGTCATTAAGATAGCATTAATGACACATAACCAGATCTTGAAGTCTTTAATGTCCCTTGAAGGTCCGAGCCATTGAAGGTCTACCAATCTGCCTGTTGAGGTTGAAGGTCCGGCGGTTGGACGTGTGGCAGCTTTGGAGCTTACTGTCTTGAACGAGTAGATCCGGTGCTTTTGTACACATGTCGGTATTGGAGCTTCCCTCTGTCGGGGGTTAGGTCCGGAGGTGCTACACAGGTATCCAGCGCGGAGCTTCCCCATGTATAGGTTGTACCTCCGGTTTTATGATACACGTGGCAACAAAGGGACTAACCATATGAGGGAGGCAGGTCCGGTTCCGAGTGACACGTGGGGCCTTTGAGGGTCCTCAACTCAGATGGGTGGATTTCCTTTGCACTCTTTGCAGTTCCAAGGGGTATCTGGTACACAGGATACTGACAGTGGCCCCATGGGCCCACCTCTGGGAGAGATCCTTTGGATTAAGTCATTCTGGTGGAGGTGGGTCCATCTTTTGATTTTTGCACCGTGTCTTCAAGGGTTTTTGGATGCACCATTCAGGTGATAGTTTGCAGTTAAACCATTGCCGCGTGGCATCTTCAGGACGTGGCAGGTGAGATTCGTGCATGCGGATCTCACGCAATTGAAGGTTGTCAGTTCCTGATACGAAAATCGTATCGGTTCCGCGCGCCCTGTCAGGCCGCCGCCCTTGGGTTTCCCGCCACTCATCATCACAACTGTTCGCATGGGGTAAGGACCTCGACTTGATCATCTGGGTGGCCCTGGGTCCCTTTGTCATTGGCAGGGTGTAATTTTTGAAATGTATCCTTGGCCCTTTTGCGGTTTCCATCCAATCGTTGTGGGGGCTTACTTAAGAAGGAAATCGCGCACGGTTTGGGGATTCCTTACGCCTTCATTTGAACTTGCACTTGAATCCTCCAAACTTTCGCTTGCTTTCTCTCTCGCCCCGCCGTGCTGCGATAGAGTTGGGTCTCCGCAAGAGCCGTCTCACGACCGATGATGATCTGAAGAAGGTCCGGACCTACATGGGGTGGTCCAGCGACTCCTTCAACCATCTGGTCCGCGCCGGCGAGCTCCCGTTTAAGAAGAAGCGCGGCGGTGACATGGTATACTTCTCTGCGTACGCCATGGTGGGGCTGATCCCACCTTTCTCAACTTTCCTCTTGAGGTTGTTAGACTTCTATGGTCTACAGTTGTACCACCTTGGCCCCCACTCCATTCTTCTTGTGTCAACATTCGTCCACTTCTGCGAGATGTGGGTGGGTATTCCCCGCTGCGTCGAGCTTTTCCGTACTTTCTTCACCATCCACACCACCGACAAGAGTTTCGAGTATCTTGGCTTCTACTATTTTGTGAAGCGCAAGAAATGCCCCTACAAGTACTTGAGGTCATTTCCCTCCAGCAAGTGGGACGACTCGAAGAAGGATTGGATTATCGTCAAGGTAGAGGAGCACGAGAAGTTGGAGCTGCCTGAAGGTCTTCCCAATGTTGACACTGACGCCTGGAGTGTGGTTCCGATGCTGCCAAAGGCCTTCAACCCTCTCTTGACTCGGATCCGAGAGTGTTTGGAAGGAGGGGTGACCCCCCAGACGGTCTTCTGCAACTTCCTGGTCAACAGATGGGCCCCGCTGAAGAAGAGGGAGAAGCTCGCCTGGGCCCTCAACATCGTGATGGACGATGACCGGATTGAAACCGGTATGAAGTCCAATTTGGATGGCGCTGCTTTGGACCTTCATCGCAAGAAGTTCCAGCATGGCATTGACGTCGAGGGCGATGACTTGACTCCGCCGATGACTTCCTCCCTCTGAACATGGAGGCGAAGTTCAGCAGGGAGCTCCGGAGGAGGATGTCGGTGCTTGACGACCTCGGTGAGGTAGAGAGGCGTCCGACCACCAGATTGGTGATCCCCGGAGCTTCCGAGGGTGGCCCTGCTTTTGCGCCAAGACAAAGGGCTGAAGTCATAGGCAAGGGCAAAGAGTTGGCTGAGCCCTCCAGCCGAAAGAGGAAGTTGAAGAACTCTGACGAGAGGCCTGTCAGGCATGCTTCTTCCACAACAACGCCTTCTCCCCGGCGGGGGCGATCTTCATCGGCGACGCCAACTCCAGCATTGGCGTCTCCCCGGAACGCCAGCTCTGACCAGGTGACTCCGGCACCAGGACCAGCTAAGGGCTCTAGGTAGGGGTGGGCATCCGGTTACCCGGAGAATTTCGGTTCGGTTTTTTCGGTTTTCTAAAAATTCGGTTTTTCAAAAATAGGAACCGAAGTTTTCTTATGAAAAATAAAAACCAATGCACCGGTTAACCGAAAATTTCGGTTCGGTTTTCGATTAAACCGACAAAACCGAACATTAGTTGCGGTCGACTTCTGGTCGACGTGCTCCGTGCGATGCGACGGATTTAGTGCGGCGGGGCAGGAACCGTGTCTGGGTGCAGCTACGGGCGAGGCAGCAGAGCTGCATCTGGGCATGGCGGCAAGCCAGCGCGATGGAGGGCGGGGCCCATCGACCCACGTCGGGGCGTGGTGGTGAGCAGGCCGACAGAATCACAACTGGGAACGGCGGACAGCAACGTGGCCGGTTGGGCAAGGTGGAGCTCTGCTGGTGGCACCGATGTTTGGGATGCTGGTGGCAACGACGTTTGGGAGGCATGTTGAGCAGCTCTCCGGGAGCAGGTGTGGCGGCGCCCCAATGGCGATTGTTGGGCGAGGTGTGCGCTGGTTTGGTGCCGGGTTCTGTTTTGGGCCGTGGCCGTAGTTGGCCCTATGGTGTTGCTGGGCTAGGCGTTGGTACTGGGCTGCTGCAAACCGATGAGGCAGCAGGAAACTGACAGGTGGGCTGTAGTGATAAACTGCTTTTAGCAAAGTACGGTTAACTTGGTTAACCGGTGAAAAAAACCGAACCGAAAAAAAATATTCGGTTTTTGCGTTTGCTAACCGAATGTTTTTCCGGTTGTATGAATTTCAGTTAATTCGATTTCGGTTCCGGTTAATTCGGTTTCGGTGTTCGGTTTTCGGTTTTTTTGCCCACCCCTAGCTCTAGGTCCGAGGGTCCTTCTCAGTCGAGGGGGGGACAACCAAGACGCTGCTGGCGGCGGTAGCAAGCTCCGAAGAGTCTTCCGGGGTTACTACCCCAGTTGTGATGGGGTCAGGCTCTGAGCGTCTGGCGAAGAGGTTCCACGCTAGCTGGTGCGGAAGCCTTCCAAGGTAAATTTGCTTTTTTACCTCAGTTGGTTGTTTTTGTTGTAACCATATTTTGAGTTTCTTTGTCCTTCATACACAGGGTATCCAAAAAAGGGGGTTGAAGCTCCAGTTCCTGTGACAGTAGCTGATGTTGTACAGGCAGAGGCTCCGGCTCCAATTCCACTGCCGCCCCAGGTGTTGGCTGACGTCACGGCAGCTTTGGCGCTTGCTGTCGTGGTTCTCGACTCATCTCCCGAAGCTCCCGTGGTAGCACCGGACAACGGGAATGAAGATGTACCAGCGGCACCAGCTCCGAAGGCTGAAGCTCCGGTTTTGGATGCTGTGATGACGGACGCTCCAGCCTCAGAGCCGGAGGTAGCTGCAGTTTCGGCCTTTGAGCCGGATGTTACTGAAGCCCCAGCGGCGGAGCCGGTGGTTGATGAAGTTCCGATGCCTGAGCCGGTTGATGTGGAGGTCGAAGCGCCGGTGCCTGAACCGGCAGTGGAGGAAGCACCAACGTCGGAGCCGGAGATGACCTCAGCTCCAACTGGGTCTTCACTACCTGCCCCGGATGTGGTAGTTCCGGAGGTACCCGTTCCCGAGCCAGGGTGCCAAGACAAAGCGGCCGGTCCCTTGCCTAAGGGGCCAATTGATGATGACCTGGCGGCGGGACCTTCACGGCACACTCCGAAGGTAGAAACTCACGTGGCAGGACCTTCCTCGGCGACGACCGAGGCACTCCCGGAGGGCGGCCCTAGCGACACAGAAGCTCAAGGGACTGCTCTTATAGAGTGGGACCCAATTTTTGTTCTAGAGGACCCACTGGAGTCAGCGAAGAGGACCCCAACAGTCCAGAGCCAATCCCCCTATTGTTATCCATCGACAATGCCTGCTCCAGCCTTCGTCAGATCCAGCTTGCATTTTTTCACGACAGCAAGGCCCTCGAGGAGGTGCACCAAGCTCTTAGGAGGTGGCGCAACCGACTCCAATTCGAGACCAAGCTGGCACAAACAAGGCTGGGCGACGACAAGGAGTGGGTCAAGGGGGAGAAGGCCCGGATGGGGTACTGGGGACAGTTGCTGGATGAGAGGGAGAGCATGGTGCGATACCTCGACAACCAGTCCCGGGCTATACACGAACAAGCCCTGGATGCTAATGAGGCGGCGAATGATCGCCAGTAGAGCCTCAATACCATCCACAAAAGCCTCATCAAGCGCGGGGAGAGTCTCGACGAGCGAGAGAAAAAGCTCAAAGAGGAAGAGCAAAAACTCCTGGAGCTGAGGGATGACCTCGTGAAGAGGGAGGAGGAGCTCACCCAAAGGCTGGCTCTGGGTGAAAAGAGCCTTGCAGAGCGCACCAAGAAGCTGAAGGAGCTTTGCAAGAGCGAGGAGGAGAAGGCCTGGCAGCGGGGACAAAACCTTGCCAAAAGGGAGGACAAAGTCGCTGCCAGGGAGAAGAAGGTGCGAGGCCGGGAGAAAGACCTTGTTGACCGCCGGAACCGGATCCACGTCTGGGAGAAGGATCTTGGTGACCTTGAAAAGCAAGTTGCTGAGAGGATTCAGCAGCACGCCAAGGAGGTCGAATGCCTTGCCTGGGAGGGTTCGGAACTTGCGGCAGCCAAGAGGTCCTTGGAGGAAGTTCGAGGCTCAAGGGATGCGGAGTCTCAACAACTATGGGGCTTCGTGGGCAAAGCCAATGTTGCGCTGGCGCCGCTGGGCTTTAGCCCCGTGCGTCTGGGCAATCCGGAGCCGGGCTGGACCATGCGTTGGGGGCGCTGAGCTCGATTGGAAACAAACTCGGCGCGATGGGCGATGTCATCGCGGATCAGTTGGAAACTAAAGGAAAATCCCTTGCACAAAACGTCGCAGAATACATGCTGACGTGCTACACAAGCCGGGATCCTCATTTCCCACTAAACCCGGTGCTTCAAGGTCCCATCGACGGAGAGGGAGATGTCGCCAAGACCAGCGTGTCGAAGGTTGCCCAGAAGGTCGCCTTGTTCTTCCATAGAACTTAGGACTTTCTCCTTTTAGCTCCCACTTGTATCTTCTCTTCTTTTCTCCAATTTTGTAACCTCTTGTCTTCAGATGAATGAAATCCAAGAAATTTATGAATTTCATTTTTTTTCTTCAACCTTTCTCTCACTTGGCCCTCTGGTAGATGTACACAATTTGATTGCGAACATGTACCAAAAGGATGTAGCATTTTGTTGAAGACTTGAGTACTTCGAACTTGTCAAGTATAGGTCCGAAGTTTTGTTGTGGTGATAGCAGGGGCCCCCTGGGGTTGTCGGAGCTTAGTAGCTCCGGCAGTGACCACCATCACACGTAGAGCGTCGACGACTGGCCCTCTGTGGTTGTCGAAGCTTAGTAGCTCCGGCAGCAACCACCACCAACACGTAGAGCATTGACGGTTGGCCCTCTGGGGTTGTCGGAGCTTGGTAGCTCCGACATTGACCATTGTCAACATGTAGAGTGTCGGCAGCAGACCCCATTGGGGTGTCCTTCTACCATCTTTTCTTCAACTCCGTTTATTTCTTCACATTGACGACTGGCCCCCAGGATTTGTCGGAACTTGGTAGCTCCGGCGACGCCCACTATCAATGTTTAAAACATCGACAGTGGGCCCTCTTGGGGGATGTCGAATCTTTGATAGCTCCAGCATTGTCCACCATCATCGTGGGATTTTCATTTTTCCTGCACACTGAAGTCAAGAAAAATAGTAAAATCCATTTCTTATCTATAACTCATTTGCGACTTACTATTCCCATATGAAATTTTAGATCGACAGTAACTCTATATACAATCAAGCGTGTTTGTTTATTTTCTCCAGGTCCAATCATTTTCCAGACTCACCTTACTTAGGCCTGCCGAGGTGTAGGTAGAGTGGCGTACTTAGGGTGCAGGACCAGGCTAAGTCGATAGCACACTCCGGACCTAGATTGGCTTGGCGTTCATGCGAGTAGGCCATTCAATGATGTTAAGACCTGAAAGAAATAACAATGCAACTTGAATTATATATGAATTGTTCGAGCTAAAGTTTCTTAAGAATTGCACAAATTTGTTATAGACAAGAAAGAGAAAAATAAAAAAGAATGAGCCTGTACAAAATAAATGCACATGGAGTCTATTTTCACATATCGATGTTTTTCATTATAGGTCCGGGGTATAGGGGAGACAACTACACTCTTAGGGTACGGAACCAAGCTATGTGTATTACATTTCTTGTTCGACCCAAAGTAGCTAGCTACACTTTTAGTTCCGAGACTGTGTCAAGTGTTGCTTGAACTTTGCGGACCTTCCTGGAAAGGTCCGGCTGTCCTCCTGGGGGAGCTACCTGACTCTGTACAATGACGCTATAACATACATCATATGTAATTACAGACTCACCTCCGTGATATTAAGCGTAAAACTTACGGAGGTGCTCAACGTTCCAAGGATTAGGGAGCGGTGTCCTATCCTCGGTTGCCAAGCAAACGCATCTGGGACGGGATACTTTGATCACTCGAAAGGGTCCTTCCCAGCTGGGGGAAAGTTTGTTTAACCCTTCTCGAGTTTGTATTCTCCGTAGCACCAGATCGCCTTCCTCGAGCTGTCGGTTATGCACATGCCTTTGGTGATAGCGCCAGAGCGCTTGGCGGTATCGTGCATTTCGAACAGCTGCTCGGCACCTTCCCTCTTTAACGAGATCAAGGTCTTCACGCCGGAGCTGGTCCTACGTGGCCTCGTCGAAGATCCGGATCCGGAGCGACCCCAAGGTGATTTTCGGAGGAAGGACTGCTTCAGCTCCGTACACCAGGAAGAAGGGTGTATCTCCAGTTGACCGGTTTGGAGTTGTCCTGTTTGCCCACAAGGTGGGCAGAAGCTCTTCAATCCAGTTGGCTCCATGTTTTTTCAGACGCTCATATGTGCGCGTCTTGAGTCCTTTTAGAATTTCTGCATTTGCTCTCTCTACTTGGCCATTGCTTGCCAGGTGAGCTACAGAAGCGTAGCTGGCTTGAATGCCTAGGTCTTCGCAATATCCTTGGAATGCAGAACTTGTGAATTGGGTCCCGTTGTCAGTTATGATCTTGTTTGGGACTCCAAATTTGCATACTATGTACTTCAAGAAATTGATAGCTGATTGCTTGTTTATTGTCACAACTGGAGTTGCTTCTGGCCACTTAGTGAACTTGTCGATGGCGACATACATGTACTTGTAACCTCCGACGGCTTTTGGGAAAGGTCCCAAGATATCCGTACCCCACACGGCGAATGGCCTTGTCGGAGGTATCATTTGTAGTGGTTGAGCTGGTGTGTGAATTTGCTTTGCATGGAACTGGCATGCTTCACATTTCTTCACTAGCTCGGTTGCATCCTGGAGTGTTGTAGGCCAGTAAAAACCATGCCAGAAGGCTTTACCGACCAACGTGCAGGAAGACACGTGGTTCCCACACTCGCCTCCATGGATTTCCGCGAGGAGCTCGTGGCCTTCTTCCCTTGTAATGTACCGCATTAGGACGCCATGGGCACCATGCCGGTAGAGATCCCCTTCTACCAGTTTGTATCTTTTAGCCAATCTGACTATCCGGTCAGCAGATACATTGTCTTCAGGAAGGATGTTGTCTTTCAAGTAGCTCCGGATCTCCGAGATCCATGCATCGGAGCTAACTTGAGCTTCTGAGTCTTGTGTGCTAGGTTGCTCAGAGTTTCCTGCAGCACCTATGACCCTTGATGGACTCCATGGTAACAGGGCCATCGGGACCGCCAGCTTCGAGGTGCTAGTCTCGCCCCCGTCGCTCAGTTTGGCAGGCTGAGCTGTTGGTCTTGACAATCTCCGAACGAAGGTTCCGTCGGGAGCCGGAGCTCCGGTTGAAGCTTTCGTCAAGAGTTCGTCAGCTTCAGCATTGTTAAGACACTGGACATGGCAAAGATCTAGGACTTCAAAATCCTTTTGAAGCTTCTGAACTCCAAGAAGATATGTAGCTAGTTGGGGGTTGTTACAGCAGCATTCACCTTTGACTTATTTTATAATGAGTTGTGAATCACCCTTTACCAACAGCTGCTTGACACCATATGATAGTGCCACCTTGAGCCCATAGATTAATGCTTCATACTCCGCCATGTTGTTGGTCGCCTTGAAGTCAAGGTGAACCATGTATTTGACCTTCTCCCCTGTAGGAGCAAGGAGAAGGATTCCAGCTTCGGCCCCCTGCTTCTGCACGGAGCCGTCGAAGTAGAGAGTCTAGTGAGGCCCAGTGAAGACCGGAGCCTTAGGTTCTGGCTTCTGCTCACTAGGGCCCCCAGGATTTGATGGAGAGGGGGTCCATTCCGCCACAAAGTTTGTCAATGCTTGACTCTTGATCGCTTGTCTTCACACGAATTCAAGATCAAACTTGGCCAATTCCGCTGCCCACTTTGCGATGTTCCCAGTAGAGTTGGGGTTATGCAAGATTGCACGCAGTGGATAAGAGGTTACCACTGAAATCTTGTGAGCTTGGAAGTAGTGAAGAAGCTTTCTAGAGGCGATAAGAACTGCGTAAAGCAGCTTATGCACCTCTAGGTACTGAGTCTTGGCGTCATGGAGTACTTCACTAATGAAGTATACTGGGCTAAACTGTCCAGCTTCCTCCTAGTCAACCCAGACCCTCCCGAAGGGGTCCGAACCTTTTTCGGGGACCTCCCGGTTCTTGCTAGAGGAACCCAAAGCTTCTTCTGAAGTGACCCAAACCCTCCCAGAAGGATATGGATCTTCTTGTTCAGCAACAGTAACTCCTTCATTTGAAGGAGGTTGATACTCTGGGTCTCACCTCGAGGATCCGGGTCTAGGGGGCTGGGACCCAGACTCGCCTTCAGGTAGCTCCAGACCTTTCCGGAGGGGTCTGGATTCCTGAACTGGAGATAGTTCTGGTCTTTCTGCAACCAAGACCATGCTGACAACTTCGTCAGTTGCTGAAATGTAAAGAAGAAGTGGCTCACCAGGATTCGGAGCTACCAAAGTTGGTAGAGTGGTGAGGAGCTGCTTCAGCTCTTGGAATGCCTTTTCTGCTTCTTCAGACCATTGGAATGGTCCGGACTTCCTCAATAGTTTGAAGAAGGGTAGTGTCCATTCCGCCAGTCTTGAGATGAACCGGCCGAGGGCAGCTAGACATCCAGTCAGCTTCTGGACATCCTTGATGCGAGCTGGTGGCCGCATGTCTTCAATAGCTTTAATCTTCGCCGAATTCGCCTCTATTCCTCGGTGGTTCACCAAGAATTCAAGAATATTTCCGGAGCTAACCCCAAAGACACACTTATCTGGGTTCAGCTTTGTGCGTGTGATTCGCAACTTGTCGAAGACAACTTGCAATGAGTCAAGAAATGACTCCTTGTTCTTGATCTTGACGACGATGTCATCAACGTACACTTCCACTACATCTCTGATGAGCTCTCCAAAAGTTTTGTACATAGCTTGCACAAACGTTGAAGCAGCGTTTTTGAGACCGAATGGCATGGTAGTGTAACAGTATAATCCATCTACTGTGATGAAGGCAGTATGCTCTTCAGCTTCCCTAGACATTCTGATTTGATGATATCCAGAATATGCGTCTAGGAAACACATTAATTCACACCCGGAGGTGGAATCCACTATATGATCTATTCTAGGTAGTGGAAGTGGATCCTTTGGACATGCCTTATTCAGTGTTGTGTAATCGATACACATCCGAAGCTTCCCGCTGGCTTTAGGTACAACGACTGGGTTTGCCAGCCATTTTCGGTGGAATACTTCCCAGATGAATCCAGCTTCGAGCAACTTCTTCACTTCTTGACGTATGAAGTTTTGTTGCTCTACTAATTGCTTCTGAGGCTTCTGATGTATAGGCCGAGCGTCGGGATAAATCTTCAAATTGTGCTCAATCACTTTCCTAGGGATCCCAGGCATTTGGACGGTTTTCAGGCAAACACGTCGACATTAGCCCGGAGGAAAGTGATGAGCACGAGTTCCTATTTGTCGTTCAGACCTCTCGATATACGGGTGGTCTGAGTAGCGTTGGAACCAATTTGGACAACTTTGACAGGAATGTCCGTGTCGCCGCTTGGTTTCACATGAGGTGCGGAAGTTGAGCCTTGATGACGAATGCTCGAGGGCTTCAGAGCCTTCTCCTTTCCGGATTCTTCCTCCTGCACTGTAGCAAGCGTGTGGAGTTCTTCCAGAGCAGTAACTCTGACGGTGCGATCTCCACGGATCCGGAGAACGCCTGAGGGCGTTGGCATCTTCAACACCAAGTAGCCATAATGAGCAGCAGCCATGAATTTGTACAAAGATGGCCTGCCCAGGATGGCGTTGAATGGCAAGTTGATCTGTGCCACGTCGAAGACCAACTTCTTAGTCCTGTAATTCTCCCAAGTGCCGAAGGTCACCGGGAGAGTAATGGCACCGAGTGGGGTTATGGCCCCCAGACCTACTCCTGAGAAAGGTCGGGAGGGGCGAAGATCCGAAGGTCGGAGCTGAAGCTTGACGAAGGCCTCGAAGCTTATGAGGTTCAGACCTGAACCTCCGTCCACCATCACGTGGTGGAGCTGGATGTTATTGATGGTTGGAGATACCATCAATGGAAGTTAGCCAGCTCCAATCATGTTCCGAGGGCAGTCCAAAGCATCGAAGGTGATGGCAGTATCCATCCACTTCTGATGAGGCTCCGCCCTGGCGGTGGGAGCTACAGAGGCCATGTCCCACCGCATTGTCTTGAGGACACGACGGGAAGTGATGTCCCACGAACCACCAAATATGGTGTTCATAGTCTTCCAACGCTCGTTGTCGGAGATGTCTAAGTCATCGTCAACGGAGGTGTAAACAGCCTTCAAGGCCTTCTTGGGGTCTTGAAAGTCTAACTCCTCTTCAGCCGGAGCTTCGTCAACTTTTTGTGCAAGCAGCCTTCAAGACCTTCAGCCGGAGCTTCGTCAACTTTTTGTTTTCCTACCCGTTGATGGAAAGGAGCTTCTTCCCGGCGCTTGTTGTAGCACTCGACAAGGTTCCAGACCTCTCGGCAGTTTTCCAGATTGTGGATGTCCGTCTTGTGTATGGGGCACCACATCATGGAGCTGCCACCGTCTTCAGACGACGGCCGAGGTCGTTTCTCAGGGCGTGGCCCCTGGCCACCCAGAGCTGCGGCAGCTGCAGCAGTGGGTGTGCCGGCCGACGACTTCTTCTTGCCATTGGACTTTTTCTTCTTCTTGCCACTCCTGGAGGTAGTGGCTTCACCCTTGGAGGATTTTTTGTTGGTTTCCGGAGGTGGTTGGGAGTGCATTTCATGACCCTCCGCAGCCTTGGCACATTTGTCTACCAGGCTGAAGAGTTCCGTGACGCTGGTGACTTCCTTGGTCGCCAGCTTCTCCATAATTTTCTTGTCTCGAATGCCCTATCTGAATGCTACAATAACAGAAGCGCTTGAGATAGAAAGAATCGTATTTCGTACCTGGGAGAACCTCTGTATGAAAGATCGCAAGGACTTCCCCCTTTTTGCTTAACAGCAAAAAGATCTAGTTTTGTGCTTGGTCGGGTGTATGATCTCCCGAAATTGGCGGTGAACTGTTGGCACAACTCCGCCCAACTATTGATGGAGTCAGGCGGTAGGCTCATGAACCAAGACCTGGCGGTCCCAATCAAAGCTGCAGGAAAATAATTGGCCATCACGGCCTCATTGCCTCCAGCCACAAGGATAGCAGTGGAGTAGATTTGAAGAAATTCTACGGGGTTAACAGTCCCGTCAAATTTCTCCGGCAAATAAGGTCGTAACTTCTGCGGCCATCTGACCATGCGTAGGTGCATGGCCAAGGCAGAACAGCCTCCTCCTGCTCCCTCAGGAGCAGGACTGTCCCGAGCCTCTCGCCTCTCGCGAGCATGCTCGATGTGGACGCGGCCGTCCTGTTGCCGGTAACAACGATCGAGCTCTGCCCGGAGGTCGTGAGTCGAAAGCCTTGTTACCGTGTGAGTACGTCGCGCCCTGGAAGGCAGCGATGTCACTTGTTGAGACGTAGCACGTCTCCTGTGCTATGAAGCTTGTGGACCGAGTCTATCCGACAAGGTCTGACATTGCGATGGGGCCGCCCCGAGGGGGGAGGACCTTGATTGCTGATGCCATCGACTGCTGCTGCAACCAGATGATCCACATCAGCTCTCCACTACTCCATCGCACCCTAGGGTGCTCCTGGAGGCGGTGGACATTGGAGAAGAGCACGCGCAACATTAAGCGCGTGTTCGGGGTTGTTGTTCACTGATGCAGTGATCGACGCGGACGCCCCATCTCGTTGTCCGAGTTGATTCACCGGAACGGACAGTGGCGGTGGTGGCATGACTCCTGCTGGGGCCACAGCACCTGCTGGCTGCTGCATGTTGGAGGGATTGCCTCCAGCAGGTTGTACAACGTGGTTAGTGTCGGATGATCCAGCAACATAATTCACCATCTTTGAATCTTAGGCACCCCCTACCTGGCATGCCAACTGTCGGAGTCTGGTTCCGACAATTCTCCCGATACTACCGTTGGCAGCCCGTTGAGTTTCTTAGTTCAGTTGGGGCGCGTAGAGATTCAGAACAAGGTGGTGATTTGACACGAGGATTTATGTGGTTTGGGCCACCTGAGCGTAATACCCTACTCCACGGGTGTGTTATTGTTATTGTATTGAGTGTATGAGAGCGTGAGCCAAGGAGAGGCCCAAAAAAGTCCCCGGAGAGTCAGAGACCAGAGTCTAGAGCCTCTTAGCCGGTCTGGAAGAGTCTCCCTGTGTATCGCTCGGCCAGCCCTTTTATAGTACAAGGGCTGGCAGTTACATCATTAGCGTGGCCGACATGTGGCCCTGGCAGTTACTGATGCCTAATACGCAGTTAGTGTGCTTAATTCCCCTTAATAGCGTGATAACACCCTTTAATGGTGGCGTTACTGGTATTAAGGGTCATCCGATCGTGTGTCATTAAGATAGCATTGCTGACACATAATCAGGTCTTAAAGTCTTTAATGTCCCATGAAGGTCCGAGCTGTTGAAGGTCCACCAATCTGCCTGTTGAGGTTGAAGGTCCGACGGTTGGATGCGTGGCAGCTTCAGAGCTTACTGTCTTGAACGAGTAGATCCGGTGATGTTGTACACGTGTCGGTACTAGAGCTTCCCTCTGTCGAGGGTTAGGTCTGGAGGTGCTACACAGGTATCCAGTCCGGAGCTTTCCCATGTATGGGTTGTAGCTCCGGTTTTATGATACACGTGGCAAAAAAGGGACTAACCATATGAGGGAGGTAGGTCCGGTTCCGAGTGACACGTGGGGCCTTTGAGGGTCCTCAACTCAAATGGGTGGAGTTCCTTTGCACTCTTTGCAGTTCCAAGGGGTATCCGGTACGGAGGGTACTGACGGTTTCCTTGCAGAAGGAAGTACTATGCTTCCAGCAGATGGAGAGGGGAATCCATAGGTGCAGCTTGGGATAGATTCTCTCTTTTGAGAAATTCCAGCCCAGATTTGTCAATCCCTGATTCTTTTCTTTTGCAACACTTCTATATGGGATTGAACAAAGAGTTTGTCCTACATCTTGACATTACGGTTGGAGGATATTTCCTCCATAAGGCGCCGGAAGAGGGCAAGGATCTTCTAGACCAAATTCTAGAAAATTCATCCTTCATTATGGGTCTTAATGAGCCTCCTCAAGAAGAAGTAGTGTCAAGAACCGAGGATAAATCCATGGACGAGGAAGAACCTATCCCTTGCTTATCTCAAACCTTGTCGGGGGAATCCTCTCCCAAACCAGAAACTACGAAGGAAGAAGAAATTCAACCTTCAGAGTTTCCCTTCTGCTTCGAGGAAGAGATATTTCAAGATTTTGGAAATACCTCAAAGTACTATTGCCAGAGAAAACCATCATTTCCATTAACTCCACTTGACCCTCCTGATGGAGTGTTCATCCAATAGATGATTAAGGAGTTGACCTCTATTTTAAGCAGGGAATGAACTACAGAAGTTGAGAAAACACCCGAAATCGTTCGGATGACCTCACCTTTAGCAACCATTCTATGTTTTATTAGAGGGACACCAATGAAGGTCCTATATTCCCCACTATTGGAGCAAATCTCATTTTCGATTCTTGTGCTCTCGCCATTCTAGGCGATGTGCCATTGGCACCAACATGTAAATCCTTTCGAGATTCTTTCGGAAACATCATTGAAGGATGCAGGTTTAAAACAGTGTCTGTAAGACACAAAGATATTGAGGCAATCCTAGATTTCCATGTGTTCGAAATTCAAGATTTCAACATTATGATTGGGATTCCCATTGAGAAATTTCTCATGGAAATACCCTTGGAAGGAAGCCTTAATGTCAAACTTGGAGGGAGGAAATTCTCTATTCTTTTCTTGCATTCCAAGAACACATCCGTGGAATCTCCCATCCAAGATGATCCTTTAGAGGAGGTTAGAACTCTTCAATTCTTAGCTCCCCCTAAAATTGAAGGAGGAGAAGATTTCATCCAAGAGGAGGATGAATTTCAGGAGGCAATTGAATTGCCAAAAGAAAAGTTCTTCCCAAAACCTTTTGCTGAGCTAAAAATTCTACCTCCATGCCTACGTTATGCCTTTCTAAATGGTGATTTGGAAGCCTCTGTCATCATAAGTAACAAGCTTTTAGATGATGAGACACTCAAACTCATTGCAATGCTAGAAGGCATAGAGTTGTTTTTGGCTATTCACTAGAGGATCTCAAGGAGATTAGTCCAGCGCTATGCACCCATCGCATTCCTATTGATCCCGAGAGTGTCCCTTCAAGGGAACCTCAAAGGCGATTAAATAATGCAATGCGGGAAGTTGTCAAGAAGGAAGTCTTGAAACTTCTGCATGTCGAAATTATCTACCCTATTCCTCATAGTGAATGGGTCAGACTAGTTTAAGTAGTGCTTAAGAAGGGGGTAATACGGTCGTTCAAAATGAGAAGAAAGAATTAATTCCTTAACGAACCGTCACGGGATGGAGGATGTGCATTGATTACCGAAAACTCAATAAGGCTACAAGGAAGGATCATTTTCCATTGCCCTTCATCGATGAGATGTTAAAGCGGTTGGCAAAACACTCCTATTTTTGTTTCCTTGATGGGTATTCGTGTTATCATCAAATCCCAATCCATCCTGACGATCAAAGTAAGACCACATTCACATGTCCCTATGGAACTTATGCCTACCGACGTTGTCGGTACCCTAGAAACCGTACACCCCGGTTACAAAGATCTCAAAAGAAAGTCATCTACTTGGTTTGAAGACCCTCGGGGGCCCACATGTCAGACATAACCGGACCCGCTTCTCCAACATGGTTAATCCCTAGGTCGCCACGTGTACTACCAAACCGGAGCTACCGCCCACAAGGGGGAAGCTCCGGGCCATGTACCAAAACGACACCTCCGGACTTAACCCCAGACCGAGAGAAGCTCCGGACCTGACACGTGTCAGGTAGCCCCGGAGCTTTCTGTTTCCCACAGCAAGCTCCAAAGCTGCCACGTGTCCAATCGTCGGATCTTCAGCTCCTAACCTCCGGAAGACCCCGCAACGGCTCAGGATCTTCAAAGGAGAGCCAAGGACTTCAAGACCCTATTAAGTGTCATTAATGCCATGTTAATGACACGTAAACGGACGATCTTAACACCAGTAACGGTGCTGTCAAAGCCCATTACAGGATCATTAAGAGCAATTAAACGTGTATCAATACTAGTAACCGCCGGGGCCACATGTCGGGCCAGGCTAACTTGTAGTGGCCTGCCCTTGAACTATAAAAGGACAGGCCGACGACACATTCAGGGGAGGACAGACACGCGCCTCATACGCTCATCACAAGCTCATACTGCTAATACAACACCAACACACCCGTGGAGTAGGGTATTACGCTCAGGTGGCCCGAACCACGTAAATTCTTGTGTCCCCTGCGTCAATTCTTATTCACCTTCTTGAATCTTTGCGCGCCCACACCGAACATCAAACTCCCCTATCACTTTAGTAGTGTAGGGAGATCTGCTGGTTCCAAACCACCGACAGTTGGCGCGCCAGGTAGGGGTGCCTGAGATTTCGAGAATGGTGAACTCTGCTGCTGGATCATCCAACGGCCAACCTGCTGCTCAGGTTGTTGGAGGCAATCCCTCCAATAGGCAGCCACCAGCAGGAGCCTCAGCACCAGCAGGAGTCACACTCCCACCACCACCGTCTCCTCCAGCAAATCGTGCTGGACAACGTGATGGTGCACCGGCGTCGCTTACTGCGTCGGCAAATCACGACAACCTGGAACATGTGCTCCATGCAGCGTGTGCTCTTCTCCAACACCCACCACCTCCGGATGCATCTCGGGATGCACTGGAGCAGTGGAGGGCCGATGTGGAGCATTTGGTTGCAGCAGCAGCCGAACGCCTCAGCAACCAAGGTCCTCCTCCTTCAGGAAGAGCCCCGTCGCAGCGGCGGACTTTGTCTGGAAGACTTGGTCCACCTGTCTCTAATAGCAGGAGACGTGCTGTGTCACAACAAGTGATGTCATTGCCCTCCGGGGCTCGACGCACTCACACGGTATCCAGGCTTTCGACTCACGACCTCCGGGCGGAGCTTGATCGCCGATACCGCCAGCAGGACGGCCGAGTCCATATTGAGCGTGCCCGTGAAAGACGGGAAGCTCAGGACCTTTCTACTCCTGAAGGAGTAGGAGGAGGCTGTTCAGCTTTGGCCATGCATCTGCGCATGGTTAGATGGCCACAGAAGTTCCGGCCTCACCTGCCGGAAAAATTCGACGGGACTGTCAATCCTGCCGAATTTCTTCAGATATACTCCACTACAATCTTGGCAGTCGGAGGAAATGAGGCCGTGATGGCCAATTACTTTCCAGTGGCCTTAACTGGGACTGCCAGGTCCTGGTTTATGAGCCTTCCAGCCAACTCTATCAACAGTTGGGAGGAGCTATGCCATCAGTTCACTACCAACTTCGGGAGTTCATACACCCGGCCAGGCACTGAATTGGATCTTTTTGCGGTCGTGCAAAAAGGGGGAGAATCCTTGCGGTCATTCATCCAAAGGTTCTCTCAGGTACGAAACACTATCCCTTCTATCTCTAGCGCCTCTGTCATTGTGGCATTCAGACAGGGCGTACGGGACAAGAAGATGTTGGAGAAACTGGCGATCAAGGAGATCACCAGTGTCACGGAACTCTTCAGCTTGGCTGACAAATGTGCCCGACCTGCGGAGGGCCGTGAGATGCACTCCAAACCAACCACGGAGGGTCACAAGAAACCCTCCAAAGAAGAAGCCGCTACCTCCGGGAGTGGCAAGAAGAAAAAGAAGACCAACGGCAAGAAGAAGCCGTCGGCCGGCACATCCAATGTTGCAGCTGCTGCAGCTCCGGGTGGCCGGGGGCCACGCCCCGAGAAGCGACCTCGACCGTCTTCTGAAGACGGTGGCAAACCCAAAGTGTGGTGTCCCATTCACAAGACGGGCAGCCACAGTTTGGAAGACTGTTGGGAGGTCCAAAACCTTGTCGAGTGCTACAACAAGCGCAGGGAAGAATCCCCTTTCCGACAGAGGGAAGGAAAGAAAAAAGTTGACGAAGCTCCGGCTGAAGAGGAGTTAGGGTTCCAGGATCCCAAAAAGGTCCTGAAGGCCGTCTACACCTCCGTCGACGATGATTCTGACGTCTCTAACAACGAGCGTCGGAAGACCATGAACACCATTTTTGGTGGATCATGGGATATCACCTCCCGTCGCGTCATCAAGACTATGCGTCGGGATATGGCCGCTGTAGCTCCTACAGTCAGGCCGGAACCTCACCGAAAGTGGATGGACACAACCATCACTTTTGATGCTTCGGATTGTCCTCGGAGCATGGTTGGAGCAGGACAGTTACCCTTGATGGTATCGCCTACCATCAACAACATCCAGCTCCACCACGTCATGGTAGACGGAGGTTCGGGGCTTAACCTCATCAGCTTCGAAGCTTTCACTAAGCTTCAGCTCCGACCTTTGGATCTCCACCCCTCTCGACCTTTCTCCGGAGTAGGTCCAGGGGCCATCACCCCACTCGGAGCTATTACTCTTCCTGTTACCTTCAGGACACGGGATAAGTACCGCACCGAGAAGTTGGTCTTCGACGTCGCGCAGATCAACTTACCCTTCAATGCCATCTTGGGTAGACCTGCCCTGTACAAATCCATGGCGGCTGCTCATTATGGCTATCTGGTGTTAAAGATGCCAACGCCAGTAGGCGTTCTCCGGATCCGCGGAGATCGCACCGCATGAGTAACTGCACTGGAAGAACTCCATGCGCTCACCACAGTGCAAGAGGAGGACTCCAGGCAGGAGCAAGCTCCAAAACCCCCGAGCATTCGCCAACGAGGCTCGACTTCTGCACCTCGAGTGCAGCCAAGCGGCAACACCGACATTCCCGTCAAAGTCGTCCAAATTGGTTCCGATGCCGCTCAAACCACCCGTATATCGGGAGGATTGAACGAAAAATAGGAACTCGCGCTCATCACTTTCCTCCGGGCTAACGTTGATGTGTTTGCTTGGCAACCGTCACAAATGCCTGGGATCCCCAGGGAAGTGATTGAGCACAATCTGAAGATCTACCCCGATGCCCGAACTGTGCATCAGAAGCCTCGGAAGCAATCCGTAGAGTGACAGAACTTCATCCGACAAGAAGTGAAGAAGTTGCTCGAAGTTGGATTCATCCGAGAAGTCTTTCGTCCAAAATGGCTGGCAAACCCAGTCGTTGTGCCCAAGGCAGGCGGGAAGCTTCGGATGTGCATCGACTACACCATACTAAATTAGGCATGTCCAAAAGATCCATTCCCACTACCTAGAATAGATCAGATAGTGGATTCCACCTCCGGGTGTGAATTACTGTGTTTCCTAGATGCATATTCCGGATATCATCAAATCAGGATGTCTAGGGAAGATGAAGAGCATACTTCATTCATCACAGTAGATGGATTGTATTGTTACACAGCCATGCCCTTTGGTCTCAAGAATGCAGCTTCAACTTTTGTACGAGCTATGTACAAAACTTTTGAAGAACTTATTAGAGACATAGTGGAAGTGTACGTCGATGACATCGTGGTCAAGGTCAGGAACAAGGAGTCACTCCTTGACACCTTGCAGGCTGTCTTCGACAAGCTGCGGGCCACCCGCACGAAGCTAAACCCAGACAAGTGTGTCTTTGGGGTTAGCTCCGGAAAACTTCTTGGTTTCCTGGTAAGTCACCGGGGCATAGAAGCTAATCCGACGAAGATTAAGGCCATTGAAGAAATGCGGCCACCAACCCGCATCAAGGACGTCCAAAAATTAACTGGATGTCTAGCAGCCCTCAGCCGGTTCATCTCAAGACTGGCGGAACGGGCACTTCCCTTCTTCAAGTTATTGAGGAAGTCTGGACCATTCCAATGGTCCGAAGAGGCAGAAAAGGCATTCTAGGAGCTGAAACAGTTCCTCACCACCCTACCAATTCTGGTAGCTCCGAACCCTGGTGAGCCTTTATTGCTTTATATTTCAGCTACTGACAAAGTCGTCAGTATGGTTCTGGTCGCGGAGAGACCAGAACTACCCCACACTCAGGAATCCAGACCTCCTCGGGAAGGTTCGGAGGTTCCTGAAAGTGAGTCTGGGTCCCAGCTCCCAGATTCAAATCCACCGGAAGTCGTTTCAGGAGACCTAGACCCCTCCGGGAGGGTCCAGGTCATTTCTGAAGAAGCTTCGGGTTCCTCCAGCCAGAACCCGGAGGTCCCCGAAGAAAATTCGGACCCTTCCGAGAGGGTTCGGGTCAATGAAGAGGAAGCTCTGGACCCCTCCAGGAGGGTCCGGACCATTCAACGTCCGGTGTACTTCATTAGTGAAGTATTACATGATGCTAAGACTCGATACCTAGAGGTGCATAAGCTGCTCTATGCAGTTCTTATTGCCTCCAGGAAGCTTCGACATTACTTCCAAGCTCACAAAGTCTCGATGGTGACCTCCTACCCACTACGAGCAATCTTGCATAATCCCAATTCAACTGGGAATATTGCAAAGTGGGCAGCGGAATTGGCTGAATTTGATCTTGAATTTATTTCAAGACAAGCAGTCAAGAGTCAAGCATTGGCAGATTTTGTGGCAGAATGGACTTTCTCTCCATCAAACCCTGGGGGGCCCAGTGAGCAGAAGACGGAGCATCAAGCTCCAACCTTCACTGAGCCTCACTGGACCCTCTACTTTGACGGCTCCATGCAGAAGCAGGGGGCTGGAGCTGGAATCCTTCTCCTTGCACCGACTGGGGAGAAGGTGAAATACATGGTACACCTTGACTTCAAGGCAACCAACAACATGGCAGAGTATGAAGCACTCATCTATGGACTAAAGGTGGCACTGTCATACGGTGTCAGGCAACTGCTGGTCAAAGGAGATTCACAGCTCATCATCAAGCAGGTGAAGGGTGAATGCTCCTGCAATAATCTCCAGTTAGCTGCTTACCTCCTTGAAGTCCAGAGGCTTCAGAAGGATTTCGAAGTCCTAGATCTCCACCATGTTCAGCGTGCTCACAACGCTGAAGCCGACGAACTCTCGACGAAAGCGTCAACCGGAGCTCCAGCTCCTGACGGAACTTTTGTCCGGAGATTGTCGAAACCCACAGCTCAACCTGCCGAACTGAGCGAAGGGGGCGAGATCAGCATCTCGAAGCTGACGGTCCCGATGGCCCTGTTACCATGGCAGCCATCAAGGGTCGTAGGTGATGCCGGAAGCTCCGAGCAACCCAGCACGCAAGACTCAAATGCTCAAGTTAGTTCCGATGCATGGATCTCGGAGATCCGGAACTACTTGAAAGACAACATCCTTCCTGACGACGATGTATCTGCTGACTGGGTAGTCAGATTGGCTAAAAGATACACGCTGGTAGAAGGGGATCTCTACCGGCGCGGTGCCAACAGCATCCTAATGCGGTGCATCACAAGGGAAGAAGGCTGCGAGCTCCACGCAGAAATCCATGGAGGCGAGTGTGGGAACCACGCGTCTTCCCGCACGCTGGTTGGTAAAGCCTTTCGGCATGGCTTCTACTCGCCTACAACACTCCAGGATGCAACTGAGCTGGTGAAGAAATGCAAAGCATGCCAATTTCATGCAAAGCAAATTCACACTCCGGCTCAACCCTTACAAATGATACCTCCTACATGGCCCTTCACTGTGTGGGGGATGGACATCTTGGGACCTTTCCCAAGAGCCGTCGGAGGTTACAAGTTCCTGTACGTCGCCATTGACAAGTTCACCAAGTGGCCGGAAGCAACTCCAGTTGTGACAATCAACAAGCAATCTGCTATCAACTTTCTGCAGTCCATTGTATGCATATTTGGAGTCTCAAACAAAATCATCACTGATAATGGGACCCAATTCACAAGCTCCGCATTCCAAGGATATTGCGAAGACCTCGGCATACAAGTTTGCTACGCCTCAGTAGCTCATCCAGCCAGCAATGGCCAAGCCGAGAGAGCAAATGCTGAAATCCTTAAAGGACTCAAAACGCGCACCTATGAGCTCTTGAAAAAACATGGAGCCAACTGGATCGAAGAGCTTCCGCCCACTCTATGGGCCAACAAGACATCTCCAAACCGGTCAACCGGAGAAACGCCCTTCTTTCTGGTGTACGGAGCTGAAGAAATACTTCCTCCGAAAATCACCTTGGGTTCACTCCGGGTCCGGACCTTCGACGAAGCCGCGCAGGACCAGCTCCGGCGTGAAGACCTAGACCTCCTTGAGGAGGGAAGGTGCCAAGCAGCTGTTCGGAATGCCCGATATCGCCAAGCTCTACGGTGTTATCACCAGCAGCATGTACACAACCGACAGCTCGATGAAGGCGATCTGGTGCTATGGAGAATACTATCCAGAGAAGGGTTAAACAAACTCTCCCCCGGCTGGGAGGGGCCCTTCCGAGTGATTAAAGTATCCCGTCCCGGAAGCGTTCGCTTGGCTACTGAGGATGGGACACCTCTCTCAAATCATTGGAACATCGAGCACCTCCGTAAGTTCTACACTTAATACCACGGAGGTGAGTATTGAGTAACTTGAGATGTATATTATAGAGTCATTGTACAGAGTCGGGTAGTTCCTCCGGGAGAGCCGCCGGACCTTTCCCGAAAGGTCCGCAAAGCTCATGCAACGCTTGTCACAGTCTCAGGACTAAAAGTGTGGCTAACTACCCTGGGTCAAACGAGAAATGAAACACCCTTAGCCTGGTTCCGTACCCTAAGAGTGTACTTGTTTCCCCTGTACCCCGGACCTATAATGAAAGACATTTTCATGTGAAATAGACTCCACGTGCATTTATTTTGTACAGGCTCAACATTTTTATTTTTCTCTTTCTTGTCTATAACGAAGACGTGCAATTCTTAAGAAATTTTAGTTCGACTAGTTTATATACGATTCGAGCTGTATTGTCGATTCTTTTGGATTCAAATATTGTTCATGGCTAACTCGCCTGAAAGCCGCCAAGCCAATCTAGGGCTGGAGTGTGCTATCGACTTAGCCTGGTTAAGCACCCTAAGTACGTCACTCTACCTACACCCCGGCAGGCCGAAGTAAGGCGGGTCCGTGTACAGTTGGATCTTAAAGAAAAGACAACACATTCGGTTGTATTTAGAATCATGTTTGACTTAAAATCTTCTTGAGAGTCATAAGCCGCGATGAAGTTATAGACAAGAAAAGAATTTTACTATTTTTCTTGGCTTAAGTGTGCAGGAAAAATAAAATCCACGTTGATGGAGAAAAGTCGGAGCTAACTAAGCTCCGACTCCCATAAGGGGGCCAGCCGTCGATGCCGAATAAAAGATGGTGAGAAGACCCCGTAAATGGAGTCTGCTGCCAACAAACCGAGCGTTGGCAAAGGTCACTGCCGGAGCTACTAAGCTCCGACACCCCGGAGGGTTAACTATCGATGCTCTACGCGTTGATAGAGACTATTGCCGGAGCTACTAAGCTCCAGCGATAGACAATGCCGGAGCTTCTAAGCTCCGACAACCTCAGGGGGCCTTCACTATCGAAGACTTCGAACCTATATTCTACAAGTTCAGAGCAAAAGAGTCTTCAACAATGCACAATATCCTCTTGGTACATGTTCACAATCAAATTGTGTACATCTACCAGGGGGCCAAGTGAAGATAAGAATGTTGAAGACAAAAAGTGAAATTCGCAAAATTTGGGGATTTCATTTATCTGGAGACAAGAGATTACATCTGGAGACAAGGGATTACAAAATTGAGGAAGAAGAAGAAAAAATACAAGTGAGAATTACAGAGATGGTCCTAGACCCTATGGAAGAATTGGGCGACCTTCTGGGCGACCTCAGATACGCTGGCTCGGGTAGTTTCGCCTTCTCCTTCGACGGGGCCTTCAAGCACAGGATCCAGAGGAAATTGGGAGTTCCGGCTGGTGTAGCACGTCAGCACATACTCTGCGACGTTCTTCGCCAGGGATTGCCCCTCAACCTCCAGTTGGTCCGCGATGACATCGCCCACCTTGGAGAGCTTGCTACCTGCTGCGCTCAACGCCTGCAGCGCTAGGTCCGGCTCCGGCTCCGGATAATCCGGGCGCACGGGGCTGAAACCCATCGGTGTCAGCGCATCGTTGGCCTTGCCCAGGAACTCCCAAATCTGTAGGGAGTCCGCAGTCCTCAAGCCCTTCATCTCTTCCAGGGATCTCCTGGCCGCCGTCAGTTCGGAATTCTCACGGGCGAGGCGCTCAACTTCTTTGGCGTTTTGCTGAATCTTTTCAACAACCCGCCTTTCGAGTTTTCCGAGCTCCTCCTCCCGGAGGTGGATCTTGTTCCGGCGCTCGACCAGGTCCTTCTCCCTACCCCTCACTTTCTTCTCACGGGCAACAAGGGCACACTCTTGTTCATAGAGTTCCTGCCCTCGCACCCAGGTCTTCTCCTCTTCCTCTTGGCAGCGCTCTTCCAATTTCTTGGCGCGCTCCTCGAGGCCCTTGTCATCCAGAGCTACTTTCTCGACGAGCTCCTCTTCCCTCCTCAGGACATCATCCCGCAGCTCAAGGAGTTTCTGCTCTTCATCCTCGAGCCGTTTCTCCCTCTCTTCAAGTGCCTCTCGGCGCTTGATGAGTGCGGTGTTAATGGCCTCAAGCTGTTCGTGGCGCGCATCGGCCGCGTTATTGGCAGCTTTGGCCTGATTGTAGATCTCCTGGGATTGAGCGTCGAGGGCATGAGTCATACTCTCCCTCTCATCCAGTAACTTGCCCCAGTACTCCAGGCGGATCTTCTCCCGTTTGATCCACTCCTTGTCATCCGCTAGCCTCGACTGAGCCAGCTTGGTCTCGAAGTAGAGCCAGTTACGCCACCACCTAAGGGTTTGGTGCTCCTCTTCAAGAGCCTTGCTGTCGTGGAAGAAGGCTAGCTGGACTTGACGCAGACTAGAACATGCGTTGTCAATGGACAGCGACAACGGGATTGGCTCCGGACCTGCTGGGGTCTCCTCTGCTGGTTCCAGCGGGTCTTCAGATACAAAAATCGGGTCCCACTCTACAAGAGTGGTCCCCTGGGTCTCCATGGCTCTAGGTCCATCCACCGGGATGACCTCAGTCGCCATCGAAGAAGGCCCCGCCGCAAAGTCTTCGTTCACCCACTCGGGCAGGGGGCCAGTGACTTCGCTTGAACCCTTCGGCTCGGCCGCAGGTACCTCCGACGTCGTCGCCTCCAGAGAAGGAGCCGCTACTGGCTCCAGTCTGGGCACCTCTTATAACGGAGGCTCAAGCTCCGTCGCCTCTTCAACCACCGGCACAGGAGCCGGAAGATCTTCAACATCGTCCGGACCTGTGACCGGAGCTCCAACAATAACCGGCTCAGCTGTCGGTGCTTCGGAAGTAGCCGGCCCAACTGTCGGAACTACCTCATCTTCTGGCTCGCATGACGGGGCTTCAGTCACCTCCGGCTCAACCGCTGGGGCTTCGACAATTACCGGGTCAGAGGCCGGGATTACTACTTCCTCCGGCTCAACAGCCGGAGCTTCCATCATCGCAGCGCCAGGACCCGGAGCTTCAACCTCCAGGACAGGTGCCGCTGACATGTCTTCACTCCCGTGGTCCGGCGCTACCACGGGAACTTCTGGGGACGAGTCGAGGTCCATGACCATGACAGCCGGCGCCGGAGCTGTCGCAGCCTCAGCCACCACTTGGGGCGGCACCGGGACAGGAGCAGAAGCTCCCACCCCCACGGCCTCAGACACTGTGGCTGAGGGTGGAGCTTCGCTCCCCTTCTTGGGGACGCTGCAGACGATGGACGAAGAAAATTAACAAACAATTGCCACAATTAAAATAATTGTACAAGGTAGAGATTAAAAATTACCTTGGGAGGCTTCCGCACCAGCTTGCGCGGAACCTTTTTCCCGGGTGTTCTGGGCTAACCATAGTCGGTGTAGAAGCTCCGGAAGGCCCCCCAGAACTTGTCGCAGCCACGGGCGTTTCCCGGGTCGAGGCTCTCCTCGATCGGGAGGAACCCCCGGACCTGGAGGCCTCCACTGGCCTAGGTGCCGGAGTCGCGCGCCCGGAGCTAACACCCCGAGAGGATCCCACTACGGGAACAGACGCGCTCCAGGAGGACCCCACTGCAGGAACGGTCTCGTTCCGGGAAGACCCCATTACGGGAACAACCGTCGCGGTTGTAGAAGACCTTCCCCTCCGGGGAGAAGGAGCCGAGGCAGAAGTAGCGGGCCTGACGGACCTTCCGTCAGCATGCTGCAGCTTCCTCTTCCGGCTCTCGGGTTCGTCAGCCAGCTCCTTGCCTTTGCCGACGACCTCAACCCTTGGCTTTGGGGCAGGGACAGAGCCATCTTCGGGCATTCCGGGGATCGCCACCTGGGTGGTTGATCTTCTTTCGACGACACCAAGGTTGTCAAGTACGGGCATCTTTTGCCAGAGCTCCCTGCTGAACTCCACTTCCATGTTCAAAGGGAGGAAGGCCGACGGGGGAGTCAAGTCATCACCGTCGACATCGATGCCGTGCTGGAATTTCTTGAGGTGGAACTCCAAGGTTTTCCCCACCATGTTGGACTTCAACTCGGTCTCAACCCGGTCGTCGTCCATCACGCTGTTGAGGGCCCAAGCGAGTTTCTCCCTCCTCTTCAGTGGCGCCCACCTGTTGACCAGGAAATTGCAAAATACCGCCTGAGGGGTCAATCCTCCCTCCACGCATTGGTGGATCCTGGTCAAAGCAGGGTTGAAAGCGTCCGCCAGCACCGGAACTTCACTCCAGATCTTCGTGTTGATGCCGGGAAGACCATCGGGCAGCTCCAGCCTCTCGTGCTCCTCCACCCTGACGACTATCTAGTCTTTCTTCCAGTCATCCCACTTCCCAGAAGGAAACGACCGGAGGTACTTGAATGGGCACTTCTTGCGCTTCACGAAGTAGTAGAAGCCAAGGTACTCATTGCTCCGGCCGGTGGTGTGGACGGTGAAGAAGGTACGAAAGAGTTCAATGCAGGGGGGATACCCACCCACATCTCACAGAAGTGGACGAAGATAGACATGAGGAGGATGGAGTGAGGGCCAAGGTGATATAACTGCAGACCATAGAAGTCCAGCAGCATCAAGAAAAAGGAAGAAAAAGGCGGGATCAACCCCACCATGGCGTACGAGGAAAAGTACACCATTTCGCTGGCGTGCTCCTTCTCGAAGGGGAGCTCTCCGCCGGCACGGACTGAGCAGTTGAAGAAGTCCGAGGACCACCCCATGAGGGTCCGGACCTTCTTCAAATCGCCGTCGGTCTTCAAGCGACTCTCACGGAGACCCAACTCCATCGCGGCACGTCTAGGCGAGAGAAGAAGAGCGAAGCACGAGTTGGGAGTTTGAGCGCAAGATCAGATGAGAGGCGTAAAGAACTCCCGACGGTGCGTGCTTTCCTTCTTAAGTAAGCCCTCGCAACGCTTGGATGGAAACCACAAGGAAATCGAAGATACCATTCAAAAATTTCACCCTGCCAATGACAAGAGGGCCCGGGACCACCCCGACGATCAAGTCGAGGCTCTTACCCAGGCGAACAGTTGTCATCACGAGGCGGGAAACCCAAAGGCGGCGGCCTGACAAGGCGCGCGGAACCGATACGGTTTTCGTATTGAGAACCGGCGACCTTCAATTGCGTGAGATCCGCACGTCAAAGATCTCATCTGCCGCGCGCAGGGTGCGCCACGCGGCGGGGATCTAACTATAAATTCCTGCCAACAGCACCTTCAAAGACCCTTGAAGACTCAGTTCAAGAGTCACGGGGATGGACCCACCTCCGGCGGAATGACTTCACCCCAGTGATCTTCCCCGGAGGTAGGCCCAGGGGGCCACTGTCGGTACCCTAGAAATCGTACACCCCCTGAGGTTACAAAGATCTCAAAAGAAAGTCATCTACTTGGTTTGAAGACCCTCGGGGGCCCACATGTCAGACATAACCGGACCCGCTTCTCCAACATGGTTAATCCCTAGGTCGCCACGTGTACTACCAAACCGGAGCTACCGCCCACAAGGGGGAAGCTCCGGGCCATGTACCGAAACGGCACCTCCGGACTTAACCTCAGACCGAGAGAAGCTCCGGACCTGACACGTGTCAGGTAGCCCCGGAGCTTTATGTTTCCCACAGCAAGCTCTAGAGCTGCCACGTGTCCAATCGTCGGATCTTCAGCTCCTAACCTCCGGAAGACCCCTCAACGGCTCCGGATCTTCAAAGGAGAGCCAAGGACTTCAAGACCCTATTAAGTGTCATTAATGCCATGTTAATGACATGTAAACAGACGATCTTAACACCAGTAACAGTGCTGTCAAAGCCCGTTACAGGATCATTAAGAGCAATTAAACGTGTATCAATACTAGTAACCGCCGGAGCCACATGTTGGGCCAGGCTAACTTGTAACGGCCTGCCCTTGAACTATAAAAGGACAGGCCAACGACACGTTCAGGGGAGGACAGACACGCGCCTCATACGCTCATCACAAGCTCATACTGCTAATACAACACCAACACACCTGTGGAGTAGGGTATTACGCTCAGGCGGCCCGAACCACGTAAATTCTTGTGTCCCCTGCGTCAATTCTTATTCATCTTGAATCTCCGCGCGCCCACACCGAACATCAAACTCCCCAATCACTTTAGTAGTGTAGGGAGATCTGCCGATTCCAAACCACCGACAGACGTATATCTGTTGGACTGTGTAAGGCTCCTGCCTCTTTTCAAAGATGCATGATGTCCATCTTTTTCGACATGATTGAGGAAATTATGGAAGTTTTTATGGACGATTTCTCCGTCTATGGGAAAACTTTTGATCATTGTATGGAAAATTTAGACAAGGTCTTACAAAAATCCAAGAGAAGGACCTTGTACTTAATTGGAAAAAGTGTCATTTCATGGTCTGTGAAGGCATCGTTCTTGGACACTTAGTGTCCAGAGAGGGATAGAGGTCGACAAAGAAAAGATTGAAGTCATTGAAAAACTTCCACATCCTATCAATGTTAAGGGAATCCACAGCTTTTTAGGTCATGCAAGGTTCTATCGGCGATTCATCAAAGACTTCTCAAAAGTCGCTAGACTCCTCACTAACCTATTAGCTAAGGAAGCTCCCTTTGATTTTGATGATGAATGCCTTAAATCATTTGATACACTCAAAAAGGCACTCATCTCAGCTCCAATTATTCAACCTCTCGATTGGACGCTGCCATTTGAAATCATGTATGATGCTAGTGATTATGCTGTTGGTGCGGTCCTAGCTCTAACCAAGGATAAAAAGCATCATGCAATAACCTACACTAGAAAAACTCTGACAGGAGCTCAACTCAATTATGCCACAATTGAGAAAGAACTCTTGGTTGTAGTTTTTGCTATCGATAAGTTTAGATTCTATTTGGTTGGAGCCAAGGTCATAGTCTATACAGACATGCTGCCTTGAAGTATTTGCTCACCAAAAAGGATGTTAAACAAAGGCTAATTGTGACACCTGGTTCTGAAAAACAAACCAAGCGCAGTGTACGTGTGCTCAGGATGTTGCTTCACACATACACAAATTCATCACAAACGGAAATCAAAAATAACCATGTCACGAATAATAAATATAAATTGATTCTATTGCAGCGGAAAATAATCTAGCGTAGGCGACTCCAACTCCACAGGCAATCGACGGTAGTACGCACGCCTAGTGCTCCATGTTGATCTCCAAAATATCTCTAGCAGCTGTTGGGGGGGGGGTTGCAAGGGTGAGTACATGTCGTACTCAGCAAGTGTGGAAAAGTAGGACATGTAGCTAAAAACAAGGACAATAATAAATAGTGGTTATTTGCAGAAAAGTACATTGTAAAACATATGAAAAAGCATCCTACAATGTCTATGTGAATTTAATCCTGTCATAACCCAAGTAATTATCATAACTTGTATCCAACATTTTCGTTTACCATCATACCTCATCCATCAATTCAATAATCATCCATATACAAATTTCTCACTTTCATAATCAACCATATCCATTTATTATAATATTATAACCCAAACCATAACCCAACCAGTATCAATCCATCCCAAATCCAAAGTTCCACTCTAATCATGTAGGTCATCCAGGTGCTCGTGACCGGGAGCACGGCTATCATAATAGTTTTTAACACTCTGCAGAGGTTGTACCACTTTACCCACATGTTCGTGATTTCATCACCTTTTGGTGACTAAGAACCTCTATTATGCCTTATCACACTTCCATAGGTGTGCGGCCAAGAGATCACAAAATAGCCTTTCAAAAGTGACTACTAGTATGTACGGGCCCACTAAGGTTTCATCGGCAGGCTTGAATCTCCATTCTTCCACCCACGGGCCCCCTCGTGTGCCATGCGGATCCCAGGGTAGCCCTCCTCGACTCTCATTCCCCGCGCCATCTAATGGTCCATACAGTACTAGCAGCGCTCCAAATTATTCAGCTACAGCGCACCCATACTTGGCCTTGTGGTGGCATTGTTGTCCTGACATATTCTTGCATGAACCGGTCCTTAGATCTAAGGCAAGCAAAACCACCATGTCTTCCAACCCATCTATATACTAGGCTTGCTTAGATCACCCATTACCATATCATACTAACCAGTTCATATTAACCATAATATCATTAATGCATAATTAAATAGTGTAGTTGTTTTACCATCCCAATTAAGTAAAGCAAAGGTAAACAAAAATCCTTTCCGACTCTCTACTATATATTCCAGGTGACAAGGATGGTTAAACAAAGCTAGTAAACTTCCTACCATTGGATTCCCTTCAATTTGACACAAGCATGCAATTTTGCAAACAAAAGATTTATTTTAAAAACTGGATCAATATGGTCAAGGGCACTTGCCTTAATATTCCGCAATTCGATAGTCAAGCAACTCAAAGTCTTGTACACGAAGATCCTCGCATATTCGCTTCTCGATCGTAACCTCTTGAGCGTACCGATCTATTCGCAATCAACCACATACATAAACAAACATACATAATAAATACATTGCAACCACTAATCAATATGCAAAATATGGATGCATGCAGAAAATATGCGTGTATTAATGTTCTATAATTTCTATGGCTTTTTAATAATTTTATATAATGATTTCCTATTAATTTGAACAAGTTTGGAATTAATTAAAATTTATTCAGAGGTAAAATAATTATTTTAGAATATTAAACATGCTGAAAATATTATTAATAACTTACTAGAATTTATTATAAATTTTCTGGAATTTTTCTAGATTTATTTTGATTATTTATGAATTAACTAGGTTTTAATCTTATTTATTAAATCTGAAAAACAGATTAAATAATACTGAAAATATAATATCTAGTAAATCTAGAATAACCTATTAGGTGTTGCATGATTTAATCTAACTTGTGAGTTCGAAGTGATTTAATAATTTAACGATGACTAAAGGCCGCTCAAACAAAACACATCCTACACGTGTTTTAATTCAAATACTAGAACTAAAATAATAGTCTAGATCTAGATTGTAATACCTACTGTGCGTGCATCTAGTCTGGACGGTCGTGGAGAGGCGGCGCGACGTGTGTCTTTGGGATCTAGAGTTTCGTTGATGAAGATGACGGTAGCCTGACGTAGACGAAGAGGACGAATGTGTGACGTAGATGAAGTAGACGGCGATGCGATCCTCCGGCGGCACGATGACGGTGGTGCAACGATATCTGACGGATGCCATCTCCCTCCTCTTTTTCTTCTTATTCCTCCCTTTTTTCTTCTCTCTTTCTTTCTAGAGCGGCACCTCTATTCTTTGTCTCTGGCGGCTAGGGTTTTGGTGTTGCGGTGGCTACGTTGCTTCTGTTGACGAAAACACGACGGAGTCTCCAGCTTTTTAGAGGCGAGAGGCAGCAGGAGCCCCGCTGTGGCACGGTGCCGACTCATCCTCGGCCCTTGGCGCACGCGCGCTGGCGCGCAACACGCGCAGGGCGTAGGGCGCGGCTCGGCCGCTCGGCCTCGGGCTCAACGCGGCATGCGGGCACGCGTTGACCGCGGCGCGGGAGCACGGGGCTGGCTCGGCGCTGGCCTGGCCGCTGGCCCAGCGGTTGCTTTCCACTTTTTTTTCTTTTTTTGTGTTTTTTTCTGTTACTTGCATGATAGTGGCTAGCGCTTGTGCGGTACGTGCAGTACGTGCGGCCATGGCTCAGCCAGCATTTGACTTCTTTTTTTTGTTCATTTACTTGTTTATTGCTTATTTCTTTTATTTTACTATACTTATTTTATTATCTTTATTTTCTTATTATTTATTATTGACATATATATATATATTTATATTTCATTATCGTTATATATATATATATCTATCTTTCATTATTTCTATAAATTTTCTTTCTTTTAATTTTTTTCCTTCCATTTTGTTTTGACAATTTAATCTTTTAATGTAATCATCATAGTAAATAAGTTTTAATACCAGAGGATGAATGCAAATGCAAGATAGATGTATATATTTTATATTTTTTATAAAAATAGTTTCTTTTTATTATTAAATTCTAACTTCCTATTCAAATTTTAATTTGTCAAAGTTTAAAAATCGGGATGTTACACTAATCCGTAGGATTCTCCTGCTCCAAGAATTTGACCTAGAAATAAAGGATAAGAATGCAGTAGAGAATTATGTGGCAGATCATCTCTCGCATACGGAAGTCACTCAAACCATGGACATCGCTATCAATGATTTCCTACGAGATGACATGCTTCTCAAGGTGACTGACTCTCACCCTTGGTATGCGGATATCGTGAACTTCATGGTCACGGGATACGTACCACTAGGAGAAAACAAAAAGAAACTCATTTATGAGAGTCATAGATATCTTTGGGATGACTCATACCTCTATCTAGTTGTGTCGATGGCCTTCTTAGAAGGTGTGTCCCATCAATTGACGGCACCAAGATTATTGAGAAATGCCATGCTAGCCCCTATGGTGTCTATTACGGTGTTTACCGTACCAAAGCAAAGATCTGGCAAAGTGGATTCTATTGGCCTTCTATGTATGAAGATACAAAAGAATTCATTCGCAGATGTTGGAAATTCCAAAAGCATGGAGGAATCTGAGCTCGCAATGTGATGTCCCTGACCTATAATCTCCAGGTGGAATTATTTAATGTGCGGGGTATTGATTTCAAGGGACCTTTCCCTAGGTCCTATGATTGCAAGTACATTCTGGTGGTTGTAGATTATGTGTCAAAATGGGTAAAAGCTTCGCCATGCAAGAATGCTGATTCCAAGCAAGCTAGAAAAATGTTCCAAGAGATCATTTTCCACGCTTTGGCACTCACCGTATGGTCATAAGTGATGGAGGGTCTCATTTCATAGATAAGACCTTCCGGAACTTTTTGAGAGATCTTGGTGTCCAGCATAATATTGCTACTCCATACCACCCACAAACAAGTGGTCAAGCAGAAACATCTAATAAACAAATTAAGAATATTCTGCAAAAGACCGTCTTGGAAATGAGAACGGGATGGAAGCATAAGCTACCTGATGCATTGTGGGCATACTGTATTGCCTACAAAACTTCCATCGGCATGTCTCCTTTCCAACTTGTCTATGGGAGGACTTGTCATCTTTCTATAGAATTGGAACATAGAGCCTATTGGGCCATCAAGCGGTGGAACATGGACCTTCACGAAGCAGGAAAGCACCAATTGAAGCAACTCTCCGAGTTGGAAGAGTGGAGATAAGGCGTACCATAGTGCCAAAATTTCAAGGAAAGAACCAAAAGATGGCACAATAAGAGGATTACACCTAAGAATTCAAACCTGGAGATAAAGTTCTGCTTTTCAATTCTAGGGTTAAACTCTTTGGACATGGTAAGCTCAGAAGTAAATTGGAAGGACCCTTCACTGTAGTAGAAACCTCATCCCATGGAGCAATCAAATTCTAAGATGATGATGATCAGCTATTTAAAGTGAATGGGCACCGACCTTAAATTATTTCTTGAATCCCAAGAGGAAGAGGCGAAAAAATAAATTGACGTGATAAATCTTACTGATTTTCACGCCATTTTTTAAAATTCTATCTAAATTCTTCATGTCCAATTAACGGGCCCATCCAATTATTCATCTATAGGGCCCATTAAGCCAACCCACGGAAACTTAGCCAGAACGGAGTCGGGAAGGGTTCGACCGACCTCCCCCTTGCGCTGTCAGCTTTCTGTTTTCTCGCGCAGACTCTCCCGACGTATCCTAACAAGACTCTCGGTGCTATCGTGCTTTCCCCGCCTATATATTGATAGGAACAGAGAGGAGAAACTTGCACCATCCAAAAAAACCCATCTCCAGTTCCTCCCATCCATGTCATGGCCGTTAAGAAAATTGTGCATCATCCCCACTCCAGCTCAACATTCAACCTGAGTGGAGACATCACGCCGACCAATGACAAGTCCCCCCTCGCTTTGGAGTCTGTCATGGCATTAGTCGTACCTCTCGCCATGATCTCGCCACCGACGATGACTCCGCGTGGGCGTAGCACCACACCTCGTGGTGTTGCACGGTGAGGACGCCCATGAAGTCGACGACGCCTGCACGTTGTCCGACTACACGTGGCCTTAAGTCAGTCAAGACCTGTTTTTTTTCTAAAAAAAGTCGAGTCTCTCCCAACGTTGCAGCCTGGCGAGGAGTTCATGTACACTTTGAAGACCAAGGACGGTGACGTAGTGAGCCACCACTACAAGTCACCCATGTGTACCTCGCCTAAGCGTGTGGGAGACCGCCTCATTATCCACAGGGTGCGCAAGCCTGAAGGAGGCTATGAAAAAGTCTTTTTCAAGCAAGTGGATAATTTGGCGATGGAGGAATCGACGAGCTCGTCACTCTCCAAGATTAGGCATCACCTCTCACCACCTGCCATCAAAGGGCCACCTGGTCAATTTGAGGACGGTGACGAGAAATCTCCTCGTGCCCCTAAAGTGGCACAACATTCTAAGGAGTTAGCTTCTCTTCGTTTGGAGAACAAAAAGCTATCAGACTTAGTGGCTGAAGGGCGCATTGAGAGGGCAGAACTAAAGGATGAGCTCGTATCCCTCAAGGAGGAGATTGATGGTGTTCACCTGGCATGGGCACTAAGCTGCGGCGCGTATGCAAAGCCGTCTGGAAGCCCAACATCTACAACGCTTCATAGTTTAGATGTCCCGACCGCATAGGATGCTTACAAGTTTAGTTTAGTTTTATTCTAAATTTTTCATTAAATTTAGATTGAATATTGAAAACATCCCCACTTTTTGAATTCAATAAAATGAACTTACCGGTTCATCTAACCCGGTAAAGTTCCATCTTTAGTTTATTTTTTGTGAATAAGAATTTAGGGAACAAGGGTGGGGGAGGCACCCCAAATTCGCGAAATCTTAACGTGCAAAAATAGTATTGGATCCCAAAACACGTCGCAACCGAACATGCGACTCGACACGTCGAAATAGAGCAACAAAGAGGCCGAAATGGTGTGGGCCCCACACGGCTCTATTTTGCTCCACACATTTGGTTTGGATCTCCTACTCCTGAATATGCATGCTATGTTACTGTTTGAGTTGATTTAATATTTAATACTGAATATCCGAAAGAAATTCAATCAACAATTTAAAATGTAAAACTTGGTAGTCAAAATTTGCTTGAGCTGAAAAATTGAATACTTTATATTTTGGTTTATTGCCTTGTTTATGATTCCCACAAGCAAAAGTAGGAAAAATACGTCATCTAAGTATTTGACTAGTGAGATATGGTAAATGAGTTATTCGAAGAGATATCTCTTTGCTTGAAATTGATTTTCGATGTTTGCACAATTTAGAGCCTTGAACTTTGTCTAATTCTCTCATTGGAAATTTAAATACCCATCACGGCCATATGATACAAATTCTTGAAAAACCACATGCATATGCCACTTTGTTTTTCATTGAACTTTGTAAACTCGTGACCCAATTGAGTTACATGCATGAACTTCTTGACTTAGAAATTCTTGTGCACCTTATTCATGCAAAATTTCTCACATTGAGAATTTGCATCCACCATTCATCCATCCAAATAAAGAAACTCCATACATTTTGGTCATCAAAAGCTCTCTAGAAAAAAATAAAAAGGAGTAGAAGACATGACTACGAAAAAAAAAGAGAGAAAGAAAAAGAAAAGCATCTACTCTTAAAAAGAGGAAATATGCCAAAAAAGAGAGAAACAAAAGAAATGAACTAGCCATGTTTCATACTTAAAGAGAGAAAACCATGGAGTCCACAAATATCGATTCCATCCTTGTGCACAAGAATCTTCTTTGTCAATTTGTTTGTTGCATAAGTCTCATAGGATCAAGTTTTTGACTTAGTAATATATGAATTGCAATGTGTGTCACATTTATCCTACCAAGCTCCAGATATAGCCATATTTAGTATAGGGACGAAATTGGCACACCATGCCAAGGTGAGGATGAAAACACTAGAGAGACTTGAGAGATTCCAAATGAGAGATAAGAGCAATTGTTTCTTTGACTTTTCGAATATAGCAAATCATCATATCATTTCGGCGGGAGAAGATCCAAGAGAACTACATTTCACTCTTCAAACACCCAAGATTGATGTGATGGCCACATTCCACAAAGGTAATTCATGAATTGAGGTATGAGTTAAAATATCTAGTATTCTCTTTTTCTAACTTATAGCAAATTTATGGCAACACCTTAGTTCTTTTTCTTGCCTTCACTCGAGCAAAGGACTAAGTGCGGGGGAGTTTATTGACGCTCCTTAAGTGCCATATTTAGACTGTCAATTCACCTCATAATGTGCACAAAAGAGAAACACAAGGTAGTGGTAGGGTTAAAAACTAACCAATTCCACAAGTGTTGGTGTTTATTTGTATGCAGGTGAATTTAGACTCAAAATACCAAGGCATGCAGAGAGTAATCCATAAAAATTAGATTTCAACGAATCAGGCGACGCCACATGTCATCACATGGATCAAATGGCCCACAAACAGAAGTATCTGAGACCATCCAATGGTGTAGCACCCATATAAAGCGATGGGACCCACCTGGTAGAGACTTGGAGAAAGCATAGCCCCAACGGAGCTGTGACCAGGTCAGTCGCCTAGTCGGCCGACCTGGTCCTAGCGCCAAACTCGATCAGCTTCCACGTGTTGGCTCCTCCCAGCTTGAAGAAGTAAATGGTGAATGATTCACTTGCATTTTGTGTGGAAACCAACCCTTCTCCCCCCTATGAATAGAACCCCACACCTCACTTCACACACACACACCAAAAAGTTGAGAATAGAATATCACTCCTAAGGTTTACAGTAGTCGTAGAGGCAACCAAGTAGAAGGAGAGTGTGGTGAAGAGTTTAGGAGAAGGAGGCTTGGGCTTGTCAAGTCACTCTTTTACACTTGTACTCCTACAAAGGTGTTACTCAATTCAAGTAAGCCCTTTGTGAATTCAATTCAAGTTTGGTTCTCAATTCATAGTAGTTTGCACAAGTAGTTGCTTGTGGGTTCATTGCTTTAATTCATTAGAGGCGCTAGTTGTAGCTTTGTGTTCGAAAAACCTAGAGTTGTGATTTAGAACGTAAGTGTGGTGCTTAGGTTAGAAATCACCAGTGAATATCTCGTAGACCCACAGATCGAAGAGATAGGCAGTAGGTGGTCACAACCCTATATGTCCTTAGTAATCCTCCATGTTCGGCTATACCATAGGCTCTTGGCGGGAGTTATCCTAGTGTTGCTAGGGGTAAGCCCGTGCACGAAGCAAGCAGCTACCGCAAAAAATCCTTTGAATTAGAATCAATACATTGAATTCCCTCTCTTCCTTGCCTACAAAATAACTTTATGTCCTAGGGTGGATTAGTTCATAAGATTAGCACACATGTTCTTTGGTTTTGATACCCTTGGAAATACTCCTTAAGGGGAAGTGCTACATGACAGTTTCTGTGCGCTTGCGGATTTTTATCTGTGACGTAAGAAACGTCAACACTTATGCATAAAGACAACTAAAGAAACATGAGCTGAATTATCCAACGCTTGATCTCGAACTTGCAGCCGTGGTACATGCTTTGAAGATATGGAGGCACTACATCCTTGATCATAGGTGTGAGATTTACACGGACCACAAGAGTTTCAAGTACATATTCAAGCAAACGGATCTGAATTTGAGGCAACTGCGGTGGTTGGAACTCATTAAAGATTACGCTGTGGGGATCAACTATCACCCAGGGAAGGCCAATGTAGTGGCAGATGTCTTAAGCCGAAAAGGAGCAAGTCACCGACTCACTGTTCAGGAGTCGCCATCCGAGCAATGTAAGGAGTTTGTACGATTGCATCTCTGATTTGTGAATGAAATAGGAGCAATAGAAGTAAACCCAACACTGGAACAAGAAATACCAGAGGGTCAAACAGCAGATGAGGAAATCCAAGAAATCAAGGAAAGATCCAAGAGGGGGAGAGAATGGAGGTTTGACGAAGATGACAATGGCACGCTATGGCTTGAGAAACGAATCGTCGTGCCTAATGTGAAGCATATCCGAGAGACGATATTGAAGGAGGCACATGACTCATCTTACTCAATTTATCCGGGTTGTACAAAAATGTACAAGGACTTGAAGACGTGCTACTGGTGGGATGAAATGAAGAAGAACATAGTTGAATATGTTCCATTATGTGATATATGCCAACGAGTGAATGTTGAAAATCAAAGGCCAGCTGGACTATTGCATCCATTGAAGATATCAGAATGGAAGTGAGAAGAAGTTGGTATGGACTTTATAGTAGGTTTACCGCACACCCCATCGGGATATGACTCAATATAGATTATTATGGATCGGTTGACCAAGTTTGCGCATTTTATCCCTATCAAGACTACTTATAGTGGTGCAAAAGCTGTCAGAACTGTATATGGGGAGAATTTATGTTTACACAAAGTATCTAAGAAAATAGTATCTGACAGAGGTTCTCAATTTAACACTAGGTTTTGTCAAAAATTGCACGAGTCTATGGGAACTTGGCTGAATTTTAGTTCCGAGTATCATCCCCAAATGGATGGACAGACCGAAAGAACAAATTAGATATTGGAAGACATGCTAATAGTGTGTGCACTAAGGTATGGAAGAAGTTGGGACAAAAGTCTGCCATATGCAGAATTCTCCTACAACAACAGCTACCAAGCAAGTTTGAAGATGTTGCCGTATGAGGCATTGTATGGAAGGAGATGTAGAACACCCCTGTATTTGAATGACATAGGAGAAACCAAAGTATTTGGGCCTGATGTGATACAGGACACCACAAAATCAAGTCTAGATAATCCGTGAAAACTTGAAGGCTACTCACTCCATCAAAATGGCTATGCGGACAATAGGCAAAGAGACTTAGCTTTTGAAGCGAGAGACTTCGTGTATCTCAAAGTGTCGCCTGTGCGAGGTCATAAGCAATTCAACATTAAAGGCAAGTTGGCACCTCTCTACATCGGACCATTCAAGATTTTGGACAAACGTGGAGAAGTGGCATATCAATTGGAGATGTCGGCACATATTTTCGATGTTCATGATGTATTTCATGTTTTCAACTCAAGAAGTGCTTAAGGGTGCCGGAAGAACAAGTAGCAATGGACGAATTGGAGCTTGGGGAGGATTTGACTTATGTCGAGCAACCTATCAAAGTCTTGGAGACAAAGGAGAGAGTCACCAGGAGCAAGGTGATTCAATGGTACAAAGTACAATGGAAACATCATATTGAATCTGAAGCAACTTGGGAGCGACAAGATGATCTCAAGAGAGAATTCCCCTATCTCTTTCCTTCTACGTCGAATCTCGAGGGTGAGATTCATTTTAAGGGGGTAGGTTTGTAACATCCTCATTTTCATTCATCATGCAATGCATTCATTCCCATACATGTTTGACATAGTGCAACACAAAAAGGGACAAGATTAAAAAAAATTAGAGGCAAAAGAAAAGTTAAATTCAGCCTTGGGTATGGACTTGTCTGGTCCTCACCCTGGACACCCGTCTGCTCCGACAAATTCAACTTCTTTAGAGCAATGGACTTGTCCGGTAATTGGTACAGACTAGTTTGGTTTTGCTTCTGTTCGCGTCTGGACTTGTTCATTAATATTACAAACTAGTCCGATATTGAAATTGTAAAGCCCCGAACATAGGTGGATAATTGCATTCTAGTCCGCAATTCCCTTTTTCAATGTGGAACAACAGACTTGTCCGCTTAAACAATGGACTAGTCCGTTGTGACATCAGAACCGAAAACAGACTTGTGCGGCCTCCGTACGGACTAGTCCAGTTTCTAGGGTTTTGACTTGGATTCCTATTTTCCTCCACGATGAGTTATTGGGTAATTGACTTATTTAGGCCCTAGAACGTCGTGTCCACCCCCAAAGAGCCCAAGTGGGACCCCACCAAGGCCCCTGCCCGACCCCACTGATTTCTACAAGGATTCCGCCTTAACCCCACCCTCCTTCCCCTATATAAACAACCACAACCCACCTCTCACCTTGCCCACATAAGAGAAAACCCCACCGCCTGTCTCTCGTCGTGAGCCATCGTCCAAGAAGAGAAGCACTCGCCGTGAGAGAAGGAAGAGGAGAGGAAGGAGAAGAAGGAAGAGGGAGGATCAAGAAAGATCGTCATCCTTGCTGCAATCTTCTTCATCAATTCATTGTCATCAACGAATCTAGACGTCAAGTTTCACGCTTAACGCCAAATCCTCGACCGTTGGACCGTTGCATTCACGGTAACTATCTCGGAAATGACTCAAAACTTGCTCAAACACGTAAAACTCAATTGTAACCAGTTAGTAAGCAATAGCAGTAACCTAATAACATGTACTACATCATAATTGCATCATTCATGCATATCATGGCATATTGTGTAATATATGAGCATTTATTGATTGTAATGCTTGTTTCGCATGTTTGTCGCGCGGAATAGACGGAAACACTATAGAAGGTGCTTTCGAGGACCTTTAGCACCAGAACTTTGAAGCTCTCGATCCAAACCAGCCACCAGAGCAAGGCAAATGCCCTTGAACAATTTGATCCTGTTTTTGAAATGTTTTATTTCAAACTTGCATGTTTGTGTTTGGGATACATTATAGAGAGTTGGGAAGGGTATTTTATACTTTTGCTCTGCTTTACTTAATTGGGATTGGGAATAACCAAATGACTTAATTACGAACTAATGAGCATATGAACCATGTGAATTGATGGTAATGACCCTTTAGCAATATGGAACCTAGGGATCTAAGCAAGCAGGTTATGTGGAATGGGTTGGATGATTTGGTGATTTTGCTTGCTTTAGATCTAAGGACTGATTTCGTGGAGCGATCACTCAGGATAACAGTGCCACCACAGGTCCAAGTATGGATACCGCTTAGCCAAATAATTAGTGTATTGCTTGCATCGTTTGGATCATATGGAAGATTCGGGGAATGGGAGTGGTTGGGTTTGCAATAGTGGCGGGACTACCTTGGGATCCGAACGGCACAAGAGGAGGCCCTTGGATGGATGTGCTCAGTTGGAGACATCACCTCCGGTGAAACTTTAGTGGATCTGCAACATACTGGTAGTCACTTTGTAAAGACTATTTTGTGATTTCTTGGTCACACACCGTCGGAAGTGTGATAGGACAACATGGAGGTTCTTAGTCATCGAAAGGTGATGAAATCACGAACTTGTAGGTAAAGTGGTGCCACCTCCGTAGAGTGTAAAACTATCATGATAGTCGTACTCCTGGTTACAAGCGACATGGACCCCTCACATGATTAGAGTTATGGACCTGAGTATTGAATAATGGTTGGAATTGGATATGGAATTGGGATTTGGATATGGGTTTGGTAATGATGAGTTGGATATGAATGATTATGGATAATTATGGATGGTTATGGTTAATTATGTCGAATTGATGGTATTGGATATGGTAATGATGGTATTTGAGTTATTATGGAATTTGACCTCGTATAGTAATCATAAGTTGCATTTTCTTGTTTTCATGAATGGAATGTAATTTTCAGCAATAAATCATTATTATCAACCTTGTTCAAGCTACATGTCATACTTTCCCACACTTGTTGAGTACGACATGTACTCACCCTTGCTATTCCCACATTAATTCGCTAACATGTGATAATTTGGAGTATCCGGATGATTATGAGGAGTACTAGGCGTGTATGTTACCTTCGAACTTCCTGTAGAGATGGAGTATATTAGTGCTTAGTTTTTTTGTTGCGGTATTATTAGAGCTTGTATTCGAGACTATTTGGATATTATAATAAGGTACTATTTATTATTATTTGAATATCGTTTGTGATGCACTCGTGTATGTATGATGAACATGTTGGGCACACATATCTGTCACACTTGCTTCATTCTCGGAACCGGGTGTCACATTTACCAATACCGAGCACCCTCCCTTGACTATTGTCTCCAGAGTATATGCCTTCACTTGGATGATTATTCTTCTCATACTCAACAAACATTTTCCTCTATCTAGTCATGTGAGTGGTGCATCCACTATCTGCTCCCATTTTGATCCAGCGGAGGAGTAGGCCTACAAAATAAATTAGGCTTTTGTTTTAGGTACTAAAACTAGGTTGGATCCTTTAAGGTTAGTCACAAGATATATTAGCACCCACACGCAACTTTTTGGATTCTTGTGGATTTGTCAAACATATTTAGCATACACAAAACCATACTTGTTTCTCAGGAATACATAAGATGCATCAAAGTCATGAAACATAGTATAAGTGATACTTATAACATTTTCATGTGAAGTGGATGCATGATAGTTGTTCTTGACTTGAGATGGGCCTTCTTTGACAAAAGGAACACACTCCTTATTATTCTTGATAAGTCTAGCATTTTGCCTTCCTCCTATAGAATAGCCATGACCATCTTTGACAAGAGGAGATCTTGTGATCGAATATGCACTACGTGCATATTCAATCTTCTTCTTGTCAAAGATATCAATCTTGTGTGTGAGCTTGCTTTGTGCCTCTTTAAGCTCATTTTCAAGTTTATAACAAGTTTAGCACATTTGTAAGTTTTAGGGTACAACTCCATATTTAATGAGGATGAGCTCTTTGAGGAGGAGGAGGATGAAACACTTGACTTGAGAGTATCGAAATGTGCTTCAATATTCTTGTGAGTTTTGGTCAAACTCTTAAGTTCATCTTGGAGCACAACATTCGCACTCTTGAGACTAATACAAGTCTCCTTGCTCTTGGAAAGTTCAAGCTCAAGTTCCCTACTCCTCTCCCTCTCAAGATCAAGGAGCTTCTCAACCTCAAGATTTCTTTGCTTCTCTAGACAATAAATTTCTCTTGTTTGTTGAGAAGCTTTTCCTTATCAAATATTTCATCTGATAGCTTTTTCATTTTATCAATAATATTCTTATTTAAGCATCTAATCATGAGTTCATTTTTGCTAGCACTATCAAAATCATCATCATCAATGGAATTTAAATAAGGAGATTTAGATTTAACCTTGCGCTTTCCTTCTTTGGCCATGAGGCATGTGTGGCTTGAGCTCTTCCAATCGCCCTTGTTGAGCAAGAGTGACTTCTTCATGGTTAGCTTCTTGATGGCGATGGTTGCCACCTCTTCTTCATCTTTGGAGAAGGACTCATCGTTGGAGTCCCACTCCTTACAATGTGGGTTCGCTTGTGCGTCTTCTTCTTCTTGAAGATTTTCATCTTGTGCGACTTCCTATCCTTCTTCTTCTTGTCATCTACCTTCTTGTACAGACAATTAATAATGAAATGCCCGTACTCGCCACAATTGCATGCACGCCTTCTTGGTTATTGACTTGCTCTTCTCCTTGCCCTTGCTCTCATAGTTGTTGCCCCTTCTTCTTCTCATCATTCTCTTGAATCTATTGGTGAAGAAGGCCATCTCCTCATCATCCATGTTTGTACTCTCATCATCGCTATCTTCATATTCACTTGATGCTTGCACTTCTTTGCCCTTGGACTTGGATGAGGCTTTGAGAGTTATGTATTTATTCCTTGATGAAGTGACTTTGGCAAGGTCTTTGATATGTCAGACTTCCATCTCCATCATCTCATGATTGATAATCTTCCCTAGCACCTCATCCAGATTCATCTTCTGGAAGTTGGGGCTCTCATAGAACAAGCTACAAAGAGTGACGTTGTGGGGCATGAACGCCCTTATCAACCTCTTCACTACTTCATGGTTTGTCCACTTCTTGCATTCCTACGCCCTACTCTTGTTGATGAGGGTCTTGAGCCTGTTGTACATCACTTGTGATGTCTTTCCATCCTCCATAGTGAATCTTCCAAGCTCTCTCTCGATTATATCAATCTTTCCCTCTCACGCGGATCAGTTTCTTTCATGTTCTATCTTGAGGGTGTCCCGAATCTCCTTGGCGAGCTCCAACCCATCAACCTTGTTGAATTCGTTTTGGCTCAAGGATGAGTTGAGCACGGCCGTCGCTTGAGCATTACGGTGAATTTTTTGCTCTTGTTCTCGTGTGAGCTCATTGTCGTCTTCGGGGATATCTATACCTATGCAAACAACATGCCAAAAACTTGGGTTGAGGGAGATTAGATTCAAATTCATACTGTATTTCACATAATATAGTTAGTTCCATCAAAGTGAGATGATTTTCTCAAAGGAATAGACAAATAGCTAGAGTGAGAATTTAAGCGCCCATAATTGAAAGGATATTGGGAGTAGTCATGTTGGCTACTCCTAAGCCTCCTCTCCTTCTCTTATCTTTTCTTCCTCTTGGCTTCATCTTTATTCTTCCTTAAGAGCTTCACGAGCCGGATCACCTCTTTGTCTTCATCCGCACTTGAGATATCAAATGGAGAAGATGGTGGTGGTTGTTGACTTCCACCTATCTTGGGAGGAGGTGGATTTGATCCTTGATCTTCCTTGGGGGTGTTCTCGTTGACCTTGTTGGTGTCGTTGATCGCCAAATCTCTTGGGTTGTTTTCACCCACCTCCTCTCCAAACGGTTAGGCTTTTGCGGAGAGTTAGGCTCTGATACCAATTGAAGGTTGCCTAGAGAGGAGGTGACTAGGCTAATAAAACCTAAAAACACTTAATTAAACAAAATCAAAAAACAGTGGGTAGGCTAGTCCGGTCAGGGGGCGGACTAGTCCGTTCAGACTACAAGAAATGAACAAAAGTCTGATTTTTATGAGTTTTTCTTCGAGTTTGTTTCAAGCGGAAGTTATGTAAACTATCTAGCAACCTAAATAAGCATGTAGGAGTACTAAAAGCAAGTTAGATCGCACGACGGGTGGTATGAACGAAATAAACGAGTAATGAATGACACAAGCCCTAGCAAGTGATTCTAGTGACGAACTTGAAAGTAAAGGAGACAAGCGACTGGATTTATCCCGAGGTTCGATTTCACATGGGAATTCACATCCCCGTTGAGGATTCCCCGAAGGATCGGGTCTCTTTTGACCCTAATCCTCTCCAAGTCACCACAAAGGCTAACTTGGCTTCTCCACTAAATCACAAGGGTGAATACAAGATCCTTGCGGCTACTCAAACTTGAGGCTCCCACAACAACCTAGCAAGTCTAGGAAATGAAATACAAAAACCATGAACTCGGATCAACAAGGACCCTCAAGAATCACAATTAGAGGCCAAGAAAGTGAGAAGGAAGGTTTATAAGAGCTTTAGGTTTGATATGGTGGCGCTAGGGTGTAGGAGAAGTTGAAAAGAAGTTGGGGAATCCCCTTTTATAGTGGTTCTGACACTTGACCATTACCACCAACTACAGTGCAAACTAGTGCGACCATGACTCTAGACTAGTCCGACCAGAGAGGACCACTCTATGTCAACAACTAAAGTTCCCGCCATCTTTTGAGTTCAAACGGTCACAAAATCTTGGACTAGTTTGTCCCACAACAGACTAAGTCTTGTCAGGCACACTAGTCTGACCTACAAGATCTTAGTCCCAGCAGCTCTCAACTCTCGAAAAATTTATAGCTTTTTCAAACCCATACTAGTCTGAAGTCAAACAGAAGCTTCTGGTCTGGCCAAACTCGGACTAGTCTGACTTATGGGACGAACTAGTCTGACCTTCTAGGACTTAGTCTCAAAAGCCCACTCACCTCCTCTCTACGGAAGTTTGTCCCCAAACAGACTAGTCAGAAGTCACACAAGGTTTTTTTCTCCGTATGAAAACAAACTAGTTTTATAGGGCGGACTAGTCCGACCCTTCAGGGCTTGTAGTCCGATGTGGCTGGACTAGTTTGGCCCAAAGCTCAAACAAGTCCAGCCTTGTCCTTAAGACCATCCTAGAACTACTTTTTTGAGGTGATACACAATGAGGTGATACATGACTCAAAGAAATTAAAACCCTAAGTTCTACTCTTTTGAGTCTCTTACACTCCTTTTTCAACTCTTTTCCTTTTTGTGGGGTTTCATACTCATTTCCAACTCAATCACCCGTGCTCGTACACACAAAGCTCAGTAGATTCTTAATTATCATCATCAATCATCTAAACCCACGGGGATTACCTAAATGCACTTTAAGGGTTACAATATCTTTTATCTCTACGATGTGTCTTATGGGGTACCTCAGGGCAAGGTCAGGTTGCGGAAGTCACCGTCGTAATTGCCCTAGTCTTGTCGCCTTCCAGCATCGTATTGCAACGCACGCCCGCCACTGTGCTGGATGGGATAGGGCGTGGAAGGCATCAACAGGGTTTGTAGCTTGTGTCAGATTGAGCTCGAGTGCAACTGCCCTTTCGGCAATGAAGGCGTCTGCTCTCTCCAGTTGCTCATTGAATGCCACCATCAGCTTTTAGCTCTCGAGCTTGGGCTCGGGAGGGGTTCCTGTCTATGTATACCCATCCCCACGCCGAGCGAGATAGGACGGGTATCGTGTCAGCGAGCACTGTGCTATCGTTGTGCAGTGCATGACTATCCTTGCAGCATTGAAGGTGTCTGTATCAACCCATGCCATATTGAATGTTGTTGCCTACCCTGCTCCCGAGCTCGGGCTCGAGCGGATTCACTGTCGACCTCGACAGTCGGGGCTCAGGTATGTTTGTCTGATACGTCCACATGTTGTATCTTATCAGAGCTCGATCGCAGATCCATGCTTTTCGATAGTCAGGGTACAGAACCCCGTCAGACGACAGGATGCGTGAAAGGGTGGTGATCGCGGGGTGAGGCTGGGTGAAGGGCGAGGCTGGGCTAGGGGTGGGCGGTGCGGGGAGCCAGGGTGGGGTTGGGTGGGGGGAGGCGGAGAGATAAGCCGGAGGCTGAAGAAATATATGTTTGAATGGGTTTTGTGTGGAGCATTACTATTTTTGAGCTACCACAGAGGACATGGCTAAAATAGGCTTCAGATATGGGAGAACTGTTGGCGGGGGTTTGAGCTCCCTCTGAAGACCTAAAATGGTGATGGGCATCGGGCTGCTATTTGAGGTAAGAAGATGACATGTGGTGCGACTGAGAAACAAGACTTGGAAAGGGGGTGATCAACATGATTTAATGGTTAGAAGAGAAGAAGGTGACCTGAAGTAATTTGATGGAGAATGCTTAGAGATGGGATGCCCAACAACGTGATTTAGGGGAGGGGAGAGGAAAATTTAGATAAGTATAACGAACGTAATAATATGGGTGGGGTAATTGTGGGATAGACTCATATGTAGGCCTAGTAGTAGAATTTTGGCACACGGGCTCGGATTCTAACAGATTTTTAAACTTCTTAGACTAAATTGAATATGAATTTAGTTCAGCTGTTTTTTGTCCAACCTTTGCTAATCTAGTATAATTTTTCCAACCCGTTACCAGACCTCATATCTATAAATTTAGCCTCTTAACAATTACCTCAGTTTAATTTTGTCCCTTATTTTTTGTACCGGACTGATCCTTTAAGTGGTTTCGATCTTTTCTCTCTCGTCTTCTTGAGAAATGTTTGTCCAAATCCAGCTCAACTCGGTATGCCATGCAATTAACAAACTGAAGTGTTACCACATGATGTTCATGGACTAACTTTTCACTCATCCTATATTTTTTTTAGAAAGCAAAAGTTGTACACTATCTTCATGGCTCGTATTGCTGCTGGCTTGTGAGCATGTACGTACACAAGAAAATTAAAACTGCGGTATGGAATGAAAACAAACAGGTGAGAGCAGTGTACGAGCCGAATCAGTCTTCGGCTCTTCTTGGATCCACTAGCCGATTTTACCGCACGTCCGCACTGTCATATCCGACACAAGGAGGCAGATGAATATGTCACAAGGAGAGCCCAACATTGACGCATAAGTTGGCGAGAAGAGTGTGGGAAATGATTGTGGTGGAAAGATGCGAAAGCCCAGTCAACTGAAATTGAAACTGCGGCCCGTTAAGCTCAGAAGAGGAGAACGTCTATTTAAGCAGGACATAGGAAGGAGCACGACAGACAGTTATATTGTTACAATTCTGTTCCCCTTTTTGTTCTTCTCAGATTTCCTAATCCCTCTCCATTCTTGTTCTACAAGCTCCTGTAACTAAACGATGATGACCACAATGATATTATGGGAGTGAATGAGAAAAATGAGATCGTAGCCGAGCCACTTCGTTGTCTCTGTTGATATTGATGGTTTCGCTGTTGTCGAAGCTCTATATTTTGGTTTGCTCTTTCTCTGATTCGTGTTGCGGTGTGTGAAATCATGTATTCATTTCAGGGAACATCACACTGGTATCAAAACCTGGTTTTGATCATTGATTCCGCTGTTGGTTCTTTAGTTCTTTATTTGCCTCTGCGTTCTCTCTTACTGCAACATGAATGGATTTTGGAATTTATTGACATTCTCGAGAAATGCAGGTCCTTTTAAACTGGGTTCTCAAGCCCGTTTTCTGGTGGATAAGATGTCGGATGCTAATCAGGCCTTGCTGGATTCCATTTCTAAACTCACTGAGAAAGAGGAGAATATGGAAACTAAGTTTTCTTCTGATCTGCACCCTGTTAGCACTAAAGTCGATTCGGCTATGACCTCTATCGATTTACTGCAGCAGGATCAAGGGTCGGGTTCCAAGAAAACTAAACTGGCCGCTGATGAAGGCATCATGAGGCCACCCCCTTGGTTTTCTCCAATTGGATCTTCTGCAAATCAATCGACTTCTACATCCATCCACACACCTTAGCATATGTATACCACCATGTCTGACATGAAAATAACTAACACCATCATGCCCCCCAACTTTCAGCCCACTGCTAATTCCATGATGAGTGATGTTGAACGATCAGTAGACTGTAAGAGACAGTTCATGCTGAAAATAGATGTTCCTATGTTTGATGGTAGTATGTTGGGATTTGGTTAGACAAATGTGTTGCTTACTTTGTGTTATACCAAATCCCTGTTTCATTCTGGGTCATTGCTGCATCTATTCATATGGTAGCTCGAGCAGCTCAATGGTTCCAGTCCTATAAGCACTCTAATGATTGTTATTTATGGCCTAACTTTGTCACTGGTGTCACTAGAGAGTTTAATGTTGATGTGCTTAGACTCAAAACCGTGGAACTATTGAACCTTAGAGTAACTAGCTCTGCAGAAGAGTGCAAAAGATCATTTGACCAACTTGTATATCACATCCGTATCTATGACCCTAATATGAGTGAGACTATCAGTGTGTTTGGTTCAGCTATGGATCCCTGAAAATCAGATTGTAGCTGTGAGCTGTGAGAAAGTTGTTGTGAGTTGTCAGACCAACCGCAGTGGTGTACTGTAAAGCATACTGGATACACTGTTTCGCAGTGTAATTTAGAGTACGTACTGTAAAAGCTGAAGGAGAATAGTGTATAGAGTATGCTTTAGAGTACGCTGGTGCGGATGGTCTCAGATGTGGAGAAGCTAAAATCTGTTTGGTTGTAAGCAACTGTCAACTGTGGATTCTTTAAAAAATGCTTAGTATACTATTACGGCTTCGTAAGTTTGTGTATATAAATAATATAAATGTAAAAATGATGTAATATAAATGTAATAATAGACCTACTCTGTTCATCATGTGCACTTCAGAGCTTCTAAAAAGCTTTGAGCGTCAAGAACATTTTTTCTCTGTGATTTTGGACATCAAAGGAACAAGATTATCTTTGTTTGATAGTACTGTATTTTTCTGTTGACTATAGAAAATCTTTACAGAATACACAAACAATATTGTGTCTAAGAATTATTGGTTTTTATTTAATAATGGAATAAAAATTGTGCCACGTGGGCGCATAGCCAGTCATCATCATTACACAGTTGGCTCAACACATAGGCGAAAAAATTAGCAGATAACGAAGCTAACATAGTTTGTCACTGAATATTCCACCACTGTGGTCTCCAGATGGCAATCCAGATGGCAAGGTTGTGGACCATGCTTGTTCTCTGCAAGGTGATCTGGAGATGCTGCTCACTGGATCTGTTGTGATGCCAAATGACACCTCCCAAGCTGCTACACATGGGAGCAGTTTTCCTAACACCGTTCCAAGTTTCCTCTAAACGAGCTAATCTTGAGTTCTTCACTGCCAAAGCATTACGGTCTTGTCTCTCCGCACGGAACCTCCTTCCATATGAAAGTCCCCATTCATCTTTTGATACTAGAACAATCTCCCGTCAAGCTCAGGTTTGCAGGTTACAGAAGATTTGGTCCTCCAATACTCAGCTCCATCCTCTACTGAGTTCATAGCGCGGAGGGCGAGAGAGCCGTAGCGCAGAGGGGAACCGGCTACCACAGCCTCGAGTGTGCTGGGGAACCGGCTACCACGGCCGACGGGCTGCGGCCTGCCGGGCGACAGGGGAGGCGGCCTCCCGCGCGAAGGGGTGTCGGCGGGGCAGGGCCGTGGAGAGATGACAGAGCGGCGGCGGCCCTAGCGAAGGGGCGGCGGGGCGGCCTCCCACGCACGAAAAGAGGTGGCCGCGGCCCGCACAGTCAAGATAGACCATCGGGGAGAGGAAGTAGCGAGCAGAGAAGGGCGCTTACCGGTGGAGACGGACCGGTGGTGGCGCGGCCGGTGGGCGTCGGTCTGCTCGCGATGGAGGCACCGAGTGAGTGTGGAAAAAGAAAAAGGAAAAAGTCTACATAATCCCCCCCTCCAAACTATGGTATGGTGACCATTTAACCCCCTCAACTTTGAATCCGGATATTTAATACCTCAACCTTTGTAAAACCGTCTAAATAACCTTCTAACCCAGTTTTATGGGGTGGTTTTGCCTATATAGTAGCTGATATGACTTTTTTGCCCTTAATAATTGTGTTCTTTCTTTATTTTTTGAGGATAGTACTATTAACAGCTTGTTGAGATAATTGTGTCCTATTTATGACGGTGGAACAACCTGGTTCCGATCAATGTCGGACTGTGCTCCGTTGGTGACCGCAACCGCGTTGTGGAGCTAAGGGCCAGGGCGGGGAGCAGGGCCCCAGTGGCTGCGACTGATGACGACGAAAAAAAGATGCAGTGAGGAATCAAAGGAGATGCAATAATATGCTTTGGTTGTTTTGGATGAATCTTTCTGCTATTGGATGAAATGTTCAAATAATTAAGCACTTCAAAAGAGAGAAATCAGTTCTTAGAGGTAAAAATGTCATTTTAGATACCACTGTGGTAAAACCACCCTACAAAACCAGATTATGGGGTTATTTAAATGGTTTTACAAAGATTGAGGTGTTAAATGACTGGTTTTAAAGTTTAGGGGGTTAAGTAGTCACCATGTCAAAGGTTAGGGGGTTATGTAGACTTTTTCCAAAGAAAAATAACGTTTCGTTGTGTAACTGGTGGCATGGTGGGTAATTTTTAAGGAAAAAATAGAATTGGAATCTGAGAAATCTAGGGTCTAGATAGATTTTGAGTTGCACTAGGAAAATCTGCAGATTTTCAACAATCTGATTTTGTGGGAAAACCTTTTGGTTGGGTTTTTAGCTTTTTGGTAGAGAATTTGGTTGGAAAAGCTGAGCCAAAGAGGCGCTATATTGGTATCCCAGTTTCTTATTGGTCTTAAAGATAATATGAGAAGTTCAATTGAAATGCATTTACCTGATTGTGTCTCTAAAGCTTCTATTCTTGCTTCTGTCTAAGAGAAACTAGTGGACAAGAGTAAAAAGTGGCACCCAAAATATCATAGTGAAGCTGGGTCTTCTGGTACTTTAAGGATCCAAAGTCAGGAGTTATAGTTGGTAATAATTGGAAAGCAAGACAACTAAAAGAATATAGAAGAGCTAATGGGTTGTGTTACAAGTGTGGATAAAAGTTTACACCAATTCATAAATGCCTTACTTCTACTGTTGGGAATTTTAGCTCTATTGGATTTGAACATCTGATGGTGGTGAAATTCTATCTGATGACTTGCTCAATGTTATTGAAGGTGCTTCTTTTGCTGCTACCCAGCCCGATCATTTTCTGTCACTAAATGCAATCTCTAGTAAATCCAGTCACAAAACAATGCAGATAAATGCCCTGATCAAGAGTATTGTATTGGTGATTCTGGTGGACTCTGGAAGTTTGAATGCCTTTAATGCTGACCTTGTCTCCATACTACAGCTGAAAACTTATGACACAACTCCATTACGGGTTAAAGTAGCCAATGGAGACATCATTCACTACAATACTGAGGTCCCTTCGTTTGAGTGGTATTCTCAGGTCCATACCTTTTCTTGCCCTGCTAAGGTTATCAATATGAAAGCTTATGATCTGGTATTAGTATGGACTGGCTCGAGAAACATAGTCCTATGAGATGTGATTTGGTGCAGAAGTCTATACACTTCAAACATCATGGTGAACTTATTACCCTGCATGGTATTCATGATCATGAGCCATCTATGCTGACTGAAATATCTGCAGAACAAGTCTTAAAATGTTACAAAGGCAATGATCTTTGGGCTGCAGTGGTGCTAGAACCTGTCTGTGAAGCTGATGCTGACAGTGTACACTCTAGCATTGTTCCCGTTCCCCCTGCTATTCAAGGCATTATCAGAGAGTATGAAAGCATTTTTCAGGAGCCTCATTGCCTTCCACCAACAAGGGCTTATGATCATGCTATTTCTTTATTGCCTAACACTGCACCAATCAACTGCAATCCATATAGGTATTCCACTGAGTAGAAAATTGAAATAGAAAAACAAGTTTCAAAGATGCTTATGCTAGTCTGATCATACCTGGTGTAAGCTCTTATGCATCACTTGTTCTTCTAGTGAAAAATAATGATGTTAGCTAGCATTTTATGTAGATTGCAGAAAGTTGAATTCTATTACTATCAAAAACAAGTTCCCACTCATTATTGATGAATTTTTAGATGAGATTGCTGGTGCCAATTTCTTCTCCACAATTGATCTTAGGTCTGGTTTCCACCAAATTAGAATGGTGCCAAGTGATGGGCCGAGACTATCTTCAAAACACATCATGACCATTAACAGTTCAGGGTGATGCCTTTTAGATTAACCAACGCGCCTGCAACATTTCAGTGTGTGACAAACTCTCTCTTTGCATATTATATGAAAAAATTCATGCTCATTTTCATGGATGACATATTGGCTTATAGCACGACTGTGTAATACTATTTACAACATCTTGAGTTGGTTTACAAAACTCATCTGACAACAAGGTATTCATAAAGTTGAGTAAGTGCTCCTTTGCTCAGACTTCCTTGTCTTACCTTGGACATATTATCTCTGATTGGGGGGTATCAACAGATCCTGCTAAGACGATGCTATGATTAACTGGCTTGTCCCTATTAATTTTGCTCAGCTCAAAGGCTTTCGTGGTCTACTGGGTATTATAGAAAATCTGTGCAAAATTATGACATCATTGCTAAGCCATTGGCCACTTTGTTGAAGAAGTTTTTCAATGGACTTCTGCAGCTCAGGAGTCTTTTGAGAAGCTGAAACTTGCAATGAGCTCCACTCCTATCCTGGCATTCCCATATTTATCTCAACAGTTTGTGATTACCACTGATGCTTGTGAAGTGGGTATTAGTGTTGTCATATAGCTTATTTCAGCAAAGCATTGAGTATTAACAATCAGAAGTTATCCACATACAAAAAATAATTCCTTGAAGTCCTTATGGCAATGGACAAATGGAGGTCATATCTCCATAGAAACCCATTCATCATAATGACTGATGACAAGAGCCTGATTCACTTGCAGGACCAGTCTCTTTTAATTGAGTTACAGAGAAAGGCTATGACTAAACTGTCTGATCTTCAATTTAAGTTCCAATATAAAAAGACAAAAAGAACAAGGTTGTTGATGCTCTCTCTAAAGTGGGCCAATATTTTCAAGCTAATGTCATTTTTGTTGTCCAACCAGTTTGGGTTCAAGAGATTATCAACTCTTATTCCACTGACCAAAGAGCACAGGAACTAATGATAGAGCTGGCAATTTCTAGCCCAAATTCTAAAGGGTATTCTCTGGTACATTAATCAAATATAAACAGAAAATGTGGGTGACTAATAATTCTTCTCTACGAACTAAGTTGATAACCTTTCATAACTCAACTTTGGGAGGACACACTAGTATTTCTGCAATACCACCGACTGAAAAATCTGTTCTTTTGGTATGGTATGAAGCAAGATGTTGAAAACTTTGTCAAATAGTGTCTCACCTGTCAACAGGCTAAACATGAGAATATAAAGCCTCTAGTATTGCTTCAACCCTACCAATTCCTACTCCTTCTTGGAGAGATTTGTCAATGGACTTTATGGAAGGGCTCTCTATTTTAGAGGGTTACTATGTGATTTTGGTAGTGGTATATCGATTTACCAAATATGCTCATTTTATACCCTTGAAGCACCCCAATTTGGAACCACAAGTAGCTCATTTGTTCTCTGAGAATATAGTCAAACTGCATGGCACCCCCTCTGACGATTGTCTCAGACAGAGATAAGGTTTTTACAAGCACCTTTTGAAAGGAGCTCTTCAAATTGCTGGACACAAAACTTCAGTTTAGCTTGGCATGTCATCCTCAATATGATGGGCAAACTGAAAGGGTCAACCAATGCATTGAAGTATATTTAAGATGTGCATTGGCAAAATGGTTGTCTTTGGTTGAGTTGTGGTATAACTCTACATATCACTCAGCACTGCAGTGTTCTCCATTCCGAGCTCTTTATGGGACTGATCTATCACCTGACCTTCTTCCGTACTTAGGTGAGTCTGAATCTTCTGATGCTACTGCATTACTGAAGAAGCGTCAGTTCTTGTTGGAACATCTTAGAGGAAGTCTGTTCAAAGCCCAACAAAGAATGAAGCACTATGCTGACTTATCTGAGTGCCATTTTGTAGTAGGACATATGGTATTGTTGAAGTTATAACCTTATGCTCAAAGTTCTTTGGTGAACATACCATGCTCCAAGCTGTCGTTCACTCTTTATTGCCCATTCAAAGTACTGGACAAAGTTAGCTCAGTGGCATACAAACTTGATCTCACAAGCTCCACCCAGTGTTTCATGTCACCCAACTTAAACCTTTTACACAGGATCATACTTCAATTTTCAGCACTCTTCCTGACAAAGATTGATCTCTCCTTACAAGACTCGGCACCAACTAAAATCCTAGATAGGAGGCTGGTTTAGAAGGGCAATGCAGTCACTGTGCAAGTGTGCGTCACTTGGTCTGGCTTGCCGAAGCATTTCACGTCTGGGAAGATTACTATGTGCTACGAGGTAGGTTTCTGACTTCTTCAGTCTGGGGACCAGTTGAATGCCCAGAGGGGGGCTGTGTCATATTTGTCACAAGGAGGCAGGCAAATATATCACAAGGAGAGCCCATCATCGACACACCAGTTAGCAGGTAGAGCACGAAAAATGATTGTGGCGGGAAAGATGCGAAGGCCTATTTAACTCAAATTGAAGCTACAACCCGTTAAGCCCAGAAGAGAACAACTATCTAAGAAGGACAAAGAAGGAGCACGACAAAGAAAGAGCACGACAGACATTTAGTTTGTTACAATTATGTTTCCCTTTCTGTTCTTCTCAGATTCCCTAATCCCTCCATTCTTGTTCTACAAGATCCTGTAACTAAATGCTGATGAGTACAGTGATATTATGGGAGTAAATGAGAGATGAGAACGTAGCCGAGCCACTCATTGTCTATGTCGATATTGACGGTTTCGCTGTTGCCGGAGCTCCGTTATGTTCGTTCGCTCTTTTCTATGATTTGTGTTGCGGCGTGTGAAATCATGTGTTTTTTTTTGAAACATCACACACACCTAGCTATCCCGGTCGTGAGCGGTGCATACCCCATAAAAGCTCAGCACCGTGCACGTATTGACGCTACCTATACCTACGCCATATCAACTTTCTCTACCAGGAAGGGCAATCCCTCATCATGTACACCGCTCCCAATAGCCAGTAACTAGGAGCCGAATAGAAAAATAAACTTGATATTTGAATAAAATTTTCTTGAGAAAGAGACCAGCGTAAAGATTGATATGACTCATCAACTATATTATGTGTTCATATGAACAACGTCACCATATAAACCACTTAAGAGATCCTAAGTAAACAAATTTGAGAGGTAAAAGATTAAATATGTCCGATACAAAAGATGAGAAACATAAATTAAACTGAGCTAATTAATTCCAAGATGCAGTGCTATATGAATAAAGACCAAACACAATCAAATGCTATATTTGCAATTGGAAAAATGGTACCGTGGTTGTGTTTGTTTCTAGAGCTACCACTGCGAAGTGTTAAGATGTTCGGATATAGTTTAACTTCCTCCTTTGTTTAAAAACCAAAAACTCTCTATTAAACCACGTTAGACTATTTGCACCAACAACATCTGAAACATACTCTATCCTCTAAATCAGTATGCGCACTCTGTAAAAAAAATTTCAGTATACTTTAGAATTTTATATAAACACAAGTGTCCATTCCATTTCTTTACACAACACGTTATAAATCCCTATCGCGCCTGGCGCATACTCTTTTGTTTCCGCCTTTTTCTGCTCCTCAACCTCCGAAACGCTCTCCCCGCCGCCGGCGATCCCCTCGAATGGAGGCGGAGCAGCAGCCGCAGCGCCAGCGCCGCAAGAGGCAGAAGCGCAAGTTGGAGGACGAGGCGTCCGCTGCCGTCGCTGCGGCGTCGTCGTCCTCACTCGGCAGCGCGGGCGCCGACGACGGCGACGAGGACGACGGTTCCGCGGGCCCCGAGATCTGCTGCCGCCGCTCTCACGCGGCGCTCGCCCGCGAGGTCCGTATGCAGGTTGACGACCTCCTCCGGTGCACCTCCTGGCGCTACGAGGAGCGCGCCGCCGCCAAGCGCGCCATCCACGTACTCGCCGAGCTCGCCAAAAACGGTAACGCGCCACCCGACCACGCCGATCCGTGCGCCGCCGTACGTAATGAGGCGGATCTGATTGTTGTTAATTATGTAGAGGATGGGGTCAGCGTGATCGTAGAGGGCGGCGCTGTGCCAGCGTTGGTGCGCCACCTGGGGGAGCCCGTGGCAGTGGCGGGGTCGCAGAAGCAGCAACGTCCATTGGAGCATGAGGTCGAGAAGGGAGCTGCCTTCGCTTTGGGCCTCCTAGCCGTGAAGGTTCCTAAATTCCTTGATTTTTTTGTTGTTTGATTTTTAGTCGATCTTCTGCTCTCATATCAATGCAAATGCGTGGGTCATTGTTAAATTAACTAAAGATGAAACTATATCAGTTTAATTCAAGCTCTCAGTAGCACTCAGAAACTCCAAATATCCATATACATGAATCCTGATCGCTGCATCCCATCTTTGGATGTATAAATGTCTTTAAAACTGTACAGTCAATACGTTTTTACTAGAAAGACCTTGGAACCTAAGGTTTAATCTTGTAGATACATGTACTAATCCCTTGGTAATATAGTAACCCCTGGATAATAGTGTTTTCAGCATGGCTACTTCTATGATAAATTTTTCTTCAAGTTACTTTGAGAAATGTCTTTTCTTCAAAAATTGTTGGGTTTTATTTCTAGCCGACCCAACTTGTTTGGGACAAAGGATTGATTGATTGTTGTTGTTGTTACTTTGAGAAATGTAGTCACTTTCATTGGTGTTGTGCTGTAACAGCCTGAACATCAGCAACTTATAGTTGATGCTGGTGCCCTTCCTCCATTGGTGAATCTCTTGAAAAGGCACAAAAATACTTCCAATTCGAGGGTGGTTAACAGTGTCATCAAGCGAGCGGCTGATGCAATAACAAATCTTGCTCATGAAAATAGCAACATCAAAACTTGTGTCAGGTTTTATTCTATGCTCTTTGCTTGTTTGGCGCTCCTTTCCATCATTAAGCTTCCACTACTTGCTGATAGTTTTGCTTACTGCAGAGTGGAAGGTGGAATCCCACCTCTTGTTGAATTGCTAGAATCACAGGATCTTAAGGTGCAGAGAGCAGCTGCAGGGGCCTTGCGTACCTTAGCTTTTAAAAATGATGAAAACAAAACTCAGGTCGGATATCAAGAAATAAGTGAAGCAAACATTCATGTAGATTGACATCCAAAATTGCATATGCTTTCACACACAAATGCTAATACATGGTGAATTTTCACATAATGCAGATTGTTCAATGTGACGCTTTGCCAACTTTGATCTTAATGCTGCTGTCAGAGGATGCAACAATTCACTATGAAGCAGTAAGGCTCTGATCACTCTTTTTATCATCAACTCCTTTTCTCCAATGGAACCCTTTTCTATGCTGCTGATATACCATCTATCTATGATTACATCATTAAAGTTGTTGCATGCTTTTGAGTTGTGCGGCCTCGATGTTTTTTTTTTCAATCGTGGATCAAAAGTCCCTTTGAAATGAAAGCATTCTATAGTCCTTATTGAAACTTAATGCTGAACCATGGAAATGTGCTTTCCATGAAAAATTTCCTGGTGTATTTTTCAGTCTCTGAATGGAAACATAATTTATTTGTCCGTTGACACTGGCAGTGACACTAGTGAGATCCATATTTCCTTTGGTGGATGCTTTGCCCTTGGATGTACAGTTCTTTTTTCTATTATCAGTATATTTACTATCGCATTAGGGGTTTCCCTTAATGTATTCTTCTAAAAAAAAGAGAATTGCATAATCTAACATTTCCCCACTTGCAGGTAAAATTTATAATATTTCCTTGAAACATATGAAATCATCATTCATCATCCATGACACTCCCTCCTTTCCTTTATCTCTATCGCCCGATGGAATCTAAGAAGTTCCATTACGTTCGTCGTATGACGGTTTGTGATCGTTTTCCCTTGTGTGTGGCGCAGACGTCATATTGTTCCGAGCGAGCATTGATGGGAATCATTTGCATGTGTGCCATCTGATTTCCATCACCATGCCGAGCAGTTTTAGCTGCATGCATGCAGGTAGGCCTAATGGCGCGGGCCAGCGAGAGGTTGCATGCGGGAGTCAAACGCAAATGGTAGCGCCATCACGTCAAAACGATGGAGATTTACGAGCATTATTTACTCTTCTTAGTCACCACACCAAACTCAAATACTCTTGAGATACAAGAATAAAGGGAGTAGTATATTAATTTTGGTTCCTGTGAAGCATTTTCTGGTATCCATATATAAAGTAGAGCTAATATTATGTCGAACTTGTAGAGCTAATTGAATTGAAGCCAACGTTGTAAATCGGCACTTGGACGTCTAGGCGCATGCCGCTCGCTTGGATGCCCAGGCAACCGCCTAGGCGACCGGCCAGGTGCCGTCGGCGGTGAAGAGCAACGATAGTGGAGGCGAGGAGGAGGCGGCCGAGCGGAAGTGGAGGTGTCCGAGCAGAGGCGGAGGCACTGGAGAAGTTGGGCCGACTCGACCCAATTGATCTGAATCGTCGGATGAACGTCCCCTTTCTAGATGGAGACATACAAAAACTTATCCTCACTCCTTATCCTTAATCCTAAACATTTTCTCCCTCGCCCTCTCTCCTCTCCACCAGCATCGGCAGCCACGGCAAGGCTGCGGCGCCACCATGGGGCGGGCGGAGGCGGCGCAGAGATGAGATGGCAATCTGTGCAGCGGCGGCGGTGCAGGCGACGGTTGGCCAGGCGAGTCGACTGGCCATGGCGTCCAGGCTGGAACACCTGAACGCTAAGGCGGCGACTAGGCGTCGCCTGTTAAACACAATCACTTATCATCATTGATATCCTTTGTGTTGTCGGTCATGCCGCTTTTCTGTTGACTTGTGAGAGGCCTAAGTGATCGATTAAGCAACTTCAAGGGACCTGTTAGGCTAAAATGAATGCTTAGGAGTTAAGCTAAAATATATGCTTAGAAACCTTAGTAACTTGAACTTTGGTGCTTATGAAAAACAAACAATTTAACAGGAAACTGGTTTTAACTACTTGCCTGTTGTTGATGATCATGGGCCTCGTGGCTTGGGCCAGGGGTGTGCTTGAGAGTTGTGTCGGGTTAGGACTCCTAGTTTAGGAAAGAATAAAGAGTCCTAGTGCACTACGTTGCTGGTGCGTGCACCTTCGCCGTGTCGGAATAGGCCTATAGGTGGATGGAAATAAAAGAGTCCTAGATATAGAATTAGTTGCTGCAAATATGGACTAAGATCAAAGAGTCCTAATTGGATTCAGGTTGGTTGTAAACAGGCTATATAATACCAGGGAATCATGCCCTTCCAGTTTATTCTCTCCACCTTTCTCTTCTGCACCAGCGGCCCTTCTCCTGTGTGAGTCAAATGTGTTCTGGAATTACTGTAGCACCGCCTCAAACTGACAATAAAAGAAGGGGAGGTGCTCCTCCCCAAAGCAGCTCAGCTGCATTCACATACCCAATGTATTCAGTCCTGTTTAGAGAAGAGAAAAGGGCAGCTCAGCTACATATTATTATACACCACTGTTCAGCCCACATTAGAGAAGAGAAGAGTGAAACAGAGAGGAAAATAACTAGTGCGCAGGAGAGAAAAATATTGATGGGGCATAAACCTCACTCATACACCTGTTTTGAGGTGTTCCAGGCCAACATCGTGCTCATGCCAGCACCTGTGCAGAACTGATCTGCTATTGCAGATGGCCCTTTTCAGCACCCCTGCGCCCTCTCTGTCCCACCACCTCGCGTGCACAGCACCTGGTGGCGATCTGGTCTGCTGGTGCATATCAGTCCCAACGACAAGAACAGTAGCAGATGCGGCAAGAAGGTTGCCGGATTTCCGACACCTATGTATTTTTATGTGTTGTGTTATGCACATTTATCTTTACTTGTAAATGTAGTCCTGCACGTTAGACTGTATTAGGCCTGTGTGTGTCATATTGAGCCTAGCCCATGTATCTAGCCCCCTATGCTATATTTATCCCTTGAAATTCCATCAATGAGTTTAATCCAGTCATTTGCTTCCAATATGGTATCTGTCGAAGTGTTAAAGCGACACTTCCCTCGGATCTGCTAAGGAGCAGCCCTTAGAGGTTCTTTGATCGGCAGGGCTTAGTTCTCTATCTAGTGATCGCGCGTATAAGAGTATTAGACAGTGGTTTTTACGTTGTTTGGGCTGCAAGTGCGAACGCCCTACTCCGCGGTGAGGTTTTATTGCTGGTGTGTGTGTGTATGCGTAGATTGGCCGTCCTTTGTAACTGTGGCAATCTTGTCCTTTTATAGACAAGGCCAGACGCCTTACAAGTGGGGCCCTAGGCCCGACAGGTGGCCCCGGGGCGATCTTATCCTAAAAGATCTATGGCTTCTCACATAAGCTTCCCCTGACTGCGGCTTGAAGACTTGTCGTCTTGCCCCCTCAGTCACCAGTGGCCTATGTGTAGTCGTTGATGATGACAGGGAATGTCCCATCCATTTGTCCCTGACACTGTAAGCTACCAACTTGGCGGAGTGGGGTAGGCCTGTTGCGCCTTCACTGCGATGCGGTTGGGCGCAGCGGTACCTGACAGCAGGCGTGTGCCGCGTCACGCGCCTGGGGAAGACGTGATCCTTCAATGCCTGATCTGGACAAGGCGCACCACCCTCTTAACTCTCGCAACCCACCGCCCAGGGCAAGTTGCAAGTTACGTGGCAGCTCGGGAGCTAGCCTCTTCTGAGGAGGCCGGGTCCCGACCCGCTGACCACGTGGTAGCTTTGGAGCCTGCTGCTAAGTAGAGCGGGGGCTCCAAGGCCGCGAGACACGTGGCAGAGCTGGAGCCCGCCTCTTCGGGGAGGTGGCCTGTCTGTTGTCTCGAGCTACGTGGCAGCTCCGGAGCCCACTCCCATGGGGGGGGGGAGCGGGATCTCGTCCTGCGGGACACGTGGCTGCTCGGGAGCTCGCCCCCGAGGGGGAGTTGCACTCCTCCTTGAGGTTCATGTGGGTACACCGGACCCCGTATCTGGGGTAGAGGGGTCCAGGCCTTCGGGACATGTGGTGCCCTCGGACCCTGCCTTGTCTGGGAGGCAGGGCACCTAGGCGGGTTTAGCCTGTGCGCGAGGGTACCCAGACTGCCGGGTACCAACAGTGGCCCCTGGGTCCACCCTAGGGGGAGGTGATGAGCCCGAGGATGGAGCCCTATCTCTGCTTTCACGTGTTGTCTTTTGATTTTGTCTTGATCAGCCGAAATGGTGCGCGCTTTTGCCATCGTGGCCATGCGTCCCACTCTGGTTGAGGGCTCGTGGTGACGAGATTTTTGCTTGCTGCAGCTTCTTTACTGCGATGGTTCCCAATGCGGCTGCTGCGCTTCTGCTGCTTCTACTCCCGCCTTTATGGGAACCGCCAGGTTGTCTTCTCAGGTCGAAGCCCCTTCAGACCAATCTCTCTGACAGGGGACCTGGGCCCCGCTGTCAAGGACGCTATTGGTTGAGCAGCGGGTTTTGGCCCCAAGCGATTTGCTCAGTGCGCTCAAATGCTTAACAGGGTGTTAAAAGGAAACCTTTGTGGGCAAAGGTGGTTCCTCCTTACGCACACCCTAACGTTCGAGCCTTTGTCTTCCTCCTTGAGCACCCACTCTCTCCCCACCTTCGAGATTCTTGACTCCTGCTCCAATGGACTCAGCATTGCCTCCTTCTCACATAGAGGACGTAACGTCTGTGAGGCGGCTATTCGGTTGGGAGGACGAGGGGCGGCGGGATCTGATCCGTCCCGTCACCCTGCCTCTGGAGTTGGGGGAGGAGATCGTCTTCTTCCAAGCGTATGCGTACTCCGGGTTTGTTCCTCCCGTTTCCTCCTTGGTGACGCTCCTGGAGGTCCTCGGGCTCCAGCTTCACCACTTGTCGCCGAACTATCTGGTGGTGGCAGCGGTGTTCTCCCACTTCTGCGAAATGTTTGTCGGGGTGCGCCTGTCCGTGCCGGTGTTGCGACAGTTCTTTGTGCTGAGGCGGACCGGGAAGAAGAACAAGACAAGCTTCCTCGACGGCTACTACTTCCAGCATCGGGCCAACAACCCCTTCAAGTACATCACCCGCTCTCCACAGCGAAGTGGGCTGACTAGAGGAACGACTGGGTGATCGTACAAGTCGATGCCCACGATCGCATGGTCATGCCCACCTGTTGGCCGATACTCAAGAAGAAGACCTGAGAGGAGCGCCCGGAGTTGGAGCAGGCATACACCCCGGTGATGGAGATCCGATTCTTGGCGGATCATGGTCTGTCGGAGTTGATGGTGATGGCAGGCTTCGTGCATCGACGCCTGCCCCCCTCCAGCATCGTAGCTGCCCTGCATGGCTTTACTTCGGGCCACAGGACGACACCCGACTGGTGCAGGGTCACGACACAGAGACGACCTTGTAAGAGGTGCTCGACGTAATGTCCAAGGCATGTGAAGGCCCACTGACTTCCGACGTCTTCAACCTTCCGGGGCCCTGCCCGCCACTTTGCTCGGATCTGAACCTTCGGATGAAGATCCTGAGGGAGATGTCGAACTTGGACGCGCTCAGTCTTTGCGCCACGACAGGTTGGCGATGCGAACCGTGGATTGGCCATCGTTGACTCGCCACAAGAGTCTACACCTGCCCTAGGCTCCGAGGCGTCAAGGGTGGAAGACGCGCGCTCCAATAGTGGGAGAGGCAAGGCGTCGGTCCTCGACGCCGCGAAGGGGAAAGCGTCGGTCCCTGACACCGGGAAGGGGAAGTCACCGACGACCGAGGTTGTGAAGGAAAAATGTCCTCGATCGCCGTCGAAGGCACCACCGCAGGTGGTCCTTGCTCCAAGTCAACGTCCCCCGGCGCGCCCCTCCTCAGCATCAGGTGTCGGCAGTTCTTTGGGGGGAGGCCCAATCCGTCAAGCGGTGGCTCCGCCATCGTCTGCGGCCAACACACCGTCCAGCATCCCCGCCGCCAGTGCAGTCCAAGGCGCCACATGGGGCTCCGAGAGTGTTACGCCCATGGAGTCTCAAGCCAAGAGGCCTCGAGCTGACGTTGGTGGTAGCTCGGGAGGAGGCTCCGGGAGTGGCACCGTTGGAGTTGGTGGAGATACGCCGATGCAGGGTGGCGGCGTAGCCGATGGTTTTGGTGGAGGCCCGGCCGGGACGACCTCACCTGCCACACCATCGTCGGGGCCCACAGCTTCAGGGCTACCGAAGGTCGAGGCCCGTTAGAGCTTCCGAGGGCGTCGGTAAGGCATTCTTACCAATGCTTGCTTCGTTATCTAGCCCGTTCTTTTAGCCTGGGCAGATTCTGATTTTGACCTGCAGGTCCACGTCAGGTGTTGTGACGCATCTACCGCCAGGGGTAGTGTCCCGGAGCGCTACGAAGTCGGCCCAAGAGACTACAGTACTGGCGGAGCAGATCGCCAAGCCTGTACAGGAGAGCGCTGCTCCGGCGTCCGTACCCCTCGTGGGTAGTGAAGCATCTCTAGCTGTCGTGTCGGAGGCACCTCTGGTCGCCATCCTAGAGGTGGTGTCGGAGTCGGCTCAGCGGGCTGAGGGCTTGGCCTCCGCGGCTGCTGGTCCGGCGGGTGGTTCCTTGGGCGACGATGGCGCTGTCGCTTCGGGTAGCGCCTCAACTCCCGCTCAGTCCCCAGGGACGAGGTCTCCGGTACTGGTGGTCTCGCCTTCACCGCCGCGGGAGGAAGAGGTCCCCGAGATGATCACCGGGCGGCCCTCCATAACTTCGGTGCAGCCAGAGCGCCTCTCCGACATCATGGACTCGGCACAGTCCAACATCAACCTGGTGCAATCCAACCTTCGCCGGGCGCAGACGGCTCTCGCCACAGAGTGAGAGAAACTACGTGTTGAGGACAAGAGCCTCCGATCCTGGGAGGACCTTCTGAGGTCTCGGATCGCCGAGGTGAAGGCGAAGTACCAGAGGGAGAGTGAGGAGTTGGAGTTGAGGCACCGTTTGGCGAAGGCCATGGACGTAATGTCCCAGAAGATTCTGGCCGACGCCAAGGTGGCCAGTGATACGGCTGACGCCCGCCTGCGTGCCCTTGAAGAGGGTCGAGACGCCCTAAGTCGCCGCGAAGCCGCTGTTGCTGAGCGGGAGGCTGCTGTCGCCGAGCAAGAGGTGGCGACCCAGGTGATGATGGCTCAGGCTGAGGCAGATCGGGACAGGCTGCACTCCCGCCTTGAAGACCTTGAGCTTTGAGAGAGCGACTTGGTGCGGGATCGGGCGCAACACTTAGCGGAGCGTCAGGAACTCCTCCTGCATGATCTTGACGTCCAGGCCCAGGAGCACACGACGGAGCGCTGCACCTGGGAGCTCGATCTGCAGGAGCGTCAGCTGGCTCAGCGTCTGGAAGCCGAGGGTAGAGCGGTGGCGGAGACAGTAGCATCCCATGTCCTGGTGTGCTACCGGAGTCGGTACCCTGAGCTTCAACTGGAGTCGGTTTTCGAAGGTCCCGTCGAAGAGCGCGAGGAAACGGCAGCGGCGGAGGTCAAGGATGCCACCAAGCATGTCGTCGCACAATTTGCTAGGGACTGAGGCTGGCGACCCGTCTTTGTATCCGGGTTTCGCCACTTTGTAAATATTCTTCAATTGAATTTGACTTTGTTTTTGTTTGGCTTGTCTTGTGCTTCTCAACTTGTTACCCCAAGTCCTTAGCCGCGTATGGTCTTGAAGAGCTTTTGATGATGTCGTTAGCTTTTGAGGGACCAACGTTTGCACAGTTGACATGGCCGATTCGTCGTTAGTTGACGTCCTGCCTATGGAACCCCCTTAGAGCCCCCCTGGTAGGTGTGGCCAGGTTGCTGGGCACGCCTACCACTTGAGCGCAGGATGTCTTCGACTGCCCCAACGGAGCGGGGGAGCATGAGTGGTTGACCTCGGTGTGGCCCTTCCAGGGGCGCTGAGCTTTGTCTGAGTGTTGTCGTTGATGGCAGGTCCCTTGGGTGGTCCCGGAGCTGGCTGCTCCGGCGTCGCCCACCATCGTTGTAGGGACGTTGACGGCAGGCCTCCTGGGAGGTGTCGGAGCTGGCTGCTCCGGTGTCGCCCACCATCGTCGCAGAGACGTCGACGTCAGACCCCTCGGGTGGTGCTGGGGCTGGATGCTCCAGCGTCGCCCTCCATCATCGTAGATTCGTCGACGGCAAGCCCCTTGTGAGGTGTCGGAGCTGGATGCTCCGGTGTCACCCACCATCGTCGTAGATTTGTCGACGGCAGGCCCCTTGGGTGTTACCGGAGCTGGCTGCTCCGGCGTCGCCCACCATCGTCATAGGGACGTCGACGACAGGCCCCCTGGGGAGTGCCGGAGCTAGCTGCTCCGGCATCGCCCACCATCGTCGTAGATTTGTCGATGGTAGACCCCTGGTGTACAGGCTATCACAAGAGAACCCTGTTAGCAACAAGAGCAGGGCAAGAGAGTGTACTCACTTATCGGCGCTTGTTGCTGTCGTCAACATGCTTCAGGTGGTGCTGGAGTTGGCTGTCCTGCACACATTAAAGGGAGGGACTAGTTTGCTCACCGGTTTTACCTATTCCTCTTCCTTAGCTCTGTCATGTCTTACTGTCCTGAGTTGACACACGGGGCTTGGGTAATTCAGTGCTTCGGCTCTTGGCTCCCGCCGTCCTTAGGGTGCGATCCTTCCGGCCCCTGGTACTTGGCCGCAGCGCTGAGAGGCAGGGTGTGCGTGCTTAGGGTACAGGACCAGGCTTAAGCTGTTCGCATGCCCTGGACCTCCGGCTTGGCTTAAGCCTTTCCTAGGAGGCCATATGGTCTCACAGAGCTCCAAGGATGGGGACAGCCGCAAGAACCCTTCACACATCACAGGCACCTCAAGCGAGCCCGCCTGCAGTAGGATTGCACAACTTTGGCAAGGGTGAGATACAAAATATACAACCGTGTATATGAAAGAACTATACATTAAACGAGTCTAGCATGGTTGATCATAGAATTTAGCGTGTAATTAAATGAACATTGTTAGAGAAACATGAAGTAAGACAGTGATTCTTTTATATTAGTATTCATAGGAGGAGACAAACTTTTACAAAAGAGGGCAACTGCCTGCTTTCGGATGTCGAGGGAAGCGGGGTGCACAGGCTTAGGGTTCGGGACCAAGCTAAGCTGACTGTGCACTCTGGACCTGACCCTCCCGAAGCTTGGTTGTCTTAAATGCTGCTCCTAGACACTATGAACACCTTCACACTGTCCTATTAAGCTAATATATACAGGGTGCCCAAAGCTCCAATTGTAGTTGTGACGGTTGCCAGGCAACTTGTCGTTGATGGCTACCGGTGGGGCGTTGAGCAGGCGTTCCTACTTCCTGCCTTGGCCTGCCACCTTGCGAAGGGTCTGAGCAGAGCCAGAACAGATCTTGACAGCTTTGACGGGAGTGTTGGTGCTGTCGGAAGGCTGTAGACGGGGTGCAGCGGGTAAGCCGGGTAAGCCGCGCTGACCCGAGCTCGGCGGAGGCTGACTTGGCCCAGCGCCGCCCTCGGCTGGTGCTGGGTCTGCTATGAGGGTTTGGAGCTTCTCCAAGGCTAACAACGCAGCAGTGCAGTCTCCGCGAATCCTGAGGACGCCGGAGGGGGTCGACATCTTCAGGACGAGGTAGCCATAGTGGGCTACGACCATGAAACGGTACAGGGCTGGCCTGTCGATGATGGCGTTGAAGGGGAGACTGACGCCCGCGACGTTGAACAGGATGCTCTTGGTCTTGTAGTTGTTGGATGTTCTGAAGGTCACCCGGAGGTTGATGTTGTCGTACGGGATGATGTTCCCTGACCCCAATCCCGAGAACAGGCTCGAGGGGGTGAGCTTCGACACTGGGATCTGCAGCTGGTCGAAGGGCGCACGGCTGATGAGGTTGAGGCCGGCCCTGCCATCAATCAAGACCTAGTGGAGCTTGACGGTGGCAATGGTGGGGGCGACCAAGAGAGCTTGACGTAGTGGATCCCGACTCCCGCCATGTTCTTGGGGCAGTCGGAGGCGTCGAAGCTGATTGATGTCTCCTTCCACTTGTGATGCAGCGCTGGAGCGGGAGCAGGGGCTATCGAAGCCACTGCTCGGTGCATGGTCTTGACCGCATTTCGGGACGCGGGATCCCAAGACCCCCCGAAGATGACGTGGAGTGTCTTGCGACGCTCGTGGTCACTGCTGGCGTCAGAGTCCTTGTCTTGGTGGACTACCTTGACGTCCCGATCCTGCTTCTGGTACTCCATCTCCTCATCGTCGTCGTCGACCTTGGGGTCGACCTTTTGCTTGCCCTCCCGCTGGCGGAAGGGAGCGTGTCGGGACGCTGCTGCGCTCGCTCTTGGTATCGCTCAACGCATCTCTTGATCTCCCGACACTCGCTCGCGGTGTGGTCGCGAGTCTTGTGCACCGGGCAGGGCTCAACGCCGTCGTCAGTAGCAGGTGGCTAACATGGGCGCTTGTCGGAGCGTGGGGGTCTTCCCCCTTCGGTTGCTGCTGCTGCTGCAGCGGCTTGTTCTGGTCGCCGCCTCGATTCTTGTTCTTATTTTTGCCGCTACCCGGGGTAGCGGCACCTTCCCCGATCCGGCTGACTCCGCCCACTTCGGGGGTGGGCTGGGTGTGCCAGTCACGGCCTTCCGCCGCCCGAGCACACCGATCAGCGATGGAGAAGAGCTCGAAGACATCTTGCACGTTGTGCGTGGCTAACTTCTCGAGCATCTTCCGGTCACGCACTCCCTGCCGGAATGCCACAATGACGGAGGCATTCGGGATGTTGGGGATGGAGTTACGTACCTAGGAGAAGCGCTAGATGAACGATCACAACATCTCCTTGGGTTGCTGGCGCACGACATGGAGGTCAAGCTCGGTGGCGGGGCACGTGTAGGAGCTGCCGAAGTTCGCCGTGAGATGCTGGTAGAGCTCATCCCAAAAGGTTATGGACCACTCGGGCAGGTTTATCAGCCATGACCGGGCTGAGCCGATCAGGACGACGGGGAGGTAGTTCGTCAGGATGGACTCATACGCCCTTGCAGCAAGGAGCGTCGTGGTGTCGATATGCAGGAACTCGGCTGGGTTGACGCTCTCGTCGAACTTCTGCGGCAGGTGTGGCTTGAACTTGCGCGACCACGTCGTCAGGCGGAGGTATGGCGCCAAGGCCATGCACCCTCCGATGGGCTTTGCCAGAGAGGTGTATGGGACAACATACCCTAGGGGGGTTCGCTGCGCCACGTGTGGCTGCTGTGGAGCCTGCTGTTGTGGCAAGTACTGCTGCGGCACCTGGTGTAGAGAGCAGTGCAGGGGTGCAGTCGACCCAACGTAGTCCTAGTTTGATGGCGGCGGTGGAGGGTTTACCTAAGGTGCTCCTCGGATGGAGGATGCCTCCTGCGTAGGCCCTTGAGGGTCGTACTCAGCGTCAAGGTTGTGCTGCCTCTCTCGCTGCCGCTCGATGATGACGCGACCATCTATCTGAGCTTGACGACTGTCAAGCTCAGCCCTCAGGTCCTCCGTGGGGATCTTGCCAGCGCTAGTAAGCCTGGTGGATTTGGAGTCGGCGGTGCGCCAGTCGATGGACAACGTGCGCGATAGCGACATGTGACGCCTCCCCCTGTTGGGAGAGTTGATCTTGTTGGGAGAGTTGATGGCCATGACGACGAAGTGGTCGATGTCTTGGACCCACTGCTGAGCTGCTCCCTAGGAAGCGTTCAATGATGGTGGGTGGTGGAGAAGGGTCCTGGCTGCTGCCAGAGCACTCTTAGGGCTTGCAGCCGGCGGCTGCAGGGGCGCCGACTGAGCCGGTATGTGCTCTGGTGCACCGCCCTGGCCAGCTACATCTGTGCGGGGGCATGATGGACTAGAATGCGCCGCTCGAGCGATGGATCTGGTCACCGGACGACGGCCTCGGAAGCCGCCATCTACAGGCTTGATGAACACCATTGCGGCGAAAGCGCTACCACTTTTTTGAGGGAAAAAGCCCCTACCTGGCGCGCCAAATGTCGAAGTGTTAAAGCGACACTTCCCCCGGATATGCTAAGGAGCAGCCCGCGGAGGTTCTTTGATCAGCAGGGCTTAGTTCTCAATCTAGTGATCGCATGTATGAGAGTATGAGATAGTGATTTTTACGTGGTTCGGGCCGCAAGTGCATAACACCCTACTCCACGGTGAGGTTGTATTGCTGGTGTGTGTGTGTGTGTGTGTATATAGATTGGTCGTCCTTTGTAACGGTGGCGGTCTGGTCCTTTTATAGACAAGGCCAGGCGCCTTACAAGTGGGGCCCGGGACCCGATAGATGGGCCCGGGGCGATCTTATCCTAAAAGATCTATGGCTTCTCGTATAAGCTTTCCCTGACTGTGGCTTGAAGACTTGCTGTCTTGCCGCCTCAGTTGCCAGTGGCCCATGCGTAGTTGTTGATGATGGAAGGGAATGTCCCATCCATCTATCCCTGACGCCGTAAGCTACCCACTTGGCTGAGTGGGGTAGGCCTGTTGTGCCTTCACTGCGACGCGATTGGACGTAGCGGTACCTGACAGTAGGCGTGCGCCACGTCACGCGCCTGGGGAAGACGCGAGCCTTCAATGCCTGATCTGGACAAGGCGCACCACCCTCTTAACTCTCGCAACCCACCGCCCAGGGCAAGTTGCAGGGTACGTGGTAGCTCGGGAGCTAGCCTCTTCTGAGGAGGTCGGGTCCCGACCCGCTGACCACGTGGCAGCTCTGGAGCCTGCTCCTGAGTAAAGCAGTGGCTCCGGAGCCCACTCCCATGGGGAGGGGGGGGGAGCGGGATCCCATCCTGCGGGACACGTGGTCGCTCGGGAGCTCGCCCCTGAGTGGGAGTTGGACTCCTCCTTGAGGTTCATGTGGGGACGCCGGACCCCGTATCTGAGGTAGAGGGGTCCAAGCCTTCTGGACATGCGGCGCCCTCGGACCCCACCTTGTCTAGGAGGCAGGGCACCAAGGCAACTTTAGCCTGTGCACGAGGGTACCCGAACTGCCGGGTACTGGTAGTATCAGATATCCTAACTTAACCCTAGCTCTTCTCTTTCCTCTCCCACCCACCACCCATGGCTAGCCCCGCCGTCGGCAGTCCTCACCTCCGGCAGGCATCCCCCCTCCGCTGGCCACAGTACTACTCGCGCCGGCCTGTGCTCTGTCCCCTGAGCTAATGCCTCACCCTATGCGCACCCGACGGCCGCCTCGCGCACGCGCGCTCGGTCAGAAGTCGCTGCTTCGATTGGAGTCGGATTCGTCTGCCTTCGTTGCACCGAGGTCGCCAGTCATTGGATCCGTCCATATTCATCGGAATCCGTCCCTGATTCGTTGGATTTTCCCAAAAATCCTTGTGGATTTGTCGCACCTCGCCCGATTCGCGAGGGCCCTCTGCCCTAGCAGCAAGCCAACGACACACTTCCCCGGTCGTGCTCTGGCCCGCCATGGTCGTCACCACTGGCGCGCTCCAGACCAGGCCCCTCACGAGTGTCACCGATTTCGCCCAGATTGGCACTGTCGCGGCTGCGCCAGCCAGCCCTAGCCCACCATGCTGCCGCCCCTGGCGCTCACAAGGTTGTCCCCTTACCCGCCTCGTCGACCCTTACCGGCTGTGTTGCCGTCCCGCCTATGCTGCAGCCAACAACGGCACCCTCCACGGCTGTTGTCTTTGCCCCACCGGCCACACTTGACCCTCATGCACTACCGATTGGTGCGCGTTGCCTCTGACAGCCGCCATGGTCGTCGCCCCTCTGGCTGTCGTCGAGTGTAGGGTGTCGGACCTGCGGCGTCGCCTCATCAAAGCATGGGTTGCCGCCGATATTGCGACGCGTGCGTGCAAGGAGGCAAAGTTGACACGATGGGGACACACTCCTGGATCCACTGAACTAGATCGAATGCCGCCACCTTAGCTGCCACGTCCGCGCCAGGATCTGTAGCCATGTTGCCACGCTCGCGCCAAGATCTGCAGCCATGGCCGCACCACGGCTGCCGCCATCCTGATTGCCATCTCCACCTTCCTCGTCCCTGCGGCTTTCTCTGACGTCCCTATCGGTGTGTCGCACCCTGCCGCGTCCTGGTTCGTTGCCAACTGGTGCGTGCCCTCCTAGAGTACAATTCAGACTCAGGATGGCTGGCCGCACCAGAACCCTGTGCAGAATCAACCAACATCCTTTTCCTAGCTTCAACTCTCAGGTTGCATATGACTTTGATCTCATACACCATGAACTATGAACTTCCCCTATCATCAGTGTTTAGGGCTACAAGTACTATCTGATGGTACTCGATGACTTCTGGACCCATCCCTTGCGCTTGAAGTCTGAGACGTTCATCATGTTGTCTCACTTCTTCGCTTGGATGTCCGCTCAGTTCGATCGCACCATCAGAGCCGTTCATTGCGACAACGGGCATGAGTTTGATAACTTCGCGTCCCGTGACTTCTTCCTCTGCCATGGTATCCAGCTGCACATGTCTTGCCCGTACACCTCTCCCCAAAATGGCAAGGTCGAGCACATGATTCGCACCACCAACAACATCATGTGCTCCTTGTTGTTCCAGGCCTCTGTCTCAGCTCGATTTTGGGTTGAGGCTCTCCACACTTCCACCTTCCCCCTTAATCGTCTTCCAACTAAGCGATTAGTGCTCCCACCCCTCACTTTGCCTTGTTCGGCACTACTCCTGCATACGAGCACCTTCAAGTCTTCGGCTGCGCGATTAGTACTCCCACCCCTCACTTTGTCTTGTTCGGCACCACTCCCGCCTACAAGCACCTCCAGGTCTCGGGTGCGCATGCTACCCTAACCTCTCCACCGCCGCTCCTCATAAGCTTGCCCCTCGCTTGACTCGATGTGTCGTTCTTGGATACTTCCCTGACCACAAGGGCTTCCGGTATCTTGATCTTGCCACCTACCGCCTCTTGATCTCTCGGCATGTCGTCTTCGATGAGTACTCCTTCCCCTTCGCCACTTCCTCCTCCGACTCGGCTACTGAGTTGGACTCCCTTTTCGGCACTGACCTTGAGGCTGCTCCTATACAACCATCACCGTTTCTTCCTTCTGCATGTTTGACCTTCGCCGCGTCGCATGCGGTCCTGTTGTCCCCTATGGCGCCACGCGTGGGCCCGACATCCCCATCCCACGTCGCGCGCGTTGTGCCAGGCGCTGCTCCGACGCCCCTGATGTGCCAGGCACGACTATGACATCCCCGACTTCCTCCATGACACTTTGATAGAGATAGTGTATTGCAGTCAACCGACATTGTGGATTCAGCTCGCCCGGGCAGACATGGTGTGCAAGTTGAACAAATCGCTGTATGGTCTGAAGCAAGCACCACTAGTTTGTTACAATCGATTTGCCTCCTTTATTCTCGTTGGATTTTCTCGAGACCGAGTTGGACACCTTGCTCTTTGTCTATCAGTCTGATGCGGATATTGTGTATCTCTTCTTGTACATCGATGACATTACCCTCACGACGTCCAGTCCAACCATCTTACAGCGCACCGTCGCAACCTTGCGCGAGAGTTTGCTGTGAAGTATCAAGGCTAGCTCCATCACTTTTTGGGCATTGCAGTTGAGCACTGCCCCAATGGATTGTTCCTCTAGCAGCGTCTTTACAATGTGGAGATCCTTGAGTGGGTTGACATGGTTGATTGTGAGCCGTGCACCCACTCAGTGGATACCCAGGCCAAGGTCTCCTCCGGAGATGATACTCCTGTAAGTGATCCCACTGTTTGATATGTGTCGAATATTATGTACGAGTTGTTTACGCTTAGGACTTTGAGTTGTATTAGCGGTGGGATGAGAGTTTGTGTCGGACTCTTCAATCGGCCTCCTTATAAATATGAGGGGAGGGCCGCTGGTGTAACCACGACGACGACAACATATTGAGGAGGAGCGCCCGTAGTCATGCCCCGGGGATGTAGGCTTCGGCCGAACCTCGTTAACAAATATCGTGTTTTGTGTGTCTTCCGTGATCTTGCATTTATACCTCGAGAGATCCGTCGTCGCTTCTGCGTAATCAGAGTCAATGTTGGATCAGATCTAGAGGTGATGTTGAAGATTCTGAGCAGACATGATGGTATGGTCCACACCGCATAAAGCTCTTACGATGTGTCTGGGAGGGACATGGCGCAAGGTGGAGCACGGCGGTGATCGACAACTCGATTGGTGGAGTTGGACACTTTGAGCGTTGCGGCTCGAATCGTCCGATGAACTGCATCAACGGGTTTCATCAAGACGTGGATAATAGATTGATGGCAGCTGCAGACTGCTGTTCGATAGGGGCCGATCAGACGTGGTGGCCAAGTTCGACGGTGCGGCTGGAAGACGTCGCGAATCTAGGCGGCGGCTTCGAATCGTGATCCAACTAATGCGCGATCAATTTGATCGGTTGTGGCATGCTCAAGGTGGAGTTGTTACAGTGATGACGATAGCCATGGTAGACTCAACAGTTTTTTTTGGAGGTGTCTTGTGGCGCGATTACGATGAGGAACAGTGTTCGATTCGTACTCGACAGGTCGATGGTGGCGTGCGCACGAAGTGCTCAGGTGCGACGCACGACAGGATGTGCGTACGAGAGCAAGAGTCGGAGAAAAATTTGCGGTGGACTCGTGTACCGTCGGGAGTTTGAGATTCCATGCATGCAAGACAAGGTGGGGACCACATGGTTGTTTAATATTCGCATTCAACATGGTGGTCGGTTTTCTATTTCTGTTGCATGCATGCATGCATGGAAGACAGGGTGGGACCACTTGGTTGTTTATGGTTCGTAAGCAGCAGCAGCATGGTCGGTTTGTTTTGATTCTTTTCCATGTATGCATGGAGGTTCCGGGAGAAAAGGTGGGCCACATGATTTATTTACTCATGGTAATCATGTTGGTCGGTTATATTTTTCCTATGCTTTAGAGAAGCCTCCTATTCTTGCGGTGATTGATGAGTCCACAAGAAAAAAATATCTATCGGACAAGGCAAGGAGCGGTAGTAGTCTGTTTCTGGAACGCAGGAGGGCACCCTGCCGTGTTATAGATAAACGGAGTCTACGGGGATTTCAGATCACAGGGGAAAAAACAATCTGTTGTTCGTGATTTCAACGGAGGCTTGTAGCGGTTGAAGGCGAAGAACGGGCGACGATCAAGTGGGTCGACTTTGTCGTGTGCGGGCGATGTGATAGTTGAGGAGGCTCAAGAGCTGCAGGCTGTGCACAACGGTGTACGGCGGAGGTGCACGTGTACGCGGCGACACGTTCAGGCAGAACGCAGGAGTACGCGATGACATGCTTGTGCGTGCAAGACGCATGCGGCTTCGACGTGTGACACATGCGAAGGTTCTTTCAGTGATTCGTGGCAAGAGGTTGGATGGCACCGATGGGTACCAGATTTGATATGGTGAAGTTTGATGGCAGCGTCAACTTCGACTTGTGGCAGATAAGAGTGAAAGATTTGTTGGCGCAACAAAGTCTTTTGTCTGTTCTGAAGGTGAAAAAGTCGGTCAAGATGGAAGATGACGAGTGGGAGGAGAAGCAGCTTCAACCATACAGTCGTGTTTGTCCGACAATGTCATATACCATGTCATCGGGTTGACTACACCAAAGGAAATCTAGGACAAATGTCAAAGACTTTGACGACCAAGCTGTATTTGAAGCAAAAATTATATGGGTTGAAGATGCAAGAAGGGTCTGATCTTGCAAAGCACATAAATGTTTTCAATCAAAGAATCACATATTTAGGTTAGCTAGATGTGAAAATTGATGATGAAGACAAAGCAATAATTCTTTTATGCTTGTCGCCACCATCTTATGAGCAAACGATCACGATTGACATTCGACTAGGATTCCATCAAAATTGAGGATGTTGCTGCACTGTTACTAGCTCAAGAGCAAAGGAGGAAGAACAATGCAGTGGACGATACTCAAGTTGAAGGTTTGCTGGTTAGCGGTGAGAATGCTAAGAAGCAGTGTTGTCCAGGCGTCGCCTAGGCGACGCCTAGGCGTCCAGTCGCTCCAAGCCGGACGCCATGACTCCTCGCCTCGCCTGGAACTGTCCAGGCGCCCGACTGGGACGCCTTGGCGTCTCCTGGCGTCCGGACGCGGCGTCCAGGCGTCTTCCAGCTCCGCCTGCTGGCTGTATTGTGCAGAGCGGATGCGCACAGCCGCGTGGAGGGAGTCCGGAGCAGAGGCGGGAGGAGAGTGAAAGTGAAAGGAGCGGAGGCGCGCAGAGGGACGAGAGGGAGGCGCGCAGACGGGACGAGAGGGAGGCGCACAGAGGGCGGCGGCGAGGGAGGCAAAGGCGGCGGCGAGGCAGGCAGAGGCGACGGCGCACAAGACGAAGCAGGGGGCGGCGGCTAGTCCGGCGTCCGTCTGGATCGACCGGGTATGGAACTGGAGAAAGAAAGGGTTAGGGTTATGAGTTATTGACTTTTTGGGCCTTAAAAAATAGGCCTTCTATGGCCCATGACGCCCTCAGCTTCTCCCATGACTCCCGTCCGCCGCCGCTTCTTTGATCCCTGCCTCAATCCTCCGCCGCCCTACCTCCATCCGCCGCCCTCCTCAGTCCTCCGCTGCCCTCCTCCATCCAGGCAGCCTCCGATGCCTCCGCTCCTCTGAGCAGCCGCCTCTGGCCTCCTCTCCCCTACTCCGGCCCGCCCCGCGTCCTGGTCGCCTGGCCTTCGCCTAGGCGCCCGCCTAGGCGCCTAGTCGTCCAGGCGGCCGGCGGGCGCCTAGGCGTCCAGGCGACGTTTTACAACCTTGCTAAGAAGAAGGTGGAGGCTAAGAGCAAGAAGAATAAAAAGGTACAATGCTATGTCTGCAAGGAGTGGGGACATATTAAAAGAGATTGTCCAACAAAGGTGAATGGATCAAGTGCTAATGTGATAACTCTTAAGAGTGACTCGGATAGCGACGGTGATACTCTCTCAGTGGGTATCGAAATACAATCGACTGAAGCATGGATATTAGATTCGGCAAGCTCTTTTCATGCAACACACGAAAGGGAGTGGTTCTCTTCGTACAAGTTAGGAGATTTTGGCATAGCTTATTTAGGAGATGATAGGAGACACATAACAGGAATAGGCGAGATCAAGATCAAGACTCAAGACGAAGATGAGCACGTGCTTCGAGGTGTAAAACATGTACTGAAGCTTCAAAGGAATCTAATTTCGCTTGGGGCTCTACATCGTGATGGTTTGTTATTCGGGGTTGAGCCGGATGGAAAGACAATGAAAGTCATGAATGGAAATCAGATTGTGATGATAGAAGAGAGAGAGAGGCATCAAATTTGTACAAGTTAAAATGGTGTTCCGCTGCAGGTGGAGTCATGGAAGATGGAGTTGCGGAGATAGCGGTGTTCTCTTCAGACGGCGAGTCTAAGGCGTTGGGCTTGTCAGGTTGCTCTCCGTGAGCTACGAAGTTGACATCTCAAGTTCGTGTACATAGAGGTTCGCGCATGACGACTTCAAGATGGTGTAATATTCGCCAAGGTGGAATTTGTTGGATATGTGTCTAATATTATGTACGAGTTGTTTACGTTTAGGACTTTAAGATGTATTAACGGGATGAGAGTTTGTGCTGGACTCTTCAACCGGCCTCCTTATAAATATGAGGGGAGGGCCGCTGTTGTAACCACTACGACGACAACATATTGGGGAGGAGCGCCCGTAGTCATTGCCTCGGGGATGTAGGCTTCGGCCGAACCTCATTAACAAATATCGTCCCTCGTCTGTTGTTCGTGATCTTGCATCCATACCTCGAGAGATCCGTCGTTGCTTTCGCGTGCCTATTTTCTAACACCCACTATGGAACCTTCCACGGCCTTGCAGGTGCTCTCTAGTACCTCACCTTCACTAGGCCCAATATCTCATATGTTGTGCAACAGGTGTGTCTCCACATGCATGATCCACGGGAGCCGCACATCAACGCTATGAAGTGGATCCTCAGGTACCTCCAGAGCACCCTCGACTACGACCTTCTTCGCCGTTCCTCAGCGTTGGAGCCAATCGTCTACACCGACATTGACTGGACGGGTTGTCCGGACACGCGTAGGTCCACCTCTGGCTACGCCGTGTTCCTGAGCGGCAACCTTGTCTCCTAGTCGTCGAAGTGGTAGCACATCGTCTTTTGCTCGAGTGCTGAGGTTGAGTACTGTGACGTGGCCAATGGTGTGGCTGAGGCATGCTTGGCTCTGGCAGTTGCTCCTGGAGCTCTACAATTCCCTCGCCCGGAGCACGCTTGTCTACTGCGATAATGCCGGCGTCGTCTACCTCTCCACCAATCTCGTGCAACACTAGCGCACAAAGCAAGTGGAGATTGACCTCCACTTTGTTTGTGAGCGTGTCGCCATCGATGATGTTCGAGTTCTCCATATTCTGATGACTTCCCAGTTCGCCGACATCTTCACTGTGGCTATATGCTGCGACTGCAAGGATTGGGGGGGGGGGGGGGGGGGTTAGACTGTATTAAGCCTGTGTGTGTCATATTGGGCCTAACCCATGTACGCACCCCCTAGGGATGACATCCATCAATGAATTAAATCCAGTCATTTGCTTCCAATACTGTACAGTTCAACTTGTCTTGTTTAGAATTTGATGATCGAACATATATGCCTGGCAATCTTACATGGATATTGTCCTAGTCTTGGAACTAGCTTTATTCATGATCACTTTAATATTTGTTTTGATGCACTCTTGATAAATCTCCTTGTTGGCTGGTTAGGTTGGTGTCATCGGAAATCTGGTTCACTCGTCACCAGATATCAAGAAGGAGGTTCTTAATGCAGGTGCGCTGCAACCTGTGATAGGGTTATTAAGGTATGGCCATCTTATATTATTTTTGGTTGCGCATAAATCATTTCAGAATCGTATATGTTTCTGTATATATTTATTGTGGTGCATGGGAACTGCTAGATGTATGTGTCTCTTGAATATAATCTTGGAACCGGTGGTCATGTTTCTCTGAACACTCAATTATTGTGTTATTTTTGTCTTTTGAATATAAGCTAGGCCATGCCTGTTCTTAATCTATTTCAGGTACATACCATTTCATGAATCACCTTACTCGAATGATAAGTCTTTTCAGTCTCTGAAGGGTAGACTAGGATTTTCTATAGCTCTGAGTCTATGCCCTCCCAACTTGTCCCATGAATGACTGTTTTGATATATGAAGTGATTTTCTTTTCAGTTCTTGCTGCACAGAAAGCCAAAGAGAGGCTGCTTTATTGCTAGGGCAATTTGCTTCGGCCGACTCTGATTGCAAGGTATAGGTACTTGATACATGCTTCATTCATTGATTGCAGGGCCTAGTTAAACTTTTCAAAACTTATGCAAAAACAGATTGACATTGAAGTAAAAATTTCAGTTAACCTCGTTTTTGGTCAATCCTATTAGGGGGTGAGCAGGTGATTGGATGTGATAGTTGCAGTCCAGTCCTCTTTTGACAGGATGACCTGTAGGACCTGCTTGCCATTGGCCAGCCTGTTCTTTTCAAACTATGTCTCTACGTCCTTTTATCATGGATGCATTTTATGGCAAGCAGTACCACATGCGCAAGAAAGGGTCCAGGCTGCTGTAGAGGGATAAGTAGTTCAGTTTTTAATTATCTGTTATTGCAGATTTAGTTTGTTTTGGGTTGTTTATAATATCAGATTCTTTTGTAACAAAATCTGATCTCCAATAATGCGCCTGGCCAGCTGCACCTGGCTTATTAAAGGCAGCAGATTAGAATGTATTAGGCATCAAGGAATAAAGAAAAGGACTTCCTACCTGGGGTCTTTCCTTGGTCGCCGTGGATGGATCCTCTGCCAGCCAGGGCAACAATTCTGCCCAGTCTTCTTCTTCCTTCTCTAGATATCCACTTCGTTCCCTCCCTCCAGAACAGCTGCAGCTCCATTCTCCTCTGCATACCCCGTAGAAACCGTATAACAATCTGGTATCAGATTCATCTCAGCACCCTGCTCCAATGGTCGGTGGTGAAGGTTCTGTGACTCTGACGGATTCACAGAAGCTGGATCTGCTTCTGGCGCAAGTGACCACATAGAACTCTCGTATGGATGCCCATGGCCACCATCTTGCGTGCACAGAGGAGCAGATCAAGGACTTGAGTGCTGGCAGATTGCCGAGGGGATCAGGGGAGGATTACTTGAGCAGTTCTGTTCAAGGGGAGGACAGACACCCCCATCACAGATTCCTCAAGATCAACTTTCCAAGCTATGACGGGGAATCAGATCCATTGACGTGGCGCACTAAGTGTGAGTCATATTTTCGCGAGATGCGGACTACGACAGAGGACAAGTTGTGTTTGGCATTGCTGCGCAGTGGTACTACACATCGGAACGGGATCATGGTATTTTCTCTTGGGCTCGTTTCACGGATTTTGTTATTTTGCGCTTCAGCTCTTCGATCCGTGCCAATGCCGAATTGAAGGATTTCCATCGTATGGGTTCTTTGGAAGATTACCAATGGCAGTTTTTGGCTCTCTTATGCCGTTGTGAGGATTTGTTGGTCCACCACCAAATTAGTCTGTTCACTGCAGGGTTGGGGCAGCCCTTGCGGGTCGATGTGGAGTTGCAGGCGCCAGCTAATCTCCAGTCGGCTATGAGCCTTGCTAGGGCTTATGGGCAGCACCTGGTTGCTGTTCCAGAAGATAGCGGCTTGCTGTCCAAAGGCACTCCCCATGACATCAACAGGACAAGCACTGCAACAGTGCCGGTGCCAAGTAAGGGGTCTTCTTTGGCATCTACTGCGTCTTCCAGACCCAAATTTCGAAGGTTGTCACCTGAGGAGATGGCAGCTAAGAGAGCAAGTGGAGAATGCTACAACTGCTCAGAGAAATTCTCTCCCAACCACAAGTGCAGCAACAAATCTGTTTTTATTTTGGAAATGGAAGAGGATGGGGAGTTGGAATCTGCTGTGGAAGATCTGGGTATTTCTCTACATGCTCTCACAGGCATTGGTGTTCCTAATATCATGCAGTTGTATGTGGACTGTGGAGTTAGGAGGTCGACTGTGCAGGCACTAGTCGATTCTGGGTCCACATATACCTTCCTGAAGAAGGCTTTCTCATTGATTGCTATGTGCTGCCTCTGCAAAGAATTAATATGGTCTCTGGTGTGAAGTGGCTGCAGACATTAAGGCCAATAGTATGGAATTTTGAGGCCCTGACAATGTCTTTCTGGCGAGCAGGCCAGTCTATTACATGGCAGGGAATAGGTGGCAAACCACACACTACATTAAAGGCCATTACAAGGACTTTATGGAGGTGCTGCTTCAAGAGTTTTCGGTTTTGTTCTCAACGCCACATGGTTTACCACCACTCAGGCACCAAGACCACCGACTTCGCCTTCTTGGCTCTGCTCCTGTGGCTGTTCGGCCCTATTGATACCCACAATTATTGAAGGATGAAACTGAGGGACAAGTTGAGGAAATGTCGAGGCAAGGGATCATTCGGCCTAGCACGCCCCCCTTCTTCTCTGCTTTTAGTCAAGAAGAGTGACGACACATGGCGCTTTTGTGTGGATTACAGAACCTTGAATGACCAAATAGTAAAGGGCCGGTTTCCTATTCCAGTCATCGAAGAGCTGCTGGATGAGCTAAAAAAATGCACGGTTCTTTACTAAGTTGGATTTGAAAAGTGGGTATCATCAAGTTTGCATGTATGGCTTTTCTCAACTCCACATGGTTTACCACCACTCAAGCGCCAAGACCACCAAATTCGCCTTCTTGGCGCTGCTCCTATGGCTATTTGGCCCTATCGGTACCCACAATTATTGAAGGATGAAACTGAGAGACTGTGTAAGGAAATGTCGAAGCAAGGAATCATTCGGCCTAGCACGTCCCCCTTCTTCTCCAGTGCTGTTAGTCAAGAAGAGTGACGACACATGGCACTTTTGTGTGGATTACAGGGCCCTGAATGACCAAATAGTAAAGGACCAGTTTCCTATTCCAGTCATTGAAGAGTCATTGAAGAGCTGCTGGATGAGCTCAAAAATGCACGGTTCTTTACTAAGGTGGGACCTATATAAGCCATTTTAGAGGAAGTCAGTGTTGGTCTTCTTTGATGATATTACTAATTTTCAGTCATCTTGGGCGGAACACTTACAACATGTCAAGGCGGTTTTTTTCAGATGTTGTTAGACAATAAGTTGGTGCTAAAGAAGTCCAAGTGTCTTTTTGAGCAGGAATCTGTCACATACTTGAGGCACATTATTTCTGATGGGACAATAGCGATAGATCCTTCTAAAATTGCTGTTGTGGGGGCCTGGCCGACTCCAAGAAATGCCAATGCTTTTCGTGGATTCTTAGGACTGGTCAGCTATTACAGCAGATTTATTCTGGGTATGGGGGAATTGCACGGCCTCTCACATCCTTGTTGAAGAAAGGCTCATTTTCGTGGTCTACTGTAGCATCAGAGGCATTTCAACACCTCAAAACTACGCTAACATCAGCCCCAATACAGTAGCTACCGTATTTCTCGGAGAAGTTTTGTGTTGATTGTGATGCGTCTGGTTCTGGCTTTGGTGCTATTAGTGCAGGGTGCTGTTGCTTTCTTCAGCAGGCCGATGGCTCCCCAACACGCTAAATTACCGGCCTATGAGCGGGAGACTGGGAGTTAATGGGGCTGGTCCAGGCAGGCTTTTGACACTAAGGACTGACCATTATAGCCTCAAATACTTACTGGATCAACGCTTGACCACTATCCCACAACATACATGAGTGAGTAAACTATTCGGGTTTGGCCTGACTGTGGAGTACAAACCAGACAAGCAAAATGGAGCAGCGGATGCATTATCAAGAAGGGATTCTGAGGTGCTGCAATTACAGGTGATATCTGGTCCCTTGTTCTCATTTTTTGATGAATTACGAACTGAACAGCAAACAGAGGCATCCTCAGTAGAATGGAGGGAGAAACTTACTACAGCAACTGCACCAGAAGGCTGGAAGGTATTTGATGGGTTGATCACATTCAGGGACCAGGTATTCTTACCACCAGATTCTGGCCTCTGGTCGCAAGCCCTGTCCATTGCCCACAATAGAGATGAAGGAATACAGAAGAACCTGCACAGATTCAGATCACCGTTTTATAGCCCTGTGGCCCAGCGACGTGTGCAGGACTATGTCAGTGGAATAAAACTGAGCATCTTCATTCTGCAGGCCTGCTGCACCCTCTTCCAGTTCCTTCTGTAGTGCCTTGTGTCATCTCGATGGACTTCATTGAAGAGTTCCCTAAAGTGGGTGGCAAATCTGTTATACTCACATACAGGTTCTCTAAATTAGCTCACTTTATTCCTTTGGGACATCCATATTCAGCATTGATAGAGAAATAATGACTTGATTAATTAACCCCAAAGGAGGAGAGTACATATATATAGACTCAATGGTGGGCTGGTACATGGGCCTAGCCCAAAACACCTAAAAGAGTACACATACAATCCAACACCCCCTGCAGTCTCAACATCTGTTACATGACCCTGTAACAGGAAAACATGTACGGTGCCCTGGTGCGGTAAGGAGTCTGATCAGGACTCCACCCAGGAGGACCACACGTATAGGTAGCCTGCAGAGTCCCTATTGAACACTGCAGGATGGTGCGGCAGCACCTAAGTAAATAGGATCCAAATGTCTCTTTCCTAGATAAAGTAGTCCTAGTTTGTTTGGAGATTAAAGATTGGAGTCAGACTCTGTTACAATAGACAAAGTTGTAATGAGATAGGACTCCATGTACCGCCCCTAATAAAAGCAAGGGTGCCGGCCCCCCACTTGTACCTATCAAATCAGTTGAATAAAGTATTCCACCTAGGAAAGGCCCTCACGGCAGTATCTATCTAGGCAACTCGCCTAGATCAATTTTGTTCCTGTTCTAGGCGCAGGACACCTATGTTCTAGAATAGAAAGGATCTGTTCTGCCTCCTGTTCTCCCCGTTCTTCTTCCTATTCCCCCTGTCCTCTCTGTCTACAACGCAGGAAGTTCTCTGATCAATACAGCAGATCTGTTCTGGTAAACAGAACCAATATGTATTGCTACAGGGGCAAGAACAGGTGATACAGAGGTCGGATTTCCAACAATCGTGGTAATCAGAGCCATGTCGACGGGACCCCAGCAGAACCCTCCTTCCAGCAACACCAGCGGCACCGGTTCCGTGACCGGCGGCAAGATCAAGACGACCCCTCAAGTAGTTCGTGAGGTGAACACGGGGACCGGGTTCCCGCTACTCACCAAGACCAACTACGCGGAGTGGGCGGTCATGATGGAGATCAAGCTGAAGGCCCGGATCTTGTGGGAGGCGGTGAGCTCCGAAAGCGTGGCAACGCAGCAGGAGGACATGATGGCGCTGGACATTTTTGTCAGTGCTGTCCCGCCGGAGATGATCACGACGATCGGGAAGAAGAAGATGGCGAAGGAGGCGTGGGACACGATCGCCCTCATGCGGGTTGGGGCCGACCGCGTGAAGAACACCACGACGCGTCAACTCAGGCGGGAGTTCGACAACTCTGTGTTCAAGGATGGCGAGAGTGTGGAAGACTTCTCCCTTCGTATGAGCGGCATCATTGCCCGCCTCGAGGCGCTAGGGGAGGAGATCGACGAGGCCGTGGTGGCCGTGGTGGTGGAGAAACTCCTTCGAAGCGTTCCAGAACGCTTCGAGCAGATCGTGGTGGCGATCTCGACCCTACTAGACATTGTCAGATGTGACGGGACGACTGAGAGCTGCTGAAAACGCCTTCGACACGTCGCGGCGCAAGGGAGGAGTGCACGACGGCCAGCTGTACCTCACTCAGGAGGAGTGGGAGGCACGACGGAAGGAGGTGCGAGGCGATGAGGGTTCTTCGAAGAAGGGCGGCCGCAAGGGCGTGTCCAAGAAGAAGGGTTACGGGAAGGACATTTTGCGGGACCAGTGCAGGAAGTGCGGCAAGAAGGGCCATTGGGCCAAGGAGTGTCGTTCAAAGAAGCAGCAGCAGGAGGAGCCGCAGCAGCAGGCGCACGTGACGAAGGCAGAGGAGGATGAAGCCTTGTCTAGGACAAGGGAAATCTTAGTACAGGAGGAGCCTGTACGCGAGCGTTGCACGCATCCACTGAAGATAGTGGAGGGACGTGTCTTCGCACATCGTGGCCACGACGACGACGACTCCGACGACGCCCTTTGGTACCTCGACACGGGCGTGACCAACCACATGACCGGTTTGCGCGCCGTCTTCTCCGAGCTCGATGAGAACGTTGTCGGAACCATCAAGTTTGGCAACAACTCGGTCGTGCAGGAGGGGAAGGGCACGATCCTATTCGCTTTCTACACGGGTGAGCATCGGCGGCTCACTGACATCTACCTCATCCCGCGTCTCACCACCAACCTTATTAGCCTTGGGCAGCTGGATAAGGATGGCTACAGTGTCACCATGCATGAAGGGGTGATTCACATTCGAGACGAGCAGAACCGTCTCATCACATGGGTGCGGCGCGACGACAGCAAGTTGTACCGCGTCAGGCTCAACATCACGCGTCCGGTTTGCCTGACCGCACGTCGTGGTGATGTCGTGTGGCGTTGGCACGAACGCTCTGGACACATCAGCTTCCAGGCACTTCGGAAGCTGGTGAAGGAGGAGATGGTGCTCTGGCTTCCGCAAATTGATCATGTCGATCAATTGTGCGAGGCTTGCTTGGTCGGAAAGCAGAGGCGCTCCAGCTTCCCCACGCAAGCTCGTCGGCGCGCGGGGGGCACGCTCGACCTCGTCCACGGTGACATTTGCGGGCCGATCACGCCGACGACTCCAGGCTGCAACAAGATGTTCTTGTTGCTAGTGGACGACATGAGCTGCTATATGTGGCTCTATCTCCTAGCAAGCAAGGACAAGGCACCCGACTTAATTCAGCAATTCCAGGCGACAACTGAATTAGAGTTCGGGAGGAGGATGAAGCTACTTCGTACTGATCGTGGAGCGGAGTTCACCTCACAGGAGTTCGGCGAGTACTGCACTCAACACGATGTACAAGGTCAGCTCACAACCCCGTACACGCCACAACAAAACGGGGTTGTGGAGCAGCGCAACCAGACGGTGGTTGGGATGGCGAGAAGCATGTTGAAGGTGAAGGGTATGCCCGGGTTCTTTTGGGATGAGGCGGTCCTGACAGCCGTCTACATCTTGAATAGATCCCCCACCTGCGGCCTCGACAGGAAGACACCATATGAAGCTTGGCACGGGGAGCGACCACCCGTCAACTACTTCCAAACTTTTGGGTGCGTGGGGCATGTCAAAAATACAAGCCCCCACCTGAAAAAGTTGGAAGACCGGAGTACGTCAGTGGTTTTTCTTGGCTATGTTGCAGGGACGAAGGGCTACCAGATGTACAATCCGGCCAATGGGCACACACACATATCACGCGACGTGATATTCGACGAGGCGACCAAGTGGGATTGGGGTGAAGAAGCTGAAGAAGAGGACTACGATGCATTCTACGTCGACTTCATGGGTCTAGCACTTGCTGGACCTGCTGTTCCAGCACCCGGCGAGGTGTTGCAAGGCCTGGAGGGGCCGAACAGCACCCCTGCAGCGCTCAGGAGGGGTGCAGGAGGGTCTGTCCAGACCCCAGGGGCCCCGGCGCGGCACACCAGGGCTGCTGGTAGGTGATTAGCACCCCCCGCGACTCCCCGTAGGCTCCTGCAGGGTTTGTCTAGCATGGAGCAGATCTGGGACAGCCCTGCGCAAGGGTCAACAGCAGCGGGAGGGTCAAGTTTTGAAGACTCCAGCACCTTTGTCACCCCCCAACTGCCTCCAAGTCCCATCCGCTTCGCTACGCCACCGGCGGATGTCGGCAGCAACGTCGACGCCTACCACAACGACAACGTTGCACTTCGGTTCTGCAGGATGCGCAACGTGCTGGGAACCCTCACCCCTCTTGGGCGCGCGCCAATCCCACCAAGCCCGGAGGAGGGGGAGCTCATGTTCACCACCGCGAAGGAGCCTACGTCCTTCGCCAATGCCGAGGAACACCCGTGCTGGAGACGGGCCATGCTCGAGGAGATGAAGTCCATAGAAGAGAACAAGACATGGCAACTTGTTGATCTTCTTGCAGGACACAAGCCCATTGGCCTCAAGTGGGTATTTAAGGTGAAGAGGGACGAGCATGGAGAGGTGGTGAAGCACAAGGCTCGATTGGTGGCTAAAGGCTATGTCCAGTGACAAGGAATAGACTTTGGCGAGGTATTCGCTCCTGTAGCCCGTCTCGAGTCTGTTTGCTTGCTCCTTGCAGTTGTCGCGCACAAGGGGTGGGAGGTACACCACATGGACGTGAAGAGCGCCTTCCTGAACGGCGATCTGATGGAGGAGGTGTACGTCTCTCAGCCCGCTGGCTTCATCGTCGATGGAGCCGAACACAAGGTGTATTAGCTCAAGAAGGTTTTGTACGGACTTCGTCAAGCGCCCAGGGCCTAGAATGCCAAGCTCAACGATAGCTTGCTATCGCTTGGTTTCCAGAAGAGCACGAGCGAGCACGGGATTTACTTCCGTGGAGCTGGAGAAGAGAAGCTCATCGTCAGTGTGTACGTCGACAATCTCGTGATCACAGGATGGGACGACATCAAGAAGTTCAAGGAGGAGATGATGAAGCGGTTCAAGATGAGCGACTTGGGCCTCTTGTCGTATTATCTTAGCTGGAGGTGCTACAGTCTAAAGCAGGGATAAGCATTGGGCAAGCAACCTACGCTTCCAAGCTTGTCTCAAAAGCTGGCTTGGAGGAGTGCAACTCTTGTGCATTCCCCATGGAGCAAGGCTTGAAGCTTTACAAGACAAGTGACAGTCTGTTGGTGCACGTAGCGGATTACAGGAGTTTGGTGGGAGGGTTGCGATATTTGGTGAACACACGCCCCGACCTCTCCTACTCGGTTGGGTACGTGAGTTGGTTCTTGGAGGAGCTAAGGGAAGAACACTACGTTGCAGTCAAGCGCATCGTACGCTATATAGCGGGTGCAATCCACTTCGGAGTTTTCTATCCAAAGGGAGGTAACATGGAGTTGATTGGCTACACAGATAGCGACTATGCGGGAGACGTGGAGGACCGCAAGAGCACAAGTGGGGTGCTGTTTTGTCTTGGAAATAGGCCCGTTTCGTGGTAGTCTAGCAAGCAAAAGGTGGTGGCCTTGTCCTCGTGTGAAGCGGAATATATTGCAGCAGCTCAAGGGGCATTATCAAGGTGTATGGATGGCACAGTTGATGGAAGACGTGGCTGGAAAAGTGAAGGCGCCAGTGTTGCGGGTTGACAACAAGTCTGCTATAGACTTAAGCAAGAACCCGATACACCATGATAGGAGCAAGCACATAGACACCAAGTACCACTACATACGGGAGTGTGTAGACATTGGACCAGATGGCGGACATCTTGACCAAGGCACTTGGAAGATAGAAGTTCGTCGAGATGAGAGAAGGATCGGGATCCTGGGCATGCGTCAGTTTCAGGGTCAGGAGGAGAATGTTACATGACGCTGTAACAGGAAAACATGTACGGTGTCCTTGTGCAGTAAGGAGTCTGATCAGGACTCTGCACCCAGGAGGACCACACGTACAGGTAGCCTGTAGAGTCCCTATTGAACACTGCAAGGTGGTGCGGCAACACCTAAGTAAATAGGATCCAGATCTCTCTTTCGTAGATAATGTAGTCCTAGTTTGTTTGGAGATTAAAGATTGGAGTCAGACTCTGTTACAATAGACAAAGTTGTAATGAGATAAGACTCCATGTACCGCCCTTAATAAAAGCAAGGGTGTCGGCCCCCCACCTGTACCTATCAAATCAGTTGAATAAACTATTCCACCAAGGAAAGGCCCTCATGGCGGTATCCATCTAGGCAACTCGCGTAGATCAATTTTATTCTTGTTCCAGGCGTAGGACACCACTGTTCCAGAACAGAAAGGATCTGTTATGCCTCCTGTTCTCCCTGTTCTTCCTCCTATTCCCCCTGCCATCTCTGTCTGCGGCGTAGGAAGTTCTCTGTTCTTCCTCTGATCAATACAGCAGATGTGTTCTGATAAACAGAACCAATCTGTATTGCTACGGGGGCAAGAACAGGTGATACAGAGGCCGGATTTCCTACAACAGATATTGAGATTGGACCGAAACTCTAAAAACAGGAACAACGAGAGACTCTTCGTGAAGATGTCGATGAATTGTTACGTCGTCGAGACGTGGAGAACTCGGACCTCACCACATGCAACCCGCTCACGAACAAAATGAGATCAATCTCCACATGCTTTGTGTGCTGATGCTGGATGAGGTTGGTGGAGAGGTAGACAGCGCTGACGTTGTCGCGGTAGACCAACGTGCTCCGAGCGACGGGGGAGTGGAGCTCCTGAAGTACCTGTTGAAGCCAAGAAGCCTCAACTACGCCGTTAGTCACGGCGCGGTACTCCGCCTCAACACTCGAGTGTGACACCACGGGCTGCCGTTTCGAGGACCAGGAGACGAGGTTCCCCCCAGGAAGATGGCGTAGCCAGAGGTGGATCGACGGGTGTCTGGGCAACCCGCCTAGTCAGCGTCAGTGTTGACGACCAACTCTGAGGGTGAGTCACGTCGAAGGAGGCCGTAGTCGTGGGTGCTGCGCAGGTACCGGAGGATCCGCTTCACAGCGGTGAGGTGCGGCTCTCGCGGGTCATACATGTGAAGGCACACCTGCTGAACCGCATAGGAGATGTCCGTCCTGGTGAAGGTGAGGTAATGAACTGCACCTGCAAGACTACTGTAGGCGGTCGGGTCACTGACAGGTGTCCCGTCGGCAGAAGAGACCTTAGCCTGGGTATCCACCGGCATGGAGCGTGACTTACACTCAGTCATGCCTGCTCGCTCGAGGATGTCCAGACAGTACTGTCGCTGGTGAAGAAACAAGTCACCTGGACGGTCCTCGACCGCAACACCTAGGAAGTGGTGGAGCTGGCACAAGTCCTTCATAGCGAACTCCTGTTGTAAGGCAGAGATAATACGCTGAAGGAGAGCCGGACTAGACGCTGTCAGCACAATGTCATTGACGTATAGGAGAAGGTAGGTAGTTTCACGCTCTCGTCGATAGAAAAACAGTGACGTGTCCAACTTGGCCTCAACGAAGCCCAACGAGATCAGGAAGGAGGCAAATCGGCTATACCAGGCTCGGGGTGCCTGCTTCAGACCGTACAAGGATTTGTTCAGCTTACAGACTATGTCTGGATGAGCTGAATCAACAAACCCTATCGGCTGACTGGAGTACACTGTCTTCGTCAGAGTACCATGGAGGAAGGCGTTCTTGACATCCAGATGGTGGACAGGCCACATGCGAGAGTCAGCGATAGAACGGTGTGAACCGTCGCCGGCTTCACCACCGGACTGAAGGTCTCGTCGTAGTCCACTCCAGGTCGCTGAGTAAAGCCCCGAAGTACTCATCGAGCCTTATATCTCTCCAGGGAGCCATCTGCCTTCCTCTTATGAGTGAACACCCACTTGTCTGTTTCAATATTGCCACGAGTGGGACGAGCAACAAGGTCCCACGTCCGGTTGGCAAGTAGGGTCGCATACTCTTCCTCCATAGCATGGCGCCAGTGAGGGTCGGCGAGAGCGCTACGGACGGAAGACGGTATAGGCGATACTGAAGAGGAGGCGGACGGTGGAGGCGTTGTCGACGAGAGGACGGCCCTAAAGAAACGCTCAACAGGCCGGAGGACCCCAGCTACACATCGAGTAACCATCGGGTGAACGTGCCTTGTTGTCCGGTGGAGCAAAGGCGGGTGGTACACTGGGGGCTCGGCACGAGTAGGAGTCGGGTCACCAACCCGCTCACGTCGCTGGTAGACAAGAGCAGGGTCGACAAACCATGGTGCCGTGGTCGTGCGTAGCGCAGCTCGTGACATCGGTGACACCGAGGCCGCGTGTTGCGCGATAGTAGAAGTTAGAGACGTCGGGGCCGCGCGTGGCGCAGCTGAAGGTACCGGAGCCGCGCGTGGCACGACTGAGTGTGTTTGAGACGTTGGGGCCGCGCGTGGCACGACAGTGGAGGTCGGAGACGTTGGGGCCGTGCGTGGTGCGGCAGTGGAGGTCGGAGACGTCGGGGCCGCGCATGGGGCTGGAGACGTCGAGGCCGCGTGAGGCGCGGTTGGGGACCCCCAGAACGCCGAAGCTGCTGGAGCCTGAGCACCAACCCGCGCTCATCACTGGTAGGCGAGTGCGGGGGCTTTGAACCGAGACGCCGGGGTCGCGAGAGGCACAGTCGGTGGCGCCTGAGGTGCCGGTACTGCACGGGGTGCAGCAGTCGACGTCACGAGCTGCGCCACGCGCGGCCATGGCACCACGGTTTGCCGACCCTGCTCTTGTCTACCAGCGACGAGAGCGGGTTGGTGACCCGACTCCTACTCGTGTCGAGCCCCCGCCTTTGCTCCACCGGGACCCAGGGCACATTCACCCGATGGTTACTCGACGTGCAGTTGGGGTCCTCCGGCCTGTTGAGCATTTCTCCGGGGTCGTCCTCTCGTCGACTAGGGCGGCGGCGGCCAGAGAGGGGGCGGCGTCGGCCGGGGGGGGGGGGGGGGGGGGGGGGGGCTTCCATGGGGGCCGCACCGGCGGCGGGCGCCGCGCCGGCTGGGTGGTGGGGGATTAGGGTTAGGGTTTGGCTAATGATACCAATGATAGAGAAATAATGACTTGATTGATTAACCCCAAAGGGGGAGAGTACATATATATGGACCCAAGGGTGGGCTGGTACATGTACCTAGCCCAAAACACCTAAAAGGGTACACATACAGTCCAACAAGCATCGTTGGTAGCTCGGACCTTCTTCAATAATATTGTGAAGTTGCATAGTTTTCCTTGTTCTGTAGTGAGTGACAGGGACACCTGCATGGTAAATAGATCATTGTGATATGTTATTTTTAGAAGTTAATATCATTGTTGCAGAGTTCTTTTTTGTTAGGTTTATTTGATGAGGGGTGGATTTTTAGAGGGAGAAATCACCAGTTAAAAGAATGTTAAAGCTGAAGAAAAGTTAGCTAATAACACTCTTGAAATAACAACGAATTTAAGAAAAAAACGATGTTCTTCTCAGCTATTATTTCTGAACTTTATAGGCATGTTTGTTTACAGGTCCATATTGTGCAACGTGGTGCATTGCAACCACTAATTGGAATGCTACAGTCAGCTGATGTTCAACTCCAAGAGATGTCTGCTTTTGCACTTGGGAGACTTGCCCAGGTTTAATTTCTGTTTTGTGCTTCAGATAATCAATGTTTTCAAGTCGCCTAGTTGGTCCTAGTCACCTAAGGGGCGACTAGGTCGACTAGGATGATTAGTCCTCGACTAGTCAACCCCTAGTCGAACTCCAAATCGTCCTGTTTTTTTGGGGGAAATTCTAGTTGACATAGGGGCGGCGTCCCGACGGCCAGTGGAGGGGCGGCCAGGAGGGCGGCGTGTGGCGGCGGAGGTTGGAGGCGAGCGCCGGCGGACGGCGGAGGCGGGCAGCATGTGGCGGTGGAGGCTGGCGACGAGTGGTTGAGGGTTCTGGAACTGAAAGATTGGCTTTGATTTGGGCTGGGCCGTGTTGCACCTGAACACAATCTTGCCCAATGGTTAGTTATAGTGCACTATGGTTAGGCGACACTTTTTCCATTTAGGAAAATTATCAAGGACTTAGCCTTCAAATGTTGATTTGTGTTACTGTTGTTGCTCCACTGTATACTGTAAGCACTAGCCCTGCCTAGCTTGCAAAACTCATGAACCGATGCAAGTCCTAAATGTGGGTTTGGAAGGGAGGAAGTGTATGCAACACCATCCCGCCTAAATGTGTAGTTTGTCCTTCTGACTTCTGAGCCCCGCCTAATTACTGTTAGTTGCTAAGTGCTGGTTTGTCATACGAGTATTGCTTAGGGGAAAACCTGGGTTTTCAGTGGCAGATTCTATCATGGTGATAGTGTATGTGTGGTATGTACATGTATGTTGACGTTAGGTGCTGGTCTGACATTGGACCTAGGCGAAAACCTGGGGACAGCTGGTTTATCAGTGGCAAATTCTAGCAGAGTGATTATGTCTGTTCTGTGTACATGTGTGTTGGAGTCAGCCACTCAAAATACATTATTATTGACAATAATACATAACTTTGTTGAAAGATGATTTGACTAGTTTCATACAATATAACTCTGATATACCTATTTCTTTTACTTATGGTGAATCGAATTGTTAGTTTTACTTTTTCCAGTTTAATTGTTACTTGTCATTTGATCTAAATATTTTCCAGGAGACACATAACCAAGCAGGTATTGCATATAACGGTGGTTTGGTGCCTCTGCTAAAACTTCTTGACTCAAAGAATGGATCTTTGCAGCATAATGCTGCATTTGCCCTTTACGGTGTTGTGGACAATGAGGTAACTCATGATTTCTTTCAAAAGAAGAGTGATGATATTTCTAAAAAGCTTGTTTTACACTGTTGATAAAAAATTCACATTTCATGTTCTATTGAGAGGGATCGGCTCATTCTTATTTTCATTGTTAATCTTGGATATTTTTTTCATTGTCTCTGGAGTGATATAACTTTTCTTTCTTCGGATAGGACTATGTTTCAGACTTCATTAAAGTAGGAGGTGTCCAGAAGTTGCAAGATGGGGAATTTATTGTGCAGGTACAACCCGAGCAGTTCAAATTGGTTTTTTTACTTTGACTGAGTTTGATTAAGTCACATTTGATTTCAGGCAACAAAGGACTGTGTAGCAAAAACATTGAAGAGGTTAGAGGAGAAGGTCAATGGACGAGTAAGTTGTTCTCACAAGTTTCATTATAGTTCTTTATTGGAGTTTTTTTTGCTTAAATACTTATGCGGTTGGTTCCTATATGATGGTTTCCAGGTGTTGAGACACTTACTTTATTTGATGCAAGTAGGAGAGAAATCCGTGCAGAGACGTGTTGCTCTGGCTCTGGCACACATTTGTGCTCCTGAAGATCAGAGAACGATTTTTATTGATAATCATGGTATAAACAGTTAACTGTTGTCGTTACGACAACAATTTTAGTTCAAAAATGAACTAGAATTGTTGTCCCGATGACAACAATTTAATAACGGAGGGTGTACATTTTAAATTTCATTCCAATGTGTGATGTTGAAGGACAGGCCTGGCGCAGTGGTGAAGTCATCCCACTAGTGCCAAGAGGTTTTGGGTTCGATGCCGTCTCTCCGCACTGCACATTGCGGGGGTAAGACTGGCCTCGTATAATCCTTCCCCAGACCCCACCTCGCGTGGGAGCTTCCGCACTGGGTCTGTACTTTTTTCCAATGTGTCATGTTCTTAGTGGATTAAATTCTGGTTAATCCAGGTCTCAACCTGCTGCTTGATCTCCTGACTTCCATGAACTCAAAACACCAACAAGATGGTTCAGCAGCACTATACAAATTGGCCAATAAAGCTGCAGCACTTTCTCCCATGGATGCTGCGCCTCCATCTCCAACACCACAGGTAGAGGAAGGAGCAATTTTGATTAAACTGTACTTTGTATTGCTATTTGAGTAGCAGTGACTATGAGCTGACTGTTGTGCTATCAAAACTAGAACAACAATGACACGAATGTGGTGTTTTTGGATAATCAGTGTGGGAAAGGGCTGTTTGTTTAAACAGAGTATATAAGAGCTCAAAAAACTCTTGTTGTCTATACCTGTTGAGGAACATAGATTAGCTTGTACAACCTGCTGGAGGCAAGTGTTTCGAAGCTTTATACTGATTGGCGCTCTGTTCGAGAATTGCAGTTATCCTCTATATTTTCTTAACGAGATTTCCAAATATTATCTGTTTTGCAGTCCTGGATAAAATGCATTGTGACATTGAAAGATTGTTTTATCTGAAGTTCTGGTAACGAATGAGGTTCTGGACTGCTGACCCAGTTACTGAAATATATTCTTTTGCAGGTTTATCTTGGTGAGCAATACGTGAATAGTTCAACACTTTCGGATGTTACCTTCTTGGTGGAAGGTCGGTTTTATTTCAGTATCTTGATTCAACACTTAACCATGATTCTACTTTTTTTTTGTATTTCACCTAATAACCTTTGTTCCTTTTTGTACAGGGAAACGCTTTTATGCTCACAGAATTGCTTTGCTTGCTTCTTCAGATGCATTTCGTGCAATGTTTGCTGGCGGGTATAGGGTGAGTTATGAGGCTTGGCATGACACAATGTGCTTTCAATTTCAATGTCTAATTCAAAAGCTGTTCCCTTAACCAGGAAAAGGATTCAAGAGACATTGAAATTCCCAATATCAGATGGGACGTTTTTGAACTCATGATGAGGTGACTAAGTCGTGTACCTCTCCTAGCTTAGGCACAGATATATATATATATATATATATATATATATATATATATATTTCTGTCAGTGGATATGCTTTTTTGTTGTTGTTTTTCTTTTCTGAGTCAGTGCCTGCTGGATTAAAGTCTGAAATCATGCCACTCAATCTATGCAGGTTTATCTATACAGGGTCAGTGCACATAACCAGTGAAATTGCTCAGGATCTTCTTAGAGCTGCTGATCAGTATCTTTTGGAAGCTCTCAAACGCCTATGTGAATATACTATAGCGAAGGTGATTAGAAAAGCTACTCACTGGTTATGTTATCCACTGACTAGATCTAATTTAAATATTTTTATCTTGCAGGATGTGAATCTAGATAATGTCTCTGACATGTACGAGTTATCCGAAGCCTTTCATGCTGTGTCACTGAGACATACATGCATCTTATTTATTTTGGAGCAGTTTGACAAGATCTGCACCAGACCTGGGTATATACCCTCCCAAATAATTTTGATCTGTGACAAGATCTAATGGTGTTTAAATAATTTACCTTAACATGGCATTTCTTAATGCAGCTCCTTGCAGCTGATTCAGCGAGTTATCCCAGAGCTCCGCAATTTCCTAATCAAGGCACTTAGTCCAAACCAGAAGCATGCACAAACGTGATGAGTTCAAAGTCTTTGACGGTACCACCACATCTGACGGAGAAGATCCTGCTAGAGAACCTTGTACAGCTGAACTTTCTGGCGTTGGGCATTCGGTCGATGGTATCAATTGCGGGTACATGGTGGCTGGGTCCTTAATTAACAAGAACCCCGTAACATTGTGTATTTCAGTTTTATACACCCTGTACAGGGTGTTTTGTGTTACAATAAGGGTATCGCTTAGGGGAACTTGTGGCTTAGTCATCTGTTAGCCGATTCATGCTGGGATAGGCTTAATCAGTTTAACTGGACTCTCCTGGCTTGTCAGACTCGGTTTGTTTCCGTGTTTAGTCATGGTCTTTTCCAGCTTACAGCTCTGCGTATGCCCGTGTCTGTGAAAAGTGTAAGCTTGAGCAGCGGTAAGTCATCTATGGTGCTCTTGTTGTCAAACCCTTGTTTTGTTACATTCGTACAGTTTGACAGTATCGGACACGATTGAGGATGACCTTCTGGTAAACAGAAGTGCAGAATGTCTAGCCGGGTTGGCATCATGTTCCAAGCACCTGACTAGGCATGGATGCACCGGAGCAGGTAGATGATGTCGGCTGCCGTACGATCTAACACGATCGGAGAGAGAATGAAGCTGGTTACCTATCTCATTCTCGATATCACAAGAAGTCGTATAAGAGAGTAATTTTGTTTTCAATAAAAGAAAAAGGAAAAGAAAAGAAGAATTCGTGCGAAGAAAAGCTATTCATCCTTGATACAAAGTTTTTTAGTAAACACCCTCTAAGGAAAGAAAAGGAACATGTCGCGCCCCAACTGGATCTTGCCTCGATTCCTGATGCCAAGGAGCTAACCATCGATATTCCGCGTTGATTCCTCCCCTCCAAAAGCTCTTCTAGGTTGCTGTCGGAGCTCGCTCACCCTTCAACCAAAGGCTCCACGCGGCGTGTTGCGGAGCTAAGATAAAAAAAAGCTTAGTTGCAGCTGGTTTGGTATTTACCACTCATTTCTTTTGCCACATATCATCAGACACAAAAGAAGGCGAAAAGGATATATACAAGTAGAGATGAAAACGAAAGGAAAATCCTGTTCTGACTTGTCATATACCGTTTTTTCTTGATCGTTTTCGAATAATTCGGGATACATCCGAAAACGGTACGAAAACGGGACGGAGCAAATCGGGATCGGGATCGAAAACGGTTCAAGTGTTTTCCCGACTGTTTCTTCGGTTCTTGTTTTTTATTCGGTTTATCCCATTTTCATCCCGAATCAGTTTGCATTCGGTATTACGTATTAGGCCCAGTGTCCGAACAATAGCCAGCCCAAGCCCAGCGCGGCAGCGCCCACGACCACGGTGCATCCCAGCCACCGCTTCCTCAGTCCTCACGATTCATCACCGAGGCACCAAACCCCAGCATGCCTCCTCTCCTGGTCTTGGCCTCCCAGCCGCAGTTCGTTCGTTGGTCCTCTCCTCTCTGCCGCACAACGATATGTACGATAATGTGCGGCAGAGAGGATCCTTGCGCAGGGTCCGTTGTGCGGTAAGTGTGCGACATATACTGTCTCCCCAACAAAGTACATTAATCTTATCAAGGATATGAACGATAATGTGGTGACAAGTGTGCGCGTAAGAGATAGTGAGACCGACACTTTTCCTATCACAATAGGGCTACACCAAGGATCGGCTTTAAATCCATACATCTCTTCCTTAGTGATGGATGAGGTGTCGAAGGATATACAAAAGGATATCCCTTGGTGTCTGCTCTTTGCTGATGATGTAGTGTTGGTAGATGAAATTAGAGATGATGAGAAAATTGGAGCTATGGAGACAGACCTTAGAGTCTAAGGGGTTCAAACTTAGTAGAACCAAGACCGAGTATATGAAATATGACTTTAATGATGTCGGGTGCGAGGATGGAAATGTTAGTTTACAAGGACAAGTAGTACCTAGGAGGGACATATTTTGATACTTAGGATCAATGTCGCAAAGCAATGGTGATATTGACGAAGATGTTTGCCAAGGGATCAAGATCGGGTGGATGAAGTGACGGCGGACATATGAAATCTTATGTGATAAGAAAGTTCCACAAAAATTGAAAGGAAAATTATATAGGATGGTGATCAAACTTGCGATGTTGTATGGAGCAGAATGTTGGCCAACTAAAAGATAACATGTCTAAAAATTGAGTGTTGCTGAGATGCGTATGCTACGGTGGATGTGCGGTCACACAAAAAGAGAAAAAAATAGAAACGAGGTGATACGTGATAGGGTAGGAGTGACACCGATTGAGGAGAAGTTAGTCCAACATTGCCTACGATGGTTTGGGCATATCCAGCGGAGACCTCCAGAAGCACCGAGTAACAGTGGGATTATAAAGAATAGAGAAAATTTTAGGAGGGGTAGAGATCGACCAATGTTGACATGGCGGGAGGTGGTGAAACGAGATTTAAAGAAGTGAGACATACATAGAGATTTGGCTCATGATAGGACTGCATGGAAATTAGCAATTCATGTGCAAAAATCTTAGTTTATTCGTATTTTGTTACTCTTATCTTGTTTCTTATTAATCCATTTCTAAAATAAATAAAATGTAGTATTTTATTTGTATTTTTTTTACTCTCATCTTATTTTCTATTACTTTTCTTCAAAAATTGTTGGGTTTTATTTCTAACGACCCCAACTTGTTTGGGATAAAAGATTGGTTAAGAGAGAAGAGAAGAGTATGATCAATTTATTCACCACATCTTATGTAAAGTTTGACAACAGGCGTGACCATCTAAGGGTAATGAACCAAATTGGCGCCAAACCTGTTTGGGTGTCAAAAGAAGACGCATATTTGGGTCCCACTGCAGCCTCACGACCAATTACGTTTTTTCCCCTTCAAGTAGCAAACTTCGTCGCGAAACTTATCCGATGGCACGTTCTTTTTCTGGTTATGCTCACCAACTGGTGGTACAAAATCGTGACCGCTCCTTTCCAAATTCTCATGAGCGTATCCACCAGACTGTGGCCGCCGTTCTGGGCTGCGAGTCTACCAGAATTCAACCATAAGTTGCGTACCAATCTTTCTCCTTATAAAGCTGGCTCCAACAAGGAATCCCAAAATTCACACCCCATTTCATCATTTTGAGCCTTGCTACAGTGAACTTCATCCGCCCTAATTTTTCTTATCTCCAACAAAAAACCCCAAACCCAAATCAATAGTTAGTTTCTCCGACATCGTACGAGAGAGGGGCCTCGGCGAGGGCGGGAGGGCAGCGCCGATGGCGAGCTGCCCAACCTCGGCGAGGGCAGGATGCAGGGGGCGCGCGACTGGCGGCGCAGGGGGGGGGGGAGCGGGGCGGTGCGAGGCGGAGGGGGACCGGCTCCGGCGACGAGTAAGAAGACGACGACGACGGATGGTTGGGGTGCGGGGGGCGGCGGGCGGACGGGGCGCGGGCGGCAGCGGATGGCCTGGGCGCGGGCGCAACGGCGCGTGGAATCCGAAGGGGAAGGACGAAGAGAGAAGAATAGTGTTTGGGCTCCTTACTCTGTGGGCTCATATCTGGAGAATGAAGGAGGATAGATGCAAAATGCGTTTTGGATATGGATATGAAGCGTCTGTTGGAGGACATTTTTTCCTCTCTCAAAAGGCAAAATGGAGATGAAGTGCTAGTTGGAGACAGCCTAAGTGGTTACATGGTCCTTTTTTTAGAAAACCCCAGGTCATTGACCGGCATTTATATTAATAAGAGGAATTTTAACGTAATTACAGAACAGCAGCCGTACAAAGCTGTCTGTGTGAAAAAAACAGAGAGGATACTATCCCACTGAAAAGATGGGCTTCGAAATAAGGGCACTACGACGAAACAACCGTCGCCAGAAGATGGTTAGCACCTGCAGCAATCCAGCATCGAGCTTCCTCCTTGATCTCATCCACGATTTCATGTTTTGCTCCACCATTTTTTCTTTGGGCTGAAAAGAAACTCTCGTGTTCCTCTCCTTCTGAGTTCTGAACCGTCCAAGCAACAATGACTGTCAAGGATCGAACCCTTCGTACTTTTTTCTGCGTCGGGGCCCGTCTATAAGATCATGGAGCCAAGAGATGTATCACACCTGGTTTTATTAAGCATAAAACCAGCTACAAAATACATGTATGTCAAGATCAGTTTCATCATACATATACGACAAGTAGTAATAAACAGTTATATATCGCATAAAAACAACATTTATACCTTTTAAAAGAGTTTTGAATAGCAGCGGAAGAGGAAAAACTCTATAGCAACCACAAGCAAATCGACTGGCAGCAACGCGACCTTCTATACATCGTCTTCAATGGAAACTTGCCGTCGTTGAATCTTCTCTTCACTGAGCATCATTTATAAAAAAAAGTACAACAAAGCAAGTGTGAGTACCATCTCGTGGTACTCAGCAAGTGTGGGAAATAAATAACATAAAGGCCAATCAAAAAGAAAGACTGATAGTGACTTAAGCACTAAGCATTAAACCTATCCTTAGCTTTTATTAGCAACCTACATCTAAGTGAATAATCCCAACCATAACAATGATAATAATGTAATAATATCAATATCATTCTCAAGTATCATCCCAACCATCATCTCAACCATCGACTAATTATGAACTAGCCCCAAGCCGCTCTTTTCCGTGTGCACGACTGTCATGACAGTTTACCAATCTCTGTAGAGAATGTACCTTTTACCTACAAACAATGATTTCATCCCCTGTTGCCAGGTGGACTGAGTAAACCTCCCTGATGCCTGTGGCAGCCAACCACATTACACACTACCGTAGGTGTGTGGTCAGGAGATCACTACATGATCTTTACAAAGGTACTCCCGACTAGTGCTAGCCCTCTAAGGTTTCCACCACTGAGGCATTTCTGGAGTAACTCTCCGCCTCAGAGCCCCCTCTTGAGCCTCGCGGTTCCCAGAGTAGTACCCCTGCATCATTCCCCGCACCATCCAACTACTAGCATTTCATCGAGAGAAACCTAATTAATTGACCAAGTCGCCTCATCTCAGTCTTCTGGTAGTACTATAAAGCTTAGTGGTTTCCTCCATAAACCGGTCTTTAGAATCTGACGGTGTCAAACCCAATCATGAGTCTTGTGCAAACTGCACCATACCAAACCATCCAACCACCAGATTCATATCAATCACTTCATCATTTCCAATGTAGCATAATGATCATAATTAATAATATAATCATGTGTCCAGATTTCCATCCCAACTACTAAGCATGGCTAAGCATGATTGAAATACCCAAAACCACCCAATTCAACCCGGGCGACAAGGAATTATATGGAACGGTAAATAAAATAGGATTCACATTAATTAAGCATGCAACTAGCTATAATTTCTAAAATAGGCACAAGATGGTCAAGGGCACTTGCCTTATATTATTTAGCTGCTCAGTCTTCTTGATGAAATCTTGATCTTCGGAGTCTTCGTGTTGCTTCTTGATCGTGACACGAATGCGTATAAACTACCGATAAAAGAGAATAGGAGGTCGTACGTACGGAGAGGAGGCCGGAGACAGGCGCTCGCCGGCGGGGAGCGGCGGCCGAGCATCGGCGACGCCACGGTGGCCGCTTCGGCCACGAAACTCGTCGAGGATAGGTCCTTCGGGGGCGGTGTGGCGGTGCGGAGCCCCTCTGAGCATCGGCGACGGCCGGGACGGCGTGGGAACGCGGAGCGCCGAGCTCCAAGCGGCGGCCATGGCGGCTAGGCTTTCGGGGAGTGTGGGAGGGGAATGGAGAGTGGGGGGGGGGGGGGGGGTTGGGTGGTTATTTGTGGGGGCGGGGTTGGGCTCAGGGCGGCGGGTGCCAAGCGGCAAGGGCGGCGGTTGCCGGCGCTGCCGTGCGTGCGTGCGGGCACGAACGGGGAGGCGGCGGTTGGGGAGAAAAAGACCCTGACGGTCGGGGCCCGCATGGCAGGGAGAGGGAGAGGGAGGGAAGTGGTGGGTTGGGCTGGCTGGGGAAGAGAAGATGGGCCGAGAGGAGGGGTTTTGGCCCAAGATTAAGTTTATTCCTTTTTCTTTTCTTTTCATTTCTCTATTCATTTTTATTTATTTACTATGTAATTAGATTATGCATTTTCTTTTATTTTAGAAAAATATGAGTGTTACAAGATGTCTGCCTGCTGCTGCCGCCATACCATCGTGTTTAGGCTGGAGACTTGGTCCATGCCATGATCTGTGCCCATACTTGTTTTCTAACAGGACAGTCCTTAAATAAATGCACAGCTGTTTTCAGATTCCTATGGCCATAGGACGTGCTGCTGTCCATAACTGGTAGCTGTCCAGCACCAGTACCGCAGTACGGGATCGTTGTGAAGTAGCCAGCGCATCCGTTTCGGATTCCAGGTTGTCGTCCTTGTCTTCACCTAGCCTTTGTCTCTCCCGAGTCACGACTCGTCTCACCGACACCAAAACTTTTGCGGCTGCGGATAACGAAGCACCGAACGAGAGCGACCGTCGCTTGGCCCTTGGCCGTGCTGAATTAAGTGCTCAAGTTTTCTTTTTTTCTTTTCTTGTTCACTACTCATCAGACAACTAATTAGTATCTCTGTGTAAGATGGCGTGTACTGGTCTTTCAGGACAACCAGAGGCCAGATTAGTGTTTGCCGTGTGACAGAGCTGTCACATATCATATCCGGTCTTCAGTGTCATAGTGAGTGGACCTTCGCCCCCCTCCCTGCTCAACTTTCTAGGGTTTAGCGTTCTTGTTTGGGCAGCATCCGAGGAACACGGGAACAGAAGCTGGTTGACTGCGCCTCTCGAGCTAAAGCCGGAGAAAGAGGTTTGAATCTCTCTCTCTCCCTCTCACTCACTCTCTGCGCTTAGATCTCAAGTGACAGAACGTGGCAGTTCGGTAGTGATGTCTGGCGAGTGCTACCGCCTGCTCGAGTCGTGCGGCATTAGGGTACATACATGCTGTTCTTGCACTGGCTCTCATTTTTGGTGTTCTGATTTGTTGCAAGTTGAGTGGATTTCGACCAAATTTAGGTGAGCAAACGTGGGCGGAGCTTAATTTTCTCGTGATCTGCGGCTTGTTCAATTTCTTGGGTTACTGCTATAGATTTGGGCGGTGCAGCTGTGTCCCCAGATCCTTATTCAATTAGATTTCTTTTTTCCGTGAATGATTTGGATCCTTAAGGGGGGCAAAACATTCAACATAATGGCAAAACATTTATGGCAAAAATGGTCACTTTGGTTCGTGAGAAACGATGGACATATGGACGTTTTGTGCAATGCGATGTCCCTGAAAAGGTGAAAAGATTAGCTTGCACTTTGATGTTGAGGGTGTCTTAGTTTTGTTGATGTAATCTAAGTAACAGTATCTGAGTTCGGAAATCATGTTGCTCCTTTCATATTATCTCTTCTACTGATTGTTTGCTAAGTTCACTTTATCATTACAGTACTAATGCGTGCCAACAACAATGGCGTCATCTACAACTTGTGCTGCTGATGATGTGGATAGCTACTCGTTGTTGGGTTTGACAGTACCAAAGTCAAGGAAAGATGATGCTGAATTTCCAAAGGTTCTGTGGCTTCTTTCAGCATACCTTGACAAGGAAGTTCAGAGGAATGAAGCACTACTAGGGTCCAACAAAATACAGGAGTCAACTACCATCTTTCATGGTCATAGGGCGCCAGACCTTAGTATAAAACAATATGCAGAACGCATTTTCAAATATGCACAGTGCAGCCCATCTTGCTTTGTGCTGGGACTTATCTACATGGAGAGATACCTGCAGCAACCAAACATTTACATGACCTCACTCAGTATTCATCGATTGCTGATTACAAGTGTTGTTGTTGCTGCCAAATTCACAGATGACGGGTGAGAACTCACTGCAGCCTCTTTTGCATTACATTCTTCATATATCTACTCCTTTCTAGCATTTTGGGAGCCTTTGATTGGTATTAGGTCTTCCACATGATATAAGCTCAATTTTAGCTTCGTGTAAGTGCTTCTCGACTTCAACTTAGTATATAAAAACTTCACTGGGAAATGTCTACTGTCTAGATACTGCCTCTCAATCTTCTACTGCACAAAACATCTTATTGTTAATGGTCACTCTGTCAGCTATCCTTTACTTCTTAAGAAGAATCTTTAAACATTTTCCCATTTCAGAGGGATTTCATGTTTTTCCTTATGTTTAGGATCTAGTTTACATAAGAATGCTATGAAAATGTCCAAGAAAGTATCAACTTCCGAATTCCAACTATGTTTCGCAGGCCATTATCTCAGATATAGTGGTAGTGAGGACAGGGGAAGATAAATGCATAATGGAAGAAGCTTTGATTTTGTTCTGTTTATTATGACCGATTTACACCAAACTAATATCAAGTCCCATCATAAAAAAGGGTATAACCAGTGCCGAAGGCTCCCACACATTGTGGGGTGGAAGGGTTAGCAAGTTCCATCCTAATTATAGAAAAGAATATCATAAAACACAAGTTATTTATTCCAAAAGACAAATAATCTTTCTAAATAACTTCTGCAATACATTTCTTGCAGGTTTTTCAACAATGCATACTACGGGAAAGTTGGAGGTATTAGTACAAGGGAAATGAATAAACTTGAACTGGATTTGTTGTTTAGTCTGGACTTCAGGCTCAAAGTAAATCTAAAGACGTTCAGAAGCTACTGCTTGCAGTTGGAGAAGGAAGCGCTGGCACTAGTCCTAGAGAAACCGATGCATGTCCAAGGCATCAATGGAATTAAACACTTGAGTTTTAACAACAGCGTTGATGAGACTTGCAATCACGAGCTAGTGCGTGAAAGGTACAGCAGCAAGGCTCTACAAGGATATAGTTGATAAACCTGACACGATGGACAGTTTTGCTTGGGTGTGTCTGTGTACTGATAATTCTTTTAATTGACAGTTTTGCTTAGGTTCTAGATTGCATCAGATTATCTGGACACAGTTCAGTAGAAATGGTCACAGTTAATAGTACTTTCTCCATTTTTTATAGGGAACAACTGATATGCAATATGGTATTTTGTGCAAGCATGCAATCTCTACATCCTAACCGTTCTCTACCGATCCAAGGGTGTTGCACTTTTAGCACTTAAATCTCTATACCTGGTGCTGCTGACAATATGCAAAAAGAACCCTGAGTGCAGTCATCCTTAAATTGATAGAGAACGGTTAAGATGTGAAGATTGCATGCTTGCACAAAATACCAAATTGCACAGCAGTTGTTCCCGTTTTTATATATTGTTATCATTAGAATAACAAGTTCAAAATAAACTGGAGTTGTTATTCTAAAAGCAAGGAGGGGGTATTTCTCAGTCTGCAAATGACATTTCTAGAGTTCAGCGATGCAGTCCTTGTAGAGCCAGGTATAGAGATTTAAGTCTTCTAAAAACACTTGTTTTGACATAGCGGCATCAAGGTAAATTAAGAAATATTTTGAACCGAACAATACAGACATTGAGAAATCGAACAAGCACGAATGTGAGGAATAAATGCTTGCAATGAATGACTTACGATGAACAAATTTAACACCGCTTTCTTATCAAGTAACAACTAAGCACAATCCTAAGGAAATATACTAAAAGAAGAAAAAAAACTTAAATCCTAATACGATTTATTTATCAGCACGCTCACTCCCAGCATGAGCGTCCAACTTTGCATCAAGGTTTCAGCTACTTCAGCCTTAACTCTTCACATCCGGGATCTTTCGAAAAGAGAACTCCTCAGATGACAGACTGCCTCCTCTTGGGGTTGAGCACTCGCAGAGCATTACCTGCCCTCCCCGCCACCATCGTTTTGTCACGCAGAGCTGGATTGAAGATCCCAGCACCAGAGGGGGCACCAAGTTTTGCTCGAAGAGGTGAAACTACAACTTTTTTCTGGACACTGAAACAGAGCTTGCTGGCGTTTCCAGGACCCGGTGGCAGGCCTAGCCTCTGCTGCCGATGCGGAGTTGATGGAACATTATTCCTCCTTAACATGTCCATTAGTGTAGGGCTTGAGAACTTGCTGCTGCTGCCAAAATCGAATGTCCTAGCCTTCTTTTCTCTTCCGTCTGGGGTCACGTAAGATGGCACACGTGCAGCTGCTCCTTGGGGTGCTCCTGGAAATGCAATTGAATTTCTTGGAACTTGCAGATAAGACAGTCGAGAAGCTGTCTTTCCAGCATGCACAGACGGGAGCTGCTCGCTCAGTGATGGCAGAATCGCCATTGATGCCCGCCTCTTGGGCTGGAGAGGGATTTGTCGCATCAGTGGAGTCAGCGAGACACGCCGTGCTTTGCCAACGGCCTTTTCTTTATCGGCACCAGGATGTGCTTTCGTGCCTATTACAGGAATGTTCTCCTTATTCTGAATTGTGGATGCTTTACTGAACCTCGATCTAGGACCTGAAGGTGGCAGGTAGTTACTATTCCTTCCCTGAGGAGGTTGTCTCTGCCGCATCGGGAGAAGCGGTGGCCTCGACGATCTAGCAGGATCCCTAGCAGCCTTCCTCTCATTAACCAATTCATTTTCCAGCTCTTTATTCTGTACCAAAAAGCAAGTGATGTGCACAGATAATACACACAAATCCAATTTTCTAGACATAAAATGTTTCCTACTTACCCGCTGCTGATAAGTTCTGCATGTTCGTTCAGCATCCCTGACCTGTTGTTCGTGTTAACATTTAGTCTATAACTAAAGATGTCCATGTAATGTAAATCAATACAATGAGACTCAGGGCAATACCTTTTCGTTTAGTAACCTGAACGTGTTGTCACGAGAGGCATACTTGAGCTCCATCAACTGCAAGCTTCGCTTCAATTCCTCATTTTCCTTTTCCGCGTGCTTAAGTTTTTCAGTCTGAAATGAAGTCCAGTTAATATAACAGCTTATATAGTATCATATCATTCTATTATGATGCAAGAACAAGCTTACCATCTGCTTCAGCTTCAAAGTGTCTGCTGGATTTTCTTGTTTACGAGCAGGGCCATGTTCTATTGACCGAACTCTACTAGCATATTTAAGCGAATTAAGTGTTTCTCCTGAATCACTGGAGCTTGGACTTATCTGCACAAACATGAGAGTCTTGCAATCTCCGCCTGTAAGAGTTGAATGAATAAGGTTATTTTTACTTTTGTGTATGGGCAGAAGAAAGTGATATTCCGTCAGTAGCTACAAATAATTGTTATTGTCACATGAGTGATACAGGGAAAAAGGAGCCTTACCTAATGAACTTTTAAGTAAATGAGTCAACTTGGAGTTCCTGTTTTACAGAAAGAAAAGGGTGGTGAGACAAAGGTAGAGCCATGCCCTCAAGTATCTAAGCAAGATAGATGATTCGGTGTACGAACAGAACTCACCTATAAGGGACATGGGAACATTTTGAAGCTAGGGCAGACACAACATCACCCAAAGAAGTGAGTGATTTGTTTATGTATTGCGACTCCTTCAGTCTTTCTCCATCCGCTCCAGTTTTATCGTTTCTTTCACTTCCAGCGAGGTCAACCAACCACATGTAGCTTTTGCTCTGTTGGCCCGTAACCAAATGCTCGTACCTGACAGTGACCCTAACCAAGCTGCAAACAAAAACACAAGCCCCAATAACATTAATTCAGTGCTGTAGTGGGCAAACTGAATCTAATTGATAATGATCATTTATGATGACGAGGAATAGAAGAATATTATGGATCACAATCTGAACTAGTTAGAATGAATACTATACAAGTCACGAAAGACCATGACACTCACCTGTGAGACCGGCTACTGAGTTCATTGGCGTTGGTCGATCCAACAGATCTATTTCTAGCACCAACTTTAAGTTTCTCCCACACTCCATCTGTGTTATAAACTGTAGCATCGACCAAACCAGGTACATCTTGTGTTCCATCAGGACTTTGTTTTATTTCCAACCTAGGGATGAAACAAGATATAAATATATAATGCTTCAGCAAAAAGTTTCACATCAATAAACGAGGAAGAAAGGAAATGTACTTTTTCGAGCTTTCATCAAGGAGGTCGTTGATCTGTTCATTGTAGACTTCCAATATGCTAACTGAGAATGTGTATGCGACAGAAGAGCTTCTCTCCTCTGACATCCTGAACAATTCTTCCAAGGCCCTGTAGTTTACACCCCTGTTCTCTGGAACCCCTTCCATTGTGAAAGTCTTCCCGGTTCCTGTTTGTCCATATGCGAAGATGCATACATTGAATCCATCCATCACTGACCGTACAACAGGAACAGTCTCCGCAAACACAACCTCTGTAGGAAAAGATTGAAATGTGACCGTTAGATTCATCATCCTGAACTATAAGCACCAGGTACATTTGATGCAGAATAACAAAAGTACTTGAGCCACATTATAGCATACTATAAAAATAGGTACAGTTTCTACAATTATTCAGATATATACCTTGACTGTCCTCGGGGCCAAAAACACGATCGAATCTAAAGGCCTTCCTTTCTTTCTCAGAAGGGAGAAACTGCAGCTCAGTCTCACATGATGGATCAATCTCAACCACAGAGGAGCACCCTTGGGTGACCTCACCAGCACTCAGAGGCCGGCACCTGCAGAACACCCTAATGTTCCCCCTGACCTCAATAAGCTCATTGTTCAGACGCCGCCTCTCTGCGCACTCATCCATGTATTTCTTTTTCAGGCCATCGTATCTAGGTTCACACTCCACAGCACACTTGGCCAACTGCTTCTTGTACTTCTCAACAAGGACATTGTGCCTTTCCCCTACACAAACAAAGTCAAAACACCATTAATAGTAGGATCCAAGAAAGCATCAAAACCTTAAGACATAAGCGCTTAATAGTAGGATGTTTGTGTACCAAGGAAGCGGAGGGCAGCAGGGAGGTCAGGTGTGGCAATTTTCTTCAGTTGCGGAGATAGGATGAGGTCCACCTCTCCTTGATCGCCAAACTCCTGTTAGGAAAGGCACATCGAAATCAGAATCAAAGGACCTCGATTTCCTTGCCAAGAACCAAATTCAACTGTGGTTAGGAATCAACAAGGGGAACATGACATTTTGCTACATGGTTTCATGAGCCTGTAACTTTTTCTAATTCAATTTCCGAAGTCGTCAAATGTATATTTCTCCATTTCCCCATCAATGGGCATGGGTAGAAGTCTCGAGAATTCCAATTATTCAGGAATTAGCAACCACAATGATTGTCAAATTCAGTTACCCCGAGTGGTCACTGGCCAAATGAATATTTCCCCAATCAGAAGGTATCATTAGATGAAATGTTGAGAATTCTAATCATTCTGGAATATTGATAGATCCAATTCATCAGGCATTCACATCTAGAAAATAGGAACAGACAATTGGGGTCGGTCACAAATGAAACCTAATATTTTAAATTTTAAAAAAAAAATTGTAGAGAATAAGGTGAAAGTATCAAAATACAAATAAACTAAGATTCTAAAATTTATTTGTTAAAAACAAAATGAAGAAAATAGGAACGGGCAGGAATCTTGAAAATTTTGAGTGGCCACATTGCATACAAACATCCTTACATGGATGAAGCTGCGAAGTGCCTCCCCAACTTCTGCCACCGCCTCCTTGTCCTGTCCCAGATCGCCGCACCCTGCCGCATCCTCGCCTGCTAATTTTTCCCAACTGTGAGACGGACGCCAAGAAAACCCTTCTGGTCAACAGATACTCGTCGCTACAAGACCAAGACGCCATACCTTCGGTCTGCTGAGGTGGCGGCGGCGCGGCCAGCACGGGGGAGGGCTGCGGCCCAGGGTTGAGATCTGCCACCGGCACGCATCGATCTGGGCTCGCGGGATCCACGGCGGGCTCCACCGCTTCGCGCTCGTGCTCGTCACCTGAAAAAGCAAAAAGTACCAGGCCGTGAGAAACGCCCGCGCCCCGCCCGACACGAAATAGTACCGCCCGCCGCACAGAATGGAGCACGTACCTTGCGGCTCCAGCTGCAGAGACGCCGGTGGAGATGGTGGGGGCGGCGGCGAGGGGGTCTCCGCGGCGGCCAGATCCGGCTCCATCGCTGCGATCTGGGCAGGGGTTGGGAGAAGCGGGGATGAAGCGGTCGCTGGGATGTCTCTGGGCTGGGGATTTGTGGGATCGGGGTGAGGAGGATGCTAGCGAGACTGCGAGAGGAAGGGGAATAAGATGGGGGAGGAGCGGAGGATTCGATTTTTGAATCCCGGGAGCAGAAGTCCGTTGGAGCAACGGCTCATACTTATAATTTCTTGTTTGGATGTTTTGCCCATTTAGGCTGGCCTGCGGGATGGACGCCACGTGGCCCACCTCCCATTCACGGTGCTGATCCGACGATCAGTGCCTAGACTTGATGATCAATATAAGCGTTTTCTTTTTTCTGAAAACGTATTGTTATCGGAGAATAGTGGTTCGCCCTGACATTTCTAATCGGAAAGTCTCCCAAACACACTCGCGGCTCGGCTTGACACGCATCATACATGATGTGGTTTCTTATCCGGCTGGAGGGAGACAACGGATAATAAATTTAAATTTCGAGTCAGGTACCTTTGTCGGGTATAAATAGTTGGCCTATCAAATATAAAGTTAAATTATAATATACAAAATATGAATAATTCGAATTTAATATTTCTTTTGTGAGTTGTGATGTGTGAAAGCATACAATTTAAATTGTTTATTTGTAATTTTTTGATGAAAGGACAGTAGGGGAAGTCCCGACTGTGTTATATTTATAGATATAGGGCAATTCAAGAATTGCAAAACAAGTTGGTTTCGAGATACATAGGTTGAGCTTCATATTCCTGAGTTAGGAATGTGGAAGTTCAGACTTGAAAGTCAATCTAACATACAAGTTTTAGTCGGGCCTTTTAGCCTAATACATTGTAATGTCATGGGTGTATGGAAGCAACGCTTCCATGTCGAGAAATTTGTCGGAGTCCCCCTGAAAATGAGTTTATTTCGTTGTTTCCATATTTCCTAGCATGTTGTAATGAGGATCTCCATGAATGATGGTCTTGTCCAGTCTGCTTTGACTCGTTGGATCATTGCGAAAAAGGGTAGTTCATGGCTCTATTGAATATTTAGGGCTCCCCAGCAGGTTTCACTGAATTCGTAATCAAAGAAGAGGTGGTATGTTAGTTCTTCAATTGTCGTTGAGCAGAGAACGCAGGAGTAGTCGTTGTTTTCGATCTGACACTTCTTTCTTTCTAGAATGTTCCTGGAGTTTAGTCATCCAGGAAGAGTAGCCAGCAGAAGATCTTGAGTTTCTTTGTGAGCTTTGTCTTCCATATCCATTTGATTGGGTAAGGTGGTGTAATATTTTTGAAGTTGTAGTCATATAATTTGGATGATGAAAAGCCCTTTGGGGAAGATTTGTAAGTCCAGACATCATTGCTTTCTTGGAGGTCTCGTACGATGGCCGTCAGGAGGTTGTATTCATGTAATGCTTGAGCGTTGAGTGGTGTGTGAAACTTGTGATGTAGTGTCTGTATTGCTTTGTCGTGTGCAACTGAGGCGTCCGGTTGTCTTGCAAACATGTATAGGTTTGGGAAGCTTGATGCTAGTACTAATGTGTGCCACTTGTTGTGTCACATGGTGACTGTGTCTCCTAGCCCAATCCGTACCTGGGTATGCAGTTTGAAATCTTCCCACTGGCTCATTACGTCTTTGAACGAAAAGGGCCCTCTATTTACCAGTTTGTGGGGTGGGGTCCCATTGTTGCAATATGTTCGGTAGATCAATTGTACCCATGGAGTATCTTTCTTTTTTTGTATAGTTTGTCTAGGAACTTTTGTAGGAGAGCTTGATTCATCAGTCTTAAGTTTTTTAGTCTCATCCCTCCTCTTCTCTTTGGTGCTGTCATTCGTTCCCATTTGACCAGCGGTTTCCCTTTGCCTACAATGTACGATCCTCTCCATAGGCAAGTTCGTCGTGACTTGTCAATTGTGTGGATGGTCTCTGCCCTCAGTTTGATGGTGCACATGGTGTAGATTGGCATAGTTGTAAGTAGGGAGTCTACTACGGTGCATCTGCCAGCTAAGGACATATATGTTGATGTTGCAACAAGTTTATGCTCAATTTTTGTGGTGAGTGGCAGGAAATCTGGGTTTTTAGTTTAGTTGCGCCCAGAGGGATGCCCAGGTAGTTGATCGGCAGTGTTCCTAGTTGACAGCCAAAGGTGGCAGCCAGCGTGTTTGCCTGGTGGTGTGTTATGTTGATCGAAACTAAGGCTGATTTGTGGAGGTTGATTTTGAGGCCTGTTGCATATGTAAATGCTGGGAGCGGTGTCTTGAGGAAGAAGAGTTGTTGCTGGGAGGCTTGTAGTGTTATTATCGTATCGTCGCCGTATTGGATGATCGGGAAATCTAGGTCTGCTAGGTGTGGTAGTGGGGCGTTAAGGAGTCCTCTGTTTTTGGCGTTGTTTGTGAGGTGTTGTAGCAGGTCAGCTACTATCACAAACAAGGCTGGGGATAGTGGACATCCCTGTCTTACTCCTCTGCGGCAATGAAAGTATTTACCTGGTACGTCATTGAGTAGAATTGTCGAGGTGTTACTTGATAGAATGTTTTTTGTCCAATCAATCCACTGCTGCGAGAAGCCATTTTGTGTTAGGGCCCTTAGGATGGCCTCATGTTCCATCATGTCGAATGCCTTTTCGAAATCTAGCTTTAGCATGATAAGTGGCCTTCTTGACTTTTTGCATTGGTGGATGAATTCGAAGTTCCAGGCAATGCAATCCTGTATGGTATGGGTTTCCATATTGGTTACAGTGTACAATGTGACGGAGGTGTGCTTGTAGTCTGTCAGCCATGAGTTTGTTGATTATTTTCATGCTGGAATTTAGCAGTGATATTGGTCTGAAATCTGCAGTTGTTTCTGGGGTTTGGATTTTGGGTATGAGTGTGATCAATGAACTGTTTATTGGATCCAGGTTACATCCATTTGTGAAGACTGCGTTGCATAGGGAGTAAATGTCAGTTTTGATGATGTCCCAGAATTTTTTGTAGAATTTGTTGTTGAAGCCATCCGGTCCTGGTGCTTTGTCCCCAGGCATTTCCTTGATTGTTCAGTCTATGTCTTCGTTTGTGAATGGATCTGTGAGTGTTTGGAGGTTCGGTTGGGGAGTGACGATGTTTTCCAAGCCTTCCCATAATGTGGTTGTGTTGGTGGTACCCAGTCTTCGTTTGAAATCAGTCCATAATAATGATGCATTTGCCCCGTGTTCCATGATAGTCCTTCTTGATTCCTCTTTTAGGCTTGTTATCATGTTGTGTCTGTATGTGTTGGTTGCCGCTGCCATGAAGAACTTTGTCGGTTCGTCTCCTATTTTCATCCATCTATCTGTGTATATTTGCCTCCAATACTCTTTTTGTTGCTTCAGGAGGGTTTGTATGTGCATTTTGATTAGGATTATGAATGCTTGTTCAGGTCCGCTGAGTTGTCTTTGTTCTTCTAGTATGTCTAGTACCTGAATTGATTGATTGGAGATCTTGAGTTTTTTTTGGTATGGAACCCACTGATTTGCTCCATCTTTTGACGGATGCTCGTAGGGCTTTGATAGCTCGTGCTGCATCGAGATTGTTAGTTGGCGTGCCATTCCAAGTAGTGTTGATCAACTCTTGGAATCCCGGCATATCGAACCAGTAGTTTCCTACTCGGAATTGCTGAGACTCGGGAATGGTTGTGCCTATTTTTACCATGCATGGGATGTGGTCGGAGGTTGTTTTTGCCAGTGGTAGTAGTATGGTCGATGGGAAGGAGAGGAACCAGTGTGGGGATGTGAAGCACCAGTCCAACTGTTGTAGTAGTGGTGCTGCTTGCATGTTGTTCCACGTGTATTTTCTGTCTTTCAGTAGGATTTCTACTAGTCACAGTTGGTTGATCACATTGTTGAAGGTTTGCATGTCATTTCCATTTCCTCCTGGTCTATTCCTATTTTCCGGAGCTCTGTAGTAGTTGAAGTCACCGACCGATTATGATCCAGTCCTGGGATTCCCCGATGTCACGTGAGAACCATTCTATGAAGTCTATTCTTGATTGGCCAGTGCAAGGTCCGTATACTGTGGAGAATATCCATTCTTTACCATTTAGGTTGGAGGTGAATTTGATTGTGATAGCAAATTGGAGGTTTTCCACCATCGTTCCCTGCACAAGGTTGCTATTCCATCCTACTAGTATTCCTCCTGATGCTCCTTTGGAAGGCGAGAAATTGTATTGGTCAAATTTTTTTGGCGCAATTTGTCTGATGAGTGTGTGATTGACCGTCTAAAGTTTGGTCTCTTGGAGGCAAAATATAATACAGTCTGTTTCTTCAATTTTTGCTCGCACCGCCTGTTGTTTGGGCGGGTCATTTAGACCCCTAATATTCCAGTTTAGGAAAGTCCATTTCTGTTGTGGTGTATTATCCATTGGGTAAACTTTCTGGTGCACTGAGAGAAAACTTCGAGACCTAATCTAGGTTGAGGTATAGCATGAGAGCGGGTAGATTGCTTGATGTAGTAGGAAATATAAGTGCCCATGATACAAAATGTGGTTGGAACCCAACACATTTGTGGTCTCACCAGGATACAAAAGTTGGTGGGTACAAAACAATGCAGATAGTGTTGGGCTATATGGGCTGCCCTACAAGACCGACCAGTAACACAGTAGTTCAGTAGATATGATCTAGTGACGCGGTCGTTACAAAAGATGCGGGGACTCATTGATCAGAGGTTGGAGTCCGACCCGCGATGTTGATGGGCGAGTTAATTGCGGCGATCAACATCGTCGCGTGGACGCCGCAACGCTTAGCTTGGGCCTGCAGTTCCAATATAGGAATGTGAGGAAATGGAGCGGCTGCATTTTTGATAGTCTGAGTGGATGGGAACTTTATAGGTCTGGGAAGAGGTTCCGTTTGGCTTTACTGTTGCGCGCCGCTGATGGTGGGGCATCTGGAGCCGAGATGGAGGGGGTGGCGTCACGCCGTGTTGTTCTGGTTGGCATATGGCGCCCGTTCAGCACCGCAGCAATTTTGGGGCTCCTCCTGACGTTCTCCTGCGAGATCGGCAATTAGTGGCATTGAGCACGTCTGGTGAGTGTCTACGTTGTGTTGTTGACGGGATATTGAGGAGTTAATACCTGGGCCGGTGGAGCTGGTATGCTGGCCTGGGAATCCACTATAGATGGTTGGTTTGGTGCCAATCGTGTCCAGCGGCGTTAGACCCTGCCAAAGTAGTTTGCAGGGCGAATCGGGGAGGGTGGGAAGGACGGACCTTGGGGGGTGGGAGCTCCCTAAGTATGGTCGTCGGTGTCTGACCTCTGAGAGCTCCCATTGCTGAAGATTCGACATGATCCCTTAGGAGGTCTCGTTGGACTTGGCTCATCGAGTTGGGCGTCGTCCGCCAAGCCGCATGCTCGGTTGGGAGAGCCGCCATCAAAAGGCGACGGAGAGCGTCAGAGTCGAAGGGTAGAATCCAATCTGGTTAGATGGATGCATCACCTATGGCGAACTGTAGGGGTTGGGTGTTGTGGTTGTAGTTGCTCGCTCTATTGTTGTTGTTGACGTTGGAGGAGGAGGAGCTTGCTCTGGTGAGAGTGGTGCCAAAGCTCAACAGCTGATGATCTTGGGTCTGTTCTGGCATCGGATGTTGATGCAGCCAATCGCCCCACCCATTAGCGCCCTGGTGGTTGGCTTCTTCCGCTGCGGCTGTGGCGTGCCAAACGGGGTCAGGGTTTGGCGGGGGGGTGGTCGAAGCATCACCATCAACGCCGTTCTCTGGCTCCGACGGCTGAGGGAAGGGGTGGGGGTTTCCTCCCGGCGGTACATCATCTTCGGCGGGGGGTAGCTCGGAAGGATGGACGCCCCGTTGAGGACGATGACTGGGCAAGACCAAGAGCATGTTTGGCCGTTGGCGTCGCCGTGTCGGATGACAAGGCTACGGGTGAAAGTGCATCTAGGATCCGCGTGGGTTTGGATGATTGATGATGACAATTAAGTGACTAATGAGCTCAGTAATCTTAAGCACAGGTGTGGACTCAAGTGGAAGCACAATTCCTCAAAAAGGAAAAGGATGAAAACGGCGATGTCAACCCGAAAAAGAGAAACTAGGGTTTCTAGTGTGTCGAGTTTAGACTAGCCAAATATGTGTGAGGATGTGTGTGTAAAGTGCATTGAGATCAAGTTGGGAGCTCAAAGCGGTTTAGATATCAAACCTATTGAGAGAAGAGAGTTGGAAGCAGTCTGGCGGGAGTGGCCGGACTAGTCCGTGCAGGTGGTCGGACTAGTCCGCTCCTGGCCGGCCAAGTTCATTTTCAGCCGGACCAGAAGGGTCTGACTGAGTTCGGACTAGTTCGTAGCTGGACGGACTAGTCCGGGTAGCCGTGGAGTGGGTTTTGGGGACTAAGTCCCAAAACCACGGACTTGTCCATTTTGGTCCGGACTAAGAGGTCCTGACTAAGATCAGACTAGTACGCCCTGGGGGCCGGACTAGTCCGGGTTTGAGAGAAGTCGGTGCTTCAGCGACTAAGTCTGGCTAGACCGGACTAGTCCGCCCTGGGGCCGGACTAGTCCGTGGTCTTAAGACTAGTCCATTTTCACACGGAACAAAAGGTTCTGTGTGAGATCAGACTAGTCCGGTTGTGACCGGACTAGTCCGTTTTGAAGTGACCGTTTGAATTTGAAGTTTGGCGGGTAGTGTGACGATTGCCACGCAGTGCGACAGTTGTCCACCCCTGGACCAGACTAGTCTGCCCCCCCTGAGTATTAATCTCGTTTTATTAAGTCATTTCAGGTCGATTAGCCTATTCACCCCCTCTAGGCAACTTTCAATTGGTATCAGAGTCGGACTCTCTCAAAAGAGTCTAACAACTCGGAGAAGATGGCCGGAGTGGGGTACGAAGAAGTCTCAACCAGTGAGGTCCAAGCAACCCAAGAGGAGGTGCTTGTCTACCAAGACAAGTCAACGGATGACGAAGAGACTCGCCAACTCAAGGTGAAACTTCGAGAGAAGTTGAAGATTCCCAAGGTTGACACCTCAACCTCCACATCGGGTGGCACAATCAACTACAACCAACAAGGCTACAACTATGAACGCGTTGTCTCCAACAACCACTACCTTTCCATCCCATTGGGGAAGCCTCCCAAATTTGATGGAACCGACTACGGGATGTGGAAGCACAACATGAAGATCCATCTTGTGTCACTCAACCCCTCACTATGGCAAATCGTGTTGACCGGGGTGCACATCCCGAAGAATGAAGAAGATATCACTCCGGAGCAAGCCGTGCTCCTTCACCGCAATGCCCAAGCGGCCGGAGTGATCATCTCATCTCTCTCAAGAGATGAGTTCAACCGAGTGGATGGACTTGAGGTGACCAAGGATATTTGGGACACTCTCAAGACGGCTCATGAAGGCAACCGAGTCGTGAAAGAAGCAAAGATTGAGCTCATTGAAGGAGATCTCGGGAGGTTTGCCATTATGGATGGTGAATCTCCTCAAGAGATATACAACCGCCTAAAGCTACTCATCAACAAGAGTAGATCTTATGGTTGTACCAAGTGGACGGACCACGAGGTGGTGAAGAGGATGATTCGGGCATTCATGCCTAGAAACGTCTCTCTTTGCTCCATGATTCGAGAAAGCCCGGGGTTTGCTAAAATGACCCCGGAGGAGGCCCTTGGAAGGATCATCAACCACGAGATCATGGAGAAGGAGGCGCTCTTCTACAATGACCTCCAAAGGTTCACCGCCTCGAAGATGAAGGATGTTGCACTCAAAGCGACATCCTCCTCAAAGGAGCAAAACGAAGATGATGAGGAGAGCCTTGACACTGATGAGGAAGAGGCCCTCTTCATCAACAACTTCAAGAGGATGATGAGGAGAAGAAAAGGAGGATACAAGCATGAGAGCAAGGGCAAAGAAAAGGCAAGGCCCAAAACAAAGAGGGCTTGCTACAATTGTGGTGAATACGGGCACTTCATTGTAGATTGCCCACATGAAGAGGGCAAGAAGAAGAAGGAGGGCAAGCCGCAAGAGAAGGAGTTCTATAAGAAGAAGAGGCCATCCGGTCATGCTAATTTGGGAAAGGAATGGGACTCTAATGATGAGTCCTCCTCTTCCGAAGACGAGGAGAAGATGGCAACCATTGCCATCGGGAGGAGTTCCAAGGGAAGCAATCTTTTCCCCAACCTCTACGACCACAAGCCAACTTGCCTCATGGCAAAACAAGGAAGGAGAAAGGTTACTTATAACTCATCCTCTTCCATATCCTCCCATGATAATTTTGATAGTGCTAGTGAAAACGAGTACATGCTTAAAGACATAAGTAAGAGCACATTGCGAAGAATGAAATTGCTTTTGGATGAGATTTTTGGGAAGGAGGAGCTCATAGATAGGCAAGAGGACATGCTTATCCATGGAAAGGAGAGATGTAAAGAGATCATTGAGCTCCTTGAGCTTGAGAGAGAGAAGAGCAAGGCACTAGAGCATGAACTTGCTCTAAGCAAGAAAACATGCTCAAGTCTTGAGGAGACAACCATTGAGCTCAAGGAGGAACTTGGCAACTTGGCAAAAGTTAACAAGATCCTTGAGACTCAAGTTGAGTCCCTCAAGACCAATGTAGCCTCTTCCTCCAAAAGCTCACCCTCCTCAAAGGTTGCATCCGAAGCAATCTCTACTTGCAAATGCTCTAACTTGATCCTAAAATTAAAGTATGAGCTTAAGTTGACTAAAGGAAAACAAGCACCTAAGTGTGGCATATTTGACAAAGAGAAGGTGGCGTATGCACGAAGTGCATACACCAACACAAGACCTCCCAATGTCAAGGATGGTCTTGGTTATACTAGAGGTGGAAAGCAAAATGCCAACACCTCCAAATATGGCAAAGACTTGATTGTTTTTGTCAAGGGAAGCTCATCCACAACTAAAATTGGCAAGAACACTTCAACTAGCACTTACATGCCTAAATCTGAATTGCATCCTCTATTTCATGATTTTGATGCATCATATGTTTTGATGAGGAACAAATATGACAAAGTATATGCTAGATATGTTGGGCCACTCTGCAAGAGCCCCAAGGCTTGCGTGTGGGTGCCCAAATGCATCACCACTAACGTCAAAGGACCCAACTCCGCTTGGGTACCTAAAAGGAAGGCATAATCTTGTTTTGTAGGCGTACTCCTCCGGTGTATCCAAGTGGGTGCTCGATAGTGGGTGCACAAACCACATGACCGGAGAGAGGAGTTCGAGGAGTATGAGGAACATGATGATCCAAATGAAGGGATCCTCTTTGGGGACAATAGCCGAGGGAAAATCCTTGGCTCCGGTAAAATTGTTATTTCTCCCCAACACACTCTTTCTCACATTTTGCATATTGATTTTCTATACTATAACCTTTTGTCCATATCACAACTATGTGACAAGGGTTATAATTGTGTTTTTACTAATGAGGGTGTGAGCGTCCTTAGAAGAAGTGATAACTCAATCGCTTTTAAGGGTGTCCTCAAGGGAAAGCTTTATCTTGTTGATTTTGCCTCAGATAAAGCTCAACTTGACACATGCTTAATGGCGAAAACCAACATGGGATGGCTTTGGCATAGAAGGCTAGCCCATGTTGGGATGAGGAACCTACAAAAGCTTCTAAAGGGCAAGCACATCTATGGTTTGAAAAATGTTGTCTTTGAAAAGGATAGGCCATGTAGTGCTTGCCAAGCCGGGAAGCAAGTAGGAGCTCAACACCCCTCCAAGAACATCATGACGACAACAAGACCGTTGGAGCTGCTACATATGGATCTTTTCGGGCCAATAACCTACATTAGCATTGGCAGTAATAAATATGGTCTTGTTATTTTTGATGATTTTTCTCGTTTCACTTGGGTATTTTTCTTGCATGATAAGGGTGAAACTCACGGTATCCTCAAGAGGTTCTTGAGGAGAGCTCAAAATGAGTTCGCCTCAAGAATCAAAGCTATAAGAAGCGACAACGGCACGGAGTTCAAGAACACTCAAGTGGAAGAATTCTTGGATGAGGAGGGCATCAAGCATGAATTATCAACTCCATACTCCCCTCAACAAAATGGGGTGGCGGAACGGAAGAATAGGACACTCATTGAGATGTCAAGGACGATGATTGATGAGTACAAGATATCGGATCGGTTTTGGGCGGAGGCGGTTAACACCGCTTGCCACGCCGTCAACTTATTGTACCTCCACCGCCTCCTCAAGAAGTCGCCCTATGAGCTTCTAGTTGGTAAGAAACCCAATGTCTCTTACTTTCGTGTTTCTGGGAGCAAGTGCTATATTCTCAACAAGAAGCCTAGGACTTCAAAGTTTGCTTCAAAGTCCGATGAAGGTTTCTTTCTTGGGTATGATTCAAACACCCACGTCTACCGTGTCTTCAACAAATCCTCCGAGATTGTTGAAATAGCACGCGACGTGGTGTTTGATGAAACTAATGGCTCCCAAGTGGAGCAAGTTGATCAAAGTGTGCTAGATCAAGAAGACTCTCCACAAGAAGCTCTTAGGAGGATGGCACTTGGAGATGTTCAACCACAAGAACAACCTCAAAGCTCAAGTGACCAACCACATGATGATGTAAGTCATCCCCCACATGAACAAGTTGAAGATGGACAAGTGGCGCCTCAACATGATCAAGAAGACAAGAGTCAAGAGGAAAGCATACATCAAGGGGGAGACAAAGAAGAAGAAGAGGATGATGATGACTCAAGAGTTCAACCTCCACATCCTCGTGTGCATCAAAGTATTCAATGAGATCACCCCGTTGACAACATTCTAGGAGACATTACAAAAGTGGTAATCACTCGTTCTCGTGTTGCAAATTTTTGTGAACATTACTCCTTTGTCTCTTCTTTGGAGCCCCATAAGGTTGAAGATGCATTAAGAGACCCAGATTGGGTGGTGGCCATGCAAGAGGAGCTTAACAACTTTGAAAGGAACAAAGTTTGGGAGCTTGTCAAGCGTCCACAAGCAAATGTTGTAGGAACCAAGTGGGTGTTCCGCAACAAGCAAGACGAACATGGCATGGTGACAAGGAACAAGGCACGACTTGTGGCCAAGGGGTACTCAAAAGTCGAAGATTTGGATTTTGATAAAACCTTTGCTCCCGTAGCTAGGCTAGAATCAATTCGTATATTACTTGTCTTTGCTACTCACCATGATTTTAAGCTTTACCAAATGGACGTCAAGAGTGCGTTCTTAAATGGTCAAATCAAGGAGGAAGTCTATGTGGAGCAACCACCGGGCTTTGAAGACCAAGACTTCCCAAACCATATCTTCAAATTGCGTAAGGATCTCTATGGCCTCAAACAAGCTCCTAGAGCTTGGTATGAGTGTCTTAGAGACTTTCTAAATCAAAATGGTTTTAACATAGGAAAAACTGATTACACTCTCTTTACAAAGCACTTTAATGATGATCTCTTTGTGTGCCAAATATATGTCGATGACATTATATTTGGTTCTACTAACAAAGTGTTTTGTGATGAGTTTTCTAAGATAATGACGGAGATATTTGAGATATCCATGATGGGGGAGTTGAAGTTCTTTTTAGGTTTTCAAGTCAAGCAACTCAAAGAAGGCACGTTCATAAGTCAAACAAAGTACACCCAAGACATATTAAAGAAGTTTGACATGGACAAGGCCCAACCCATCAAGACTCCAATGGCAACAAATGGACACTTAGACCTCAACGAAGATGGTCCAAGTGTGGACCAAAAGGTATATCGTTCCATGATTGGTTCTTTGTTATATCTTTGTGCATCTAGACCAGATATTATGCTTAGTGTGTGTATGTGTGCACGTTTTCAAGCTGCACCTAAGGTGTGTCATATGACCACCGTGAAGATGATTCTTAGATATTTAGTTCACACACCTAGCCTAGGACTTTGGTACCCCAAAGGATCCAAGTTTAACCTTATTGGCTATTCCGATGCGGATTATGCGGGGTGCAAAGTTGATAGAAAGAGCACATCCGGGACATGCCAATTCTTTGGTAGATCCTTAGTGTCATGGTCCTCTAAGAAACAAAATTCCATTGCTCTTTCCATAGTCGAAGCGGAGTATGTTGCAGCCGAAAGTTGTTGTGCACAACTTCTTTGGATGAGACAAACTCTAAGGGATTCTGCTATAAACTTGCGCCATATTCCTCTCCTATGTGACAATGAGAGCGCCATCAAAATAGCCCATAATCCAGTTGAGCACTCAAGGACCAAACACATAGACATTAGACACCACTTCTTGAGAGATCATTCCTTAAAGTGGGACATAGTGATTTCCCATGTAAGAACCGAGAACCAACTAGCCGACATATTCACCAAGCCCCTAGATGAGAAGTGATTTTGTGAGCTTAGGAGTGAGCTCAATATCTTAGATTCTCGAAATGTGGCTTGAAACATGCACATCTGAATGTTTACTTTACACCTTATTCAAAAGAAAGCACGTGTTTGAGAAATTCATCCCTATCTCGATTTTCTCCAAAATATTTGAAAAACTAGTGACTTTGTGAGTTATGGTCATAGTTTGAATGTTGATTGCTTACTGACCATATTCATAAAGTTTTGTTGTGGCAGTATGTCCAAAAGGATCATCTATAGTGGCTAAAACTCAAATATATATGTTTTCAACCTCCTAGGACCGGACTAGTCCGCCCTATGGCCGGACAAGTCCGGATCCGGACTGGTCCGGGTCTGGTCCGCATGACCAGACTAGTCTGGCCCCTGCACCGGACTAGTCCGGCCCCTGGGGACTTAAACTCTCAGGAGGCGGCCGACCCCTCCACTTCTCCTTTTGCCTCTCTCTCTCTCTCCCACGCGTGCGAAACCGCCCTCCTTAGGCGATTTTTGATTCCAACCACCAAAAATCGTTTCCAATCCACGCATTGGAAGCCGCAGAGGTGTGGGAGACTTTCCCCGATCACTCGCGACGCGATCTATCCCCGATTCCGTCGATTTCTCAAGAATTGGAGAGGTATCCCTCGCTTTTCAAAAACTTGCCTCATTCTTGATTCATTGAGTTTTTGATAGGTGCCTCTTCATTAAAGTTGCTTCTAGTATCCTTGTGATCATAGCCTAGGAATATTGCGATTCGATTCTAAGATTTCTCGAAAAACCGTTAGAGTTAGGGTTTAACCTGTGTAAACCGGACTAGTCCGGTGCCAGGCGGACTAGTTCGGTGTGCACAGGAAAAACCCTAACTTTGGCTGTTTCTCGTAATTTCTTTCGCATTATTCCACTTCCTTGACCCTCTATCTCTTGTTTTTCCTCCTGTTTCAGCAGCGATGGCAGCTCCTCGCCGATCCGCTTCTCCCCCCCACTGACCCCGAGTGGGAGGCCGAGCAGCTTCGCCTTGGCGAGGAACGGACAAGAGCCGAGGTTGAGGCTGCCGAGAAGTTTCTCGAGCAGCAAGAAAGGGCAAAGGCAGCCAAGAAGCAACAAGCCAGGGCCGCAGCTATGGCCTATGGCAAAGATGAAGCAATGGCTTGGGCCATTGAGGAGTCCCGCAAGGAACTCCGGAAGAAGAAGAGAGAGGAGCGCGAGGCTCATAACTCTCAGGTTGCTGTTGCACAAGTCTCCAAGAGGAAGAGACTTGTGACAATTGGAAGACAAGGGCAAGGAGCCAGCCCAAGAAGAAATTGCTGAACGCCGGATCGAGCGAGATCCGAAGAAGGGCAAGGCTCCGGCTCCAGTAGAGCCCAAGAAAAGGAAGCCCACTGTGAAGATACCGGCGAAGAGAGCCTCAGGCCCTGTGATCAAGGAGAAAGGGAAAGACAAACCGATTGGCCTCTTGGAAGTGCACACTCCTGAGAGAAATCCCAACAGGCAGCGTGAAATAGCTGCCAATGTCTTTCATGGGAAGGGAGCCGAGAAAGCAAGAAGGCTCCGGACGGACAAAGCCTACAAGTATGAAAGGAGCACCGCCGACCCTAGGTTTTGGTGCGACTTTCACTGTGACTATTATTGTCTCGTCTACCAGAACATGAAGAAGCCAGTGATAGAAGCTCAATGGATAGACTAGGAGTACATGGCCCAGAAGCAACATTCTGCTTTTGATGCGTTCATTGAAGCAGCTGAGCGCCATGTGCTCAAGAAGATCATGGGATTCAAATATGACTGGAATGTTGAAGTCATCCTGCAATTCTACTCCACCATCTACTTCACCACCTCAGGTGATAGACAGATCATATGGATGACGCATGGCGAGCAGCTTTCAGTCACATTTGAGGAGTTCGCCAAGATTCTAGGTCTTGAGGCTCACTTGGATCATGAGATCATCATCTCTAACCTCAAGGCTGTATACCGAGACGAGTTGGCCTACATGTATTCGAGTCATGTTCAATATGATGCCAGGCATGCTCGCAATATCAAGCCATTCTATAGCATTCTAAACAGGATCCTGAGGCAGACAATAGCACCAAAGGATGGTGATGCAGGGGTGATCCAAGGCAATCTGAGGCACCTGCTACTTCTTATTGATGGGGAGGAGAAGTTCAATCTCGTCGATTACATCTTCGACGACATTTTCAACATCTCGCATACCCCCAACCGTGCTTGCGGGTATGCCCCCTACATCATGTATCCCATTGAGAAGGTGTCGGGCGTAACCTTCGTCAAGGATGTGACTCATCGCCCGCTCCATCCCCAGATGCCTCCTGCAGTGCTGCCTCCTCCGCGCCGGACGAATGCGGAGCCTCCCTCTCACTCGGCGATACCAGCTGTAAGGATCGAATGCCCAAGAGGGGGGGGTGAATTGGGCTTCTTTTCAAAAATTAAAACAATAAAACTTAATTACTAAAAGTCCAATTCCCTATGCAAACAACCTATGCATTCAAGTGAATAGTAACTTTGCGATATAAGAAATGCATAAGTGTAAGGGGAGAGGAAGAAAGCGCAAACTTCCGAGGAGACACGAGGACACGGAGATTTATCCCGTGGTTCGACAAGATCGTCAAGATCTTCCTACATCCATGTTGTGGCACCCACCAAAGGGTATAGCCACTCCCAAGTCACCGAGACCAGGGATCTTCACTATACTTCTCCGTTTGCCAACCTCGGAAAGGTGGAGCTCAAGCCTTGTACAAGTTGGATCCTCCGGGCTTCCACAACCGTCTTGGCAAGCTCGGGAAGGCTCTCTCCAATACAATCACCAAGGGATACTCCCTTACAGCTCTCACTACACTAGAGATTCCAATCACCAAGAATGGAACCACACAAGCACTATCTCTAGCAAGTTCTAGCCTATCTCTTGGTGTGTAAGTGGTGTAGATGATCTAGAAGTGTTAGCTCAACGTCTTGAATGCTTGAGAATGTGTAGAGTAGCTCTGGTTGTCAAGACTTATCGAATAGACTGGTTGAAGGGGTATAAATAGTCAGCCTCCACGAAATAGCTGTTGGAAAAGTAGGCTGACATCATTGTTCTGCGAACACCGGATGATCCGATGCTCCCCCTTCAGTTATCATCGGTCAAATCCAAATTAGCTGATGTCACTGTGTCAGATATGACTGTTGTTAGACCGATGTTACCCTTGCCTTCTCATCGGATGATCCGGTGGCACTTCATCCAGAATTAGTTTAGAATTGATGCTTACTAGAGTGATCGACCGATGTGTTCATAGTTGTACATCGGATGGTCCAGTGTTACACTTGGTCCAGGGAGATTGCTTACTGTACTGATGGACCGATGTAACATGCCCTTCATCATTGGATGATCCGGTGAGTACTTAGTTCTGAGGTCTTCTTCTTCTGCTGAACCAACTCGATCGATGTGTTGTTTTCTGGAAACATCGGTTGATCCGGTGAGTTGATTTTGTTTGCTTTGAGTTGTTATAAGTGATTCTTTTGGAATTTGCTCAATTGACCTCTTAGGCATTGGTTGGAAATATTCTTCTGATGATTATCAAGCATTGAGTGATGTCAATTTTGGTTGAATAATTTTGACATGTGAGCTTTTACTTCTAATCTTCATAAACATTGATTGATATCATAGAATGATTGTTTAGGGGTCTCCAATTATATCCAATGAGCAGTAGATGATATTCATATAGATTTCATTTGAGTGTGATGAGTGATATGGGAGACCTTGCATCCACAAATTCAATAGTAAAATCTAATGGTTTTCATTAATCACCGAAACCATACCTCATGGGGGCCTAGATGCTTTCACCAGCTCCTCGCCCCGTGGCACCTCCTTCCCCGCCTCTGCCTCAATCGATGAGCGCTTTCTTCAAGTGCTTCAAGGCAATCTTCACTTCCTGCCGGAAGCAAGAGATCCAAAATCATAGGGCACACAAGCGCCAAGAGAAGTACCTCAAGGCGGTGTGTGACAAGCTGGAGATTCCCATGTCCTCTCCGGAGGCGAGCGACGGGGAGATCACTCCATTCCCCAACTTCACTGCCGACGAGCTCGCCCAACTCCAAGAGGACGGGAGCTCTTCCCGGGTAGCTCCATCGGCTCGTGCCTCCGACGACGACGACCACGAGGACCCGGAGGCCACGGAGAGCGACTCCGACGCTGAGGCAGATGATAGTGAGGATGGCGACGACTAGTGGATAGGGCTTGTTGTTTCCTTATTCTTTTCCTTTTTGGTGTCTTGATGCCAAAGGGGGAGAGTTAGATGGGAGTTAGATGGGGGGAGAGTTAGAAAGGAGGGTAATTAGATGTGGAGAGTGTAGCCATTATTTTGGATTCTTGGACATGTTTCACTTATTATTGTAATATTTATGTCATGTCGAATGTTTAAATTTGTGCAAGACTATGTTTTGAATGTTCAATATCAATATGATGCTTTGAATGTCTATCTTTTAATCATATTCATATTTATTATGTCTTGTCACAAATTGTTGAGCACAACACGTAGGCACCCCACCATAACATGTGTGTGTATGAAGGACTTCCTCAATCTCTCTTTTATGATGCATTCATTGAGGGGAGTCACTCATACACCCGCACGTTATGAAAACCAAATTTATACTCTTATATGTGAAGACTTAATGTGTTGTCATCAATCACCAAAAAGGGGGAGATTGTGCATCTAGGATCCCCGTGGGTTTTGGATGATTGATGACGACAATTAAGTGACTAATGATCTTAGTGATCTTAAGCACAGGTGTGGACTCAAGTGGAAGCACAATCCCTCAAAAAGGAAAAGGATGAAAACGGTGATGTCAACCCGAAAAGGAGAAACTAGGGTTTCTAACGTGTCGAGTTTAGACTAGCCAAATATGTGTGAGGATGTGTGTGTAAAGTGCATTGAGATAAAGTTGGGAGCTCAAAGCGGTTTAGAGATCAAACCTATTGAGAGAAGAGAGTTGGAAGCAGTCTGGCAGGAGTGGCCGGACTAGTCCGTGCAGGTGGCTGGACTAGTCCGCTCCTGGCCGGCCAAGTCCGTTTTAAGCCGGACCAGAAGGGTCTAACTGAGTTTGGACTAGTATGTAGTTGGATGGACTAGTCCGGGTAGCCGTGGAGTGGGTTTTGGGGACTAAGTCCCAAAACCACGGACTTGTCCGTTTTGGTCCGGACTAAGAGGTCCTGATTGAGATCGGACTAGTCCGCCCTGGGGGCCGGAATAGTCCGGGTTTGAGAGAAGTCGGTGCTTCAACGACTAAGTTTGGGTAGACCGGACAAGTCCGCCCTGGGGGTCGGACTAGTCCGTGGTCTTCATACTAGTCCGTTTTCACACGGACCAAAAGGTTCTGTGTGAGATTGGACTAGTCCGGTTGTGACCGGACTAGTCCGATTTGAAGTGACCGTTTGAATTTGAAGTTTAGCGGGTAGTGTGACGATTGCAGCGTAGTGCAACAGTTGTCAGGGACGTCAGTGGTCCCCTAGGCCGGACTAGTCCAGGTTGTAGGTCGGACTAGTCCGGGCTGTAGGCCGGACTAGTTTGCCCATCTACTGAAGTCAGCAGTATGGGCTGGGAACCTCTATAAATAGAGGACCCCTGGGTTCATTTGAACTAGATCTCTTTAGCAAGTTGAAACCCTAGCGCCGCCACAACAACCTTGAGCCTCCAAAAAGCCTCCTTCTTGCCTACATTCCCTCTAAAACTAATTCTTGTGTGGATTAGGGTTTGGTGAGGTGAAGAAGAGGAAGAACACTGCTCTTTGGATCTCGGTTTGATCTCTTGCACTTTGTGAATCTTTGTGATATGTGGCTTGAGTTAATCTTTGTGATTTGTAATTGTATTTGTGGTGGGAGCCTCAGATTGTGAGAAGCCCCAACGAATCTTGTATTCACCTTTTGTGATAGTGGAGAACCAAGTTAGGCCCGTGCGGTAAACTTGGTGAGGGAAGGGTTGTTGAACCCGGTCCTTCGTGGACTCCTCAACGGGGACGTAGATTCCTTCGTGGGATTGAACCTCGGGATAAAATCCTTGTGTCCCTTGTGTACTTCGCTTTCACTTATCGCTCATTGCTTCTAGGGTTAGCTTTACTGGTTTTGTTCATGACTCTTGTTTCATTGTGATCCTTAGCCTCACACTTTCTTCATATCTTGTTAAGGTTCACTAAGTCATTCTAACATACTTTGAATCGCAAGAGTTGGACAAAAACTTGTTAGAAACTCTTTTTAGGCCTTCCCTGCAGGTGGACCGGACTAGTCCGCCCCTGGACCGGACTAGTCCGCCCCTCTGAGTATTAATCTCGTTTTATTAAGTCACTTCAGGTCGATTAGCCTATTCACCCCCCCCTCTAGGCAACTTTCAACGGGGTACATTTCTCATCCCATTGTAGAGACACTTGCAAAGGACATAACCGTGCTGGCCTGGCACGTTGTGCCAAGCAAGGAGGAAGCCGAAGGTGGCTACAGAGGTGTCGATGTGGTGGACTTATTGGTAGTCTAGGGGGAAGCCTAGCAGCATGATCCATCCCCTATAACTGTAGTTGGCCGTACGCCGTTTGATGTCGTGGTCGTGTCGGGAGAAACCGATCGCTCGGTTTTCCACGACAATGGGTTCCTCTCTGAGGATGATGTCATGGTGATAACCAGACTCGAGCTGGAAGAGTCCAATCCCGAGCGGCGTGATGCAGGAGGAGCGGACTCTGAGTCCGTATTCTTGCTCTAGGACTTGCTCGATGCGGCCGCAGAACCAGTCGTACTCCTCGTGGTTGATGAGGCCATCTCTGTCTTCTGCAATGACGAAGCCCTCATGGGTGCGAAGAGCAGACGCAGTGAAGTGTAGGTTTAAGCGAGGGATTCTTGTCGCCCCTCCATCATGGATGAAGAGATGACCTTGCGGGATGAAGCGTTGGGGGTCAATCGGGAAGTTGGCCATAGCGAGGGTTGGCGAGTGGAAGAGGACGAGTTGCTGGTTGTTTGCTGAAATGGGTTGGTGTTGAGGTGGAAGTGTTTCAGGGGGGTGGGGGTTTAAATAGAGGACCGAGCGTTGGTTGGTGTACTTGGTAGGGGGGGGGGGGTTGTGGGTGTAAGGATCGAATGCCCAAGAGGGGGGGTGACTTGGGCTTCTTTTCAAAAAATCAAAGCAATAAAACTTAATTCCTAAAAGCCCAATTCCCTACGCAAACTACCTATGCATTCAAGTAAATAGCAACTTCGCGGTATATAAAATGCATAAGTGTAAGGGAGAGGAAGAGGATGCAAACTCCCGAGGAGGCACGAGGATTTATCTCGTGGTTCGACAAGATCGTCAAGATCTTCCTACATCCACGTTGTGGCACCCACCAAAGGGTATAGCCACATCCAAGTCACCGAGACTAGGGATCTTCACTATTCTTCTCCGTTTGCCAACCTCGGCAAGGTGGAGCTCAAGCCTTGTACACTTTGAATCCTCCGGGCTTCCACAATCCTCTTGGCAAGCTCCGGAAGTCTCTCTCAATAACACACACCAAGGGACACTCCCTTACAGCTCTCACTACACTAGAGATTCCACTCACCAAGAATGGAGGCACACAAGCTCTCTCTCTAGCTAGTTCTAGCCTATCTCTTGGTGTGTCGTGATCTAAATGGTGTAGAAGTGATGGCTCTATGTCTTGAATGCTTGTGAATGTGTAGAGTATGTCTCGTGATCAAGACTTGTCGATTTGACAGGTTGAAGGGGTATATATAGCCAGCCTCCACGAAATAGCCGTTGGAAAAAGTAGGCGGACATCACTTCTCTGCGAATACCGGATGATCCGATATCACCCCTTCTGTTATCATCGGTCCAATCCAAATTAGCTGATATCATTGTGTCAGATATGACCGTTGTTAGACCGATGTTGCACTTGTATTCTCATCGGATGATCTGGTGGTATTTCCTCCAGAATTGGTTCAAACTTGATGCTTACTGGAGTGATCGACCGATGTGTTCAAAGTTGGACATCGGATGATCCGGTGCTACACTTGGTCCAAGGATATTGCATACTGTACTGATGGACCGATGTAGCTTAGCCCTTAACATCGGATGATCCGGTGAGTGCTTTGTTCTGAGGTCTTCTTCTTCTTCTGAACCAACTTGACCGATGTGTTGTTTTTTGGAAACATCGGTTGATCCGGTGAGTTGATTTTGTTTGCTTCGAGTTGTTCTAAGTGATTCTTTTGAACTCTTCTCGATTGACCTCTTAGACATTTGTTGGAAATGTACTTCTGATGATTTTCAAGCATTGAGTGTTGTCAATTATGGTTGAATGACTTGGACATATGAGCTTTTACTTCTAGTCTTCATATCATTGATTGATCTCATAAAGTGATTGTATAGGGGTCTCCAATGATCAGTAGTTGATATTGATGTTCATATAAGTTTCATTTGATTGAGTGATATGGGAGACCTTGCATCCACAAATTCATTAGTAAAATCTAATGGTTGTCATTAATCACCAAAACTGTACCTCATGGGGGCCTAGATGCTTTCAGTGGGTGCACATGTGAGGCCAGGGGTGTACATGGGGAGTTTTCATGCAGTTCTAGTTTGGATTGTGCAAAGTAGGTGGGTTGTTCAGCTTCTGCTGCGTGCAGCACAACAGTCATTGCGGGGCCTTCGCGAGGGGACTGTTTGTTCTTGGGTTTCCAAACCAAGAAGCATCTGGTAGGGGAAGTGCAAGTGCCCGCCTGGTGGCCTAGCCGTAGGCAGCAGAAACAGTGAGTGGTCGTGCGACAGGATTTGGCGAAACGATTTGGGTTGAAGCATCGGAAGCAGCAGCCATGAGGAATCAATGTGCGGTGGTGTCGCCAGTTGGAGTTAACTCGGTTGTTGGTATGAATAGACATAGCATTGGGGTTTTAATGGGGAGGAGTCAAACTGGCATGCGCCGCAGTAGTGTCAGTAAACCCATCGAGTGTGTAGATATTCGCTCAAAGCGGTGGATTCTGTAGGTGGGCGGCATTGCAATAGTCCACAGTCGCAGTAAATGCTTTGTCCTTCTGAGGCTGGGTTGTCGTTTCGTTTGGCCGGATCCCGTGCGGATGGGAGATTGTGTGGGGGTCCGCTGTGGACTGTGGGTGGGCCCGTATGGGTGGGTTTGCAATTTGAATTTGTGGTGGACCCATGCCTAAAATGGATGCGGCGGCGTAGTTCGCCTGACTTCGGTTTTTGGCGGAAGTCGGGCTCCCGATGCTGAGTCGGTGGTTGTTGATGGAGAGATCACGACAGAGGTCGAGGAGGGCCACCTTCAAGGGGATGTCTGTGTGGTTGGATGGTTCCTTTGTTTTTTGGGGGATGGGGCAGTCGAACTGGCCGACTGTGATTATAGCTGTCCAAATGGGCCGGGCTAGATGGGCCGGCACGAAAGCCCGCAAAAAAAGCACGGCCCGAACCCGGCACGGCCCGAAAAAATCGGGCCCGGGCCGGCCCGAAGCCCGTTGCGGGCCGTGCCCGGGCCTCGACTTCCGGCCCATCGAGCTGTCGGGCACGGCCCGTTTAGGCCCGGCACGGCCAGCCCGTGGGCTGACCCGGCACGGCACGGCCCGTTTAGGCCCGAATTTTGATTTTTTCGCATTTTTTAAATATATTTTTAACTTAAACCGGCTGCGGGCCGGGCCGGCCCGGCACGGCCCGGCATGCCTAAATTGGACCCGGGCCGTGCCCGGGCCTCAACCTTCGGCCCGCGGGCCGGCCCGGCACAGCCCGATTTTTTTTCGGGCCGTGCCGGGCCAAGATTTCTAAGGCCCGAGCCCGGCCGGGCTCGGGCCGGGCCGGCCCGGCACGGCCCATTGGACACCTATAACTGTGATGAACTGCCGTGGGTGTGGTGGTTTGTCGTGATTGCGGTGTATGGGAGGCGGTGTGTGAGCAAAGGTAGGAGAAGGTTGGCGTATTGGTCTAGCGAATGAGACTCTTTTGTGCCGGCGAAGGCGTTTTCTTGGGTGGACTATTTGCCAGTCTGCTTCCTCTTCATGTCGCGAGGCACGAAGGTCTCTGATCCAGTTTGGTCCCCCGTTGTGCCAGTGGAAGAAGTAGACATCGAAATATGTTGTGGTCACTCTTTTGAGGGTGCTAACCATTCTACCAACATGGCTGGAGGCTACGTCAAACCAGAAGTGCCTATCCCAGGTCATGGAAACATGGAACCCACCCGGGGTACCGCCAAGGGCGGAGTTGAGAGCCCATCCAACCGCTTCTTCAGTTAGTCGAAAAGTGAAGCGGCGAAAGACTGCTAGCATGAATAAGGCTCCTCTCGTGGAGGAAGAGGAGTGGTGGACAGAGGAGGAGAGGAGATGTAGCACCTTTGTTTGGAAGTTTTTCCCACTTGCGAAACTCCAGTTGCTGACACGAGCTCCGGGCGGTAGCCTTCCATGGCGACGTGATGGGGCGGTCACCTTCCATGGCGACGTGATGGCTTGTAGCCACCTTAGGTCCAACAGATAGTGCATCCCGCCAGCAAGGCATGTGGTGTTCTAGTGGGGGCGGCAGGGAGGTTCAACGAGGGGCGGGGGTGTTCAGTGGGGGTGGTCATGTTTCCTTGCTACCAGTTTATTTGTAATTCATCATTAGTAAACTTATAATTTATTGACTTTGAATGACATTGTACTGTTATTAACATGAGATAGATACAATGTATAACTTGAGTATGTCATGAAAGACCAAAGACCGAACAAAATTTAGATATCCGAAACTTCAAATAGCTAATATTTTTACAATATTTCAAGTAATGATTTAAAAAACCAAATTAAAAAAAAAAACAAAATACCCAAAACCAAATGTCAAACGCCCATGCCTAGATGGGAGGCTAGTGGCGCTCGAGGCGGTAAGATACACGGCAACATCAGGGAGGGGTCGCACAGTCACACAATCGCGCGACGGGTCAAAGGTAACCCTCCCCATTTCCAATGTGCCGTCCGCACATCCTAACGAAATTCCTCGTCGTGTCATTGCAAAGATATTAATGAAGAATCCACTCAGCTAACAAGTAAATAATAATCTGCCACGAGGGTGTATACGCTCGGACAATTCATGGATGAAGGAAATATGATGTAAACTGGAGAGAACGGTCATGAACACGTGCTCTTGTTAACCATCTCAGCTCAATTTAGCGTTAGCTAAGCCTGTATCTTTCATAACAAAAACATAATGAGCAACGTCCTCCGATGAACTTTCATGGCGCAAGGTACAAAATCTTGTCTCATCCTGATGTCTTCGACCGTTTCTTTTGTGATCTCAACTTTGGCTTCTCGGCACCTGCCTTGTGCTTCCGCTTCGGTAATAGCTTATCAGAGTCCCGATCCAAGAGATGTTCGTAGTCTTCCAGACTTGCAAATGGTGATGCACCATGTTTCCGCTTACGCTTTTTCTCTGCATCAGAGCCACCACGACCCCCATTGGAAACATCAATCATCCCTTCATCACTTAAGTTGCCATTTGAGTCACCCACACTCTTGAGAAAGGCAACATCGTCATCGTTTTCAATTACTCCATCCTCAGATGAGCTATCATCTGAAATGCTACCTAACTCGATATCACTGTCATCTCTAAGCAAATCCTGATCGTCAAAGGCATCAGAGTCCAGGTCTTCATAGTCGTAGTCTCCATCTTCTGTTTGTCCCTCTCCCAGATCTTCCATATCATCATCACTCCCATCACTAACATCATCAGCTAGGAGCTCCCCGGTATCTTCATCAAGAACAGAGGATGACTTCTTTGCCTTTGCTTTTATAGGGCCAGTCTTGTTCAGATAGAAACGATGGAAAACAACATCTTCAGGAGGCACTTCATTTTCAGCCAGTTCGAGGAGCTCCTCTCCAATGAGATGAGGATTCTGGTCAATCTGCACACAGACAACTGGATCAGCTCCACCAATGAAAATATGACGATTGCGGTGAAAACAAAACAGAAAGCGACAAACACCCAGAAGCAAATAAGGATAGCCTCCGCAACACTGTTGGCAATATAAGTTGCATATAGTGTTTGCATATAGTGTTTGCATATAGTGTTTGGATGTGTTGCCAGGCACCATGAGAAACCAATTTCATGCTAATGTGGCATAATTATGCCAAATAGAAATATAGCAGGCCAAAAAGGTATAGTATTGAAAGTTGAAACTCAGAGATCAGATTTAACTACAAATAAAAGGAAGAATACCAACTGAACAACAAATGCCTAAGCAATGATTAGAGAAGCAAATAATAACACATTGTCCTGATGTGCAGATAAATGACTGCAATTAAATAGCAGAAAAAGTCACAGATATGCCTGAAAGTTTCAAAAAAGGAGAAACAGCACAGGGCAAATATTTCAGAGTCAACCAAAAAATGTAAGTAACAAAGTCAAACCTTTCTAGCTGGTGCAATTTGTGATCCCCCATGCCACTTTCCTTCAGCAATGCGGTTGCCTTTTGGTTTCTTTTCCATGAACTTGTCAAGGAAAGCAGGAAGTGATAGGTCTGTCAACGGGTCACCACTGTAAACAATATTGTTGCCAGATAGCAACGTCCTGGCCATAGTAGATACTGATGGATGCACATGTGAGGCCAACAATGTTAACTCCCACCAGCTGACACGGTCCGCATTGCTGACAAGAGAAAAGGAACATATTATTAGCAACATTGTTTGCATTTGTAACCAAAATGAAGGGAAAAGAGCAGAAAATGGTGTGAAAACTACGAAAATCTACAATATTATAAATCATTAGGGACATGGCCAAGGTGAGGCCATATGGAGACAAATTTTTTTATTAATGATATACATCTCTTATATATTTTGTTTGAAACTGGATTGCAGACTTGCAGCAGGATGCCAAGATCAATTTGATTATATTAAGAAGGAAAAAGTTTACATACCTCCCCAACTATAGCCTAGAGATTATTTTACACCCCCCCCCCCCAAACTACAAAACCGGATATTTAACCCCTAGTGTATGTAAAACAATGTAACTAGCCCCCTAAGGTGGTTTTTCATAGTTGTTTTAACACCTAAGCTGCTGACATGACATTGCTTTGCATGTGGTTTCCTGTGGGACCCGCATGCCATTCACATAAGTTGTCTTATTTTTCTTTCCACTATCCACACTTTCTCATTACAAGACTGAATTTGTTTGCCTTTTTTTCCTTCTTGCATGGCTCTCGTTTAGACTACCAGATGGATCGGTTGTATTTTTTTTCTTTAACGATCTATTAAACATGCAAGATATCGATGAAACATGGCACGCGGCTTGTTTCTTGGGGGAGAGACGGCGCCAAAGCATTGTTCATTAGTCGTACGACTAATCGCGATTAGTCGTCCTTATCTCTCACGGAAGCTCGATCAGGGTGTTTGACCCGACTAGACTGATCAAAAAACTAGTTGTCCGACTAGTCGTCTGATTACAGCGACTAGTCGGGCAACTAGAGAAAGCAGTCGATCAGACGCTCTGGTTGGAGGCAGGGAAGACATCAGTGTCGGCAGCGGCGTGGCCTAGGGCAGGGAGTGGCGGCGGCGGCCTGGGCAGGGAGCCTCGGCGGCAGCGCGGGCTGTGGTAAGGAGCATAGGCGAGTTAGGGTTGGAATTTGAAGAGTTATTGGCTTGTTGGGCCGTAAGTACCCTCGCCCGCCCCACCCGTCCTCTCCTGCGCCCGCGCTTGCGATCATCGCACCCGCACCCGTCTCGCAGCCAGGCCGCACCGCCTCCCTGCCCCAGATTGTGCCGCCCTCCGCCGCCTCTCCGTTGCTGTTGCGTCTCCCCTCTCGCCTGCTGCTGCTGCCAAGGTTGTAAAACGTCGCCTGGACACCTAGGCGCCCGCTGGCCGCCTGGACGACTAGGCGCCTAGGCGGGCGCCTAGGCGAAGGCCAGGCGATCAGGACACGGGGCGGGGCAGAGCAGGGGAGAGGAGGCCGGAGGCGGCTGCTCAGAGGAGCGGAGGCATCGGAGGCTGCCTCGATGGAGGAGGGCGGCGGATGGAGGTAGGGCGGTGGAGGATTGAGGCAGGGATCAAAGAAGCGACAGCGGATGGGCGTCATGGGGCGTAGAAGGCCTATTTTTTAAGGCCCAAAAAGTCAATAACTCATAACCCTAACTCTTTCTTTCTCCAGTTCCATACCCGATCGATCCAGATGGACGCCGGACTAGCCGCCGCCCCTGCTTCGTCTTGTGCGCCGTCGCCTCTGCCTGCTTCGCCGCCGCCTCTGCCTGCCTCGCCGCCGCCCTCTGCGCGCCTCCCTCTCGTCCCTCTGCGCCTTTCACTCACTCTCCTCCCGCCTCTGCTCCGGACTCCCTCGACGCGGCTGTGCGCCTCCGCTTCGCACAACACAACCACACAACACAGCCAGCAGGCGAAGCCGGAAGACGCCTGGACACCGCGTCCGGACGCCAGGAGACGCCAAGCAGTCCCAGTCGGGCGCCTGGACAGTTCCAGGCGAGGCGAGGAGTCATGGCGTCTGGCTTGGAGCGACTGGACGCCTAGCCTAGGCGACACCTGGACAACACTGGCTATTGCGCCTCCTCCTCTCCCCTGCTGCTCCTCCCTCGCCTGCAGGGTTCATGGTTAATGGTTGTCTCCAACAGTTGATAGCTCATGGCTGTCTCAAACAGTTGATGGCTCATGGCTGTCAACTGACATGCTTTCCTTATATATTTTGCTGCTCTTATATATTTTGCTGCTCTGTATGTGTAATTGTTAGTCCTGGTACCATAAACTATATATACATATATATATATGGACATATATATAGTGTCGACTAGAAATGTCGTCCAAAATATCCAGGACTACTAGGGACGACTAGAGGGTCGACTAGGGGTTGAGTAATCACCCTAGTTGACGAATAATCGCCCTAGTCAGCCTTAAGCGACTAGAGTCGACTAGACGACTAACGAACCTTGCCCAGAGATGGCGTGGATGATGGTCTGTTGGTATCTAAAATGGAGAGAGAGAGGTCATCATAAGTGAAATTATTGCACATTTCGGGGTCAGGTTGGGGACAGGCCAAGACCAGCGAGAATGACGTGGATTTTTATGAACAACGTAATGAGCTATTGTGAATGACATGCGGGTCTCACAGAAAACTGCATGCAAAGCATGCCATGTCAGCAGCTTAGGTGGCAAAACCACTATAGAAAACCACCTTAGGGGGCTAATTACATGGTTTTGGGGTTAAATACACAGTTTTGTAGTTTGGGGGTAAAGTAATATCTAGGCTATAGTATTGGGGGGGGGGGGGGGGGGGGGGTTTGTTATGTAGACTTTTTCCTATTAAGAATCTGAAATAAATGGTGAAAAAAAAAACACTACCATAACATTTACTTATGATTTATGAATGACAATTTTTTCACAACAAATTCATAAATATGGACTTCAAGAGTGAACTTAACAAAGTCTAAAAATCAGGAGCATTTTGAAGGTGCAAAAAATTCCATTATTTACTAGTACAACTTACTTTTGGGACTGTGGTAATTGGTAAGTTTACCACAATTGTGCATCATTGTTTTCAAGTTGGACGACTAATCGTGATTAGCCGTCCATATCGCTTCTGGCAGCTCGACCGGACCCGACGACCCGATTTGGTCGTTCACAAAGCTGGTCGTCCGATCAATCGATCGATCGGGATTCGGGACAACTAATCGTCCAATCAGGCACGATTTCGATCATGGCGACAGGTGTTGGAGGGGGGGAGGGGGGGGTCTAAAGAGGGCATGCTAGTCTGCCGCCAGGGTGGATAGGAGAGGGGTCAGAAAGCTGTCGCCGCCACCGCAAAGGTGGATAGGAGAGGGGTGAGGATGAGAGAAATTAGGATTAGGGAAAGAAGGAATATGTTTTTATCTACCCATATGAAAAGAGGACCGTTGGATCTCAACCGATGGTCTAGATCGGTTGGATCGTAGCCCAGCCCCACAAAGCCTCCCAACGCCTCCTCCCGCCCGACACCTCCGTCTGCTACCGCCGCTGCATCTGTCGCCAGCTGCCGCTGCATCCACCACCGACCGTTGCTGCACCCGCAGCACAGCTCCTTCACACGACGTCTTCTTCCGACTCGGTGCCACTGCTGCTGAATCCCGTGCCACCATCCTCTGTTATCAGCTTCACCGTGAGCTCCTCCCTCCTCTGCCTCCGCTTCTCTTCCTCTGTTTTGTTTGTTGTTTCCAAGCATATACCTAGATCCTAATGTCTGCAACTCATATACGTTCACAAACCTAAGTTTGTTGATTCACTTGTTGCATGCCTTTTTGTTACTGAGTTTGGATCTTGCTCAACAGGTTCATGACCAGAATACACTATCCTTCATATACTAGTTTCTTTCTTATACATGGTATCGACTAGGTAATGACAAAAATGGTGGACGACTAGAGCTCCGACTAGGGGTCGACTAACCGTCCTAGTCGGGACGAGGGTCCTCTGACATTACTGCACGGCGTGACGTGGTCGCTGACACGCGGGACCGGCCCCACATGTCAGTGACCACACTCTACATCAGAGGATCCTCATCCCCTAGTCGACGACTAATCGTCCTAGTTGACCTAGTCAGTGGTCAGGTGACTAGGGTCGACTAGGGTACTTGAAAACATTGTTGTGCATCCCATCTACTTCTGTCCACTAACTCTAAGCGCAGTATTTTTCCTCGACGGGTCAGGTCTAACAGAAAGTAATGCATGCTCATTTCTTTTTTGTGGGGGTATCACATCAGCAAAAATATTAATCTATAAACATTTGAAGGATCTGTGCACAAGAAAAATGTGATTTATAACTATACCAATAAGAAGGCTCCCGGTGTCTTGGATCATATAATATCGACACCTCACTTGATGTGTTATTTTTATCATTCTCATCACCTTCCACCGGTTTTAGCTGCTTTGTAGTATCAGAACCGTAAGCAGCATCAGAGTTCTGTTTGTCCTGAGTAGCTAATTTGTCAATATCTAGAATTGCTGAAGCAATTGAAGGGTCCTCAGCGTCTGCAATGTCTTCAAAATGCTCAACACTGTCATCAACAGATTCATTTTGGAGCACAATTGCCCTGAAGAATTAGAAGAAAATTATATTATATCATCAATAAATTAGGAACACACTTATCAATAAATCAGGAATGCATTTTTATATTGTCATTTTAGGAGTTGTAAAAAATTCATTTTTATTTGTGGACTCAAGATAAGAAATATCAACAAGTCAACAAGCTCCTGCCATATATGTGTTTAGTGTTGGACTGTGTTTGGGCCTAACCTGTACGGCCCATCTATGTATCTATAAATATGTACCTAGACCCTATGATTAATTGAGCAATTCATTCTATCATGGTATCATTAGCCAAACCCTAATCCCCACCCTAACCCTAACCCTAGCCGCCGCCCCCCCCCATGGCCGGCGCCCTCCCCTGCGCCGCCGCCGCCTGCCGCCGGCGGGGCCGCCCCCTCCCTGGCCGCCGGCGTCCCTCCCGCCGCCGCAGCCGCCGGCGGCCGCCTCCTGGCCTCCCCCCTCCCCACCACGGCCAGCGCCCTCCCCTGCGCCGCCGCCGCCGCCGCCAACGCCGCCGCCGGCGGGCACCCCCCCCTCCCTGGCCGCTGCCCCGCCTCAGCCGCCGGCGTCCCCCCCGCCGCCGCAGCCGCCGGCGGCCACCTCCTGGCCGCCCCCCTCCACTGCGCGGCCGCCCCCCACCACGCTGCCGCCACCGCCGCCGCCGGCGGTCCCTTCCTGGCCGGCGCCCCCCACGCCGCCGCTGCCGCCGCCGCCGCCGCCGCCGGCGCCCGCGCCCCCGCTGCCGGGGCCGCACCTCCCCTGACCGCCGACGCGGCCCTGACCCAGCCGCTGCCAGCCGCCTCCCCTCCCTGGGCCGGCGCGCCCCTCGCCGGCGCCGTCCCCTCCCTGGCCGGCTCCCTCCCCTGCGCCGGTGTGCCTGCCACCGGTCCTGCAGCGGGCGCGCCCCTCATCGCCATGACCCGGCCTGAGTACGGCGATGCGACTGGTCCCTCCGCCGGCGGACCACTTGCCGGCCCCACTGCCGTCGCCTTCATGACAGGCTCCGGACCTGCTACTGCTCCGGCCGCGGACACCTCCAGTGTCTTCGCGGCTCTGGCTGCCTCTCGCGATCGCGAGCGGGCACTCGCTCTTGCCTTAGAGCAGGAGCGCGCCTCGGCGGCTGCTCTCTCGCACCAGATCCAGGAGAGCGCTCACCGACCGCCGGGCACGACGTACGAGCCCACCTTGGACACCGGTGTGCACTCCGCATACTCGGCGTCGCTCACCGCCACCCTACACGCCCAGGCGGCTGGAGTTCAGAACATTCGGTCCCTAGTGCCGACTGTTCTGAGTTGTACCTCTACCACCTACGCCCGCTGGCGTAACGAGTTCCTCCTCACGTTACGGCGGTACCAGCTTGCGGACCACGTCCAGCAGGACGACGCCCCGTGGGATGACTCTTGGATCAGCATGGACAGTCTGGTCCTTGCTTGGATCCTTGGCACTCTCGCCGATGATCTGTACAAGCTTGTCGGACAGCGCGGTGGGGGGACCGCGCGCCAGGCTTGGCAGATCCTGGAGCACCACTTCTTGGGGAACCGTGCGACTCAGGTTCTTCACATTAACGCACGGTTCCAGACTACAGTGCAGGGTGACCGCTCCATCTCGGCCTACTGTGGAGAGATGAAGGACATGGCTGACTCCCTGCGCGACCTTGGCGAGCCGGTCGCTGACAGCACTCTAGTTCTTCGGGTCCTTCACGGCCTGAACGAGCGCTTCAGCCATCTTCGCTTCTGGCTTCTCCGTATGGAGCCTCCACCGACCTTCGAGAAGGTCTGGTCTGATCTTGAGCTTGAGGAGATCACGGCGGGTGGGCCTGCTACCTCTGGGTCTGCCACAGCCTTCTATGGCTCCGGGCAGCCCTCACGCCCACCGTCTTCTGGGGGACCACTACCGCGACCGCCTACTCCACCTACCGCCCCGGGTGCCTCTGCTGGCTCTGGGGGTGATACTCGTCGACGTCGCGGCAGAAGGCGCACAGGACGAGGTGCTGGCGGCACTCCTACGTCCACTGCTCCTACTGGTGGTGGTACTGGTGGCACTGGCCAGGGAGGTGCGCCCTGGCCCACACCGTATAACCCGTGGACTGGCCAGATCTCTGTGGACTGGGCCGTCTCCGGGTCTTCTTGGGGCGCCACCGACTTCCTCCACTCCGCGCCAGCCACGTCCTCCGGCTGCGTACGTAGCCCATCCGGGCTATGGTGGACCTGGTCGCCCTGCGGCTGGATCGCCAACTCCAGCTTACGGCGGTGTTTCCTACCCCGCTGGATACTCGGAGCCACCAGCACCTCTCCAGGAACCGCACATGGGGTGGGACCGTCAGGACTTGGCGTCTTCCTTCAGCACCATGCACCTCACACCGCCGTCTACTGATTGGGTGGCTGATTCTGGCGCCTCCTACCACACTACCCCAGATGCTGGTATTCTCTCTTCTACTCACACACCTCATCCGTCGTTTCCTTCATCGATCGTTGTTGGAAATGGATCCGTTCTTCCAGTCACCTCAGTAGGTGACTCGGTTTCTCCGGGTTCATTCCATCTTAATAATGTCCTTGTTGCTCCAGACATTATTCAAAATTTGCTTTCCATTCGTCGTTTCACCACTGACAATAATATTTCTGTTGAGTTTGATCCTTTTGGTTTGTCTGTGAAGGATCTTTCCACCCGGCGTCTTCTTCTTCGATGTGATAGTCCGGGGCCCCTGTACACTCTTCGACTTCCTTCTTCCGCTGCGTCTTCGTCCTTTGCTCTGGCTACGACAGCTTCGTCCGCTACTTGGCACCGTCGGCTTGGTCACCCTGGCGCTGATGCTATGTCGAAGTTGTCTAGTAGTTCTGTTATCTCGTGTACTAGGGGCACACATGAGTCATTGTGTCACGCTTGTCAGCTTGGTCGCCATGTTCGGCTTCCTTTTCCCACTTCTGTGTCTCATGTGCAACATATTTTTGATCTTATCCATTGTGATTTGTGGACATCTCCTGTTATCAGTGTCTCGGGTTTCAAATATTATTTGGTGGTACTTGATGATTTCTCACATTTCTCTTGGACTTTTCCCTTACGTATGAAATTTGAGACATTTGATACTCTCTCTCACTTCTTCACTTGGGTTTCCACACAGTTCGGGCGTACTGTTCGTGCTCTCCAGTGTGACAACGGACGAGAGTTTGACAACTCGCGACTCCGTGACTTTCTCCTTACACATGGCACACAGCTACGCATGTCTTGCCCATACACATCCCCTCAGAATGGCAAGGCTGAGCGCATGCTTCGCACCACTAATGATGTCATGCGTTCCTTGATGTTTCAGGCATCTATCCCCGCTCGTTACTGGGTAGAGGCACTTCACACTGCCACCTTCCTCCTTAATCGCCTTCCTACCAAGGCGATTCGAGCACCGACTCATTTCTTTGCCCTGTATGGCACTACCCCTCTCTACGACCACCTCCGTGTCTTCGGGTGCGCCTGCTACCCTAATCTTTCCGCCACTGCTCCACATAAGCTTGCGCCCCGCTCTACTAGGTGTGTCTTTCTTAGGTACTCCCTTGAGCATAAGGGATACCGGTGCCTCGACCTCTCTACCCACCGCATTTTGATCTCTCGGCACGTCGTCTTCGACGAGTCATCCTTCCCCTTTTCTTCCTCCACCTCTGATTCAGCTGCAGAGCTGGATTCTCTTTTTTCTACTGACACCGAGGCTGCTCCACCACAGCTGCCTTGGCCTTTTTTTGCAGGTACATCACCCACCAGTTCCCAGGTGGCTCCCACGACGTCGCCAGCTGCACCTCATGCAGCACCGACACCTGTGGTGACTCCGGCTGTGCCTCCTACAGCCACGACTCGGCGGTTTACTGACCCTGCTCTCGTCTACCAGCGACGAGTGCGGGTTGGTGCCCAGGCTCCGTCGACCCTGGGGACGAGTGCCGCACCTTGCGTGGCACCGACGTCTCCTGCTGCGCCACGCGCGGCCCCGGCGTCTCCGACCTCGTCTCCTGCACCACACGAGGCCCCGGCGCCTCCTTCAGCTGCGCCACGCGCGGCCTCGGCGTCTCCGGCCTCGACTCCTGCGGCACACGAGGTCCCGACGTCCCCTACGGCTGCGCCACGCGCGGCCCCGGCGTCTCCGGCCTCGACTCCCGCGCCACGCGCGGCCTCGGCGTCTCCGGCCTCGACTCCTGCGCCGTGCGGGGACCCGACGACTACTCCGGCTCCCACGTCCCCCGCTGCGCCACGCGCGGCCCCTGTTCCACGTTTCGCCGATCCTGCTCTTGTCTACCAGCGACGAGAGCGGGTTGGTGCCTCTACGCCTGCGCGTCCAGAGCCCTCGGTGTACCACCCACCGTTGCTTCACCGAGACCCAGGACACGTTCACCCGATGGTGACTAGACGTGCCGCTGGGGTTCTTCGGCCTCTTGAGAGGTTCTCCGGAGTGGTACTCTCTTCGACGACACCGACACCATCCACTTCTTCTTCGGTATCACCTATACCGACCTCCGTCCGTAGCGCCCTCGCTGACCCTCACTGGCGCCGCGCTATGGAGGAGGAGTATGCGGCCCTACTTGCCAACCGGACATGGGACCTTGTTCCACGTCCTTCTCGTGGCAACGTTGTCACAGGCAAGTGGGTTTTCACGCATAAGAGGAAGGCGGATGGCTCCCTGGAGAGATATAAGGCTCGTTGGGTACTTCGGGGCTTCACTCAGCGCCCTGGAGTGGACTACGACGAGACCTTCAGTCCGGTGGTTAAGCCAGCGACAGTACGGACTGTTCTGTCGTTGGCTCTCTCGCGTTCTTGGCCTGTCCACCAGCTGGACGTCAAGAACGCCTTCCTTCACGGGACGCTGACTGAGACGGTGTACTGCAGTCAGCCGACAGGGTTCGTTGATTCAGCCCGTCCAGACTTGGTCTGCCGGCTGAACAAGTCTCTATACGGGCTGAAGCAGGCGCCTCGGGCTTGGTACAGCCGGTTCGCCTCCTTCCTGGCCTCGCTTGGCTTCGTCGAGGCCAAGTCGGACACCTCGCTCTTCGTTTACAGGCATGAGGGTGACACTGTCTACCTCCTCCTGTACGTGGACGATATTGTCCTCACGGCGTCCAGCTCGGCTCTTCTTCAGCGCACGATCTCCGCACTGCAGCGGGAGTTCGCGATGAAGGACCTCGGCCAGCTCCATCACTTCCTGGGCGTTGCGGTCGAGCACCGTCCGGATGCTCTGTTCCTCCACCAGCGCCAGTACTGTCTGGATATCCTCGAGCGAGCGGGCATGGCTGATTGCAAGCCGTGCTCCACTCCCGTGGACACTCAGGCGAAGCTGGCTTCAGCTGACAGCGCCTCGGTCGCCGACCCCACCTCTTACAGGAGTCTTGCAGGTGCCCTGCAGTACCTCACCTTCACCAGGCCGGACATCTCATACGCGGTTCAGCAGGTGTGTCTCCACATGCATGATCCGCGGGAGACGCACCTCACGGCGATGAAGCGGATTCTTCGGTACCTGCGCGGCTCCCTCGACTACGGGCTTCTCCTTCGACGTGACTCGGCTTCGGAGTTGGTGGTCTACACCGACGCTGACTGGGCGGGGTGCCCTGATACCCGTCGTTCCACCTCTGGCTACGCCGTCTTCCTGGGGGGGGGGAATCTTGTCTCCTGGTCCTCGAAGCGGCAGCCTGTGGTTTCTCGCTCCAGCGCTGAGGCGGAGTACCGCGCCGTGGCTAACGGCGTAGCAGAGGCGTCCTGGCTCCAGCAGCTACTTCAGGAGCTCCACTCCCCTGTCGCCCGGAGCACGCTGGTCTACTGTGATAATGTCAGTGCCGTCTACCTCTCCACCAACCCCGTCCAGCACCAGCGCACGAAACATGTGGAGATTGATCTTCATTTTGTTCGTGAGCGGGTTGCACGCGGTGAGGTTCGAGTTCTCCACGTGCCGACGACATCACAGTTTGCCGACATCTTCACGAAGGGACTCCCGTCGACTTTGTTTTCTGAGTTTCGGTCCAGTCTCAACATCTGTTGTGGGTAGATGTTGGGACTGCGGGGGGGTGTTGGACTGTGTTTGGGCCTAACCTGTACGGCCCATCTATGTATCTATAAATATGTACCTAGACCCTATGATTAATTGAGCAATTCATTCTATCATTTAGTCTTATACATTTTTTCAAGACTTAAATCATTAGTTCATCGGTCATTATGGGTGATTGGAGAGCTCAACTAAATTTAAGCACATTTTCAGTGGAGACATGGACACATAATACTCCCTCCTTCCTACAATAGTTGTTGTTAGGACAACAAACTTAGTTCGAACTAAGTTTGTTGTCCTAACAACAAATATTGTGGGAAAGAGGGAGTATCATCTTCTAGAATTAAAACATTAAATAAAAAATAGGACGGAAGGAGTAATACTAACATTGTTGTAATAAGAAATAATGGAAAACAGATAAAAATATGTAATTGGGAAGTATCCAGGCATTTAAAGCAGCGATTAGAATGGTACAAACCCGCCATGGAGGCATGGATACATGATAATGTATTTCAATTTTTGTGAGACCCGAGTTGACCATAACGTAGTTCAAACATTCAAATCCATTTGTCCTGAGTTGGAACAATGTTATGTTTACATGACCTTTCGATAGCTAGTGGTACATAATACTAATGATATGGGTGGTATGTGAGTATTTGCTGGACAATCTGATAGTGAGACACTCAAGTAGCTATCAGGATCTTTGACTCCAGAGTATTGTGGGATATATGGATTGTGGACACTCTATGCAGCTGTCCTTTTACTTCTTAGTTGATGCTTGCTACGATGCTACTTAATTAATTATGGGACTAAAAATAATTATGAATGCAAAATTTGGTATCTAGGACACATACCATAATGGTGACTTTGCCTTAAGGACCTCCGATAGAATGAAAAGGCATCCACAGGCATATTGAGGTGGTCGTTGAAGAGCAACCTGTCCAGAAACATTACACAAATTGTAGTGGTCAATGTTTTAGTTCTAAAAACATACTCCCTCCATTCTTAAATTGATGTCGTGGACACAACAAATCAAGTTCAAAATTGAACTAAAATTGCTGTCCTAACCACAATAATTAAAAAATGGAGGGAGTATATACTAGTGACATAACTACAAATATTCAAATTATTATTATCCCACTGTCCCAGGAGACCTAGAAAAACTGATGCACGTTGCTTAACACAGAAAAATTGCTGTTAGGGATGGATGTGGTACAAACAACAAAAAATTACAAATTCTGCATTTTCCTCTACCCCACCCACCGCTTATAGATTATTAGAGGACAAAATAAAGGAGTGTACAAATTGCAGAAATATAGAGAGGTTGAATGAAACACCACAGCTGATCCTATGTGTCTAAATCTATAAAACTAATAATAAACGAAAAGCATAATATTGACCTTATTCAAATAGGAGTCTCGGTTTGATAAAATTTCCAGCTAAACTAAAATTAGAAGAAAATGTTATGCAACTAATGCTGAGATTTGCCAGCATGCTACCACAAAATATTAATACCGTGCATTTTTTTGTATGCCATAATAAAATATAAAACCATATGGTACATATGCAATTTTCCAGGTTCTGTAACACGGTATGATAGCTTCTCACAAGTTTGAATCATAAAGAATATTTGATTTTTACTAATAATGGCTCATCATTATAAAGGAAAATAGCATTTCTGCACTGGTATATCAGTAACTACAATTAGATAACATATATATATATAAACAAACCTGCAGTAGCCGCTTCGAAAATGCAGCTACTCTTTTCAATATTACATCATTTTTCATTGCTTTCACCAAAAGACCAAGAAATAACTCAGGCTGGAATATGTGAGACATAATACAATCAGATCAAAGTAATGAAAGGGTTAAACTTCAAAAACTTAAAATACTTTGTCATGAGCCACAAAAGTCTACAACTTGGGAGACCACTTGCAGAAAAGAGTAACATTTATGTTGATGTTTGGTAGCGAAAACCCACAACTTTGTCACTTGTATGCTACAAGGTTATATTGTAATGGAGACAGGGACAATGTAAGGATGGTTAGGATGCAGAAATCAAAGTTGCTATCTACAAGTTATATGGTATGGGGAAGGGATTATTGGAATAACCAAATAATAATATTTCACCAAGTTCATACGAGCAAAATCATGATCACTTCAGCAAGGGTGTGGCCAGTAATATCCGAGGCCTCGTACGAAATATTAAGATGGATCTTATTGTTATAAAAAAATAAAGCTATAAATCTATAATAATATATATTGTAACAATGTTTTACAACAACAACAACAACAACAACCAAGTCTTTGTCCCAAACAAGTTGGGATCAGCTAGAAATGAAACCCAACAATTTTTGAAGAAAAGTAACAGAAAATAAGATGAGATTCTAAATTTTATTTATTCTAGAAATAGATTAATAAGAAAGAAGATAAGAGTAACAAAATACAAATAAACTAAGATTTTGGCACATGAATTGCTAATTTCCATGTAGTCCTATCATGAGCCAAATTTCTAAGTGTGTCCCACTCCTTTAAATCTCGTTTCACCGGCTCCTACCATGTCAACCTTGGTCTACCTCTACCCTCCTAAAATTTTCTCTACTCCTTATAATCCAACTGTTAACCGGTGCTTCTGGAGGTCTCCGCTGGATATGCCCAAACTACCGTAGGCGATGTTGGACTAGCTTCTCAATCGGTATCACCCCTACCCTATCACGTATCACCTCGTTCCTAATTTTATCTCTTCTTGTGTGACCGTACATCCACCGTAGCATGCGCATCTCAACAACACTCATTTGTTGGACATAATGCCTTTTTAGTTGGCCAACATTCTGCTCCATACAGCATCGCAGGTCTGATCACCGTTCTATAGAATTTTCTTTTCAATTTTTGTGAAACTTTCTTATCACATAAGATTTCGGATGCTTGCCGCCACTTCATCCACCCGATCTTGATCATGTGGCAAACATCTTCGTCAATATCACCATTGCTTTGTAATATTGATCCTAAATATCGAAATGTGTCCCTCCTAGGTACTACTTGTCCTTGTAAACTAGCAATTCTATCCTCGCACCCGACATCACTAAAGTAGCATCTCATATACTCGGTCTTAGTTCTATTAAGTCTAAACCCTTTAGACTCTAAGGTCTGCATCCATAGCTCCAATTTCTATCAACGTCATCCCTAGTTTCATCTATCAACACTACATCATCAGCGAAGAGCATACACCAAGGGATATCCCCTTGTATATCCTTCGACACCTCATCTGTACTAAAGAAAAGATGTATGGACTTAAGGCTGATCCTTGGTGTAGCGAAAGTATCGGTCTCACTATCTCTTACACGCACACTTTTCACCACATTATCGTACATATCCTTGATAAGGTTAATGTACTTTGTTGGGACTTTGTGTTTCTCTAGCGCCCACCACATGACCGGCCTTGGTACCTTATCGTATGCCTTCTTCAAGTCAATGAACACCATATGTAGATCATTCTTTTGCTCCCTATACCTCTCCGTAAGCTGACGGGGTAAGAAAATCGCCTTCATAGTGGACCTCCCAGGCATAAAACCAAATTGTTTTTTAGCGACATTGGTCACTTTCCTCAAGCAGTGTTCAACCACTCTCTCCCAAAGCTTCATAGTATGACTCATAAGCTTAATTCCTATGTAATTAGTACAACTTTGAACATCTCCTTTATTTTTGAAGATAGGTACTAAAATATTTTTCCGCCACTCTTCAGACATTTTGTTTGATTGAAAAATGCGGTTGAATAGTTTAGTGAGCCATACTATTGCTACATCCCCTAGACATCTCCACACCTCAATGGGGACATCATCGGGGCCGAGGGCCTTTCCTGCTTTCATCCTTTTTAAGGCCTCTCTAATCTCAGACTCTTGTATCCTCCGCACGAATTGTCTGTTGGTGTCATCAAATGAGTCATCCAACTCAAACCTAATGCTCTCATTCCTGTTATTGAAAAGTCCATTGAAATAGTCCCACCATCTATTCCTAATCTCTTCATCCTTTAATAGAATTCGATCTGCCTCATCCTTAATGCATTTGACTTGGTTCAGATTCCTCATCTTCCTCTCGCAAAGTTTCGCCATCTTGTATATATCCTTTTCGCCTTCTTTTGTCCCTAGTCTCTCATATAGCGCATCATAGACATGCCTCATTGCTTTACTCACAACATGTCTTGCATTTTTCTTAGCCTCTTTATACTTCGCCATGTTACTTGCGCTTCTCTTATGATGCCAGCTCTTATAAGACTCATTCTTCTCCTTAATAGTTTTTTGTACATCCTCATTCCACCACCAAGTATCTTTATCTACAAGTTTCTTACCTTTTGTCCACCCAAACACCTCCCTAGCTACCTTTCTAATGTAAATCGCCATCTTCACCCACATACTATCTGCATCTTCCTCTTCGCTCCAAGGTCCTTCCGCGATCATCCTCCTTTTGAATGATTAATGCGCTTCATCCTTCCAATTTCCACCACTTTGTTCTTGCAATTTTAACACCTTTGTCTCGTGACACAAACGTAGAAACAAAAGTCGGCTACCACAAGTTTATGTTGTGGAACAACACATTCCTCAGGTATCACTTTACAATCTAAACATTCCCCCCTCTCCCTTCTCCTAGTAAAGATATAGTCGATTTTACTAGAATGTTGAGCACTAGTAAAGGTCACTAAGTGAGATAACTTCTTCTTAAAGAGGGTGTTAGCTACCAATAGGTCATAGGCTACAACAAAGTCTAGGATATCCTTACCCTTCTGATTTCTATCGCCACACCCAAAACCTCCGTGTACCCCCTCAAAACCTACGTTAGTTGTACCTACATAGCCATTGAGATCTCCTCCTATGAAGAGCTTCTCGGCTATCGGTACACTACTAACTATATCCTCCAAGTCCTCTCAAAATTGTCTCTTAGTGCTCATGTCGAGCCCAACTTGTAGGGCATAAGCACTAATGACATTCACGATAAGGTCCACCACAACTACCTTGTAACAAGTTTTACATAACAATATAATATATCAAAAATCATATCTATCGTTAACTCTTGATGTATAATGATTATCTGAATTACATCATTCTTTTAGTGTTCCTTGAAATGAAACCTTCAATTATATACTTATATGTAATCTTCTTCAAAACTTCGTTCTCAAATACTACTGCAGTTAAACAGTAAAATGAATAGGTAGTTTGCACTACGAAGTATCTATATAATACTTATACATGAGGAGATGGAACGTATATGTGATCTTTGTGGTGTGTGGACTATTTGTTTGCTTATTAGAAGAGTGATCTTGGTTGCTACTCACGATGATTGCATGGATTAAACACTTTTGAAGCTGAAATGTAAATTTCTACTTTTTGAAAAGTGAAACGTAATAGATTGTCTTAAGGACTGAAATGCATTTTTATTATATATTTCTTTGGTCACCTAAAGGACTAGTTTCTGAAAACAATCTTTGAAACTTTTTTTTGCGAATTGCCAAGCATCAAATCGGAAGCAACAATCACTATTCATCTCCCTATCTGGAGCTAAAGCTCAACATAGAGATGAAAACGGTACATTAAATTCCCAGATCATCCGACGCCGTTTTCAAAATTTTTCGACCCGATTACCGTTTCCATAAGAATTATGTGGAAATGAGATGGAAATGGATATTAGAATTTAGTAAACGGAACGAAAACGATTTGGAATGATTTTCGACCGAATTATCGAAATTCCGTATTTTAATCGGAAATTTCCGAACAATAACCAAATAATTTCCAACGGGGCCTAGTGGGCTGACATGTAACAAGCTCAATTCCTTTTATTTTTTATTCAGCCATCGATTTGGGTAATGAGCAGTTAGTATTCCTTAATTAATAAGCACAATCAAAAAAAGTGCTTTAAATAAAATCAATGATGCAGAAGTCAAGGGCAATTTGGTCAAATATTTATTTACTTTCAAATGGTTTTTGAAGTGATTTTGTTTCATGTTGAAAAATGTTTATAAATTGGAACTAAAAGTTGTTCTCTTATCTTTTATACTTAAGTTGCTGATGTTATGGATGGATAATATTTTAGAGCGTTGTTTCTGAAAAATATTTGAAACCGTTACGATATCAACATACTTCCGTTCTGATATACCCGTTTCCGATATTTACGAAATTTCCGATACTGTAGCCGTTTCTGATGACTCCGTTTCCGAAAATTTTATATGAAAATGAAAACGATTTAACATATTTTTTGTCTGTTTCCGACCGTTTCATCCCTAGCTCGGACTCGCGTGTTGCATGGCTCATGGCCATTTCCTTGCCGCCCGACCTCGGCCACATGAGCCTGATATCTGACAACCAGTTCAGCTTGGTGCCCACTGCCCAGCGGGAGGCAATATGCCGCCGTCCTGGAGCGTGGCCCGTTTCAGCAGGCACGACGCACAGGCACATGGGCGACGGGCGGGGCCCCTAAAAACTGGGGGCCTTGTGCCGTCACACGAGCTGCACGCTCCCAGGCCCGGCCCTGACTTCAGAACATAAAGCAATAAGGAAAAAAAAAGCTAGTGATAAATACCTTTGATGAAGTAACAGCTGCAGGACTCAAAAGTTTCGCATATAATGCACGGTAGAAACGATCACTTGCTATCTGATTTTTGGTAGAGATTTGGTACAAAAGCATCAATGCCTGGACACCAACATTGAAATTCTCTGAGTGCACCTACATGAAACCAAAATTAACTGTGTCCTATAAGACAAACTTAGCAGAGGTACTTCCCAATAGCAATTAGCAAAGGAAGCTCACCAATCTAAAAAGAATAGGTGTTTGAACTTCCACAATATCATCAACTTCTGAGCTCGCGACATATGGTAATGCTCTATTTACACCCTGCATATAATAAAAAGATTATTAAAAAAACTAGAGGCACAAACCATGCACCAGTTGAGTACAAACAAATGAGGACATTAGTACAAACATATATTGTGGAAACAGCAAATAACAGTGACTAGCAGAGTGCACCACATACAGTTAAAAGTGCAGAAAGAATTCTAGAGTCCATCTCCAAATCTGATCCAGCTGTGAGATCCACTTCATGGTTTTCATGAGGATTAGAGTCATTGACCTTGTTCTTGCTTCCCTTTGTTTTTCCATGTTCTCCAATTTTCTTGCCATTTTTACTGTATTTATCTCTTTTCATAACACTAGAGCAAGACATGAGTACCTAACAAGACAGTAAAGTATAGAAGAAAAAAGTCTTGTAAGTCCTTAAAAGCTTGTCCTTGACAATTAACAATATAAAGTACCAAGATTAGCGAACAAAGTACAAAGACATGGAAAAGAACATTTCTTCAGCTTCAGCAGTCTTAGTGACTGGTAAGTTGGCACCAGTAGATTGAAAAGACAATTAAAACTTACAACACAAGACCATATGAAACTTAAACGCTATGCATACTCCAATGTCCATTTTCATTAGTCCTGCCTTTTTCTTGTATTGTTGTTATGGTGTGGGTCTCTACTGTTCACGCGGTTATTGTAGCACGTGAACAGTATGTGGTCCTACCAGAGTGACGCCGGCAGCAGGGGATAGGGTCTGTTAGACTAGATAAAGTTGTTAGCTATTTTCCAGATAAGAGAAGTTGTTAGCTATTTCAAATAAAGGGATAGGGCCTATTGGCTAGTTTAGATGAGGGTGTTAGCCAACAGCCGGGCAACCCTTGCTCTATAAAAGGGGCAGCCTTAGCCTGTAATCAGATTATCGAAGAAGAAAATTCATACCAATTATCAACAAATATAAGAACTCCAATATACATCTGTGCATCGAGAGGCCTCTGTTATAAGTCTAAACCATGACAAGCAGCGTTGGACAGGCTTTAAACTGTGCTACCCCCTACCCCTAACCAATCATGTATATCATCATTTCTAATTCGATATTATCTTGTGGGCACAGGTTAGGCCAGCATTATGAGGCATACATCATCGCAGGGCCAGATCACCATCATGAAAACGCTAATGTCAAGGAAGTTAAGGTAGGATAGAAATAGAAAGCAAGATTCCAATCGTCAGTAACAGGTACTCACTTGTTCACATCAGCTATATGGTACTCAGTCTCATAACCATTTTTTTTTAAAAAAAAAAAGAACTATCTTAAAATTCTATTATAATAAAAAGGCAATGGAATTCAAAGCCGGTGGGATAGATGCTGATTATCTAAAACAGAAAGGACTATACAGCTGAAATGCATTGAAACCTTGAAAAGCGCAATGTAGACATCCACCAACCGTTTTGCAATTTTAGGTCCATCCCCTTTATTTGTAAGGAGAATCTGACTCAAAAAATTGACCTGTACAATAAAAATAACAACACTTGAGGACCATAACAGAAAAGTATAAACTATATTTTAAATAAATAGTTACATGATAGTTTGGATACATAGCAGGACAGATAGTCATAACTCATAAAACACTAAGCTAAGATAAACTAAAAGCAATAAGTGAACCAATAAATATCTTTTGCTAATCATATTTATGTCCTGAAAAACAATATTAGCAGAAGTGATATGGACAATAACATACAGCTTGGTATTTGGCCTTAAGACCAACATGCGGACGGAAGAGAAAAGAATCCACCTCATCTATCACAACCATCTGCGGAAAACAGTTCAGTTCAATGAGACAGAAATTTTGAATTTATGACATGTTTGTATATGTTGCATGGTTAACTATTTTGGTGAAAAGAGAACTAGTTGTAACAATATCAAAAGTTTCAATGTTTTCCAGTGGAAAAATGTATATACCTTCATATTTGGATGAGTGGAAAGAAGACATGTTAGTAGGTACGAAGCACTTGATGCTGCCCTTCTTTCAGGATCTCCAAGCTGAAAGAGATAAAAGTTGCATGATGACTAGATTATGTAGCATCACATAGTGAACAGCGGCTGTATTGTAGTCTAATGTACATTATCTTCAATTTATCATGCAGGCTTTCTTTCTCATAGTAAAAAGGGAATAGAGAAAAAATAGACAGTGATGCAGCTACTTCTGCGATGTAGGAAAAAACTACTTACTTTGTTAACAAGAGTTGTAAGTAACCGCCGTTCTTGCTCAGATTTACTCTTCAAAAGAATGAAAACTGTCTGCAACAAAGGTAAAAGTAGACATGCTCTAACCACTTCATAACTACATAAACATGAAGTGAAAATACTAACACAATGACAAAATATTAATGAACAGGAATGTAAGAACTCCAGCAACGCTGGTTGTGCGCGAAACAGAGTAGGGTCAAGGGTGCTACTTCTAGTGATTATAGCATAGCACTTAGATGTGTCACCTTGGTGTGAGCTAGAAATCAAGTTCCAAGACAAATCCAGTTTCAAACTACCTGATTCTATGAGACACAATAAATTAGCTCATTTTTATATTTTCCATGAAGTAAATGAAAAGAGATCCCAGAAAGACAAGCATCCACTAGAAATTTCTTCATGCGGCATATTTGATGGGAAATTAACTTTAAGCTTTGGCTTTGGGACTGGATTAATTAAAATGATGACTGTTACCCCAGCCTTCAATACCTATCTGATAGACCTCATAGCTCAGATTTGAATACAGTGCATAGTACAACAAAGTAACAATTCAACAGAGTCTGTACCAACCTTCATTGCTTTGTCCTTAAGATTCGGCAACATATCCTTTACTGCATCCTCCAACGACATAACAAACTTTTCATACCTGAAATAGTGTTCATACAAACATTGAATTTTAAACAAAGAACCATAATAACAAAAACATGAAAAGTTCAGCATTCAGAAAGCCGTTGTTAGGGTCGCTTCCGCGCTCCTCGGTGCGACCCTTCCGCCTCGCCTAGGGAGGTAGTGGGGTGGGGGGGGGGGGGGGGGGGGGGACCCCGCGAAGCTGTCCGGGCGCAGATGAATCACTTCCCGCAGCGGGGGGCTGCGGCCAAATCCAGCGAAGGAGCGGCGGTGCCCGGGCACGAACGGATCAGATCCGGGGAACGGGTGGGGCTGAGGGCCATGGTCGAAGAAAAAATTTGCGGGGCGGAGGAGGAGCGGGGTGGATCTACCGATTCAAAGTTATTGGGGAGGTGGGCTGGGCTGGAAGCGGGCTGCAGAGAGGAGGGTATAAGTGGGCCACGCAAAATCAATCCAGGAAGAGGTAGTCATATATATCGGTATTTAAAAATTTTGTAATTCATAATTGCTACAGTGCATAACGCTTAGGCGCTAGGCAGGGGGGACAGCGCCTGGCACCTTTTGGAACCTTGGGAAAGTCTAGGTAGAACCATGGGTATTTGTATTCCCCTTTTCTTCATTGATCCCAGCATATAATAAATATTAATAATCAATCTAGTTGAATATGATGCAGAGTAAGAAACATCAACAAGTATAATACAACATGGAATGGGACATATATATATAATACTTCCACGGACATAATAGAAGGGTCAAAGGGGATAGGGTCTAACATTTGGATTCCGTAACGGAATAATATTAGTGCTATCTTGGTTTTTAAGCCAGTGGGGTTCCTAAATTAAATATATATTCTTCTAGAGTCCAGGCAAACATTTACTGGAAATGATGGATAGTTCTAAAGGATATAATTTGATGCAACATACCTCTGTTTTAAGCAATCCTCCCAATGCCAAAAAAGCAGGAGTGAGTAGCCATCTTTCGTTTCAGATAATTTGTCTAACGGGCGCTGAATAAGACTTTTCAGCTTACGATCAGGCAGTAACCTATGAGGCAGATAGAATCAATAACCATGATAACAAGAACATGAACGAATATGTCAAAAAATAAACTTGACAGTCAAAGTGAAACAGTATAGCTAGTCCTCTTCTAGAAGAGTCATTCATGAGAGAGCAGTCAGCTGTCACTCAGCCCACTCCAATAGATATGAATCACAGTTTTTTAAATTATCAGTACTGCATTGCTACCTGACGTAGAGAAAAGAGGGATAACCCAAAAAGACGATACCAGGTTAATTATTTTATTTATCTGTAAAGCATCTAGGTAAGTACTAAGCACTAAGAAGATTTAGAATTGTAGTTTCCATATGTATATGTGCTCCTGGTTCACACACTTGTTTGTTTGGATCCTTTATTCTAACAATGGTACAAACATTAGTGATAAATATGTCAAATAAACAGATAAATCAATCCTGCAAACAAAGAGGTCGAATAAGAAAAATAATTGATTCCTGTTTAAGCCTTTACATCCAAATTTTACTTTTTTCTTGCAAAAACGTTACACAAACAGGTGCTCAAATTATTCACTTCTACTGTGTATTGGTACACACTACCATAAAGAATCATGTAACCAGGTAAACATAACACTTCAATATGTTTCCAGCTTGCCATATTCGAATAGCTACCACAGAATTGTATTGCTGCTCATGGTGGCAATATAATCTTTCTATTTCACTACTGTACGACCTAGGAGTACAATACATGCTATAAGAATAAACTGATTTTTTTTAGGAATAGAAAACTGAGATTATTGTAGCACGGCAACATTGTAACAATACTATAAAAGACATGAGATGCTGCTAACCTCATGAGGAACAACTCCTTCAATGCATCAAAGCCTGTGAACGCATACCTCTTACCAACTTTCGATGTAACCATACCTGTTGTCATTATTTTCCCCATAAAAAAACTATTAGGATATTATGTTAAAACAAAGAAAAATATAGATCATCAAAACTACCATGATGTGGAAGTCTAGCAATAGGCCAAACAAGACAAAATTTGCTAACCAACTCTAGTTCAGTGTTTCCTAATTCACATGCATGTGCCCATATTTACCTACATGTTGTTCAAAATGCAACAAAACTGGATAACTGGCAATTTCCACAAATCATCATCAGACGTGCCTTTGTATGTATGGTTACTGCCTAATCACTTTGAACTAACAATAACATTAGAAAAGTGCAACTCACCAACGAGAGAGTCAAGAGCCCTTATGTTTGCAATTGGGTTGTCCTCCACAAGGCATGTAAAGGCTGACACCTTGTCAGCAGACGTACCAGATTTAGCTGATACCTCCAGGAGCTTCAAATCACCCTTCCCACGCCTCACAGTGTCGTATTCCCTCGCGTACTGAGCCATGAGCTTCTCTGCCAACTCCCGTTTGCGCGCAACTAACTGCTGCATCTCCTGGAGCCCCACGGCTGGAGGCATCTGCTTGCAGTTGCCCAGGACCTTCGCTTCCAGCTCCTCGGCGTCTGTGTACCACTGTCCCGAAAGCGCTGCGGCCTTCATCAGTGGATAATTCGTAGTAGCCCCGGGATTGGTTCCAGGATGTGGGGCATGGAGCTCGAGAGGATGTGGCTTCTTGGTAGGCTTAGGCTTCTCGTTATTTGCTATGTTTTGAGGGACTTCTGAGGTTTGATCGGGCTGTTTCGAGGGTTTGTGGGGTTTGATAGGGCCGGACTTGCGAAAATCCGAGTCATCGAAGCCGGAGGGGTTGCCGGCGCCGGCGACGAGGCCGAGGGAGGAGGCGAATGAGGCGACATCAGACTTGAGCGCGTCGATGTCCTCCACATCCTCCCCACGCGCGGCGGCGGCCTTCTTCTTCGCTTTCTTACTGGACTTTGATTTGGGGTTCAGTTCCGCCATGGATGGATGCGGTGGCGATTGGAAGTGCAGGAGGCCGGAGGCGATAGGAGGCACGGGATTTGGTTGCCGGTGGACGGAAGAAGCAGCGAGGTGACTGCTGCTGGAACGGAAGAGCTGGCGGAGTGGTCAGAGCCGAAAGAGCAGCGGAGGTGGGATGGACGTGTCTGTGAGCAGAGAGCGGCGGCAGGGCGGGACCGAAGGAAGCAGTCCGGTGGCAAGTGAATGGGCGGGGCGGCGGCGGCGGGAGGGCGCAGAGCTAGCGAGGTTTTAGGTTCTTCCGAGGATTGCTTGGGTTTAGTTAGAGCAGCGGATATTTACGGTGAGGCCGGGCCGCAGCGGACAAGCCCGGCCCTTGCGGCCCATGGATGAATTCTAGCCTTTCTTTTTGGTTTAGAAGAGACCGAATTTGGAATTTCTTGTCTAAGCATGATTCCAAAAAAAAAGTAAGACGAGTTTGTGAAAATTCATAAACATATGGGGGGGCCATACTCTTAAAAAAATAGCACAAAAAATTGTAAAACTTGACCTATATTATCATATTACAGAAATAGTATATCAAAAGAAAAATTTATGGCCAATGCACGATTAAAGTCATGATCTTCTCTTTCAAGAAAGTTACGACCAATGTACGACTTAACGGCCTGACAGGTCAAACTGCACCATATAGAATGGGACGAAGGGAATCCTAGAATATTTTTTCTAAAGATGGTTCTCGTGTTCTCCGTTTTTATGCCTCGCTATACATTGAATAAACTTCCCTCCGGTTGGAACTACTTTATGCCTCTCATGCGTTCTACATATATTAATATTAGGGGTTTTCACTATAGTGCGGCTAGGATGAAAACAGACCGATATGGACGGATAAAAGGTTTTTTCATATTCATATCCATATAATAATTTTAAAAGCGGATTTAGATCGGATTTTGTCGAAAGCGAATTCAGTATCAGATATATCGAAATCGGATTCATCGGATCAGAAACTTATGAATATCGGACGAACTTAAATATTTATTTCAAATTTTTTTTCACATATCACATCATATAATTATGATAGGGTGCGCAATTCAAAGCTGGAATGTTAGTGTGTGTGTCTTCCATAGACTATACACCATACTAAAAAACAGAGGGGAGTCAATGGAATGCCTACATCATACGTTGGTTTAACATCCCATTTTTCTTAAATTAATATATCGAACTTACACAATTAATCACCAAATATACCTATGCACACTAGGAAAATTTGAATACACAATAAGAGATAACAATAAAAATGAAATAAAGAAAGAAAGAGAAAGAGAAACAATAAATAAAAATAATAAAACAATTGGAAGTGATCAGAACCCGCACCACAACCCGTTTGACCATGCCATTTCTCTGGCCCATTCACATGGTCAGAGCACATTCCCAAAAACTCCTACTTTTACCTAATTACAAAAGTGCCCCTGCATTCAGTGCCACCCAACCGAACAGCCCAACTGCCCAGCAGCACAACCGTTTCTTTCACTAACCGACCGGACCCATAACTCTTTTCTCCTTCTTTTAGTCAAAAGAGCAGCACGCTCAGAACTAAAACAGCAACCAACTGCATTGTGAGTACAGCATGGCAGCAGCAATCTCGCCCCTCCCTCCTTCCCCCCTTCTCCAGTCCGCGAGAAGCTTCCCGAGTACAACGCATTAATCTCACCATCTTCCCTTCTTCCCCTACATCAAATCAGAGACATAAGGTAGGCAGCCATGGCACCGCCGATAAGCTGGCCTCCCCTCATCTCTCTCCCTCGGGGCGATAGGGCGAGCGGGTGACAACGTTCGGTTCTCCAGCGCCAGCGACGATATGGCGGTAGTTTGGCAGCGATAGTAGGCCAAATCGGGTTGGTACAGCATCCGGCTCTGATGTGCGGCCTGCCGCCTACGCGCGGAAGGGACACACAGATGACCGGCGGGAACAGGAGGGATCACAGAAGAGGGAGACGGTTGCGCGCGTGCGCCTGCAGGAGTGTGGGCTGCGCGCCTGCACAGGACGTTGCCGTACTTGGGGTTTAGAATTCAGTTTGGGCCAGGCCTTCGCTGCAGACTAGTCAATGGGCCAAAAACCGATTCGGATATAGTTTGAAATATGTTTGGATATATCCGAAATAATATGGATATCCGATCAATCGGACAGATATTAAGTCGTACCATTTTTGATCCGATATCCAAATTCAAATATCCAATATCCGATCTGTATCCGTTTAAGATCCGAGTGAATGTAGGCCTAGAGGGGGGTGAATAGGCCTTTTTGAATTTTTCTCTGTTCCTGTAACACTCAACAACACAGTCAATACCAGAGATATCGGACTAGTCCGGTAAAGTGCGGACTAGTCCGGTTTTCACGGGCTAAGTTGATCAAGTTCAGTCAATTTGATTGATTCGTTAATGTTTGCAGCGGAAATATAAACTTAAATGACAGTTTAATAGTTGTATGTCAAATTCTATAACAATTAAGCCTCTTGTTTAACAATTTAACTCAAATTGAACAAAGTGAATCAAATCCTAGATTAAGTTGATCAATTAAGATGAAGAACACAAAAGGACAAGACACAAGATTTATCCCGTGGTTCGGCTACCACGAAGGCAACCTACGTCCACGTTGAGGAGCCCACAAAAGGACCGGGTCTTCTCCAACCCTTCCCTCGTCGGATCGCCACGAAGGCCAATCCTCTTCCACTAATCACAAAGGGTAAATAACCAAGTTGAAGGGGCGTTCTCACACGTTGAGAGCTCCCTTGATTACAACTTACAAAGCCACCAATAACACACTCGAAAATTACAAGTTAAAACGCAAGAGTGTGTTAGAGAATCAAACCAAGAGCTCAATGATGTGTGCCAAGTGTCTCTCCAATGATCTAGAAGTGATCTTCAATAGATTGATCGATTTTGCACTTAATTTTGTGGAGAGAGGTGGTTTTTGAGTCTCTTGGGAGGTGTGACGGCGCTAGGGTTCGAGAGAATGTAAAAGTGGGCCGTGCACCTCTATTTATATGGGGTTTCTAAAAGTGACTGTTAGGGTTTAGAAAGATCGGACTAGTCCATGGTGGTCACCGGACTAGTCCAGTGTGCTGTGTGTAGTAAACCCTAAGTGTCCAGGAATATCGGACTAGTCCGGTTGAAAACGGACTTGTCCGATTTCACTACTGGAAATCTTCGGACTAGTCCGATTGCCATCGGACTTGTCCGGACATATGAAACCCTAAGTGTTTAGGATGACAAGTCCGCACTTGGAGGACTTGTCCGATTTAGATCAGTGTGTATATCGGACTAGTCCGTGTAGACACCGGACTTGTCCGAATTGGATCAGAATGAATATCGGACTAGTCCGGATTACAACAGACTTGTCCGATTTTGTGTGACTTGTGCATTGTGTTGAGGACTAGTCCGCATTGGGGAGGACTAGTCCGAAGTGGATCAGAAAGATATCGGACTAGTCCGGTGGATACCGGACTTGTCCGATCTGGTGCAGAATGTGATATCGGACTAGTCTGGCTGTTTTCGGACTAGTTCGGTCCTGTGTAATTTTGTGCATTGTGTGTGTGTGCTTGAAAGTGATTGAGCTCTTGGGCGTGTTTCCTTAACACACTCCATACATAATAATCTACTATTTTCTTCTCCTTGAGCTCAAATTCACTTTGCTTCTCATTTCCCTTCTTTTTGGCATTTTGCTCATTTTTCATCACTTGTCTGCATTCATCTCAACAAAAGGATTAGGATCCCAATTGCTTGTCATAAATCATCCAAAACCCACAAGGGAGTCCTAGATGCACTTTCAATCTCCCCCTTTTTGGTGATTGATGACAACCAATTGAGATTTCACAAAATAAGGCAAAAATTGAGATTTTCATAAAGTATGCACATATGACTCAAAAATACATCAAGCATTATTCATATGTGCATTCTTTATGGTGGGATGCATACTAAGTGCATGAATACATTGAGAATGACAGAATTTACATTAACCAAGTGCATATGACATTCCAGGAGCAAAAATGCAGTTTACATCACACACTTGCAAATAAATAGAGCAATTCATCACAAGACCAAACTTAATATGAAAACAGAGTTAAACTATTACAATCACACATAAAAGATAAAGAGAACTCTCTCATCGCACCCTACCACAGCTAAAGCTAAGACTCCCCCTCAATCTCTCCCCCTTTGGCATCAAGACACCAAAAAGAAGGAGAGGAGGGTCCTAGGGTCTTCACTCTTCACTGGCGGTCCTCTCGTCATCGTCGTCATCTTCTTCGCTTTCCGCTTGATGAGGAGGAGAGGGAGGATGAGGATCAGAGCTGCTCGAGCCCCCAATGCCAAAGTAGGCAAGCTCGGAGGGGTTCAGAGGCCCGAGCTCGGTGATGTCAAGATCAGAATCTTCAGAAATTACTGGAGATCCAATGGGGTTGATCTCCAGCTTTTCACTCAGTTGCTTCACATTGGCTTTGATATATCTCATATCCTCCTTCCTCTTTTGATTGAGTTTATGAAGCTTTACTTCAGTCTTCTTGCAGGAGGAGAATATGGCGGTCAGGTACTTGAGGATCTCACTAGCTGATCCTCTCTGAGGGGCTTCCCTGGAGGGGGGAGGAGCCCTAGCAGCATCTCTTTCCCTTGCCGGTGCCTCGGGACTTGAGGCCGGCGAGGGAGCAGCCTGGACACTCACAGGCTGAGGCTTCTGAGGCCTCAGGGGGGTGTGCTCTACATCCTTCACAAATTCTATTCTCGTGACCTTCTCAATCATGAACATCAAGTAGGGAGCATAGCCACAGGAACGGTTGGGAGTGCTTGAGATGTTGACCATGTCGTTCCATATGTAATCTGCAACATCAAACTGTCTCTTCTTGCTTATGACCCTCATTAGAGTCCGGAGGTAGCCCTGCACACTCCCTGCATCCCCATCCTTGGGGGCAATGGTCTTCCGGAGAACTCTGTTCAGGACTACAAAGAAGGGCTTCATGTTCTTTGTGGAGGGAGGAACATACTTAGAGTTGGGCTCATACATGAACTTCATTCCGTCCCTCTCAATGACCCCTATGTTGTGGATGATCAGGTGGTCATTTCCAGCAGAGTCCAAATGGAGCAAGTTTGCAAAATCCTCCTGATTGATGGAGTACTTGGATCCATGGTTCATCCAAGTCACACTCTCTTCATCTTCACTCGAGAAGTGGCACGTTGCATAGAATTGTGCAATCACTTCATCATTCCAATTGTGTCTGAAGGCAAACAGATCCTTCAGACCATGCCTTTCTGCTGCAGCAATGACCTCATCAAAAGCTGAGCACTTCTTCTTCTCTAGGTGGGCCCAGTCAATCCACTGACTGTGCACCACCGGAGTCTTCATCGGCAGGTAAACCAGCTTGTAGAAATCTACATGGAAGTTTGACCAAAACCTTCCATCAGCTGCCTGCTTTGGCCTTCCATAGCAATCAATGCTTCTGAGCTTGGCTGCCACATCGCTGCCTTTCCCATTGAATTTCTCTTCATTGGGGTCCCGGGCCCCTTCCCTGGGAGCATGGAGCTTCAAGGGCCCAACTGGCCCCGTTGCGACTCCCTTGCCCTTTCCTTTTGCTTGACGAAGGCCGCTTGTAGACGCAGCAGCCTTCGAGGTGGGCTTCTTGACACAAACCTTCCTCCGAACCTGGGGAGGGGAAGTAGCAGGCTCGGAAGGTCTTTCTTGGCGTTTCTTGCCAAGACCCGCCGAGGACCGAGGTGCCACCTCGTGGTCCAACTCGCCCTCAAAGTCAGAGATCTCGTTGTCAGAGCTCGACATGATCTGAGAATGATTGAGCAAGAATAATGATAAGTTATACAAGGCATAGGTAAGGCAAGATAGCAATGGATGGCATTAAGGAATTAAGGAATTAGGTTTCAGGTTCAGAAACATCGGACTTGTCCGGTGCTCAGGCACGGACTAGTCCGGGGTACCGGACTTGTCCGTGCATGGACCGGACTAGTCCGGTGTTCATCCTCAAAAACCTAACAGATTGGTCAAGGGATGATTCCTAATGCAAATCTAGTCTAGCATACATGTAGTACATCAAATAAGCATGTATCTAGTGAAGGATGCTAGGCTATACGATCAACAATGGAGAAAAACAAGATTTCTAGGGTTTTGAAGAAATTTACCGAAGAAATCGATGGAGGCTCGAAGTGTTGGGGGTTGGAGGTCGGACTAGTCCGATAGCTTCAATCCCCAAGAGGTCAAGCTCGATCTCCGCCCAAATGTGGACTTTTTCGACGGAGGGAGGAGAAAATCGCCTTGGGAGCTCGAGCGCAGGAGAGAGGAGGCGTGAGCAAAAGTGGGGATGAGGAGATTAGGGTTTGGTGGCGGCTAGGGTTATGGACACGAAAAATCGGACAAGTCCGGACATGACCGGACTAGTCCGAAGTCATCCAAAGACCTATATCGGACTAGTCCGTGGTCTATCGGACTAGTCCGGCCTAACCGACACTCTGCGGACTAGTCTGCATGAGCGGACTAGTCCGGGTAACCACGGACTAGTCTGTGGTCACCAGGAAAGAATTGCATAGCCCATTCATATATATTTGAAGGTTCAATAATAGAGAATAGAGAGGCAAAACAATTCAAGTAATCTTGATGAATTTGACTAGTAAGCATACAACAATCATACAATGATCAAAATTCATCAAGATCTAATAATTGACATAGTTTTTCGAGAGAAAAATGGAGAGGGATGATTTTCACAATTCAATCAACGTTTTGAAGCAATCATACAGGTATGCAACTTTTCAAGCCACACTCCGAGAATCAAGAATATTTAGCTCATTTCGAAGTTCGCAAAAACGCTTTTCATCAAGTGGCTTGGTGAATATGTCGGCTAATTGTTTTTGGGTGTTGACATGTGAGATGGTTATGTCTCCTTTCATAGAATGGTCTCTCAAGAAATGATGTCTTATGTCTATGTGTTTAGTCCTAGAGTGCTCAACTGGATTGTGGGCTATTTTAATGGCACTCTCATTATCACAAAGGAGAGGAATACAGTTCATATTGTAACTGTAATCCCTTAGAGTTTGTCGCATCCAAAGGAGTTGTGCACAACAACTCCCAGCTGCAACATACTCCGCTTCGGCTGTGGATAATGCAATGGAATTTTGTTTATTAGATGACCAAGAAACCAAAGATCTTCCTAGGAATTGGCATGTGCCAGAGGTGCTTTTTCTATCAACTTTGCACCCGGCATAATCTGCATCGGAGTAACCAATGAGATTGAATTTGGAGCCTTTTGGGTACCAAAGACCGAGGTTGGGTGTATGAACTAAATATCTCAAGATTCTTTTTACGGCTGTCAAGTGACATTCCTTGGGGTTGGCTTGAAATCTTGCACACAAACATACACTCAACATAATATCTGGCCTAGATGCACATAAGTAGAGTAAAGATCCAATCATGGAGCGATATACCTTTTGGTCGACGCTTGGTCCATCTTCATTGAGATCCAAGTGGCCATTCGTAGCCATGGGAGTCTTTATGGGCTTTGCCTTGTCCATGCCAAACTTCTTGAGTATGTCCTGCGTGTACTTGGTTTGGCTTATGAATGTTCCTTCCCTTTGTTGCCGCACTTGGAATCCCAAGAAGTACTTCAATTCTCCCATCATTGACATTTCAAACCTGTCTGTCATAATTCTACTAAATTCTTCACAGAAAGATTGGTTAGTTGATCCAAAAATTATATCATCAACATAGATTTGGCAAATGAAAAGATCATTATCTAGATTCTTAGTGAATAATGTATAATCTACTTTGCCAATTTGAAAACCATTATCAATTAAGAAATCTCTAAGACACTCATACCAAGCTCTAGGAGCTTGTTTGAGGCCATAGAGAGCCTTACGCAGTTTATATACGTGGTCGGGGAACTCTTTGTCTTCAAACCCGGGTGGTTGCTCCACGTACACCTCTTCCTTGATCGGTCCGTTGAGGAAGGCGCTTTTTACGTCCATTTGATACAGCTTGAAATCATGGTGAGTAGCATATGCAAGTAATATTCTAATTGATTCAAGCCTATCTACTGGAGCAAAAGTCTCATCGAAATTCAAACCTTCGACTTGTGAGTAACCTTTGGCCACAAGTCGTGCCTTGTTTCTTGTCACCACTCCGTGTTCGTCTTGCTTGTTGCGGAAGACCCACTTGGTGCCCACTATATTTGCATTGGGTCTTGCCACAAGTTCCCAAACCTCGTTTCTCTTGAAGTTGTTCAACTCTTCTTGCATTGCCACCACCCAGTCCGGATCCTTCAATGCATCCTCAGTCCTGCGTGGTTCCAAAAAGGAGACAAACGAGTAATGCTCACAAAAAGGAGCCCACAAAAGGACCGGGTCTTCACCAACCCTTCCCTCGTCGGATCGCCACGAAGGCCAATCCTCTTCCACTAAACACACAGGGGTAAATCACCAAGTTGAAGGGGCGATCTCACAAGTTGAGAGCTCCCTTGATTACAAGTTTCAAGACCACCAATAACACACTTCGAAATATACAAATTGAGATGCAAGAGTGTGTTAGAGATTCAAACCAAGAGCACAATCGTGTGCCAAGTGCCTCTCCAATGATCTACAAGTGATCTTCAATGGATTGATTGATTTTGCACTTAATTTCGTGGAGAGAGATGGTTTTTGAGTCTCTTGGGAGGTGTGACGGTGCTAGGGTTCGAGAGTTGGTGAAAGTGGGCCGTGCACTTCTATTTATATGGGGTTTCTAGAAGTTACCGTTAGGGTTCAGAAAGATCGGACTAGTCCGAGGTGGTGACCGGACTAGTACGGTGTGCTGTGTGAAGCAAACCCTAAGTGTCCAGGAATCTCGGACTAGTCCGGTTCAAAACGGACTTGTCCGATTTCGCTACTGGAAAGCTTCGGACTAGTCCGATTGTCATCGAACTTGTCCGGACACATGAAACCCTAAGTGATTAGGATGACAAGTCCGCACTTGGAGGACTTGTCCGATTTAGATCAGGGTGTATATCGGACTAGTCCGTGTAAACAACGGACTTGTCCGAAGTGGATCAGAAAGTATATCGGACTAGTCCAGGTCACAACGGACTTGTCCGATTTTGTGAGACTTGTGCATTGTTTTGAGGACTAGTCCGCACTAAGGAGGACTAGTCCGAAGTGGAACAGAAAGATATCGGACTAGTCCGGTGATGACCGGACTTGTCCGATCTGGTGCAGAGTGGGATATCGGACTAGTCCGGCTGATATCGGACTAGTCCGGTCCTGTATAGCTTTGTGCATTGTGTGTGTGTGATTAAATGATATTGAGCTCTTGGGTGTGTTTCCTTAACACACTCCATGCATACTAAACTACTAATTTCTTCTCCTTGAGCTCAAATTCATTTTCCTTCTCAATTTCCCTCTTTTTGGTACTTTGCTCATTTTTCATCATTTTCCTGCATTCATCTCAACAAAAGGATTAGGATCCCAATTGCTTGTCATAAATCATCAAAAACCCACAAGGGAGTCCTAGATGCACTTTCACGTATAGCTAATTTTTGTGAGCATTACTCGTTTGTCTCCTTTTTGGAACCACGCAGGACTGAGGATGCATTGAAGGATCCGGACTGGGTGGTGGCAATGCAAGAAGAGTTGAACAACTTCAAGAGAAACGAGGTTTGGGAACTTGTGGCAAGACCCAATGCAAATATAGTGGGCACCAAGTGGGTCTTCCGCAACAAGCAAGACGAACACGGAGTGGTGACAAGAAACAAGGCACGACTTGTGGCCAAAGGTTACTCACAAGTCGAAGGTTTGAATTTCGATGAGACTTTTGCTCCAGTAGATAGGCTTGAATCAATTAGAATATTACTTGCATATGCTACTCACCATGATTTCAAGCTGTATCAAATGGACGTAAAAAGCGCCTTCCTCAACGGACCGATCAAGGAAGAGGTGTACGTGGAGCAACCACCCGGGTTTGAAGACAAAGAGTTCCCCGACCACGTATATAAACTGCGTAAGGCTCTCTATGGCCTCAAACAAGCTCCTAGAGCTTGGTATGAGTGTCTTAGAGATTTCTTAATTGATAATGGTTTTCAAATTGGCAAAGTAGATTATACATTATTCACTAAGAATCTAGATAATGATCTTTTCATTTGCCAAATCTATGTTGATGATATAATTTTTGGATCAACTAACCAATCTTTCTGTGAAGAATTTAGTAGAATTATGACAGACAGGTTTGAAATGTCAATGATGGGAGAATTGAAGTACTTCTTGGGATTCCAAGTGCGGCAACAAAGGGAAGGAACATTCATAAGCCAAACCAAGTACACGCAGGACATACTCAAGAAGTTTGGCATGGACAAGGCAAAGCCCATAAAGACTCCCATGGCAACGAATGGTCACTTGGATCTCAATGAAGATGGACCGAGCGTCGACCAAAAGGTATATCGCTCCATGATTGGATCTTTACTTTACTTATGTGCATCTAGGCCAGATATTATGTTGAGTGTATGTTTTGTGCAAGATTTCAAGCCAACCCTAAGGAATGTCATTTGACAGCCGTAAAGAGAATCCTAAGATATTTAGTTCATACACCCAATCTTGGTCTTTGGTACCCAAAAGGCTCAAAATTCAATCTCATTGGGTATTCCGATGCAGATTATGCCGGGTGCAAAGTTGATAGAAAAAGCACTTCCGGCACTTGCCAATTCCTAGGAAGATCCTTAGTTTCTTGGTCATCCAAGAAACAGAATTCCATTGCATTGTCCACAGCCGAAGCGGAGTATGTTGCAGCCGGGAGTTGTTGTGCACAACTCCTTTGGATGCGACAAACTCTAAGGGATTACGGTTACAATATGAACCGTATTCCTCTTCTTTGTGATAATGAGAGTGCCATTAAAATAGCCCACAATCCAGTTGAGCACTCTAGAACTAAACACATTGACATAAGACACCATTTCTTGAGAGACCATTCCATGAAAGGAGACATATCCATCTCTCATGTCAACACCCAAAAACAATTGGCCGACATATTCACCAAGCCACTTGATGAAAAACGTTTTTGCAAACTCCGAAATGAGCTAAACATTCTTGATTCTCGGAGTGTGGCTTGAAAAGTTGCATACCTGTATGATTGCTTCAAAATATTGATTGAACTGTGAAAATTAACCCTCCCCATTTTTCTCTCGAAAAACTATGTCAATTATTAGATCTTGATGAATTTTTGATCATAGTATGATTGTTGTTTGCTTCCTGGTCAAATTCATCAAGATTATTTGAATTGTTTTGCCTCTCTACTCTCAATTATTGGACCTTCAAATATATATGAATGGGCTATGCAATTCTCTCCTGGTGACCACGGACAAGTCCGTGGTTACCCGGACTAGTCCGCTATTGCAGACTAGTCCGCAGTGTGCCGGTTAGGCCGGACTAGTCCGACATACCACGAACTAGTCCGACTTAGGTCTCTGGAGGACTTCGGACTAGTCCGGTCATGTCCGGACTTGTCCGATTTTTCGTGTCCATAACCCTAGCCGCCACTAAACCCTAATCCCTTCACCCCACAATCTCCCCCAAGCTTTCTCTCTCTTGCGCTCGAGCTCCCAAGGCGAATCCTTGATTCCTCCGTCGAAAAGCCTCAATCTTGGGCGGAGATCAAGCTTGAAGACTCGGGGATTGAAGTTAGCGGACAAGTCCGGCCTCCAACCCCCAAAATCTCAAGCTTCCTTTGATTTCTTGGTAAATACTCTTCAAAACCCTAAGAAATCACAAATTTCTCTATTGCTTATCGTTTGGCCTAGCATTCTTCACTAGTTACATGTCTAGTTGATGTAATATGTGTATGCTAGACTAGTTTTACCTTAGGGATCAAGTTTTGTCCAGTCTGTTAGGTTTTTGCGGATGAACACCGGACTAGTCCGGTCCAGGTACGGACAAGTCCAGTCCCCCGGACTAGTCCGTGCCTGTGCACCGGACAAGTCCGTTGTTTCTGAACCAAAACCTAATTCTTTAATTCCCTAATGCATTCCATTGCCATCTTACCTCACCACTACCTTGTATAACTTGTCCTTTCTCTTGAACACTCATTCTCAGATCATGTCAAGCTCCGACAACGAAATCTCCGATTTCGAGGCCGAGTTGGACCACGAGGTGGCACCTCGGTCCTCGGCGGGTCTTGGCAAGAAACGCCAAGAGAGACCCTCCGAGCCTGCTCCCTCACCTCCCCAGGTTCGGAGGAAGGTGTGTGTCAAGAAGGCCGCCTCAAAGGCTGCTCCTCCTTCAAGTGGCCCTCGCCAAGCTAAAGGGAAGGGCAAGGGGGTTGCCACAGGGCCTGTTGGGCCCCTAAAGCTGCATACTCCCAAAGAAGGGGTCCGGGACCCCAATGAGGAAAGATTCAATGGCAAGGGCAGTGATGTGGCTATGAAGTTGAGAAGTGTTGACTGCTATGCAAGGCCCAAGCAAGCAGCAGATGGCAGGTTTTGGTCAAATTTACATGCTGATTTCTACAAGCTGGTCTATTTGCCGATGAAGACCCCGGTGGTACGCAGTCAATGGATTGACTGGGCTCACCTTGAGAAGAGGAAATGTGCAGCTTTTGATGAAGTGATAGCAGCTGCAGAGAGACATGGGCTGAAGGATCTGTTTGCCTTCAGATATAATTGGAATGATGAAGTGATTGCACAATTCTATGCAACGTGCCACTTCTCAAGTGAAGATGAAGAAAGTGTGACTTGGATGACTCATGAATCCAAGTATTCTATTACTCAAGAAGAGTTTGCCCGCCTGCTGCACCTTGACTCTGAAGGACATGACCAACTCATTATCCACAACATTGGGGTCATTGAGAGGGATGGAATGAAGTTCATGTATGAGCCCACCTCCAAGTATGTCCCTCCCTCCACAAAGAATATGAAACCTTTCTTTGTGGTCCTCAACAGAGTTCTCAGGAAGACGATTGCCCCAAGGATGGGGATGCAGGGAGTGTGCAAGGCTACCTCCGGACCCTGATGAGGGTCATTAGCAAGAAAAGGCAATTCGATGTTGCAGACTATATTTGGAATGATATGGTCAATATCTCAAGTACCCCCAACTGATCCTGTGGCTATGCCCCTTACTTGATGTTCATGATTGAGAAAGTCACAGAAATCGAGTTTGTGAAGGACGTGGAGCACACTCCACTGAGGCCTCAGAAGCCTCAGTCAGTGAGTGTCCAGGCTGCTCCATCGCCGGTCTCAAGCCCCGAGGCACCGGCAAGGCAAGACGAAGCTGCTAGGGCTACTCCCCCCTCCAGGGAAGCCCCTCAAAAAGGATCCGCCAGTGGGATCCTCAAGTACTTGGCTGCAATTTTCTCCTCATGCAAGAAAACTGAAGTGAAGCTTCACAAGCTAAATCAGAAGAGGAAGGAGAACATGAGATATATCAAAGCCAATGTGAAGCAGCTGAGTGAGAAGCTGGAGATCAACCCAATTGGATCTCCAGTACTTTCTGAAGATTCTGATCCGGACATCACCGAGCTCAGCCCCTTGACTCCCTCCGAGCTTGCCTATTTTGGCATTGGGGGCTCGAGCAGCTCCGCTCCTCCTCCTACCTCTCAACCTCGTCAAGCGGAAAGTGAGGAAGACGATAAGACGACGAGAGGACTGACAGCGAAGAGTGAAGCCCTAGGACCTTCCTCTCTCTCTTTTTGGTGTCTTGATGCCAAAGGGGGAGAGATTGAGGGGGAGTCTCTAGTCATAGCTTTAGCTGCATAGGATGCGAGGAGAGATCTCTCTTTTTTTTTAATTGTAATTGCATTTGCTTAACTCTGTTTTCATATCATGTTTGGTCCTGTTATGAATTGCTCAAATAATTTGCAAGTGTGTGTTGAAATCTGAATTTTTGTCCCTGAAATGCCATATTCACTTGATATTAGTTGATCAATGCAAATTCTGTCATTCTTAATGCATTCATGCTGTTAGTATGCATCCCACCATAAAGAATGCACATATGAATAATTATCTTGTTGCTTGATGAATTTTTGAGTCATATGTGCATACTTTATGAGAATCTCATTTTATACCTCATTTTGTGAAATCTCAATTGGTTGTCATCAATCACCAAAAAGGAGGAGATTGAAAGTGCATCTAGGACTCCCTTGTGGGTTTTGGATGATTTATGACAAGCAATTGGGATCCTAATCCTTTTGTTGAGATGAATGCAGGAAAATGATGAAAAATGAGCAAAGTACCAAAAAGAGGGAAATTGAGAAGGAAAATGAATTCGAGCTCAAGGAGAAGAAATTAGTAGTTTAGTATGCATGGAGTGTGTTAAGGAAACACACCCAAGAGCTCAATCTCATTTAATCACACACACACAATGCACAAAGCTATACAGGACCGGACTAGTCCGATATTAGCCGGACTAGTCCGATATCCCACTCTGCACCAGATCGGACAAGTCCGGTCATCACCGGACTAGTCCGATATCTTTCTGTTCCACTTCGGACTAGTCCTCCTCAGTGCGGACTAGTCCTCATAACAATGCACAAGTCTCACAAAATCGGACAAGTCCGTTGTGACCCGGACTAGTCCGATATACTTTCTGATCCACTTCGGACAAGTCCGTTGTTTACACGGACTAGTCCGATATACACCCTGATCTAAATCGGACAAGTCCTCCAAGTGCGGACTTGTCATCCTAATCACTTAGGGTTTCATGTGTCCGGACAAGTCCGATGACAATCAGACTAGTCCGAAGCTTTCCAGTAGTGAAATCGGACAAGTCCGTTTTGAACCGGACTAGTCCGAGATCCCTGGACACTTAGGGTTTGCTTCACACAGCACACCGGACTAGTCCGGTCACCACCTCGGACTAGTCCGATCTTTCTGAACCCTAACGGTAACTTCTAGAAACCCCATATAAATAGAGGTGCACGGCCCACTTTCACCAACTCTCGAACCCTAGCGCCGTCACACCTCCCAAGAGACTCAAAAACCATCTCTCTCCACGAAATTAAGTGCAAAATCAATCAATCCATTGAAGATCACTTGTAGATCATTGGAGAGGCACTTGGCACACGATTGAGCTCTTGGTTTGAATCTCTAACACACTCTTGCATCTCAATTTGTATATTTCGAAGTGTGTTATTGGTGGTCTTGAAACTTGTAATCAAGGGAGCTCTCAACTTGTGAGATCGCCCCTTCAACTTGGTGATTTACCCCTGTGTGTTTAGTGGAAGAGGATTGGCCTTCGTGGCGATCCGACGAGGGAAGGGTTGGTGAAGACCCGGTCCTTTTGTGGGCTCCTCAACGTGGACGTAGGTTGCCTTCGTGGTAACCGAACCACGGGATAAATCTTGTGTCTTGTTCGTTTGTATTCATCATTCTAGTTGATCAACATTATCTAGGGTTTGATTCATCTTGTTGAATTTAGGTTAAATAGTTGAACAAGAATCATACTTGCAATAGAACTTGACATACAATCATTGAACTGTTATTGAAGTTTATATTTCCGCTGCAAACGTCAACGAAACAATCAAATTGACCTAACTTGATCAACCTAGTCCGTGAAATCCGGACTAGTCCGCACTTTACCGGACTAGTCCGATATATCTGGTTTTTGACCTTGTTGTTGAAGTGCTACAGGAACCGAGAAAATTCAAGAAGGCCTATTCACCCCCCCTCTAGGCCTACATTCAATACGAGATCTAGTGGTTACTCCCTTTTGGATGTCACCGATGATGTTGTCGATTGGGTGATCCCTTTGAATGCATTGGTGTACTCTTGGGTGTGGCACTTAGAGAGTTGTGTGTTGGTGATCATTTTCTTCTCCCCCTGAGTGGTTGCCCTCGTTGATTTGTTGATCGTCTTCATATCCTTGTGATTGATCTTGTATAGAAGCTCCCCCTTGATTGTTGATCTCCTCTTTTGATTCACTTTCCTCTTGTATTTGTGACGTTGACTCTTGTGGTCGAACTTCGCCTAGAGCCATTCTCTTCAATGCTTGACAAAGAGCTTCTTCTTTACCTAATTCACATTGATCAACTTGCTCCTTTTGGGAGCCATTAGTTTCATCGAACACTACGTCACGTGCCACTTCAACAAGTCCGGAGGCCTTGTTGAAAACACGATAGGCGTAAGTGTTCGAATCATAACCAAGCAAGAAACCTTCATCGGACTTCGAAGCGAACTTTGAAGTCCTGGGCTTCTTGTTCAAAATGTAACATGGAGAACCGAAAACTCTAAAATATGAAATGTTTGGTTTGTTACCGGTGAGTAGCTCATAAGGAGTCTTCTTGAGTAGTCGATGAAGGTAGAGTCGATTTGCGGCGTGGCAAGCGGTGTTAATTGCTTCCGCCCAAAATCGATCCGAAGTCTTGTATTCATCGAGCATTGTTCTTGCCATCTCTATGAGCGTTAGATTCTTCCTTTCGGCAACTCCGTTTTGTTGTGGAGAGTATGGTGCTGAAAATTCGTGCTTGATTCCCTCCTCATCAAGGTACTCCTCCACTTGTATGTTCTTGAACTCCGTGCCGTTGTCGCTCCGAATACTCTTGATCGATAGTGAGAACTCGTTTTGCGCTGCTTGAAGAATTTCTTGAGTGTCCCTTGTGTTTCTGACTTGTCATGCAAAAGGAACACCCAAGTGAAGCGGGAAAAATCATCAATAATGACTAGACCGTATTTGTTACCGCCGATGCTTATGTAAGCAATTGGACCAAACAAGTCCATATGAAGTAGTTCGAGCGGTCTTGTCGTAGTCATGATGTTCTTTGCGGGATGATGTGCTTCAACTTGCTTCCCAGCTTGGCACGCGCTACAAGGCATGTCTTTCTCAGAAACAACATCTTTCAAACCTCGGATGTGATCGCCCTTGAGGAGTTTTTGAAGGTTCCTCATACCAACATGTGCTAGCCGTCTATGCCACAGCCAACCCATGTTGGTTTTTGCAATCAAGCATGTGTCGAGTTCGGCTTTATCCTTGTTGAAGTCAACAAGGTAAAGCTTTCCCTTCAACATACCCTTGAATGCAACGGAACCATCACTCCTCCTTGAGACGGTCACACCCTCGTTAGTGAACAAGCAATTATAACCTTTGTCACATAATTGAGATATGGACAGCAGGTTATAATCTAAAGATTCAACATGTAAAACATGAGAAAGAGTGTGTTCAGAGGATATCGCTATTTTACCGGTACCGAGAACCCTTCCTTGACTGTTATCTCCGAAGTAGATGCCTTCGTTTGGGTCCTCGTTTTCTTCATATTCCACGAACATCCTCCTTTCTCCGGTCATGTGGTTGGTGCATCCACTGTCTAGCACCCATTTGGATCCACCGGAGGAATAGGCCTGTAGAAACAAATTATGCCTTGGTTTTAGGTACCCAAGCTTGCTTGGGTCCTTGGAGGTTAGTCACAATACATTTGGGCACCCACACATGGGATTTTGTGTTCCCATGGTGTGGCCCAGCATAATAAGCATAAACTTTACCAAGATTGTCATTAATACATAAGAGACATCAAAGGTTTTGAACAAAAGTTGCTGTTGTTTATGGATCGGACTAGTTTGGGTGACCGGACTTGTCCGGATGACCGGACTTGTCCGGACCACAACCGGACTAGTCCGGTGTTCATGAGAGTTCAGGTTCTTAATTTTCGGGTTACCAGATTGTGAGGGTCCTCCTTTCACAAAGGTAATCCTTCCCTTGTTATTCTTATGACTTCCAGCATTTTGCTTTCCATCATTAGAATAACCAATGCCATACTTGACATTTGGAGGTCTTTGGACCAAGTATGCACTACGTGCATAGTTGATCCTCTCCTTGTCAAATATTCCACATTGGGTAGGATTTTTATCCTTTGTGGAGGTAGACTTTTCTTTCAACCTGGTGTTGATTTTACCACATTTGCACATATGAACAAGATTAGTTGAAGTGGGTTGAGAAGGTAGACTTGAAGAGGAGGAAGATTCACTTAGCTTGAGTGACTCAACTTGCACTTCAAGGATTTTGTTAACCTTGATTAGGTTATCAAGTTGATCCTTGATTGCAACGTTTGAGTTAGTTAACTCCAAGCAAGTTTTCTTGCTTGAAGCTAGCTCAAGCTCTAGTGAGCTGTTTTTCTCCTTTTCAAGAACTAGAAGATTGTCAAGTTCGACATGCTTCTCCTTTTGGGAAATAATCATGTCCTCTTGACGATCAATTAGCCGTTCCTTCTCAACAAGTTGGTCAAGTAAAAATTTCATTTTAGCAGCAGTTTTTCTATCTAATCCAATTAGCATGTCTTAATCATCACTATCTAGTTCATCATTGCTTGAGTAGGAATGCATGGAAGGAGTTTTGATGTTTACCTTGCGTTTACCTTCCTTTGCCATGAGGCAAGTGCCATTTCCCTTCTTTGTACTGAGCGTGGGGAAGAGTGTGGATTTCTTGGACGTGCTTTCAATGGCTATGCTAGCCATCTCTTCTCCATCGGATGATGAGGACTCATCGTTTGAGTCCCACTCCTTTCCAATGTGTTCTTGTTCAGCTTGTTTCTTATTTTTGAAGAATCTCTTCGGTTGAGGCTTGGCTTCTTTACTCTTCTTGTTGTTGTCCTCATACGGGCAATCGACTATAAAGTGGTTATACTCACCACAATTATAGCACGCCCGCCTCATTTTCGGCTTTGTACTCTCCTTGTACTTGCCTTCACTTGATTTTGTTCCTTGTCTTTTCTTCAATATTCTTTTGAACTTTTTCATGAACAAAATCATATCCTCTTCGTCCAGCTCACTGCTTTCATCATCGCTGTCCTCCTCAAGTTGTGCTTCTCTTGCTTCTTTGGATAGAGGCTTGAGTGTGGATTTTAAGGCAACTCCCTTTTTCTTGGCCGATGTGAGGTCGACTATTTCTTTGACGTGCTTGGCTTGTTTCTCCATCATTTCAAAGTTGATGATTTTGCCAAGCAATTCATCGGGAGTCATCCTCTTGTACCCGGGACTTTCTCTGATCATAGAGCATAGTGTGACATTGCGAGGCATAAAGGCTCTAAGGATGAGCTTTACAACCTCGTGGTCATTCCACTTCTTGCTCCCATATGATCGAACCTTGCTTACAAGTGTCTTCAATCGGTTGTACATGTCCTGGGGAGACTCATCTTCCTAAATTGTGAACCTTCCTAGTTCGCCTTCGATCATTTCAATTTTCGCCTCCCGCACATGCTGGTCACCTTCATGGGATGTTTGTAGTGTGTCCCATATTTCCTTGGCAATCTCCAGTCCGTTCACCTTTGTGAATTCATCTCGACTTAGAGAGGAGGTGATTACGGCTGCGGCTTGAGCGTTTCTGTGGATGACTTGCTCTTGACTTGGGGTGAGCTCATCATCGTCATCTGGGATGTCTATTCCTGTGCACACAATATGCCATAAACTTGGGTTAAGGGAAATCAAGTGCATCTTCATATTTTGCCTCCACATGGAGTAATCACTCCCATCGAAGTGTGGGGATTTTCTAAGAGGAATAGATAGGTAATGGATGTTATTTGAATTCAAACGATCATAATTAAAAGGATATCGGGAGTAGTCGGTGTGACTACTCCCCTTCTTCTTTTCTTCAACTTTAGCTTTCCCTTTGGAAAGTGCCTTCTTTCTGAGGAGTGCTTTCAGCTCCAGCGTCTCCTCTTCATCATCATCGAAGTCTTGAATTGCTTCGAGATACTTTTCCAGCTTTTGGTTCTTGTCGTTGTTCACTTCTTCCTGGTTGTTGATTTTCTGAACTTCCTTCATGTCCGACATGATCTCTTCGAGTGGTTGCACTCTTTCTTGAAGAATCTCCTCTGATACCAATTGAATGTAGGCCTAGAGGGGGGGTGAATATGCCTTTTTGAATTTTTCTCTGTTCCTGTAACACTCAACAACACAGTCAATACTAGAGATATCGGACTAGTCCGGTAAAGTGCGGACTAGTCTGGTTTTCACGGGCTAAGTTGATCAAGTTCAGTCAATTTGATTGATTCGTTAATGTTTGCAGCGAAAATATAAACTTAAATGACAGTTTAATAGTTGTATGTCAAATTCTATAACAATTAAGCCTCTTGTTTAACAATTTAACTCAAATTGAACAAAGTGAATCAAACCCTAGATTAAGTTGATCAATTAAGATGAAGAACACAAAAGTACAAGACACAAGATTTATCCCGTGGTTCGGCTACCACGAAGGCAACCTACGTCCACGTTGAGGAGCCCACAAAAGGACCGGGTCTTCTCCAACCCTTCCCTCGTCGGATCGCCACGAAGGCCAATCCTCTTCCACTAATCACAAAGGGTAAATAACCAAGTTGAAGGGGCGTTCTCACACGTTGAGAGCTCCCTTGATTACAACTTACAAAGCCACCAATAACACACTCGAAAATTACAAATTGAAACGCAAGAGTGTGTTAGAGAATCAAACCAATAGCTCAATGATGTGTGCCAAGTGTCTCTCCAATGATCTAGAAGTGATCTTCAATAGATTGATCGATTTTGCACTTAATTTCGTGGAGAGAGGTGGTTTTTGAGTCTCTTGGGAGGTGTGACGGCGCTAGGGTTCGAGAGAATGTAAAAGTGGGCCATGCACCTCTATTTATATGGGGTTTCTAAAAGTGACCGTTAGAGTTTAGAAAGATCGGACTAGTCCGTGGTGGTCACCGGACTAGTCCGGTGTGCTGTGTGTAGCAAACCCTAAGTGTCCAGGAATATCGGACTAGTCCAGTAAAACGGACTTGTTCGATTTCACTACTGGAAATCTTCGGACTAGTTCGATTGCCATCGGACTTGTCTGGACATATGAAACCCTAAGTATTTAGGATGACAAATCCGCACTTGGAGGACTTGTTCGATTTAGATCAGTGTGTATATCGGACTAGTCCGTGTAGACACCAGACTTGTCCGAATTGGATCAGAATGAATATCGGACTAGTCCGGATTACAACGGACTTGTCTGATTTTGTGTGACTTGTGCATTGTGTTGATGACTAGTCCGCATTGGGGAGGACTAGTCCGAAGTGGATCAGAAAGATATCGGACTAGTCCGGTGGATACCGGACTTGTCCGATCTGGTGCAGAATGTGATATCGGACTAGTCCGGCTGTTTTCGGACTAGTCCGGTCCTGTATAATTTTATGCATTGCGTGTGTGTGCTTGAAAGTGATTGAGCCCTTGGGCGTGTTTCCTTAACACACTCCATACATAATAATCTACTATTTTCTTCTCCTTGAGCTCAAATTCACTTTGCTTCTCATTTCCCTTCTTTTTGGCATTTTGCTCATTTTTCATCATTTGCCTGCATTCATCTCAACAAAAGGATTAGGATCCCAATTGCTTGTCATAAATCATCCAAAACCCACAAGGGAGTCCTAGATGCACTTTCACCGACAAAAACAGATATGGACTGGATATTTTTGGATCCGGTACCCGAATGGATCGGAAAATGTCCGATCCATTTTCATCACTAGTTGCGGCAGCATTGTGTCTTTGTTTTTTTCCCCTTAGTTTCATATTCGAAGGATAACTGCACTGTGCAACATGATTCATAACAAATTGGTCCAGATTGTAGCACACTCAATGTGCTCGTCTTCCTTGCATGGAAGTGAAAATTAGGTTGCTTTAGGCTGTCTCCAATAGAGGAGATAAATGCAAAATTATTCTTCAAATGTCTCTTTCTCTCCCACTTTACACTCTTCAACAGACTAGGCATACCGGATTTTCATTTTGCCTTCGGGCGTCCTCCGTCCGCAAATATGCCGATGCTGGACCAGCGACGCATCTACTGTGGACCGTCGTCTTCATCGCGCTTTCTTCCTCGACGACTTCTGCCTCTCCTCCGTCCACTGTCTCTCCCGCCTAGCGGCGCGACACTGGCCGCCACCGCTCCCGCTCGTTGTGCGAGCCGACCGCCGCCGCTCCCCCCTCGCCGCGCGACACCGGCCACTCGCCATTCCCGCCTCGCCGAGCGACGCCGGCGGCCGCTGCTCCGGTCTCTGGAGATGGAGATGTGAAAATTTTGCCAATCAAAAAACTACTATAGCAGTGAGCAAAAGATCAAATAGGACACCATTTTTGCATATCATTGTTAGAGATAGCCTTAGGTCCTATTTGACACATCTAGATAGAAGTTGTGCAGAACAATAGGCTCTGCAACAGTTCATTAGTTCAACTGTTTAAGCATAAATTGCTTTTCATCAGCGTTTCAGATAAATTGCTTTTTCACTTAAGTTCTGCCAAACATGACCTGGCGCCAAGAAAACTGCTTGTTCACAGAATATATTACAATTTCTGTTTTATGGAAAATCTTAGTGCCGACTGCCCAGAGCCATGGAGTACGGCTTAGGTTTAGGTGCCATAGATGTATGTATCTTTCAAATCAAACCGGTGTATCTATGCATGTACATGTAAATAAACTACTATACATCTGGGCACCATTCTACTCCACAGAGGAGAAGACTCCCTAGCACCCTAGAAAAAGTAGCCAAAATATACTCAACTATACGTTCACGTCCCCTTGGTGCTTCACAGCTTCGGAATTAGAAAACATCCAGTCAACAAAATCAGAAGAGGTTTTCGCTTCTCTTTTTGGCTTCCTGTACCGATTATTCTCAAACATTGCTTTCGAAACGAGGGAATCCAGAACTGCAGCTTCAGCTAGGTCGTAGGTTGCCATCAACACACTAGTCACACACGGAGGAACAAAACAATTAGGATAACTGATGCTAAAGCAGAAGGCGTGAATGCATGGACGACACGTTAATCATATTTTTGTGGTGGTGAAAAATGCTTCCTATAAATATCTATGTGTTGTTCGAAGTTTTTGGAGCATCAATATATCAGGATGCAGAACCTGAACTCACTTATCCTTGGTTGGATAATCAGTCCTAAGCTGATTCAACCAATTGATTTAACACGTTCCTAAGCTGATGGTGGTATAGCTCTAATGTGCATCATTTTCATTAATGGTTACCATTTATATTTTGTACTGCGAAAGTGATTCGTCTAATTGGTTCTATTCAATGTGACAAAATATTTAAGTCAGGCAATTAAGCTCTTTACCCTCATGTCAACTGATAAAAAAGAATCATTCCTGACAGAGCATATTTACCTAGCAAGAGCATCCTCCAAAATAGTGCGTTGGCAAGGTGTCACATAATATATGCACTTTCTTGGGCATTGCCCGACGGCAAATTGAACAAGGTCATCCTCACCATTATCTGCAAATAAAAGGAATGTGAATGTGTCACTAACATAGTAACATGTCAGGAAGGGTTGAGCTTTTTCTTAGACAAGGCAAACGTGCGTATATACTCAAATACTGATTTCTTAGACAAGATAAGGTGTGTACATACTCATGCACTGATTAACAGAATTTGGAAAGCCAGTCTGTGAAGCTGAAGATATGTGGGTTCCCACCCAAATAAGCCAAGTGACTATGGTTGATTTACCTTGAGATATTGCACGAGCTGTACCGATATCATCTGAAAATTGAAATACATGAGGTGCCTTTCTAACACAAGAATATGGGCATCCTGCAGCAGATATCGGTAGTTGTAGATTGTCAGGAAGTTACCAAAAACATGTCCACATGATATGCGCCGAACAACTAAATGAAACAAGGTCTACATCTCCCATGCAAGTTATAACTCTGAAAAAAATTAGGAAAGCAACTGAACTCAGTTGCTTCAATCTATCCTTAACAAAAAATGATGGTCAACGGCAAGTCTAGGGCAGAATATACCAGTGCCAATACATAAAAGTTCATTGACAAATATGTCAAGCGCTTCACACTCAGGTTCATCGAATGGATCAATATTGTTCCTGCACAATATGTAACACACATAAAACACACATAAGTTGGATAAACAAGACGGGTGCATTCGTTAGGACTCACAATAAAACAGTCACAACTGCAGAATTTACAGTGGCATAACAAACCAAAAACTGGATAAAGAACATAACATAATATATTCATTCAGTTCCGACCTTGGAATGTCGAGTGGGAAATGAGTTAGCAGCTGAATCCATCGAACAATTGCTTGGTTATTGGTTGGGGCAAACTAAACTCCCTTAATTAATGCACATATAGTTAACCTTGCAGAGCAGTGGGATAAAGTTAAGAACAGAATTTTAGCACATACAAACAAATGTACTTAAGTTGTTCTTTTTTTGAAAGAAATACAGCAAGGGAAGCCCCTGCTGCGTTTAGGCGTGGCGCCAAGGATCGAACCTGGGCGGGCAACCTCCCAGCCAGTGAAGTAAACACTGCGCTGTGAGCACCTTAGCTTACTTCAGTTATTAAAGTAATATCAATGAGGATGCATATAAGCAATCATGATATAGGTGGTTGATCTTTCACAATACTCCCTCCGTCTGTTTTTGAGCCGTGTATTCCCACGAAACACTTTTCTCCGTTTCTTCTGCGCGTAAAGTTGGAACGACGCGTTCTGCATGCATACGTACGCATTACACTAGGAAATTCTCGTTTTTGCCGTTGCTTTCGGCAAGCGAGCGCGCGTTCTGCGCCTTAATTAGCCGGCGAGCGTCATTAAAATCTGGCCATTCTAGCGAGAGCGATTGGCGCGCGTGAATACGAAGCGTATGAAGCGCGTATGCCTTGGTCTTTGCGTCCGGCTTCAAGCGCGGCTAAATAACGAACGGAGGGAGTATATCATCTGCAGCACCCCTAAGTAGCATTTATATCCTACTCAAACAACTGTTCACACCAAACATGTTCCAGCATTAATTGTACTGATAGTTACTACAAAATTTAAAAGATATCAGCACAGCTCTTGCATTCAATTTTATCAGAAACAAAATCAAGATTGCGATGAAAAATAGCTCATACAATCAAATCAGTTGTCTACACTGAAAGTTCTTTGAAAGGAGCTCAAAAAAGTGTATATAAAAGATTATTCCAATCAGCCTACAACTAAGTCCGAAATACAAGATAAAAGTATTCCCTACCTTTCAACCATCAATTCTTGGTTACCAGATAACATCTGTATGTGAAACAAACCATTGTGACTAATAATGTACCCAAAAGGTGAAAACAACACAAGAAAATTCCTCCAGCAATAGATTTGGGTTTTATCAAGTTAGATTTTTCAACTTTTTTAGGGTAATAGATTTCTAAACTTTTAGTGATTGATATTTAAACTGTGCATATGAAAATGTTATGTGTTGGTTTTTTCAAAGGTGTCTTCATAATTCTGAAACCAGAGGCCATGATTGCAGTGCCAATTGTATATGTTCTACAATGTTTGCTTTTATAGTTTTTATCTGACAGCATCCCCATCCCTATGCATTTGCAGAAAACAGGCATACATTTAGGTACCTGATAGGCCTCAATGACTCGTCTCATTATCAAGTCAGCATTTTCTGGGTCCTTACAAACATCAGGATGGAATTCCTTCACCTGTAACAGAAACTCTCGATGTCATGCTGTGGTAGGCATGGCAGCTTAGTTAGACCAGAAAATAGTATGAAGCTTTTGCATCGCAAATGTCATGCTTAAACATTCACATATTACAATATTAGATCCTAAAGGAAATGTTTTTTTTTTCCAAAAAAAGAAGTGGGAAAATGATTTTGCAATGTAGGTTAGTTGGAGGACAATCCGGAAATATTTCTATAGGGAATGACAAGTATGCAATCTGACTTATTATGCAATTATACAATCATCCATTCCCAACCTGCCAACCATTGGATGTCTATTATAGGATGGTTGTGTTTTTTCACTTAGCTCCCTTCTCGTGAGAAACACATGTGGAGGGGTTAAGCATAAAAACGCAACCGTCCTAGGATGAACATCCAATATAATGATAAATGACTGTAGGATTACACCATAAATCAGACAGATTGCATACTAGTCATTGCCATTTTGAGAATATAAGGTTCCATCTGCTGGCCTTGCCCCCCTTAATCGTGTAGTGCCTATCATCCAGAAACGGTGGATTGAATTCCTAAAATCGTTACTAAATGAATCATGAAGGTAAAACAAGTCGTGGGATATGCCAATTAGTCTAATAATTAGTGTACGCCTAAACAGCAATAGCTACAGTTGTGCAGCAATGGAAGCATAAGAACGAGCATCTGCCGCGGCTGAATAAGCTGCCTCAGCAGAGACAGCAACAAAGGAAGCGGACGCCGCACACTACCCGCGCGCGGAAGGCGGCCTTGAGCTGCGCGGCAGAGTAGGAGGCCGAGCCGTCGATGCCAAGAATCTGGAAGGGCGTGGCGCGCGGATCCAGTATCCTCCCTGCGTCTCCCTCGCTGCCGCTGCCGCTGCCGCCGTACACCGAGACGGACGGGCGGCGGCAGCGGCCCACTCCACGCACCGGTGACGGCGGCGGCGGTGGCCTTCGACCGAACTGAGCCGCGTGGCCGCGCGGGGAGAAGGAGGAGGCGACCGCGGCTGCCATCATGGGTTCATCACATCCCTCCCAGAGAGGCTTCACGGTGTCATTCGGTGCTTGTCATGCGTGGCTGCAACTGTGTAACGTGTTCGACGACCACTTTGCGAAAGATATTTAAAAAAAATGCTTCCGTTACATTGTACAGGAAGGGGTTTGCTGACCTATCATTTTTCTTGATTAATTTGCTATTTTAGTACTAGGCTCACTCCAACCATAACACCCAAAAATGAACTCATTTATCCATTTAGGCCTTCTTGTGATTATCGGTCTACCCGATATTTCGGTTCGGGTATTTCAGTCCTTTTCAAAATTCGGTTTCTTGAAATCAATACCCGAATTGTTGTAATAATATTAGGTAACTGAACATTTTGGGTACCAAAATTCCTGTTCGGTCTTCGGTCTTACCCGATATATCCGAGTTATGCATTATATCTATGTCATGTTTGCACAAATTTAATATGATTGATAAATTTAATCCCATGAGGTAATTTATTATAAATTGACAAATGAAAAATAAAAAATAAACGTTTAAATCCAACAACTTTAAACATCACAACTTGAAAATAAAATATCTAAATTTGAATTATTCATAGTTTACCACACATAATTTAACTTATTATTTGATAGACCGACTATTCGGTTATTTCAGTTACCCGAGAGTGGTACCCGAACTAGACATTTATTTTTCGGTTATTTATATTTGCTACCCGAAAAATACCCGATACCCGATATTTCTGTCTTTTCGGTTCCGGTCTCGGTTTTTTCGGTTTCAGTTTTTCGGTCTCGATTTTTTTACCCACCCCTACTTGTGATGTATCAACATAACTTGTTTGTACTAAAAAGGATGAGTTGCCTATGTTGGCTACATATATTCATGTCATAATAGTGTAAAGGTTTGGTGAAGCGTCTCAACCCCCTAGGAGCCCGCGATTCTTTACTTATAACAGTGGAAACATGTACAATATTGTTTTGATTACAATCGATGTTATTCTGAATTTATCTCAAACAACTCTATATAAACAAGATATGATCTCGTAACTACCTTGGACTATATCTATATTCTAAGTTTCCTTCTAACAGTCCTCAAAACATAACTTAATTAAGTTAAGATTGAGATAAAAAATTCTTTTAAATCTGACGTTAAGGCTTTAGTGAATCCATCAACAACTTGTCCCTTTGAAGATATATGTTTGTCGGTACCCTGTGTACCATATACCCTTTGGGATTGCAAAGATCTCAAGAGAATGACATCTACTTGATTTGAAGACCTTCGGAGGCCCACATGTCAGACATAACCGGACCCGCTTCCCCAACATGGTTAGTCCCAGAGTTGCCACGTGTACTATCAGACCGGAGCTACCGCCCACAAGGGGGAAGCTCCGGGCTATGTACCATAGCGGCACCCCCGGACCTAACCCCAGACCGAGGGAAGCTCCGGAACTGACACGTGTTATGTGGCACCGGACCTATCCGTTCCCCACAGTATGCTCCAGGGCTGCCACGTGTCTAACCGTCGGATCTTCAGTCTCTAACCTCCGGAAGACTCCACAACGGCTCCGGATCTTCAAAGAGGAATCAAGAACTTCAAGACCCGATTAAGTGTCATTAATACTATATTAATAACACACGATCGGACAACCTTAATTACCAGTAACGGTGCCATCAAAGCCCGTAACTCGGTCATTAAGGGTAATTAAGCGCATCAAATGTGTATCAATATTAGTAACCGTCGGGGCCACATGTCGGGCCAGGCTAGCTTGTAACGGCCTGTCCTTGTACTATAAAAGGACAGGCTGACGGGAGACTTAGAGGGAGGCTACGCGCTCACTCTACACTCTCAATTCACGTTGAGCTCATACACCCAATACAACACCAAACACCCCGTGGAGTAGGGTATTACGCTCCAGCGGCCCGAACTACGTAAATATTCGCGTCTCTTGTGTCATTGAACACTTCACCTTCTTGAATCTCCGCGCGCCCACACCGAACCTCAAACTCCTCTAACACTTTAGTAGTGTCGGGAGATCTGCTGGATCAAAACCGCCGACAGTTGGCGCGCCAGGTAGGGGGCGCCTGAGATTTCAAGAATGGTGAACTCAGCTGCTGGATCATCCAACGGTCATCCTGCTGTTCAAGCTGTTGGGGGCAATCCCTCCAATATGCAGCCACCAGCAGGAGCCTCAGTTCCAGCAGGAGTCACGCTACCACCACCGCTGCCTCCACCAGCAAATCAAGCTGGACAGCGCGATGGTGCACCGGCGTCCATCACTGCGTCGGCAAATCATGACAACCCGAAACACGCGCTCCATGCAGCGCGTGCTCTTCTTCAGCGCCCACCACCTCCGGACACATCCCGGGATGCAATGGAGCAGTGGAGGGCCGATGTGGAACACTTGGTTGCAGTAGCAGCCGACCGCATCAGCAACCAGAGTCCTCCTCCTTCAGGACGGGCCCCGTCACAGCGACGGACCTTGTCTGGCAGACTTGGTCCGCACGTTTCCAACAACAGGAGATGTGCTGCGTCGTAGCATTTGACGTCGTTGCCTTCCGAGGCACGGCGCACTCACACGGTGTCAAGGCTTTCATCTCATGACCTCCGGGCGGAGCTTGATCGCCGATACCGTCAACAAGACGACCGAGTCCATATTGAGCGTGCTCGTGAAAGACGAGAAGATCAGGACATTCCTGCTCCTGAAGGAGTAGGGGGAGGCTGTTCCGCCCTGGCCATGCATCTGCGTATGGTCAGGTGGCCACAAAAATTCCGGCCTCACCTGCCGGAGAAGTTTGACGGGACCGTTAATCCCGTTGAATTTCTTCATATTTACTCCACTGTTATCCTGGCAGCTGGAGGAAATGAGGCTGTAATGAACTATTATTTTCCAGTGGCTTTAACTGGGACCGCCCGGTCCTAGTTTATGAGCCTTCCCCCCAACTCCATCAGCAGTTGGGAGGAGTTGTGCCGGCAGTTCACCGCCAACTTCAGGAGTTCATACACCCGACCAGACGCTGAACTGGATCTTTTTGCAGTCACGCAAAAAGGGGGAGAATTCCTGCGATCATTCATCCAGAGGTTCTCTTAGGTACGAAACACTATCTCTTCTATCTCTAGCGCTTCTGTCATTGTGGCATTTAGACAAGGTGTACGGGATAAGAAGATGTTGGAGAAACTGGCGATCAAGGAGATCACCAGTGTCACGGAACTCTTCAGCTTGGCTGACAAATGTGCCAGAGCTGTGGAGGGCCGTGAAATGCAATCCAAACCACCTCCGGAGGATCACAAAAAATCCTCCAAAGGTGAAGCCACTACCTCCGGGAGTGGCAAGAAGAAGAAAAAGACCAACGACAAGAAGAAGCCGTCGGCCGGCGCATCTAATGCTGCAACTGCTGCAGCCCCGGGTGGCCGGGGGCCACTGAAAGCATCTAGGCCCCATGAGGTACGGTTTCGGTGATTAATGACAACCATTCGATTCTACTAATGAATTTGTGAATGCAAGGTCCCAATAATCACTCAATCAAATGAAATCAAAATGACATTGGAGACCCATATAAAATCAACCTTAAGTTAAAATCAATCACATGAAGACAAGGAGTGAAAGCTCTAAATTGACATCATTCAATGCTTGAAGATTATCAGAACAACAATTCAAACAAGTGTCAAAGAGGTCCCATGTTCAAATTCCAAAAGAACAACTCAAAACAACTCGAAGTCAACAAGATGAACCCACCAGATCATCCGATGATCTCAGAGATGACTACATCGGTCGAGTTGTGTCAACAGAAGAAGAAGACCTCAGAGCAAAGCACTCACCGGATCATCCGATGTGTGGCTCAGCTACATCGGTCCATCAGTATAGTTTACAACATCATTGGACCAAGTGAAGCACCGGATCATCCGATGTACAGAAGTATAAACATCGGTTGACTACTCCAGTAAGCATTAAGGTTGAGTCAACTCTGGAGGAAGAGATACCGGATCATCCGACGATGAAGATGAAGCTACATCAGTCTAACAACGATCATACCTGACACCATGACATCAGCTAGCTTAATTAGACCGATGATAACAAAGGGGGAGACATCGGATCATCCGATTTGTACAATAAAGTTCTGTCAGCCTACTTTTCCAACGGCTATTTCGGGGAGGTTGGCTTTAAATACCCCCCAAACCAGTCATTACGAGAAGTCTTGACACTCAGAAGCTAACAACACATCCAAGAGCACTCAAGATCAAGAGCTTACACTTCTACACCCATTAGATCATTTGTATAGGCTAGATCTAGCTAGAGAAAAGCTTGTGTGCGTCCGTTCTCTGTGATTAGAGTCTCTAGACTAGTGAGAGGTTGAAGAGATCCTTCCGGAGCTTGCCAAGGTGTGTGTGGAAGCCCGGAAGATCAAGGATTGTACAAGGCTTGAGCTCCACCTTGCCGGAGATGGCGAACGGAGAAGAATAGTGAAGACCCCCTTGTCTCCGTGACTTGGGAGTGGCAAAACCCTTCGGTGGGTGCCACAACGTGGACGTAGGAAGATCCTTGTGATCTTGCCGAACCACGAGATAAACTTCGTGTCTCCGTGTCCTTTGAGCGTTTGCATCCCTCTCCCTCCTTTTTACATTTATGCAATCTTCATTCCGCAACTTAAATTTACGTTGATTGCATAGATTAATCGCATAGGGAATTGGGCTTTAAGTCGTTAGTTTTAAATTACCTTAAAATTTGAAAGAAAGCCCAATTCACCCCCCCCCCCCCCCCTCTTGGGCGTTTCGATCCTTACAATTGGTATCAGAGCAAGGTTGCTCATAGGATCATTCTAGCTTCACCGCTAGAGAGCGAAAATGGCCAAGGTTGGGGGTTCGGTTCCTATCTTCGAGGGCAAGAACTTTGCCTATTGGAAAGCACGCATGCGCGCTTACCTAGAGGCTATTGCACCCGAAGTATGGGAAGCGACTCATGTGGGGTTTGGAGAACATAATTATGTTGGTGATCAAATTAAATGGGATGCTAAGGCTAGGAATGCAATCTATGAGTGCATAAGTCAATATGTCTTTTCTAGGATTGCTAGTAAGGAAAAGGCTTGTGAAATTTGGGCTTGCTTGATAGAAATTCATGAGGGTTCATCTCGTGTAAAGGAACTTAAATATCACATGCTTAAAGCAAAATATGATGAATTTAAGATGCTTCCTCATGAAAATGTTAATGAAATGTTTTCACGCTTAAATGTGCTTATTGAAGAAATAAATGCTCTTGACATTGCATCTCTTGGTAAGGGACTCATCAATCGCAAGATCCTCATGCTCCTTCCCAAGCCAAAGTACAACATCATCAACTCCATGCTCCAAAAAGAGTCACTTGACCACATTGAAGTTTCGGAGCTCATTGGAGAAATACACACTCATGAGATGAGTGTACTTGGGATGATGGAGCAATCATCATCAAAGACAATTGCTCTAAAGGATTCCACCAAGAAAACAAGCCTCAAGAAGAAGAAGGTGGTTGAGCCTAGCTCAAGTGAAGAAGAGCAAGTATCAAGCGAAGATGATGATGATGAGCTTGCTTTGATGATGAGAAAGTTCTCACGCTTGAACTCCAAGATCACCAAGAAGGGATACACCTTTGATCCCAAGAAGAAAGCATTTCTACCAAGAAGAGACGATCGCAAGACTTGCTACAATTGTGGCGATCAAGGCCACATCTCCTATGATTGTCCAAAACCAGACAAAAGGAGAGAGAACTACAAGGGCAAGCATCGCATCCTTGAAGAAAGTGATGATGATGAAGAAGAGGTCAAACCCAAACCACGAGCCTTTGGGAAGAATAAACAAGACAAGGGCAAGAAGGCAAGACTCTTCCCGAAGAAGAGAAATGGCCTACAAAAGGTGTTCATGTGTGAGGCAAATGAATGGGTCACCGACGAAGAAACAAGTGATGAAGAGAGTGAAGTAGAGGAAGAAAGCTTGGCCGGCCTCGACATTGCCAACAATGATGACTCACCTCTTCATCCACCACCCATGTGCCTCATGGCTAAAGGTAACACCAAGGTGAACTACAAAGCCGGAGGAAAGCATTGGGTACTCGATAGCGGGTGCACTCAACATATGACCGGCAATGATGGTATGTTCACCACCATAGAAAACCCTGACAATCATGAACAAGTCACCTTTGGTGATAACTCTAAGGGAAAGGTAATTGGGTTAGGTAAAATTGCTATTTCAAATGACTTGTCTATTTCTAATGTTTTGTATGTTAGGTCACTTAGTTTCAATTTACTTTCTATTGCACAACTATGTGATCTTGGACTAACGTGCACATTTAGCAAAAATGATGTTGTTGTGAGTAGTGAAACAAGCCAAGACATAGTCTTCAAAGGATTCCGGCATGGACATCTCTACCTAGTGGACTTCGCCAACAAGAATGCTAGCTTGACCAGTTGTCTTTTCACTAAGACAAGCTTGGGATGGCTATGGCACCGACGCATAGCGCACATTGGAATGAGAAAACTCAAGAAGTCATTCAAGCTTGGGATGGTGACCGGCGTGAAGGATGTCACGTTTGAGAAGAACAAGCTTTGTAGCGCTTGTCAAGCCGGGAAGCAAGTTGCTTCACACCACCCAATGAAGACAATGGTGTCAACCTCCAAGCCACTTGAACTACTCCACATGGACCTCTTCGGACCGTCCACATATCAAAGCCTTGGCGGTAACCTCTATTGTCTCGTTATTGTTGATGAATATTCTCGCTATGCTTGGACTCTATTTCTAGGTGACAAGAGTGAGACTCCGGAATTGTTCAAGACCTTCGCCAACCGCGCTCAAAGGGAATTTCAACTTCCCATAATCAAGGTCCGGAGTGACAACGGCATCGAATTCAAGAACTACAACATTGGGGAGTGGTGTGACCGTGAAGGAGTAAAACATGAGTTTTCGGCCACATACACTCCTCAACAAAACGGTGTCGTTGAAAGGAAGAACAAGACACTCATAACTCTTGCAAGAGCAATGCTTGATGACTACGGCACGTCGGAGAAGTTTTGGGCCGAAGCGATCAACACGGCGTGCCATGCCGCAAATAGGGTCTACCTCCATCGACTACTTCAAAAGACCCCATACGAGCTTCTCATTGGGAGAAAGCCCAACATCTCCTATTTTCGAGTCTTTGGATGCAAGTGCTATATCTACTGCAAGAAGAGGCTCGGTAAGTTTGAAAGAAGATGTGATGTTGGTATATTTCTTGGTTATGCATCAAACTCAAAAGCATATCGAGTATTCAACCAAACCTCCGGTTTAGTTGAAGAAAGTTGTGATGTTGAGTTTGATGAATCTAATGGCTCCCAAGAGGAGAGTTTTGGTCATGATGAAATAGATGATGAGCCTCTACGAGAAGCCATGAAGAACATGACCATTGGAGACATCAAGCCCGAAGTTGAGGAGGGCCATGATCAAGGGGGAGCTTCAAGTTCCAACAACAACACCTCTATGGCGCCTCAAGTTGACGAAGAAGAGAAGGATGATCCATTGCCGACTCAAGACTCACAAGCACAACAACATCAAGAAGAAGAAGTCCATGATCAAGTCCAACCACAAGGGGAGCAACACGCATCACCCTCGCCAAGTGATTCACAACCGCTTATGAGGCATGGACGCATCTCCAAGGCGCATCCAATGGATCAAATCATTGGAAGTCTGTCAAGGGGTGTAAGTACACGTTCTCGCCACGTTGCTTCGTTTTGTGAGCACTACTCTTTTGTTTCGTGTGTAGAACCCACTCACATTGAGGAAGCGCTCCAAGATCCAAATTGGGTGATGGCCATGCAAGAAGAACTCAACAACTTCATCCGCAATGAAGTTTGGGTGTTGGAGGAGCGACCCAAGGACAAGAACGTCATCGGAACAAAGTGGGTGTATCGCAACAAACAAGACGAGAATGGCGTTGTGGTCCGCAACAAGGCAAGACTTGTGGCCAAAGGGTTCTCACAATTTGAAGGAATAGATTTTGGGTAAACATTTGCCCCGGTCGCCTGGCTAGAAGCCATCTGTATACTTCTTGCCTTTGCTTCACATCATAGTATTAGACTTTATCAAATGGATGTGAAAAGTGCCTTTCTTAATGGTTACATTAACGATCTTGTTTATGTTGAACAATCTCCCGGGTTTGAAGATCCGAGGAATCCTAACCATGTGTATAGGTTGCACAAGGCGCTCTACGGGCTCAAGCAAGCACCTAGGGCGTGGTATGAATGACTACGGGACTTCCTCATCATGCAAGGATTCAAGATCGGGAGGGTGGACACCACACTCTTCACCAAAGACATCAACGGAGATTTGTTCATTTGTCAAATTTATGTTGATGACATTATTTTTGGTTCAACTAACGAAGCTTTTAGCCATGAGTTTGGCAAAATGATGTCTAGGGAATTCGAGATGTCAATGATTGGTGAGCTCAACTTCTTCCTTGGATTCCAAATCAAGCAACTTCAAGAGGGGACCTTCGTCTATCAAGAGAAGTACACCAAGGACCTCTTGAAGAAATTTGAGATGGGAGATTGTAGCACAAGAAGCACTCCAATGGCAACCAATTGTCATCTCGACGCGGATAAGGACGATAAACCTATTGATCAATCCAACTACCGTTCTATGATTGGTTCATTGCTTTACCTTACTGCATCTAGGCCCGATAACATGTTTAGTGTATGCTTGTGTGCTCGCTTTCAAGCGGCACCTAAAGAATCGCATAGGAAGGCGGTCTTTAGGATACTTAGGTATCTTAAGCATACTCCTAGTGTGGGCTTGTGGTACCCTAAAGGTGCAAAATTCCATCTTGTGGGATAGTCGGATTCGGACTTTGCCGGATGCCGCGTAGATCGCAAGAGTACCTCCGGTGGGTGCCACTTGCTTGGGCATTCCCTAGTTTCTTGGTCTAGCAAGAAGCAAAATTCCGTCGCTTTGTCCACGGCAGAAGCGGAATACATTGCGGCCGGTGCATGTTGTGCTCAAATTCTTTATATGAAGCAAACCCTTTTGGACTTTGGTATTAAACTTGGTTGTGTGCCTCTCCTTTGTGACAATGAAAGTGCGGTTAAGATAGTTAAAAACCCCGTTCAACACTCCCGCACTAAGCACATTGATATTCGCCATCATTTCTTAAGGGACCATGAAGCTAAGGGAGACATCTCTTTGAGAGGTGTTAGGTCCGAAGAACAATTGGCGGATATCTTCACTAAACCACTTGATGAGAAAACTTTTTCTAGGCTTAGGAGTGAATTAAATGTGCTAGATGCAACAAACGTCATGTAAGAATGCATATCATATAGGTCTTGCCTAACTCTCAAAGGATAGGGGTGAGCAAGGGTTAGCTTGGTATGGTGGTTCTTTTGGGTTTCCCAAGTCTTGGAGAGTAGCTCTCCCTGAAGAAGCCTTTGAAAGGTTCAAACTTGGCAAGATAGATTTACTTTATGTCTTGCATGATGCCTGCCATATAGACTTACTATTTCTTGCATTATAAAATGTTTGGCATTGCATACGGTAGATTGTCACAAAGGGGAACCCACCTCATGAGAAAGAGACTTGTTTGAAATGCAATATCTCAACTCATATAAGGTGGAAAGAACAAAATGTTAGGTGCGTTAATGCCTAGAGGAACATGCTTCAAAGAGATAGAAGTCTTCATACTCTACCTCACAAAGCATGGGCCTTACATTTTATTTGGATATTTTCCTCCTATCTTTCTCGGTGTTCCATTTGCTTTAAGGATTAGCCAAGTTATTGGCATATTAGTTTTTTGAGGGGTAAGGGGTTGCCCAGAAAGTCCTAAGACATGTGTTTCTCTTTGCTTGGTTGTTTGGTTAAAGGACATATATGGGATGTTTTTGTTCTGCAGTCATCGGATTATCCGATGTCCAGGTCAATCCCTCATCGGACCAATAGGTGTTCAATCTTCAAGGGCCAGTTCAGTCAGAATCTCAAATGATCCGACGCGTTCATTCCGAAAAACATCGGTCCATCCAGTGTTCTCTATTCTGGAGCTGTGGTCAATTCCACCGATGTTACTTCCTCCCATGTCGGACCATCCGGTGTCAACATCCCTCTTTTGAACACCCTTACTGTGCCATTCGACCGATGATCCAAACCCTAAACGTCGGTCCATCCGATGCCAACAGCAATTTTTGAATATCCTTACTGTGGCATTCGACCGATGTACATCCCGTCTAAAATTGGTCCATCCGGTGTTAAAAATTCGGCTAGGGTTTGGGACCCACTATTTAAATCGGCCGTACGCCTCCTTCTTCCCTCTCCCGATCCCGACGCCGCCTCACCTCCTCTCGTCGCACCGCTACCTCCACCCTCGCCGCCGCTGACCGCGCCGTCGTTCCCCTAGGCACTGCCGCCGCCGACCTCGACGCCGCCGACCGCGCCTCCGTTCCCGTAGGCGCCGCCGCTCTCCCTCGCGCCGCCGTCGCCCTAGGCGCCACCGCCGCAGCCCCTCTTGCGCCGCCGTCGCCCTAGGCGCCGCCGCCGCAGTCCCCTCGGGCCGCCCGTCTCACCAGCACCACCACCAAAGCCGCCGTCGCCGCCGCCCATAAACCCTACCGCTCCACTTCGCCGCTAAGGTTTCCGGTCGCGACACCGTTCGTCACCATTTCTTTTCCCGACTCCGTCAAAGCTCACTTCCGCGATCGCAATGGCTCGCGACAAAAAGAACAAGGGCAAGGCCATCGCGGAGCCTGCCACGAAGAAGCAGAAGCTGTCCAAAGAGGAAAAGAAGGCATTGATGGCCGCTCGCGCCGCCGAGGAGCGTGATCGAGGCCAAGGAAGGTCATTGAGGATCCGCGAGGCTCGTCCGAGGCAGCCTCCCGTGATCAACGACTCTGAGGCCGAAGAGGAGCCGGTTGAGCCTCTCGTTCGCCGGCGCTCAGCCCGGACACGTGGGGGTCACACCGAGGCTGCTCCTCGTCCGAGACCGACGACTGCCGACCGTCGTGAGGACAGGGAGGCCCAGCGTGCTATCTACGAGATGGACACCACTGTCCATGTCGCTGAAGGAGTCCGGTTGACCGTCTACCGGAAGATGAAGGCCAAGCAGCTTCGCAAGCTCAGATGGAATGTGCTGCTTGAGGAGTGGTACCCGCAGCCTAGAGAGGCTTTGGTGGATAGTCGCTTCTGGACTATCACCCAGGCGTCTGTCTACGAGACCTACAGGCGTCGAGGGCACAAGCTGTTCCAACACAACTATCTGGATTGGGGACAGCTAGCTTTGGCAGCAGAGACGGAGATCCGTCCTTACTTTGAGAGGTACCGAGGCTTGGTGGAGCTAATGGCATATGAGCGGAGTGCCTATGTGGAAGATTGGGTCCGCGTCTTCTACGCCACCCTCTATGTCTCGAAGGGCAGAAGATCCATTGACTTCATGTTCATGGGTCAGCACTACCACCTGACGAGGCAAATGCTGGGACAGTTGCTTGGAGTAGACTTGCACGACACCTGTGTACATGAGAGGGTCTACGGTCAGGCAGATCCACTAAGGAGGCCGCTCACTGGAGGAGTGGCACCACCGCTGGAGGAGATTCGCTCGCTGTTCGGTCCCACCTTCTCTCCTGACCAGCCGAGGGTTCCAGCTTTGTTGACTCCTGCTGCGCGCAAAGTGCACCTCGCCTTGCACCGCACGCTCCTGCCGAGGTCTGGCTATTTGGAGGGGTTCACCAGCTTGCAGCAGACTCTCCTGTTCTACATCATGAACGGGATGGAGTTCGAAATCGTGGACGTCCTCATATGCGAGATGGAGGATGTGATCACAGACGGTGTGGGAATGATGAGGCAGCTAGTATATGGGCACTGGATCAGCTACCTGTTTAACATGATGGTTCCCGAGGGGTCTGCCGTGCACGACTATCTCTTTGACGAGAGTGTGACACAGTTCGGACACTACCGTGCCCCGGCTCCTGGAGACCGCCGCCTTGGCCGTCCAGTTGAGCATCAGGTCAGGGCCCGACTGTCTGAGGAGGACTGGTCTGACCTAGAGAAGGAGGATGAGAGGCTTGCCGAGGCTGAGGCTCAGGGGGAGTACCTGCAACACATCTGGTCAGAGAGCGACACCGATGACAGTGTCGAGGAGTACTTCCCTCCTCCGCCCTCACCGAGGCAGCACGATGCAGAGGAAGGAGGTTCAGCTGGTCCACCACCGACACTACCTCCTGTGTCCGAGGCGCAGGTGTCACAGCCGTCAGAGCTGTCATCATTTCTTCAGCAGATGATAGAGCAGCAGCGCCAGGACAGGATATCGGCTGAGCAGGCCAGAGCAGAGCAGGCTGCTCACCTGGCACAGCTTCAGAGGCAGCAGCAGGAGCTACAGCTAGAGATTGCCCGACAGAGGCGAGAGGATACGGATTGGTTCACCAACTTGGTCGATCAGATGCACCGCCGTACCCTCGACCAGCAGCAGCAGACTCAGCAGGCTATGATGGGGATCCTGCGGTTGATCACCAACCTCTACACTCAGACCGGGATCGCCCTTCCACCTCAGCAGCCTGGACTGGGACTGGCTCCAGGTGCAGCTCAGGTGCGTGCTACACCGATTCCCTCTATCAGCATGTCACCTCTTCTGGCACCCAGCGCACCGATCCACTCTCCTCTGTCGGCGATGACTCTGTTCCAGCAGACGCCGGCATCTGTGGTCAGTGCTCAGCTTCCTCCAGCTCCAGCTCCACCGGTGCCTCCTGTACCTGCTACCTCCTCTCCAGCATCGACAGCGGACCCCCTAGCTCCCTCCGCTTCGGCAGCTGCGACCGGCGACTCCAGCTCCGACGACAGTGACGGTGACCAGTTCGTCATCGCGCCTAGCTCTCAGGGTCAGTAGGCTCTCGGATCCATTTTTGGTGTCTTGATGCCAAAGGGGGAGAAGAGGTAGAGGAGTCAGGGGGAGTTTACTTTTCTATCTATATTCTTTGTATTCTTGTGTGCCTAAGTACTTTTGTAATATTAATTAAGCACTTTATATTTCTATCTATATTCTTTGTATTCTTGTGTGCTTGAGTACTTTTGTAATATTAATTAAGCACTTTTCCACTTGTGACATTTGCCTATGTTATTAATCGATTAAGCTTTTCGCGCCATTTCATTTGTGATTTCTACAAGCTCAATGTGTCTTATCTTGTATTCATTGCATATCTATTTGAGTATTGTACCATCAAATTCATTACTATTGCGCTATAAATTATTGTGTTGTCATCAATCACCAAAAAGGGGGAGATTGAAAGCATCTAGGCCCCATGAGGTACGGTTTCGATGATTAATGACAACCATTCGATTCTACTAATGAATTTGTGAATGCAAGGTCCCAATAATCACTCAATCAAATGAAATCAAAATGACATTGGAGACCCATATAAAATCAACCTTAAGTTCAAATCAATCACATGAAGACAAGGAGTGAAAGCTCTAAATTGACATCATTCAATGCTTGAAGATTATCAGAACAACAATTCAAACAAGTGTCAAAGAGGTCCCATGTTCAAATTTCAAAAGAACAACTCAAAACAACTCGAAGTCAACAAGATGAACCCACCAGATCATCCGATGATCTCAGAGATGACTACATCGGTCGAGTTGTGTCAACAGAAGAAGAAGACCTCAGAGCAAAGCACTCACCGGATCATCCGATGTGTGGCTCAGCTACATCGGTCCATCAGTACAGTTTGCAACATCATTGGACCAAGTGAAGCACCGGATCATCCGATGTACAGAAGTATAAAAATTGGTTGACTACTCCAGTAAGCATTAAGGTTGAGTCAACTCTGGAGGAAGAGCCACCGGATCATCCGACGATGAAGATGAAGCTACATCGGTCTAACAACGGTCATATCTGACACCATGACATCAGCCAGCTTAATTAGACCGATGATAACAAAGGGGGAGACATTGGATCATCCGATGTGTATAATAAAGTTCTGTCAGCCTACTTTTCCAACGGCTATTTCGGGAAGGTTGGCTTTAAATACCCCAAAACCATTCATTACGAGAAGTCTTGACACTCAGAAGCTAACAACACATCCAAGAGCACTCAAGATCAAGAGCTTACACTTCTACACCCATTAGATCATTTGTATAGGCTAGATCTAGCTAGAGAAAAGCTTGTGTGCGTCCGTTCTCTGTGCTTGGAGTCTCTAGACTAGTGAGAGGTTGAAGAGATCCTTCCGGAGCTTGCCAAGGTGTGTGTGGAAGCTCGGAAGACCAAGGATTGTACAAGGCTTGAGCTCCACCTTGCCGGAGATGGCGAACGGAGAAGAATAGTGAAGACCCCCTTGTCTTCGTGACTTGGGAGTGGCAAAACCCTTCGGTGGGTGCCACAACGTGGGCGTAGGAAGATCCTTGTGATCTTGCCAAACCACGGGATAAACTCCGTGTCTCCGTGTTCTTTGAGCGTTTGCATCTCTCTCCCTCCTTTTTACATTTATGCAATCTTCATTCCGCAACTTAAATTTACATTGATTGCATAGATTAATCACATAGGGAATTGGGCTTTAAGTCGTTAGTTTTAAATTACCTTAAAATTTGAAAGAAAGCCCAATTCACCCCCCCTCTTGGGCGTTTCGATCCTTACAATTGGTATCAGAGCAAGGTTGCTCATAGGATCATTATAGCTTCACCGCTAGAGAGCGAAAATGGCCAAGGTTGGGGGTTCGGTTCCTATCTTCGAGGGCAAGAACTTTGCCTATTGGAAAGCACGCATGCGCGCTTACCTAGAGGCTATTGCACCCGAAGTATGGGAAGCGACTCATGCGGGGTTTGGAGAACATAATTATGTTGGTGATCAAATTAAATGGGATGCTAAGGCTAGGAATGCAATCTATGAGTGCATAAGTCAAGATGTCTTTTATAGGATTGCTAGTAAGGAAAAGGCTTGTGAAATTTGGGCTTGCTTGATAGAAATTCATGAGGGTTCATCTCGTGTAAAGGAACCTAAATATCACATGCTTAAAGCAAAATATGATGAATTTAAGATGCTTCCTCATGAAAATGTTAATGAAATGTTTTCATGCTTAAATGTGCTTATTGAAGAAATAAATGCTCTTGACATTGCATCTCTTGGTAAGGGACTCATCAATCGCAAGATCCTCATGCTCCTTCCCAAGCCAAATTACAACATCATCAACTCCATGCTCCAAAAAGAGTCACTTGACCACATTGAAGTTTCGGAGCTCATTGGAGAAATACACGCTCATGAGATGAGTGTACTTGGGATGATGGAGCAATCATGATCAAAGACAATTACTCTAAAGGCTTCCACCAAGAAAACAAGCCTCAAGAAGAAGAAGGTGGTTGAACCTAGCTCAAGTGAAGAAGAGCAAGTATCAAGCGAAGATGATGATGATGAGCTTGCTTTGATGATGAGAAAGTTCTCACGCTTGAACTCCAAGATCACCAAGAAGGGATACACCTTTGATCCCAAGAAGAAAGCATTTCTACCAAGAAGAGACGATCGCAAGACTTGCTACAATTGTGGCGATCAAGGCCACATCTCCTATGATTGTCCAAAACCAGACAAAAGGAGAGAGAACTACAAGGGCAAGCATCACAAGCTTGAAGAAAGTGATGATGATGAAGAAGAGGTCAAACCCAAACCAAGAGCCTTTGGGAAGAAGAAACAAGACAAGGGCAAGAAGGCAAGACTCTTCCCGAAGAAGAGAAATGGCCCACAAAAGGTGTTCATGTGTGAGGCAAATGAATGGGTCACCGATGAAGAAACAAGTGATGAAGAGAGTGAAGTAGAGGAAGAAAGCTTGGCCGGCCTCGCCATTGCCAACAATGATGACTCACCTCTTCATCCACCGCCCATGTGCCTCATAGCGGGTGAACTACAAAGCCAGAGGAAAGCATTGGGTACTCTATAGCGGGTGCACTCAACATATGACCGGCAATGATGGTATGTTCACCACCATAGAAAACCCCGACAATCATGAACAAGTCACCTTTGGTGATAACTCTAAGGGAAAGGTAATTGGGTTAGGTAAAATTGCTATTTCAAATGACTTGTCTATTTCTAATGTTTTGTATGTTAAGTCACTTAGTTTCAATTTACTTTCTATTGCACAACTATGTGATCTTGGACTAACGTGCACATTTAGCAAAAATGATGTTGTTGTGAGTAGTGAAACAAGCCAAGACATAGTCTTCAAAGGATTCCGGCATGGACATCTCTACCTAGTGGACTTCGCCAACAAGAATGCTAGCTTGACCACTTGTCTTTTCACTAAGACAAGCTTGGGATGGCTATGGCACCGACGCATAACGCACATTGGAATGAGCAAACTCAAGAAGTCATTCAAGCTTGGGATGGTGACCGGCGTGAAGGATGTCACGTTTGAGAAGAACAAGCTTTGTAGCGCTTGTCAAGCCGGGAAGCAAGTTGCTTCACACCACCCAATGAAGACAATGGTGTCAACCTCCAAGCCACTTGAACTACTCCACATGGACCTCTTCGAACCGTCCACATATCAAAGCCTTGGCGGTAACCTCTATTGTCTCGTTATTGTTGATGACTATTCTCGCTATGCTTGGACTCTATTTCTAGGTGACAAGAGTGAGACTCCGAAAGTGTTCAAGATCTTCGCCAACCGCGCTCAAAGGGAATTTCAACTTCCCATAATCATGGTCCGGAGTGACAACGACACCGAATTCAAGAACTACAACATTGGGGAGTGGTGTGACCGTGAAGGAGTAAAACATGAGTTTTCGGCCACATACACTCCTCAACAAAACGATGTCATTGAAAGGAAGAACAAGACACTCATCACTCTTGCAAGAGCAATGCTTGATGACTACGACACGTCGGAGAAGTTTTGGGCCGAAGCGATCAACACGGCGTGCCATGCCGCAAATAGGGTCTACCTCCATACTACTTCAAAAGACCCCATACGAGCTTCTCATTGGGAGAAAGCCCAACATCTCCTACTTTCGAGTCTTTGGATGCAAGTGCTATATCTACTGCAAGAAGAGGCTCGGTAAGTTTGAAAGAAGATGTGATGTTGGTATATTTCTTGGTTATGCATCAAACTCAAAAGCATATTGAGTATTCAACCAAACCTCCGGTTTAGTTGAAGAAAGTTGTGATGTTGAGTTTTATGAATCTAATGGCTCCCAAGAGGAGAGTTTTGGTCATGATGAAATAGATGATGAGCCTCTACGAGAAGCCATGAAGAACATGACCATTGGAGACATCAAGCCCGAAGTTGAGGAGGGCCATGATCAAGGGGGAGCTTCAAGTTCCAACAACAACACCTCTATGGCGCCTCAAGTTGACGAAGAAGAGAAGGATGATCCATTGCTGACTCAAGACTCACAAGCACAACAACATCAAGAAGAAGAAGTCCATGATCAAGTCCAACCACAAGGGGAGCAACACGCATCACCCTCGCCAAGTGCTTCACAACCGCTTATGAGGCATGGACGCATCTCCAAGGCGCATCCAATGGATCAAATCATTGGAAGTCCGTCAAGGGGTGTAAGTACACGTTCTCTCCACATTGCTTCGTTTTGTGAACACTACTCTTTTGTTTCGTGTGTAGAACCCACTCACATTGAGGAAAAGCTCCAAGATCCAAATTGGGTGATGGCCATGCAAGAAGAACTCAACAACTTCATCCGCAATGAAGTTTGGGTGTTGGAGGAGCGACCCAAGGACAAGAACGTCATCGGAACAAAGTGGGTGTATTGCAACAAACAAGACGAGAATGGCGTTGTGGTCCGCAACAAGGCAAGACTTGTGGCCAAAGGGTTCTCACAAGTTGAAGGAATAGATTTTGGGGAAACATTTGCCCCGGTCGCCCGGCTAGAAGCCATCCGTATACTTCTTGCCTTTGCTTCACATCATAGTATTAGACTTTATCAAATGGATGTGAAAAGTGCCTTTCTTAATGGTTACATTAACGAGCTTGTTTATGTTGAACAACCTCCCGGGTTTGAAGATCCGAGGAATCCTAACCATGTGTATAGGTTGCACAAGGCGCTCTACGGGCTCAAGCAAGCACCTAGGGCGTGGTACGAATGACTACGGGACTTCCTCATCATGCAAGGATTCAAGATCGGGAGGGTGGACACCACACTCTTCACCAAAGACATCAACGGAGATTTGTTCATTTGTCAAATTTATGTTGATGACATTATTTTTGGTTCAACTAACGAAGCTTTTAGCCATGAGTTTGGCAAAATGATGTCTAGGGAATTCGAGATGTCAATGATTGGTGAGCTCAACTTCTTCCTTGGATTCCAAATCAAGCAACTTCAAGAGGGGACCTTCGTCTATCAAGAGAAGTACACCAAGGACCTCTTGAAGAAATTTGAGATGGGAGATTGTAGCACAAGAAGCACTCCAATGGCAACCAATTGTCATCTCGACGCGGATAAGGACGGTAAACCTATTGATCAATCCAACTACCGTTCTATGATTGGTTCATTGCTTTACCTTACCGCATCTAGGCCCGATAACATGTTTAGTGTATGCTTGTGTGCTCGCTTTCAAGCAGCACCTAAAGAATCGCATAGGAAGGCGGTCTTTAGGATACTTAGGTATCTTAAGCATACTCCTAGTGTGGGCTTGTGGTACCCTAAAGGTGCAAAATTCCATCTTGTGGGATAGTCGGATTCGGACTTTGCCGGATGCCGCGCAGATCGCAAGAGTACCTCCGGTGGGTGCCACTTGCTTGGGCCTTCCCTAGTTTCTTGGTCTAGCAAGAAGCAAAATTCCGTCGCTTTGTCCACGGCGGAAGCGGAATACATTGCGGCCGGTGCATGTTGTGCTCAAATTCTTTATATGAAGCAAACCCTTTTGGACTTTGGTATTAAACTTGGTTGTGTGCCTCTCCTTTGTGATAATGAAAGTGCGGTTAAGATAGCTAAAAACCCCGTTCAACACTCCCGGTTAAGACCTCAGAGCAAAGCACTCACCGGATCATCCGATATGTGGCTCAGCTACATCAGTCCATCAGTACAGTTTGCAACATCATTGGACCAAGTGAATCACCGGATCATCCGATGTACAGAAGTATAAACATCGGTTGACTACTCCAGTAAGCATTAAGGTTGAGTCAACTCTGGAGGAAGAGCCACCAGATCATCCGACGATGAAGATGAAGCTACATCGGTCTAACAACGGTCATATCTGACACCATGATGTCAGCCAGCTTAATTAGACCGATGATAACAAAGCGGGAGACATCGGATCATCTGATGTGTACAATAAAGTTCTGTCAGCCTACTTTTCCAACGGCTATTTCGGGGAGGTTGGCTTTAAATACCCCCAAAACCAGTCATTACGAGAATTCTTGACACTCTGGAAGAACTTCATGCGCTTACTACGGCGCAAGAGGAGGACTCCAGGCAGGAACAAGCTGCAAAACCCCCGAGCATTCATCAGCGGGGCTCGACTTCTGCACCTCATGTGCAGCCAAGCGGCGACACCGACATTCCCGTCAAAGTCGTCCAAATCGGTTCCGATGCCGCTCAGACCACCCGTATATCGGGAGGACTGAATGACAAATAGGAACTCGCGCTCATCACTTTCCTCTGGGCTAACATCGACGTGTTTGCCTGGCAACCGTCACAAATGCCTGGGATCCCCAGGGAAGTGATTGAGCACAATCTGAAGATCTACCCTGACGCCCGGCCCGTACACCAGAAGCCTCGGAAGCAATCCGTGGAGCGACAAAACTTCATTCGACAAGAAGTGAAGAAGTTGCTCGAAGCTGGATTCATCCGAGAAGTCTTCCATCCAAAATGGCTGGCAAACCCAGTCGTTGTGCCCAAGGCCGGCGGGAAGCTTCGGATGTGTATCGACTACACAACACTAAATAAGGCATGTCCAAAAGATCCATTCCCACTACCTAGAATAGATCATATAGTGGATTCCACCTCCGGGTGTGAATTACTGTGTTTCCTAGACGCATATTCTAGGTATCATCAAATCAGAATGTCTAGGGAAGATGAAGAGCATACCTCTTTTATCACAGTAGATGGATTGTACTGTTATACAACCATGCCATTTGGTCTCAAGAATGCAGCTTCAACCTTTGTATGAGCTATGTACAAAACTTTTGAAGAACTCATTAGAGACATAATGGAAGTGTACATCGATGACATCGTGGTCAAGTTCAAGAACAAGGAGTCACTCCTTGACACCTTATAGGCTGTCTTCGACAAGTTGCGGGTCACACGCACAAAGCTAAACCCAGACAAGTTTGTCTTCGGGGTTAGCTCTGGAAAACTTCTTGGTTTACTGGTAAGTCACCGGGGCATAGAAGCTAATCCGGCGAAGATCAAAGCCATTGAAGACATGCGGCCACCAGCCCGCATCAAGGATGTCCAAAAGCTGACTGGATGTCTAGCAGCCCTTAGTCGGTTCATTTCAAGACTGACGGAACGGGACTTCTCTTCTTCAAGTTATTGAGGAAGTTCGGACCATTCCAATGGTCTGAAGAAGCAGAAAAGGCGTTCCAAGAGCTAAAACAGTTCCTCACCACCCTACCAACTCTGGTAGCTCCGAACCCTGGTGAGCCTTTGCTGCTTTACATTTCAGCAACTAACGAAGTCGTCAGTATGGTCTTGGTTGCGGAGAGACCAGAACTATCCCTTGCTCAGGAATCCAGACCCCTCCGGGAAGGTCCAGAGGTTCCTAAAAGCGAGTCTGGGTCCCTGCTCCCAGACTTGAGTTCACAAAAAGTTACTTCAGAAGACTCAGACCCCTCCGGGAGGGTCCAGGTCGTTTCTGAAGAAGCTCCGGGTCCCTCCAACCAGGACCCGGAGGTCCCCGAAGAAGGTTCGGATCCCTCAGGGAGGATCCGGGTCAGTGGAGAGGAAGCTCCGGGCCCCTCTGGGAGGGTCTGGACCATCCAGCGCCCAGTGTACTTCATCAACGAAGTACTTCATGATGCCAAGACTCGGTACCTAGAGGTGCATAAGCTGCTCTATGCAGTTCTCATTGCCTCCAGGAAGCTTTGCCATTACTTCCAAGCTCACAAGATTTCAGTGGTGACCTCCTACCCACTTCGTGCAATCTTGCATAATCTCAATTCAACTAGGAATATTGCAAAGTGGGCAGCGGAATTGGCTGAATTCGATATCGAATTTATTTCAAGGCAAACAATCAAGAGTCAAGCATTGGCAGATTTCGTGGCGGAATGGACTCCCTCTCCATCAAACCCTGAGGGTCCCAGTGAGCAGAAGCCGAAACACAAGGCCCCGGTCTTCACCGAGCCTCAGTGGACTCTCTACTTCGACGACTCCATGCAAAAGCAGGGGGCCGGAGCTGGAATCCTTCTCCTCGCACCAACCGGAGAGAAGGTAAAATACATGGTACACCTTGACTTCAAGGCGACCAACAACATGGCGGAATACGAAGCACTCATCTGCGGACTAAGGGTGTCACTGTCATACGGTGTCAAGCAACTGCTGGTTAAGGGAGATTCACTGCTCATCATTAAGCAAGTGAAGGGTGAATGCTCCTGCAACAATCTCCAGCTAGCTGCTTACCTCCTTGAAGTCCAGAGGCTTCAGAAGGACTTCGAAGTCCTAGATCTCCACCATGTCTAGCGTGCCCTCAACACTGAAGCCGACAAACTCTCGACGAAAGCATCAACCGGAGCTCCGTCTCCTGATGGAACTTTTCTCCGAAGGTTATCAAAACCCACAGCTCAGCCTGCCGAACTAAGCGAAGGGGGCGAGATCAGCATCCCGAAGCTGACGGTCCCAATGGCCCTGTTACCATGGCAGCCATCAAGGGTCGTAGGTGCTGCCGGAAGCTCCGAGCAACCCAACACGCAAGACTCAAATGCTCAAGTTAGCTCCGATGCATGAATCTCAGAGATATGGAGCTACTTGAAAGACAACATCCTTCCTAACGATGATGCATCCACTGACCGGATAGTCAGATTGGCTAAAAGATACACGTTGGTAGAAGGGGATCTCTACCGGCGTGGTGCCAACGGCGTCCTAATGCGGTGCATCACAAGGGAAGAAGGCTGCGAGCTCCTCGCAGAAATCCATGTAGGCGAGTGTGGGAACCACGCGTCTTCCTGCACGCTGGTCGGTAAAGCCTTCCGGCATGGCTTCTACTGGCCTACAGCACTCCAGGATGCAACTGAGCTGGTGAAGAAATGCGAAGCATGCCAATTTCATGCAAAGCAAATTCACACACCAGCTCAGCCTCTACAAATGATACCTCCTACACGACCCTTTGTCGTGTGGGGGATGGACATCTTGGGACCTTTCCCAAGAGCCGTCGGAGGTTACAAGTTCCTGTATGTCGCCATTGACAAGTTCACCAAGTGGCCGGAAGCAACTCCAGTTGTGACAATAACAAGCAATTTGCTATCAACTTTTTGCAGTCCATCGTATGCAGATTTGGAGTCCCAAACAAAATCATTACTGATAATGGGACCCAATTCACAAGCTCTGCATTTCAAGGATATTGCGAAGACCTCGGCATTCAAGTTTGCTACGCCTCCGTAGTTCACCCAACAAGCAATGGCCAGGTCGAGAGAGCAATTGCTGAAATCCTGAAAGGACTCAAAACGCCCACCTATGAGCGCTTGAAAAAGCATGGAGCCAACTGGATTGAAGAGCTTCCGCCCACTCTATGGGCCAATAGGACAACTCCAAACCGGTCAACTGGAGAGACACCCTTCTTCCTGGTGTACGGAGCTGAAGCAATCCTTCCTCCGGAAATCACCTTGGGGTCACTCCGGGTCCGGAACTTCGACGAAGCCACGCAGGACCAGCTCCGGCGTGAAGACCTAGACCTCCTCGAGGAGGGAAGGTGCCAAGCAGCTGTTCGGAATGCCCGATACCGCCAAGCCCTCCAGCACTATCATCAGCGGCATGTACACAACCGACAGCTCGAGGAAGGCGATCTGGTGCTATGGAGAATACAATCCAAAGAAGGGTTAAACAAACTCTCCCCCAACTGGGAAGGACCCTTCCGAGTGATTAAAGTATCCTGTCCCGGAAGCGTTCGCTTGGCAACCGAGGATGGGACACCTCTCCCAAATCCTTGGAACATTGAGCACCTCCGTAAGTTCTACACTTAATATCACGGAGGTGAGTCTGTAGTAACCTGAGGTGTATGTTATAGAGTCATTGTACAGAGTCGGGTAGTTCCTCCGGGAGAACAGTCGGACCTTTCCCGGAAGGTCCGCAAAGTTCAAGCAACGCTTGTCACAATCTCAGGACTAAAAGTGTGGCTAGCTACCCTGGGTCAAACGAGAAATGAAACACGCTTAGCCTGGTTCCGTACCCTAAGAGTGTACTTGTTTCCCCTGTACCCCGGACCTATAATGAAAGACATCTTCATGTGAAACAGACTCCACGTGCATTTACTTTGTACATGCTCAACATTTTTTATTTTTCTCTTTCTTGTCTATAACAAGGACATGCAATTCCTAAGAAATTTTAGTTCGACCAGTTCAAATACAATTTGAGCTGTATTGTCGATTCTTTTGGATTCAAATATTGTTCATGGCCCATTCGCGTGAATGCCGCCAAGCCAATCTAGGGCCATAGTGTGCTATCGACTTAGCCTGGTCAAGCACCCTAAGTACGCCACTCTACCTACACCCCGGCAGGCCGAAGTAAGGCAGGTCCAAGTACAATTGGATCCGGAAGAAAGAAGGCAATGCATTCGGTTGCATTCAGAATCGTGTTTGACCTAGAATTTTCTTGAGAATCGTAAGCCACGACGAAGCTATAGACAAGGAGCGAATTTTACTATTTTTTTTGGCTTCAATGTGCAGGAAAAATAAAAGAATCCACGTTGATGGAGAAAAGCCGGAGCTGACGAAGCTCTGACTCCCCCTAGGTGGCTTATAATCGATGTTAAACATTGAGAACGAGCATCACCAGAGCAAACAAGCTTCGATAAAGCTAGGGGGGCCAGCGGTCGATGCAGAATAAAAGATGGTGAGAAGATTCCACAAACGGAGTCTGCTGCCGACAAACTACGCGTTGGCAAAGGTCACTGCCGGAGCTACTAAGCTCCGACACCCCGGAGGTCTAACTATCGATGCTCTACGCGTTGATAGGAACTATTGCTGGAGCTACTGAGCCCCGACAGTAGTCAGTACCGGAGCTTCAGAGCTCTGACAATCTCAGGGGGCCTTCACTATCGAAGACTTCAGACCTATATTCTACAAGTTCAAAGCAAACTAGTCTTCAACAAAACACAATATCCTCTTGGTACATGTTCACAATCAAATTGTGTACATCTACTAGGGGGCCAAGTGAAGACAAAAGTGTTGAAGACAAAAAATGAAATTTGCAAAAATTTGGATTTCATTCATCTGGAGACAAGGGATTACAAAATTGGGGAAGAAAAAGAGAGAATACAAGTGGGAGCTACAGAGATGGTCCTAGACCCTATGGAAGAACTGGGCGACCTTCTGAGCAACCTCCGACACGTTGGCTCGGGTGGCTTCACCTTCTCCTTCGACGGGACCTTCAAGTACCGGGTCCAGAGGGAATTGGGGATCCCAGCTGGTGTAGCACGTCAGCACATATTCTGCGATGTTCTTTGCCAAGTACTGCCCCTCTACCTCCAACTGATCCGCGATGACGTCACCCACCTTGGAGAGTTTGCTACCCACCGAGCTCAACGCATGCAACGCCAGGTCCGGCTCCGGCTCCGGATCATCCGGACGCACGGGACTGAAGCCCATCGGCGTCAGCGCGTTGTTGGCTTTGCTCAGGAACTCCCAAACCTGTAGGGAGTCCACAACCCTCAAGCCCTTCAGTTCTTCCAAGGATCTTTTGGCCGCCGCCAGTTCAGAATTCTCGCGAGCGAGGCGCTCAACCTCTTTGGCATTTTGCTAAATATTTTTAGCAACCTGCTTCTCGAGTTTTCCGAGTTCCTCCTCCCGGAGGTAGATCTTGTTCCGGCGGTCAACCAGGTCCTTCTCTCTGCCCCTCACTTTCTTCTCCCTGGCAGCGATGGCACACTCTTGCTCGTAGAGTTCCTGCCCCCGCACCCAGGCCTTCTCCTCCTCCTCAGCGCATCGCTCTTCCAATTTCTTGGTGCGCTCCTCGAGGCCCTTGTCAGCCAGAGCCACCTTTTTGGTGAGCTCCTCCTCCCTCTTCAGGACGTCATCCCGCAGCTCTAGGAGTTTTTGCTCTTCATCTTCGAGCCTCTTCTCCCTCTCCTCAAGTGCCTCCCGGCGCTTGATGAGAGTAGTGTTAATGGCTTCCAGCCTTTCTTAGCGTTCATCAGCCGCACTATTAGCTGCCTTGGTCTGCTCATAAATTGGCCCAAGATTGAGTGTCGAGGGTGCGAGTCAAGCTCTCCCTGTCATCCAATAATTTGCCCTAGTATTCCAGGTGGACCTTCTCCTGCTTGATCCATTCTTTGTCATCTGCCAGCCTCGACTGCGCCAGCTTGGTCTCGAAGTAGAGCTTATTACGCCACCTCCTAAGGGTTTGGCGCTCCTCTTCAAGAGCCTTGCTGTCGTGGAGGAATGCTAGCTGAACTTGACGCAGGCTGGAGCAGGCGTTGTCAATAGACAATGACAACGGAATAGGATCCGGACCTGCTGGGGTCTCCTCCGCTGGTTCCAGCAGGTTTTTAGTTACCAAAATTGGGTCCCACTCCACAAGAGTGGTCCCTTGAGCCTCCACGGCACTAGAGCCGTCCTCCGGGATGGCCTCAGTCGCCATCAAGGAGGGTCCCGCTGATGAAGTTCCGACCTCCGGAAGTGGTTCCGAAGGACCAGCCGCCAGATCTTCGTTCGCCCCCTCGGACAGGGGGCCAGCAACTTCATCAGGGCACTCCGGCTCAGCCGCGAGTACCTCCGGCGTCGTCACTCCCGGAGCATGGGCTGCTTCTGGCTTCGGCCTGGGCACCTCCTCTACTGGGGGCTCGAGCATCGACGCCTCCGCAACGACCGGCTCGGGCGCCGGAAGATCTTCAACAACAGCCGGCCCTGCGGCCGGAGCTTCAACGGCAACCGGCTCGGGAGCCGAAAGGTCTTCAACATCAACCGGCCCTGCGACCGGAGCTCCAGCAATGACCAACTCTGCGGCCGTTGCTTCAGAGGTAGCCGGCCCAACCGCCAGGACTTCTTCAACATCCGGCGCGCACGCTGGGACTTCAATTACCTCCGGCTCAACCGCCGGGGCTTCGACAATTTCCAGCTCTGGGGTCGGAATTACTGCTTCCTCTGGCTCAACGGCCGAAGCTTCCATTATCTCTGCACCAGGACCCGAAGCTTCAACCTCCGGGGCAGGTGCCGCTGGCGCATCTTCTCTCCCGCGGTCCGGCGCTACCACGGGAGTCTCTTGGGATGAGTCGAGGTCCATGACCACGACAGCTGGCGTCGGAGCTGTCGCAACTTCAGCCACCACTTGGGGCGGTGCCGGGACAGGAGCAAAAGCTTCCACCCTCACAGCTTCAGCTGCTGTGGCTGAGGGTGGAGCTTCACTCCTCTTCTTGGGAATGCTGCAGATGATGGATGAAAAAACTTAAAAAACAGTTACAACAACAAAATAACTGTTTGAGGTAAAGATTAAAAATTACCTCAGGAGGCTTCTGCACCAGCTTGCGCGGAACCTCTTTCCCGGGCGTTCTGGGCTGACCATAGCCGCCGCCGGCGTGGAAGCTCCGGAAGGCCCCCCGGAACTCGTTGCAGCCATGGGCATTTCCTTAGTTGAGGCCCCCCTCGATCGGGAAGGACCTCCGGACCTAGAGACCTCAACCGGCCCTGGTGCTGGAGTCGCATGCCCGGAGCTAGCACCCCAGGAGGACGCCGCTGCGGGTACAGTCGCCGCAGTTGTAGAAGACCTCCCCCTCCGGGGAGAAGGAGCTGATGCAGAGGTTGCAGGCCTGACGGACCTTCCATCGGCATGCTGCAGTTTCCTCTTCCGGCTCAAAGGTTCATCTGCCGGCTCCTTGCCCTTGCCGACGACTTCGATCCTTGGCTTCGAGGAAGGGTCGGAGCCACCTTCGGAAGCCCCAGGGATCACCACCTTGGAGGTTGATCTTCTCTTGACGACACCAAGGTCATCAAGCACAGGCATCTTCCGCCGGAGCTCCCTGCTGAACTCTACTTCCACGTTCAGAGGGAGAAAAGCTGATGGCGGAGTCAAGTCGTCACCCACGACGTCGATGCCGTGCTGGAACTTCTTGAGATGAAACTACAAGGTTGCCCCCGCCATGTTGGACTTCAGCCCGGTCTCGACCCGGTCGTCGTCCATCACACTGTTGAGGGACCAAGCGAGTTTTTCTCTCCTCTTCAGCGGTGCCCACCTGTTGACCAGGAAGTTGCAAAACACCGCCTGAGGAGTTAATCCTCCCTCCACGCACTGGCGGATCCTGGTCAGAGCAGGGTTGAAGGCATCCGACAGCACCGGAGCTTCACTCCAAACTGTAGTGTCGATGTTGGGGAGGCCTTCGGGCAGCTCCAGCTTCTTGTGCTCCTCCACCCGGATGACTATCCATTCCTTCTTCCAATCATCCCACTTCCCAGAGGGAAACGACCGGAGGTACTTGAATGGGCACTTCTTGCGCTTCACGAAGTAGTAGAAGCCAAGGTACTCATTACTCCTACCGGTGGTATGGACAATGAAGAAGGTCCGGAAGACTTCAATGAAGGGGGGGATGCCCACCCACATTTCACAGAAGTGGACAAAGATAGACCATAGAAGTCTAGCAGCATCAATAGAAAAAGGAGGAAAAAGGTGGGATCAACCCCACCATGGCGTACGAAGAGAAGTACACCATTTCGCCGGCGTGCTCCTTCTCGAACGGGAGCTCTCCCCCGGCGCGGACCAGGCGGTTGAAGAAGTTCGGGGACCATCCCATGAGGGCCCGGACCTTCTTCAGGTCACCTTTGGTCTTCAAACGGCTCTCGCGGAGACCCAACTCCATCGCGACACAGCAAGCCAAGAGAGGAAAAGCGAGCACAAGTTGGGAGTTTGAGCGCAAGATCAGATGAGAGGCGTAAAGAACCCCAGACGGTGCACACTTTCCTTCTTAAGTAAGCCCTCACAACGCTTGGATGGAAACCTCAAGGAAGTCGAAGATACTACTCAAAAATTCCACCCAGCCGATGACAAAAGGGCCCGGGACCACCCGGATGGTCAAGTCGAGGTTCTTACCCAGGCGAACGGTTGTCATCATGAGGCGGGAAGCCCGAAGGCGGCAGCCTGACAAGGCGCGCGGAACCGATACGATTTTCGTATCAGGAACCGGTGACCTTCAATTGCGTGAGATCCGCACGCCAAAGATCTCTTCTGCCGCACACGGGATATGCCACGTGGCGAGGATTTAACTCCAAACTATCACCAACGGCACATCCGAAGACCTTTGAAGACTCAATTCAAAAGTCGAAGGATGGACCCACCTCCGGCGGAATGACTTCATCCAAGGGGTCTTCCCCAAAGGTGGGCCCAGGGGGCCACTGTCGGTACCCTGGGTACCATATACCCTTTGGGATTGCAAAGATCTCAAGGGAATGACATCTACTTGATTTGAAGACCTTCGGAGGCCCACATGTCAGACATAACCGGACTCGCTTCCCCAACATGGTTAGTCCCAGGGTCGCCACGTGTACTATCAGACCGGAGCTACCGCCCACAACGGGGAAGCTCCGGTCTATGTACCATAGTGGCACCCCCAGACCTAACCCCAGACCGAGGGAAGCTCCAGAACTGACACGTGTTAGGTGGCACCGGACCTATCCGTTCCCCACAGTATGCTCCAGGGCTGCCACGTGTCCAACCGTCGGATCTTCAGCCTCTAACCTCTGGAAGACTCCACAACGGCTCCGGATCTTCAAAGAGGAATCAAGGACTTCATGACCCGATTAAGTGTCATTAATACTATATTAATGACACACGATCGGACAACCTTAATTACCAGTAACGGTGCCATCAAAGCCCGTAACTCGGTCATTAAGGGTAATTAAGTGCATCAAATGTGTATCAATATTAGTAACCGCCGGAGCCACATGTCAGGCCAGGCTAGCTTGTAACAGCCTGTCCTTGTACTATAAAAGGACAGGCTAACGGGAGACTTAGAGGGAGGCTACGCGCTCACTCTACACTCTCAACTCACGTTGAGCTCATACACCCAATACAACACCAAACACCCCGTGGAGTAGGGTATTACGCTCCGGCGGCCCGAACCACGTAAATCTTCGCGTCTCTTGTGTCATTGAACACTTCACCTTCTTGAATCTCCGCGCGCCCACACCGAACCTCAAACTCCTCTAACACTTTAGTAGTGTCGAGAGATCTGCTGGATCAAAACCACCGACAATGTTGAACTTCAATTATCATGTTGACTACCTTCTCGCTGACATTAATGATAGTCAATCTCATTGTTTAACTCTTTTGTGAAATATTGGATTCACAGGGCGACCCAGGGTGAACCCTAGTTCCACACCGTTGTCATCATCTCTTCTGCTCCCTCCCTCCTCGTCGCCGATGGAGGGACCGCTAGAGTGCGCAGCAACCTAGGATGGCGGCAGCGGGGACATTCTAGCGGCACCAGGTTGCAGCATCTACGGAGTGTCCAACGGTGGCGGGGCTGCATGGCGATCGGATCTAGCATCGTTGGCTGATGGAAGGAGGTGTTGTTGCTAGATCTTATAGCAGTAGCGCTAGGGGCAATGGCGACTGACAGAAGGAATTGCGGTGGCGGATGTGGCAACACAGCATGAAGGCGCGGTGGGTGATGGGGTGCCACGCTTGGTGCCCGTGGTCAACGCTGACGGCTCCATGACGAGTAAAGGGAGAACAACAGCGTTGGTGGAGAAGATGATGCGCAAGGCTACTGTGGAAGGAGGTGGTAAGATCTGGTGATAGGGGCCGACTGGATCTGGCAGCATCCAACTTAGTTGGAGGGGTCGAGTAGTGATGTCGCGCACAAGGAGCGCACAAAGGCAACACTGCATCTGACAATAGTGGATCCAGCAGTGGCGACTTAGATCCGACAGTGTTCGAGCTGTCGGGATTGGCATCTTCGACCACCAAGACATGCACAAGACAGGACCAAGGTATGTGTGTGCGTGTTCTTCCTGCAGTCTGCTGTTGTGCCATAGCTGCTCAAGGTCGCGCTGGTATGGTCACCTAGGTGGAGGTGACCGTGTAGCACCTGTTGAGGTTGTCATGGGAAGTGATGGCTGCTTCAGAGCATGAACAAGGTTGGAGGTCTCAGCGTGGAAGGCGCGACACCGTGGATGCGTCAACATCATAGTTGACCGGTGTGGGAGATCGCGCGCCACAAGATGGTTAGTGGGTGTAACGGTGGCCACTGTGAAGCAGTCAAATGAAAATGGAAGGATGATAAGAACATAGTCCGACGATGGTCTGGACCGACAACAGCAATGCATGATGGCACCGTGATCCTCTTGGGGACGTTGTCGTTTATCCATCATTTCTGTTGGCTCCCTCTAGGTGAAAATTTAGGTCCATGTGTACTAGATGAGCGACGACAGTACTCATATGTTTCTTTCCTCCTTGTAGACATCGTTATTGGAGGTCCACTTCAATCCATTTTGACCTACTGATGGGACGACTAGCCGCTTATTGTTTGCATCTTAACTACTTACAATAGTGGGGCTGAAAGTAGACTAGAGGGGGGTAAATAGGCGATAATTGAATCTAGACTTAATTGAAAAATTGTCCTATCAATACAACTTGTCTGACTGGAAATTGGATTTGTGTGACTGAAGTCGGACAAGTCTGACTCAGCTCGGATAAGTTCGATTGAACCTACAGGAAAGTACTAAAAATGAAGTTTTTATGCAATCTAGTGAATGGAAATACGTCCTAGCAGTTCTAATATTTGATGGACACAAGATTAAGTGCTAGAAATGAAGTACACCTGGATGATCACTAGAAAGTAAGAACTTTGCAAAAATGTAAAGGAAACAATGGGCAAGAGATTTTTCTCCCGAGGTTCGGTTTCATAAAGAAACATACATCCCCATTGAGGAGCCCATGAAGGACCGGACCTAATAGCCCTAACCTCGCCAAGATGCCTCAAATGTCAAGTCTTGGATGTTCCACTATCACAAGAGATTACAAACTTTACCGAATCAATAAATCACACGAGAAATCACGGGGTGACGCCTAATTGTCTAGAGGAGAACCCCAAGAGTAACAAACATGCAATCACGAAGAAACTCAGCGAATCAAACGTTGCTCAACCCACTATGGACTTCTCTTGCCAAGTCTCACAATCACTCCTTCACTCTTTTCAAAAAAACTTTAGATTTAGGCTCAAGAGGGTGAAGAACAAAGGAGGCTTTCTTGAGGGCTTGAGGCGGCTCTGAGAGTTTCTATAGGGTTAGGCTTAGTTTGGGGATGAAATCTCGAACTATTCATACTTCAAAAGTGTTTTTAGCCGTTAGGTGACAACCCAATGAGACAAGTCTGACATAACCTCGAACATGTCCAACCTGCTGACATCAAAGACAGTACGGCTAAGCACTTTGATTTGAATCTGTGCGCAAAAGCCACGTCGGACAAGTCCAACTAATCTCGGACATGTCTAACATGCATGGGGAGACTTTTCAACTCAAACTAATCTGAGGCACTAAGTCAGAAAAGTCTACCTCAAACATGCCTGACCCACTTCGGACATGTTTGAGATCGAACAAAGACTTTTTGCACTTGTCTGAACTCCATCTTGGACAATTCCAAGTTTCAGACACTTAGAAAAATTTCTGAGTCAAGTACCTCGGACATGTTCAACCCTTCGGGTGTGTCTGAATTAGAACAAAGAGGTTTCGGACATGTCCAACATACAGATTCGGACATGTCTGAATTCCACCAGAGAGATTTTGGACTTATCCTTCTCAAGGCGCCGAACAAGTCCGACCCTGACACTTAGGGTTTTCCTAAAACCTACCCAAGAGGTTGAGCTCCCATTTGACTCACTAAGTTTCTACGTGTTGTGTCCCTCTTAATAGTATGAGTTTTCCTATGACTCAAGGAGAAATAAAAAACTTATTTCTACTCCACTTTTCACGCCTTCTCTCCTTTTTCGTGAATTTCACTTCGTACTAAATTTTTTGCACGAACTCAACCAAACTCATTAGCTCTTTAATTGTTTGTCATTAATCAACCAAAACCCACAAGGGACCTATATGCATTTTCAATCTCCTTCTTTTTGGTGATTGATGACAATCAATTAAAGCTTCCAACAATTGAATAATTTTTTTGATTTTGAGTATCAAGAGTCTATGAGCTTTCGGTTAAGACCGGTTTAAATGAGCTCATATACTCTCAATACTCGTGGGGTGCCTACATGCATTTTGTGTGAGTGACATTGTGATGCATTATGTGAAAGAAAGTGAATAAGCATCAATGACGTGAATCAAACTAAAGCATGTGAATCAAACTAAAGCATTCATAACATGAATCTAGCACAAGCACCACAAGCCTAATAAGTAGAATGGCAAGCTAAAAATGTTCACATACACACCACAATATAAATAAGTACATGTCCATGTCCATGTCCATAGCTAAGACACTTCTCCCCCTTTGGCATCAATGTACCAAAAAGGAGAAAAGTTAAAAGAGATCTAGCTAAGAGAGTCTGCTTGACTCTGTTCGGGGCCTGGGTTGATGCTTCGCTGTTGGCGGCTTGCTTGCCTCTCTTTGCACCTTGATTTTCACGAGCCATGGCTAGAGAGAGGCATAAAGGATAGGTAAGATACAAAGCAAGAGGGATAGAATCATTGATCGATAGTTTGTATAGAAGTTAATAGGTTAATGTTATACAGGACGAGACTTGCCTGACTCGAAAGTCAGACTTATCCGACACACTGCATCGGACTTGTCCGATACAGATGTCGGACATGTCCAACCTGTACATTTTTAACCCTAACGTCTATCAAAACTACACAAATCAATTTTTTGCCAACAAGATTCTACCACAAGTTGTCAATCATTCTAGTGAGCAATTTCATTAACAAGAATATACCAACTTGTTGCAAGATCCGAAAGAATAAAAGAAAGAATGGAGGAAATACCTTGAGAAGAGGGGGAGAGCGAAGAAGACCGAATGGGTTGTTGATCCTCAAGTCTTGGAAGAGATCAACCTCACACACTCGTCGCAAGAGACTCAAAATCAATGAAGATTTTAGAGGGGGGAAGAAGAACACGACTGATAGAGTTGAAGTGAGGGGGGAGAGAGAGGGAAGAGGAGTCGTTGACCTCTTTTGGGGGCCTCGGACATCCCACATCGGACTTGTCCGACGCAAAAGTAGGAAATGTCCAACAGTCTCTCGAAACCCTAACTAGCCCACGTCGGACTTGTCTGACTCAGATGTCGGACATGTCTGACTGAGTCAGACTGTGACGCCCGGTTCCGAAAACGAACCAAGCTAACGCATATGTGTGCCCAGGATGTTCAACACACATACACGAGTGATTCACAAATGATAAACAGATAATTACCACAGCTCAATTTATTAAATAAGTACTCTTATTACATAATTCATTAAATCCTCGAATACAAGCTCTAATGAATATTAATGATAAGTTCAACTAATGCAGCGGAAATAACTAATTAGGCAACTAAGCAAACTAAACATAAGGGATAGCGCAGCTCCATGCAACACCACAGGCAAAGCTGACGGTAGACACGGCCTAGATCTCCACATTATCGCCATTAAATTCACAATTCTGACCTGCAACTGTTGGGGTGGGGGATTGCAAGAGTGAGTACATGTCGTACTCAGCAAGTGTGTAAAGTATGACATGTGGCTTATTCAAATGACGACAATAATAATGGCTAAGTGCTGAAAAGTACAGTAAAACATTTGAAAAGCATTATACTATGTCTATGTGAAATAAATCCCATCATATTAACAAAGTGTAAACAATATCCAATTATTACCAACATTACCATTATCCATGTCCAATTACCATAACTCAATTCCATAACCAAGACCACAACCATCACCAAACCATAACCATCCCAAATCCCAATTTCCAACTCTAATCATGTAGGTCATCCAGGCGCTCATAACCGGGAGCACGGCTATCATGATAGTTTTTAACACTCTGCAGAGGTTGTACCACTTTACCCACATGTTTGTGATTTCATCACCTTTCGATGACTAAGAAACCTCCATTATGCCATCTCACACTTCCGTAGGTGTGTGGCCAAGAGATCACAAAATAGCCTTTCAAAAGGGACTACTAGTATGTACGGCCCCACTAAGGTTTCACCGGCAGGCTTGAATCTCTATTCTCCCACCCACGGGTCCCCTCGTGTGCCATGCGGATCCCAGGGCAGTCCTCCTCGACTCCCATTCCCCGCGCCATCCAATGGTCCATACAATACTAGCAGCGCTCCTAATTATTCAGCTACGCCGCACCCATACTTGGCCTTGTGGTGGCACTGTTGACCTGGCATATTCTCGCATGAACCGGTCCTTAGATCTAAAGCAAGCAAACCACCATAACATCCAACCCATCCACATAACCATGCTTGCTTAGATCACCCATCATATTGACCAGTTCACATTAACCAGAATATCATTGATGCATAATTAAATGTGTAGTGTTGTTTGCCATCCCAATTAATTAAGCGAAGCAAAAAGGTAAAAACCCTTCCCGACTCTCTACCATAAATTCCAGGTGACAAGGGTGGTTAAACAAAACTAGTAAACTTCCTACCATAGGATTCCCATCAATTTGACACAAGCATGCAAGTTCGCAAACAAAACATTTAATTTAAAATAGGATCAATATGCTTCAAGGACACTTGCCTTGCTCCGGCGGATGGGGTTGCTCAAGCGCTTCGAAGTCTTGGTTTTGGAAATCCTCGTATGCGGCCTCTTGAGCACGTTCCTCTACGCGTGATCATACATACAAGAAAACATATACAATTCAACATAATGCACACAAAATAATCAACATGCAATGACATGCATGCATGCACAATTTAATAATTAATTTACTACGGTCATTTATTAATTAGATGCGACTAGTTCATACGTGTTCATAAGGGTTTACGGGGATTTTAGGGTGGATTAATGCTGCTGAAAATAAAATTATGGTGCAACTAAATTTAATTTACGCCTACTAGATTCAATATGGTCGCAAAAATTCGCATCGGGATCGGACCCTACCGTAGATCTGACGGCGTGACGGTCGCGGAATAAATGCGACGCGAAGACGAAATAGGTGGTGCAGCAGTCCTTCGGCGGCACGACGACGGCGGCGCGATGTCGGCGACGATCTCCGGCGAACGGCGGTGTCCTCCTCTTTTTCTCCCTCTTCTTCCCCTTCTTTTTCTCTTTTTTTTTTCTTCCCTGGGCGCCTCTGTTTTCTCTGTTCCCGTCGGCTGCTTCCGGCGGCTGGGTTTCTCCAGGCGGCGGCTTCTGGCGGCTGCTGGTTCGTGGGGGAAAAAGAGCCTAGGCCTGGGTCCTATTTATAGGGGCGGTGCTAGGGTACGGCTTGTACCGATTCGGTTGGGAGTCACGCGGCACCGGGAAACGCGGCACGGGAGTCGGACGCGGAAGGGAGAGCGGGAGTTTCGGGAGTATCGGGCGCGCTTGCGGAAAAATCGCGTCGTGGGGGGGGAGACCGAGGCGGCGTGGGAGCGGGAGGGGCGGCGGGGCCAGCGCCCTCGGGCGGTGCGCGCCGCGCGACAGGGGGGGGGCGGGGCCCGGCGCAGCCTGCGCGGTCAGGCGGCGCGTCAGGGGGGCGCAGGCGGGGCCCGGCCGGGCGGCGGGTGTCGGGCGGGCGCGCTCGCTCGCGCGGGCGTGGCCGGCTGCGGCTCGACCGCTGGCCGGCGGCTGCTTGCTCTTTTTTTTTTTTCCTTTTTTTTTGTTCTTTTATATATATATATTATAATATATTTTATTACTTATATTTTATTTATTATTTTTTTTCTATTATTTTTATAATATATATTATTAATGTTATATATTTTTTTCTATTATACTTTTTTTTTATATTTTGTTATATATATTATTTATATATATTTATATTATTCCTTTTTTTTTATTCTTATTCCCTATTACAAGTTTTAGCCTATAATTATTGTTTTCTTTCCTTCTTTTGCCACACGTATTTGTATATGCATATGTTTTATTTATTTTCTTTTATTCTACTAGTGTTTTAATGCATGACCATGTATGCAATGCATGATGCGAAAATTTAGGGTGTTACAATTCTACCCCCCTTAAAATGAATCTCGCCCTCGAGATTCGATAGCGTGGAGAAAAGGTGAGGGAATTCTGCCTTCAGATATTCTTCACGTTCCCACGTAGCTTCGGCTTCCGTATGGTGGTTCCATTGCACCTTGCACCAACGGATCCTCTTATTCTTTTTGAATCCAGAACAATGAGGTTGGCGGAGAAGTCTACCCCCTTATTCTAAGGCTTATTTTTGGACATACTATATTTGTCCTCATCTCCCCTCCAGGAGACTTAACCAATAGAGTAAACTTCATATGAGCGACAGGCAAACTATAATTGGCAACATACTTTGATGCAATGAATCAATGCGATGCTTCAGAATCAATTAACATAGTCGCGGAGTTGGAGTTAACAAGAGACATACCAATGACCACGTCATCCGCTTGTTGAACATCCTCCGTAGAGACATGGTTCACGTTGCCGCGAGCAAAATTCTGCTGTCCACGGTTTCCTTGTGGCTGTACTCCATTAGGTCTTGGGTTTTGTCTCGGCGCATTGCTTCTTTGACCAAGGCCTGACTTAGGACATTGATTCGCAAAGTGTCCAGCTTCTCCACAAGTATAGCACCTCTTGACTCCACCAGAATTATTAGGACGAGCTTGGTTTTGAGCATTGGTTCCAGGAAAATCAGCACGAGGTGCATAAGACATTGCTTGCATATCAGGGCGCTGCTGCACAAACTGAGTTGGGTGTGGTGCATAACCAGGGCGCTGAGCAGGAATAGGGGAGCTGTAATGAGGCGCATTTAGTGGTGCAAGGCGAGGGCGCACATTACTTCCTTGTTGCTGTCCTTGATACGGCGCTTTCCTCTTGATTTCTTGCTCCATCTCACGGATCTTGTTCTCAACTACAATTGCTTTGTCCACAAGCTTCTGGAAATTGGCATAATCGCAGTTGAGTAGTTGCACTTGAATCTCATTGTTGAGGCCTCTCATGAACAAATATTGCTTCCGGCTGTCTCGACTAACATCCTCGGGCGCATACCTTGAGAGTTGAGTGAATTTATTGAGATATTCACTCACGCTTGATCTTCCTTGCCTTAAATTCTCAAATTCTTGCCTCTTCAAGATCATAACACCTTCCGGCACATAATGAGAATGAAAATTCTCCTTGAATTCGGCCCAAGTGATCCTCTCTTGATTCTCATGAGCATTGCAATGAGCATCCCACCAATCGGCAGCTGCTCCAACGAGTTGATGAGAAGCAAAAAGAACCTTCTCCCTGTCAGTGCACTGGACAATAGCAAGTTTCTTCTCAACAGATTTCAGCCAATCATCAACTTCCATTGGGTCTGTGGCTTGTGCAAAGGTGGGCGGTCTGGTCCTCATGAACTCTCCCAAACGGTCATGAGGAGGTGGGGGTGGCGGTGGAGGCATGTGGGGCTGATTGTTGATATTGCCAGCCTGCAGCTGTCCCATGGTCTGTATCATGGTCTGCATGAGCTGGTTTTGCATAGCCAATAGTTGCTCAATGTTGATAGCTCCATGAGCAGGTCCTTGTCCATTGTTGTTCTGAGGTTCTCCATTGTTCTCCTCCTCGTTATTGGCATCTCTCTGGTTGCGAGTCCTCACCATCTAGAGAAAAGCAGTGGGTAAGAATTTAGAAACGTCCCCAACTATATGCATCAAGGGATATGAAGCTAGCCAACTAGCTACACTAGCCTAGGTGGACATGGCAATGCTAAGGCATCCCAAAATCCTCTATTACGCACACAAGCAAACAAACAATATATATAGCAAACAGCACTCCAAGCAAAAACACATCGATTCCTGTGTGCTCCTATGTGCTCTAAAGTGTCCATTCTATCTAGGCTGCGTCCTACGGTCAACCTGTGGCTCTGATACCAATCTGTGACGCCCGGTTCCGAAAACGAACCAAGCTAACGCATATGTGTGCCCAGGATGTTCAACACACATACACGAGTGATTCACAAATGATAAACAGATAATTATCACAGCTCAATTTATTAAATAAGTACTCTTATTACATAATTCATTAAATCCTCGAATACAAGCTCTAATGAATATTAATGATAAGTTCAACTAATGCAGCGGAAATAACTAATTAGGCAACTAAGCAAACTAAACATAAGGGATAGCGCAGCTCCATGCAACACCACAGGCAAAGCTGACGGTAGACACGGCCTAGATCTCCACATTATCGCCATGAAATTCACAATTCTGACCTGCAACTGTTGGGGTGGGGGATTGCAAGAGTGAGTACATGTCGTACTCAGCAAGTGTGGAAAGTATGACATGTGGCTTATTCAAATGACGACAATAATAATGGCTAAGTGCTGAAAAGTACAGTAAAACATTTGAAAAGCATTATACTATGTCTATGTGAAATAAATCCCATCATATTAACAAAGTGTAAACAATATCCAATTATTACCAACATTACCATTATCCATGTCCAATTACCATAACTCAATTCCATAACCAAGACCACAACCATCACCAAACCATAACCATCCCAAATCCCAATTTCCAACTCTAATCATGTAGGTCATCCAGGCGCTCATAACCGGGAGCACGGCTATCATGATAGTTTTTAACACTCTGCAGAGGTTGTACCACTTTACCCACATGTTTGTGATTTCATCACCTTTCGATGACTAAGAAACCTCCATTATGCCATCTCACACTTCCGTAGGTGTGTGGCCAAGAGATCACAAAATAGCCTTTCAAAAGGGACTACTAGTATGTACGGCCCCACTAAGGTTTCACCGGCAGGCTTGAATCTCTATTCTCCCACCCACGGGTCCCCTCGTGTGCCATGCGGATCCCAGGGCAGTCCTCCTCGACTCCCATTCCCCGCGCCATCCAATGGTCCATACAATACTAGCAGCGCTCCTAATTATTCAGCTACGCCGCACCCATACTTGGCCTTGTGGTGGCACTGTTGACCTGACATATTCTCGCATGAACCGGTCCTTAGATCTAAAGCAAGCAAACCACCATAACATCCAACCCATCCACATAACCATGCTTGCTTAGATCACCCATCATATTGACCAGTTCACATTAACCAGAATATCATTGATGCATAATTAAATGTGTAGTGTTGTTTGCCATCCCAATTAATTAAGCGAAGCAAAAAGGTAAAAACCCTTCCCGACTCTCTACCATAAATTCCAGGTGACAAGGGTGGTTAAACAAAACTAGTAAACTTCCTACCATAGGATTCCCATCAATTTGACACAAGCATGCAAGTTCGCAAACAAAACATTTAATTTAAAATAGGATCAATATGCTTCAAGGACACTTGCCTTGCTCCGGCGGATGGGGTTGCTCAAGCGCTTCGAAGTCTTGGTTTTGGAAATCCTCGTATGCGGCCTCTTGAGCACGTTCCTCTACGCGTGATCATACATACAAGAAAACATATACAATTCAACATAATGCACACAAAATAATCAACATGCAATGACATGCATGCATGCACAATTTAATAATTAATTTACTACGGTCATTTATTAATTAGATGCGACTAGTTCATACGTGTTCATAAGGGTTTACGGGGATTTTAGGGTGGATTAATGCTGCTGAAAATAAAATTATGGTGCAACTAAATTTAATTTACGCCTACTAGATTCAATATGGTCGCAAAAATTCGCATCGGGATCGGACCCTACCGTAGATCTGACGGCGTGACGGTCGCGGAATAAATGCGACGCGAAGACGAAATAGGTGGTGCAGCAGTCCTTCGGCGGCACGACGACGGCGGCGCGATGTCGGCGACGATCTCCGGCGAACGGCGGTGTCCTCCTCTTTTTCTCCCTCTTCTTCCCCTTCTTTTTCTCTTTTTTTTTCTTCCCTGGGCGCCTCTGTTTTCTCTGTTCCCGTCGGCTGCTTCCGGCGGCTGGGTTTCTCCAGGCGGCGGCTTCTGGCGGCTGCTGGTTCGTGGGGGAAAAAGAGCCTAGGCCTGGGTCCTATTTATAGGGGCGGTGCTAGGGTACGGCTTGTACCGATTCGGTTGGGAGTCACGCGGCACCGGGAAACGCGGCACGGGAGTCGGACGCGGAAGGGAGAGCGGGAGTTTCGGGAGTATCGGGCGCGCTTGCGGAAAAATCGCGTCGTGGGGGGGGGGGGGGGAGACCGAGGCGGCGTGGGAGCGGGGAGGGCGGCGGGGCCAGCGCCCTCGGGCGGTGCGCGCCGCGCGACAGGGGGGGGGGGCGGGGCCCGGTGCAGCCTGCGCGGTCAGGCGGCGCGTCAGGGGGGCGCAGGCGGGGCCCGGCCGGGCGGCGGGTGTCGGGCGGGCGCGCTCGCTCGCGCGGGCGTGGCCGGCTGCGGCTCGGCCGCTGGCCGGCGGCTGCTTGCTCTTTTTTTTTCCTTTTTTTTTGTTCTTTTATATATATATATTATAATATATTTTATTACTTATATTTTATTTATTATTTTTTTTCTATTATTTTTATAATATATATTATTAATGTTATATATTTTTTTCTATTATACTTTTTTTTTTATATTTTGTTATATATATTATTTATATATATTTATATTATTCCTTTTTTTTATTCTTATTCCCTATTACAAGTTTTAGCCTATAATTATTGTTTTCTTTCCTTCTTTTGCCACACGTATTTGTATATGCATATGTTTTATTTATTTTCTTTTATTCTACTAGTGTTTTAATGCATGACCATGTATGCAATGCATGATGCGAAAATTTAGGGTGTTACACAGACATGTCTGACTTACGAGTCAGACTTCTCCGACTCCCCCTAATTAGTTGCAGTGTGCAACTAGAATTTTGGGGAGAGGTAAAATAATTTGGACATTATGGACATTTTTTCACAAAAGATCTTTGCAAATATGGTCAGTAAGCAATCAACAATCAAACTATGACCATAGTTCACAAATATCCAATAATTTCAAATAGTTTTGTAGAAAATCAAGGGGGGGAGAGTTTTTCGCAAGCATGCATGAATTTTGAAGCAAATACAAGTAACAATCAGATGTGCAAGACCCAAGCCACATTTCGAGAATCTAAGATATCGAGCTCACTCCTAAGTTCACAAAATCTTTTCTCATCTAATGGCTTGGTGAAGATATCGGCCTATTGTTTTTTGGTCCTCACATGGGAAATCATTATGTCTCCTTTGATGGAGTGATCTCTCAAGAAGTGGTTGCGGATATCAATGTGCTTGGTCCTTGAATGCTCAACTGTATTGTGGGCTATTTTGATGTCACTCTCATTGTCATATAGAAGAGGGATATGGCACAAGTTTATGACATAGTCCCTAAGAGTTTGCCGCATCCAAATACGTTGTTCACAACAACTTCTAGTTGCGACATACTCCGTTTCGACTGTGAAGAGAGCAATGGAATTTTGTTTCTTTGAGGACCAGGACACTAAGGACCTACCCAAGAATTGGCAAGTCCCGGAGGTACTCTTCCTATCGACTTTGCACCCCGCATAATCCGCATCAGAATATCCAATGAGATTAAATTTGGAGCCCTTAGGGTACCAAAGTCCTAGGATTGGTGTGTGAACCAAATATCTAAGAATTCTCTTTACGGTGATCAAATGACACACCTTGAGAGCAGCTTGGAATCGAGCACACATACAAACACTTAGCTTTCTTTATATCGGGTCTAGATGCACATAAGTAAAGCAATGAACCTATCATGGATCGGTATACCTTTTGGTCCACACTTGGACCATCTTCATTAAGGTCGAGGTGCCCATTGGTTCCCATTGGAGTCTTGATGGATTTGGCTTTGTCCATGTCAAACTTCGTGAGTATGTCTTGCGTGCACTTCATTTGACTAATGATTGTGCCTTCCTTGAGTTGCTTCACTTGAAATCCTATGAAGAACTTCAACTCCCCCCATCATCGACATCTCAAACCTTTCAGTCATAATCTTAGAAAACTCATCACAAAAATTTTTGTTAGTAGAACTAAATATAATGTCATCGACATATATTTGGCATACAAAGAAATCATCATTGAAATGCTTAGTGAATAGAGTATAGTCTGCCTTCCCAATTTTGAAACCATTTTGAGTTAGAAAGTATCTAGGGCACTCATACCAAGCTCTACGATCTTGTTTGAGGCCATAGAGAGCCCTACACAATTTGTAGACATGGTTGGGAAAGTCTTGATCTTCAAAGTTTGGGGGTTGCTCCACATACACCTCTTCTTTGACTAGATCATTGAGTAATGCACTCTTGACGTCCATTTGGTATAGCTTAAAATCATGGTGAGTAGCAAAGGCAAGTAATATACAATTGATTCAAGCCTAGCTATGGGAGCAAAGGTTTCATCAAAATCCAAACCTTCGACTTGTGAGTACTCCTTGGCTACAAGTCGTGCTTTGTTTCTTGTCACCATCCTGTGCTCATCTTGTTTGTTGCGGAACACCCACTTGGTGCCCACAAAATTTGCATTTGGCCTCTTCACGAGCTCCTATACTTGATTTCTTCCAAAATTGTTGAGCTCTTCTTGCATGGTCATCACCCAGTCTGGATCTCGTAGAGCTTCTTCAACCTTGTGTGGTCCCAAAGAAGAAACAAAAGAGCAATGTTCACAAGAATTTGCAACACGAGATTGAGTAGTTACCCCCTTGGAGATGTCTCCAAGGATGTTGTCAACGGGATGGTCCCGTTGAACGCTTTGATGTACTCCTGGGTGCGCTGCTTGAGTTCTTGGAACTTCATCATCCTTCCTCACTTTCTTCGTCTCCCCCTTGATCGATGCCTTTATTTTCATCTTGTTTGTTGGCGTGTGATTCCGACAATTCTCCCGGTACTACCATTGGCAACCCGCGGAGTTTGTAGTTCGGTTGTGGGCGTGCAGAGATTCAGAACAAGGTGGCAAGTAGACATGAGGATTTACGTGGTTCGGGCTGCCTGAGCATAATACCCTAATCCACGGATGTGTGTTGTTGCTGTATTGAGCGTCCGAGCGCTTGTGTGTAAGAGCAGAGTGTGGAAGTCTCCTCCTCAGCGTGTGGGTCTGGGTGTCCCTTGTGTATCGCTCGACAAGTCCTTTTATAGTACAAGGACTGGTCATTACATCGTTAGCCTGGCCCGACATGTGGCCCTGGAGGTTAATGATGCTTAATACATAATTAATGTGCTTAATTGCCCTTAATAGTGTGGTAACACGCCTTGACAGTGGCATTACTGGTATTAAAGGTCCTCCGATCGTGTATCATTAAGATAGCATTAATGACACTTAATCGGGTCTTGGGGTCTTTAATGTTCCTTGAAGGTCCGAGCCGTTGGAAGTCCACCACTCTGCCTGTTGAGGTTGAAGGTCCTACGGTTGGACGCATGGCAGCTCCGAGGCCTACAGTCTTGGATGAATAGGTCCGGTGCTGTTGTACACATGTCGGTACCGGAGCTTCCCTCTGTCGGGGGTTAGGTCCGGGGGTGCCACACAGGTATCTAGTCTGAAGCTTTCCCGTGTAGGGAATGTAGCTCCGGTATAAAAATACACGTGGTGGCATTAGGACTAACCATAGAAGGGAGGCAAGTCCAGTTCCGTATGACACGTGGGGCCTTTGGAGGTCTTCAACTTAGACAGGTGAAGTTCCTTTGCTCTTTTTGCAGTCCCAAGGGGTATCCGGTACGCAGGATACCGATAGTGGACCCCTGGGCCCACCTCTGGGAGAGACCTTTTGTATGAAGTCATTCTGCCGGAGGTGGGTCCATCTTCGATTTTTGCGCCGTGTCTTCAAGGGTCTTTGGATGTGTCATTGGGGTGGTGGTTCGCAGTTAAACCATCGTTGCGTGGCATATCCAGGATGCGACACGTGAGATCTGAGCGTGCGTATCTCACGCAATTGAAGGTCGCCGGTTCCCGATACGAAAACCGTATCGGTTCCGCGCGCCCTGTCAGACCGCCGCCCTCGGGCTTCCCGCCTCTCATGATGACAACTGTTCGCCTGGGGTAAGGACCTTGACTTGATCGTCAAGGTGGCCCCGTGCCCCCTTGTCATTGGCAGGGTGAAGTTTTTTTTGAACTGTATCGTCAGCCCTTCTGCGGTTTCCATCCATGCGTTGCGGGGGCTTACTTAAGAAGGAAAGCGCGCACCGTTTGGGGATTGTTTACGCCATCATTTGAACTTGCGCTCAAATCCTCCAAACTTTTGCTTGCTTTTCATCTCTCGCCCCGCTGTGCTGCGATGAAGTTGGGACTCCCCAAGAGCCGCATTGGGAGCAAGAAGGAGTTGTCTAGGGTCCGGACCTACATGGGTTGGTCCAGTGACTCCTTCAACAACGACATTCGCTGCGGCAAGCTTCCCTTCGAGAAGGAGTGAGCCGGAGATATGGTGTACTTCCTTGGGTACACCATGGTAGGTTTGATCCTGCCTTTCTCTACTTTCTTTCTGATGCTGCTTGATTTCTATGGTCTGCAGCTCCACCATATTGGCCCCCACTCAATCTTGCTGGTGGCGACTTTCGTCCACTTTTACGAGATGTGGGTGGGTGTGCCCCCTTGTGTGGAGTTGTTCCAGACTTTCTTCACTGTCCACCCCACTGGGAAGAGTTATGAGTTCATCAGCTTCTACTACTTCGTGAAGCGGAAAAACTCCCCCCTCAAGTACTTCAGGTCCTTTCCTTCCGGCAAGTGGGACGATTGGAAGAAAGACTGGGTGGTCATCACCGTGGAGGGACACGAGAGGCTGGAACTGCCTCAAGGCCTCCCCCGCGTCGACACCGACATTTGGAGTGACATGCCGGAGCTGTCGAGGGAGTACAGGCCCATTCTGGACAGAATCCAGGAGTGTGTCGAAGGTGGAGTGACCCCCCAGATGGTCTTTGGCAACTTCTTAACAAACAGGTGGGCCCCGGTGAGGGCTAGGGGGCGACCTGCCTGGGCCTTCAACAATGAGATGGACACCAACCGCATTGAGGTTTGTTTGGGTACCAACTTGAATGATGAAGCCTTGAAAACCCATCTCAAGAAGTTCCAGCCTGGGAACATCGACCCTGGCGACGTGTCTCCACCGGCGGCCTTCCTTCCTCTGAATATGATAACAGAGGAGTGCAGAGAGCTCAGGAGGAAGATGCCACTGTTGGACGACTTGGGACTAATGGAGAGGTGATCAACCTCCGGGGTCGCGATCCCCTAAGCTTCAGAAGGTTGCTCCGCTCCCGCCCTGAAGCCAAGAACTGAAGTCATAGGCAAGGGCAAAGATTTGACCGAGCTCTCGAGCCGCAAGAGGAAGTTGAAGCACTCTGACGGGAGGTCCGTCAGACCCGCTCCTTCCTCAACAGTTTCTTCCCGCTGATGGGGGAGGTCTTCAACGGCGACACCTACTCCAGCATCAGCGTCTCCCCGGGATGCCAGCTCCGGCCATGTGACTCCGGTACCAGGGCCTGCTAAGGGCTCTAGGTCCAAGGGTCCTTCTCAGTTGAGGGGGTCCTCAACCAAGATGTCGCTGACGGTGGCAGCAAGCTCCGAGGAGCCTTCCGGAGCTACTATGCCAGTGGCGATAGGGTCCGGTCCTGAGCGTCCGGTGAAGAGGTTCCGCGCTAGCTGGAGCAGAAGTCTTCCTAGGTGAATTTGATTTTTTTTACCTCAGTTGATTGTTTTTGTTGTAACCATATTTTGAGTTTCTTCGTCCTTCATCCACAGGGTACCCAAGAAAGGGGCTGAAGCTCCGGTTCCTGCAACAGCAACTCATGCTGCGCAGACGGAGGCTCCAACTCCAGTTCCAGCGCCGCCCCAGGAGGTGGCTGAGGCCGCGACAGCTCCGGCGCCAGTTGTCATGGTCCTTGAACTAGAGTCATATCCTGAAGCTCCCGTGATAGCACCGGGCCACGGGCTTGAAGAAGTACCAGTGGCACCAGCTCAAGAGGTTGAGGCTCCAGTTTTGGATGTTGTGATGACGGATGCTCCAGCCCCAGAGTCGGAGGTAGCTGTAATTCCGGCCCTAGAGCCGGATGTTGTTGAAGCCCCGGCGGTGGAGCTGGTGGTTAATGAAGTTTCGGCGCCTGAGCCGGTTGTCACAAAGGTGCCGGCGCCTATGGTGGAGGTCGAAGCACTAACGCCTGAACCGACGGTGGAGGAGGTACCAGCGTCGGAGCCGGAGGTGGCCTCAGGTCCGGCCGAACCTTCAATGCCTGCCCCGGAGGTGGTGGTTCCAGAGGTACCTGCGCCTGAGCCAGGGTGCCAAGACAAAGTTGCCGGTCCTCCACCTGAGGGACCAGTTGCTGATGACCTGGCGGCGAGACCTTCAGAGCCGACTCCGGAGGTAGAAACTTCTGTTGCAGGACCTTCCTCAGCGGCGGCCGAGGCTATCCCGAAGGGCGGCCCTAGTGCCGTGGAAGCTCAAGGGACCGCTCTTGTAGAGTGGGACCCAATTTTTGTTATGGAGAACCCGCTGGAGCCAGCGGAGAGGACCCCGACAGGTCCGGAGCCGATCCCCCTGTTGCTATCTATCGACAACGCCTACTCCAGCCTTCGTCAGGTCCAGCTGGCCTTTTACCACGATAGCAAGGCCCTCGAGGAGGAGCGCCAAACCCTCAGGAGGTGGTGCAACTGGATCCAATTCGAGACCAAGCTGGCGCAGACGAGGCTGGCCGACAACAAGGAGTGGGTGAAAAGGGAGAAGGTTCGGTTGGAGTACTGGGGTCAGCTGCTGGATGAGAGGGAAAGCATGGTGCGATCCCTCGACAACCAGTCCCGGGCCATCCACAAATAGGTCGTGGCTGCTAATGAAGTAGTGAATGATCGCCAGAAGAAGCTTAGCGCCATCCACGACAGCCTCGTCAAGCGCCGAGAGGCTCTTGAGGAGCAGGAGAAAAAGCTTGAAGATGAAGAGCAAAAACTCCTGGAGCTGCGGGATGACCTCGTGAAGAGGGAGGCGGAGATTGCTCAGATGCTGACTCTAGGTGACAAGAGCCTCGCGGAGTGCACCAAGAAGTTGGAGGAGCTCTGCGAGAAAGAGGAGAAGAAGATCTGACAGTGAGGACAGGACCTCACCAAGAGGGAAAATGAAGTTGCTGCAAGGGAGAAAAAAGTGTTGGGCCAAGAGAGACACCTAGTCGACCGCTGGAACAAGATTCACCTCCGAGAAGAGGATCTTGGTAAACTCGAAAGGCAAGTTGCTGAAAAGATTTAGCAGAACACCAAAGATGTCGAGCGCCTTGACCGGGAGGATTTGGAGCTTGTGGCGACCAAGAGGTCCTTGGAAGAGGTGCGAGGCTCAAGAGCTGTGGAGTACCAACAAGTACGGGACTTCTTGGGCAAAGCCAATGACGCACTGACACCGCTGGGCTTCAGTCCGGTGCGCCCGGATGATCCAGAGCCGGAGCTGGACCAGGCGTTGAAGGCGTTGAGCTCGGCGGGCAGCAAGATCAACAAGATGGGCGATGTCATTGTGGACCAGTTGGAAACTGAAGGACAATCCCTAGCGAAGAATGTTGCAGAGTACATGCTGACGTGCTACACAAGCTGAGATCCTCACTTCCCACTAGACTCGGTGCTTGAAAGCCCCATCGATGGAGAGGGAGATGCCGCTAAGGCCAGCGTGTCGGAGGTTGCCCAGAAGGTTGCCTCATTCTTCCGTAGGATCTAGGACTTTCTCTTTGTAGCTCCTGCTTGTATCTTCTCTTCTTCTCTCCAATTTAGTAATCTCTTGTCTCCAGATTAATGAAATCCAAGAATTTTATGAATTTCATTTTTTGTCTTCAACACCTGTCGGTACCCTGCGTACCGTATACCCCTTGGGACTACAAAAAAGACCAAAGGGACTTCACCTATCTGAGTTGAAGACCTGCGAAGGCCCCACATGTCGTACGGGACTGGACATGCCTCCCATCTATGGTTAGCCCCGGTACTGCCACGTGTACACTGCAGCTGAACCTATATCCCACACATGGGATAGCTCCGGACTAAACACTTGTGCAGCACCCCCGGACCTAACCTCTGACAGAGGGAAGCTCCAGTATCGACACGTGTATATCTACATCGGACCTACCCATCCCAGACGAATAGCTCCAAAGCTGCCACGTGTCCAAACCGCTGGACCTTCAACCTCAGCAATCAAGCTAGTGAACCCCCAATGGCTCGGACCTCCAAGGGGCAATTAAAGACTTCAAGACCTGATTAAGTGTCATTAATACCATATTAATGACACACGATCAGAAGGCCCTTAATACCAGTAACGACACTATCAGGTCCCGTTACCACGCTATTAAGGGTAATTAATCTCATTAATTATGTATTAAACATTAGTAGCTGCTGAGGCCACATGTCGGGCTAGGCTATCGGTGTAACGGTCAGTCCTTGTACTATAAAAGGACTGGTCGACGATACACAAGGGGGCTCTGACAGTCTGTGGGCTAAAAACTCTATAGAAGCTCTTAGACGCTCAATATAACAGCTAATTACCCCGTGGAGTAGGGTATTACGCTAACGCGGCCCGAACCATGTAAATCCTTGTGTCCATTTGCCATACTCTTCGGAATCTGTGCGCACCCAATACCGAACTACAAACTCCGCGAGCTACCAACGGTAGTATCGGGAGAATTGCCAGAGAAACACTCCGACAGTTGGCGCGCCAGGAAGGGGGCAATGCCCGAGATTTCAAGAATGGTGAACTCAGCTGCTGGTAGGGGTGGGCATTCGGTCTACCCAGTAAATTCGGTTCGGTCATTTCGGTCTTTTTGAATTTCGGTTTTTGAAAATCAGTACCCGAAATGTTATACAAATATTAGGGACCCAAATTTTTTGGGTACCTAAATTTTGGTTCGGTCTTCGGTCTTACCCGAAATACCCGAATTGTACATTATTCTTACTTCATGCTCTCAACTATCAATATAAGTTTAATATCATTCATAAATTTAATCTCGAGAGACAATACATTATTAGTTAATAAATGATGGATCGTAAATAAATAGTTTAATCTAATGATTTCACATATCAAAACTCACAAATGAAATATCAAATTCCATATTGTTTATGATTCATAGATCATAATTTAACTTGAAATTTTATTGTTCGGTTACTCGGTTATTTTGGGTACCCGAGAGTGATACCCGAATTTGAAATTAATATATCGGTTATTTAGATTTGGTACCCGAATAGGTACCCGATACCCGATATTTCGGTCTTTTCGGTCTCGGTCTCGGTTTTTTCGGTTTGGTTTTTTTGGTCCTGGTTTTTTTGCCCACCCCTAGCTGCTGGATCGTCCAACGGCAACCCCACCGCGCAACCTGCTGGAGGCAATCCCTCCAACATGCAACAACCAACAGGTGTCGCGGCTCCAGCAGGAGTCATGTCTCTGCCGCCACTGTCTGCACCAGCAAATCAAGCTGGACAATGGGACGGGGCATCTGCGTCAGTCACAACATCAGCGAATAACAACAATCCTGAACACGCGCTCCATGCTTCACGTGCTCTTCTCCAATGCCCACCACCCCGGGTGAATCCCAGGGTGCAATGGAGCAGTGGAGGGATGATGTGGAATATTTGGTTGCAGCAACAGGCGATCACATCAGCAACCAAGGTCCTCCCCCCATGGGGCGGGCCCCATCGTAGCATCGGACTTTGTCTGGCAGACATGGTCCGCACACTTCCCAAAATAGGAGGCGTACTGCGTCTCAACAAGTGACGTCGCTGCCTTCCGGGGCGCGACGCACTTATACAGTAACCATGCTTTCAACTCATGACCTCCGGGCGGAGCTTGATCGTCGTTACCGTCAACAAGACGGCTGCATCCATATTGAGCGTGCTCGTGAAAGGCGAGAGGCTCGAGACAGTCCTGCCCCCGAGGGAGTAGGAGGAGGCTGTTCTGCCCTGGCCATGCACCTATGCATGGTCAGATGGCCACAAAAGTTCTGGCCTCACCCGCCGGAGAAATTTGACGGGACTGTCAATCCCGCTGAGTTTCTCCAGATTTACTCCACTGCAATCCTTGCGGACGGAGGTAATGAGGCCGTAATGTCCAACTACTTCCTAGTGGCTTTAACTGGGACCGCCAGGTCCTGGTTCATGAGCCTTCCGCCCAACTCCATCAATAGTTTGGCGGAATTGTGCCAACAGTTCACCGCCAATTTCGGGAGTTCATACACCCGACCAGGCACCAAACTGAACCTTTTTGCTGTCACATAGAAGGGGGGAGAATCCCTGCGTTCCTTCATCCAGAGGTTCTCCCAGGTACGAAACACTATTCCTTCTATCTCCAGCGTCTCTGTTATTGTGGCATTTAGACAGGGCGTACGAGACAAGAAGATGCTGGAGAAGCTGGCGATCAAGGAGATCACTAGTGTCACGAAGCTCTTCAGTTTGGCAGACAAGTGTGCCAAAGCTGCGGAGGGCCGTGAAATGCACTCCAAACCACCTCCGAAGGATAATAAAAAAAATCCTCCAAGGGCAAAGCCACTACCTCCGGGAGTGGAAAAAAGAAGAAAAAGTCGAACGACAAGAAAAAGTCATCGGCCGGCACACCTACTACTGCAGCTGTCGTAGCTTCGGGTGGTCGGGGGCCACGCCCCGAGAAATGACCTCGGCGTCATCAGAAGATGTCGACAACTCCAAAGTGTGGTGTCCTATTCATAAGTCGAACAACCACAACTTGGAAGACTGCCGAGAGGTCCAGAACCTTGCCAAGCGCTACAACAAGTGTCGGGAAGAAGTTCCTTTCCGACAAAGGGAAGGAAAACAGAAAGTCAACGAAGCTCCGGCTGAAGAGGAGTTAGGCTTTGAGGACCCTAAAAAGGTTTTGAAGGCTGTTTACACCTCCGTTGACGACGACTCCGACGTCTCCGACAATGAATGTCAGAAAACCATGAACACCATTTTTGGTGGTTTGGGGGACATCACCTCCCGCCATGTCCTCAAGACCATGCGGCGGGACATGGATTCGGTGGCTCCCACCGCCAGGGCGGAGCCGCACCAGAAGTGGATGGATACTGCCATCACTTTCGACGCGTCAGACTTCCCTCAGAATATGATCGGAGCTGGCCAACTCCCATTGATGGTATCTCCGACCATCAACAACATTCAACTCCACCACATAATGGTAGACGGAGGTTCGGGGCTGAACCTCATAAGCTTCGAAGCTTTCGTCAAGCTTCAGCTCTGACCTTCGGACCTTCGCCCCTCCCGACCTTTCTCCGGAGTAGGTCCGGGGGCCATAACCCAACTTGGTGCCATTACTCTCCCTGTAACCTTTGGGACCCGGGAGAACTATCGCACTGAGAAGTTGGTCTTTGACGTTGCTCAGATCAACTTACCCTTCAACGCCATTCTGGGCAGGCCATCCTTATACAAGTTCATGGCTGCTGCTCATTATGGCTAGTTGGTGTTGAAGATGCCAACACCAGCTGGTGTTCTCCGGATCTGTGGAGATCGCACCGCCGGAGTGACAGCTCTGGAATAACTTCACACGCTTGCCACAGCGCAAGAAGAAGAATCTAGGAAGGAGCAAGCTTCAAAACCACTGAGCATTCGTCATCGAGGCTCAACCTCTACACCTCGCATGCAACCAAGCGGTGACACCAACATTCCCGTCAAAGTCGTTTAAATCGGTTCCGACGCTGCTCAGACCACCCGTATATTGGGAGGTCTAAATGACAAATAGGAACTCGCGCTCATCACTTTCCTCCGTGCTAATGTCGACGTGTTTGCCTGGCAACCGTCACAAATGCCAGGGATCCCAAGGGAAGTGATCAAGCATAATCTTAACATCTACCCTGACGCTCGGCCTGTACATTAGAAGCCTCAGAAGCAATCAGTAGAGCGACAGAACTTCGTACGACAAGAAGTGAAGAAGTTGCTCGAAGCTAGATTCATCCGAGAAGTCTTCCACCCAAAATGGCTGGCAAACCCAGTCGTTGTACCCAAGGCCGGCGGGAAGCTTCAGATGTGTATCGACTACACAACACTGAATAAGGCATGTACAAAAGATCCATTCCCACTACCTAGAATAAATCAGATAGTGGATTCCACCTCCGGGTGTGAATTACTGTGTTTCCTAGACGCATGTTCTGGGTTCCATCAAATAAGAATGTCTAGGGAAGATGAAGAGCATACTTCTTTCATCACAGTAGATGGATTGTATTATTATACTACCATGCCATTTGGTCTCAAGAATGCAGCTTCAACATTTGTACGAGCTATGTACAAAACCTTTGGATAGCTCATCAGAGACGTAGTGGAAGTGTATGTTGATGACATCGTCGTCAAGATTAAGGACAAGGAGTCACTTCTTGACTTCTTGCAAGCTGTCTTCGACAAGTTGCGAGTCACTCGCACAAAGTTGAACCCGGACAAATGTGTCTTCGGGGTTAGCTCTGGAAAGCTTCTTGGTTTCCTAGTAAACCACCGAGGCATAGAGGCAAATTCGGCGAAGATTAAAGCCATTGAAGATATGCGGCCACCAGCCCGCATCAAGGACGTCCAGAAGCTGACTAGATGTCTAGCCGCCCTCAGCCGGTTCATCTCAAGACTTGCAGAACGGGCACTACCCTTCTTTAAGCTATTGAGGAAGTCCGGTCCATTCTGATGGTCTGAAGAAGCAAAAAAGGCGTTCCAAGAGCTGAAGCAGCTCCTCACCACTCTACCAACCTTGGTAGCTCCGAACCCTGGTGAGCCTCTACTGCTTTACATTTCGACAACTGAAGAAGTTGTTAGCATGGTCCTGGTTGCGGAGAGACCAGAACCGTTACAAGCTCAGGAATCCAGACCCCTCCGGGAGAGTCAGGAGGTTCCTGAAGGCGAGTCTGGGTCCCAGCCCCCAGACTTGAGTCAACAAGGAGTTACTCTTGTTGAGCAAGAAGAGCCGGACCCTCCTGGGAGGGTCCAGGTCAGTCCTAAAGAAGCTCCGGGTTCCTCCAACAAGGACCCGACGATCCCCTAAGAAGGTCCGGACCCCTCCGGTAGGGTTCGACTCGATGAGGAGGAAGCTCCGGGCCCCTTCGGGAGGGTCCGGACAGTCGAACGCCTAGTGTACTTCATCAGCGAAGTACTCTATGACGCCAAAACTCGATACCTGGAAGTACATAAACTGCTATACGCAGTTCTTACTGCTTCCAGGAAGCTCCGACACTATTTCCAAGCTCACAAGATCTCAGTGGTGACTTCATATCCACTGCGAGCGATTTTGCATAATCCCAACTCCACTGGGAACATTGCAAAGTGGGCAGCGGAATTGGCCGAGTTTGACCTTGAATTCGTCCCAAGACAAGCAATCAAAAGTCAAGCATTGGCGGATTTTGTGGCGGAATGGACCCCCTCTCCATCAAACCCTGGGTGCCCTAGTGAGCAGAAGCCGGAACTCAAGGCCCCGCTCTTCACCGAGCCTCACTGGACTCTCTACTTCGACGGCTCCATGCAGAAGCAGGGGGCCGGAGCTGGAGTCCTCCTCGCTCCGACCGGGGAGAAGGTTAAATACATGGTACACCTTGACTTCAAGGCGACCAACAACATGGCAGAGTATGAAGCACTCATTTACGGACTAAAGGTGGCACTATCATATAGTGTCAAGCAGCTGTTGGTCAAGAGAGATTCGCAGCTCATCATTAAACAGGTGAAGGGTGAATGCTCCTGCAACCATCCCCAACTAGCTACCTATCTCCTTGAAGTCCAGAGGCTTCAGAAGGACTTCGAAGTCCTGGACCTCCACCATGTACAGCGTCATCATAACACTGAAGCTGACGAACTCTCGACGAAAGCATCGACCAGAGCTCCGGCTCCCGATGGAACCTTCTTCCGGAGGTTGTCTAAACCAACAGCTCAGCCTGCCAAACTGAGCGAAGGGGGCAAGACCAGCACCTCAAAGCTGGCAGTCCCGATGGCCCTGTTACCATGGCAGCCATCAAGGGTTGTAGGTGCTGCCAGAAGCTCCGAGCAACCCAGCACGCAAGACTCAAATGCTCAAGCTAGCTCCGATGAATGGATCTTAGAGATCCGGAGCTACTTGAAATACAACTTCCTTCCTAAAGATAATGTATCTGCTGACCGGATAGTCAGATTGGCTAAAATATACACGCTGGTAGAAGGGGATCTCTACCGGCGCGGTGCTAACGGCGTCCTAATGCGGTGCATTACAAAGGAAGAAGGATGCGAGCTCCTCGCAGAAATCCATGGAGGCGAGTGTGGGAACCACGCGTCTTCCCGCACGCTAGTCGGTAAAGCCTTTCATCATGGCTTTTATTGGCCTACAACACTCTAGGATGCAACTAAGCTGGTGAAGAAATGTGAAGCATGCTAGTTTCATGCAAAACAAATTCACACACCGGCTCAACCTCTACAAATTATACCTCCTACATGGACTTTTGCTGTGTGGGGGATGGATATCTTGGGACCTTTCCCAAGAGCCGTCGGAGGTTACAAGTTCCTGTACTTCGCCATTGACAAATTCACCAAATGGTCGGAAGCAACTCCAGTCGTAACAATAAACAAGCAATCAGCCATCAACTTCTTACAGTCCATCGTATGCGGATTTGGAGTCCCAAATAAAATCATAACCGATAATGGGACCCAATTCACAAGCTCTGCATTCCAAGGATATTGCAAAGATCTCAGCATTCAAGTCAGCTACGCTTCCATAACTCACCTAGCAAGCAATGGCCAAGCTGAGAGAGCAAATGCAGAAATCCTAAAAGGACTGAAGACGCACACATATGGGCGTCTGAAAAAACATGGAGCCAACTAGATCGAAGAGTTTCCGCCCACTCTATGGGCCAACAGGACAACTTCAAACCGGTCAACTGGAGAGACACCCTTCTTCCTGGTGTATGGAGCTGAAGCAGTCCTTCCTCCTGAAATCACCTTGGGGTTGCTCTGAGTCCAGACCTTCGACGATGCCGCGCAGGACCAACTCCGGCGTGAAGACCTTGACCTCCTTGAAGATGGAAGGTGCCGAGCAGCTGTTCGGAATGTCCCATACCGCCAAGCTCCCCGGCACTATCACCAAAGGCATGTTCACAGCTGACAGCTCGAGGAAAATGATCTGGTGCTATGGAGAATACAATCCAGAGAAGGGTTAAACAAACTCTCCCCCAGCTGGGAAGGACCCTTCCGAGTGATTAAAGTAACCCGTCCTGGATGCGTTCATTTGGCAACTGAGGATGGGACACCTCTCCCTAATCCCTGGAACATTGAGCACCTCCGTAAGTTCTACGCTTAATATCATGGAGGTGAGTCTGTAGTTACATGTGATGTATGTTATAGAGTCACTGTACAAAGTCGGGTAGCTCCTCCGGGAGAACAGCTGGGCATTCTCTAGAAGGTCCGCAAAGTTAAGGCAACACTTGTCACAGTCTCAGAACTAAAAGTGTAGCTAGCTACCTTGGGTCAAACAAGAAACAAAACACACTTAGCCTGGTTCCGTACCCTAAGGGTGTACTTATTTCCCCTGTACCCCGAACCTATAATGAAAGACATCTTTGTTTGAAAACAGACTCCACGTGCATTTACTTTGTACGAGCTCATTATTTTTTATTTTTCTCTTTCTTGTCTATAACAAAGTTGTGCGACTCTCAAGAATTTTTTAGATCGACTAATTCATGTACAACTTGAGCTGCATTGTTAATTCCTTCGGGCTCTCATGTTGTTGAATGGCTCACTCGCCTGAATGCCGCCAGCCAATCTAGGTCCGGAGTGTGCTATCGACTTAGCCTGGTCCTGCACCCTAAGTACGCCACTCTACCTACACCCCGGCAGGCCGAAGTAAAGCGGGTCCTAAAAACAATTGGACTTGGAGAAAACACCTCGGTGCACTTGATTGTATGAAGAATTGCGCTCGACCCAAAAATTTATTACGAGAATAGTAAGTCACAACTGAGTTATAGATAGGAAATGAATTTTACTATTTTTCTTGACTTCAGTGTGCAGGAAAAATAAAGATCTCATGATGATGGTGAATTAAGCCGGAGCTATTAAAGCTGGAACTGCTCAGCTCCGGTAAAGCCATGGGGCTAGCCGTCAAAGTGAACAAAAAATGGTAGGAAGACTCCAGAGGACTAACTTTCGACGCTCTACGCGTTGATGGAGACCACTGCTGGAGCTACCAAGCTCCGATGATGGTCAAGGCCGAAGCCCTTAAGCTCCGATAACCTCAGGGGGCCTTCACTACCGAAGACTTCGGACCTACGCTCTACAAGTCTGAAGCACGCGAGTCTTCAACAACTATTACATCCTCTTGGTACATGTTCACAATCAAATTGCGTACATCTACTAGGGGGCCAAGTGGGACAAAGGTGTTGAAGACAAAAAATGAAATTCATAAAAAAACTTGGATTTCATTCATCTGGAGACAAGAGATTACAAAATTGGAGAAAAAGAAGAGAGGATACAAGCGGGAGCTACAAAAAGATGGTACTAGACCCTATGGAAGAACGAGGCGACCTTTTGGGCAACCTCAAAAACGCTGGCCTGTGCAGCTTCTCCCTCTCCGTCGATGGGGCCTTTGAGCACCGAGTCCAGGGGGAATTGGGGGTTCCGGCTTGTGTAGCACGGTAGAACAAATTCTGTGACACTCTTGGCCAGGGATTGTCCCTCGATTTCCAGCTGGTCCGCGATGACATCGCCCATCTTTGTGATCTTGTTGCCTGCTGAACTCAGCGCCTGCAACGCCTGGTCCAGCTCTGGTTCTGGATTATCCGGATGCACGGGACTAAAACCCATTGGCGTCAGTGCGTCGTTGGCTTTGCCCAGAAAGTCCCAAACTTGTTGGGACTCCACAACCCTGCAACTCCACATCTCCTCCAAGGATCTTCTGGCCACCGCAAGCTTCGATTTCTCTCGAGCAAGACGCTCCACCTCTTTGGCGTTCTGCTGAATCTTTTCAGCAACCTACCTTTCGAGTTTACTGAGCTCTTCCTCCCAGAGGTGGATCTCGTTCCGGCGGTTAACCAGGTCCTTCTCTTGGCCCCACACCTTCTTCTCATTGGCGGCAATGTCAGTTTCCCTCCCGTGGAGTTCTTGTCCTCATTGCCAGGCCTTCTTCTCCTCTTTCTCGCAGCGCTCGTCCAATTTCTTGGTGCGCTCCTCGAGACTCTTATCACCCAGAGTTAGCCTCTGAGTAAGCTCTTCTTCTCTCTTCACGACATCGTCCCGCAGCTCCAGGAGTTTTTGCTCTTCATCCTCGAGCTTTCTCTCCCACTCCTCAAGAGCCTCCCGACGCTTGACGAGACTGGCGCGGATGGCATCGAGCCTCTCTTGGCGATCATCTGCTGCGCTATTAGCAGCTTTGGCCTGTTTGTAGATGGCCCAGGACTGGTTGTCAAGGGATCACATCATGCTTTCCCTCTCATCCAGCAGCTTACCCCAGTACTCCAAGCGGATCTTCTCCTTCCTCACCCACTCTTTGTCATCAGCCGGCCTCGACTGCGCCAGCTTGGTCTCGAATTGGAGCCGGTTGCGCCACCTCCTAAGAGTTTGACGCTCCTCCTCGAGAGCCTTGTTGTCGTGGAAAAAAGCCAGTTAAACCCGGCGAAGACTGGAGCAGGCGTTGTCAATAGACAATGATAGAGGAATCGGGTCCGGACCTGTCGGGGTCATCTCTGCCGGTTCCAGCGGGTTCTTCGTGACAAAATTGGGTCCTACTCTACAAGAGTGGTTCCCTGAGCTTCTGCGGCACTAGGGCCGCCCTCTAGAATAGCCTCGGTCGCGGTCGAGGAAGGTCCTGCTACAGAAGTTTCAACCTCCAGAGTTGGCTCCGAAGGTCCCGCCGCCAGGTCGTCAACAACTGGTCCCTCAAGCGGGGACCAACAATTTCATCTCGGCACCCTGGCTCAGGCGCGGGCACCTCCGGGACTACCACATCCGAGGCAGGCATTGAAGGTTCGATCGGAGCTAAAGCTATCTCTGACTCCGACACTAGCGCCTCCTCCACTGCCGGCCCAGGCGCTGACGCTTCGACCATCATGGGCTCGGGCGCCAGCACCTCTGCAGCGATTGGCTCAGGCGTCGGAACTTCTGCAGCAACCGGCTCTACTGCTGGAACTTCTTCGATAACCAGCTCAGGCACCGAAGCTTCATCAACCACCGGCTCTACCGCCGGGGCATCATCAAACATCGGCTCCACCGTCGGGGCTTCAACAACATCCGACTCTAGGACCAGAATCGTAGATATCTCCGGTTCTGAGGTCGGAGTGACCACCATTTCAGCGTCCAAACCCGGAGCTTCAACCTCTGGGGTAGGTGCCGCTGGCACATCTTCATTCCCATGGTCCGGCGCTACCATAGGAGCTTCTGGGGATGAGTCAAGGTCCAAGACCACGACAACCGGTGCCGGAGCTGTCGCAGCCTCATCCACTCCTTGGGGCGGCGCTGGGATTGGAGTCGGAGCCTCCGCCTGCACAGCTTTAGATGTTGTAGCAGGAACAGGAGCTTCAGCCCCTCTCTTGGGTACCCTTCGGATGAAGGATGAAGACACTCAAAACACAGTTACAACACGAAACAACCAATTGAGGTAAAAACAAAATTTACCTTGGAAGGCTTCTGCACCAGTCGCACGGAACCTCTTCTCCGGACGCTCAGGACTGGACCCTGTCGCCACTGGCATGTCAGTTCCGGAAGGTTCCCCAGAGCTCGCCGCAACCGTCGGTGCTACTTTGGTCGAGGCCCCCCTCGATCGGGAAGAACTTCTGGACCCAGAGCCTTCAACTGGTCCTGGTATTGTAGCCATACGGCCGGAACTAGCACCCCGGGGCGATGCCGATGCTGGAGTGGATGCCGCCGTTGAAGACCTCCCCCTCCGGGGAGAAGAAGCCGTTGTGGAAGGAGCAGGCCTGGCGGACCTTGCGGTTGAAGAAGTCACTGGACCACCCCATGAGTGCCCATACCTTCTTCAAGTTGCCGTCGGTCTTAAGTCGGCTCTCGCGAAGACGCAACTCCATCGCAGCACAAGCGGGGCTAGGGACGAAAAGCAAGCGTTTGAGCGCAAGATCAAATGAAGGCGTAAAGAAACCCCAAACGGTGCACGCTTTCCTTCTTAAGTAAGCCCCCGCAACGCTTGGATGGAAACCACAGAGGAGCCGACGATACAAGTCAAAAACTTCACCCTACAATTGATAAGGGGGCCCGGGGCCACCCCGACGATCAAGTCGAGGTCCTTACCCCAGGTGAACGATTGTCATCATGAAAGGCGGGAAAACCGAGGCGGCGGCCTGACAAAGCACGCGGAACCGATACAATTTTCGTATCGGGAACCGGCGACCTTCAATTGCGTGAGATCCGCACGCTAAGATCTCACCTGCCGCATCCAGGATATGCCACGCGGTGTTGGTTTAACTATGAACTACCGCCAACGACACATCTGAAGATCCTTGAAGACACGAGACAAAAATTGAAGGATGGACCCACCTCTGGCAAAACAACTTCATCCAAAAGGTCTCTCCCAGAGGTGGGCCCAGGGGGCCACTGTCGGTACCCTGCGTACCGTATACCCCTTGAGACTAAAAAAAGACCAAAGGGACTTCACCTGTCTGAGTTGAAGACCTGCGAAGGCCCCACATGTCATACGGGACTGGACATGCCTCCCATCTATGGTTAGCCCCGGTACTGCCATGTGTACACTGCAGCCGGACCTATATCCCACACATGGGATAGCTCCAGGCTAAACACTTGTGTGGCACCCCCGGACCTAACCTCCGACAGAGGGAAGCTCCAGTATCGACACGTGTACATATACACCGGACCTACCCATCCCAGATGAATAGCTCCAAAGCTGCCACGTGTCCAAACTGCCGGACCTTCAACCTCAGCAATCAAGCTGGTGAACCCCCAATGGCTCGGACCTCCAAGGGTCAATCAAAGACTTCAAGACCTGATTAAGTGTCATTAATACCATATTAATGACACACGATCAGAAGGCCCTTAATACCAGTAACGGCACTGTCAGGTCCCGTTACCACGCTATTAAGGGTAATTAATCTCATTAATTATCTATTAAACATTAGTAACTGCCGGGGCCACATGTCGGGCCAGGCTATCGGTGTAACGACCAGTTCTTGTACTATAAAAGGACTGGTTGATGATACACAGAGGGGCTCTGACAGTCTCTGGGCTAAAAACTCTCTAGAAGCTCTTAGACGCTCAATATAACAGCTACACACCCCGTGGAGTAGGGTATTACGCTCAGGCGGCCCGAACCACGTAAATCCTTGTGTCCATTTGCCATACTCTTCGGAATCTCTGCGCACCCAATACCGAACTACAAACTCCGCGAGCTACCAACGGTAGTATCAGGAGAATTGCCGGAAAAACACTCCGGCAACACCTTTGTCCCACTTGGCCCCCTGGTAGATGTACACAATTTGATTGTGAACATGTACCAAGAGGATGTAGCATTTTGTTGAAGACTTGCGTGCTTCAAACTTGTAGTTTGTAGGTCCGAAGTCATCGATAGTAGGGGCCCCCTAAGGTTGTCGGAACTTAGTAGCTCCGGCAGTGATCCTTGTCAACACGTAGAGCGTCGACAGTTAGTCTGGGGTTGTCAGAGCTTGGTAGCTCAGGCAGCAACCACTGTCAACACGCGGTGCATTGACAGCATACCCCACTGTGAAGTCTTCCCACCATCTTTTCTTCACTTTGACGGCTGGCCCCCTGGATTTGCCGAAACTTGGTAGCTCTGGCGACACCTACTATCAATGTTTAAAATATCGACAATGGGTCACCTTAGGGGTTGTCGGAGCTTTGACAGCTCCGACCTCATCCACCATCATCATGAGATCTTTATTTTTCCTACACACTGAAGTCAAGAAAAACAGTAAAATCCATTTCTTATATATAAATTGTTTGCGGCTTACTATTCCTGAAAGAATTTTTTAAGTCGAACGCAATTCTATATACAATCAAGCGCATTTGTTTGTTTTCTTCAGGTCCAATCATTCCTGGACTCGCCTTACTTCGGCCTGCCGGGGTGTAGGTAGAGTGGCGTACTTAGGGTGCAGGACCAGGCTAAGTCGATAGCACACTCCGAACCTAGATTGGCTTGGCGACATTCAGGCGAGTAGGCCATTCAACAATGTTAAGACCCAAAAGAATTAACAAAGCGACTTGAATTATACCTGAATTGTTCGAGCTAAAGTTTCTTGAGAATTGCACAACTTTGTTATAGACAAGAAAGAGAAAATAAAAAATGTTGAGCTTGTACAAAATAAATGCACGTGGAGTCTGTTTTCACACTATGATGTCTTTCATTATGGGTCCGGGGTATAGGGGAAACAAGTACACTCTTAGGGTACGGAACTAGGGTAAGTGTGTTGCATTTCTTGTTTGACCCATGGTAGCTAGCTACACTTTTAGTTCTGAGACTGTGTCAAGTGTTGCATGAACCTTGCAGACCTTCCGGGAAAGATCCGATTGTTCTCCCGGAGGAGCTACCCGACTCTGTACAATGACGCTATAAAATACATCATATGTAACTACAGACTCACCTCTGTGATATTAAGCGTAGAACTTACGGAGGTGCTCAATGTTCCAAGGATTAGGGAGTGGTGTCCCATCCTTAGTTGCCAAGCGAACGCATCCGGGACGGCATACTTTGATCACTTGAAAGGGTCCTTCCCAGCTGGGGGAAAGTTTGTTTAACCCTTCTCGAGTTTGTATTTTCCGTAGCACCAGATTGCCTTCCTCGAGCTGTCGATTATGCACATGCCTTTGGTGATAGCGCCGGAGCGCTTGGAGGTATTGTGCGTTTCAAACAGCTGCTTGGCACCTTCCCTCTTCAACAAGGTCAAGGTCTTCACGCTGGAGCTGGTCCTGCGTGGCATCGTCGAAGGTCCGGACCCGGAGTGACCCCAAGGTGATTTCCAGAGGAAGGACTGCTTCAGCTTCGTACACCAGGAAGAAGGGTGTATCTCCAGTTGACCGGTTTGAAGTTGTCCTATTTGACCACAAGGTGGGCAGAAGTTCTTCAATACAGTTGGCTCCATGTTTTTTCAAGCGCTCATATGTGCGTGTCTTGAGTCCTTTTAGGATTTCTGCATTTGCTCTCTCAGCTTGGCCATTGCTTGCCAGGTGAGCTACAGAAGCGTAGCTGACCTGAATGCCAAGGTCTTCGCAATATCCTTGAAATGCAGAGCTTGTGAATTGGGTCCCGCTATCAGTTATGATCTTGTTTGGGACTCCAAATCTGCATACTATGGACTACAAGAAGTTGATAGCTGATTGCTTGTTTATTGTCACAACTGGAGTTGCTTCTGGCCACTTGGTGAACTTGTCGATGGCAACGTACAGGAACTTGTAACCTTCAACGGCTCTTGGGAAAGGTCCCAAGATGTCCATCCCCCACACAGCGAATGGCCATGTAGGAGGTATCATTTGTAGGGGTTGAGCTAGTGTGTGTGTATTTGCTTCGCATGGAACTGGCATGCTTCGAATTTCTTCACTAGCCCGGTTGCATCCTGGAGTGTTGTAGGCCAGCAAAAACCATGCTGGAAGGCTTTACCGACCAACGTGCAAGAAGACGCATGGTTCCCACACTCGCCTCCATGGATTTTCGCGATAAGCTCATGAACTTCTTCTCTTGTAATGCACCGCATTAGGACGCCGTTGGCACCACACCGGTAGAGATCCCCTTCTACCAGTGTGTATCTTTTAGCCAATCTGACTATCCGATCAGCTGATACATTGTCTTCAGGAAGGAAATTGTCTTTCATGTAGCTCCGGATCTTCGAGATCCATGCATTGGATCTAACTTGATCATTTGAGTCTTGCGTGCTGGGTTGCTCGGAGCTTCCTGCAGTACCTACGACCCTTGATGGATGCCATGGTAACAGGGCCATCGGGACCGCTAGCTTCGAGGTGCTGGTCTCGCCCCCTTCGCTCAGTTTGGCAGGCTGAGCTGTTGGTCTTGACAAGCTCCGGATGAAGGTTCCGTCGGGAGCTGGAGCTCCAATTGAAGCTTTCGTCGAGAGTTTGTCGGCTTTAGCGTTGTTAAGACGCTGGGCATGGCAAAGATCCAGGATGTCGAAGTCCTTCTGAAGCTTCTGGACTTCAAGTAGGTATGCAGCTAGTTGAGGGTTGTTGCAGCAGCATTCACCTTTGACTTACTTTATGACGAGCCGCGAATCACCCTTTACCAACAGCTGCTTGACACCATATGATAGTGCCACCTTGAGCCCATAGATTAGTGCTTCGTACTCTGCCATGTTGTTGGTCGCCTTGAAGTCAAGGTGAACCATGTATTTAACCTTCTCCCCGGTCGGAGCGAGGAGAAGGACTCCAGCTCCGGCCCCCTACTTCTGTATGGAGCCGTCGAAGTAGAGAGTCCAGTGAGGCTCGGTGAAGACTGGAACCTTGGGTTCCAACTTCTGCTCACTAGGCCCCCAAGATTTGATGGAGAGGGGGTCCATTCCGCCACAAAGTCCGCCAATGCTTGACTCTTGATTGCTTGTCTTGGGACGAATTCAAGATCGAATTCGGCTAATTCCGCTGCCCACTTTGCAATTTTCCCAGTAGAGTTGGGGTTATGCAAGATTGCTCGAAGTGGATAAGAGGTTACCACTGAAATCTTGTGAGCTTGGAAGTAGTGGCGAAGCTTCCTAGAGGCAATAAAAATTGCGTAGAGCAGCTTATGCACCTCCAGGTACCGATTCTTGGCATCATGAAGTACTTCGCTGATGAAGTACACTGGGCGCTGGACTATCCGGACCCTCCCGGAGGGGCCCGAAGCTTCCTCCTCATCAACCCAGACCCACCCAGAGGGGTCCGGACCTTCTTCGGGGACCTCCAGGTTCCTGCTGGAGGAACCTGGAGCTTCTTCTGAAGTGACCCAAACCTTCTCGAAGGGGTCCAGATCTTCTTGTTCAGCAACAGCAACTCCTTCATTTGATGGAGGTTGACCCTCCGGTGTCTTGCCTTGAGGATCCTGGTTTTGGGGCTGGGACCCAAACTCGCCTTCAGGTAGCTCCGGACCCTCCCGGAGGGGTCTGGCTCCCTAAACTGGAGATGGTTACGGTCTTTCCACAATCAGGACCATGCTGAGAACTTCGTGAGTTGCAAAAATGTAAAGCAGGAGTGACTCATCAGGATTCAGAGCTACCAAAGTTGGTAGAGTGGTGAGGAGCTGCTTTAGCTCTTTGAAAGCCTTTTCTGCTTCTTCAGACCATTGGAATGGTCTGGACTTCCTCAATAATTTGAAGAAGGGTAGCGCCCGTTCTGCCAGTTTTGAGATGAATTGGCTAAGGGCAGCTAGACATCCAGTCAGCTTCTGGACGTCCTTGATGCGGGCTAGTGGTCGCATGTCTTCAATAGCTTTAATCTTCACCGGATTCGCCTCTATTCCTCGGTGGTTCACCAAGAATCCAAGAAGCTTCCCGGAGCTAACCCCGAAGACACACTTGTCTGGGTTCAGCTTTGTGCGTGTGATTCGCAACTTGTCGAAGACAGCTTGCAAGGTGTCAAGGAATGACTCCTTGTTCTTGATCTTGACGACGATGTCATCAATGTACACTTCCACTACATCTCTGATGAGCTCTCCAAAAGTTTTGTACATAGCCCATACAAACGTTGAAGCAACATTTTTGAGACCGAATGGCATGGCAGTGTAACAATATAATCCATCTACTGTGATGAAGGAAGTATGCTCTTCATCCTCCCTAGACATTCTGATTTGATGCTACCCAAAATATGCGTCTAGGAAACACAGTAATTCACACCCGGATGTGGAATCCACTATCCGATCTATTCTAGGTAGTGGGAATGGATCCTTAGGACATGCCTTATTCAGTGTAGTGTAGTTGATAGACATCCGAAGATTCCCGCCGGCCTTAGGTACAACGACTAGGTTTGACAGCCATTTTGGGTGGAAGACTTCTCGGATGAATCCAGCTTCGAGCAACTTCTTCACTTCTTGACGTATGAAGTTTTGTCGCTCTACTGATTGCTTCTGAGGCTTCTGATGTACAAGACGAGCGTCGAGATAATCTTTAGATTGTGCTCGATCACTTCCCTAGGGATCCTAGGCATTTGTGACAGTCGCCAGGCAAACACGTCAACATTAGCCCGGAGGAAAGTGATGAGCACAAGTTCCTATTTGTCATTTAGACCTCCCGATATACGGGTGGTCTGAGCAGCATTGGAGCCGATTTGGACGACTTTGACGGGAATGTCGGTGTCGCCGCTTGGTTGCACGCGAGGTGCAGAGGTTGAGCCTCGATGACGAATGCTCGGGGGTTTCGGAGCTTGCTCCTTTCCAGATTCTTCCTCCTGCGCTGTAGCAAGTGCATGGAGTTCTTCCAGAGCAGTAACTCCGGCGGTGTGATCTCCGCGGATCCGGAGAATGCCTGAGGGTGTTGGCATCTTCAACACCAGGTAGCCATAATGAGCAGCAGCCATGAATTTGTACAAAGTTGGCCTGCCCAAGATGGCGTTGAATGGTAAGTTGATCTGCGCCATGTCGAAGACCAACTTCTCATTCCTGTGATTCTCTCGGGTCCCGAAGGTCACTGAGAGAGTAATGGCACCGAGTGGAGTGATGACCCCCGGACCTACTGCGGAGAAAGGTCGGGAGGGGCGAAGATTCGAAGGTCAGAGTTGAAGCTTGATGAAGGCCTCAAAGCTTATGAGGTTCAGACCCGAACCTCCATCCACCATTACATGGTGGAGCTGGATGTTGTTGATGGTTGGAGATACCATCAATGGGAGTTGGCAAGCTCCGATCATGTTCTGAGGGCAGTCCGAAGCGCCAAAAGTGATGGTAGTGTCTATCCACTTCTGGTGCGGCTCCGCCCTGGCGGTGGGAGCTACCGAAGCCATGTCCTGCCGCATTGTCTTAAGGACATGGCAGGAGGTGATGTCCGACGAACCACCAAAGATGGTGTTCACGGTCTTCTGACGCTCGTTGTTGAAGACGTCGGGGTTGTCGTCAAAGGAGGTGTAGGCAGCCTTCAAGACTTTTTTGGGGTTTTGAAAGCCTAACTCCTCTTCACCCGGAGCTTCGCCGACTTTTTGTTTTCCTTCCCTTTGACGGAAAGGAACTTCTTCCCGGTGCTTGTTGTAGCGCTCGGCGAGGTTCTGGACCTCTCGGCAGCCTTCCAAGTTGTGGATGTTCGTCTTGTGTATAGGACACCACATCTTGGACGTCCCAACGTCTTCAAACGATGGCTGAGGTCGCTTCTCGGGGCGTGGCCCCGGCCAACCGAAGCTGCAGTGGCTACAGCAGTAGGTGTGCTGGCCGATAGCTTCTTCTTGCCGTTAGATTTTTTCTTCTTCTTGCCACCCCCAGAAGTAGCGGCTTCACCCTTGGAGGACTTTTTGTTGTCCTTCGGAGGTGGTTGGAAGTGCATTTCACGGCCCTCCGCAGCCTTGGCACACTTGTCTGCCAAGCTGAAGAGTTCCGTGACGCTGGTGACTTCCTTGGTCGCCAGCTTCTCCGACATCTTCTTGTCTCGAACGCTGTGACACCCGGTTCCGAATATGAACCAAGCGTAACGCATATGTGTGCCCAGGATGTTCAACACACATACACGAGTGATTCACAAATGATAAACAGAATTTAACCACGTCTTAACTAATAAATAAGTACTTTATTACAATAATCCAATAGTTCACGAATGATAAAACTCTAAATAATTGCAGTGGAAAATAAACTAAACAGCACGACTCCAATCCACAGGCAATTGACGGCGGTACGCAACCTAGTACTCCACGTGATCCTCAGGGTACTCCCAATTGTCTCCAGTAGCTGTTGGGGGGAATTGCAAGGGTGAGTACATGTCGTACTCAGCAAGTGTGGAAAGTATGACATGTGGCTTATTCAAACGACGAATGTAATAAATGGCTAAGTGCTGAAAAGTACAGTAAAACCATTTGAAAAGCATTATACTATGTCTATGTGAAACAATCCCATCATAACCATCATATTAACATAATATAAACCATATCCAATTATTGCCAACATTACCATTATCCATGTCCAATTACCATAACTCAATTTCATGACCATGACCGTAATCCATAAACCAACCATAACCATTACCAAACCATAACCATCCATAACCATCCCAAATCCCAATTTCCAACTCTAATCATGTAGGTCATCCAGGCGCTCATAACCGGGAGCACGGCTATCATGATAGTTTTTTAACACTCTGCAGAGGTTGTACCACTTTACCCACATGTTTGTGATTTTATCACCTTTCGATGACTAAGAAACCTCCATTGTGCCATCTCACACTTCAGTAGGTGTGTGGCCAAGAGATCACAAAATAGCCTTTCAAAAGGGACTACTAGTATGTACGGGCCCTCTAAGGTTTCACCGGCAGGCTTGAATCTCTATTCTCCCACCCACGGGCCCCCTCTTGTGCCATGCGGATCCCAGGGTAGTCCTCCTCGACTCCCATTCCCCGCGCCATCCAATGGTCCATACAATACTAGCAGCGCTCCTAATTATTCAGCTACGCCGCACCCATACTTGGCCTTGTGGTGGCACTGTTGACCTGGCATATTCTCGCATGAACCGGTCCTTAGATCTAAGGCAAGCAAACCACCATGACATCCAACCCATCCACATAACCATGCTTGCTTAGATCACCCATCATATTGACCAGTTCACATTAACCAGAATATCATTGATGCATAATTAAATGTGTAGTGTTGTTTGCCATCCCAATTAATTAAGCGAAGCAAAAAGGTAAAAACCCTTCCCGACTCTCTACCATAATTCCAGGCGACAAGGGTGGTCAAACAAACTAGTAAACTTCCTACCATAGGATTCCCATCAATTTGACACAAGCATGCAAGTTCGCAAACAAAACATTTAATTTAAAATAGGATCAATATGCTTCAAGGACACTTGCCTTGCTCCGACGGATAGGGTTGCTCAAGCGCTTCGAAGTCTTGGTTTTGGAAATCCTCGTATGCGGCCTCTTGAGCACGTTCCTCTACGCGTGATCATACATACAAGAAAACATATACAATTCAACATAATGCACACAAAATAATCAACATGCAATGACATGCATGCATGCACAGTTTAATAATTAATTTACTACGATCGTTTATTAATTAGATGTGACTAGTTCATATGTGTTCATATGATTTTACGGGGGTTTTAGGGTGGATTAATGCTGCTGAAAATAAAATCATGGTGCAACTAAATTTAATTTATGCCTATTAGATTCAATACGGTCGCTAAAATTCGCATCGGGAACGAATCCTACCGTAGATCTGATGGCTTGACAGTCGCAGAACAATGCGACGCGTAGACGAAATAGATGGTGCAGCAGTCCTTCGGCGGCACGACGATGGCGGCGCGATGTCGGCGACGATCTCCGGCGAATGGTGGTGCCCTCCTCTTTTTTCTCCCTCTTCTTCCCCTTCTTTTTCTCTTTTTTTCTTCTCTGGGCGCAGCCTTCTGGACCTTGGTTCCGGCGGCTTTTTTCTTTCCTCTGGCGGCGGATGATTTGCTCGATCTGGGAAAAAGCCTAGGGACCTCGGTCCTTTTTATAGGGGCGTGGCTAGGGTACGGCATCGGTAGAATCGGAGGCGGTTACGGCGGCAGGCACGTACGCGGGAGGGAGTCGGGGCGGGGCGTTACCGCGCGGGAGGCGGGACTCGGCGCGTTTCGGCGGGGTGGGACCCGGCCGCGGGGCTGGAGCGCTGGGAGGCGCGCGTATCGGGAGCGGGGCAGCGCGCGATACGGCGGCTGCGGGGCCCAGCGCGGGCGAGAGCGCGCGGCTCGCGCGCTGGCTCGCGGACGGCCGGGGCGGGGTGGGACGCTGGCTGGGCCGGTCGGGCGGCCTGGCCGGCGGTTCTCCCCCTTTTTTTATTTTCATTTTTTTTATATGTACATATACTTTCTTCTTTTTTATTATATTTTTTTATTCTTTTTATATTATTATTATTATAATATATTTTATTATTTATATTTTATTTATCTTATTCATTTTATTTATTTATTGTTTATATATATATATTTGTTATTATAATTTATTTATATATATTTCTTTTTACACATTATTATTATTATTTTTATATTTATTCCCTATTACAATTTTTAGGCTATAATTATTATTTTCTATTTCTTCTTTTGCTACATACATTTGTATATATATGTTTTATTATTTTCCTTTTATTCTACTAGTGTTTAATGCATGACCATGTATGCAATGCAGGATGCGAAAATTTAGGGTGTTACAAACCTACCCCCCTTAAAGTGAATCTCGCCCTCGAGATTCGATAGCGTGGAGAAAAGGTGAGGGAATTCTGCCTTCAGGTCTTCTTCACGTTCCCATGTAGCTTCGGCTTCCGTATGGTTTTTCCATTGCACTTTGCACCAACGGATCCTCTTATTTCTCGTGACCCTTTCCTTCATATCCAAAATTTTGATAGGTTGCTCGACATAGGACAAATCCTCTTGAAGTTCTAACTCGTCCATCGGCACTTGTTCTTCCGGTACCCTGAGACACTTCTTGAGTTGAGAGACGTGAAACACGTCGTGTACATCGGAGAGATACGTCGGCAACTCAAGTCGATATGCCACTTCTCCTCGTTTGTCCAGAATCTTAAATGGTCCGATGTAACGTGGTGCTAGTTTTCCTTTGACGTTAAACCGTCGCTGACCTCTGATAGGTGACACTTTGAGGTATACAAAATCTCCAACTTCAAAGGTCAGACTCCTTCGCTTATTATCAGCATAACCTTTCTGTCGAGACTGGGCAGCCTTTAAGTTTTCCCGTATTATTTGGACTTGCCTTTTAGCTTCTTGTAACACGTCGGGACCAAACACTTGATTCTCTCTGGTTTCATTCCAAAACAAGGGAGTCCTACATTTCCTTCCGTATAATGCTTCATAGGGTGACATTTTCAAACTTGCTTGGTAACTATTGTTGTACGAGAATTCAGCATACGGCAAACTTTTATCCCAACTTTTCCTATGCTTTAAAGCACATGCTCTCAACATGTCTTCCAAAATTTGGTTGGTCCTCTCGGTTTGTCCATCTGTTTGAGGGTGATACGCCGAACTGAAGTTCAACCTTGTTCCCAATGCTTCGTGCAGTTTCTGCCAAAATCTGGAGGTAAATTGAGAACCTCTATCCGAGACTATCTTCTTCGGTACTCCGTGTCGACACACAATGTGCTCCATATACAATTCTGCTAGCTTCGCGGTGGTATATGTGGTCTTGACAGGGATGAAATGAGCTGATTTTGTCAATCGATCCACGATAACCCATATTGAATCATGGCCAGACTGAGTTCGCGGTAATCCAACTACAAAGTCCATACCAATCTCTTCCCACTTCCACTCCGGGATCTTTAGTGGTTGTAACAATCCGGCTGGCCTTTGATGTTCAGCTTTAACTCGTTGGCACACATCACAAAGTGCAACATATTCGGCTATGTCCTTTTTCATGCTGGCCCACCAGTTGCATGTCTTTAAGTCCTTGTACATCTTCGTACAGCCAGGATGAATTGAGTAAGGCGAGTCATGTGCCTCCTTCAATATTGTTTCTCGAATATGCCTGACATTAGGTACCACAATCCTCTTTCCAATCCATAAGGTACCCTGTTCGTCCTCATCAAATCTGAATTCTTTCCCTTCTTGGGTCCTTTCCTTGATTTCCTGTATTTCCTTGTCCTTTGTCTGTCCTTCCCGTATTTCCTGCTCTAATATTGGGTTGACTTCCATCGTTCCCATCTCATTTACGAATCCAAGGTTCAACCGTTCAAACTCCTTACATAACTCGGATGGCAGTTCTTGAACTGTGAGTTGATGGCTTACTCCTTTTCGGCTCAAGGCATCGGCCACTACGTTGGCCTTCCCTGGGTGATAGTTGATTCCCACGTCATAATCCTTGATGAGCTCCAACCATCGGCGTTGCCTCAGATTCAGATCCGTTTGCGTAAATATGTACTTGAGACTCTTGTGATCTGTATAAATCTCACATCGGTGACAAAAAACATAGTGTCTCCATATCTTCAAGGCGTGTACCACGGCTGCGAGTTCAAGGTCGTGCGTAGGATAATTCAACTCATGTTTCTTTAGTTGCCTCGATGCATAAGCTACCACTTGGCCTTCTTGCATGAGCACACATCCTAATCCTTGTCTTGATGCATCACAATATATATCAAAACTCTTGCTCACGTCCGGTAATACTAACACCGGGGCGGTTGTCAACCTTTTCTTTAACTCCTCAAAGCTATCCTGACAAGCTTGAGTCCATCGGAATGCCTTCCCTTTCATGAGTAATTCGGTCATAGGCTTGGCTATTTTGGAAAAATCCTTTATGAATCGGCGGTAATATCCAGCCATTCCAAGGAAACTCCGAATTTCCTTGACATTCTGTGGCGGTTCCCACTTAAGCACATCTCTCACCTTTCCTGGGTCAACTGATACTCCTCCTCCGGAAATAATATGGCCTAAGAAGGAAACTTCCCGTAACCAAAATTGACATTTACTGAACTTGGCATACAATTGATGCTCCCTCAATTTCTGCAGCGTAAGCCTCAAGTGTTCCTCATGTTCCTTCTCATCCTTCGAGTAGATCATAATATCATCGATGAACACTACAATGAACTTATCCAGATATTCCATGAAGACCTTATTCATGAGATACATAAAGTACGCAGGCGCGTTCGTTAATCCAAATGACATGACGGTGAACTCATAAGATCCATATCGTGTCCGAAATGCTGTCTTGGGTATATCCGATGGTCTAATCTTCATTTGGAAGTATCCTGACCGCAAGTCGATCTTGGAGAAGATACAGGCACCCTTCATTTGGTCGAACAAATCCTCTATACGGGGCAGGGAGTACTTGTTCTTAATTGTCACTTCGTTGAGAGACCTATAGTCCACACACATCCTCTGGGTTCCATCCTTCTTATCCACGAAGAGCACTGGGGCTCCCCACGGGGATGAACTGGGGCGTATAAAACCCTTCTCTAGCTGCTCTTGAATTTGCTTCTTGAGCTCTGCTAATTCCTTAGGAGGCATCCTATACGGCCTCTTAGCTATAGGTTAAGTTCCGGGTATCAACTCAATGGCGAATTCTATGTCACGATCAGGTGGCATACCTGGCAACTCATCTGGAAACACGTCCGGGTACTCGCAAACGATCGGAATGCTTTCCAATGTCACTTCTTCCACGTGATTCAGCATCGCTTTTCCTCTTGCAGGTTGGGCTGCTTCAACTTCGATGCGTGTACCATGTTCACTTGTCAACTGCACAATCCTCTCGGCGCATTGACTGACTCCATTATACTTGCTCAGCCAGTCCATTCCCAGTATTATGTCTATTCCTTGGGAGTCCAAGACTATGAGGTTTGCGAGAAAGTCTACCCCCCTTATTTTAATGCTTACTTTCGGACATACTATATTTGTCCTCATCTCTCCGCCAGGAGAACTTACTAGCATAGTTTGCTTCATATGAGATATAGGCAAATTGTACTTGGCAACATACTTTGACGAGATGAATGAATGAGATGCTCCTGAATCAAATAAAACAGTCGCGGGGTTGGAGTTGGCGAGAAACATACCAATCACGACGTCATCAGCTTGCTAGGCTTCCTCAGTAGAGACATGATTGACATTGCCACGAGCAAAATTCTGCTGTCCACGGTTGCCTTGTGGTGCTCCTCCATTCGGTCGCGGGTGATTTGGCCCTGGTGCATTGTTCATGGGACCATTGTTTCTCTTGGGGCATTGACTTGCAAAGTGTCCAGGTTCTCCACACGCATAGCATGTCTTACCACCCGTAGCATTAGGGAAGTTTGGGCGCAACTGGTTTTGAGCATTTGCCGCCATGTTAGGACGCGGCGCAGGTGGCACAGGATTGCGAGGCGCTTGCATGGCAGGGCGTTGCTGCGGTGGCTGATTTGTGCGGGGTGGATAAGCAGCGCGATATGCGGGAGCAGATGGGTGGTATTGTGGTGCAGTAGGTGGTGCATAGCGGGGGCGAACATTGCTTCCTTGTTGCGGTCCATGATGTGACATCTTCCTCTTGTTGTCCTGGTCCATCTCACAAATCTTGTTCTCAACCACAATAGCCTTGTCAACCAGCTTTTGGAAGTTTGGATAATCAGTATTGAGCAGCTGGACTTGAATTTCATTGTTGAGACCCCTCATAAACAGATACTGCTTCCTACTATCAGTTTTGATGTCTTCTGGAGCATATCTCGATAATTGAGTGAATTTGTTGAGATACTCACTCACGCTCATCCTTCCTTGCCTGAGATTTTCAAAATCTTGTCTCCTCAGTATCATAACTCCTTCAGGTACATAGTGGGAACGGAAACTCTGTTTAAACTCAGCCCAAGTGATTGCCTCCTGGTTGTCATGAGCGTTGCAAAGAGCTTCCCACCAGTCAGTGGCTGCTCCAACTAGTTGATGTGATGCGAAGAGAACCTTCTCCCTATCAGTGCACTGGACAATAGCAAGTTTCTTCTCAACAGACTTCAGCCAATCATCAGCTTCCATTGGGTCTGTGGCTTGTGCAAAGGTAGGCGGTCTGGTCCTCATGAACTCTCCCAAACGGTTGTGATGTGGCGGGGGTGGCGGTTGAGGCAGGTGTGGCTGATTGTTGTTGCCAGCTTGCAGCTGTCCCATGGTCTGTATCATGGTCTGCATGAGCTAGTTCTGCATAGCTAACAGTTGTTCAATATTGATAGCTCCATGAGCGTGTCCCTGGTTGTTCTGAGGTACTTCATTGCGCTCCTCCTCATCGTTGGCATCCCTCTGGTTACGAGTTCTCACCATCTGTTGGCGAAAGAAGGGTGGGGACAGAAGGATTTAGAATTTGGAAAGAAACGTCCCAACTATACGCATCAAGGTATGTGACACTAAATAATCCTTTATTAATATAGACCTATATTATGAGGATGTGGACAATTGCCGAAGCATTCCACAACTCTCTACTAAGCACACAAGCACTCAAACAAGCACCAAACAGAATTTACAAAGATCCTAAAAGAAGTAACACAACTCAAGGTCACACGAGTATATCTACATCGCTCTTATTTACTAATGGGGGTGTGCCTATCCTTGAGTCGTGGCATAGGTCGAGGACTACTCGTCGTCGAGCGGGAACTCATCCGGGTCCTCGTCGTCGTCGTCGTCGTCGTCGGGGTCCTCGGGGTCCTGGGGTGGTGAGGCAGCAGGCGGCGGTGGTGCGGTAGACGCCACACTGGAAGGCTCCTCGTCAGAGGACTCCTCAGAAGACGACTCACACTGACCGTTGCGACTGTCTGGAGAGTCTGGGGTCCACATCGGGGTGTCGGACGCGTAGTCGTCTGGGTCCTCGTCGGTGATCCGACGATACCTCCTGATTATCGCCTCGTGGCGCTGGGCGAGGTCACGTCCATCCTGAATCTCCTGCTGCGCCCTCTGAAGCCGGGCACTGAGCTGGGTCACGTCGTCAACGGTCTGACGAGACTGCGGGAGGTCCAGGGGTCCCTCCATGTGTCTGGAGACGAAGCGCGCAGTGCCACTGGAACGCTGCGGGACGAAGGCGTGCACCGTGTCCTCCAGACGGAAACGGCGGGCGTGGCTCCAAAAAGTGGCTGCTTCCCAGCTAGCATCCTGCTCTGCAGATCGGCGGGAGCTCCTCCAAGCGGGGCTGCTGTGGGTCTTCACCAACTCGTCACCGTAGTAGATATAGATCTTGCAGCTCCACTCCTTCCTGCCGGGGCGCTGCACTCCAGTGGTGTGGTAGGAGAGCGAGAGACTGTGGTGACGGTAGCCAGCTTCACGGAGTAGGGCACGGAGACGGTGACGCAGTTGTCCTGTGGCTCTGCCGTCAGAACGGATCACCACGGGGTGACGTGGGTCGACGGCCGGAGAGCGACTGGCCAACCTACGCGGGGGCACAAGTCCATCGGTCGACTTACGGGGGGTTGTCTTGGTGCGGGCCATCTACAGAAAACAAGAATGCATTAGAGGAAAAAAAATAACAAATACAAATCTGAAAATTTCAGCAGCTAAAACGGCGGAAAAAGAGCGGTGCAGCGGTTCCAAAAGAACGAAAAATAAAGAGAAAAAATACAGCAACCAACACAATAATTTTACTCACACATAACAGCGGCAAAACACACTTTTTTCACGAAAATTTATACAGCAAAACAGCAGCACTCAATATTGCTCACTTCCGAAATTTTTTTATCAAAAACGCAGCAGCGATCAGTACTTTTTGCGGCTGAAAATAAGGGAAACAAAACAGCAGCAAAAATTTTCGAAAATAGCATATTAGAAGAGTGTTCCTAAGTGCTCTAGAGTGTCTATTCTACCTAGGCTTGCGTCCTACGGTCAACGCGGCTCTGATACCAATTTGTGACATCCGGTTTCGAATATGAACCAAGCGTAACGCATATGTGTGCCCAGGATGTTCAACACACATACACGAGTGATTCACAAATGATAAACAGAATTTAACCACGTCTTAACTAATAAATAAGTACTTTATTACAATAATCCAATAGTTCACGAATGATAAAACTCTAAATAATTGCAACGGAAAATAAACTAAACAGCACGACTCCAATCCACAGGCAATTGACGGCGGTACGCAACCTAGTACTCCACGTGATCCTCAGGGTACTCCCAATTGTCTCCAGTAGCTGTTGGGGGGAATTGCAAGGGTGAGTACATGTCGTACTCAGCAAGTGTGGAAAGTATGACATGTGGCTTATTCAAATGACGAATGTAATAAATGGCTAAGTGCTGAAAAGTACAGTAAAACCATTTGAAAAGCATTATACTATGTCTATGTGAAACAATCCCATCATAACCATCATATTAACATAATATAAACCATATCCAATTATTGCCAACATTACCATTATCCATGTCCAATTACCATAACTCAATTTCATGACCATGACCATAATCCATAAACCAACCATAACCATTACCAAACCATAACCATCCATAACCATCCCAAATCCCAATTTCCAACTCTAATCATGTAGGTCATCCAGGCGCTCATAACCGGGAGCACGGCTATCATGATAGTTTTTTAACACTCTGCAGAGGTTGTACCACTTTACCCACATGTTTGTGATTTTATCACCTTTCGATGACTAAGAAACCTCCATTGTGCCATCTCACACTTCAGTAGGTGTGTGGCAAAGAGATCACAAAATAGCCTTTCAAAAGGGACTACTAGTATGTACGGGCCCACTAAGGTTTCACCGGCAGACTTGAATCTCTATTCTCCCACCCACGGGCCCCCTCTTGTGCCATGCGGATCCCAGGGCAGTCCTCCTCGACTCCCATTCCCCGCGCCATCCAATGGTCCATACAATACTAGCAGCGCTCCTAATTATTCAGCTACGCCGCACCCATACTTGGCCTTGTGGTGGCACTGTTGACCTGGCATATTCTCGCATGAACCGGTCCTTAGATCTAAGGCAAGCAAACCACCATGACATCCAACCCATCCACATAACCATGCTTGCTTAGATCACCCATCATATTGACCAGTTCACATTAACCAGAATATCATTGATGCATAATTAAATGTGTAGTGTTGTTTGCCATCCCAATTAATTAAGCGAAGCAAAAAGGTAAAAACCCTTCCCGACTCTCTACCATAATTCCAGGCGACAAGGGTGGTCAAACAAACTAGTAAACTTCCTACCATAGGATTCCCATCAATTTGACACAAGCATGCAAGGTCGCAAACAAAACATTTAATTTAAAATAGGATCAATATGCTTCAAGGACACTTGCCTTGCTCCGACGGATAGGGTTGCTCAAGCGCTTCGAAGTCATGGTTTTGGAAATCCTCGTATGCGGCCTCTTGAGCACGTTCCTCTATGCGTGATCATACATACAAGAAAACATATACAATTCAACATAATGCACACAAAATAATCAACATGCAATGACATGCATGCATGCACAGTTTAATAATTAATTTACTATGGTCGTTTATTAATTAGATGCGACTAGTTCATACGTGTTCATATGAGTTTATGGGGGTTTTAGGGTGGATTAATGCTGCTGAAAATAAAATCATGGTGCAACTAAATTTAATTTACGCCTATTAGATTCAATACGGTCGCTAAAATTCGCATCGGGAACGAATCCTACCATAGATCTGACGGCTTGACGGTCGCGGAACAATGCGACGCGTAGACGAAATAGATGGTGCAGCAGTCCTTCGGCGGCACGACGACGGCGGCGCGATGTCGGCGACGATCTCCGGCGAATGGTGGTGCCCTCCTCTTTTTTCTCCCTCTTCTTCCCCTTCTTTTTCTCTTTTTTTCTTCCCTGGGCGCAGCCTTCTGGACCTTGGTTCCGGCGGCTTTTTTCTTTCCTCTGGCGGCGGCTGATTTGCTCGATCTGGGAAAAAGCCTAGGGACCTCGGTCCTTTTTATAGGGGCGTGGCTAGGGTACGGCATCGGTAGAATCGGAGGCGGTTACGGCGGCAGGCACGTACGCGGGAGGGAGTCGGGGCGGGGCGTTACCGCGCGGGAGGCGGGACTCGGCGCGTTTCGGCGGGGTGGGACCCGGCCGCGGGGCTGGAGCGCTGGGAGGCGCGCGTATCGGGAGCGGGGCAGCGCGCGATACGGCGGGCGGGAGCCAGGCGGCTGCGGGGCCCAGCGCGGGCGGGAGCGCGCGGCTCGCGCGCTGGCGCGCGGACGGCCGGGGCGGGGTGGGACGCTGGCTGGGCCGGTCGGGCGGCCTGGCCGGCGGTTCTCCCCCTTTTTCTTTTCTTTTCTTTTTTTTATATGTACATATACTTTCTTCTTTTTTATTATATTTTTTATTCTTTTTATATTATTATTATTATAATATATTTTATTATTTATATTTTATTTATCTTATTCATTTTATTTATTTATTGTTTATATATATATATTTGTTATTATAATTTATTTATATATATATTTCTTTTTACACATTATTATTATTATTTTTATATTTATTCCCTATTACATTTTTAGGCTATAATTATTATTTTCTATTTCTTCTTTTGCTGCATACATTTGTATATATATGTTTTATTATTTTCCTTTTATTCTACTAGTGTTTAATGCATGACCATGTATGCAATGCAGGATGCGAAAATTTAGGGTGTTACAAATGCCCTGTCTAAATGCCACAATAACATAGGCGCTTGAGATAGAAGGATTGGTGTTTCCTACCTGGGAGAACCACTGGATGAAGGATCACTGAGACTCTCCCCCTTTTTGCATGACAGCAAAAAGGTCCAGTTCCGTGCCTGGTCGGGTGTATGAGCTCCCGAAGTTGGCGGTGAACTGTTGGCACAGTTCCGCCCAACTGTTGATGGAGTCGGGCGGAAGGCTCATGAACCAAGACTTGGCGATCCCAGTTAAAGCCACACGGAAATAATTGGCCATCATTGCCTCATTTCCCCCAGCTGCAAGGATAGCAGTGGAGTAAATTTGGAGAAACTTCGCGGGATTGACAGTCCCGTCAAATTTCTCTGGCATGTGAGGCCGGAACTTTTGCGGCCATAACATGCGTAGGTGCATGGCCAAGGCAGAACAACCGCCTCCTACTCCCTCGGGAGCAGGGATGTCCCGAGCCTCTCGCCTCTCGCGAGCACACTCAATGTGGACGCGACCGTCTTGTTGTCAGTAACGACGATCGAGCTCCGCCCGGAGGTCGTGAGTCAAAAGCCTAGTTACCGTATGAGTACGTCGCACCCCGGAAGGCAGCAACGTCGCCTGTTGAGACGCAACATGCCTTTTGTGCTGTGAAGCGTGCGGACCAAGTCTACCCGACACGGTCCGATGCTGCGATGGGGCCCGCCCCGAGGGGGGAGGACCTTGATTGTTGATGCCATCGGCTGCTGCTACAACCAGATGTTCCATATCAGCTCTCCACTGCTCCATCGCACCCTGGGGTGCTCCTGGAGGCGGTGGACATTGGAGAAGAGCACGCGCGGCATTAATCGTGTGTTTAGGGTTGTTGTTCGCCGATGCAGTGATCGACGCAGATGCCCCATCTCGACGTCCAGCTTGACTCGTAGGAGCAGATGGTGGCAGCGGTGGCATGACTCCTGCTGGAGCCACAGCACCTGCTGGCTGCTGCATGTTGGAGGGGTTGCCTTCAGCAGGTTGTGCAGCAGGGTTGCTGTTGGACGATCCAGCAGCAGAGTTCACCATCCTTGAATCTCGGGCGCACCTACCTGGCGCGCCAACTATTGGAGTGTGATTCCGGCAATTCTCCCAGTACTACCGTTGGCAGCCCGCAGAGTTTGTAGTTCGGTTATGGGCGCGCAAAGATTCAGAACAAGGTGGCAAGTAGACACGAGGATTTACGTGGTTCGGGCCGCCTGAGCGTAATACCCTACTCCACGGATGTGTGTTGTTGCTGTATTGAGCGTATGAGCGCTTGTGTGTAAGAGCAGAGTGTGGAAGTCTCCTCCTCAGCGTGTGGGTCTGGGTGTCCCTTGTGTATCGCTCGACCAGCCCTTTTATAGTACAATGACTGGTCGTTACATTGTTAGTCTGGCCCAACATGTGGCCGTGGCGGTTACTGATGCTTAATACACAATTAATGTGCTTAATTGTCCTTAATAGTGTGGTAACGTGCCTTGACAGTGGCGTTACTAGTATTAAGGGCCCTCCGATCGTGTGTCATTAAGATAGCATTAATGACACTTAATTGGGTCTTGAGGTCTTTAATGTTCCTTGAAGGTCCGAGCCATTGGAAGTCCACCACTCTGCCCGTTGAGGTTGAAGGTCCGGCGGTTGGACGCATGGCAGCTCCGGGGCCTACAGTCTTGGACGAGTAGGTCCGGTGCTGTACACGTGTCGGTACCGGAGCTTCCCTCTGTCGGGCGTTTGGTTCGGGGGTGCCACACAGGTATCTAGTCCAGAGCTTTCCCGTGTAGGGAATGTAGCTCCGGTTTAACGATACACGTGGCGGCATTAGGACTAACCATAGAAGGGAGGCAAGTCCAATTCTGTATGACACGTGGGGCCTTCGGAGGTCTTCAACTCAGATAGGTGAAGTTCCTTTTGCTCTTTTTGTAGTCCCAAGGAGTATCTGGTACGCAGGGTACCGATATTGTTGAAGCGCATCTTGAGGGTCTTGAGATTGATCTTTTGAGGAAGAGTTTGCTTGATGTGTTGGATAGTCACTTTAGTCTTGAGGTTGTTCTTGTGGTAGAATGTCTCCAAGTGCCATCTTTCCTATCAGCACTTGTGGAGCTTCTTCTTGATCTAGCACATGACGATCACCTTGCTCTACTTGGGAGCCATTAGTCTCATCAAACACTACATCACGTGCCGCTTCAACAATTCCAGAGGATTTATTGAATACACGATAGACGTAAGTGTTTGAGTCATAACCAAGAAAGAAACCCTCATCGAATTTTGAAGCAAACTTTTAAGTCCTAGGCTTCTTGTTGAGAATATAGCATTTGCTCCAAAAACACAAAAATAGGTAATATTGGGTTTGTTACCGGTTAGGAGTTCATAAGATGTCTTCTTCAAAATGTGATGGAGATATAGCTGGTTTATGGCATGGCAAGCGGTGTTAACTGCTTTCACCCAAAACCGGTCTGACTTCTTGTACTCATCGATCATTGTCGGTACCCCGCAGACTGGGTACCACCGCGCACAAGGAGAAAACGGCTAAGGACTCGGCCTCTACTTGGAGGCAGAGTCCGAGGCTGCCACGTCATGGAGGGAAGGACCAGATCCTACCTCCCCGCCGGGGCGGGCTCCCGGGCTGCCATGTGGCCAGCAGGACCGGACCCTCGCCTCTCCGCCGAGGCGGGCTCCGGGGCTACCACGTTGTCGGCAGGACCGGACCCCTGCCTTCCCGCCGAGGCAGGCTCCGGGGCTACCACGTGGCCGGCAGGACCGGACCCTCGCCTCCCCGCCGAGGCAGGCTCTGGGGCTGCCAAGTGGCTGGCAGAACCAAACTCTCGCCTCCCCGCTGAGGCGGGCTCCGAGGCTGCCACGTAGCCACTGGAACCCCTGGGACTAGGCCCGTTTCCCCGCAGGGAAGGGCTCCAGAACTACCACGTGGCCCGCAGGGCTGAGCCTCCGCCCTTCCGCGGAGGTGGGCTCCGGAGGCGCCACATGGCCTGTACAGCCGGGCGCTCAACTCCCCGTAGGGGCAGGCTCCGGTGTGACCACGTGGCGGAGGACCAACTCAATGCGGTAGGAGGCCGCAATAAAGGAAAGAGTGCGCTGCTCAGACAGGCATTAAGTATGCACGCCTTCCCCAGGCGAAGCGGAGTCGCGCATGCGAAAGTCAAGGCTCCAGTGTCCTGTCTTGTCCAAGTAGCCAGTACAGACCCATTGCGCAAGACAGACGAGTGAGGCGCGGGGACAAGACAACGAGACATGCCCTGCCATCATCAACAACTATGTGTAGCCCTGGCGCACGACGCGGCGGGACGGCACATTGAAGCCCCTGACAAAGGGAAGTAGATAGCATTTAATCATAGATCTTGTATAGGATTTGGCTCTCCCCGGGACCACTTGTCGGGCCCCAGGGCCCACCTTGTGACTGCAGAGTCCTTGGACTATAAAAGGACTCGGCAGGCAACCTTCACAAGGCATCGATCGAAACTCATACGCGCTCAAGAAAGGCAATAGACAAACACTCCCGTGGACATAGGGTGTTATGCTCCGGTGGCCCGAACCACGTAAACCCTCTGTGTTCATCGTCTCGCTGCGCTCAATCTCCTAGGACTAGCCCTCATAAATCCAAAGAACCTCCGCGGGCTGCTCTCTTAGCAGGTCCGAGGAAAGTGTCGTTTAAGACCTTCGACATTTGTGCGCCAGGTAGGGGGCTTTTCCCCGTGAAGATTTCCACTAGCAGCAATGGTGAACGGCCATTCCAACGCCGGTTCATCCAGGCCGCAGTCACGGCGACAGGTAGTAGCTGAGGACCAGGCATCATCTCGCTCTAGGGTGGGATCCCGCTGTAGAGCAGCAAGGTCAGGACCTTCGCGTCGCCCTGCTGTCACCTCGCCGGCTGCAGGCTGGCACGCCACACCACGGCGTACTCCAGCTGTGATGGTAGCTACGGTGCCGCAGGCTGCGAGCCCGGAAAGTGCGCTCGCAGCAGCCCGCGGGCTACTCCACAACCCACTTGCTGGGGATGCTCCTCGTGGAGCAGCTCAGCAGTGGATCAACGACGTCGACCACCTCGTCACTGCTGCACTCAACACACCTCCACCAAGGGGGACACATGCCCAGCCGATGCATGTGTCGTTGTCACGGACTCCAACAGTTGATCGATGGACGGCAGACTCGAGCTCGACCAGGATCTCGACAACAGACGTGAGAACTGGGCTGCAGCGCCGCAGGTCAGGAGAAGACTGCCGAGTCACCATCGAGCGACAGAGGGAGCGGCAACGCAACCTCAAGGCAGATTACGGTGCACTGGGCCATGAGCCCTAGGCTCACACGGTGCCTCCACCATACCAGGCTCACGCCGTGCCTCCACCATATCAGGCGTACGTCGCGCCTCCACCTCCATAGGCGTACGCTGCACTACCCCAGCCTCAGATGTACGCAGGCCCACCTACTCACCAGGGGTATGCAGTGCCACGACCGGCGCCAGCCAGCCCCAGCCAAGGGTGTGCAGCTCTGGCACCTCACCTCCGTTTCGTGGTCTGGCCACGAAAGTTCCGACCACACATGCTGGAGAAGTACGACGGGAGCGTCAACCCGAGCGAGTTCCTGCAGATCTACTCCACCGCGATACTAGCTGCACGAGGCAACGAGGCCATCATGGCTAACTACTTCCCCGTCGTCCTGACCGGCCCAGCCCGGTCATGGCTCATGAACCTGCCCCAGGGGTCCATAACCTCCTGGGATGATATGTGCCGATAGTTTGTGGCAAACTTCGGCAGTTCCTACAGGCGCCCCGGCACAGAGCTTGACCTTCACACCGTCAGACAGCGCGCTAGAGAGTCGTTGCGATCGTTCATCCAGCGGTTTTCTTAGGTACAGAACACCATCCCTCATGTCGCTAGCGCATCAATTATTGTTGCATTCAGATAGGGTGTGAGGGACAAGAAGATGCTCGAGAAGCTAGCCACTCACGAAGTGTGTGATGTCTCCGAGCTGTTCGCTCTGGCAGACAGATGCGCTAGGGTAGCCGAGGGACGCAACTGGCACTCCCAACCTTCCTCAGAGGCAAGGGAGGCCACACCGACAGAGGAAGAAGCCCCAGCAAAGAGCAGCGGCAAGAAGAAGAAGAAGGGCAATGGCAAGAACAAGCCAAAGCCCGGAGCCCATGCGGTGGCGGCCGCGGCACCCGGCGGAGCCCGGGCGCCGCGCCGAGACAAGCGCCCTCGGCAGTCACCAGAACCCGAGGAGCCTGACTTCAAGTGCTCGGTGCACCGCACAAATAGCCATAGCGCTAGCGAGTGCCGGGAAGTGAAGAAGTTCGCGGAGCGCTTCCGCGAGCAGAAAAATAAGCAGCAGCACCAGGAGGGTGCGCCTCCCCGCCAGAGGGAGGGCAAACAGAAGGTTGATCCTGAAAAGGAGGATGACAGCAAGATGGGGTTCCAGGAACCCCAGAGGGCGGTGAAGGCCGTCTTCGAGGGTGGCGACTCCGACTCCAACAGCGATAAGGAGCGCCACAAGACTCTCCATGTCATCTACGGGGGTGCCACAGATCCCACATCCCGAAATGCAGTGAAGACTCTGCGGCGGGTAGTGGTCGCAGTGGCCCCCGCTCCGAGCCCGGCTCCCCACCACAAGTGGATGAGCATGGCAATCAGCTTCGACACCTCTGACTGCTCGAAGAACATGGCGGGAGCACGCATACTCCCGTTGCTGATGTCCCCGACCATCACCAACGTGAAGGTCTTTCACGTGCTGATTGATGGTGGGGCAGGCCTCAACCTCATTTCCATGGCGGCCTTCCGGAAGCTGCAGCTACCAATGTCCCGGCTTACACCTTCGAGCCCGTTCTCAGGTGTCGGACCGGGGCAAATCCTCCCGTACAGTAACATTCACCTCCCGGTGACCTTTGGGACCCCGGATTATTTCCATACGGAGAGCGTTTTGTTCGACGTGGCGGACGTCGACCTCCCCTTCAATGCAATCATCGGAAGACTGGCGCTCTACAGGTTCATGGTTGTAGCCCACTACGGCTACCTTATCCTGAATATGCCGACGCATTCCGGCGTCCTCAGGGTCAGAGGGGACCGCTCATCTGCAGTATTCGCCTTGGAGCAGCTCCAGGCGCTCGCAGCGGGGAGGGATCCGGCTCCAGGGGGCGCGAAGGAGAGTCGACCAGAACATGGACCGACGCAGCGAGCCTCCACTTCTGCACCCCGCGTGCGACCAACCGACGATGACGTCCCTGTAAAGGTCGTCAGGATTGGCTCTGAGGCTGCCCAAACAACCCACATCACGAGGAACCTGGACAACAAATAGGAACTCGTGCTCGTAACCTTCCTCCGGGACAACGTTGATGTGTTTGCATGGCAACCATCACAAATGCCCGGGATCCCCAGGGAGGTGATTGAGCACCATCTGAAGATCTACCCCGACGCCCGACCAGTGCAACAGAAGCCCAGGAAACAGTCCATCGAGCGGCAGAACTTCATCCGTGAAGAAATCAAGAAGCTGCTCGATGCTGGTTTCATCTGGGGGGTCCACCACTCAAGGTGGTTGGCCAACCCTGTTGTCGTCCCCAAGGTTGGCGGGAAACTCCGGATGTGCATCGACTACACCAACCTCAATAAGGCATGCCCAAAGGATCCATTCCCTCTTCCTAGGATAAATCAAATAGTATACTCAACATCAGGCTATGATCTTCTGTGTTTCCTAGATGCATATTCTGGTTTCCACCAAATACCAATGTCTAGGGAAGATGAGCGACACACTGCTTTCATAACAGTAGATGGCCTGTATTGTTATGTCTCCATGCCTTATGGACTTAAGAATGCTCTCCCCACCTTTGTACGTGCAATGCATAAGACATTTAGGGACCTCATTTGAGATCTGGTAGAGGTGTATGTCAATGACATCATGGTAAAGATTAGAGCCCACACATCCTTAATAGACAACCTAGCCCAAGTCTTCAGCAAGCTGCGCACGACACACACAATGCTAAACCCCGACAAGTGCGTCTTTGGGGTTTCTGCAGGGAAGCTCCTTGGTTTCTTGGTCTCGCACCGAGGAATCAAAGCTAACCCAGAGAAGATTAAGGCAACAGAACTGATGCGTCCACCGGCCCCCATCAAGGATGTGCAGAAGCTTGCAGGGTGTTTGGCAGCCCTCAGCCGGTTCATCTCAAGACTGGCTGAGCGAGCGCTGCCCTTCTTCAAGATTCTACGGAAGTCGAGTCCCTTTGTGTGGAACGAGGAAGCAGAAGCGGCATTCCAGGAGCTCAAGAAGCACCTGACGATGCTACCCATCATGGTGGCGCCAGAACCCAGCGAACCACTCCTGTTGTACATCACCGCAACAACGGAGGTGGTCAGCATGGTCTTGGTTGCAGAGCGGCCGGAGCTACTGCCGCAACAAACACCCGAGGGAGCCCCTGAGGAGGAAGCTGAGCCTCAGGGCCCGGACCCAGCTGAGGACCCCCTCGCTGTGTGCTCCAGTGACCAAGTGCCCTCCGGGTCCCATCCCTCGGAGGTCCGACTAGATCCTAGGGGCCACATTCCCCAGGATGCAGACGCATTGCAAGGAGCCCCAGACCCCCCAGGGAGGGTTCGTACCTCCCAACGGTCAGTCTACTACATCAGTGAGGTCCTCCATGAAGCAAAAACAAGATATCTAGAGGTACACAAACTGTTGCATGCAGTGCTCATAGCGTCGAGGAAGCTCTGGCATTACTTCCAGGCTAACCGGGTTTCAGTGGTCACCTCTTTCCCACTAAAGACCATACTCCACAGCCCCAACTCGTCTATCAACGTCGCTAAGTGGGCAGTGGAGCTGGCAGAGTTCGAGCTAGAGTTCTTACCTCGACATGCAGTCAAGAGCCAAGCACTGGCGGACTTCTTGGAGGAATGTACTCCATCGCCAAGCAACCCAGGGGGCTGGGACAATGGAGAAACAGAGCCCAAGGCCCCAATTTTCACCGAAACCCCCTGGACGCTCTACTTCGATGGCTCCTCACGAAAGCAGTGGGCTGGGGCCGGGGTCCTGCTCCTCACCCCAACTGGGGAGCAGTTTAAGTACATGGTGTGCCTCGACTTCAAGGTGACTAACAACATGGCAGAATACGAGGCCCTAATCTTTGGGCTAAAAACTGCCCTGACTCTCAATGTCCGTTAGCTTCTGGCTAAAGGTGATTCTCAGCTGATCATCAAGCAAGCCAAAGGGGAGAGCAGCTGCAACGACCCTCAGCTGGCAGCATACTTGCTGCATGTCCGGAAGCTGGAGAAGGACTTTGAAGTCTTGGACCTGTGCCATGTACCCCGAGCCGACAACTCAATAGCAGACGACCTGTCAACGAAGGCCTCCACAGGGGCCCCAGTGCCTGAAGGAGTCTTTGTAAGGACGTTACCGTGACCAACCGCCCGGGCAGCCGAACCGGGCGAAGGGGGCGAGCCCAGCACCTCGAAGCTGGTAGTCCCGACGGCCCTGCTACCATGGAGTCCGCCAAGGATCGTATGCGCCACCGGGGGCTCTGAGCTACCGAGCGCCCAAGATCCAGAGGCTCAAGCAAGTCCCGATGCTTGAATTTCGGAGGTCTGGGGCTACTTGAAAGACAACATCCTTCTCGAAGAACACACCCTGGCAGAAAGGATAGTCCACATGGCTAAGAGGTACACGCTGGTGGAAGGGGATCTCTACTGGCGTGGCGCCAACGACATCCTGTTGCGATGCATTACCCGGGAGGAGGGCTGCGACTTGCTTGCAGAGATCCATGGAGGCGAGTGTGGGAACCACGCGTCATCCCGCACGTTGGTCGGTAAAGCCTTTCAGCATGGCTTTTACTAGCCGACAGCACTCCAGGATGCCGCCGAGATGGTCAGGAGATGCAAGGCGTGCCAGTTCCATGCCAGGCAGATCCACACACCAGCTCAGGCGCTGCAGATGATCCCTCCCTCATGGCCATTCGCTGTCTGGGGGTTGGATATCCTGGGACCCTTTTCCAGAGCCGTCGGAGGATTCTGGCACCTCTACGTCGCCGTAGACAAGTTCACCAAGTGGCCGGAAGCCGCCCCAGTTGTCACCATCAACAAGCAGTCAGCAGACAAATTCATCAAGTCGATCATCTGCCGGTTCGGGGTCCCGAACAGAATCATCACGGATAACAGGACACAGTTCACAAGTGAAGCGTTCCAGGAATACTGCGAGGACCTTGGGATCCAAGTCTGCTATGCATCTGTTGCTCATCCAGAGAGCAATAGACAGGTCGAGAGGGCCAATGCAGAGATCCTCAAGGGCCTAAAGACTCGCACATTCTCACACCTTGAGAAGCATGGTGCAAATTGGGTAGATGAGCTTCTGTGTGCGCTGTGGGCTAGCCAGACATCAACAAGTCGTGCTACGGGGAAACATCTTTCTTCCTGGTGTACGGGGCAGAGGTCGTCCTCGCCCCATAAATTACCAGGGGCTCCCCCCGTGTCCGGGTGTACGACGAAGCCGCGCAGGACCAGCTCCGGCGTGAATACGTGGACCTCGACGACGAGGGACGAGTGAGAGCAGCTCTCCGAAATGCACGATACAGGCAGGCACTCCAGCGCTACCACCAGAGGACCGTGCGGAGTAGGGAGCTAAAGGTAGACGACCTGGTGCTGCGTCGCATACTCTCACGGGAAGGGGCTAACAAACTCTCCCCCAGATGGGAGGGCCCCTTCCGGGTTACAGAGGTATGCCGCCTAGGGTGCGTCCGCCTAGCTACGGCGGATGGAGAGCAACTTCCCAACCCATGGAACATCGAGCACCTCCGTAAGTTCTACCCCTAGACCAGTGTTAGGACAATATTCTTTCATTGTAAAAGGTACATGGTGCCTAGGGACAGTACTTAGGGTAACTAAGGCTATGGAGATGGGGCTCCGAGTGCACATTTCGCTTAGCCTGGTCCAGAATCCAGGATAGCGAGCCCTAGGTAGGTGCACTCGACTTCCTTTGACACCCGGGTCGGGTTGTTCCCCTTGTAAAGTCTGTTCCATCTTATGGGAAACCGCAATGAAAGGATGTTGTCCTGCCCTGTATAGGGTTTTGTCATTCAAAAAATTATCTTTAATTTTTTTTATGATATTGCTGTAAGTTTGCCGTAGCTCGTGATCTATCATGGGCGCGGTCATTTTTTCCCTGCTTTAGCAATAGTGGGAGCCTTGCTGTCTGGTTGCAGGTGGGGTCGCTTGAGGTACTGCAATGTGCCTGGGGCCTCGGATGTTCCCATACTCGGGGGCATGTGTCTCCAGACGGTCTCCCCCAGGAAAGGCTTACGCCGAGTGGGAGGTCCAGGGGCACAACCTGCTTAGCCTGGTCCTGTACCCTAAGCCTCTGCGCTCTGCCTCCCCAGCACTGCAGCTGAGTACTGGGGGCCAGATGGACCACCCTTAAGTAGTATGGATAGCGAGCCCTAGGTTCAGATGCACTGAATTACCCAAGCCCCATGAGTCAGCCCAAGATCATAAGTCAAGCGACACTAAAAAAGAGCAGGGGAGAAATGACCAGCGGACATAATTACTTCTCCTATTTTTGATCTATACGCAGGTCTTCGAGGAGTTATGCCGGCAATAACCATTAGAGTACCCACGAAGATGGTGGGCACCACGGACTGAGGCTCCGGTGGCACCCCCAGGAGGCCCGCCATTGACGTTTCACCGAAGATGGTGGGCACCGCCGGACTGAAGCTCCGGTGGCACCCCCAGGGGGCCCGCCGTCGACCTTTCACCGAAGATGGTGGGCACCGCTGGACTGAAGCTCCGACAGCACCCCCAGGAGGCCCGTCATCGATGTTTCATCGAAGATGGTGGGCACCGCCGGACTGAAGCTCCAGCGGCATCCCCAGGAGGCTCGCCGTCGGCGTCCCTGCATAATCAGTTACAACAATGTTACCTACGCATCCTAAGCTCCCCTGCAACCATCCACCCTAAGTTCAAGGTATTTGACAGGTGTGCCCATAACAACTGGCCACACCTGCTAGGGGGCCACACTTCGGGGGATGACAGGTCCTGGAAGCTAAGGAACAACAGGAAACTAGAAGATATTGCTTAAAAGTAAAACATGCTAAGTATGAGGGGCACTCCAAGCAGATTTTTCATTCCAAAATGAAGGTTTGTCATCACAAACAACTACAAAGAAAAACTGAAAGAAACACAAGATACAAGCAGCGCATGGGGAGCCCTCAGCCGCTCTGCTGGAACCCTGAAGTAATGAGCGCCACCGCATCTGAGACTTCAGATTTGGTAGCCTCCTCCCTCTCGGCGATGGGCCCCTCGAGGACCGGCTGAAGAGAGACATCAGGGTACCAGCTCCGGTAGCAGGACAGGATGTGCGTTGCCACCTCCTTCACCAGCATCTTCCCTTCTGCCTCCAGCTGGTTGTCGATAATGGCCCCCATCGAACGCATCCTCGAGCTGGTGGAGTCAAGGGCTGGGAACACCTGACTCACCTCCTGCGCTCGTTCCCCCACGCGCACTGGGCTAAAGCCGAGTGGCACCAGAGCTAAGTTGGCGCCGCCCAGGAACTCCCAGACCTTCCGGGCCTCAGCAGAACGCGACGCCCGGAGCTCCTGCACCTCCTGTTGGGCTGCCGCCAGAGCCCGGGGGCCACCGTCCAGGAACCGCTCCTCCTTGGCTGCCAGGGCCCTCTCGCACTCGCTGAACTCCCTCTCACGGCGGCTCAAGTCACCCTCCTTGAGGGTGATGTTGAACTCGCGGTCCAGGAGAGCCTGGCACTCAGCAAACTGGGCTTGCTGCGCTTCAGCCAGGGCAGCATCCCGGCGGTCTAGCTCGGTGGCGCAGATTCTCGCCCCTTCCTGCTGGAGGACGAGCCAGCGGGAGGTCGCCTCCACTTCAGTCTGCTTCGCTGCCAACTCCTACTCCCGTTTGGCAAGAGCATCCCCCCGGCGAGATAATAGCTGCTGCAGATCCTCGCACGACTGAAGGCGGGAGCTGGCCTCAGCATGGATCGCCGCGGCGTTAGCCTTCAGCTTCTGGGTGTCGGCGTCCAGAGGAGCGATAAGCTCGCGCTCCTAGTCGAGGATTTTCATCTCCTCCTGGACGACCGCCTCCCGCTGCGCCACCTGGCTCTTCGCCAACCGGGTCCGGGCTTCCAGGGTCCTCGCCCATTCCCAGAGCCGGTCCTCCTCGTCCTCAAGCCTCCCCCTCTCCCGGTCGAGGGCCGCCCGAGCCTGCCGAAAAATGGAGTAGGCTACGGCCATGGCTTCAGACAGGGGGAGGGGCTCCACCGTAGTCGTGGGTCCCTGCCTCCCCACCTCTTCAATATCGTCCTCCATTTGGAGGACCACCAAGGAGACGGGGACCAGAGCTCCCCCAGTCGGAGAAGGCGGGGGGGGGGGGGGCACCGCCCTTGGAAGTAGGCGCGTCGTCTCTAGGGGCCCCCTCCCCAGCGGAGGCCCCAGCACTGCTGCCGATGTCTCCTAAGCTGGCTCCGGGAGCTCCACCCGGGGTGGTGGCGCCAGCCGACGTAGCACTGTCAGTCGGCGCGGTAGCATCGACCGGTGCGTAGTAGCCGGTGGATGCGGAGTCATTGGCAGGCGCGGCACCAGACGCCAATGCACGCTGCGGACCCTCAGCAGCCGCTGTAGGGGCCTCGGGCACGAAGGCCCGGAGCACTTCGGCGGCAGGAGCTCGGTGCGCCCGAGCAGGGTCCGAGGCTGCAGAGGAGCCCCGTGAGCCAACTGGAGCAGCATGCGCACCAGCAAAAGGGCGCGTGGGCGGAGAAGGAGTAGACACGGTTGCGCTGAGAACAGACAAACCCGAATCATAAGTATATTACAGGGTGAGCACACAGCAAAGAACATCCAAGATAAAATTTATGTAGACTTACCGGGGGACGTTGAAGCTCCACCGCTTCCCAAAAGGGTTGGGGGGTCCGGACCCCCCAAACCCGCGGCGGGGGCCGCTGCGTATGCTGGGGGCCCTTGAGATGGAGGAGTCGGCGGCACCCCTGAAGTCTGGCGCTCCTCCGAACGGCGAGGGAACGTTGGGATCCCATCGGCGTTGAGGAGCCTCCCCTTCTTGCGCGTCGAGGACTCAGGCGGGAAGGTGGCGCCACTGGCACCCCCTGACACCGAGTACGGCGGCGACCAGGCGCGCTTCTTGGGGGTTGGGTCCGACACCGGCACTGGTGCTTCCCCTTTCCCCATATCAGCAGAGGTGCCGACGCCTCCCCGCTGATGGAGCTGGATCCCACTTGAGGGGTCATCACTCGAGGGATCGTCATCGCTTGAGGGATCTCCGCCTCCCTCAGCATCGTCGGCAATGTCGACCCCCTCGGCAACATCGGCAATCTCGACCCCTCGAAACGGGTCTCCAATCTGGCGCTGCGCCAGCCCGGACTCGTCGAGCATCGGCATCGCCTTCAGCAACCGCCTCTTCAACTCAGAGTCTGAGCACAGGGGGCGGCAGGCCGCCGGAAGGGCCAGTCCCTCAGGGGAAACATTGTCGGGGCAGACCCGGACTAGCATATTGTGCAGCAGGTGCTCGTCCAGGTTGGAGTCAGAGCCGGTCTCGAGACGGGTGCAGTCCATTGGACCGGTGTACATCCATGTTGGGCGGACGCGGCGCTGGAGCGGAGCCATGCGTCGGGACATGAAGTCCCTCAACACCATTACAGACGTCAGCCCGTGGTCCGCCAGCATCTGGATCCTCTCCAACACCGGGTCGAACGCCCTCTCCAGCTCTAGGCGCTCCTCCCAAAATGACCTCTCGGAGTAGGGGCTCCCGATGGGGAGGCACATCCGGTCGTGATCCTTGACCTTGATGATCATCCAATCTTCGCGCCATTGCTCCCATCTTGCAGAGCTGAAGGAAGCAATGTACCTAGAGGGTACCTTGGTTCGGCGCTGGAAGTAGTAGGCGCCGAGCTGATCCTTCGAGCTTTTGCCGGTGGCCCTCAGTACAAAGAAGTACCTGAAGAGCTTCATCGACGGCATCGCCCCCACGAACATCTCGCAGAGGTGAGCAAAGACCGCCAGCAAGGCAATTGAGTTTGGCGGGAGGTGGTGAAGTTGGAGGCCGAAGGTCTCCAGAAGCATTACCAGGAAGGCGGATGCTGGCGGAACGAAGCCGGCCAGCACGTACAACGAGAACAACACCATTTCCCCGTCAGTGAGGTTTAGTTGGAGCTCCCCGTGACAGAGGCACTTCTCCTGCTCAGGGGCTTGCCAGCGGAGCAGCCGATGCACGGGGGCCAGATCGGCAGACCTGGACAGCCGGGACCTAGGCAGGATGCTCGCCATGAGGTTGAAGGAGGAGGCTCCGGAAGGGGAGATCGGGAGCTAGAGTGCAATAACTGGGCTTGGGGCAAGAGGCACGAGCGCAAGGATGCAGAAGCGAAAGAAAGGACCCTTAGGAGGAAAGGTCTCTTTTTATTCACCTCTACAAGCCAACAGACGCGGCGTGTGAATCGCCACAGCCTCGGTAGAAGAGCAACAGACCCGCATAGGCAATGACATGAGGGCCTGAGTCGCTCGACAAAGAAGACGAGCCGAGTGGCCAACTATGCGGGAGGTAACTCGGCGGTTTCTGAAAAGGCAAAAGCAGCGGAAGTGCAGGAGCCACCTTGGGAACCACCGCAGTTAAAGCACGATTGAAAGCAGAAGTCATGTCGCGCGGCGCACGTCCTGCACCTCCGCTTACCAGAGGGAGATGCGTCGCCACGATGACAGGGACGTGCTGCCCAGGGAACTGCCCCAAATTGGAATCGAAAGATTTGCGCGGGAAGAGAAGGAAGAAGACCCCACCTGCGGTATCGATGACTCTCCTGAGGTGGGCTCGGGGGCCACTGTCGGTACCCCACAGATCAGGTACCCCCGCGCACAAGGAGGAAACGGCTAAGGACTCGGCCTCTACTTGGAGGCAGAGTCCGAGGCTGCCACGTCGTGGAGGGAAGGACCAGATCCTACCTCCCTCCCGGGGCGGGCTCCCGGGCTGCCACGTGGTCGGCAGGACCGGACCCTCGCCTCCCCGCCGAGGCGGGCTCTGGGGCTGCCACGTTGTGACGCCCGATTCCGAAAACTGAACCAAGCTAACGTATATGTGTGCCCAGGATGTTCAACACACATACACGAGTGCAATCACAAAAGAGTATACAGAAAATTACCACATAACAAGATTAATTAACCAAATTTTATTACACAAACCATATTATCCTCGAATACAAGCTCTAATGAATATTAATGACAAGTTCAACTAATGCAGCGGAAATAAACTAATTAAGCAAACTAAGCAAAAGGGATAGCGCAGCTCCATGCAACACCACAGGCAAAGCTGACGGTAGACACGGCCTAGAACTCCGCATTATCATCATTAAACTCACAATCCTGACCTGCAACTGTTGGGGGGGGGGGGATTGCAAGAGTGAGTACATGTCGTACTCAGCAAGTGTGGAAAGTATGACATGTGGCTGATTCAAATGACGACAATAATAATGGCTAAGTGCTAAAAAGTACAGTAAAACACTCCCGTGGACGTAGGGTGTTACGCTCCGGCGGCCCGAACCACGTAAACCCTCTGTGTTCATCATCTTGCTGCGCTCAATCTCTTGGGACTAGCCCTCGTAAAGTGTCCAGGGGAAGTGTCATTTAAGACCTTCGACAATCATGGTTCTAGACATCTCAATGAGAGTCATATTCTTCTTCTCGGCCACCCTATTTTGTTGAGGAGAGTAAAGGCTGAAAACTTGTGCTTGATGCCTTCTTCATCCAGAAACTCTTCAACTTGAGTGTTCTTTAACTCGGTGCCGTTGTCACTCCTTATAGTCTTGATTCTCAAGGAGAACTCATTTATAGCTCTCCTTAAGTATTTTTTGAGGACACCTTGAGTCTCGCTTTTTGTCATGCAAAAAGAACACCCAAGTGAAACGTGAAAAATCATCGACAATTACAAGACCATATTCGTTACCACAAATGCTTATGTAGGCGGTTGGACCGAAGAGGTCCATGTGTAGAATCTCCAATGGTCTTGTTGTCATCATGATGTTCTTGGATAGATGTTAAGTTCCAACTTGCTTTCCGCCTTGACACGCGATACATGGCATATCCTTTTCAAACACAACATTCTTTAAACCAGGGATGTGCTCGCCCTTAAGAAGTATTTTTTTTTTTTGCAAATTTCTGATCGCAACATGGGATAGTCTTCTACGCCAAAGGCGTCCCATGTTGATTTTTTGCCATTAAACATGTGTCGAGTTGGACTTTATTCGCGGAGAAATCCACAAGATAGAGCTTTCCCTTGAGCACACCCTTAAAAGCAATTGAGTCATTGCTCCTTCTTGTGACGGTCACACCCTCGTTAGTAAAAATATAATTATAACCTTTCTCACATAGTTGTGATATGGAAAATAAGTTATAATCAAGTGAATCAACATGCAAAACATTGGAAAGAGTGTGATTAGGAGATACAAAAATTTTACCGGTGCCAAGGATTTTCCATTGGATATTGTCCCCAAAGTAAATTCCCTCACTTGGATCTTCATTTTCCTCATACTCTATGAACATCTTCCTCTCTACGATCATATGATTTGTGCATCCACTATCAAGGACCCACTTTGTCCCACTAGAGGAGTATGCCTACAAAATAGAGTTAAGCCTTAGTTTTAGGTACCAAATCAGTGTTGTGTCCTTTGGTGTTAGTCAAGAGGCACTTGGGCACCACACGCAAGATTTTGGACTCTTGCAGAGTGGCCCAACATACCTAGCATAAGGCTTTCCAAACTTGTTCCTTAATAGAACATATGAAGCATCAAAATTATGGAACAATGGATGAGGTTCATTTTTAGGCATGCTATATGTGAAGTAGCATTGTTCTTTCCCTTATTGTTGTGGTATGAACCTTCCTTGATAAAAACAATCAATTTTTTGCCATTCTTGGGAGTTTTAGCATTTTACTTCCTCTTCCTAGAATAGCAAAGACCATCTATGATAAGAGTATGTCTTGTGTTGGGGTATGCACTACGTGCATATGCCATCTTATCCTTGTCAAAGATGCCACCTTTCAGTGCTTGCTTGTTTTGTGCCACTTTAAGCTCATCTTTTAGTTTTAGTATCAAGTTAGAGCACTTGCAAGCTTGAGGTATTTCGGATTTGACATTTGAGGAAGGTGAGCTTTTAGAGGAAGAATGTGCATTGACCTTGAGAGACTCCACTTGTGTTTCAAGAATCTTGTTAACTTTTATCAAGCTAACAAGTTCATCCTTTAGCACAATTGTAGTCTTCTCAAGATTTGAGCAAGTTTTCTTGTTCAAAGCGAGTTCACTCTCAAGTGCATTGATTCTTTCTCTTTCAAGCTCTAAGATCTCCACAAACTCTTGATATCTCTCCTTTTGTTGGATGAGCATGTCCTCTTGACGGTTGATGAGTTCTCCCTTCTCAAATATTTCATATGACAACATCTTCAATCTTTTCAATGTACTCTTACTCATATCTTTATGCATGTATTCATTTTCACTACTACTATCAAAATCATCATGCGATGAAACTAAAGAAGATGATTTAGATTTAACCTTCTTTCTTCTCTCCTTGGCCATGAGGCATTTTGGTCTTAAGCTCTCCAAGTTGGGGAATAGCTTGTTTTTCGTAGTTGATTTCTTTGTGGCAACTGTTATTGCCACCTTCTCTTGGGACTTGCCCTCCTTCTATATGACCTAGCTTTTCACGACGTCGTGCCTTGAGTTGGCGGACTTCCTCGTCATTGTTTGGATTATCTTGAAGCACATCGATGTTCTTCGTCTTGTTATCTTCATCAACGATCACTAGGACTTCATTTTCACCCCTTTTGGCCATCTTCTCTCTGAGTGGTTAGAATCTTGATGGAGAAACCTGCTCTGATACCAATTGAAAGTAGCCTAGAAAATTGTCCTATCAATACAAGTCGGACTTGTCTGATTAGAAATTGGACTTGTTTGACTAAAGTCAGACAAGTTTGACTCAACTCGGACAAGTCCGATTGAACCTACAGGAAAGTACTAAAAATGAAGTTTTTATGCAATCTAGTGAATGAAAATACGTCCTAGCAGTTCTAATAGTTGATGAAAACAAGATTAAGTGCTAGAAACGAAGCAAACCTGGATGATCACTAGAAAGTAAGAACTTTGCAGAAATGTAAAGGAGACAATGGACAAGAGATTTTTCTTCTGAGGTTCGGTTTCACAAAGAAACCTACATCCCCGTTGAGGAGCCCACGAAGATCGGGCCTAACAGCCTTAACCTCACCAAGACGCCTCAAAGGTCAAGTCTTGAATGTTCCACTATCACAAGAAATTACAAACATTCTCGAATCAAGAAATCACACGAGAAATCACGGGGTGATGCCTAACCGTCTAGGGGAGAACCCCAAGGGTAACAAACACGCAATCACGAAAAAACTCAGCGAATCAAATGTTACTCAACCCCCTATGGACTTCTCTTTCCAAGTCTCACAATCACTCCTACACTCTTCCCCCAAAAAACTTTGGATTTGGGCTCAAGAGGGTGAAGAACCAAGAAGGAGGCTTTCTTGAGGGCTTGAGGTGGCTCTGAGAGTTTTTGTAGGGTTAGGCTTAGTTTGGGGACGAAATCCCTAACTATTTATACTCCAAAAGTGTTTTTAGCCGTTAGATGATAGCCCACGTCAGAAAAGTATAACATAGCCTCTAACATGTCTGTCTTGCTGAGTATGGCTAACCACTTTGATTTGATTCTACGCGCAAAAGCCGTGTCGGACAAGTCAGACTAATCTCAGACATGTCTGACATGCAAGGAGAGAATTTTGAACTCAGACTAATCTGAGGCACTAAGTCAGAAAAGTCTACCTCGGACATGTCTGACCCACTTCAGAAGTGTCTGAGATTGAACAGAGACTTTCCGCACTTGTCTGAACTCCATCTCGGACAATTCTGAGTTTCAGACACTTAGATCTTTTTTGATTCAAGCACCTCGGACATGTTTGACCCTCTTCGGACATGTCTGAATTAGAACATAGAGGTTTCAGACATGTCTGACATAAAGATTCGGACATGTCTGAATTTCACAAGAGAGGTTTCAGATTTATCCGTCCCAAGGCGTCGGACAAGTCCGACCCTGTCACTTAGGGTTTTCCTAAAACCTACCCAAGAGGTTGAGCTCCCATTTGACTCACTAAGTTTCCACGTGTCATGTCCCTCTTAATAGTACGGATTTTCCTATGACTAAAGGAGAAATAAAAAAGCTTATTTCTAATCCACTTTTCACGCCTTTTCTCCTTTTTCTTGAATTTCACTCCGTACTAAATTTTCTGCACGAACTCAAACAAACTCATTAGCTCTTTAATTGTTTGTCATTAATCAACAAAAACCTACAAGAGACCTAGATGCACTTTCAGGGGCTCTAGAGAAGGAGCGGATCTTCTTCTCTCTCTTCTCCCTCCCTATAGTTTGTTGCTCGTGAGCAACTAGGAGGTATAGCGATAGGCGTCTTGTCGTTGCGACATAGTGTTCATTGTCAGTTATCTTGTTTGTTATAAGCCTCTTCTCAGTCCATGAAGTTGACTAGTGTGTGTGTCTGTGCTTGTGGTGTGTTGGGTTATGGTAGCTGAGGCTGCCGGTAACCATGTTTATATTTTTTATTTTCTCTAATTCTCTCCTTCTTTAATGAAAAGGCAGAGCACCTTCCAACTGTGTCAAAAAATATTGGATTCACCGTCAGATACGTGAAATCCATGTTACCACACCACAAACATGGTATACCATTTTTTTTACTCCCATCTCCTTAAGAATATATTGAAGCCACATGACCTCGACAGTACCATTGACCTTTGCTTTATATTTCACTTCTGTTGAGGATCTTGAAACCGTGGGTTGTTTCTTTGTGCTCCATGAAATCAAATTTGAACCAACGAATATAGCGAAATCACCAGTGGAACGTTGATTATCTATTATCTAAACATCCGGTCCAATCTGCGTCAGAGAACACACTGATTATAGTTGATTATGATTTCTTAAATGATGAGCCAAGTTTGATTGTTCTCTGAATGAAGCGAATAATCCTTTTTACCGGCATCCAGTGCTGCCGTTGGTGCATGGAGATATTGTGAAACCTTGTGCACAATATATGCCAAATCCAGTTTGATGATCATTAGAAATTGCAAGGATCCAACTACACTTATGTAGTTTTTTACTGTCTTCATCATCAAGTGGTTTTCCACTGTATACAGAGAACTTGCCAGCTAATTGAGCTTAAGGTCAGAGGAATAGAAACTGATTTGCAACCACTCATGTTTACCCTTTTTAAAATGTCATGAGCATACTTCTCTTGTGATAATATCAGACCATCTTAATTTTCTTAACTTTAATTCCAAGAAAATAATGCAAGTCTCCAAGATCCTTTAAAGCAAAACTACTTCTTAATTCAACGAGTAACTCAATGACTTTTATTTGATGAGTTGGCCACTATAATATCATCTACGTAAATTAGCATGAATATAGTTGTACCTTCATTTTGATAGATAAATAGTGAATGGTCTCCCTTACAAGAGATAATCGTAGCTTTGTACTTAGTCTTGAGTACCAAGTCCTACGTGCTTGCTTCAACTTGTATATGACTTTTACACACATAAGAGAGTGTCTTCGTATATTCATATCCAGAAGATTGTTTCATATAAATTTCCTCTTTTAGAATGCTATGAAGAAACATATTCTGCACATCTAACTACCTCAAACATCAATCATCTGATATTGTAATTACAACAACAACAACCAAGCCTTTGTCTCAAAGAAGTTGGGGTCGGCTAGAAATGAAACCCAAATTTTTTGAAGAAAAGTAATAGAAAATAAGATGAAAGTAAAAAATATAATAATAATAAATACAAATAAAATAAGATTCTACATTTTATTTATTTTAGAAATGGGTTAATAAGAAAGAAGATAAGAGTAACAAAATACGAATAAACTAAGATTTTGGCACATGAATTGCTAATTTCCATGCAGTCCTATCATGAGCCAAATCTCTAGGTTATCCCACTCCTTTAAGTCTCGTTTTACCGTCTCCTACCATGTCAACCTTGGTCGACCTATACCCCTCCTAAAATTTTCTTTGCTCTTTATAATCCCACTATTAATCGATGCTTCTGGAGGTCTCCGCTGGATATGCCCAAACCACCGTAGGCGATGTTGGACTAGCTTCTCCTCAATCGATGCCACCCCTACCCTATCACGTATCACCTCATTCCTAATTTTGCCTCTTCTTGTGTGACCGCACATCCACCTTAGCATGCGCATCTCCGCAACACTCATTTGTTGGACATGTTGCCTTTTAGTTGGCCAACATTCTGCTCCATACAGCATCGCAGGTCTGATCGCCGTCCTATAGAATTTTCCTTTCAATTTTTGTGGAACTTTCTTATCACATAAGATTTCAGATGCTTGTCACCACTTCATCCACCCGATCTTGATCCTGTGGCAAACATCTTTGTTAATATCACCATTGTTTTGTAACATTGATCCTAAATATCGAAATGTGTCCCTCCTAGGTACTACTTGTTCTTGTAAACTAACATTTCCATCCTTGCAACCGACATCACTAAAGTCGCATCTCATATACTCGATCTTGGTTCTACTAAGTCTAAACCCCTTGGACTCTAAGGTCTGCCTCCATAGCTCCAATTTTCTATCAACACCATCCCTAGTTTCATCTACCAACACTACATCATCAGCAAAGAGCATACACCAAGAGATATCCCCTTATATATCATTCGACACCTCATCCATCACTAGGAAAGATGTAAGGACTTAAGGCTGATCCTTGGTGTAGCCCTATTGTGATAGAAAAAGTGTCAGTCTCGCCATCTCTTACGTGCACACTTGTCACCATATTATCGTACATATCCTTGATAAGGTTAATGTACTTTGTTGGGACTTTGTGTTTCTCTAGTGCCCACCACATGACCGGTCTTGGTACCTTATCGTATGCCTTCTCCAAGTCAATGAACACCATATATAGATCCTTCTTCTGCTCCCTATACCTCTCCATAAGCTGACGGAGTAAGAAAATTGCCTCCATAGTGGACCTCCCAGGCATAAAACCAAACTGGTTCTTAGTGACATTGGTCACTTTTCTCAAGCAGTGTTCAATCACTCTCTCCCAGAGCTTCATAATATGACTCATGAGCTTAATTCCTCGGTAATTAGTACAACTTTGAACATCTCCTTTATTTTTGAAGATGGGTACTAAAATACCTTTTCGCCACTCTTCACACATTTTGTTTGACTAAAAAATGCAGTTGAATAGTTTAGTAAGCCATACTATTGCTACATCTCCCAGACATCTCCACACCTCAATGGGGACATCATCGGGGCTGCGGGCCTTTCCTCCTTTCATCTTTTTTAAGGCCCCTCTAACCTCAAACTCTTGTATCCTCTGCACGAATCGTCTGTTGGTGTCATCAAATGAGTCATCCAACTCAAACCTAATACTCTCATTCCCATCATTGAATAGTCCATTGAAGTAGTCCCGTCATCTGTTCCTAATTTCTTCCTCCTTCAATAGAATTTGATCTGTCTCATCCTTAATGCATTTTATTTGGTTGAGATCTCTCACCTTTCTCTCACGAAGTTTTGCCATCTTGTATATATCATTTTCACCTTCTTTTGTCCCTAGCCTCTCATATAGCGCATCATAGGCATGCCCCCTTGCTTTACTCACAAGACGCCTTGCATTTTTCTTATCCTCTTTATACTTCGCCATGTTACTTGCGCTTCTCTCATGATGCCAACTCTTATAAGACTCATTCTTCTCCTTAATAGCTTTTTGTACATCTTCATTCCACCACCAAGTGTCTTTATCTACATGTTTCTTACCTTTTGTCCACCCAATCACCTCCCTAACTGCCTTCCTAATGTAAGTCGCCATCTTCACCCACATACTATCCGCATCTTCCTCTTCGCTCCAAGGTCCTTCTGCGATCATCCTCCTTTTGAATGATTGTTGCGCTTCATCCTTCAACTTCCACCACTTTGTTCTTGCGGTTTTAACACCTTTGTCTCGTGACACACGCATGTGGAAACAAAAGTCGGCTACCACACGTTTATATTGTGGAACAACACATTCCCCAGGAATCATCTTACAATCTAAACATGCCCCTCTCTCCCTTCTCGTGGTGAGGATATAGTCGGTGTGACTAGAATATTGGGCAAAGGTCACTAAGTGAGATAGCCTCTTCTTAAAGAGGGTCTTAGCTACCAATAGATCATAGACTACGGCAAAGTCTACGATATCCTGACCCTACTGGTTTCTATCGCCACACCCAAAACCTCCGTGTACCCCCTCAAGACCTACGTTGGTTGTACCTACATGATCATTGAGATCTCTACCTATGAAGAGCTTCTCGGTTACCGGTACAATACTAACTATATCCTCCAAGTACTCCCAAAATTGTCTCTTAGTGCTCATGTCGAGCCCAACTTGTGGGGCATAAGCACTAATGACATTCAAGATAAGGTCCCCACAACTACCTTGACTAGGATGATCCTATCCCCTCGTCTACGAACATCCACTACTCCATCCTTGAGGCTCTTATCTTATAGGTTGCCTACACCATTCCTAGTTCCAGTCGAGCCAGAATACCAAAGTTTGAAACCGGTATTCTCAACCTCTGTCGCCTTTTGACCTGCCCATCTAGTCTCTTGTACACAAAGGATATTTACACGTCTCCTAATCGCAACGTCCACTAACTCTTGTAGCTTTCCCGTCAAGGATCCTACATTCCAACTACCCACCCGAAACCTAATTTCCTCGGCTAGCTTCCTTACCCTTCGCATCCGTCAAGGAAGATGCAAATACCATTGCTCACTTAACACTACATCCGGGCGATGATGTAGCGCGCCACTAAGATAGTGGTGATCCGGCCCTTGCTCATTTAACACCACATCCGGGTTCCGATATGGCACGCTACTAAGGCAGTGGTGACCCGGCCCTCGCCCACTTAACACCATACCTGGGTTCCGGTATGGCGCGTCGCTAAGAGCGTTACGCCCCAACGAATTTCCAATAGGTTTCATTTCCATGAGAATGGCTAAGTATAGTTGTTGGCTCGCCAAGCCTATCACAACCCCTCCTCTTTTATCCGGGCTTGGAACCGGCTATGTCATTATAATATAGGCGGAGTTAATCATCTGATATTGTAATTGATAGAACAAATCTAACAGTGGCAACCTTTGTGATAGACTGGACCATGGCTGAAACTGCCAGGCACATACTAAAATCTAGGCATAAGGCAAGGGGTAGGGGGAAAGGGGTCGGGCCTATCCTATGTATCTTCGTAGTCTATCTCATACATTTTCTTAAATCCCTTCGCTACTAGGCGATTATTGTATCAATCAATTGATCCATCAACCTTCCTTTTTATTTTATAAACTCACTTGCAATCAGTTATGTTGCCGCAATCTTTGGGAGGCACTGGATTCAAAGCCTCAAACTCTTTATTCATTGCATCCCTCTGGTTGTCACTGTTAAGTGCTTCCTGCAAGTATTGTGGCTCCCCTAATGACAAGAAGAAAGAGTACCGAGTCGTACTGTCACTACAGGAAAGCAAAATATTTCATGGGCCATCGGCCAAGAAAATATAAGAGAAGCCCACGAAAATAGATACTTTGGTGGGCCGAAATATTATTTTCGTTGACCCACGATATTACGTAGTCGAAAATACAGTTATTTTGCAGGCTGCCCATGAAAATAAACTTATTTTCATCGGCCAAATGTGGCCAAGAAACTTATTTTCTTTATCATAAGAAGTTTTTCTAATATTGAAACTGAAACCAACCATCCTCATGTATGAGTTATACATGTTATATGTATAATTCTTCGATTCTAAGCTCATGCCTCATTCACGAACAATTACGGTTTGACAGCGTGCATCATCCACCTACGATGTGATTCATTCAATTAATTTAACGATATAAATTTCGAGAAAATGTAACAACAATTTTTCTTACTATTTACCGTAATTTGCAATGATTTTGGAGATGGCACGACCGAGTTGGCACTGAGATCACCAAATATTGTTAGATCACTATCCTTCGGAATGGTGTCAAGCGGTTGCGGCAACGTCTCGCCGTCGGAGAAGGCTTCGTCATCCATTGACGCTTTCGCAATGACCCCTTTCACATATTCTGGCTCAGTGTGTCGCTAGTTTCCTCACCGGAGTCCATCATGACCAACGCAGAACCTTGACGCCAACTAAACTCGTGATGGCAGCAGAACAATTTTTCTGGCGGACGTGGAATCACGATGTTGCGTGTGGCGTGCCTCCGCTGCGATCATGATTAAAATAGCCAGCTGAGGGCACCGTGAGCCGTAACCGAGACAGATTCAAGAGCGACGGAGCCAGGTTGATTCCAGCCGTGAGCCCGTGATCGATCGGGAGTCCAACGAAGCCGATCGGATGAGATGCCTACTGAAGTGGGCGGATGGGGGTGTGGGGCGCTGCTTTGAGATGTGTACCATGATTTTTTTAGATGATGGGTAAATTTCCGACCTTCCCCTCTGAGGAGGTTATGTCCAATTTATTACAAGCGAGTACAAATACAGACACTCACAGCACGACGATAACTGGATGTCTAAGCACATGACTGTGGACCGGACTTCGTAAGCCAATATTACGGCATGTTCATCTCTTCACATTTTCGTAAGTGCATCTCAGATCCAACGCCCATTACTTTCTCTATAGAGTAGCTGCATTTAATACTACGAAATTTAGCATGAAATTTGCCCCCACCAGGAATTGAACTATGGACCTGAGTAGTGCTACTCAGAGTACTTAACTACTACGTCAAGCTCCCTTTCACAATGTGTAACACGATAGATGGTGGCTATCTGGAAGGTGCTGTAAAGGCAGAAATTTGCAACAGTGCTATATAAAATTTTCTTTCTGTTTTATAAATTTCTGGCGGACCGCACTGCTAACATGTTTACTGGGAAGTCTGAGTTATGTTTGAGGAATGTCCGAAGAATCAATTTTATGTAGACCCAAGAAGGCTCGAGATGGGTTAATCTCTATACAGAGCAGCGTATGCTGGCTTATATTTCGTGTGAATCACCCAATTACCCCTGTCGGGCTTGTAACTATGATTAGATGAAAAGTTGATTATTTTTATTTGTGTAGTGTGGTTTAAATATTCCTATATTTTATATATACACCTTCAAGCTATCTGCGTTTGGCGAAAAAAAACGCAAAGTTATTATATCCATCTCTCCACGAGACGAGTCAAATGGAACGATTATATTAGTGTCGGTATAAACACCCAACGAAGTCAAGATTCACCAAACAGACTGAGCATTGAAGAAGAGGAGGCATACACACGACCGGTGTTTGCATGACCTGCTGATCCACAGTTCCGAGCACTCCCCGCGCCCTTCCCGTCGCCATCGGCCGAAGTATCCAACACGCCAACAGCGACGGCGACGAAAAGGCTTTCCTCCGCCAGCGTGCGCGCGACCTTGGGGACGTTGAAGGGTGAAAACCACCACGAAAAACAGCCGTGAAAAAAGTCAATCCTGAGTCCTCTCCTCCTCAGCTGCCCCGTCCGCGTCAGGCTTACTCACTCCACCGCGACGACGCGCTCCGCCGGCCCAGATCCCCGTCCACCCCTCTCGACGCGCCTAAGTAACCTCCTCGACCTCGACCTCCTCCTCCACCTCCTGCTCTTCACGCGGATCTCGGTTACCCGCGTTGCCTCCCTCCACGCCTACTTGGAAGGGCGGCCATGGGCGCCTTCTCCAGCACCCGCCGCCGCCGCGACGACTACTACCCGCCGCCCCCGCTCCCTCCACCGCACCGCTACTCCTCGTACCCGCCTCCGCCTCCTCCGCCGCCGCACCACCATCCCCACAACTACCACCCGCCGCCGCACCACCACCGGCATCCCGCACCGCCGCCGCCTCAGCCGGCGCCGTCCTCCTCCTCGTACTACTACCACCACCCGCCGCCCCCGCACGCGTACCGCGGCCCGTGGCACCCGGCGCCCATGCCGCCGCAGCAGCTGCAGCCGCCGCCCGCGTTGCTGGGGCCTCCGCCCGAGTTCGTGGAGCACCAGCAGGCACGGAAGGTTAAGAACGACGTCAACCTGCACAAGGACACCATCAGGCTCGTGCCCGACAACGCCGACCCCGACCGCCGCCTTGTCGCCTTCACCTTCGACGCGGTGACCGATGGCAGGTGTGTTCGCGTTGGTTCGGGGTTGTTCCGCGTCTAAACACTGATCTTGCAATGAGGTGCTAGATCTGTTTGGTTGCTCTGAATTATGTGGCTACTGCTTACTGGAAGTGGAGTAGTAGATAGATCTGGTTGTTTAAGATAGCTAATGATTATAATTTACTAATTTAGTAAGGTTTGTGATAGTTTGAGCTTTGAGGAAAGTCTCAACGCCTAACTTTTATAGGATGCCCAGTAGTATGAATACAGCAAAACTGAGGAGTTTCTTATCTTGGGGGCAGTACTTCTAAAACGAGAATTCCCAAGCCAAAATTGGAGCTATGTGAAGTGAATCTTTGTTGTCATTGTAGGTAGTCCACAACAATTGGGACGTAGCGCACCACTCTCTTAAATCATTCTTTGTGATAAGTCACAGTTGAAAAAGAAGAGATAAGCACTGCTAGAGTAGTACCCCGATGGTTAAATGAGTTACCTAGATCTTTGAATGCTACATAATTCTGCCTTTCTTCTTTAAGTTTAGTTTATGCTAGATCTCAGATGTACATCTATATATAATGTGAGGTGTCATTTACAACTTAGAAGGCACAACAAAATGTTCAATACTATCATTCTTTTTCTTTTTTCTCAGAACATGACTTGTAATTGTAAATTATACAGCATTAGATATCTGTTCAACCCAGTTGGTACAGTATTTTGTTCATGTTATTGCAACAACCGTGTAAGCCTGATGTGAGTATGTTACTTGATCATGTTAGAGTTAAATATTGTTGAAAATCTGAACAAACATTAATTGTGGTAGGATTGGACTATTATTGAAAAATATTTCACAGCTGTTGTTAAAGATAGCAATGTATGAGGAAAACTTTAGTGCTCATTTCATTCTCCTATAACTTGGATGGTAAATTACCATCAAACATCGCCGATCGAGAACCACAGTTGAACTTATCCCCATTTCCTTGCAGTGTGACTATATATTACTTTGCCAAGGAAGAAAAAGGCTGTTGTTTTTCTTCAATTTATCCAGAGTTACAGACACCAGCAAAGGTACCATTCCAGAAAGGGTTGGCCCAAAGGTTCATCCAGCCCTCTGGCTCCGGTGTTGACCTAGGATTCTTTTCTCTGGATGAGCTTTCAAATTCTTCAGGGGAAGTATTCCCGCTGGTAGTGTATGCCGAAGCTTATCCATCTCCAGAGGAAGGTGGTCAGCTAGCAAATTCCACTCGAGCGCAAATTACTCTTGCTATTATAGAGAAACATAATGATGACCTTCGAGTCAAAGTTATCAAGCAAATCTTGTGGATTGATGGAGTGCGGTATGAGCTACAAGAAATTTTTGGCATTGACAACTCCACAGGTGCTGATGTTCGCAATGCTGATGATGATGACACGGGGAAGGAATGCGTCATTTGTCTGACAGAGCCAAGGGACACTGCTGTTATGCCTTGTAGGCATTTGGTAAGTACATGATTTTTATGCATTATATTTTCCCCTTCTACATCCTACTTTCATTCCCTTAATGTTGTTCTCTTATTGTCTTTTGTTCTCCAGTGTATGTGCAGTGAATGTGCTAAAGCTCTAAGATTTCAGTCAAACAAATGCCCCATATGCAGACAGCCTGTTGAGAAGCTAATGGAGATCAAAGTTAAAAATCCTGAGTCATAAAGGAGGTTCACTGGTATGGTTGCTGCTGCCTTGTATTGTCTAACTGTCCATAATGCTGTAAAATAACCTAAGTCGTGAGATGTATAGTTATGTTGATGGTTTTGATGATGTGGTATATACTGATGAATTCTTAATATTGTCAGTTAGCCCCTGGAATCTTGATTAAGACATAGCCCCCCCCCCCCCCCCCCCCCCCCATCTGTGCTTATATTTATACTGTTGGTTGACCCATGTCATCTTTCTTTTTTATGTAACATGCTCATCCTACATTTTACTTGTATTGTGCTGTTGAATTTATCTTTATTAATAATGCTGTTTCTTTCCAACTAATTATATCTGGTAGCAAATCTTGATAGTCGCATCAGGGCGCAGTGTGCATTTAAAATCATATTTACCATATCTATTGTTAGCCTCTGTGTTGCGCCTACATGATATCCCAACTATACTCGTGGTGCCTGTTAGCCTAGAACTTGAATTTGGAAGGAAAGTTCCTGTAATTTTTTTTTTGAAAAATCTGGTACATATTAATAATAATGGCAATGCTAATTTTATCCACCTGAAATTATCATCTCCTTTCAACTTACATCTTGTCAGATCTATTTTGAGATTTGTACGCTTGTTCTCAGTTATTTTTCTATTTTTGTAGGATTATGATTATGCAAAAAATGTTGATGTATTGATTATAGAAAAAAATATAAGGGTCTGATTGCTTTAGCTTCACAGAGCAGATTGTCCAGAATGTGAAATCTCAATCAAAGGGGTTCTTTTGCGAACAGTACAAATTAGAATCTGCCCCAATCCCAGATTTCTTAGATTCTCATCTAGTTACTGAAAACAATTATCCAGTTACATATCCGAATTGTTTTCTTTATTTTTCTTTCTCTCAGCTTACAACAACTTCTCCACATATCACAGTTAAAATCAGATTTTCAAAAATCCACAGCTGAACCAAAGAGATCCTAAATTGTAGTTGTTAGATATAGATTCGACGACTCAGGGCATAGGTTGAAATGAGATGCTAGTTTCATGCGACTGAAAATTAACAACTTCCTAATAATAATGCAAACAAGTACATGAGTACAAAACTGTGTTGATACCTGATCATGAGTTACTTAGGTGCTCATGAAAGAACCAAAGCTACCTGATCCTAAGTTACTTTATACAAATAACTAAGTTGATTTTAACCATGCCAATTTTTTGCTCCAATTTGTGGTGTTTCTGATTGCCAGTTTGCTGGGCATGTTTAGGATCTTTGATAATGAACTGAAATGGTGCTTGAGAGACTTCATCATGCATTCGTATGGTAGTGTATCTGTGAGAACAGATTTTGTATTATGTACGAGTTTTTGTTATATTGTGGCTTTCGGTCAGTATATAGAGTACATGAGACTTGGAATCAAGGAGACTCCCGATACATATGGTGGTCTACGATACACATGACAATCTACATAGCCTATCAAATGTATTATAATGATATCTATTTTATCCTTGAAGGATAACATGTAAATAGTACCTTCATTCCACGGGACAGTGTGTGGTATCGTAACTCGTGAGTTATGCGGTTCACTGTTCGAATGTTTAAGCATATGCCAGCCCAACTACTGTTATGTGCGTCTACGTATTTCCTTATGCTGCAAACTGAAAAACAAACATTGTTACATCTGTTTGTTGGTAAATCTCATGTCTATGCGGCTTTGCAGCTGCTCCCTTTTTCGATGAAAGGGATGGTCCTCTAGGCCTATTTTAAGAAACCCAGTTCAGGTTTGTGCTTGCAGGCTTGCAGTGTTTACATTTCACGGTTCAGAGGGTAACAGGCTAAACAGCTGAACCCGAACAGCACATTGACCGACAGCAGACTGAATTCTTCAGAAACTCTAGAGCCTCCAGCTTTAGGAACGTCGCCATGTTGTGTTCTTGGTAGCTAGCACGTTCCCAGTAAACCTGTGTCCCCTTGTCCGCAGCTTCACTTCCATCTTCTAAATTGCTTTTCATTGCGGGATCGACACAAAGTTGTTATCGAGTTGTTTGGTTGAAGGGCGGATGGACAGCAGCATCCACCTTTTGAGGCATACTCTTAACAACTGCCAGGTGGGGAGATCCTGATTTTTTTTAGCTAGACGTCTGCCGTCTCAGCATGTTTATATAACAGTAAAATAATCACTGATAATTAGCTTGTTTCATCCTTATTGTTTGGGAGTAAGATGTGACTGGTAGCAAGCGATCTGGATGGTCCCATCATGGACAAACATACTGACGAAACTATCTCATACAAAATTGTTCTCCAATAACCAAACGGATCCATACGAGCAAAGATCATTGATCCAACGGTCAACGGAGACGATAGCAGATGATTGTCGTCATCACAGCGCTCATCTAGAACTCCATGCATCTCTTGCAGCGTACAGATTGAAAGAGCTTAGACTGTTCGCCATACTGTAAATCATACTGAATATGTCTGAATATGTATGAATTTAAAGAATTTAGAGAAAGATACTAGAAACGAGTGCGGATAGCGCTTATCACAAGTCGTCACAACACGTAACATGCTCAAGTAGGGTCAGCCATCCTCTCCAACTAGTTGTGTTGTCGATCGTCGGCACCCACCTGAGGCCTGCCTATTGCCGTATACAACAAGCGGTCATCGGCCGACCAACCAACGAGTCGGCCGGCAGCGCCCGCTCGCACGCACCGCAGCCAGACGACCGCCTCGTCGCAGTGGTCAGTGAAGCTGGTGGCCTGCACCTCCGCGACTCCACAATGGATGGCGACCTCAGGTCAGGACCAGGCGGCGGCAGGCAGCGGAGCAGGTCGACGTGGCAGGCAGCGGAGCAGGTCGACGTGGAGTGCGCGCGGCCTCTGCTCGCTCCTCTCCACGCCACAGTTTATTCATCTTCTGGGCCATCCGAAACCCACCCAATCCGTTTCGTTCTGGATAAGAAACCAAGTCAAACAAAAACGGTGGGCGGCTGAGCCAATCAGCCGCAGCCATGACCGAGGCCCAGCCCATGATGGCGACCACCGTCGCTGGGAGATGCATCGCGTACCTGTGTGAGATGCCTGTTAGTAATTGCATTCACCGTTTAATCGCATCGCCCGCGCCTTCCCTGGGATTCTCCGATGATTCCATCAGATCAGGTGAAGACCAATAATTAGCGCCACACCTCGGCGCCGGCACGCGAGTACAGGCACAGCGCATGCAGAGAGGCGTCCAACCCCAAAGGCCAAACTGTGTTTACTGATGATGCCGAGCGGCGAGCGACGGCTGGACGTGGTACGGCAAGAGCCTTTTCGATCGTGTCCGGGCGTGGCCTGGCCTACCACGACGACATGACGTGCGCCACCTGCTCCTCCAATCCGCCGATGCGGTGAAAGGAAAAGGCAGTGCCTCGTGCGGCCACCCTGACGTTCGCGGTCGGGACTCGGGGCCATGTGGGCAGCTTAATCCCGGGCCCCGGTCGCGGCTGGCTGGCTGGCTTCGGTGGCCGGAGCTACCTCATCCGCTTTCCCCGCGCCGCAGCATGCGCCGGGACGGGATAACAATTTATCATCCATGTCCATCGCGCCGCAAACATGGCATCGGAAATTGGGATAACATCATCTCTCTCTCAGCCCCAACATCATCTTTAAACAAATACTACTCCACGTATTGACATGTGGGCCCGTGGGGCTCTCCCGTGGCTGAGAAGGAAAGGACGAGGGCTCAGAGAACGGAGCAGTTTGCGAACATGTGCAGGGGGACCGTTCCCAACATTCGTGGGACCCACGTCCTCCGAGCAGGGATTGGCCAACTGCTCCTTCGGGCCCACTTCTCGGGCCCCAAAACTGACCACCGGTTAGCTAGCGGTTACTATTAAAGAGAAACTCCGGCCGGGCGCAGCACCAGAGGAGGCCTCCACCGCGAGAGAGCAGCCTCAGCTCTGTCTTCCCCTGCTCGGCATAATCTCCATTGCCGCCGTCACCGCCTCAGCACAGCAGCTTGCTCCGGAAAGCGGCGAAGCAGGAGGAGGAGGAGATGGAGGTTGAGATGCTGGAGGACGACCTGTTCTTCGCCGAGCTCAGCAAGCGGATATCGCTCCTCATCACCGACGACGACGACGCCGACTTCGCCGCCGCCACGCCCCTCCCGCTCCCGGTGAGCCTGCCTGCCGCCCCCTTTTCTCCTCGTTTCGTTACGCAGCCCAAGCATGGCCGCGTGTGCACGCACGTGTGCGCCCATCTCACAGCTCAGGCCAGCTATGCTTCTGTTGGGTGAGTTGGTTCTTGGAGCTTCTCGGTCCCGGTAGTTAGTTGGCTGTTGTTGCTAAGCCACCCCACACGGTTGCACTTACACAACACAACCTGGCCAAACCCAGAAGAGGAGACGAACCAAAACCCAACCATTCTGTTCTTTCTTCCACCCAAATCAAAACCGGAAGAGGAACTCAACAGACCCACCTTTAATGATGAACATCCCCATCAATTTAATTTATACCTTTTCTCCTCACAAACCATGAGCAGGTTCCTCTTGGCCAACTAGCAGGTCGATTATTAGCACCCGAAGAAACCGCGTGCATCTGCAGTCGCTGCCTCGCACTTGCATCGCCGTGGCATCCTGCGTACGCGCAGAACTTTTTTTTTTTGTGCTTCGTAAGGATAAGCATTAACGCATCAGGGAGCAACTCGAGATACTGATAATAAGTGCAGATGTATCTTCCGTGATACGTCAGTGAGTGCCTGTGCATTAAGAGAAAGGAAACCGCCTTTTTACGGGAAACTGACAGTTTACAGGTGGAATTGCTTGCCACTGCCAAATTCTACACGAGAACAGTACTACTGCCGGTTGGAGATTATGAATTTCAGATAAGTGAATCTCGAGGGAATCTTTCCTTTTTGAGTGAAATTTGCACATAAAATCTCCACTTGAATCTGAAAGAATCTTGCGGTGCATGTGAATTGGGCCGGTAAAGGATAATCGTTTCATGCTCAGCGGCGGCGGTTGAATACTAGTAGTGCTGTTCCACAGTGGCACAGTAGAGCAAATAATAAATGGAACAACTGATTTTCTTCAAGGCAATAGTTAGCAATACTCCCTCCTTAAATTGTTATTGTTAGAACAAGAATTCTAATTCAAACCCCGTGTGTGCGTCGGCAGATGTTTGTCCATTGATGCTAGCGGTGACCTTCCTTTTCATTAGCGGTTCAAACTAGCAAGGTACTCCTTCCCACCACGCACCACCAGCAGCACCCGCGGCTGTCCACGGCCCGCGTCGCTACATTCGCGTGCCTCAAACCGCACCGCACATGCCGCCGGTGATCAGCATCGCCGAAAACCACCATTTTTAACCACTCTAATCATCAATTGCAATCAGTATAGGTCGTCCTAATAAACATGTGATTAAGTTATAGGCGTCACGCTAACTTGCAGACAGTGCATCAATCGATTTCCTTTTGTTTTGAATCACCTCGCATGTGATCGAGCTGCATATGCATGTGGACCAAGTGGTACTATGTTGCTTGGGCGTCGCGGGCTCTGGTCGTAGTCTGGTGGTGTCCGATGATGATGACGAGTAGTAATCCAAACTTTTCTTCTTGCTTGCACACAACACCTCATCATGCATGCATGCACGCGGCCCGCGTCTGCTTGCCTGCCGGCGCTGCAGCTGCACACTATCATGACGAGAATCATTTGTTTACTCGCTGCCGTTGTTTTACCTGATAATCCTCTCCCGCTCGATCCGTGACAAGATCCGGTGTGCTGATGAATGCATCTCTGCATGCAAGCAAGTACCCATGAGTGCTGCTCCAGTTGCTGCATTCGAATTCTGAAAAATTTTACAGGGTACACATACTGAAAGTATAGAGTATATAGAGTATGATTTAGAGCATAGACTAAGTTTTAAAGTATGTTGATGTGGATAGTCTGAAACCATCATCGACCTATTAAATGGAGTTTTTATTTTTAAAATATATGTATAGAGTTCCCCGTTCGGCCCCTCTGTGGCTCTGCACCGCGCCGCGTATTAGACCGTCCGCACTACTGTTGCTGCAAAGATTGCTAGATAATGTAAATGTTGTAAAAGTAGAATGAGAATAGCAAGTCCGGGTACAAGCATGTGCAGGTTGTGCCTCCGCACAGGGCCGCCAATTTGCAGGGGCCCCATTCCTAAGCATTTCAACCGATAAAACGTTTTGTATATTGATGTCAAATTGACTAGTTATTGACTGTTAGTCTACTCAAATGGAAGGAAACCGTCCAACTTCTGTCTCTTGATTTGCTGATCACTCTTGTCTTGAGTCTTGCTAATCTCAATCGACATCAAATCGTGATTCATTCACAATTCTATAGATGTCATACTGCTGTCTCAACTACTGATTGTGACATCTTGTGATGTATTGTCCTGTAGAATCTTGGTAATGTCCGTGTGTCGTGAAATTCGAGTGTCAATTTTGTTGGATACCTTCATGTTGCAGATTAATATAAAAGACCACCAGACCACAAACTTTAAGGGGTATTTTTTATATTTCATTCATCAATCGCACAATCTATCTTCCTACTCACCTTGTCAACCCGTATCGAGTGTGACCTCCAAATTTTGATTCGATCATGATTGCATCTACCATCTCGATAGTCTCCACGACTTTAAATTATAGGAACGTGCATCGCAAGGTGCAAGCGGTAGGTTAGTCGGTCTGCAGTTGCTATCACGATGCACCGTAGAGCCGCAAAGGTCGGCCGTCGATGACACCATTGCAGGATCCCAGAACCACTTCACAGTTTCAACCTTAACTTCAATCAATACAAAATTTTGGTACACGTAAGAGTGTGCCCTCACCGTACTCAACGCATCAGCTTTTGTTACACGGGTGTCATATTTTCTGATTTATATTATATTATTATAATATATATTATTATGGATTTATATATATATTTTCTATAAAAATATATCATATTTTAATATTTCGTATAGGGTCTCGGATTTTACCGGTCCGACCTAGAAAATAATATATTGAGTAGTATATAGAGTAATAAGTACGGATAGTCTTATAGCAAACGCCGCCTCGACACCAACAGCAGCTAATCTGACGGGTTGATTTTTTTTTTTCAGCGATGTCAGGGATTCGGCCATGTACCGCTGCAGCGGGTCGCGTCCATGCTGGCGCCACCGGCCTACACGCTGTTCGACCAAGCCGCCAGCTACGGCGGCGGTGGCGCTGCCAGCGCCATGGCGTGGCATCAGCAGCAGCAGTGCGGCAGCAAGGGCACCGGCGTGTTCATCCCCCGGTCCACGCCCCGCGCCGCGCACAACAAGAAGGGCAAGAACAGGGGTGCCGCCGCCACCAAGGCCCGGGCGGCGCAGGCAGGGAACAATTCGCTAGCAACCGGCGCACCGACCAAGAAGCGCGCCTGACCACGAACCGAAAATGAAAAAAAAAACCAAAAAATAAAAGAAGCACGACTAACAACTCCACAAGCAACGGTGGCGAAGTCAGCAAAACCTGTTTAATTAATTATTATTTGCTCCTAGTATTCTTATACACTACTACTGTACAGTACTACGTAAATAACCATAGTTACTGCCCCGCGTTAATGTATAATCTGAGCCTTTGGAGTACTGTAGTAACCAATAAGGGGCACTACCACCGCCGCCAAGAAGAAGAACAGAAAATAATTTCTCTGTACAGTAAGCTACCAATGCCTAGCTCGTTTTGTTAATTATTTTTCGCATTTTTTCCCTTTCCATTTTTGTAAGATGACGAAATGAATTCAGTGTCCGGAAATGTCAAACGTAGCAATGATTGGTACATCTGTTTGTCTCGCCCCTCGCGCTGCCTGATCCCTTTTCGTTCTTCTCCGCTGTGGCCTGCGTCGATGATACTCCCTCAGTCCCAAAGCGACTGTGGTTTTGGCCTCTTAGACCTGTTCCAAAGAGATTGTCGTTTTGAGCTAACTTAGCTTACGGTACGCTGTCTAGTCCCATCAAAATTAAATGATCGGTCTGCCACAGGGAGAGTGTGGGACACAAAGCTGTGGTGGCTCCGCTTTCCAACAAACCAAGCCTGACCTTTTCTCTTCCTCCCCGTAGAAAACAACGCTTTAAATGAGGGCACATGCGTAATATGCTATCTCTTCTATTCTGTCTATAAACTGCTAGAACGACCATCTCTATGGGACAGACAACCTCGAATCGTGCGTGGATTCTAGATACATGTACTTAGGACAGGTGATGGGACTCAGCACACAGGCCCTTTTATAATTGGACCGGCTCTTAAAATTTCTTAGATAAAAAAAATAAAATTTAGTTCAATCCGGCTTTTGACAAATCTAATACAAATTTTTAGATCCGTTACTACATGACACCCTCCATTTTTAATAGAAATTTTAAAAGAACACAGGGGTCCGTGTGGTGGTTGGTGATAGGTGACCTTGCTGTCCCTCACCTGGACTCCAGCTCGCGCCATGAAAAGTCCGTCACGATCTGCTACGTTTGTGGCACGAATGATAAGGCTATCCGTACTCTTGTTTACTCTAAAACATGTTCTATACATTTTTTTCTTCTACTTTTGCAGTATATTTTCTAAACTTTCACATATCCAATATGCTTTAAAGTATACCATTGCGGACGGTCTAAGTCATTAAGTTCGTGGGCACGACGTTGGGTCCTCGGCGCGGCGCAAATGCCAGTGGGATTCAGAACTCAAAGTGAGGTCAAACGTGTGTCGACCGGGACATGTGAGTACGTGCGTGCAGCGATGAATCTGTGGAGGCTTCACGACTGTTATGAAACAGCGGCACGACGGCTGAAGTTTCAATAGTGGCAGCAGACAACGTGGTTGCGTTTGCTAGAGCTGTGAATGAAGATCGCTCGTGTGCTATTTAAGTTCGGATTGTTAAAAGGTCGAATTGAGCTCGGTTCAAAAAAATAAACAAACCGAACTCGAGGCTAATCCTAAGCTCGTGAGCCTAGCCAACTCGAGCTCGAATGGTTCAATAAGCTCATTTACATGTTTTCATACAGCGGTAATAAAGAACGTATCCAACTATCATATGCCTACTGCTCTGCGACTAGCATTAACTCTCATCGAGACTCATTTTTTGTTTCCCATGTACTGTGAATTTAAGCTACCGTCTACCTACCAACCCCTTTGAAAGCATCTAGGCCCCCATGAGGTATGGTTTTGGTGATTAATGATAACCGTTGGATTTTACTAATGAGTTTGTGGATACAAGGTCTCTCATATTACTCATCATACTTAATAAACTCTACATGTATATCATCTACTGCGCATTGGATATAATTGGAGACCCCTAAGCAAACTATTTCACGAGGTCAATCGATTATTATGAAGACTAAAAGGAAAAAGCTCATATGTCAAAGTTATTCCATCAAATTTGACAACACCCAAGATTTGGTAATCATCAGAAGAATATTTCAAACCAATGTATAAGAGGTCTCTCGAGCAAATTCCAAAAGAATCACTTAGAACAACACGAAGCAGACCAAATCAACTCACCGGATCAACCGATGTTTCCAGAAAACAATACATCAGTCGAGTTGGTTTAACAGAAGAAAAAGAGTTCTGAGTACTCACCGGATCATCCGATGATGAAGAAAGTGTTACGTCGGTCGATCAATATAGTACCCTGGACCAAGTGTAACACCGGATCATCCGATGTACAACTATAACACATCGGTCGATCACTCCAGTAAGCATTATTTCTGGACCAATTCTGGATGAAGTGTCACTGGATCATCCGATGATGAGGCAAGTATTACATCGGTCCAATAACGGTCATATCTGACACAATGACATCAGCTAATTCGGATTCGACCGATGACAACTGAAGGGGGAACATTGGATCATCCGGTGTTCGCAGAACAGTGATGTCAGCCTACTTTTCCAATGGCTATTTCGTGGAGGCTGGCTATTTATACCCCTTCAACCAGTCATTTCGATAAGTTTTGACAACCAGAGCTACTATACACATTACAAAGCATTCAAGATATTGAGCTACCACTTCTACATCATTTACACCAGTTGTACACCAAGAGATAGGCTAGAACTTACTAGAGATAGTGCTTGTGTGCTTCCATTCTTGGTGATTGGAGTCTCTAGTGTAGTTAGAGCTGTAAGGGAGTGTCTCTTGGTGATTTTATTGGGGAGAGCCTTCCGGAGCTTGCCAAGACGGTTGTGGAAGCCCGGAGGATCAAACTTGTACAAGGCTTGAGCTCCACCTTGCTGAGGTTGGCGAACGGAGAAGTTTAGTGAAGATCCCTGGTCTCGATGACTTCGGAGTGGCTATACCCTTTGGTGGGTGCCACAACATGGATGTAGGAAGGTCTTGACGATCTTGCCGAACCACGGGATAAATCTCCGTGTCTTCGTGTCTCCTCAGAAGTTTGCACTTTCTTCCTTTCCCGTTACACTTATGCATTTCATATACCGCGATCTTACTATTCACTTAAATGCATAAGTTGTTTGCATAGGGAATTGGGCTTTTAGTAATTAAGTTTTTATTGCTTTAATTTTTGAAAAGAAGCCCAATTCACCCTCCTCCTTGGCATTCAATCCTTACAATTGGTATCAGAGCAAGTTGCTCATTTGATCATTCTAGCTTCACCGCTAGAGAGCTAAAATGGCCAAGAATGGGGGTTCAGTTCCTATCTTCGAGGGCAAGAACTTTGCCTATTGGAAAGCACGGATGCGTGCTTATCTAGAGGCTATTGCTCCCGAGGTTTGGAAAGCGACCCATGCGGGGTTTGGTGAGCATAACTATATTGGTGATCAAGTCAAGTGGGATGCTAAGGCTTGAAATGCTATTTATGAATGCATTAGTCAAGATGTGTTTGCTAGGATTGCTAGCAAAGAAAAAGATTGTGAAATTTGGGCTTGCTTGATTGAAATTCATGAGGGCTCTTCTCGTGTCAAAGAACTAAAGTATCATATGCTTAAGGCTAAATATGATGAGTTCAAAATGCTACCTCATAAAAATGTCAATGAAATGTTTTCTCACTTGAATGTGCTTATTGAGGAAATTAATGCTCTTGATATTGCTTCTCTTGGCAAGGGACTCATCAACCGAAAGATTCTTATGCTCCTTCCTAATCCAAAGTACAACATCATCAACTCCATGCTTCAAAAGGAATCTCTTGATCACATTGAAGTTTTGGAACTTATTGGAGAGATTCACGCTCATGAGATGAGTGTACTTGGGATGATGGAGGAATCTTCTTCAAAGACAATTGCTCTAAAGGCTTCCACCAAGAAAACAAGTCTAAAAAAAAAAGAATGTGGTTGAGCCTAGCTCATGTGAAGAAGAGCAAGCATCAAGTAAAGATGAAGATGATGAGCTTGCATTGATGATGAGAAAGTTCTCTCGCTTGAACTCCAAGATTACCAAGAAGGGATACACCTTTGATCCCAAGAAGAAAGCTTTTCTACTAAGGAGGGATGACAACAAGACTTGCTATAATTGTGGTGATCAAGGCCGCATCTCCTATGATTGTCCAAAACCGGACAAAAGAAGAGAGAACCACAAGGGCAAGCATCGCAAGCTTGAAGATAGTGAGGATGATGAAGAAGAGGTAAATCCCAAACTAAGATCCTTTGGGAAGAAGAAACATGACAAAGGCAAGAAGGCAAAGCTCTTCCCAAAGAAGAGAAAAGGTCCACAAAAGGTGTTCTTGTGTGAGGCAAATGAATGGATCACCGACGAAGAATCAAGTGATGAAGAGAGTGAAGCGGAAGAAGAAAGCTTGGCCGGCCTTGCCATTGCCAACAATGATGATTCATCTCTTCATCCACCTCCCATGTGCCTCATGGTTAAAGGTAACACCAAGGTATGTGATGATTCTAGCGATGATGAGCTTTCCCCCGATGACTTAGCTTCATTGATAAATGAATACCACACTATCATTAAAAGGGAAAAGAGTAAGGTCAAGGCTCTTGAAGAAACTTGTGCTAAGCTTTAGAGTGCTAACCTCGATTTGCTTGACAAGTATGAAAGCATACTTAAGGAGCATGACACGCTGAAATCTCATGTGAAGCAAGTTGAGGAGGATAAGGCTCAAATCAAGCTAGATCATCATGAGCTTGACATAGCACACCAAGCACTCTTGGGAAAGCACAATGAGTTAATCCAAGAGCATCAAGTACTTAACCTTTCTTATGAAGTTCTTTATCAAGAATTTAAAACTATAAAGAAAGAAACCCTTAATGATAAGGTATCTATTAATTCTCATGCCACTAATGTCTTGCATAAGTCTTTGCCTTTGAAAGAGATTGCTAGGGAGAAGGACTTGTTGGAAGAAATTAAAAGTCTCCGCACTAGTGTAGCAAGACTATCTAAGAGAAAAGTCAAGCACAAGACAATCCTCTTCCAATAAGCAAAGGCCTTCAACAAGAGAGGACTTGGATCCTTCCCGGTGCCTAACAAAGGAAAGGTGCCCTCACCAGAGCTTAGAACAAGCTTCATAAAGGAAGTTGGTTCCTATTGCCAACTTTGTGAGGTCACCGGTCACCATACAAGGGAGTGTCCTCTTCCTAACCGGCCTTCTCCAAAATTGCCCACTAACTATAAGTCTACTTTTAATGATCACTATTATCTCTTGAGTAAAGTAGATGGCAAGGTGAAGGCAAGGTTCATTGGCAAGGACATGAAGGGCATGAAGGGGAAGCTCCCCAAGCAACTTTGGGTCCCAAAAACACTTGTATCACACATACAAGGACCTAAGTTGGCTTGGGTGCCTAAAGTCAAAAATTGAATTCATGTGTGTAGGTGAACTACAAAGCCGGAGGAAAGCATTGGGTACTCGATAGTGGGTGCACTCAACACATGACCGGCAATGATGGTATGTTCACCACCATAGAAAACCCCGACAATCATGAACAAGTCACCTTTGGTGATAACTCTAAGGGGAAGGTAATTGGGTTGGGTAAGATTGCAATTTCAAATGATTTATCTATTTCCAATGTATTGTATGTTAAGTCAGTTTCAATTTGCTTTCTATTGCACAATTATGTGAACTTGGACTAACGTGCACCTTTAGCAAAAATGATGTTGTTGTGACTAGTGAAACAAGCTAAGAACTAATCTTCAAAGGATTTCAGCATGGACATCTCTACCTAGTAGACTTCTCCAACAAGGATGCTAGCTTGACCACTTGTCTTTTCACCAAGACGAGTTTGGGTTGGCTATGGCATCGACGCATAGCTCACATTGGACTGAACAAGCTCAAGAAGTCATTCAAGCTCGGGATGGTGACCGGCGTGAAGGATGTCACATTTGAGAAGAACAAGCTTTGTAGCGCTTGTCAAGCCGGGAAGCAAGTTGCTTCTCACCACCGGATGAAGACAATGGTGTCAACCTCCAAGCCACTTGAGTTGCTCCACATGGACCTCTTCGGACTGTCCACATATCAAAGTCTTGACGGTAACCTCTATTGTCTTGTTATAGTTGATGAATACTCTCGCTATGGTTGGACTTTGTTTCCAGGTGACAAGAGTGAAACTACGGAAGTGTTCAAGACCTTCGCTAACCGTGCTCAAAGGGGATTTCAACTTCCCATCATCAAGGTCCAGAGTGACAACGCCACCGAATTCAAGAACTACAACATTGGGGAGTGGTGTGATCGTGAATCCTTGAAGCATGAGTTTTCGGCCACATACACTCCTCAACAAAATGGTGTCGTTGAAAGGAAGAACAAGACTCTCATCACTCTTGTGCGAGCAATGCTTGATGACTATGGCACGTCTGAGAAGTTTTGGGCCGAAGCAATCAACATGGCGTGCCATGCCGCAAATCAGGTCTACCTACATCGACTACTGCAAAAGACCCCATACGAACTCCACATTGGGAGAAAGCCCAACATCTCCTATTTCCGAGTCTTCGGGTGCAAGTGCTACATCTACCGCAAGAAAAGGCTCGGTAAGTTTGAAAGAAGATGTGATGTTGGTATCTTTCTTGGTTATGCATCAAACTCAAAAGCATATCGAGTATTCAACCAAACCTCCGGTTTAGTTGAGGAAAGTTGTGATGTTGAGTTTGATGAAACTAATGGCTCCCAAGAGGAGAGTTTTGGTCATGATGAAATAGATGATGAGCCTCTACGAGAAGCTATGAAGAACATGACCATTGGAGACATCAAGCCTAAAGTTGAGGAGAGCCATGATCAAGGGGGAGCTTCAAGTTCCAACATCAACACATCTATGGCACCTCAAGTTGACGAAGAAGAAAAAGATGATCCATTGCCGACACAAGATTCACAAGCCACACAACATCAAGAAGAAGAAGAAGAAGTCCATGATCAAGTCCAACCAGAAGAAGAGCAACACGCATCACCACCGCCAAGTGCTTCACAACCACTTATGAGGCATGGACGCATCTCCAAGGCACATCCGATTGATTAAATCATCGGAAGTCTGTCAAGGGGAGTAAGTACACGTTCTCACCACTTTGCTACGTTTTGTGAGCACTACTCGTTTGTTTCATGTGTAGAAACCACTCACATTGAGGAAGCACTCCAAGATCCAAATTGGGTAATGGCCATGCAAGAAGAACTTAACAACTTCATCCGCAATGAAGTTTGGGTGTTGGAGGAGCGACCCAAGGACAAGAACGTCATCGAGACAAAGTGGGTGTACCGCAACAAACAAGACGAGAACGGCGTTGTGATCCGCAACAAGGCAAGAATTGTGGCCAAGGGTTTCTCGCAAGTTGAAGGACTAGACTTTGGAGAGACATTTGCTCCGGTCGCTCGACTAGAAGCTATCCGTATACTTCTTGCTTTTGCATCACATCATAATATAAAGCTTTATCAAATGGATGTGAAAAGTGCCTTTCTTAATGGTTATATTAACGAGCTTGTCTATGTTAAACAACCTCCCGGGTTCGAAGATCTAAGGAATCCTAATCATGTGTTTAGGTTGCACAAGGCGCTCTACGGGCTCAAGCAAGCACCTAGGGCGTGGTATGAACGACTACGGGATTGCTTGATCATGCAAGGATTCAAGATCGGGAGGGTGGACACTACACTCTTCACCAAAGACATCGACGAAGAACTATTTATTTGTCAAATTTATGTCGATGATATTATTTTTGGTTCAACTAACATCTCTTAGCCATGAGTTTGACAAAATGATGTCTAGGGAATTCGAGATGTCGATGATTGGAGAGCTCAACTTCTTCCTTGGATTTCAAATCAAGCAACTTTGAGAGGGAACCTTCATCTATCAAGAAAAGTACACCAATGACCTCTTGAAGAAATTTGAGATGGGAGATTGTAGCTCAAGAAGTACTCCAATGGCAAAAAATTGTCATCTTGACGCAGATAAGGACAGTAAACCTGTTGACCAATCTAATTACGTTCTATGATTGGTTCATTGCTTTATCTTACTGCATCTAGGCCCGATATCATGTTTAGTGTATGCTTGTGTGCTCGCTTTCAAGCGGCACCTAAAGAATCGCATCGGAAGGCGGTCTTTAGGATACTTCGGTATCTCAAGCATACCCCAAGTGTAGGCCTGTGGTAACCTAAAGGTGCTAAATTCCATCTCTTGGGTTACTCGGATTCGGACTTTGCCGAATGCCTTGTGGATCGCAAGAGTACCTCCGGTGGGTGCCACTTGCTTGGGCATTCCCTAGTATCTTGGTCTAGCAAGAAGCAAAATTCCGTTGCTTTTTCCACGGCAGAAGCAGAATATATAGCGGCCGGTGCATGTTGTGCCCAAATCCTCTATATGAAGCAAACCCTTTTGGACTTATGTATTAAACTTGGTTGTGTGCCTCTCCTTTGTGAAAATGAAAGTGCGGTTAAGATTGCTAAAAACCCCATTCAACACTCCCGCACTAAGCACATTGATATTCGCCATCATTTGTTGCAGGACCATGAAGCTAAGGGAGACATCTCCTTGCGAGGTGTTAGGTCCGAAGAACAATTGGCGGATATCTTCACTAAACCACTTGATGAGAAAACTTTTTGTAGACTAAGAAGTGAATTAAATGTGCTAGATGCATCGAACATCATGTAAGTTTCCATGGTCATGTAAGAATGCATCACATATAGGTCTTGTCTAACTTTCAAAGTATAGGGGCGAGCAAGGGTTAGCTTGGGATGGAGGTTCTTTTGGATTTCCCCAAGGCTTGGAGAGTGGCTCTCCCTGAAGAAGCCTTTGAAAGGTTCAAATTTGGCAAGATAGATTTAATTTATGTCTTGCATGATGCCTACCATATAGACTTGCACTCACGTTTAATTTCCTGCATTATAAATTGTTTGGCATTGCATACGGTAGATTGTCACAAAGGGGAACCCACCTCATGAGAAAGAGACTTGTTTGAAATGCAATATCTCCACTCATATGATGTGGAAAGAACAAAGTGTAAGGTGCGTTAATGCCTAAAGGAACATGCTTTAAAGAGATAGAAGTCTTCATCCTCTAGCTCACAAAGCATGAGCCTTACATTTTATTTGGATGTTTTCTTCCTTGATTTTTTTGGTGTTCTATTTGATTTAGGGCTTAGCCAAGTTATTGGCAACTAGTCTTTTTGAGGGGTAAGGGGTTGCCCAAAAAGTCCTAAGACATGTGTATCTTTTTGTTTGTTTGTTTGAGTCAAAGGACATATATGGGATGTTGCTGTTTTGTAGTCATCGGATTATCCGATGCTTAGGACAGAATCATCATCGGATTAGTTTGTGCTCAAGTGCCAAGGGCCAGCTCAGTCAGAAAGTCAAATCAACCGATGAGTTCACTCTGAGAAACATCGGAGCATCCGATGTGCACTTTTCTGTAGTTGTGCCAAATTCAACTGATGCTAATGCTTTCCACGTCGGAATCTCTGGTGTCAATGGTGCCTCTGGAATACCCTTACTGTACCATTCGACCGATGCTCCTCCCATCTAACGTCGGTTCATCCGATGTTAAAATTTGAGCTAGGGTTCGGGCCCCACCTATTTAGCGCGCCGCTTCATTCCATTTTCTCTCTCCCCGACCCGCACTGCCACCACCGCTGCTCCGTCGCCGCCGCACCCTACCATTGCCCTCCGGCCACCGCCAACTCCGGCCACCGCCGCCCTCCGGCTGTCGCCGCCACTCAACGCCGCTACTCCACGCAGCGCCGCCGCCGCCTCCCCACGCTTCACCGCCGCCGCACCACTGCCGCCACCCTTCACCGCCGCCGCACCACCGCCGCCGCCATAAGCGTCGCCCGCCACTCCACGCGCCCTAAGATCCCCATTGTTGTCTCGCGTCTTTGGCGCTAGGGTTTGCCCGACCGTTACGATCTTTGCGTCGCTGTCTCGTGCGCCCGAGCTCGTTGTCCCGCGTGCTCATCTTCACCATCATCATGGGCCGTGACAAGAAGGGAAAATGCAAAACTATTGAGGAGCCAGCCGCTAAGAAGCAGAAGTTGTCGAAGGAAGAGAAGAAAGATTTGATGGCCACTCGCGCCGCTGAGAAGCGAGAGCATGGCCGAGGAGGATCGCTGAGGATCCGGGAGGCCCGACAGAGGCAGCCTCCTGTGCCTGAGGAGCCAGAGGAGGAAGAGGATCCTGAGGTGCCACTTGTTCGCCGACGCTCAGTCAGGACCCGTGGGGGTCATCCAGCTGCAGCCTCGAGACCAAGACCTTCAGCAGCTGACCTTCAGGAGGACAGGGCAGCCCAGAGAGCTGTCTATGAGATGGACACCAACGTCCATTTTGGTGAGGGTGTCCGCTTGACAGATTACAGGAAGTTGAAGGCCAAGCAGCTCAGGAAGCTCAAATGGAGTATTCTGCTTGAGGAGTGGTTCCCGCAGCCCAGAGAGTCACTTGTGGACAGCTGCTTCTGTACCCTGTCACAGGCGTCGCTGTACGAGACTTATAGACGTCGGGGCCATAAGCTCTTCCAGCATAACTTTCTTGACTGGGATCAGCTCGCACTTGCAGCTGGGACTGATATACGCCCTTACTTTGAGAGGTACAGAGGGCTAGTGGAGCTGATGTATTACCAGATGGGTGCCTACGTGGAGGACTGGGTCCGAGCATTCTATGCCACACTCTACGTTTCTGAGGGCCGCAGATCCATTGACTTCATGTTCATGGGCCAGCATCATCACTTGACTCGACAGACTTTGGGACAGCTGCTAGGCGTGGATCTTCACGACACATGCCTACACGAGAGAGTATATGGACAGGCTGACCCACCGAGGAGGCCGCTCACTGGAGGTGTGTCACCACCTTATGAGGAGATAAGATCACTGTTTGCTCATCCCTTCTCTCCAGACCAACCGAGGGTACCAGCTCTACTCACTCCAGCTGCATGCACTGTGCACCTTGCCTTGCGCCGCACACTTCTACCGAGGTCTGGATAACTTGAGGTGTTTACCAGTCTGCAGCAGACACTCCTGTTCTATGTCATGAACGGGATGGAGTTCAACATTGTGGATATTCTGATTTGTGAGATGGAGGACGTCGTCACTGATGGAGTTGGGATGATGAGGCAGCTTGTGTTTGGTCACTGGATCAGTCACTTGCTCTACTTGATAGCTCCAGAGGGGTCCGCCGTGCGTGACAGTCTCACCGACGAGAGCGTCACACGGTTCGGCCACTACTGTGCTCCAACTCCTGGAGACCGCCGCCTTGGCTGTCCAGTTGAGTGTCAGGTCCGTGCTCGTCTATCTGAGGAAGATTGGTCAGACCTGGAGAAGGAAGATGAGATCCTAGCACAGGCTGAGGCTCAGGGTGGGGATCTACAACACATCTGGTCGGAGAGTGACACCAGTGACAGTGTCGAGGAGTACTTCCCACCTCCTCCCTCACCCAGGCAGCACGACGCGGAGGCTGGAGGCTCGAGTGCAACACCACCTACTCCACCTCCGGTGTCCGAGGCACAAGTCTCTCAACCATATGAGCTCACTTCTGTACTCTAGCAGATGGTTGAGCAGCAGCGACTGGATCGGCTTACAGCTGAGCAGGCCAGAGCTGAGCAGGCTACGCGTCTCTTGGAGCTCCAGCTGCAGCAACAGGAGATGCAGTGACAGATTGCCTGTGAGCGGCAAGAGGACACTGACAGGCTCACTGGGCTGATTGATCAGATGCACCAGCGTTCTCTTGACTAGCAGCAGCAGACGCAGCAGGCCTTGATGGGCATCCTGGGGTTGATCACCAACCTCTACACTCAGACCGGGATTGCCCTGCTGTCATAGCTTCTGGGTCTAGCTCCAGGTCCACCTGTTCTAGCTCTAGTTTCAGCTCCAGTGCCGACTATGCTGATTCCGACGATCAACATGTCACCACTGCTAGCTCCAGGCACACCTATCCACTCTCCCCTGCCGGCTGCGACACTCTTCCAGTAGACTCCGGCGTCCGTTGTCAGTGCCCCACTACCAGCAGTCTAGACTCAGCAGGCACCAACAGCAGCTCCCGCAGCTCCCGTCACCTATACTCCAGCCTCAGCAACAGCAGGCAGCAGCTCCGACGACAGCACCCCTGACAGCAACCAGTTCGTCATCGCCCCGAGCGCTCAGGATCCTTAGGCACTCGGCTTCCCTTTTTGGTGTCTTGATACCAATGGGGGAGAAGAGTCAGGGGGAGGGATAGCTTTGTCCTAGGGGGAGTCCTAGTTGTAGGGGGAGTTTATCTTTTTGGGAGTCTTTTGTAATTTGGGAGATTTGCAATTCTTTTGCTATCTTTGAGTATTCATGTGCCACTTAATTCTCTCATGTTTTATTGATCGTTGAGCTTTCGAGTTATTGATCGCTTTTGAGTCTTCAAGTTTTGTGTGCTGAATCTTGTACTTATTGCATATCCTCTTGAGTATCGTATTCTTAAATTCATAACTATTATGCTTTACTTGTTGCGTTGTCATCAATCACCAAAAAGGGGGAGATTGAAAGCATCTAGGCCCCCATGTGGTATGGTTTCAGTGATTAATGACAACCGTTGGATTTTACTAATGAGTTTGTGGATGCAAGGTCTCTCATATTACTCATCACGCTTAATGAACTCTACATGTATATCGTCTACTGCGCATTGGATATAATTGGAGACCCCTAAACAAACTATTTCACGAGGTCAATTGATTATTATGAAGACTAAAAGGAAAAAGCTCATATGTCAAAGTTATTCCATCGAATTTGACAACACCCAAGATTTGGTAATCATCAGAAGAATATTTCAAACCAATGTATAAGAGGTCACTCAAGCAAATTCCAAAAGAATCACTTAGAACAACTCGAAGCAGACCAAATCAACTCACCGGATCAACCGATGTTTCCAAAAAACAATACATCGGTCGAGTTGGTTTAACAGAAGAAAAAGACCTCAGAACTGAGTACTCACTGGATCATCCGATGATGAAGAAAGTGTTACATCGGTCGATCAATATAGTAAGCAATTACCCTGGACCAAGTGTAACACCGGATCATCCGATGTACAACTATAACACATCGGTCGATCACTCCAGTAAGCATTATTTCTGGACCAAATATGGATGAAGTGTCACCGGATCATCCGATGATGAGGCAAGTATTACATCGGTCCAACAACGGTCATATCTGACACAGTGACATCAGCTAATTTGGATTCGACCGATGACAACTGAAGGGGGAATATTGGATCATCCGGTGTTCGCAGAACAGTGATGTCAGCCTACTTTTCCAATGGCTATTTCGTGGAGGCTGGCTATTTATACCCCTTCAACCAGTCATTTCGTTAAGTCTTGACAACCAGAGCTACTATACACATTACAAAGCATTCAAGATATTGAGCTACCACATCTACATCATTTACACAAGTTGTACACCAAGAGATAGGCTAGAACTTACTAGAGATAGTGCTTGTGTGCTTCCATTCTTGGTGATTGGAGTCTCTAGTGTAGTTAGAGCTGTAAGGGAGTGTCTCTTGGTGATTTTATTGGGGAGAGCCTTCCGGAGCTTGCCAAGACAGTTGTGGAAGTCCGGAGGATCAAACTTGTACAAGGCTTGAGCTCCACCTTGCTGAGGTTGGCGAACGGAGAAGTTTAGTGAAGATCCCTGATCTCGATGACTTGGGAGTGGCTATACCCTTTGGTGGGTGCCACAACGTGGATGTAGGAAGGTCTTGACGATCTTGCTGAACCACGGGATAAATCTCCGTGTCTTCGTGTCTCCTCGGGAGTTTGCGCTTTCTTCCTTTCCCGTTACACTTATGCATTTCATATACCGCGATCTTACTATTCAATTGAATGCATAAGTTGTTTGCATAGGGAATTGGGCTTTTAGTTAATTAAGTTTTTATTGCTTTAATTTTTGAAAAGAAGCCCAATTCAGCCCCCTCTTGGGCATTCGATCCTTACAATTGGTATCAGAGCAAGTTGCTCATTGGATCATTCTAGCTTCACCGCTAGAGAGCTAAAATGGCCAAGAATGGGGGTTCAATTCCTATCTTTGAGGGCAAGAACCTTGCCTATCAGAAAGCACGCATGCGTGCTTATCTAGAGGCTATTGCTCCCGAGGTATGGGAAGCAACCCATGCGGGGTTTGGTGAGCATAACTATATTGGTGATTAAGTCAAGTGGGATGCTAAGGCTTGAAATGCTATTTATGAATGCATTAGTCAAGATGTGTTTGCTAGGATTGCTAGCAAAGAAAAAGCTTGTGAAATTTGGGCTTGCTTGATTGAAATTCATGAGGGCTCTTCTCGTGTCAAAGAACTAAAGTATCATATGCTTAAGGCTAAATATGATGAGTTCAAAATGCTACCTCATGAAAATGTCAATGAAATGTTTTCTCACTTGAATGTGCTTATTGAGGAAATTAATGCTCTTGATATTGCTTCTCTTGGCAAGGGACTCATCAACCGAAAGATTCTTATGCTCCTTCCTAAGCCAAAGTACAACATCATAAACTCCATGCTTCAAAAGGAATCTCTTGATCACATTGAAGTTTTGGAACTTATTGGAGAGATTCACGCTCATGAGATGAGTGTACTTGGGATGATGGAGGAATCATCTTCAAAGACAATTGCTCTATAGGCTTCCACCAAGAAAACAAGTCTCAAGAAAAAGAAAGTGGTTGAGCCTAGCTCAAGTGAAGAAGAGCAAGCATCAAGTGAAGATGAAGATGATGAGCTTGCATTGATGATGAGAAAGTTCTCTCGCTTGAACTCCAAGATTACCAAGAAGGAATACACCTTTGATCCCAAGAAGAAAGCTTTTCTACCAAGGAGGGATGACAACAAGACTTGCTATAATTGTGGTGATCAAGACCACATATCCTATTATTGTCCAAAACCGGACAAAAGAAGAGAGAACCACAAGGGCAAGCATCGCAAGCTTTAAGATAGTGAGGATGATGAAGAAGAGGTAAAGCCCAAACTAAGATCCTTTGGGAAGAAGAAACATGACAAAGGCAAGAAGGCAAAGCTCCTCCCAAAGAAGAAAAAGGTCCACAAAAGGTGTTCTTGTGTGAGGCAAATGAATGGATCACCGACGAAGAATCAAGTGATGAAGAGAGTGAAGCGGAAGAAGAAAGCTTGGCCGGCCTTGCCATTGCCAACAATGATCATTCATCTCTTCATCCACCTCCCATGTGCCTCATGGCTAAAGGTAACACCAAGGTATGTGATGATTCTAGCGATGATGAGCTTTCCTCCGATGACTTAGCGTCATTGATAAATGAATACCACACTATAATTAAAAGGGAAAAGAGTAAGGTCAAGGCTCTTGAAGAAACTTGTGCTAAGCTTGAGAGTGCTAACCTCGATTTGCTTGACAAGTATGAAAGCATACTTAAGGAGCATGACACGCTGAAATCTCATGTGAAGCAAGTTGAGGAGGATAAGGCTCAAATCAAGCTAGATCATCATGAGCTTGACATAGCACACCAAGCACTCTTGGGAAAGCACAATGAGTTAATCCAAGAGCATCAAGTACTTAACCTTTCTTATGAAGTTCTTTATCAAGAATTAAAAACTATAAAGAAAGAAACCCTTAATGATAAGGTATCTATTAATTCTCATGCCACTAATGTCTTGCATAAGTCTTTGCCTTTGAAAGAGATTGCTAGGGATAAGGACTTGTTGGAAGAATTTGAAAGTCTCCGCACTAGTGTGGCAAGACTATCTAAGAGAGAAGTCAAGCACAAGGCAATCCTCTTCCAACAAGCAAAGGCCTTCAACAAGAGAGGACTTGGATCCTTCCCGGTGCCTAACAAAGGAAAGGTGCCCTCACCGGAGCTTAGAACAGGCTTCATAAAGGAAGTTGGTTCCTATTGCCAACTTTGTGAGGTCACCGGTCACCATACAAGGGAGTGTCCTCTTCCTAACCGACCTTCTCCAAAATTGCCCACTAACTATAAGTCTACTTTTAATGATCACTATTATCTCTTGAGTAAAGTAGATGGCAAGGTCAAGGCAAGTTTCATTGGCAAGGACATGAAGGGCATGAAGGGGAAGCTCCCCAAGCAACTTTGGGTCCCAAAAACACTTGTATCACACATACAAGGACCTAAGTTGGCTTGGGTGCCTAAAGTCAAAAATTGAATTCATGTGTGTAGGTGAACTACAAAGCCGGAGGAAAGAATTGGGTACTCGATAGTGGGTGCACTCAACACATGACCGACAATGATGGTATGTTCACCACCATAGAAAACCCCGACAATCATGAACAAGTCACCTTTGGTGATAACTCTAAGGGGAAGGTAATTGGGTTGGGTAAGATTGCAATTTCAAATGATTTATCTATTTCCAATGTATTATATGTTAAGTCAGTTTCGATTTGCTTTCTATTGCACAATTATGTGATCTTGGACTAACGTGCACCTTTAGCAAAAATGATGTTGTTGTGACTAGTGAAACAAGCTAAGAACTAATCTTCAAAGGATTTCGACATGGACATCTCTACCTAGTAGACTTCTCCAACAAGGATGCTAGCTTGACCACTTGTCTTTTCACCAAGACGAGTTTGGGTTGGCTATGGCATCGACACATAGCTCACATTGGACTGAACAAGCTCAAGAAGTCATTCAAGCTCGGGATGGTGACCGGCGTGAATGATGTCACATTTGAGAAGAACAACCTTTGTAGCGCTTGTCAAGCCGAGAAGCAAGTTGCTTCTCACCACCCGATGAAGACAATGGTGTAAACCTCCAAGCCACTTGAGTTGCTCCACATGGACCTCTTCGGACTGTCCACATATCAAAGTCTTGGCGGTAACCTCTATTGTCTTGTTATAGTTGATGACTACTCTCTCTATGCTTGGACTTTGTTTCTAGGTGACAAGAGTGAAACTCCGGAAGTGTTCAAGACCTTCGCTAACCATGCTCAAAGGGAATTTCAACTTCCCATCATCAAGGTCCGGAGTGACAACGGCACCGAATTCAAGAACTACAACATTGGGGAGTGGTGTGATCATGAAGGCGTGAAGCATGAGTTTTCGGCCACATACACTCCTCAACAAAATGGTGTCGTTGAAAGGAAGAACAAGACTCTCATCACTCTTGCGCGAGCAATGCTTGATGACTATGGCACGTCTGAGAAGTTTTGGGCCGAAGCAATCAACACGGCGTGCCATGCCGCAAATCGGGTCTACCTACATCGACTACTGCAAAAGACCCCATACGAACTCCTCATTGGGAGAAAGCCCAACATCTCCTATTTCCGAGTCTTCGGGTGCAAGTGCTACATCTACCACAAGAAAAGGCTCGGTAAGTTTGAAAGAAGATGTGATGTTGGTATCTTTCTTGGTTATGCATCAAACTCGAAAGCATATCGAGTATTCAACCAAACCTCCGGTTTAGTTGAGGAAAGTTGTGATGTTGAGTTTGATGAAACTAATGGCTCCCAAGAGGAGAGTTTTGGTCATGATGAAATAGATGATGAGCCTCTACGAGAAGCTATGAAGAACATGACCATTGGAGACATCAAGCCTAAAGTTGAGGAGAGCCATGATCAAGGGGGAGCTTCAAGTTCCAACATCAACACATCTATGGCACCTCAAGTTGATGAAGAAGAAAAAGATGATCCATTGCCGACACAAGATTCACAAGCCACACAACATCAAGAAGAAGAAGAAGTCCATGATCAAGTCCAACCAGAAGAAGAGCAACACGCATCACCACCGCCAAGTGCTTCACAACCACTTATGAGGCATGTACGCATCTCCAAGGCGCATCCGATTGATTAAATCATCGGAAGTCCGTCAAGGGGAGTAAGTACACGTTCTCACCACTTTGCTATGTTTTGTGTGCACTACTCGTTTGTTTCATGTGTAGAACCCACTCACATTGAGGAAGCACTCCAAGATCCAAATTGGGTAATGGCCATGCAAGAAGAACTTAACAACTTCATCCACAATGAAGTTTGGGTGTTGGAGGAGCGACCCAAGGGCAAGAACGTCATCTAGACAAAGTGGGTGTACCGCAACAAACAAGACGAGAACGGCGTTGTGATCCGCAACAAGGCAAAAATTGTGGCCTAGGGTTTCTTGCAAGTTGAAGGACTAGACTTTGGAGAGACATTTGCTCCGGTCACTCGACTAGAAGCTATCCGTATACTTCTTGCTTTTGCATCACATCATAATATAAAGCTTTATCAAATGGATGTGAAAAGTGCCTTTCTTAATGGTTATATTAACGAGCTTATCTATGTTGAACAACCTCCCGAGTTCGAAGATCCGAGGAACCCTAATCATGTGTTTAGGTTGCACAAGGCGCTCTACGGGCTCAAGCAAGCACCTAGGGCGTGGTATGAACTACTACAGGATTTCTTGATCATGCAAGGATTCAAGATCGGGAGGGTGGACACTACACTCTTCACCAAAGACATCGATGGAGAACTATTTATTTGTCAAATTTATGTCGATGATATTATTTTTGGTTCAACTAACATCTCTTAGCCATGAGTTTGGCAAAATGATGTCTAGGGAATTCGAGATGTCGATGATTGGAGAGCTCAACTTCTCCCTTGGATTTCAAAATCAAGCAACTTCGAGAGGGAACCTTCATCTATCAAGAAAAGTATACCAAGGACCTCTTGAAGAAATTTGAGATGGGAGATTGTAGCTCAAGAAGTACTCCAATGGCAAAAAATTGTCATCTTGACGCAAATAAGGACGGTAAACCTGTTGACCAATCTAATTACGTTCTATGATTGGTTCATTGCTTTATCTTACCGCATCTAGGCCCGATATCATGTTTAGTGTATGCTTGTGTGCTCGCTTTCAAGCGTCACCTAAAGAATCGCATCGGAAGGTGGTCTTTAGGATACTTCGGTATCTCAAGCATACCCCAAGTGTAGGCCCGTGGTACCCTAAAGGTGCTAAATTCCATCTCTTGGGTTACTCGGATTCGGACTTTGCCGAATGCCGTGTGGATCGCAAGAGTACCTCCGGTGGGTGCCACTTGCTTGGGCGTTCCCTAGTATCTTGGTCTAGCAAGAAGCAAAATTCCGTTGCTTTGTCCACGGCAGAAGCAGAATATATAGCGGCCGGTGCATGTTTTGCCCAAATCCTCTATATGAAGCAAACCCTTTTGGACTTTGGTATTAAACTTGGTTGTGTGCCTCTCCTTTTTGACAATGAAAGTGTGGTTAAGATTGCTAAAAACCCCGTTCAACACTCCCGCACTAAGCATATTGATATTCGCCATCATTTCTTGCGGGACCATGAAGCTAAGGGAGACATCTCCTTGTGAGGTGTTAGGTCCGAAGAATAATTGGCGGATATCTTCACTAAAGCACTTGATGAGAAAACTTTTTGTAGACTAAGAAGTAAATTAAATGTGCTAGATGCATCGAACGTCATGTAAGTTGCCATGGTCATGTAAGAATGCATCACATATAGGTCTTGTCTAACTTTCAAAGGATAGGGGCGAGCAAGGGTTAGATTGGGATGGAGGTTCTTTTGGGTTTCCCCAAGGCTTGGAGAGTGGCTCTCCCTGAAGAAGCCTTTGAAAGGTTCAAATTTGGCAAGATATATTTAATTTATGTCTTGCATGATGCCTACCATATAGACTTGCACTCACGTTTAATTTCCTGCATTATAAATTGTTTGGCATTGCATACGGTAGTTTGTCACAAAGGGGAACCCACCTCATGAGAAAGAGACTTGTTTGAAATGCAATATCTCAACTCATATGATGTGGAAAGAACAAAGTGTAAGGTGCGTTAATGCCTAAAGGAACATGCTTTAAAGAGATAGAAGTCTTCATCCTCTAGCTCACAAAGCATGGGTCTTATATTTTATTTGGATGTTTTCTTCCTTGATTTTTTCGGTGTTCTATTTGATTTAGGGCTTAGCCAAGTTATTGGCAACTAGTCTTTTTGAGGGGTAAGGGGTTGCCCAAAAAGTCCTAAGACATGTGTTTCTTTTTGTTTGTTTGTTTGAGTCAAAGGACATATATGGGATGTTGCTGTTTTGTAGTCATCGGATTATCCGATGTTTAGGCCAGAATCATCATCGGATTAGTTTGTGCTCAAGTGCCAAGGGCTAGCTCAGTCAGAAAGTCAAATCAACCGATGAGTTCACTCTGAGAAACATCAGATCATCCGATGTGCACTTTTCTGGAGTTGTGCCAAATTCAACCGATGCTAATGCTTTCCACGTCGGATCCTCTAGCGTCAATGGTGCCTCTGGAATACCCTTACTGTACCATTCGACCGATGCTCCTCCCATCTAACGTCGGTTCATACGATGTTAAAATTTGAGCTAGGGTTCAGGCCCCACCTATTTAGCGCGCCGCTTCATTCCATTTTCTCTCTCCCTGACCCGCACTGCCACCACCGCTGCTCCGTCGCCGCCGCACCCTGCCATTGCCCTCCGGCCACCGACAACTCCGGCCGCCGCCGCCCTCCGGCCGCCTCTGCCCTCCGACTGTCGCCGCCACTCAGCACCGCTACTCCACGCAGCGTCGCCGCTGCCTCCCCACGCTTCACCGCCGCCGCACCACTGCCGCCGCCCTTCACCGCCGCCGCACCACCGCCGCCGCCCTAAGCGTCACTCGCCACTCCACGTGCCCTAAGATCCCCATTGTTGTCCCGCGTCTTCGCCGCTAGGGTTCGCCCGACCGCGACGATCTTTGCATCGCCGTCTCGTGCGCCCGAGCTCGTTGTCCCGCGTGCTCATCTTCACCATCGTCATGGGCCGTGACAAGAAGGGAAAACACAAAGCTATTGAGGAGCCGGCCGCTAAGAAGCAGAAGTTGTCGAATGAAGAGAAGAAAGCTTTGATGGCCGCTCGCGCCGCTGAGGAGCGAGAGCGTGGCCGAGGAGGATCGCTGAGGATCCGGGAGGCCCGACAGAGGCAGCCTCCGGTGCCTGAGGAGCTAGAGGAGGAAGAGGAGCCTGAGGTGCTACTTGTTCGCCGACGCTCAGTCAGGACCCGTGGGGGTCGTCCAGCTGCAGCCCCGAGACCAAGACCTTCAGCAGCTGACCTTTAGGAGGACAGGGCGGCCCAGAGAGCCGTCTATGAGATGGACACCAACGTCCGTGTTGGTGAGGGTGTCTGCTTGACAAATTACAGGAAGTTGAAGGCCAAGCAGCTCAGGAAGCTCAAATGGAGTATTCTGCTTGAGGAGTGGTTCCCACAGCCCAGAGAGTCACTTGTGGACAGCTGCTTCTGTACCCTGTCACAGGCGTCACTGTACGAGACTTATAGACGTCGGGGCCACAAGCTCTTCCAGCATAACTTTCTTGACTGGGATCAGCTCGCACTTTGAGAGGTACAGAGGGCTAGTGGAGCTGATGTCTTACCAGAGGGGTGCCTACGTGGAGGACTGGTTCCGAGTATTCTATGCCACACTCTACGTTTCTGAGGGCCGTAGATCCATTGACTTCATGTTCATGGGCCAGCATCATCACTTGACTCGACAGACTTTGGGACAGCTGCTAGGAGTGGATCTTCATGACACATGCCTACACGAGAGAGTATATGGACAGGCTGACCCACCGAGGAGGCCGCTCACTGGAGGTGTGTCACCACCTTATGAGGAGATAAGATCACTGTTTGCTCAGCCCTTCTCTCCAGACCAGCCGAGGGTACCGGCTCTACTCACTCCAGCTGCGCGCACTGTGCACCTTGCCTTGCGCCGCACACTTCTACCGAGGTCTGAATAACTTGAGGGGTTTACCAGTCTGCAACAGACACTCCTGTTCTATGTCATGAACGAGATGGAGTTCAACATTGTGGATATTCTTTGTGAGATGGAGGACGTCGTCACTAATGGAGTTGGGATGATGAGGCAGCTTGTGTTTGGTCACTGGATCAATCACTTGCTCTACTTGATAGCTCCAGAGGGGTCCGCCGTGCGTGACAGTCTCACCGACGAGAGCATCACACGGTTCGGCCACTACCGTGCTCCAGCTCCTGGAGACCACTGCCTTGGCTGTCCAGTTGAGCGTCAGGTCCATGCTCGTCTATCTGAGGAAGATTGGTCAGACCTGGAGAAGGAAGATGACATCCTAGCACAGGCTGAGGCTCAGGGTGGAGATCTACAACACATCTGGTCGGAGAGTGACACTAGTGACAGTGTCGAGGAGTACTTCCCACCTCCTCCCTCACCCAGGCAGCACGATGCGGAGGCTGGAGGCTCGAGTGCACCACCACCTACTCCACCTCTGGTGTCCGAGGCACAAGTCTCTCAGCCATCTGAGCTCACTTCTCTACTCTAGCAGATGGTTGAGAAGCAGCAACTGGATCAGCTTGCAGCTGAGCAGGCCAGAGCTGAGCAGGCTGCGCGTCTCTTGGAGCTCCAGCAGCAGCAACAGGATATGCAGTGACAGATTGCCCGTGAGCGGCGAGAGGACACTGACAGGCTCACTGGGCTGATTGATCAGATGCACCAACGTTCTCTTGACCAGCAGCAGCAGACGCAGCAGGCCATGATGGGCATCCAGGGGTTGATCACCAACCTCTACACTCAGATCGGGATTGCCCTGCTGTCAAAACTTCCGGGTCTAGCTCCAGGTCCACCTGTTCTAGCTCTAGTTTCAGCTCCAGTGCCGACTATGCCGATTCTGACGATCAACATGTCACCACTGCTAGCTCCAGGCGCACCTATCCACTCTCCCCTGCCGGCTGCGACACTCTTCCAGCAGACTCCGGCGTCCGTTGTCAGTGCCCCACTACCAACAGTCTAGACTCAGCAGGCACCGATAGCAGCTCCCACAACTCACGTCACCTCTACTCCAGCGTCAGCAACAACAGGCAGCAACTCCGACGACAGCACCCCCGACAGCGACCAGTTCGTCATTGCCCCGAGCGCTCAGGATCCTTAGGCACTCGGCTTCCCTTTTTGGTGTCTTGATGCCAAAGGGGGAGAAGAGTCAGGGGGAGGGATATCTTTGTCCTAGGGGGAGTCCTAGTTGTAGGGGGAGTTTATCTTTTTGGGAGTCTTTTGTAATTTGGGAGATTTGCTACTCTTTTGATTCTTTGAGTATTCATGTGCAACTTAATTCTCTCATGGTTATTGATCGTTGAGCTTTCGAGTTATTGATCGCTTTTGAGTCTTCAAGTTTTGTGTGCTGAATCTTGTACTTATTGCATATCCTCTTGAGTATCGTATTGTTAAATTCATTACTATTATGCTTTACTTGTTGTGTTGTCATCAATCACCAAAAAGGGGGAGATTGAAAGCATCTAGGCCCCCATGAGGTATGGTTTCAGTGATTAATGACAACCGTTGGATTTTACTAATGAGTTTGTGGATGCAAGGTCTCTCATATTACTCATCACGCTTAATGAATTCTACATGTATATCATCTACTGTGCATTGGATATAATTGGAGACCCCTAAACAAACTATTTCACGAGGTCAATCGTTTATTATGAAGACTAAAAGGAAAAAGCTCATATGTCAAAGTTATTCCATCGAATTTGACAACACCCAAGATTTGGTAATCATCAGAAGAATATTTCAAACCAATGTATAAGAGGTCACTCGAGCAAATTCCAAAAGAATCACTTAGAACAACTCGAAGCAGACCAAATCAACTCACCGGATCAACCGATGTTTCCAGAAAACAATACATCGGTCGAGTTGGTTTAATAGAAGAAAAAGACCTCAGAACTGAGTACTCATCGGATCATCCGATGATGAAGAAAGTGTTACATCGATCGATCAATATAGTAAGCAATTACCCTGGACCAAGTGTAACACCGGATCATCCAATGTACAACTATAACACATCGGTCGATCACTCCAGTAAGCATTATTTCTGGACCAATTCTGGATGAAGTGTCACCGGATCATCCGATGATGAGGAAAGTATTACATCGATCCAACAACGGTCATATCTAACACAGTGACATCAGCTAATTTGGATTCGGCCGATGACAACTGAAGGGGGAAAATCGGATCATCCGGTGTTCGCAGAACAGTGATGTCAGCCCACTTTTCCAATGGCTATTTTGTGGAGGCTGGCTATTTATACCCCTTCAACCAGTCATTTCGATAAGTCTTGACAACCAGAGCTACTATACACATTACAAAGCATTCAAGACATTGAGCTACCACTTCTACATCATTTACACCACTTGTACACCAAGAGATAGGCTATAACTTACTAGAGATAGTGCTTGTGTGCTTCCATTCTTGGTGATTGGAGTCTCTAGTGTAGTTAGAGCTGCAAGGGAGTGTCTCTTGGTGATTTTATTGGGGAGAGCCTTCCGGAGCTTGCTAAGACGGTTGTGGAAGCCCGGGGGATCAAACTTGCACAAGGCTTGTGTTCCACCTTGCCGAGGTTGGCGAACGGAGAAGTTTAGTGAAGATCCCTGGTCTCGGTAACTTGGGAGTGCCAAAACCCTTTTGTGACACCCGGTTCCGAATATGAACCAAGCGTAACGCATATGTGTGCCCAGGAAGTTCATCACACATATACGGTTGCATCACAAACGATATACAGAATTTAACCACGTCTTAACTGATAAATAAGTACTTTATTACAATAATCCAATAGTTCACGAATGATAAACCTCTAAATAATGCAACGGAAAATAAAATAAACAGCACGACTCCAATCCACAGGCAATTGACGGCGGTACGCAACCTAGTACTCCACGTGATCCTCAGGGTACTCCCAATTGTCTCCAGTAGCTGTTGGGGGGGGGGGGAATTGCAAGGGTGAGTACATGTCGTACTCAGCAAGTGTGGAAAGTATGACATGTGGCTTATTCAAATGACGACAATAATAATGGCTAAGTGCTGAAAAGTACAGTAAAACGTTTGAAAAGCGTTATACTATGTCTATGTGAAATAATCCCATCATAACCATCATATTAACATAATATAAGCCATACCCAATCATTGCCAACATCACCATTACCCATGTCCAATTACCATAACTCAAATTCATATCCATGACCATAATCCATAAACCATAACCATTAGCAACCCATAAACCATAAACCAACCATAACCATTACCAAACCATAACCATCCCAAATTCCAATTTCAACTCTAATCATGTAGGTCATCCATGCGCTCATAACCGGGAGCACATCTATCATGATAGTTTTTAACACTCTGCAGAGGTTGTACCACTTTACCCACATGTTTGTGATTTCATCACCTTTCGATGACTAAGAAACCTCCATTATGCCATCTCACACTTCCGTAGGTGTGTGGCCAAGAGATCACAAAATAGCTTTTCAAAAGGGACTACTAGTATGTACGGGCCCACTAAGGTTTCACCGGCAGGCTTGAATCTCTATTCTCCCACCCACGGGCCCCCTCGTGTGCCATGCGGATCCCAGGGCAGTCCTCCTCGACTCCCATTCCCCGCGCCATCCAATGGTCCATACAATACTAGCAGCGCTCCTAATTATTCAGCTACGCCGCACCCATACTTGGCCTTGTGGTGGCACTGTTGACCTGGCATATTCTCGCATGAACCGGTCCTTAGATATAAGGCAAGCAAACCACCATAACATCCAACCCATCCACATACTAGGCTTGCTTAGATCACCCATCATATTGACCAGTTCACATTAACCAGAATATCATCGATGCATAATTTAATGTGTAGTGGTGTTTGCCATCCCAATTAATTAAGCGAAGCAAAAAGGTAAAAAACCTTCCCGACTCTCTACCATAAATTCCAGGTGACAAGGGTGTTCAAACAAAACTAGTAAACTTCCTACCACAGGATTCCCATCAATTTGACACAAGCATGCAAGTTCGCAAACAAAACATTTATTTTAAAACAGGATCAATATGCTTCAAGGACACTTGCCTTGCTCCGGCGTATGGGGTTGCTCAAGCACTTCAAAGTCTTGGTTTTGGAAATCCTCGTATGCGGCCTCTTGAGCACGTTCCTCTACGCGTGATCATACATACAAGAGAACATATACAATCAACATAATGCACACAAAATAATCAACATGCAATGACATGTATGCATGCATAATTCAATAATTAATTTACTACAGTTGTTTATTAATTAGATGCAACTAGTTCATACGTGTTCATATGAGTTTACGGGGGTTTTAGGGTGGATTAATGCTGCTGAAAATAAAATTATGGCACAACTATGATCAAGTTACGCCTATTAGGCTCAATATGATCGCTAAAATTCGCATCGGGAACATGGCCTACCGTAGATGCGATGGCTTCGATGATCGCGGGATGGGGACAACGCGTAGACGAAGTAGATGCGTCCTCCGGCGGCACGACGACGGCGGCGCGATGTCGACGACGATCTCCAGCGGACAGTGGGGCCCTCCTCTTTTTCTTCCTCTTCTTCCCCTTCTTTTCCTCTTTTTCTTCCCTGGGCGCAGCTCTCTGGACTCCTGGTGTTTTTCCCGGCGGCTAGGGTCTTTTCCCTGGGGCGTTGGCGTCGGGAACGTGGGCCTTCGGTCGTTTATATAGGGGCGGCGGGAGCGGGATTAGCGGTCGAGTCGGTACGGGAACGCGGTCGCGGGAGGGAATCGGGATCGGGGGGCCACGCGGAGTCGTACCGGGGGTGGGATTTTTGGCGGGGTCGGGCGGGATCGGGGGTCGCGGGACCGGGCGGGAGGCGGGAGGCCGGGCGCTGGCGGGAGTCGGTGCGGGATTCGGTCGGGATCGCGCGCGCGCGGGCGCGCTTCAGTGGCGGGGCGCGTAGCCAGCGGGCGGGGCGGCGGGGAGGGGCCAGCGCGGGGCGCTAGGTCGCGCGCGGGAGGCCGGGCTGGCCCGGGGCGCTCGGTTGGCTGGGCCGCTTGGCCTGGCCGCCGGGTTGGCCCTTTTTTTTTCTTTTTTTTCTTTTTCTTTCTTTCTTTTGTTATATAATTTATTATTATATATATATATTATTATTTATATTATATATATATTATTTATTATTATTATTATAATATATAATTTTAATATTAATATTTTATTTATTCTTATATATTGTTATATATATTATTTATATATATATTTATATATATTTTATTATTATTATTTTTATACTTATTCCCTATTACAAGTTTTAGGCTATAATTATTATTTTCTTTTTCTTCTTTTTGCTACACATATTTGTAGATGCATGTTTTATTATTTTTCTTTTATTCTACTAGTGTTTAATGCATGATCATGTATGCAATGCATGATGCGAAAATTTAGGGTGTTACAAACCTACCCCCCTTAAAGTGAATCTCGCCCTCGAGATTCGATAGCATGGAGAAAAGGTGAGGGAATTTTGCCTTCAGGTCTTCTTCACGTTCCCATGTAGTTTCGGCTTCCGTATGGTGTTTCCATTGCACTTTGCACCAACGGATCCTCTTATTTCTCGTGACCCTTTCCTTCATGTCCAAAATTTTGATAGGTTGCTCTACATAGGACAAATCCTCTTGAAGTTCTAACTTGTCCATCGGCACTTGTTCTTCCGGTACCCTGAGACACTTCTTGAGTTGAGAGACGTGAAATACGTCGTGTACATCGGAGAGATACGTCGACAGCTCAAGTCGATATGCCACTTCTCCTCGTTTGTCCAGAATCTTAAATGGTCCGATGTAACGTGGTGCCAGTTTTCCTTTGACGTTAAACCGTCGCTGACCTTTGATAGGTGACACTTTGAGGTATACAAAATCTCCAACTTCAAAAGTCAAACTCCTTCGCCTATTATCAGCATAACCTTTCTGTCGAGACTGGGCAGCCTTTAAGTTTTCCCGTATTATTTGGACTTGCCTTCCAGCTTCTTGTAACACGTCGGGACCAAACACTTGATTCTCTCCGGTTTCATTCCAAAACAAGGGAGTCCTACACTTCCTTCCGTATAGTGCTTCATAAGGTGACATTTTCAAACTTGCTTGGTAACTATTGTTGTACGAGAATTCAGCGTACGGCAAACTTTTATCCCAACTTTTCCCATGCTTTAAAGCGCAAGCTCTTAACATGTCTTCCAAAATTTGGTTGGTCCTCTCGGTTTGTCCATCTGTTTGAGGGTGATACGCCGAACTAAAGTTCAACCTTGTTCCCATTGCTTCATGCAATTTCTGCCAAAAATCTGGAGGTAAATTGAGAACCTCTATCTGAGACTATCTTCTTCGGTACTCCATGTCGACACACAATATGCTCCATATACAATTCTGCTAGCTTCGCGGTGATGTATGTGGTCTTGACAGGGATGAAATGAGCTGATTTTGTCAATCGATCCACAATAACCCATATTGAATCATAGCGAGACTAAGTTCACGGTAATCCAACTATAAAGTCCATACCAATCTCTTCCCACTTCCACTCCGGGATCTTTAGTGGTTGTAACAATCCGGCTGGCCTTTGATGTTCAGCTTTCACTCGTCGGCACACATCACAAAGTGCAACATATTCGGCTATGTCCCTTTTCATGCTGGCCCACCAATAGCTTGTCTTTAAGTCCTTGTACATCTTCGTACAACCAGGATGAATTGAGTAAGGCAAGTCATGTGCCTCCTTCAATATTGTTTCCCGAATATGCCTAACATTAGGTACCACAATCCTCTTTCCAAGCCATAAGGTACCCTGTTGGTCCTCATCAAATCTGAATTCTTTTCCTTCTTGGGTCCTTCCCTTGATTTCCTGTATTTCCTTGTCCTTTGTCTGTCCTTCCCGTATTTCCTGCTCTAATGTTGGGTTGACTTCCATTGTTCCCATTTCATTTATGAATCCAAGGTTCAACCGTTCAAACTCCTTGCATAACTCGGATGGTAACTCTCGAACTGTGAGTTGATGACTTACCCCTTTTCTGCTTAAAGCATCGGCCACTACATTGGCCTTCCCTGGGTGATAGTTGATTCCCACGTCATAATCCTTGATGAGCTCCAACCATCGGCGTTGCCTCAGATTCAGATCCGTTTGCGTAAATATGTACTTGAGACTCTTGTGATCCGTATAAATCTCACATCGGTGACCAAAAACATAGTGTCTCCATATATTCAAGGCGTGTACCACGGCTGCGAGTTCAAGGTCGTGTGTAGGATAATTCAACTCATGTTTCTTTAGTTGCCTCGATGCATAAGCTACCACTTGGCCTTCTTGCATGAGCACACATCCTAATCCTTGTCTTGATGCATCACAATATATATCAAAACTCTTGCTGACGTCCGGTAATACTAACATCGGGGCGGTTGTCAACCTTTTCTTTAACTCCTCAAAGCTATCCTGACAAGCTTGAGTCCATCGGAATGCCTTTCCCTTCATGAGTAATTCGGTCATAGGCTTGGCTATTTTGGAGAAATCCTTAATGAATCGACGGTAATATCCAGCAATTCCAAGGAAACTCCGAATTTCCTTGACATTCTGTGGCAGTTCCTATTTATGCACATCTCTCACCTTCCCTGGGTCAACTGATACTCCTCCTCCGGAAATAATATGGCCTAAGAAAGAAACTTCCCGTAACTAAAATTGACATTTACTGAACTTGGCATACAATTGATGCTCCCTCAATTTCTGCAGCGTAAGCCTCAAGTGTTCCCCGTGTTCCTTCTCATCCTTCGAGTAGATCATAATATCATCGATGAACACTACAACAAACTTATCCAGATATTCCATGAAGACCTTATTCATGAGATACATAAAGTATGCAGACGCGCTCGTCAATCCAAATGACATGACAGTGTACTCATAAGATCCATATCGTGTCCGAAATGCTGTCTTGGGTATATCCGATGGTCTAATCTTCATTTGGAAGTATCCTGACCGCAAGTCGATCTTGGAGAAGATACAGGCACCCTTCATTTGGTCGAACAAATCCTCTATACGGGGTAGTGAGTACTTGTTCTTAATTGTCACTTCGTTGAGAGACCTATAGTCCACACACATCCTCTGGGTTCCATCCTTCTTATCTACGAAGAGCACTGGGGCTCCCCACGGGGATGAGCTTGGGCGTATAAAACCCTTCTCTAGCTGCTCTTGAATTTGCTTCTTGAGCTCTGCTAATTCCTTAGGAGGCATCCTATACGGCCTCTTAGCTATAGGTGCAGTTCCGAGTATCAACTCAATGGCAAATTCTATGTCACGATCAGGTGGCATACCTGGCAACTCATCTGGAAACACATCCGGGTACTCGCGAACGATCGGGATGCTTTCCAATGTCACTTCTTCCACGTGATTCAACCTCGCTTTCTCTCTTGCAAGTTGGGCTGCCTCAACTTCGATGCGTGTACCATGTTCACTTGTCAACTGCACAATCCTCTCGGCACATTGAATGACTCCATTATACTTGCTCAACCAGTCCATTCCAAGTATTATGTCTATTCCTTGGGAGTCCAAGACTATGAGGTTTGCGAGAAAGTCTACCCCCCTTATTTTAATGCTTACTTTCGGACATACTATATTTGTCCTCATCTCTCCGCCAGGAGAACTTACTAGCATAGTTTGCTTCATATGAGATATAGGAAAATTGTACTTGGCAACATACTTTGACGAGATGAATGAATGAGATGCTCCTGAATCAAATAAAACAGTCGCGGGGTTGGAGTTGGCGAGAAACATACCAATCACGACGTCATCAGCTTGCTGGGCTTCCTCAGTAGAGACATGATTCACATTGCCACGAGTAAAATTCTGCTGTCCACGGTTGCCTTGTGGTGCTCCTCCATTTGGTCGCGGGTGATTTGGCCTTGGTGCATTGTTCATAGGTCCATAGTTTCTCTTGGGGCATTGACTTGCAAAGTGTCCGGGTTCTCCACACACATAGCATGTCTTACCACCCGTAGCATTGGGGAAGTTTGGGCGCAACTGGTTTTGAGCATTTGCCGCCATGTAAGGACGCGGCGCAGGTGGCACAGGATAGCGAGGCACTTGCATGGCGGGGCGTTGCTGCGGTGGCTGATTTGGGCGGGGCGGATAAGCAGCGCGGTATGCAGGAGCAGATGGGTTGTAGTGTGGTGCAGTAGGTGGTGCATAGCGGGGGCGAACATTGCTTCCTTTTTGCGGTCCATGATGTGACATCTTCCTCTTGTTGTCCTGCTCCATCTCACGAATCTTGTTCTCAACCACAATAGCCTTGTCAACCAGCTTTTGAAAGTTTGGATAATCAGTATTGAGTAACTGGACTTGAATTTCATTGTTGAGACCCCTCATAAACAGATACTGCTTCCTACTATCAGTTTTGATGTCTTCTGGAGCATATCTTGATAATTGAGTGAATTTGTTGAGATACTCACTCACGCTCATCCTTCCTTGCCTGAGATTTTTAAAATCTTGTCTTCTTAGTATCATAACTCCTTCAGGTACATAATGGGAACGGAAACTCTGTTTAAACTCAGCCCAAGTGATTGCCTCCTGATTATCATGAGCGTTGCAAAGAGCTTCCCACCAGTCAGCGGCTGCTCCAACTAGTTGATGTGATGCAAAGAGAACCTTCTCCCTATCAGTGCACTGGACAATAGCAAGTTTCTTCTCAACAGACTTCAGCCAATCATCAGCTTCCATTGGGTCTGTGGCTTGTGCAAAGGTAGGCGGTCTGGTCCTCATGAACTCTCCCAAACGGTTGTGATGTGGCGGGGGTGGTGGCGGGGGCGGTATATGAGGCTGATTGTTGTTGCCAGCTTGCAGCTGTCCCATGGTCTGTATCATGGTCTGCATGAGCTGGTTCTGCATAGCTAACAATTGTTCAATATTGATAGCTCCATGAGCATGTCCCTGGTTGTTCTGAGGTACTTCATTGCGCTCCTCCTCATCGTTGGCATCCCTCTGGTTACGAGTTCTCACCATCTATTGGCGAAAGAAGAGTGGGGACAGAAGGATTTAGAATTTGGAAAGAAACGTCCCAACTATATGCATCAAGGTATGTGACACTAAATAATCCTTTATTAATATATACCTATATTATGAGGATGTGGACAAGTGCCGAAGCATTCCACAACTCTCTACTAAGCACACAAGCACTCAAACAAGCACCAAACAGAATTGACAAAGATCCTAAAAGAAGTAACACAACTCAGGGTCACACAAGTATGTCTACGTCGCTCTTATTTAACTAATGGGGGTGTGCCTATCCTTGAGTCGTGGCATAGGTCGAGGACTATTCGTCGTCGAGCGGGAACTCATTCGGGTCCTCGTCGTCGTCGTCGTCGTCGGGGTCCTCGGGGTCCTCGGGGTCCTGGGGTGGTGAGGCAGCAGGCGGCGGTGGTGCGGTAGACGCCACACTGGAAGGCTCCTCGTCAGAGGACTCCTTAGAAGACGACTCACGCTGACCGTTGCGACGGTCTGGAGAGTCTGGGGTCCACGTCGGGGTGTCGGACGCGTAGTCGTCCGGGTCCTCGTCGGTGATCCGATGATACCTCCTGATTATCGCCTCGTGGCGCTGGACGAGGTCACGTCCATCCTGAATCTCCTGCTGCGCCCTCTGAAGTCGGGCACTGAGCTGGGCCACGTCGTCAATAGTCTGACGAGACTGCGGGAGGTCCAGAGGTCCCTCCACGTGCCTGGAGACGAAGCGCGCAGTGCCATTGGGACGCTGCGGAACGAAGGCGTGCACCGTGTCCTCCAAACGGAAACAGCGGGCGTGACTCCAAAAGGTGGCTGCTTCCCAGCTAGCATCCTGCTCCGCAGATCGGCGGGAGCTCCTCCAAGCAGGACTACTGTGGGTCTTCACAAACTCATCACCATAGTAGATATAGATCTTGCAGCTCCACTCCTTCCTGCCGGGGCGCTGCACTCCAGTGGTGTGGTAGGAGAGCGAGAGGCTGTGGTGACGGTAGCCAACCTCACGGAGTAGGGCACGAAGACGGTGTCACAGTTGTCCTGCGGCCCTGCCGTCAGAACGGATCACCACGGGGTGACAGGGGTCGATGGCCGGAGAGCGACTGGCCAACCTACGCGGGGGCACAAGTCCACCGGTCGACTTACGGGGGGTTGTCTTGGTGCGGGCCATCTACAGAAAACAAGAATACATTAGAGGAAAATAAAATAATGAAAAACAAATCTGAAAATTTCAGCAGTTAAAATGGCGGAAAAAGAGCGGTGCAGTGGTTCCAAAGAACAAAAAAAAATGGAGAGAAAAAATACAGCAACCAACACAAATATTTTACACACACATAACAGCAGCAAAACACACTTTTTTCGCGAAAATTTAAGCAGCAAAACAGCAGCACTTATTATTGCTCACTTCTGAAATTTTTTATCAAAAACGCAGCAGCGATCAGTACTTTTTGCGGCTGAAAATAAAGGAACAAAACAGCAGCAAAAATTTTCGAAAATAGCAGATTAGAAGAGTGTTCCTAAGTGCTCTAGAGTGTCCATTCCACCTAGGCTTGCGTCCTACGGTCAACGCGGCCCTGATACCAATTTGTGACACCCGGTTCCGAATATGAACCAAGCGTAACGCATATGTGTGCCCAGGAAGTTCATGACACATATACGGTTGCATCACAAACGATATACAGAATTTAACCACGTCTTAACTGATAAATAAGTACTTTATTACAATAATCCAATAGTTCACGAATGATAAACCTCTAAATAATGCAGCGGAAAATAAAATAAACAGCACGACTCCAATCCACAGGCAATTGACGGCGGTACGCAACCTAGTACTCCACGTGATCCTCAGGGTACTCCTAATTGTCTCCAGTAGCTGTTGGGGGGGGGGGGGGAATTGCAAGGGTGAGTACATGTCGTACTCAGCAAGTGTGGAAAGTATGACATGTGGCTTATTCAAATGACGACAATAATAATGGCTAAGTGCTGAAAAGTACAGTAAAACATTTGAAAAGCATTATACTATGTCTATGTAAAATAATCCCATCATAACCATCATATTAACATAATATAAGCCATACCCAATCATTGCCAACATCACCATTACCCATGTCCAATTACCATAAATCAAATTCATATCCATGACCATAATCCATAAACCATAACCATTACCAACCCATAAACCATAAACCAACCATAACCATTACCAAACCATAACCATTCCAAATCCCAATTTCAACTCTAATCATGTAGGTCATCCAGGCGCTCATAACCGGGAGCACGGCTATCATGATAGTTTTTAACACTCTGCAGAGGTTGTACCACTTTACCCACATGTTTGTGATTTCATCACCTTTCGATGACTAAGAAACCTCCATTATGCCATCTCACACTTCCGTAGGTGTGTGGCCAAGAGATCACAAAATAGCCTTTCAAAAGGGACTACTAGTATGTACGGGCCCACTAAGGTTTCACCGGCAGGCTTGAATCTCTATTCTCCCACCCACGGGCCCCCTCGTGTGCCATGCGGATCCCAGGGCAGTCCTCCTCGACTCCCATTCGCCGCGCCATCCAATGGTCCATACAATACTAGCAGCGCTCATAATTATTCAGCTACGCCGCACCCATACTTGGCCTTGTGGTGGCACTGTTGACCTGACATATTCTCGCATGAACCGGTCCTTAGATCTAAGGCAAGCAAACCACCATAACATCCAACCCATCCACATACTAGGCTTGCTTAGATCACCCATCATATTGACCAGTTCACATTAACTAGAATATCATCAATGCATAATTTAATGTGTAGTGGTGTTTGCCATCCCAATTAATTAAGCGAAGCAAAAAGGTAAAAAACCTTCCCGACTCTCTACCATAAATTCCAGGTGACAAGGGTGTTCAAACAAAACTAGTAAACTTCCTACCATAGGATTCCCATCAATTTGACACAAGCATGCAAGTTCGCAAACAAAACATTTATTTTAAAACAGGATCAATATGCTTCAAGGACACTTGCCTTGCTCCGGCGGATGTGGTTGCTCAAGCACTTCAAAGTCTTGGTTTTGGAAATCCTCGTATGCGGCCTCTTGAGCACGTTCCTCTACGCGTGATCATACATACAAGAGAACATATACAATCAACATAATGCACACAAAATAATCAACATGCAATGACATGTATGCATGCACAATTCAATAATTAATTTACTACAGTTATTTATTAATTAGATGCAACTAGTTCATACGTGTTCATATGAGTTTACGGGGGTTTTAGGGTGGATTAATGCTGCTGAAAATAAAATTATGGCACAACTATGATCAAGTTACGCCTATTAGGCTCAATATGATCGCTAAAATTCGCATCGGGAACATGGCCTACTGTAGATGCGATGGCTTCGATGATCGTGGGATGGGGACAACGCGTAGATGAAGTAGATGCGTCCTCCGGCGGCACGACGACGGCGGCGCGATGTCGACGACGATCTCCGGCGGACAGTGGGGCCCTCCTCTTTTTCTTCCTCTTCTTCCCCTTCTTTTCCTCTTTTTCTTCCCTGGGCGCAGCTCTCTGGACTCCTGGTGTTTTTCCCGGCGGCTAGGGTCTTTTCCCTGGGGCGTTGGCGTCGGGAACGTGGGCCTTCGGTCGTTTATATAGGGGCGGCGGGAGCGGGATTAGCGGTCGAGTCGGTACGGGAACGCGGTTGCGGGAGGGAATCGGGATCGGGGGGCCACGCGGAGTCGTACCGGGGGCGGGATTTTCGGCGGGGTCGGGCGGGATCGGGGGTCGCGGGACCGGGCGGGAGGCGGGAGGCCGGGCGCTGGCGGGAGTCGGCGCGGGATTCGGTCGGGATCGCGCGCGCGCGCGGGCGCGGGTCGGCGGCGGGGCGCGTAGCCAGCGGGCGGGGCGGCGGGGAGGGGCCCAGCGCGGGGCGCTCAGTCGCGCGCGGGAGGCCGGGCTGGCGCGGGGCGCTCGGTTGGCTGGGCCGCTTGGCCTGGCCGCCGGGTTGGCCCTTTTTTTTTTCTTTTTTTTTCTCTTCCTTTTGTTATATAATTTATTATATATATATATTTTATATATATTATTATTTATATTATATATATATTATTTATTATTTATTATTATAATATATATTTTTAATATTAATATTTTATTTATTCTTATATATTGTTATGTATATTATTTATATATATATTTATATATATTTTATTATTATTATTTTTATACTTATTCCCTATTACAAGTTTTAGGCTATAATTATTATTTTCTTTTTCTTCTTTTTGCTACACATATTTGTAGATGCATGTTTTATTATTTTTCTTTTATTCTACTAGTGTTTAATGCATGATCATGTATGCAATGCATGATGCGAAAATTTAGGGTGTTACACCTTTGGTGGGTGCCACAAATTGGATGTAGGAAGGTCTTGACGATCTCGTCGAACCACGGGATAAATCTCCGTGTCTTCGTGTCTCCTCGGGAGTTTGCGCTTTCTTCCTTTCCCATTACACTTATGCATTTCATATACCGCGATCTTACTATTCACTTGAATGCATAGGTTGTTTGTATAGGGAATTGGGCTTTTAGTAATTAAGTTTTTATTGCTTTAATTTTTGAAAAGAAGCCCAATTCACCCCCCTCTTGGGCATTCGATCCTTACACCCTTCCAGCATTTACCGGATACCATTTACCCGTGTAGGCCTTGGTGTGTGCATCAAGTTGAATTAGGCGAGACTAACACAAAACCATGAATCTGGTAAGTTTATGCATGTTTGTTTCTTTAAAACATTATATAAATAAAATCTTACAAGTTCACATGTTCTTATCTAGGAGAAGGATGCTAATTCCATTCCTCTATCATCAAGTGAAGCTCCTACAACAGCTTCAATTGTAGGTAGCAATTAATTAGTAACTAAATTTATCAGGTATGGAATTGAGGTTGTACTCATCTACCCCACTTTTTACATTATCATATTTTTATATCAGAAATGTTCATTCAGCACTCATAATTATATATTTGAAATGATCATTCAGCAACACAACAACCCGCTAGCAGTAACTGGTTGGAGTGAAGTGCTTGAAGCTCCAATTGAAGTATTCTGGAGATGGACTTTGAGGTCATGTTTAGTTGCCTTAATGGAAAGACGAGTATTATGGGCAGACCATTGAACACAACTTCTTTTGTTAACTTGTACTACCTCCGTCTCAGTGGAATCATATTTTTAGATTTGAAACTTTGTCCCACCAGAACTCTATCCCTGCTTCAATCCATCTTGTCAAATCTATTTACTTCCATTTTCTCTTCCCAATATCTGCTCCCTTCACTCTTTCTTATCGGTATCTGCTTCGGTCCTCCACTACAGTTTCATTGGCTGGTGATTTTTTCACCTGACAGGAGCTGGCCATGGCGTCACTTTTTGTCTGAAAATTGTGATATTGATGTGCATTGATGGAGGGTAGTGCAATCATTTCCTTTCCTCATCCATGTGCTATTTGAATTCCAAAAATAACCTTTGTGTGGGGCGGAGGAAGTACCTAGTAACAAAAATCTAAACATGATTTGTATTTTCTAAAGATGTTGCATGTGTTGCTTGCCGTTTAAGTATCATAAATATTATTTATCATGCTTATTTCATGTTTCATATTATTTCTTCTTCTTGTTGTTTAAACGTACTTGTCGAGCATCTATGAACTTCAATGAGCCAACTGTTTAAACAAGCCTTATCAAGCTTGAACTTGAGCTTTCACGAAGTTCAATCGAGTCGAACTCGAGCTTGGCTCTAGCATAGAAAAAATTTGGGCCCGGCTCAAGTTTTTACCGAGCTTGAGCTTGAGAAGGTAAGCTCGCTTGAGCTCGGCTCATTGATACCTCTAGTGCTTGCACACATGCCACAATTGCTAGAATCGTGTCCTTACAGCTAGAGGAAATATTGTGTGATCAAGATGAAGAGTGAGTGGAAAATGAGCATTAACAAACACACTACACTGGGAACCCCAGGAGTTCCGACAAAAAAAGAAAGTTCGTGGGCGTTCACCTGGGTAGTTGGTGAGACTTTCGAAGCTTCCTCGTGTTAGAAATGCTAATTGTTCCTAGTGGCTAGATCTACTGAGATCTAAGGCAAATGAAGACAAATCATGTGAAGGTTGATAGATCTTAGGGAAAATAGGTAAGGGAAGGTGTGAGACCTATGTGTGCTAAATACATTGGCTATTTCGATGAAAGTTTTGAATATTGCCGAAACACCCTTTTAAACGAGATCTGACTCTAGGTCCGAGCTCCGACAAGGTCCGACAATAAGTACGACTTGTTTTGGGTAACTCCGGCAAGGTCCGACAATTGGTTCGGCATGTCTTGGGTAGCTCCGGCAAGGTCCAACAATAGGTTCAGCATGTTTTGGGTAGGTCCGGTGCAAGGTCCAACATGCTTTGGCTAGGTCCGACGTGAGGTCCGACAAACTTTGGCTAGGTCCGGCGCAAGGTCCAGTTAGCTTTGGATAGGTCCAGCGCAAGGTCCGGATAGCTTTGACAAGGTCTGGCGCAAGGTCTGGTTAGTTTTGGCAAGGTCCGGTGCAAGATTGCAGTGGTTCTGCTTTTATCTTGCAATGTTCCAAACTTGCTTTTCGCTTATGATAAGGTTTGCTTAGTATTCATTTGCTAAGTTTTTGGTGTGTTTTCATAGTTAAGGCTGGTATTATCTTGCTATATTTGCAACATGCTTATGTGAGGTGCTCACGTAAGGTGTTGTGGTTTCCGCAATAATGTGTGTCAAGTCGAGGACTTGTGCTCGGAAGAATTGGTTGTTTGTTCATGTGAAGGTGTTGCTTGAGGTCAAGACATGGCTGGTGACGGGATCCATTGAACTAGTCTTAGAGAGAAGATGAGGTTCAACACCCAAGTTCGGGAGGAATTGTGGTTGAGTTGATCGGGAGGTCACGCAACATGTTTGGATTAAGAACAATGCATATGAAGGTATCATGGATGTTGTTGAAAGGTGTTTGCATGTGTGCAAGGAGTGCATAGACGTGGCAACATGGTTACAAGGTGTGATGAAGAGAAGTGGACGTAAAGAATAGGTCGAAAAGGTCCAACCGGCTGGATTATGCCTCAAACTGCGGCTAAGGTGGTTATGGTTCGATTATGGAAAGTTTCGGTTTTGTTTTGGTTAGATTTCGTGCGGGTCATGAAGTTGAGTTGTATTAGGAATGTGGGATACACTCCTAAGGTATTTGGAAGTCTTAAGATTGCTTCTATCTGCGTATGGAAGAGTCTTGAGCAGTTATGGAAAGTTTCTGTTGAAACTGAGTAGGATTAGAGTCGTAGTTTGGATTGGGCTGGCCTTCGGGCTGGTTATATAAGCAAGGGAGGCCAGAGCTCGTAAAAAGACGAATTTGGTCTATTCCTATTGTGTTTTCATCAATGAAATTTGTAGTTTAGAGGAGCTTTTGTTACTTGTTCGTCCGACTTGTTTCAAACAAGTTTTTCTCATCGAGTTTCTGCATATCACTATGTTGCTTCAGTGTTTTCATCATAACTCGAGTTTTACAGATCCAATTGACGTGATTCTTTTTGTGTTGTCTTCACAACTTGATTATATATCATCTGTGAAAATTTCACAATCATTGGATTTGTGGTTACTTATATACACGAGTTTATTTGCAGTGTTGCAGATCTGATTTTTTACTCGAGTAGAACAAATTGACCTTTGTTCGATCTTTCGATCATAACTTGAGTTTTTCTCGACGTTTTTTTTGTGATTCTTGTTGTGTATTTTCGTGACTTGATTCTTCACAATCTATACTGGTTTTGTCATGATTGATCACATTTAGATTAGTCGCACACATTGTTTCTTTATCAAATTGTTTTCCCGCTGAGGGGTTTTCGTTGTTTCCGCTAAAAAAGTTTCAATCTACCATTCACCCCCCTCTAGTAGCTTTTCACGTTCTCTTCGATCCTACAATTAGTATTAGAGCCACGATGCTCTAATCTTTGTGATTTGCATGTGCTTTGACTAATCATCATAGAGAAATACTCTGCAAAATATTGTGTGTTTAGTGGCATTAATTTTTAGGTTTTGAAGGCACGTATGGAGGCTTTCATCCAGACGCAAGACTTTGCAATATGGTAAAAGGTGTACAAGCCTTACCCCGTGCCACCAAATGATCAATTCATGGCTACAAACATGAGAGATATCGACAACAACAACAACAAAGCGTGAAACTTGATCATACAAGGATTGACTCAAAACGACTTCGATCGAGTTGCACACCTCCGATCTGCGTATGATGTTTAGAAAAATCTATGTGATTATCATGAAGGATCCAACACTATCAAGGAGGTAAGGCAAGAAATGTTCAAGAAAGAATACATGCACTTCGAGATGCAACCAGGTGAGTCAATTGATGACCTCTTTGCTCGCTTAACAAAATTCTCAGCAACTTGCGTAGTGTCAATGTTAAATTTCAAATGCTAAAAATGCTAGGAAATTACTAAGTGCATTAGACATGTCAATTTAGGAGATGAAAGTTACTTCTATTCATGAATCCACTGTCATGAGTACACTTATATTAGATGTGCTATATTCCAAGTTAAAAACTCATGAAGTTGATATAATATCACGTAAGAACCCCAACAAGTATTTTGCATTTGTTTCACAATATGAAATGCCTAGATCTAGTCAATCTTCGTCATGCGGTACACACTTTGTTGTCCTCTCTAACCCTTGAACATATTGAAAAGTTTTCAGATGAGGAGCTAACACTTCTCTCTACTCGGTTCTCAAAAGCATTGCAAAATGTGAGAACTAGAAGGAGAGGAAGTGTCGGTTCTCAACGATGCTTCGAATGTGGTAAGATAGGACATTTTCATACAGATTGCCCTAACCTTTTAGGTCCGAATTCTTGTGATTAAAAGCAAACAAGGATGAAACACTCCTCTACAAATGATAAAAGAAGAAGAGTTTTACAGGTCTCCAGTCGGTGAACAGTTTTATCTCCGCACTTCAAGAACTTAGCTCGAGCGATGTGGACATCGGAAGTGACGAAGATGAAGAGAATTTGGCAAAATTGTGCTCCATGGCAGGCAAATCAAGATCAAGTATGGAGGAGTCAGAACACAACAGTGACGATGAAGAGGTATGTCCCACTTGCGAAGAAATGTGTGATGCTATTTCTCGTATTACTGTTATAGTTAAGAAAAAGGACAAAAACCTTAGGGACAATGCTATCAAAATTGAATCACTCAAATCCTAATTTAATGATTTAAAGTCTTTGATTCCTAGTGATGATTCTTGTTCCTCATGTGAGCTTATATATGAACAATTGTCCTATTTAAGAAGTGCGCACACTTCCACACTTGATAAGCTTGATCTTGAAATTGAAATGTGACATCCTGGATCAAGGCTTAATAGGATTGATAGAATACTCATACCACCAAGTTATACCTTCTTTTTTGGAAGCCTAACTGCAAAGAACTCCGATGTTAAGTGTGCTTGGCCTGGAGCAATTTACAGATGGGTGACCGACCAGGAAGTCTTCTCGGGTGCGCACGAGTGAGGACAAAATGCGCAGAAAAGACTAGTGTTGGTCTGTGGGGCTAGTCAATGATCCTAGAGAGTTGCCAGAAGTAACGAGCGCCAGACCCGTAGTGGCTGGGGTGTTACAAAATGGTATCAGAGCCGACCTCCGCGGTTTCACAGGTGCGTACGGGTCAGGGACGTGGGTACTTACGCATGACTTGTGGGTCCTCTAGGAGGGACATGATATGGTATGTATGCCAGTACTGAACGTATGTACGTGGCCAAGATGAGACGTTTTTGGCTTGGGAGTTGACCGACGAGGATGTCGGTCTTCTAAGGGGGGTGGATTGTGACATCCTGACTCAAGGCTTAATAGGATTGATAGAATACTCATACCATCAAGGTATACCTTCTTTTCTGGAAGCCCAACTGCAAAGAACTCTGAGGTTAAGCATGCTTCGCCTGGAGCAATTTACAAATGAGTGGCTGACCGGGAAGTCTTCTCGGGTGCGCACGAGTGAGGACAAAATACACAGAAAAGACTAGTGTTGGCATGTGGGGCTAGTTTGTGATCCTCGAGAGCTGCTAGAAGTAACGACCGCCAGGCCTGTAGTGGCTGGGGTGTTACATGAAAAGAACAAAAAGCTTGCTGCACTTAATGATAAAAACATGAAAGATGCTAGCTGTTCTACAACTGTTTTGCATTGCTCTAGTTGTGATGATCTGAACAAGAATCTACATGATGCTATGAATTAAATTTCTGTTTTGAACAATGCTTTACATTCTCATAAAGTTAAATTTCTAATTGCAAACTAAAAGGAAAAACTTCATGTTAAAATTGCCTAAACTTGTCTAAGAAACTTGATGACATGAATAGGACACTAGAGTGGTTTTGTAATGGAACTAAGAATCTAAACTTACTGCTGAATTCTTCCAAGTCTTGCAATGATAAAACTGGTTTAGGTTTTGATTCTCATGCTCAAGCTAAAGCAAATCCACCTAAAATTGTAAAGTCATTAGGAAGTGGTTTCATTCAAACAGTTCCTAAATAAAAAGAAGTGGTTTTCAAATCTGCAGGAGTGTTGTCTCATTCATTTTCTAATAAACATGTTGCTTGCTCATCTAGACATGAACACAAAGTTAAATTTCATTGTACCTACTGTTGTAGAGATGACCATGTCATAGATTTTTGTTATATACAAGCTAAAAACCAGAAAAAAAGAAAGAATGCAAGCTAGATCTCATAACTCTCATGCAAAACTTGCTGCTCATGCGGAATTGAAAATTAGGAACATGCAACATGTTGTTATGAGTCAAAAACATGCAAAGTTTGCTCCCAAACTTACTGTTTTACGTGCTACACATGTAACACCTCATAGGTCAGTAGTTGGGTACAAAAATTCTAAAACTTTGGCTCATAAACCTGCTGTTTTATCTTAGCTTTCGCGTGCTATTCCTGTTGGACATCGCATGACTCAGTACTGAATTCCTAAATGCCTTTTTACTAACTCCAGTATTGAGTCATCGACGTATTGTGCTTATTTGTATGTTACACGCTTAAGGAAGGAGAACATTTGGATTGTGGCTTCAGGTTGCTCACGCCACATAACCGACAACAAAGATTGGTTCTCCTCCCTCTCTTTTATGTCACGTGTAGAGAATGTTACTTTTGCCGATAATTCTTCAACTTCTATAATTGCTAAATGTTCGGTTAGAATAAATAATCACTACACTTTGAAGGATGTGGCACTTGTTAAAAATTTGAAATACAGCTTGCTTTCTGTTTCACAATTGCTAGATGAAAATCTGGAAATTATTTTCACAAAAAAATTGTTGCAAGGTTGTAGATTCAAATAGTGAGCTTATTTTTAACATGTCCCAGTTTGAAAGAGTTTTTAAAGATTATTTTGATATGTCATCCTCTAAGCATAGGTGTCTAGTTGCTAATAATTCAAAATACTTATATTTTTAGCATAGTAGACTTGGTCACGTGTGCTTTGATCATCTCACGCGTGTTAGTGCTCTTGATCGCATACATGGGTTGCCTAAGCTTAGGGGACAAAGATATTGTGTGATATTTTTGTAGACATGCTAAGATGGTTATAGGTTCACATGATCCTCTCACAATGACCATGACAACTGAACCGGGACAACTTTTTTACCTTAACACTGTAGGTCCATCACGTGTTCAATCTTTTGGAGGTAAATGGTATGCTCTTGTGGTTGTTGATGATTATTCTAAATACTCTTGGGTTTACTTTATGGCATATAAGAATGAAACTTTTAGTCACTTTAGAACTTTATTTCTTAGATTATCAATTGATCACTCGATATCTTTAAAAGCAATTAGAAGTGATAACAGAACCGATTTTAAAAATCAATCATTTGATCACTTTTGTGCTGAAAATGGAATAGATCATCAATTTTCTTCAACCTATATACCTCAAAAAATGATGTCGTAGAGAGAAAGAACAGAACCTTAGTTGAGATGGCTCGGACTATGCTTGATAAATATCAAACTCCTAGAAAATTTTGGGCTGATGCAATTGCAACCACTTGTTATGTCTCAAATCGTGTTTTCTTGCATGCTAAGTTAGATAAAACCCCATATGAACTTCGGTTTGGACATAGGCCTAGTGTCACACACTTTCGGGTCTTCAGTTGTAAATGCTTTGTTAAGAAACATGGTAATCTTGATAAATTTGCAGCTAGATCTGTTGATGGCATGTTTCTTGGTTATTCATCTCATACTAGAGGCTAGCGTGTGATTTTACTTGACACTAACAAAATTGTGGAGACTTGTTAGGTTTCTTTTGATGAAGCTAGCCTAAGTACTAGCTCTAATATTGCAGGTCCAGATCTATATCCACAGGGGGAGAGTATTTTCATCGAAGAAGACGAAGAAGTGGTGCTGCTGCCTGAAAATTCAGAAGCAAATGATGTTGATTGCGCTACTGATTTTGCACAACAACCAGCACCAACAACTACTGCAACTGGTACAAATCATCCTCAAGGCACAAATTCTTCGATCTGTGATGAACATGAAGAAGAAGGAGCTTGTGAAGTGTCTACTCCCCTTCGCGTCCTCAAAAGTCATCCTCCAACAAATCATTAGAAGCTTGCACGGTCCAAAGTTTTGCAATCCAAACTCTCATGCTCATTATGCTTTTGTTGCTTCTTTTGAACCCAAGGATATATCACACACACTCGCTAATGAATCTTGGATTATTGCCATGAAAGAAGATTTAGAAAATTTTGAAAGAAATAATATTTGGAAACTTGTACCTCCACCTCAAGGTCACACTTCAATTGAAACTAAATGGATGTTTAAAAATAAACAAAGTGAGGATGGAGTTGTGGTTAGGAACAAAGCTAGGTTGGTTGCTCAAGGTTTCACACAAGTTGAAGGTCTAGATTTTGATGAAACTTTTGCTCCTTTTGCTAGATTAGAATCCATAAGAATTTTGTTAGCTTTTCCTGCGTCTAAAGGTTTCAAGTTATATCAAATGGATGTTAAAAGTGTTTTTCTTAATGACTACATAGATGAGGAGGTTTATGTCAATCAACCACCATGTTTTGAAAACCCAACTTTTCCTAATCATGTTTTCAAATTGTCCAAAGCATTGTACGGTCTCAATCAAGCCCCTAGAGCATGGTATGATAGGTTTAAAACATTCTTATTTGAAAAGGGGTTAACATGGGCAAGGTTGGTAAAACTCTTTTGGTGCTTCAACATGCCAATGACTCATTATTCGTTCAAGTGTATGTGGATGATATTATCTTTGGTTGTGCTTCTCATGATTTGTGTCCAAGTTTTCAGCTATGATGCATTCAGAATCTGAGATGAGTATGGTGGGAGAACTCACGTACTTTTTGGGCTGCAAATCAAGCAAACCAAGGAGGTTACATTTGTGCATCAAACAAAGTATACAAGATACCTTCTTAAGCGATACGACATGGAAAAAAGCAAGCCTCTTCTGAGACCAATGGGACCAACGACCACACTTGAACTTTATGAAGATGGTGACCCGATCGATCAAAAAGAATATAGAACTATGATTGGATCACTTTTATACCTCATGACATCAAGACCGGACATACAATTCAGCGTATGTCTTTGTACACGATTTCAAGCTTCCCCACGTGCTTCACATCGTCAAGCCGTCAAAAGAATTCTCAGGTACTTACATGTAACTCAAGAATTTGGCCTTTTTCTTCCTTCTTCCTCAACCGTTACTTTGAAAGCTTTTTTGGATGCTGATTTTGGAGGTTGTAGGATTGATAGGAAAAGTACTTCGGATGCTTGTCATTTTCTTGGTAATTCACTTATTGCTTGGTTCTCCAGAAAACAAAATTTAGTTGCACAATCCACAGCCGAATCTAAATATGTAGCTGCTGCTAGCACTTGCTCATAAATTCTTTGGATTGTTCAAACACTTAAGACTATGGGGTTGATCTAGATAGTGTTCCACTATTTTGTGATAACACTAGTACCATTTGCTTTGCTAAAAACCCCCGTGCAACATTCTAGAATAAGGCACATTGACTTTAGGTATCACTTTCTCCGTGATAATGTTAAAAACAGAAATATTGTGCTTCACCATGTAGATACAGAACAACAATTGGCTGACATTTTTACAAAGCCTTTGGATTTCACTCATTTTTGTTTCATTCGTTGTGAAATAGGAGTTATGCATCCTCATGGCTTAAATTGAGGGTGAGTTTTGAAACTTGGGAAGGATATGTGCGAATCTGAATTTAAAATAATATGAGCATAATATCTCATACATATATGACTTTGTGATTCCTTTTACATCCTGAAAGTTCTTACTACATTACTCGTGTTATACATTTTGTAGTTTTTGCCATGACTAGCAATTGGAATAATTACATACACTAAGTCTTGTCATGATCAAACTTACTTGCTGTTTTGAACCTGTTGCATGCTCATAAGTGCTTTTAATCATAAAGAATTAATCAATTAATCAACTCACATATTGAGTTTTTATGTTCAAATGAAAAATTAAGAAAATATCAAGAGAATATGCATGCATCACACTTCTTCTTTTGAGATAGCTTATCATTGCACTTAGATATGAACTTGGAAGAAGTTGTGTATTACTAAAATAATGTCCTTAAGCTTCTGATTATCAAATGACATCGGCTTAGCTTGGTTGGTTAGAATAAGGCAGATGCGGCATATAATCTCTTGCAAATGTCATATGATCTGAATTTGAGTCTTAAAAAATATAAAAATGCAGCAACAAGTGTTATGCTTTCAGGTCTTTAAATAGTTAAGTTTGTGAGATCATGACTTGATCTCTAGCATGTCTTACACTACTTTATGTATCTCATTATGTGATAGTGTAAGTTACCTGATAGTATGACTTGGATGAGCTTTGTTCTATATGTATATGTTATAATATGCTCATAACAATTGAAATTTCTCTTTTGAACCTTGCTGAATACATTGACAAAGGAGGGAAAATATGTATAAGGAGAGAAATATTGTTTTTTTTAAATATTTTCTTCCTCATTTGATTTTCAAAACAGGGAGAAAATTGTTTTCAAAACTTTTCATGTGTATAGGTCAATGTTCAAATTTTAAGTGGTGTTGCCAATGCATTCATCAAGGGGGAGATTGTGAGACCTATGTGTGCTGAATACATTGGCTATTTCGACAAAAGTTTGAATATTGCCAAAACACCCTTTTAAATGAGGTCCGACTCTAGGTCCGAGCACCGATAAGGTCCGACAATAAGTCCGACTTGTTTTGGGTAGCTCCGGCAAGTTCCGACAGTAGGTCGACATGTCTTGGGTAACTCCAGCAAGGTCCAACAATAGGTCCGACATGTTTTGGGTAGGTCCGGTGCAAGGTCTAGCATGCTTTGGCTAGGTCCGACGTGAGGTCCGACAAACTTTGGCTAGGTCCAGAGCAAGGTACGGTTAGCTTTGTCTAGGTTCGGCGCAAGGTCCGGATAGCTTTGGCAAGGTCCGACGCAAGGTATGGTTAGCTTTGGCAAGGTCCGGTGCAAGATCGTAGTGGTTCTGCTTTTATCTTGCAAAGCTTTTGGCTTATGGTAAGGTTTGCTTAGTATTCATTTGCTAAGTTTTGGTGTGTATTGGTGGTTAAGGTTGGTATTATCTTGCTATGTTTGCAACATGGTTATGTGAGGTGCTCACGTAAGGTGTTGTGGTTTTCGGACTAATGTGAGTCAAGTCGAGGACTTGTGCTCGAAAGAATTCGTTGTTTGTTCATGTGCATGTGTTGCTTGAGGTCAAGACATGGCTGGTGACGGGATCCATTGAACTATTCTTAGCAAGAAGATGAGGTTCAACAACCAAGTTCGGGAGGAATTGTGGTTGAGTTGATCGGGAGGTCACGCAACATGTTTGAATCAAGAATAATGCATATAAAGGTATCATGGACATTATTGGAAGGTTTTGCACGTGTAAAAGGAGTGCATGGACATGGCAACATAGTTCCAAGTCGTGATGAAGAGAAGTGGACGTAAAGAATTGGTCGAAAAGGTCCAACCGACTGGATTATGCCTCAGATTGCGGTTGAGGTGGTTATCGTTCAATTATGGAAAGTTTCAGTTTTGTTTTGCTTAGATTTCGTGTGGGTCACGAAGTTGAGTTGTATTAGGAATTTGGGATATGTTCCTAAGGTGTTTGGAAGTCTTAAGATTGCTTCTATCTGCGTAGGGAAGAGTCTTGAGCAGTTACGGAAAGTTTGGTTGAAACTGAGTAGGATTAGAGTCCTAGTTTGGATTGGGTTGGCCTTCGGGCTGGTTATATAAGCAAGGGAGACCAGAGCTCGTAAAAAGAAAACTTTGGTCTGTTCCTCTTGTGTTTTGATCAATAAAATTCATAGTTTAGAGGAGCTTTTATGCCTTGTTCGTTCGACTTGTTTCAAACAAGTTTTTCTCGTTGAGTTTCTGCATAGCACTATGTTGTTTCGGTGTTTTCATCATAACTCGAGTTTTATAGATCCAATTTACATGACTTTTTGGCTTGTCTTCCAAACTTGATTATCTATAATATGTGAAAATTTCACGATTATTGGATTTGTGGTTACTGATCTAAACGAGTTTATTTGCAGTGTTGCAGATCTGGTTTTTTACTCAGGTAGAACAAATTGACCTTTGTTCGATCTTTCGATCATAACTTCAGTTTTTCTTGAAGTTTTTTTTTGTGATTCTTGTTGTCATATCTTCATGACTTGATTCTTCACAATCTATACTAGTTTTGTCATGATTGATCACATTTAGATTAGTCGCACACATTGTTTCTTTATCAGATCGTTTTTCAGTCGAGGGGTTTTTGTTGTTTCCACTGAAAAATTTTAATCTACCATTCACCTCCTCTGGTAGCTCTTCACGTGCTCTTAGATCCTATAGAAGGATTGAGTGCACCTTTGCTAGGACACACCTTCGTTATTGAGATGAACAACATCGAGGAGAGGTGGAGGCGCAACAGCAAGGGCGACAACTTGGAGTAGATCCGTGGTGGTGACGTGGTCACCGCTGGGGCTCTTCTCGTCACTCCTGCGCCTCAACAGATAGGGTCCTTAGGTGGTTGTGCATGATGTGGGACCTTGGTTCTCGTTCCCCATGACATGTCCAATTTTACATGCTGCAGGCTGAGAGGGGCCCAGAGCCAAGTACGTGGCCAACGCCTCCAATCAGGACGTGACATGGGTTGGAAACGGTCCAACAATCGATTCGACTGGAGATCAAACTCTAACACCTTCTGATCTCCGTATCAAGACTGACTTAACAAGTACTCATAAAATTTTAATTACTGAATTCTGAACTTAGTTAGCTTCTTCATGTTTGATATATAGGACACGTCACATCAAGAGCAGCCAATTATGTACTATCTAACTCGAACGACCACCATATGTCTTGTATTCAGAAAACAACCTTAATCTCAGTGGCCCCTAAGTGTCTAGTCGATCATATGCTCTTTTATTTACCCATGTCAACTTCGTGTTCTCTGAACACTTAGGTGGAAGATATTTAATAAGCGGATCTACAAGCAATCACTCGACCATGATTTGCTGAAAACAATAATATGGTCCTGGACTTTGCCCTTTCACAATGTTATCTCAATGTGTTTGGAAGCACATTTGACTTATTGTTATGGAGTAAAACAACTTAAGTAGTTTGGTGTTGTCGACCACTCTTAAAACGGGTATAATAATACTTGTGCCTACTCGATGACCTCATACATAATGCAAATTTGGTACGCATCACTCATGATGTAGCGACCGCTCAATTGGAACGTTTCCACAATAAAACCCCTGCGAGGGTTAGCAAATGATTGTGGATTTTGCTACACATCTCGCAAAATCTGAATTTTAGTAGCTTTTTATCTGAATGACATCTATTCTTACTCAACTTATCATGATGCCTTGATCACTCGCAAAACTGCAAGATATTCTTACCTCTATTTCAGTGACAGATGTCTGGATTGGACTTACTTATGCCAAAATATCCTGATTACTTTAACTATGTCAAGGTGAGTCATTCCTTGAGCAAGCTCAAGACTTCTGATAGGAGAAGCATATGGAACCAACTTTATCTGATCGATCTCTTATTGGTTCCCATACTTATCACTTTTGACCATTAGAGGAGGCGAGAACTTACACACATGCATACTACAATCTCTTACAATCATGAGTAGATACACATTATGTGATGGTCTAAATACACTCTCAATATATCTTGGGGAAACTAAATTACTAACACATTGGAAACATCGCCAAGACCTTAATATTATAATTAGGAGGACAAAATAGTTGATCAGATTATTGCTTACTGCAGGATATCATCCTCAAAAATGTAGAAAGTACACTTTTTTCTCTTAAACTCACATAAATATAATTGTCCTCCTTAATATCTTACAAAAAATCAAATCTTATGATACTTTTTTTGAATATGAGATATCCTTACTTAGATGCTCATACTTTTATCCATAAATGGATTTTCTTCGTGGATGTCTCATTTTATTTACATGACAAAACCCGTGGCTAGAGTCATGTAGACATTCTTAAATAGGCCACATTGAGATAAGACATTCTTATGAACATCTTACATGATGTGTCACTAATGTCATGATTCTTATATCAAATCTTTCAGTATTCACTTTGAAGTTACGTTATCTTTTGTAGACCCATTAGTCTACTGATTTAGCTTTATTAGGAAACTAACAATTCTTACATCACTCGGATGAGTGAGAATAACTCATAGCTTATTTAAATGAGGTGGAACCATCTTCCATTGATTTTTTAACAGATTTGCTAGCTATTATGATCTAAGTGAGGTTGTTGTCACTCTTCATCATTATTGGCTACTAATGATGAAGAATCAACCACAAGTGTTGTGACAAAAATGTCTTGCATTGTTGACACAACATCACAAAGGCTCATAAAGAATGACACTTGAACATAGGAGTGGTTATATGAACCACTTCTTTTCAAGATAAGTGTCTTTAGATGCCAAACTCCCCCTGATTTGATCATCTTCTAAGAAGACCACTTTGTCTCATTTTAAAACAACATAAATGAGAATCCTTACTCTTACCAAAAGCCAACAAATCTTAAGTTATTTTCTTAATGTCAAACTTATCATCATTTTGGCTGAATGTCTCAGTATCAATATAAAGGACCCTACACTTCTTTAGCAATTGAGTGTGGGTTTTCTTAACTTCATAGCTTGTATGGTGTTTTAAAGCACCGAGTTAACGAAATCTGATTAAGTAAAGAACTTAAAAGACTGAGTGAAAATACTTAACACACATCTTACAATATTCACTCCTTGACTTAGGAAAATGCCCAGGAAATAGTCATAATTTTATAATTTTGAGTATTAAACAATAATAGTACCCCCTTACCTTATGAATCATTCTTATTATAATGCATACAAATGCATTGTTTATAATTTAAAAAGTCAAGAGGATAATCTCTTACTTAATGATCTCATGACCATATTAAGTTAATGATCTTACAACCCCCTCTCAAAATTTGATCTAGATGATAGTGCCATAATTTTGAAGAATATTCAAAATACTTACATATGAGGAGATAATCATATTACTTAGTTCATATCGTAAAAACAATTTTTTAATACAGTACATCTCCTCTTTTGAGTGTTTCTCATATCAAAAAAGTCTTCACGATGCCATTATTTAAAAGTTGACATGATTCTTGAAGGAAGGATTAAAATTATTATGAAATAATTATTTTCTTATTGATGTGTTTAAAACACTTGACAATATCAAAATGTGAATAACTAATGTTTTCCATATTGCACACTCCAAAAATGTGCATTACAATCCACAATCACAAAGACTTTCGCAACCAGTTACTCTTAAAAGAGTGTTTGTATACGTACCTGAAAGAATCAGGAAACTGACTCTCCAGTTTTTAAATATTTACATAGTAGTGGTACGACCGTGGGATTGCTCCTTTTATGGCCACGACTGACATAAATCTCAAAGATATGAGATACATAACAAGAGCGTACCATATACAGTGAAGAACATAGAAGCTATTCAAACTATTCCCGTCATGTGAGATAGTTCCCTTCTAAGGGACTTAATTACTAAAAAAAGGCATGAGAAATTCTTTTAAAATTTGAGAAATCAAATTCAGATTTAAATAATCTTAAAATTAATTATTGAATCCACTTTGGCCCCATTAGATAAATGCATGCAATATTTAGATCAAAATAAAACATACATAACTAAATATAAATATTATATTTTATCTTTCACATTAGTTACTTGAAAAATACAATTCTTAATACATTTTTAAAAAATAAATATATTTTGTCTTTCATGTTGGCTACTCGATAAGATTTACCTAAATATAGAAAAATTGTGTTTAGTTTTTTGCGTTCGTTACTTGACAAAACGCAACACCCAAAATATAGCAATATTGTTTTTTTGCATTGATTACTCAATGGAATTCTTTATAACCATAAAATATGGAAATTTTATTCTTTCACGTTAGTACTCAATAAAATTTGTATGTACCAAATAAATAATATTAAATAAACTTCAAACACGGTAAAATTCTTTTTGCTGTTGGTTACTCATAAAATTTACATTGACAAAATTAACAGCGGAAGCTTAATTCTTAACATACTTAATTATTCAGAATTAAGTTATATTAATGGGACACTTTAATACATTATTTCTTACTTGTTTAGTCATAATCATCATTATGATTAACTTACTAAACACAAGATATTAATGATTATAATGTTCTCATATTATTCTTCTAAATAAATTTTCATGTTGGATCCATTTTAATTAAAAGAATACTTAAAGTTGTTAATCTTATAAAAGCAGTGGAAGCTTAAGGATAACTTATTAAACTTACATGTATATGCACATCATATATATCTGAAACTCAATAATACTTAATAAACTTAATCATGATGATTAGATCATCATGGTACTGAATGGATTTCCTGATTAAATCTTCCCGTTGGTTCCAATTTAATATGAAGATCAATTATGAGGCAATTATCAAAATACAATAACTTAATAAGATTAAACATTAATTCTACATCACCATTAGGGAGAAGTAGAAAATGCTTAAATTAACTTTTACCTCATCATAATAAAAGTTTATCCACGGCGTAGGTCACGAGGTAAAATTACCATGCACCTGGCATGCTTAATCATTATCCCAATCAACTTTTCACAATGGTCAAAATCCAATCCATAGATAATACATCTAAAATGACCATAGCGTTAAATATTACTAAACTCAAGAAAAATTACTTCATAATGAGTACTGATTACCAGAATACAGAAAACTGAAAGTAATAGCTAATTACTTAAAAACATAACTAATTACTTAAAATTACACTAAAATACTTAAAATTACGGTGGGAGCTAATTAACTGAACTAATGCTTCATTATGGACAAAAGAAAAAGTGATCTTAATTTTGCTAATTAAATATTGAATATTACACCAATTTTCATATCACAATAAATTGATGGATTTATTAGTTTTGGAAAAACTTACAAATTCTTATTACTAGTTTTCCAAATATCACAATTTTGAATTCTTACCTTTCCACCAATTTTCCAAACATAGCAAATTGTTAAATACTAGAAATTTAGAGACCTTATCTAATCTTACTTAAATCTCCACAGCGACTCATCAAATATCAAAATATATGAGAATATTCAATTTTCATAACAAATATTGCTAATTAAAAGAAATTTAACTTAATTACAGTGATTAAATCATTTAAACTCAATTCAATAACGAAAATTGAATATTCTTGGCCAAATTTATTTTTCTACGAGGCCCAAATGACCATAAGTGAAATTTCTTAATTTATTAAAGATTTTATGTGTGACTATCACGATCCACAACCCGTGTTTCGCTCCTGCGCTCTCGCTGGGCTGAGTGCACAGTTGGGCCCATGGTGTGAAGGCCTAGCCCATGGCCAGCTCTGCTGAAGCCCATTCGTGCGACCCACTGTGGCCCATGGAAATGCGCACGGTACGTGGGCCTGAGTGCAACCAATTGCATGCTGACCGTCAGATCGAATCCAACAGTAAAGCATGCAGATCGGGCGCACAAAAACGTGCAACACTCGTCCCCTTGAAACCCTAACTTCATTATGCTGCTCTCTTTATCTGGTTGACCAGCTCTGGCACAATCTTCTCGGGTCTTATCCGGCAATTTGGAGGTCGCCGAACATCGATCTTCTCATCAAAGAAGAACGGGTGTGGAAAGGATGTACTTGCCGAGAAGAATACATGCTTCCATATGACGTCTAAGGTGAGTACCCGATTCTCCTTAATCTCATTCTTAATGCTAGGATTTAGGTTCTGGATCTCCTCCTACATGCTATGGAGTCTAAATCCCAACTAGAAAACCAACTAGATGGCTCTGATACTATGTTAGAAATTCTAATAGTTCCTATCGGCTACATCTACCAGATCCAAGGCTAATCAAAAGGAATCATGTGATGGATGATAGATCGTAGAGAAAAGGGGTAAGGGAAGGATTGGATGCACCTTTGCTAGGATATACATTCGTTGTTGAGATGATTGACGTCGAGGAGAGGTGGCGTTTCAGCAGCAAGGGCGACAGCTTGGGATAGATCCACGATGGCGACGTGGTCGCTGTTGGGACTCTTACCCTCACTGCCACACCTCAGTGGATTGGGTCTTTAGGTGGTTGGACACGAAGTGAGACGGTGAACCTTGGTTCCAGCGTCCCCTGACATTGTCCTCTTTTATATGGCACAGGATGAGAGGGGGGTCCACAACCAAGTACATGGCCGATGACCGATTCCATTGGAGATCAAACTCCAACACCTCGGCTTGGGCTCCTGGACAATGGAGAGTCGTGAAGGGGGCGTGTCTGGATCCCATTCATGTTGGTATGTTTCAAGCTTACTTTAGGATCGACAACTCTTGTAGGTTTCATCTCTAGTCTAAGCAAACTTTTTTTTGAGACTAATAGACTTTGTTGTTGTGGACTTTTAACATGGATGCTAGAAGGTTTATCAGTGCAACCAGTCATACAAATAGTAATGAATTTGTCCAATGATGCTGCAGAACTTTTAGGTGAGTATTATCCGATCCATTTGTTCTGAGCTTGGCTAATTGGATACTAACACTGATAGCTGGATGCTCTCTCCTTTCTCCTGGATAATGTGTATATGTAACTGATAATGTTTGGAATGCATGGATGGGTTCCTGTGTTTCCGCCCTTGCTTCTTTACCTTTTTATGTTAGTCTCAAAACATCAGATTTTAGAGAAATCCCTTTGCTTTGCTTTCACGGGAGAACAACAGTACAACTCATTAGATGAAATTGTCCCAAGATAACTGTCATGGTAGGTGTTGGTATTTCTTAACGTCTAGAGGTCATTCTAGCAGCAATGCTAGTTCTACAGAGGCACTAGGCCAATCTAAGCCAAAGCAAGATGAGTTCCACAAGCCCACAAAAAGTACCGCTGTAGCATTTCACCCGAGAGTATTCCCTAGGATATCGTATATGTTTATCCCAAAGGAAGGCAAGGTAGAAGAGAGTCAAGGTCAAGGATAAAAGAGAGTGTTCTAGTGAAGAATTCGGTAAGATGGATAAATGAAGTGATGAGGTAGTGTGATACACACCGAAGCAAACTACTCTAAGGGCCTCTTTGGTACAGCTCCAGCTCCTAATTCTTTTGGATTCACTTCTGATTCCATGGTGAAGTGATTCTTCTGATTCTTTTTGTGAATCATAATTTGTTTGTAAAAATCGTTTGGTAGGATAACTGATTCTTGACTCCTCTTTGTAAGAAATTGTCTATATTGCTCTCCAATCTAAATTTGTGTAAAAACACATACGTGCAAATATTTTAAATGCAAAATAAACAGAATGGTATATAAGACATTATATAAGTGTTGTAGTTTGGATCACAGCGACGTGCCACTCGTCAGTTTTTTTTTCTCAATTCATTCAGTGGTACCAATCAGACCATTCATGCAAACTTCAACACAGAAACCATATTCAATAGAAATCAAACATCAGCAGTCTTGTGTCCAAAGCACAAATGCAGTAATAAAAGTTACATCAGTCTGGCGCCAAAGAAAATGTAAACACTCACAATCCAAATACATAGCACTCTCTCAAATGCTCAAATAAGATCAGCAACATTCATTGGCACCTCATCAATCTGTGTACTGTAGTACTGCTCAATGTCTCGCAGTATGCAGATCTCATCTATGCCCACAAAATTGATCGCCACACCCTGCAAGGCACAAACAGGTAATGTTATCAAAACTTACCATTGTGTACATCAAGCACTAACGCAAAATAGCTATAGAATTACAGTGCGAGGCAACCAGTTAGCAAAACTATGAACGTACTGTTAACAAATTATAAATAGATTGTTGAAATGACAACAGTTGAATACCTTTGTGCCTCTCACACTAAACGTATAAACATATAACAGATTCATGGTTACAACTGACCATATACAGAGACAATAAAGAATTAAAAATAGAGATCAGAGCCCCCAACGACTGGTGTAAAGAAATGATCAGACACAAACCTTGCCGAAGGCGAGGCAGCAATGGATGGTGGCGGACAGGATCTGAGGAAGCCGGATAATATGATGCCGACGAGTTGCTGTGACGCCCGGTTCCGAAAACTGAACCAAGCTAACGCATATGTGTGCCCAGGATGTTCAACACACATACACGAGTGCAATCACAAAAGAGTATACAGAAAATTTCCACAGAACAAGATTAATTAACCAAATTTTATTACACAAACCAGATTATCCTCGAATACAAGCTCTAATGAATATCAATGACAAGTTCAACTAATACAGCGGAAATAAACTAATTAAACAACTAAGCAAACTAAGCAAAAGGGATAGCGCAGCTCCAATCAACACCACAGGCAAAGCTGACGGTAGACACGGCCTAGCTCTCCACATTATCGCCATTAAACTCACAATTCTGACCTGCAACTGTTGGGGGGGGGGGGGATTGCTGGCTGGGCCGGCTCGGCCGCCTGGCCAACAGTCTTTTTTTTTTACTTTTTTTACTTTTATTTATTTATTATTGTTATAATATATTTTATTATTTATATTTTATTTTATTTATTATTTATTATATATATTGTAACACCCTAAATTTTCGCATCATGCATCGCATACATGATCATACATTAAACATTAGTAGGATAAAAGAAAGATAATAAAAGATAAAACATACATATATGGTGTAGCAAAAGAAGAAAAAAGAAAATAATAATTATAGCCTAAAACTTGTCATAGGGAATAAGTATAAAAATATATATAAATATATATATATAATATAATAATCATATATAAAAATATATAAATAATAAAATATATAATAAAAAAAGAAAAAAAGGGGAAAGGAAAAAAAAAGAGAAAACCCACCGCGCGACGCCGACCCCGGCCTCGCCCAACCCGCGCGCGCCAGAGACCGAGCCGGTCTCTGGATCGATCCCGCCGCCTATAAATACGTACGTGAGGCTCCGTAGTTTTTCCCGAGCCGCAGAAAAACGCCGCCGCCATGCACGATAAAAGAAGCCGCCGGTACAGAGAACAGAGGCGCCACAGGGAAGAAAAGGAAGAAAAAAGAGGGGAAGAAGAGGAAGAAAAAGAGGAGAGCGCCGTCGTCCGCCGGAGATCGTCGTCGCCATCGCGTCGCCGTCGTCGTGCCGCCGGAGGACCTTGTGCATCTACTTCGTCTACGCATCGTCCCCTTCCTGCGATCTTCGAAGCCGTCGTATCTACTGTAGGATTCGTTTCTCCGATGCGAATTTTAGCGACGTATTAGATCTAATAGACGTAAATCGATTTTAGTTGCATCATGTTTTTTTAGCAACATTAATCCCCGCTAAAATCCCCGTAAACTCATACGAACACGTATGAACTAGTTGCATCTAATTAATAAACAACCATAGTTAATTAATAATTGATCTTTGCATGCATGCATATCATCGCATGTTGATTAATGTGTGTGCATCATGTTGATTTGTATATGTTTTCTTGTATGTGTGATCACGAGTAGAGGGAAGTGCTCAAGAGATCGTGTACGAGGATTTTCAGAATCAAGACTTCGAAGCGCTTGAGCAACCCTATCCGCCGGAACAAGGCAAGTGTCCTTGAAGCATATTGATCCTGTTTTTAAAATAAATGTTTTGTTTGCAAACTTCATGCTTGTGTCAATTTGATGGGAATCCTATGGTAGGAAGTTTACTAGAATTGTTTAACCGCCCTTGTCACCTAGAATATATGGTAGAGAGTCGGGAAGGGCTTTTACCTTTTTGCTTCGCTTAATTAATTGGGATGGAAAACAACACTACACATTTAATTATGCATCAATGATATTCTGGTTAATGTGAACTGGTCAATACGATGGGTGATCTAAGCAAGCCTGGTATGTGGATGGGTTTGGATGTTATGGTGGTTTGCTTGCTTTAGATCTAAGGACCGGTTCATGCGAGAATAGGCCAGGACTACAGTGCCACCACGAGGCCAAGTATGGGTGCGGTGTAGCTGATTAATTAGGGCTTTGCTAGTGCTGTTTGGACCATTGTGGATGCTCGGGGAAGGGGTAGTCGGATTGGGTTTGTTGAGGATTGGTGGGACTACCCTGGGATCCGAATGGCTCAAGAGGGGGCCCTTGGTTGAAGATGTGCTCAGTTGGAGGCATCGCCACCGGTGAAACCTCAGTGGGGTCTAAATAGCCTAATAATCCCTTTGTAAAGGCTATTTTGTGATCTCTTGGCCATACACCAAAGGAAGTGTAATTGGCATAAGGGAGGTTCTTTAGTCGCCGACGGGTGATGAAATCACAAACACGTGGGTAAAGTGGTACAACCTCTGCAGAGTGTTTAAAACTATCATGATAGCCGTGCTCCCGGTCACGAGCACCTAGATGACCTACATGATTAGAGAATTTTGGTATTGGGATGGTTGGACTATGGTTATGGGTTGGTAATGGTTATGGATGGTTTATGGATTATGGTCATGGATATGAATTTGAGTTATGGTAACTGGACATGGATACTGATGATGTTGGCAATAATTGGATATGGTTTATATTTTGTTAATATGATGGTTATGACGGGATTGTTTCACATAGACATAGTATAATGCTTTTCAAATGTTTTAATGTACTTTTTAGCACATAGCCATTATTATATTCGTCATTTGAATCAGCCACATGTCATACTTTCCACACTTGCTGAGTACGACATGTACTCACCCTTGCAATCCCCCCCCCCCCCCCCCCCAACAGCTACTGGAGACAATTGGGAGTACCCTGAGGATCACGCGGAGTACTAGGTTGCGTACCGCCGTCAATTGCCTGTGGATTGGAGTCGTGATGCTTAGTTTATTTTCCGCTGCATTATTTAGAGTTTTATCATTCGTGAACTATTGGATTATTGTAATAAAGTACTTATTTAATAGTTAAGACGTGGTTAAATTCTGTATATCGTTTGTGATGCAACCGTATATGTGTGATGAACTTCCTGGGCACACATATGCGTTACGCTTGGTTCATATTCGGAACTAGGTGTCACAGTTGCAAACACAAATTAGGGTAAAAATCAGTGGAAAATCAAAAGCAAATCGGCGGCAAGGGGTGGGGGTGGAAAAAGCACTGCTGGACAGAAGGGAAAACGCCGGACAAATATGTATCGGTGCCGAACCGAACGGAGAACGCAGCAGGCTGGGGAATCGACGCCAGAGATTCAGAGGAGAACGGAGGAGGCGTCAAGGATCTCGGGTCTACGTGGCCAAACCCTAGCCGCCGGTAAGGAGCTTTCCCTCGAGATGAGATCGGGTGAGGAGGGGGGCGCGACTGGGGAATCCGGGGAGAGGGGCGAGGGTGGGTTTTGATCAATGGCATTGCGGGTAAATACTAGTAAAAAATAAGGCGAGGTGTGTGTTTTGTTGGTTGAGAAGCTCTTTAGAGGCAGGGAGAAGCAGTTTTTTTTTCGCTTCACGATCCCTTCACAAAAAAGAAAATTGATTTTTCCTGATTTAACCGTGAATTAATTGTCCAAAACACTCGTTTGGCACAACTTCTCGGATTCTCATCGAGAATCAGAAGCTGGGAGCTGTGCCAAAGGGGGCATTAGGAGTAACAATGTCCTAGTGGAGGATAAGTTAAGGAGAGACAGAGCTACTCCTACCGTGCTTTAGGTATTCATACACATAGTCAACTAGTGTACCTACGGCTATGCTAACTATGAGTACTAGGGATTAGCGTTATAACATATCAGGCACAAATTTACCCTTGAGAATATGAGGATGATTCCCGCCACGAGCCTGCGGTGTTGCCGAACGTGGGGGATTACGAAGGACAGACAGAGCTATCACCACATGCCGCCTACCCCTACAAACCGTGACTCTACAAGACATCCAACACAACTTAATTATCTAAGCACCATGCTGACATAACAAGTAAATACCTTAAGAGTCCGGATACAAATATCATCCTAAGGCAATGACTAACCTAAACATCGTTGAAACCAATGTTGGGACCAAGCACTACATTACTCATATTAACATAATCACATTAATACCTAATTAGACTAAGTGGAGGTACATGATATTTATGATAGTATGATAAGAACATTATGACTAGATCATAATGACATCTATACCTAACACATGCATGTAATCCACAACCAAACAAGGAACGTTCATTCTAGTATATGAATAAATAAAGAATAATAATATTATAAAGCATAATGTCGCAAATATAAGAGAAGATACATGAGCCATACCTTTTCCAACTTGGACTTGTGACTAGAGACTCCTCTCTACAGCCTAATCTCCACCTAAGGAACTAAGAGCACTAGTGTAATACAAGAGAGAATGCTTGAGTGGTGTGTGTGAGAAGTGAGGCACCTCCCTATTGATACACAGAGTAGAGGCAGTTCTCGCCACAATTAGTGCGCGAATCAGTCTTCACCGCCTTCGGGAAGCCATGAGGAGCCAACACATGGTGGAAGACATAATTTGGTGTCAGGGCCAAGTCGACTGACTAGAGGGGTAGGCCGACCTGGTCCTGGCCCCCCTTCGAGTGTGCTTCCTCGAGTTGAATTCCAAGTGGACCCTTATCCCCTTCCCGGGTGATACACCGTTGGATCTCCTTGGATACGCCTGAGAATGAGTCATGGATCCATGTGGTGCCACATGTCGTCCTGTGTTTGGCTGGGGTGGAACTTTTTAGGATTGCTCCCCTCATTCTCTATCATTTTTGCATAAAAACTCATGCATGCACTATTTCTCCAAGTACAAGTAGAATTATGCTAAATCTAATTATTATGTGTGTAAGAAATATTTATTTCTTCACATAATTGAGTTATTCATGGTCGAAATTGGTATATAACGACTGTCAACAAACTTCCCCAAGCTTACCCTTTGCTTCCCAAAGCAAAGATAAAGACTTAGGTTGTTTATTAGGAGTTGCTACAATGTTCTATTTTGCAAAAGTACTAGAACACAACAAATATTCTACCTTGTAATGAATAAATTGGCTATGGTACCTCACCCTTTTTCGTAGTCAATATGGGGCTGATGCCTCATCCTTTTCTTGGGTGGTTAAAAGATAGAACAACAAAGTGAGCATGCATCACCTAATGTTTAAGTTCCACTCAAATTTCCAGAGAATTTCAAATGGTGTTTAAATTTAAGTTCCTCAAATGATGCACTCAGTCACTCATGTGTGGAAGTGGTATTTGTATCCTCACCAAGGCAATGCCTTTCTTGTCCTACTCTAAGTAGGGCTTTTATGTGGAGCTTGGTAGGGATCAAGAGTTGACATATTTGTAACACAGTTATTGCTAAGTCAAAAAGTAATACTTAGAAGAAAATAAATCATACTTTAGATCAAAATTTGTGCAGTTGTGATGGAATATTTGTGGAGTGGAGATACGAAGATAACTCCTTTGTATGCACTCTCTTTTTGTGAGGATGAAACATGACTACTTATTTTTTTCTCAGGCTCTTATATATGAGCATACATTTTTTTTTCTTTTTCTTGTAGTCATGTCTTCTACTCCTCTTTTATTTTCAGATATTTTGGAGAGAGTATTATGCAAGGAAAGCATGGAGTATCTTTTGGTGGTGGAATGATATGATAGAATTATGCTAACTTCTAGTGTAGAAGTTTAGCATGTGCCCGTGCAATCTTGATCTTAAAAGTATGAGAAGATTCTCACATAGGTCTATACTAGTTTGACTAGGTTCAATGTGAAGGCAAATAGCATATGCGTAGGGTTTATCTAATTCAAATCATCATATTCCTTTGGTAGGAATTTATATCAAATGAGGAACTCCCATTTTAAATATTTTACGAGAAATTAAGTTTCACTTTTAACTAGGGTATTAGTAGTTCTTATCACTATATCATATCCCACAACAACCTAGAATTGGACTTAGCTTGTGCAACCCACAAATTCTGAATTTAAGGCAAAAATGTTCTAAGCCAATAAACACAATACATGGAGAATACTTGGTTGTATGCAAGGGACTAGAGAAAATAAAACAGAGCAACTATTCATCATTTCAGCTTATATAAAGTAAAAATATTCTTACCACACATCTTTTATTTTATTAACCTAACCTGTACTATATTAAAAAATTTTAGATGCAATGGTTGTGGAAAGAAAGAAATAAAATGTAAGAATGAGAATGGGGTGTGATACAAGTTACCTCAAGTGGGGGTCCTCCCCCAAGCTTGCTCTTCTCAATCTTCGTGATAGGAGTTGAACCCTTGATGACAGAAATAGGCCATGAGGTCGGCCTGTTGTTGTTGCAGTGCGGTGTTGACATTGTTGAACTGCGTGTCAATTTGCTGCTGCCAGTCGTATGTGCTTTGGATGTTGTCTTCAAGTGGGTTGAAGATGTCGCCGGTCCTCACTTAAAGATCTCTCATCCGTTGGGTGAGTTCCGCCATTCCTTGTCCAGGGTCACAATAACCTCGAGTCGAAAAGGAATGTCGTGTACCCAATGGTGGAGGAGGCAAGCTACTAGAGCTTGAGCTCCCACCGGTGGTAGCTCACTCCTGCCACGACGATCCTCCTGCCTCATACGTTTGAGGTTGGGTCCAACCAAGTGCATCACCCGTTGGATCTACTTCCTCTTGGTATTCATAGGTGGTAGGGTATCATAGTGGCATCTCCATGGCCACTCTACGTGAATGGCTCCTTGTGACCCTACCAGTGACACCCGGTTCCAAAAATGAACCAAGTGCGACACATAGTGTGCCCAGGATGTTCAACACACATACACGAGTGCATCACAAATGATATAAAAAAATTACCACATCATAGCTATTGTCGGTACCCTATGTACCGGATACCCCTTGAGATTGCAAAGATCACAAGGAAACCCCATCTACCAGATTTGAAGACATCTGAAGGCCCCACATGTCAGGTGTAACCGGACCTGCTTCCCTGACATGGTTAGTCCCAGGGCTGCCACGTGTATCATAAGACCGAAGCTATCGCCCACACATGGGAAAGCTCCGGCTAGATACCAGTATGGCATCCCCGGACCTAACCCCAGACAGTGGGAAGCTCTGGTGCCGACACGTGTCCAACAGCACCGGACCTACCCGTCCACGACGGTAAGCTCCAGAGCTGCCACGTGGCTGAACCGCGAGACCTTCAACTTCAACAATCAGGCTGGTGGACCCCTAACGGCTCTGAACCTTCAAGGTGCAATCAAAGACTTCAAGACTCGATTAAGTGTCATTAATGCCATATTAATGACACACGATCGGATGTCCCTTAATACTGGTAATAACATTGTTAAGGCCCGTTACCAGGCTATTAAAGGTAATTAACCTCATTAATTGTGTATCAAGCATGTGTAACCGCCGGGGCCACATGTAGGGCTAGGCTAACGGTGTAACGACTAGTCCTTGTACTATAAAAGGACTGGTCGACAATACACAAGAGACCTCTCGAGACCACTTCTGGACTCCCTGACCTAGACGAGCTTCTTCTTCTGGAGCTTCTTCTAGACTCACACGCTCAATACAACACCAACACACCCTGTGGAGTAGGGTATTATGCTTAGGCGGCCCAAACCATGTAAATCTTTGTGTCCACTTGTCCTTCACCTTCTTGAATCTCTACGCGCCCATTACCGAACTACAACTCCTCGATCTACCAACGGTAGTATCGGGAGATCTGCCGGATCCAAATACCGATAGTTGGCGCACTAGGAAGGGGCAGCGCCTGAGATTTCAAGGATGGTGAACTCAGCTGTTGGATCATCCAACGGTAATCTTGCTATTCAACCCGCTGGGGGCAATCCCTCCAACATGCAGCAACCATCAGGTGCTACGGCTCCAGCAGGAGTCATGCCTCCACCGCCACCGCCTACACCAGCACGTCAAGATGGGCAGCGTGACGGTGCATCGACGTCGGTCACCGCATGAATAACAACAACCCTGAACACGCGCTTCATGCAGTGCGTGCTCTCCTCCAACGTCCATCACCTACAGGTGCATCCCAGGGTGCAATGGAGCAGTGGAGGGCTGATGTGGAACATTTGGTTGTAGCAGCAGCCGACCACATCAGCAACCAAGGTCCTCCCCCTTCGGGGCGGGCCCCATCGCAGCGCCGGACTGTGTCGGGCAGACTTGGTCCGCACGCTTCCCAAAATAGGAGGCGTGCTGCAACACAGCAAGTTACGTCGCTACCTTCCGGGGCGCGATGCACTCATACGGTAACCATGCTTTCAACTCATGACCTCCGGGCAGAGCTTGATCGCCGTTACCGTCAACAGGACGGCCGTGTCCATAATGAACGTGCTCGCGAAAGGCGAGAGGCTCGAGACAGTTCTGCTCCCGAGGGAGTAGGAGGAGGCTGTTCTGCCCTAGCCATGCACCTACACATGGTCAGATGGCCACAAAAGTTCCGGCCTCACCTGCCAGAGAAATTTGATAGGACTGTTAATCCAGCTGAGTTTCTCCAGATTTACTTCACCACAATCCTTGCGACTGGAGGTAACGAGGCCGTAATGGCCAACTACTTCCTAGTGGCCTTGACTGGGACCACCAGGTCCTGGTTTATGAGCCTTCCTCACAAATCCATCAATAGTTAGGAGGAATTGTGCCAACAGTTCACCGCCAGTTTCGGGAGTTCATACACCCGACCAGGCACCGAACTGGACCATTTTACTGTTGTGCAGAAAGAGGGAGAATCCCTGCGCTCATTCTTCCAGAGGTTCTCCCAGGTACGAAACACCATTCCTTCTATCTCCAATGCCTCTGTTATTGTGGCATTTAGGCAGGGCGTACGAGATAAGAAGATGCTGGAGAAGCTGGCAATCAAGGAGGTCACCAGCGTCACGGAGCTCTTCAGCTTGGCAGACAAGTGTGCCAATGCTGCGGAGGGCCGTGAAATGCACTCCAAACCACCTCCGGAGGATGGTAAAAAATACTCCAAAGGCAAAGCCACTACCTCCGGGAGTGGCAAAAAGAAGAAAAAGTCCAACGGTAAGAAGAAGCCGTCGGCCGGCACATCTACTGCTGCAGCTGCAGCAGCTCCAGGTGGCCGGGGGCCACGCCCCGAGAAACAACCTCGGCCGTCCTCTGAAGACGGTGGCAACTCCAAAGTGTAGTGTCCTATTCACAAGTCGAACAACCACAACTTGGAAGACTGCTGGGAGGTCCAAAACCTTGTCGAGCGCTACAACAAGCGCCGGGAAGAAGTTCCTTTCTGTCAGAGGGAAGGAAAACAGAAAGTCGATGAAGCTTCGACAGAAGAGGAGTTAGGCTTTCAGGATCCTAAAAGGGTCCTGAAGGCTATTTACACCTCCGTCGACGACGACTCCGACGTCTCCGACAATGAGCATCGGAAGACCATGAACACCATCTTTGGTGGTTCGTGGGACATCACCTCCCGCCGTGTCCTCAAGACAATGCGGCGGGACATCACATTAGTAGCTCCTACAGCTAGGGCGGAGCCTCATCGAAAGTGGATGGACACCACCATCACTTTTGATGCTTCGGACTGCCCTTGGAACATGATCGGAGCTGGTCAACTACCTTTGATGGTATCTCTGACCATCAATAACATTCAACTTCACCATGTAATGGAGGATGGAGGTTCGGGGCTGAACCTCATAAGCTTCAAAGCTTTCGTCAAGCTTCAGCTCCAACCTTCAGACCTTCGCCCCTCCCGACCTTTCTCCGAAGTAGGTCCGGGGGCCATAACCCCACTCGGTGCCGTTACTCTCCCCGTGACCTTCGAGACTCGGGAGAATTATCGCACTAAGAAGTTGATCTTTGACGTCGCTCATATCAACTTACCTTTCAACGCCATTCTGGGTAGACCCGCCTTGTACAAGTTCATGGCTGCTGCTCATTATGGCTACCTGGTGTTGAAGATGCCAACACCAGCTGGTGTTCTCCGAATCCGCGTAGACCGCACTACCGGAGTGACTGCTCTGGAAGAACTTCATGCTCTTGCTACAGCGCAGGAGGAAGAGTCCAGGCAGGAACAAGCTCCGAAACCCCCGAGCATTGGTCAACGAGGCTCAACCTCCGCACCTCGTGTGCAACCAAGCGGCGACACTGACATCCCTGTCAAAGTCGTCCAAATCGGTTACGATGCTGCTCAGACCACCCATATATCGGGAGGTCTGAATGACAAATAGGAACTCGCGCTCATCACTTTCCTCTGGGCTAATGTCGACGTGTTTGCCTGGCAACCGTCACAAATGCCTGGGATCCCTAGGGAAGTGATCAAACATAATCTGAAGATCTATCCTGGTGCTCGGCCTATACACCAGAAGCCTCAGAAGCAATCAGTAGAGCGACAGAACTTCATACGACAAGAAGTGAAGAAGTTGCTCAAAGATGGATTCATCCGAGAAGTCTTCCACCCAAAATGGCTGGCAAACCCAGTCGTTGTACCCAAGGCCGGCGGGAAGCTTTGGATGTGTATCGACTACAAAACACTGAATAAGGCATGCCCAAAAGATCCATTCCCACTACCTAGAATAGATCAGATAGTGGATTCCACCTCCGGGTGTGAATTACTGTGTTTCCTAGACGCATATTCTGGGTACCATCAAATCAGAATGTCTAGGGAAGATGAAGAGCATACTTCTTTTATCACACTAGATGGATTGTACTGCTATACTGTCATGCCATTTGGTCTCAAGAATGCAGCTTCAACATTTGTACGAGCTATGTACAAAACCTTTGGAGAGCTCATCAGAGACGTAGTGGAAGTGTATGTTGATGACATCGTCGTCAAGATTAAAGACAAGGAGTCACTTCTTGACACTTTGCAAGCTGTCTTCGACAAGTTGCGAGTCATTTGCACAAAGCTGAACCCAAATAAGTGCATCTTTGGGGTTAGCTCCGGAAAGCTTCTTGGTTTCCTGGTAAACCACCGGGGCATAGAGGCAAATCTGGCGAAGATTAAAGCCATTGAGGATATGCGGCCACCAACCCACATCAAGGATGTCCAGAAGCTGACTGGATGTCTAGCCGCCCTCAGCCGGTTCATCTCAAGACTAGCGAAACGAGCGCTACCCTTCTTCAAGCTATTGAGGAAGTCCGGACCATTCCAATGGTATAAAGAAGTAGAAAAGGCATTTCAGGAGCTAAAGCAGCTCCTCACCACTCTACCAACCTTGGTAGCTCCAAACCCCGGTGAGCCCTTACTGCTTTACATTTCGGCAACTGACGAGGTTGTCAGCATGGTCCTGGTTGTGGAGAGACCAGAACCACCCAAGCTCAGGAATCCACATCCCTCCGGGAGGGTCCGGAGGTTCCTGAAGGTGAGTCTGGGTCCCAACCCCCAGACTTGGATCTACAAGGAGTCACTCCGAAAGATTTGGACCCCCACGGGAGGGTCCGGGTCGCTCCAGTAGAAGCTCCAGGTTCCTCCAGCAAGGACCCGGAGGTCCCCAAAGCAGGTCCGGACCCCTCCGGGAGGGTCCGGGTCAATGAGGAGGAAGCTCCGGGCCCCTCCGGGAGGGCTCGGATGGTCCAACGCCAAAACTCGATACCTGGAGGTGCATAAGCTGCTCTATGCAGTTCTTATCGCTTCAAGGAAGCTTCGCCATTACTTCCAGTTTCATAAGATCTCAGTGGTGACCTCTTATCCACTACGTGTGATCTTGCATAATCCAAACTCTAATGGGAACATTGCAAAGTGGGTAGCGGAATTGGCCGAATTCGATCTTGAATTCGTCCCAAGACAAGCGATCAAGAGTCAAGCATTGGCAGACTTTGTGGTGAAATGGACCCCCTCTCCATCAAACCCTGGGGGCCCTAGTGAGCAGAAACCGGAAATCAAGGCTCCGGTCTTCACCGAGCCTCACTGGACCCTCTACTTCGACGGCTCCTTGCAAAGCAGGGGGCCAGAGCTGGAGTCCTTCTCCTCGCTCCAACTGGGGAGAAGGTAAAATGCATGGTCCACCTTGACTTCAAGGCGACCAACAACATGGCGGAGTATGAAGCACTCATTTACGGACTAAAGGTGGCACTATCATATGGTGTCAAGCAACTATTGGTCAAGGGAGGTACGTAGCTCATCATTAAATAGGTGAAGGGTGAATGCTCTTGTAACAATCCTCAACTATCTACTTATCTCCTTGAAGTCCAGAGGCTTCAGAAGGACTTCGAAGTCCTGGATCTCCATCATGTCTAGCGTGTCCATAACGCTGAAACTGACGAACTCTCGACGAAAGTGTCAACCGGAGCTCCGGCTCCTGACGGAAGCTTCATCCAAAGGTTGTCAAAACCCACAGCTCAGCCTGCCAAACTGAGCGAAGGGGGCGAGACCAGCATCTCGAAGCTGGTGGTCCCGATGGCCCTGTTACCATGGCAGCCATCAAGGGTCGTAGGTGCTGCTGGAAGCTCCGAGCAACCCAACACACAAAACTCAAATGCTCAAGCAAGCTCTGATGCATGGATCTCGGAGATCCGTAACTACTTGAAAGGCAATATCCTTCCTGACGATGATGTATCCGCTGACCGGATAGTCAGATTGGCTAAAAGATACACGCTAGTAGAAGGGGATCTCTACCGGCGCGGTGCCAACGGCGTCCTAATGCGGTGCATCACAAGGGAAGAAGGCTGCGAGCTCCTCGCAGAAATCCATTGAGGCGAGTGTGGGAACCACGCGTCTTCCCGCACGCTGGTCGGTAAAGCCTTCTGACATGGCTTCTACTAGCCTACAGGGCTCCAGGATGCAACTGAGCTGGTGAAGAAATGCGAAGCATGCCAGTTCCATGCAAAGCAAATTCACACACCGGCTCATCCTCTACAAATGATACCTCCTACATGGCCTTTTGCTGTGTGGGGGATGGACATCTTGGGACCTTTCCCAAGAGCCGTCGGAGGTTACAAGTTCCTGTATGTTGCCATTGACAAGTTCACCAAATGGCCGGAAGCAACTCTTGTTATGACAATAAACAAGCAATCAGCAATCAACTTCTTGCAGTACATCGTACGCAGATATGGATTCCCGAAAAAAATCATAACAGATAATGGGACCCAATTCACAAGCTCTGCTTTCCAAGGATACTACGAAGACCTCGACATCCAAGTCAGCTACGCCTCTGTAGCTCACCCAGCAAGCAATGGCCAAGTCGAGAGAGCAAATGTAGAAATTCTTAAAGGACTCAAGACGCGCACATATGAGCACCTGAAAAAACATGGAGCCAACTGGATCGAAGAGCTTCCGCCCACTCTATGGGCCAACAGGACAACTCCAAACTGGTCAACTGGAGAGACACCCTTCTTCCTGGTGTACGGAGCTGAAGCAATCCTTCCTCCGGAAATCACCTTGGGGTCGCTCCGGGTCCAGACCTTCGACGAAGCCACGCAAGACCAGCTCCGGCGTGAAGACCTTGACCTCCTTGAAGAGGGAAGGTGTCGAGTAGCTATTCGGAATGCCCGATACTGCCAAGATCTTCGGCGCTATCACCAAAGGAATTTTCACAACCGACATCTCGAGGAAGGCGATCTGGTGCTACGGAGAATACAATCTAGAGAAGGGTTAAAGAAACTCTCCCCCAGGTGGGAGGGACCCTTCCGAGTGATCAAAGTATCCCGTCCCAGATGCGTTCGCTTGGCAACCGAGGATGGGACACCTCTCCCAAATCCTAGGAACATTGAGAACCTCCATAAGTTCTACGCTTAATATCACGGAGGTGAGTCTTTAATTACATGTGATGTATATTATAGAGTCATTGTACAGAGTCGGGTAGCTCCTCCGGGAGGGCAGCCGGACCTACCTCGTTAGGTCCGCAACGTCCATGCAACACTTGTCACAGTCTCAGAACTAAAAGTGTAGCTAGCTACCTTGGGTCAAACGAGAAACGAAACACACTTAGCCTGGTTCCGTACCCTAAGAGTGTACTTGTTTCCCCTGTACCCCGAACCTATAATGAAAGACATCATTATGTGAAAACAGACTCCACGTGCATTTACTTTGTACAGACTCAATATTTTTTATTTTTATCTTTCTTATCTATAACAAAGTTGTGCAATTTTTAAGAAACTTTAGCTCGACCAATTCATGTACAATTCGAGTTGCATTGTCTATTCTTCCGGGTCCAAATATTGTGGATGGTCTACTCGTCTGAATTTCGCCAAGCCAATCTAGGGCCGGAGTGTGCTATCGACTTAGCCTGGTCATGCACCCTAAGTATGCCACTCTACCTACACCCCGACATGCCAAAGTAAGGTGAGTCCAGAAATGATCGGACCTGAAGGAAACAATACGGCGCTCTTAATTGTATTTAGAATTGTGTTCGACCTAAAACTTTCTCGAGAATAGTAAGCCGCAATGATGTTATAGATAGGAAGCAAATTTTACTGTTTTTCTTGACTTCAGTGTGCAGGAAAAATAAATATTTCATGATGATGGTGAATGAAGCCGGAGCTGCCAAAGCTCCGACGTCCTCTAGGCGGCTTGTGGTCGATGTTAAAACATTGACGTTGAGCGTCACTAGAGTTACTCAGCTCCGGTAAAGCTAGGGGGCAAGCCGTCAACGTGAAGAAAAGATGGTGGAAAGACTCTATAGAGGAGTCTGCTGTCGATACACCACGTGTCGATAGAGGTCACTACCGGAGCTACCAAGCCCCGACACCCCAGAGGGCTAACCGTCGATGCTTTACACGTTGATGGAGACTACTACCGGAGCTACTAAGCTCCAGCGATGGTCAATGCCGGAGCCACTAAGCTCCGACAACCTCAGGGGGCCTACACTATCGAAGACTTTGGACCTTCATTCTACAAGTTCGAAGCACGCAAGTCTTCAACAACTGTTACATCCTCTTGGTACATGTTCACAATCAAATTGTGTACATCTACCAGGGGGCCAAGTGAGACAAAGGTGGTGTTGAAGAGAAAAAATGAAATTCACAAAAATTTGGATTTCATTCATCTAGAGACAAGAGATTACAAAATTGGAGAAGAAGAAGAGAGAATACAAGCGGGAGCTACAAAAGAGATGGTCCTAGACCCTTGTGGAAGAACTGGGTGACCTTCTGGGCAACCTCCGACACACTGGCTCCGGCGGCTTCACCCTCTCCTTCGATGGGGCCTTCAAGCACCGGGTCCAGAGGGGATTGAGGGTCCCGACTGGTGTAGCACGTCAGCACGAACTCTACAATGTTCTTTGCTAGGGACTGCCCCTCAGTTTCCAACTGGTCCGCAATGACATCGCCCATCTTGGTGAGCTTGTTGCCTGCTGAACTCAGCGCCTCCAACGCCTGGTCCAGCTCCGGCTCCGGATCATTTGGACGCATGGGACTGAAACCCATTGGCTTCAACGCATCGTTGGCTTTGCCCAGGAAGTCCCAAACTTGTTGGGACTCCGCAACCCTTGTGCTTCGCATCTCCTCTAGGGATATTTTGGCCGCCGCAAGATCTGAGTTCTCCCGAGCAAGACGCTCCACCTCTTTGGCATTCTGCTGAATCTTTTCAGCAACCTGACTTTCGAGTTTCTGAGCTCTTCCTCCCGGAGGTGGATCTCATTTCGGAGGTTGACCAGATCCTTCTCTCGGCCCCGCACTTTCTTCTCCCTGGCGGCGACGACATTCTCCTGCTTGTAGAGATCTTGCCCTTGCTCCCAGGCCTTCTTCTCCTCCTCCTCGCAACACTCCTCCAATTTCTTGGTGCGTTCTTCGAGGATCTTGTCAGCTAGAGCTGTCTTTTGGACAAGCTCCTCCTCACTTTTCACGAGGTCATCCCGCAGCTCCAGGATTTTTTGCTCTTCATCTTCGAGCTTTCTCTCCCGCGCCTCAAGAGCCTCCCGGCGCTTGACGAGACTATCGTGGATGGCGGCGAGCCTCTCCTGGCGATCATCCGCTACGCTATTTGCAGCTGTGTCCTGCTCATAGATGGCCCGGGACTGGTTGTCGAGGTATTGTGTCATGCTTTCCCTCTCATCCAACAGCTTACCCCAGTACTCCAGGCGGACCTTCTCCCTCTGCACCCACTCCTTGTCATCAGCCAACCCCGACTACGCCAACTTGGTCTCAAAATGGAGTCGGTTGCACCACCTCCTAAGGGTTTGGTGCTCCTCCTCGAGGGCCTTGCTGTCGTGGTAGAAAGCCAGCTGGACCTGGCAAAGACTGGAGCAGGCGTTGCCAATAGACAACAATAAGGAGATCGGGTCCGGACCTGCCGGGGTCCTCTCCACTGGCTCCAGCGGATCTTCAGTGACAAAAATTGGGTCCCACTCTACAAGAGCGGTCCCCTGAGCTTCCACGGCACTAGGGCCGTCCTCCGAGATAGCCTCGGCCACCGCCGAGGAAGGTCCTGCAACAGAAGTTCTGACCTCCGAAATTGACTCCGAAGGTCTCGCCGCCAGGTCATCAACAACTGGCCCCTCAGGCGGGGGGCCAACAGCTTCATCTTGGCACCCTGGCTCAGCAGCGGGCGCCTCTGGGATCACCACTTCCGGAACAGGTGTTGAAGGTTCAGTCGAAGTAGGAGCTACTTCCGGCTCCAGCGCAGGCGCCTCCTCCGCCGCTGGCTCAGGTGCTGGCGCTTCGACCATCATGGGCTCAGGCGCTGGCGCTTCGAACATCATAGGCTCAGGCGCCGACACCTCCGCAGCAACTGGCTCAGACGCTAGAACCTCTTCAACGATCGGCTCTACAACCGAAACTTCTGCAGCAACCGACTCTACCGCCGAAGCTTCCTCAACAACCGGCTCAAGTGCCGGAGCTTCATCAACACCCGACTCCACTGCCGGGACCTCATCAACCACCGGCTTGACTACCGGGGCTTCAACAACATCCGACTCTGGGGCCAAAATCGTAGCTACCTCCGGCTCTGTGGCTGGAGCGTCCAACATCTCAGCATCCAAGCCCGGAGCTTCAACCTCCAGAGCTGGTGCTACTGGTACATCTTCATTCCCGTGGTCCGGTGCTACCACGGGAGCTTCTGGGGATGAGTCGAGGTCCAAGACCATGACAGCCAGCGTCGGGGCTGCTGCAGCCTCGACCACCTCTTGTGGCGACGCTGGAATTGGAGCCAGAGCTTTAGCCTGCACAGCCTCAACTGCTGCTGCAGGGACCGAAGCTTCAACCCTTTTCTTAGGCACACTGTGGATGAAGGATGAAGAAACTCAAAATATAGACATAACAATAAAACAATTGGCTAAGGTAAAAAATCAAAAATTACCTCGGAAGGCTTCCGCACCTCTTAGCACGAAACCTCTTTTCCAGACGCTCCGGACTGACCCCAGCCGCCACTGGTGTGGTAGTCCCGGAGGGTCCCCTGGAGCTTGCTGTTGCTATCGGCGTTGCCTTGGTCGAGGCCCCCCTCGACCGGGAAGGACCTCTTGACCCAGAGCCCTCAGCTGGCCCTGGTACCGGAGTCACTTGGTCGGAGCTAGCACCTCGGGAAGATGCCGCTGCTGGAGTAGATGCCGCCGTTGAAGACCTCCCCCTCTGGGGAGAAGGAGCCGCTGTGGAAGAAGCAGGCCTGGCGGACCTTCCGTCGGCATGCTTCAGTTTCCTTTTACGGCTCGAGGGCTCGGCCAATTCCTTGCCCTTGCTGACGACTTCGGTTCTTGGCTTTGGGGCGGGAGCGGAGCTGCCTTCAGGAGCTCCGGAGATCGCCAACTCGGCGGATGAACGCCTCTCAACGGCACCAAGGTCGGGCATCGTCCGCCGGAGCTCCCTGCTGAACTCTTCCTCCATGTTCAGAGGGATGAAAGCTGCCGGCGGAGCCAAGTCATCACCCTCGACGTCGATGCCGTGCTGGGACTTCTTGAGGTGGAACTCCAAAGTTGCACCCTCCATGTTGGACTTCAAACCGGTCTTGATCCGGTCGTCGTCCAGCATACTATTGAGGGCCCAAGCAAGCTTCTCCCTCTTCTTCAGCGGATCCCACCTGTTGGTCAGGAAGTTGCAAAACACCGCTTCAGGAGTCACCCCTCCTTCCACGCATAGGCGGATCTAGGTCAGAGCAGGGTTGAAGGCGTCCGACAACACCGGAGCTTCACTCCAAACTACAGTGTCGATGTTGGGGAGGCCTTCCGGCAACTCCAGCTTCTCGTGCTCCTCCACCCTGATGACAATCCAATCCATCTTCCAGTCGTCCCACTTCCCAGAAGGGAACGACCGCAAGTACTTGTACGGGCACTTCTTGCGCTTCACAAAATAGTAGAAGTCAAGGTACTCGTCACTCCTACCTGTAGTGTGGACAGTGAAGAAGGTGAAGAAGAGCTCAATGTAGGGGGGAATGCCCACCCACATCTCACAGAAGTGGACAAAGATCGACACCAGGAGAATGGACTGGGGGCCAAGGTGGTATAGCTGCAGACCATAGAAGTCTAGCAGCATCAAGAAGAAAGAGGAGAAAGGTGGGGTCAGTCCCACCATGGCGTACGTGGAGAAGTACACCATGTCACCGGCGTGTTCCTTCTCGAACGGAAGCTTGCCGGTGTGGACCAAGTGGTTGAAGAAGTCAGGGGACCACCCCATGAGGGTCCAGACCTTCTTCAAATCACCGTCGGTCTTCAGTCGGCGCTGGTGGAGACCCAACTCCATCATGGCACAGCGAGGCAAGAGAGGAAAAGCAAGCAAAAGTTTGGAAGGTTTGAGTGCAAGTTCGAATGAAAGGCGTAAAGAACCCCAAACAGTGTGTGCTTTCCTTCCTAAGTAAGCCCCCACAACGCTTGGATGGAAACCGCAGAGGAGCCGGCGATACCAGTCAAAAACTTCATCTCCAATGACAAAGGGGCCCGGGGCCACCCCGACGATCAAGTCGAGGTCCCGAAGGCGGCGGCCTGACAGGGCGTGCAGAACCGATACGATTTTCGTATCGGGAACCGGTGACCTTCAATTGCGTGAGATCCAAGCGCTGAGATCTCACCTGCTGCATCCAGGATTTGCCACGCGGCGGTGGTCTAACTGCGAACCATCGCCAACGGCACGTCCGAAGACCCTTGAAGACACGGCTCAAAAACCGAAGAATGGACCCACCTCCGGCGGAATGACTTCATCAAAAAGTTTCTCCCGAAGGTGGGCCCAAGGGGCCACTGTCGCTACGCTATGTACCGAATACCCCTTGAGATTGCAAAGATCACAAGGAAACCGCATCTACCAGATTTGAAGACCTCTGAAGGGCCCACATGTCAGGTGTAACCAGACCTACTTCTCCAACATGGTTAGTCCCAGGGCCGCCACGTGTATCATAAGACCGGAGCTATCGCCCACACATGGAAAAGCTCCGGCTAGATACTAGTATGGCATCCCCGGACCTAACCCTAGACAGAGGGAAGCTCCGGTGCCGACACGTGTCCAACAGCACCGGGCCTACCCGTCCTTGATGGTAAGCTCCAGAGCTGCCACGTGGCTGAACCGCCAGTCCTTCAACTTCAACAATCAGGCTGGTGGACCCCAAATGGCTCCGAACCTTCAAGGAGCAGTCAAAGACTTCAAGACCCGATTAAGTGTCATTAATGCCATATTAATGACACATGATCGGATGGCCCTTAATACTGGTAACAACATTGTTAAGGCCCGTTACCAGGCTATTAAGGGTAATTAACCTCATTAATTGTGTATCAAGCATGTGTAACCGCCGGGGCCACATGTCGGGCAAGGCTAACGGTGTAACGACCAGTCCTTGTACTATAAAAGGACTGGTCGACAATACACAAGGGACCTCTCGAGACCACTTCTGGACTCCCTGACCTAGACGAGCTTCTTCTTCTGGAGCTTCTTCTAGACTCACACGCTCAATACAACACCAACACACCACGTAGAGTAGGGTATTACGCTCAGGTGGCCCGAACCACGTAAATCTAGATGTCTACTTGTCCTTCACCTTCTTGAATCTCTGCGCGCCCATTACCGAACTACAGCTCCTCGATCTACCAATGATAGTATCGGGAGATCTGCCAGATCCAAACAACGACAGTTATCAAAGATGTTCTTTAATACAATTGTTCAATGATTCTCGCATTACAAAGCTCAAATTATTATTTCTGCAGTGGAAAATAAATTAACTAAGCATAGCTAGGCAACACAACTCCATTCCACAGCAAGTCGACAATAGCACACAACCTAGTACTCCGCATTATCCTGATTGTACTCCCAAACATCACCTGTAACTGTTGGTGAAGGAATTGCAAGGGTGAGCACTGAACAGGTGTGGGAAAAACATGACATGTAGCTAAAAAAGGATGTTAATAATAAATGTGTAATTGCATAAAGGTACATTTATAACAGTTAAAAATGCAATATTATAATTATTAAGCGAGGTTGTCGGTACCCTGGGTACCATATACTCCTTGGGATTGCAAAGATCTCAAGGGAAAGTCATCTACTTGATTTGAAGACCTTCGGAGGCCCACATGTCAGACATAACCGGACCCGCTTCTCCAACATGGTTAGTCCCAGGGTCGCCACGTGTACTATCAAACCGGAGCTACCGCCCACAAGGGGGAAGCTCCGGGCTATGTACCGAAATGGCACCCCCGGACCTAACCCCAGACCGAGGGAAGCTCCTGAACTGACACGTGTTGGGTAACACCGGACCTATCTGTTCCCCACAGTGTGCTCCGGCGCTGCCACGTGTCCAACCGTCGGATCTTCAGCCTCTAACCTCCGGAAGACTCCACAACGACTCCGAATCTTCAAAGGGGAATCAAGGACTTCAAGACCCGATCAAGTGTCATTAATACTATATTAATGACACACGATCAGACGACCTTAATTACCAGTAACGGTGCTATCAAAGCCCATAACTCGGTCATTAAGGGCAATTAAACGTGTTGAATGTGTTTCAATATCAGTAACCGCCAGGGCCACATGTCGGGCCAGGCTAACTTGTAACGGCCTGCCCTTTTACTATAAAAGGACAGGCCGACGATACATAGGAGACACTCTCCGGAGACACGCTAACTTTACACTCTCAACTGACGTTGAGCTCATACATCCAATACAACACCAACACACCCCTTGGAGTAGGGTATTACGCTCAGGCGGCCCGAACCATGTAAATCTTCGTGTCCCTTGTGTCACTCGACATATCACCTTCTGGAATCTCCGCGCGCCCATACCGAACCTCAAACTCCTCTAACACTTTAGTAGTGTCGGGAGATCTACCGGATCAAAACCACCGACTGTTGGCGCACCAGGTAGGGGGACCAGGAGATTTCAAGAATGGTGAACTCAGCCGCTGGATCATCCGATGGTCATCCTGCTGTTCAAGCTGTTGGGGGTAATCCCTCCAATATGCAGCCACCAGCAGGAACCACGGTTCCAGGAGGAGTCACACTTCCACCACCGCCGCCTCCACCAGCAAATCAAGGTGGACAACGCGATGGTGCACCGGCGTCAATCACTGCGTCGGCGAATCTTGACAACCTGGAACACGCGCTCCATGCAGCACATGCTCTTCTTCAGCACCCGCCACCTCCGGAAGCATCCTGGGATGCAATGGAGAAGTGGAGGGCCGATGTGGAACACTTGGTTGCAGCAGCAGCCGACCGCATCAGCAACCAGGGTCCTCCTCCTTCAGGACGGGCCCCATCGCAGCGACGGACCTTGTCTGGCAGACTTGGTCCGCACGTTTCCAACAACAAGAGACGTGCTGCATCACAGCAGGTGACGTCGTTGCCCTCCGGGGCACGACGCACTCACACGGTATCAAGGCTTTCAACTCATGACCTCCGGGCGGAGCTTGATCGCCGATATCGCCAACAAGACGACCGAGTCCATATTGAGCGTGCTCGTGAAAGACGAGAAGCTCAAGACATTCCTGCTCCTGAAGGAGTAGGAGGAGGCTGTTCAGCCCTGACCAAGCATCTGCGTATGGTCAGGTGGCCACAGAAGTTCCAGCCTCACCTGCCGGAGAAGTTCGACGGGACCGTTAATCCTGTCGAATTTCTTCATATTTACTCCACTGCTATCTTGGCAGCTGGAGGAAATGAGGCCGTAATGGCCAATTATTTCCCAGTGGCTTTAACTGGGACCGCCAAGTCCTGGTTTATGAGCCTTCCACCCAACTCCATCAGCAGTTGGGAGGAGTTGTGCCGGCAGTTCACCGCCAACTTCGGGAGTTCTTACACCCGACCAAGCACCGAACTGGACCTTTTCGCAGTTGTGCAAAAAGGAGGAGAATCCCTGCGATCATTCATCCAGAGATTCTCTCAGGACAACTCCAAACCGGTCAACTGGAGAGACACCCTTCTTCCTGGTGTATGGAGCTAAAGTAATCCTTCCTCCGGAAATCACCTTGGGGTCACTCCGGGTCTGGACCTTCGATGAAGCCACGCAGGACCAGCTCCGGCGTGAAGACCTAGACCTCCTTGAGGAGGGAAGGTGCCAAGCAGCTGTTCGGAATGCCCGATACCGCCAAGCCCTTCGGCGCTATCATCAGCGGCATGTACACAACCGACAGCTCGAGGAAGGCGATCTAGTGCTACGGAGAATACAATCCAGAGAAGGGTTAAACAAACTCTCCCCCAGCTGGGAGGGACCCTTCCGAGTGATTAAAGTATCCCATCCCGGAAGCGTTCGCTTCGCTACCGAGGATGGGACACCTCTCCCAAATCCTTGGAACATTGAGCACCTCCATAAGTTCTACACTTAATATCACGGAGGTGAGTCTGTAGTAACTTGAGGTGTATGTTATAGAGTCATTGTACAAAGTCAGGTAGTTCCTCCGGGAGAAGAGCCGGACCTTTCCCGGAAGGTCCGCGAAGTTCATGCAACACTTGTCGCAGTCTCAGAACTAAAAGTGTGGCTAGCTACCCTGGGTCAAACGAGAAATTAAACACGCTTAGCCTGGTTCCGTACCCTAAGAGTGTACTTGTTTCCCCTGTACCCTGGACCTATAATGAACAGACATCTTCATGTGATACAGACTCCACGTGCATTTATTTTGTACAGGCTCAACATTTTTTATTTTTCTCTTTCTTGTCTATAACAAAGACGTGCAATTCTTAAGAAATTTTAGTTCGACTGGTTCATATACGATTCGAGCTGTATTGTCGATTCTTCTAGATTCAAATATTGTTTATGGCCCACTCGCCTGAATGCCGCCAAGCCAACCTAGGGCCGGAGTGTGTATTGACTTAGCCTGGTCAAGCGCCCTAAGTACGCCACTCTACCTACACCCCTGCAAGCCGAAGTAAGGTGGGTCCAAGTACAATTGGATCTGGAAGAAAAGACAACGCATTCGGTTGTATTCAGAATCGCGTTTGACCTAAAACTCTCTTGGGAATCGTAAGCCGCGACGAAGTTATAGGCAAGGAACGAATTTTACTATTTTTCTTGGCTTCAGTGTGCAGAAAAAATAAAAAATCCACGTTAATGGAGAAAAGCCGGAGCTAACTAAGCTCCAACTCCCCCTAGGTGGCTTGTAATCGATGTTAAACATTGAAAACGAGCATCACCTGAGCAACCAAGCTCCGGTAAAGCTAGGGGGGCCAGCCGTCGATGCAAAATAAATGATGGTGAGAAGACCCCGCAAGCGGAGTCTACTACCAACAAACTACACGTTGGTAAAGGTCACTGCCGGAACTACTAAGCTCCGACAACCCGGAGGACTAACTATCGATGCTCTACGCATTGATAGGGACTATTCCGGAGCTACTAAGCTCCAACGATAGACAATGCCGGAGCTTCTAAGCTCCGACAACCTCAGGGGGCCTTCACTATCGAAGACTTCGGACCTACACTATACAAGTTCGAAGCAAATGAGTCTTCAACAAAACACAATATCCTCTTGGTACATGTTCACAATCAAATTGTGTACATCTACCAGGGGGCCAAGTGAAGACAAAAGTGTTGAAGACAAAAAGTGAAATTCACAAAAATTTGGGGATTTCATTCATCTAGAGACAAGGGATTACAAAATTGAGGAAGAAAAATAGAGAATACAAGTGGGAGCTACGGAGATGGTCCTAGACCCTATGGAAGAACTGGGCGACCTTCTGAGCAACCTTTGACACATTGGCTCGGGCGGCTTTACCTTCTCCTTCGACGGGACCTTCAAGCACCGGGTCCAGAGGGAATTGGGGATTCCGGCTGGTGTAGCACATCAGCACATACTCTGCGACGTTCTTCGCCAGGGATTGCCCCTCAACCTCCAACTGGTACACGATGACGTCGCCCACCTTGGAGAGTTTGCTACCCGCCGAGCTCAGCGCTTGCAACGCCAGGTCCGGCTCCGGCTCTGGATCATCCGGACGCACGGGACTAAAGCCCATCGGTGTCAGCGCGTCGTTGGCCTTTCCTCGGAACTCCCAAACCTGTAGGGAGTCCGCAGCCCTCAAGCCCTTCAGTTCTTCCAAGGATCTTTTGGCCACCACCAGTTCAGAATTCTCGCGAGCGAGACGCTCAACTTCTTTGGCGTTTTGCTGAATCTTTTCAGCAACTCGCTTCTCGAGTTTTCCGAGCTCCTCCTCCCGGAGGTAGATCTTGTTCCGGTGGTCAACCAAATCCTTCTCCCTGCCCCTTACTTTCTTCTCCCTGGCAGCGATGGCACACTCTTGCTCGTAGAGTTCCTACCCTCGCACCCAAGCCTTCTCCTCCTCCTCAGCGCAGCGCTCTTCCAATTTCTCGGCACGCTCTTCGAGGCCCTTGTCAGCCAGAGCCACCTTTTTGGCGAGCTCCTCCTCCCTCCTCAAGACGTCATCCCGCAGCTCTAGGAGTTTCTGCTCTTCATCTTCGAGCCTTTTCTCCCTCTCCTCAAGTGCCTCCGGGCGCTTGATGAGAGTAGTGTTAATGGCCTCAAGCCTTTCTTGGCGTTCATCAGCCGCACTATTAGCTGCTTTGGTCTGCTCATAAATGGCCCGTGATTGGGCATCGAGGGCGCGAGTCAAGCTCTCCCTGTCATCCAATAACTTGCCCCAGTACTCCAGGCGGACCTTCTCCTGCTTGATCCATTCTTTGTCATCTGCCATCCTTGACTGCGCCAGCTTGGTCTCGAAGTAGAGCCGATTACGCCACCTTCTAAGGGTTTGGCGCTCCTCTTCAAGAGCCTTGCTGTCGTGGAAGAATGCCAGCTGAACTTGACGCAGACTGGAGCAGGCGTTGTCAATAGACAATTGCAACGGGATAGGATCCGGACCTGCTGGGGTCTCCTCCGCTGGTTCTAGCGGGTTTTCAGTTACAAAAATTGGGTCCCACTCCACAAGAGTGGTCCCCTGAGCCTCCATGGCACCAGGGCCGTCCTCCAGGATGGCCTCAATCACCATCAAAGAGGGTCCCGCTGATGAAGTTCCGACCTCCGGAAGTGGTTCCGAAGGACCAGCCGCCAGATCTTTGTTCGTCCCCTCGGGCAGGGGGCCAGCAACTTCATCAGAGCACTCCGGCTCAGCCGCGGGTACCTCCGGCGTCGTCACTCCCGGAGCAGGAACTGCTTCTGGCTCCGGCCTGGGCACCTCCTCTACTGGGGGCTCGAGCGCTGACGCCTTTGCAACGACCGGCTCAGGCGCCGGAAGATCTTCAACAGCAACCGGCTCGGGAGCCGGAAGGTCTTCAACATCAACTGGCCCTAAGGCCGGAGCTCCAGCAACGACCGGCTCTGCGGCCGGTGCTTCAGAGGTACCCGGCCCAACCGCCGGGACTTCCTCAACATCCGGCGCGCACGCCGAGACTTTAGTTACCTCCGGCTCAACCGCCGGGGCTTCAACAATTTCCGGCTCTGGGGCCGGAATTATTGCTTCCTCCGGCTCAACGGCCGAAGCTTCCATCATCTCAGCACCCAAACCCGGAGCTTCAACCTCCGGGGCAGGTGCTGCTGGTGCATCTTCTCTCCCGTGGTCCGGCGCTACCACGGGAGTCTCGGGGGATGAGTTGAGGTCCATGACCACGACGGCTGGCGCCGGAGCTACCGCAGCTTCAGCCACCACTTGGGGCGGCACCGGGACAGGAGCAGAGGCTTCCGCCCTCACAACTTCAGCTGCTGTGGCTGAGGGTGGAGCCTCACTCCTCTTCTTGGGAACGCTGCAGATGAAGGATGAAGAAATTTAAAAAACAGTTACTACAAAAAAACAACTGTCTGAGGTAAAGATTAAAAATTACCTCGGGAGGCTTCCGCACCAGCTTGCGCGGAACCTCTTTCTCGGGCGTTCTGGGCTGACCATAGCCACCGCCGGCGTGGAAGCTCCAGAAGGCCCCGCGGAACTCGTTGCAGTCACGGGCACTTCCTTAGTCGAGGCCCTCCTTGATCGGGAAGGACCTCCAGACCTAGAGGCCTCAACTGGCCCTGGTGATGGAGTCGCATGCCCGGAGCTAGCACCCCGGGAAGACGCCGCTGCGGGTACAGTCGCCGCAGTTGTAGAAGACCTCCCCCTACGGGGATAAGGAGCTGATGCAGAGGTTGCAGGCCTGACGGACCTTCCGTCAGCATGCTGCAGTTTCCTCTTCCGGCTCAAGGGTTCGTCCACCGGTTCCTTGCCCTTGCCGACGACTTCGATCCTTGGCTTCGGGGCAGGGTTGTAACCACCTTCGGAAGCCCCACGGATCACCACTCTAGAGGTCGATCTTCTCTCGACGACACCAAGGTCATCAAGCATCGGCATCGTCCGTCGGAGCTCCCTGCTGAACTCTACTTCCACGTTCAGAGGGAGAAAGGCTGATGGCGGGGTCAAGTCATCTCCCGCAACGTCGATGCCGTGCTGGAACTTTTTGAGATGTAACTCCAAGGTTTCCCCCGCCATGTTGGACTTCAGTCCGGTCTCGACCCGGTCGTCGTCCATCACGCTGTTGAGGGCCCAAGCGTGTTTTTCTCTCCTCTTCAGCGGTGCCCACCTGTTGACCATGAAGTTGCAAAATACCGCCTGAGGAGTTAATCCTCCCTCCATGCACTAGAAGATCCTGGTCAGAGCAGGGTTGAAGGCATCCGACAGCACCCGAGCTTCACTCCAGACTGCAGTGTCGATGTTGGGGAGGCCTTCGGGCAGCTCCAGCTTCTCGTGCTCCTCCACCCGGATGACTATCCAGTCCTTCTTCCAATCATCCCACTTTCCAGAGGGAAACGACCGGAGGTACTTGAATGGGCACTTCTTGCACTTCACAAAGTAATAGAAGCCAAGGTACTCATTACTCCTATCGGTGGTATGGACAGTGAAGAAGGTCCGGAAAAGTTCAATGCAGGGGGGATGCCCACCCACATTTCACAGAAGTGGACGAAGATATACACAAGAAGAATGGAGTGGGGGCCAAGGTGGTATAGCTGCAGACCATAAAAGTCTAGCAGCATCAAGAAAAAGGAGGAAAAAGGTGGGATCAACCCCACCATGGCTTACGAAGAGAAGTACACCATATCGTCGGTGTGCTCCTTCTCGAACGGGAGCTCTCTTTCGGTGCGGACCAGACGGTTGAAGAAGTCCGGGGACCATCCCATGAGGGCCCGGACCTTCTTCAAGTCACCTTCGGTCTTCAAACGACTCTCGCGGAGACCCAACTCCATCGCAGCACAACAAGGCAAGAGAGGAAAAGCGAGCACAAGTAGGGAGTTTGAGCGCAAGATCAGATGAGAGGGGTAAAGAACTCCAGAAGGTGCGCGCTTCCCTCCTTAAGTAAGCCCTCGCAACGCTTGGATGGAATCCGCAAGGTAGTCGAAGATACTACTCAAAAATTCCACCCAGCCGATGACAAGAGGGCCTGGGACCACCCTGACGATCAAGTCGAGATTCTTACCCAGGCGAACGGTTGTCATCATGAGGCGGGAAGCCCGAAGGCGGCGGCCTGACAAGGCGCGCGGAACCGATACAATTTTCGTATCGGGAACCGGCGACCTTCAATTGCGTGAGATCCGCACGCCAAAGATCTCATTTGCCTCTAACCTCCGGAAGACTCCACAACGGCTCCGGATCTTTAAAGGGGAATCAAGGACTTCAAGACCCGATCAAGTGTCATTAATACTATATTAATGACACACGATCGGATGACCTTAATTACCAGTAACGGTGCTGTCAAAGCCTATAAATCGGTCATTAAGGGCAATTAAACGTGTTGAATGTGTATCAATATCAGTAACCGCTGGGGCCACATGTCGGGCCAGGCTAACTTGAACAGCCTGCCCTTGTACTATAAAAGGACAGGCCGACGATACATAGGAGACACTCTCCGGAGACACGCTGACTTTACACTCTCAACTGACGTTGAGCTCATACATCCAATACAACACCAACACACCCCGTGGAGTAGGGTATTACGCTCAGGCGGCCCGAACCACGTAAATCTTCATGTCCCTTGTGTCACTCGACATCTCACCTTCTGGAATATCCGTGCGCCCATACTGAACCTCAAACTCCTCTAACACTTTAGTAGTGTCGGGAGATCTGCCGGATCAAAACCACCGACAGAGGTCAATCCCATCATAAACCAAATAGAATTAAGACCATGCCCAACACCTTTATTCCAACATAAATAATCAAAATCATCCATAATAGTCCATATCCATCCATGTTCAACTCATACATTCACAACCAACCATGTACATTCATCATAACCCAAACCATAACCATATCCGAACCATTCCAAATCCCAATTCCAACTCTAATCATGGAAGTTGTCCAGGTTGCTCATAACCGGGAGCACGACTATCATGGTAGTTTTTAACACTCTGTAGAGGTTGTACTACTTTACCCACATGTTCATGATTTCATCAACTTTCAGTGAATAAGGAACCACCCTCATGTCCGTGACCCGTCGTTCACATTACACACTTCCAACAGTGTGTGGCCAAGAGATCATAAAATAGCCTTTACAAAGGGACTACTGAGGTTTCACCGAAGGTGATGTCTCACAACTAAGCACATCCAACCATGGATCCTCTCTTGTGCTATTCGAATCCCAAGGCAGTCCCGCCACTATTGCAAACCCAACCGACTCCCATTCCCCGCTCCCCCAAATGATCCGAATAATGTTGGAAATACACCTAATTAATTGGCTAAGCCGCACCCATACTTGGCCTTGTGGTAGCACTGTTGTCCTGGCTTATTCTCACTTGAACCGGTCCTTTGATCTAAGGCAAGCAAAACCACCATATCATCCAACCTAGTCCACAAACCATGCTTGCTTAGATCACCCCAGTTCCATGTTACTTAGTTCATCATTATTATTAGTTCACATAGTTCATATGTATATTTTTTCACAATCAGTCATTTGGTTATTCCCAATCCCAATTAAGCAAAGCGAAGCGAAACTGTAAAATACCCTTTCCGACTCTCTACAATATATCTCAAGCGACAAGGGTGGTCATACAAGTCTAGTAGACACCTCTCATGGGTTTACCATCAATTTGACACAGGTATAGAGTTTACAAACAAAACATTTCAAAACTGGATCAAAATAGTCAAGGACACTTGCCTTGCTCCTGAGGTTGGTTTGGATCAAAAGCTTTGAAGTTCTTGTGCTAAAGATCCTCGTAAGCACCCTCAAGAACGTTACTTTCTATTCCATGCAACAAACATACGGAACAACTATTACAATCAATAAATGCTCATATAGTACTCAATATGCTATGACATGCATGAATGATGTAATTATGATGTAGTACATGTTAATAGGTTGCTATTGTTGCTTACTATATAGTTACAATTAAGTTTTACATGTTAGAACAAGTTTCAAGTCATTTTAGAGAAAACTAAAGAAGTTCCAGGAATTCCAGAATTGAAGGACCGGACTAGTCCGCACCATGGACCGGACATGTCCACTTTGGACTAGAGAGTTGATCGGACTAGTCCGCAGCAGACCGGACAAGTCTGCTATGATAGGACTTTAGCGAATTTCCAACTAGAACATAGTTTGAGTTAAGTATGGGACTATAATTGATGTAGGAAATATGGATCTAAGGTATTTACCATGAATCCTAGGGTTCAATGGTTGAGGATTTGACAAAACTCGAGAACTTGACATCTAGATCGACGAGGATGAAGGATTGGTGAAGAAGAACGTCATAGTCAAAGAATTGATGAAGAAGATCACAACAGCGACAACGATCTCGCTTGATTCTCCTTCTTCCTTCTCCTCCTCTTCCTCTTCCTCCCTGTTCTTCTTTGCGTTGAAGGCTCCTTCCTTCTTCAGCACAGGACATGACGGGCTAAGGGTTGCTATCATGGGCAAAAGGTTGGAAGGAGGACGATAGGATGTTTATATAGGAGGAGAAGTGGTAGGGTTAGGGTGGAATCCAAGTAGATGGCGGTGGAAACAAGTAGAGGCCATGGTATCCCAATTGGGCTCCTCAACAGTGGGGCACGATGTTCTTGGGCCCAATTAAGGTAATTACCCAATAACTAATCGTGGAGGGAAAATAGAATCCAAGTCGAAACCCTACACACCGAACTAGTCCATAGCGAGGTCGAACAAATCCGATCGGGTACAGAAAGTTCAACGAAGAAGTTTGATGCAAGGCCAGACAAGTCCGTCCAAGATCAAAAAGTCAATCGGACAAGTTCGGTGTAAAGTCGGACAAATCCGTGATTGATCCAGTTTCAAAATCCGGACCAAGTTTTTGGGAAATTTCAGCTGCGATCATCGGACTAGTTCATATAAAAAACAGACAAGTCCGGACAGGTACAGAAAAAACCGGATTAGTCCGCAAGAATTAACGGACAAGTCCGGAGGGCATCATAAATGATTTCTGAATTAATCCGTAGCAATTAGCAAAAAAGTCCGGTGGACAACAATAGCTAAATCGGACTAGTCCGGGCTCCAATCCCGATAAGTCCATACTAAGCCAGGTTTTTAGTTGCTATTTTTGTCCTAATTCATATTAATCTTGTTCCTTATTGTGTTGTATCATGTTAGACATTTATAAGAATGAATGCAATGCATGATGGATGAAATGAGGGTGTTACACTGCCGAACACATTACTCCTACGGGCCTCCTCAATAGGTTGAAGAGCATTGGTTAGTTCCCAACACTTATATAAATGAAAATCCGGGTCAGGTAACCGAATTTCATTTACATGGCCGGGATAGAAAATACTAAGGATCCATCTAGATCAAGTTTAAGAGTGTGTCGTTGCACTAGATAATCCTCATCATTAAGTAGCGGGCTGCTGTAATATATTCCATTAAAGCATTTTCTAGAGCCCCTACTTTAACATAAATGCGGGTAATTAATGAAGTATATTCAATTGGTCCCATCATTTTTGTGTTTTCTAACCATTGTGACATCATAGCCTTAACAGGAGCAATTTTAATCTTTTTAACCATGACATAAAGGATTCTAAGTTCATCATCACGCACAATTCTAACATCCTCTCTATGAAACATAGTCATAGTCATCCATCTATGCATGAAACGTACAGTGGGGTTTTGAAAGTGGTTATTCCTAAGGTTCTTACACAATACTTCACCAGTTAAGTCTTGCCAAAAACTTTGTTTGTTAAATATAGGCAAAACATCTAAATCTATCAAACAACATCTATAGAAGCCTAGGAATTCTCTAAATTCTTTCCATAGGATAAAGTATTATTTTTGGAAAAAATATAAAAGAAACACCTTCAAATCTTAATTTAAGGGTGCATAGGAATTGAATATTGATGAGGCGCGAACCTTCCTCATCTATTTGAAAAAAAAATATCCCATCCTAATGCATGCCAAATGTTAAAGAACTCGGAATTCATACCTATTTTGAAGAGTAGTGCCGGATCGTAAGCCTTCGTGTGGGCGAACTCACAATCTCGGAGGATGTTGTAGGCTTGTCATTCAACATCACTCCTCAAGTTGAGGTCGTCATCGTTGAGGAGGCTGTGTGGAGCATCATCTTCTTCTTCCATCGGGGCATCATCTTGCACACCTCTCCATCGTGGAGTTGGTGTAGGCTCGGGGGAGATGTGTGAGCTTGAGTTCCTCCCATGGCTTGAGCTTGATAAAAGTAGCTTCCTCTTCCCAAACAACTTGTTCATGCTCTTCATGGCTGCACAACTTGAGAACAAGAACAAAACAAACTCGAAACGGGTTACATTAGCGAAAACCAAACGAAAATCCTCGATGAATTGTTTTGTCAACTCGGGAGCAACTTGCAAATGCAAAATGCAAATGAGAATCAAAGCAAATCTTTTTGGCTTGAACTTTGGAGAAGTGTTGCAACAAAGTGCACAACAATTCTTTAAAGTGAGTTGGAGAGGTGAAAATGAGCTGAAGTGTAAAGCAACACACTCACACGGGCATGTATAAATAGCATAGCACCCCCTACAATCATAAGAGGCAAGAATGTAGCCGTTGGAGGAGAGAGAGCCAAAATGGCACTCTCCCCAGCTCGACCGACTAGGGGGGTCAGCCGACCTATAGGTGGGCCCCCCTGTCTCTTCTTTAGGGAAGTGGCTCCCCAACGGCTATATTTCTAGCTGTTGGATGAATCAACTACAAAATTGCTTCGAAAAATTGTTTTTCAAATAAAAGTTCCCCAAATTCAATATTTTTTGTTTTTCCTAAACATGAAAAACAAATCTTAAGTTGAGACTACAAAATTCCCAACCTTATAAAAAATCAAAACATGCTATGGGAAAATGCAAAAATCCAAATGGGAAAAATCCAAATGATGGTGGAATAATAAAAAAGAATGAGATAACTACCAAATTAACCTATTGGCGAGGTCCCATCCAAAATCTGATGAGATGGATTCTTCTTCGTCGTTTTTATGCTCATTTTCCAGCCTCCGGCCTTGAATAAGTGGGCATGGCTGGCTCGCCTTGCTTCTTTCACCACACTTTCCTTAACGGTCTTGTAGACTTGGGCCGTACGGAGGGCCCTGACTTTTACATCTTTTTAAATTATCGACGTGGGAGAAAAGATGGAGTCTCCTCATAAATTAATTTCCTCATGAATGCTATGAGGGAATCCACTTGGGTTGGTGTAACTTTGACCTCCTTGACATGTTTGACATTCGGGCCATACTTTATTTTAATCAAGGAGCATTGCTCTTTCCTTGGCCGAAAATCAAACTTTTCTTCCTTGCTATTGATGTGGAAGCGGATTTCTTTGGCTCCCACATCAATGCGAGCATCCACAATGCTAACGAAAGGGTGCCCAAGAATGAGCGGGGTTTCCTTCTCAACCTCCATGTCGAGCACCATGAAATCCATATGTCTGAAGCAGTTTTGGATTTTCACCAAGACGTCTTCGGCGATACCTGCGGGGTACTGAAGAATCGGCGAGCTGGAGCTGCATTGGTGTTGGAGATAGTGTAGTTAAGTTCAGCTGGTCGAAGACCACTTTTGGCATGACACTAACACTTGAGAAAAGGTCACAAAGGGCCTTGCCAAAGTGTAGTGTGCCAATGGAGCAGGATATGGTAGGATATCCAAGGTCCTTTAGCCAGTTGCCTTCCAATAGATAAACCATGTTGACATTTTCTACGAGTGGCTCGGGTTACCCAGGCAGCTTGCCATTCTCTAATGGTGGGACAACAACTGCTAGTTGAGCTAACTGGGTCTCCAACATCTTTGTTGAAGCTCAACTAGTTCTCGAAGGCAGAAGCTAAGCCTTCAACCTTGGCATTGATGTTCTCTAGGGTCCTGTCAGTAGCCATCAACTTCTTGGAGATGGCATCATTGATCTTGAGCTGGCTAATGGAAAGTTCCCTCAAGTGAGGCTGGTACCCATTGCTGTTGTTATTGTTGTTGTTGTTGTTGTAGCCTCCTTGAAACAAAAGGGCATGGTTGCCCCCACACTTGACCCCCTGGACGGTAGCCATTATTGTTGTTGTAGTTCCCTTTGTTGTCCACATATAAGGCATCCTCATGGGTCTCGGGGTAGTCACTCCCCATATGACCTGCATTGCCACAGACTTCACATGTCATGCGGGAGTCTAAGGCTTGGACGGTGCCAAATGCTCCGCCACTAGCTTGACAGTCCAACTTCTTCATAAGGAGGTCCAATTTGGCAGCGATCATGTCCACCTCCATCAAGGTGTGCATGCCTCGCTGTCGGGGCTGGAGACACTCATCGCTCAACCCCATATTGGAAACCATCTTCTTAATTAACTCCTTAGATTTGGGTACCGTAAGCGAGAAGAAGGCACCTCCAGCAGCAGCATCCACATGATCACGGGCCGATGAAGTCAGCCTATTGTAGAAGTTGTGGATGATGAGCCCATCATCCATCCCATTGTGGGGACAGGCTAGGATATACTCTGCAGCCTTTCCCAAGCCTCGGGAACGGATTCCTTGGGCTCTTGCTGGAAGCTTGAAATTCTTTCACGTAGGGCATTAGTCTTGCCCAACGGGAAGAACTTGGCGAGGAATGCCAAGGAACATTTCAACCAAGTATTTATAGCACTTTGGTTCACGTAGAACCACTGCTTCGCTCTTCCAAGGAGGGAGAACGAAAAAGTCTAAGGCGGATGGCATCAGGTGCAACATCCTTGATCTTAAAAGTGCTACAAATCTCGAGGAATTGTTGTAAATGAGCAGTGGCATCCTCAATGGCTTTCCACAGAAGGAATTAGCCTGCAGCATAGTGATTAGACCAGTCTTGATCTCAAAGTTCACATCTCCTGTGTTGACATTGGGCCCAGTATGAAAATTGTCAGCAAAGGAAGCCGAGAACTCACAAAGGGTCTTTTGGGCCATTGTCTTGAAGCGTGATGGTGTGGGGGTGAAGGGTTTCCTAGCCGACAAGATCACTTGAGGAGGAACGACACAAGGTCAAACTCTTCTCAATAGTGACTCGGGATCTTCTACATAGTTGGCCGGCAAACGGAAACCGATCATTCACTACCCTGTTTTCACATCAAAGAATGTGAAAACAAAGGAGGGTTATCCTACTAAATACGTACTAGGATCCTGTCTACCACATCATTATGAAAATATTTTGTGCCTTCCCCAGCAACGGCGCCAGAAATGCTTGTTGGTATTTTTTAAGGTCTACAGGTTCCTAGTAGCAAGGCTAGGTCTTCAGAGGCATTAGTTTCACCAAAGCAAGAGGAGTTCTACAAGCGCATGGAAAGTACCACTGTAGTATTTCACTCGAGAGTATTCCCTAGGGTATCGTATTTGTTTATCCCAAAGGAAGGCGAGGTAGAAGATAGTCAAGGTCAAGGATAGAAGAGGGTCTTATTGTGAGGAATTCGGTAGGATGGATAAATGAAGTGATGGGTTAGTGTGACACACACCTAAGCAAACTAATCTAAGGGGTAAGAATGTCCTAGTAGAGGATAAGCTAACGAGAGAGAGAGCTACAAACCGTGAGTCTACGAGATATCCAACGCTACTTAATTATCTAAGCACCATGCTTACATAACAAGTAAATATCTTAAGAGTTCGAATACAAATATCATCCTAAAGCAATGACTAACCTAAACATCGTTGAAACCAGTGTTGGCACCAAGAACTACATTTCTCATATTAACATAATCACATTAATACCTAATTAGACTATAGTGGAGGTACATGATGTTTATGATAGTGTAATAACAACATTATAACGAGATCATAATGACATCTATACCTAACACATGCATGAAATCCACAACCAAACAAGAAACGTTCATCCAAGTATATAAACAAATAAAGACTAATAATATTATAAAGCATAATGTCGCAAATACAAGAGAAGATACATGAGCCATACCTTTCTCAATTTGGACTTGGGACTAGAGGCTCCTCTCTACAGCCTAACCTCAACTAAGAAACTAAGAGCACTAGTGTAATACAAGAGAGAATGCTTGAGTTGTGTGTGTGAGAAGTGAGGCACCCTCTATTTATACACAGAGTAGAGGCGGTTCCCGCCACAATTACCGCGCAAATCAGTCTTCACCGCCTTCAGAGAGCCATGAGGAGCCAACACATGGAGAAAGACTGGGTTTGGCACCAGGGCCAAGTCGACCGACTAGGGGGGTTGACCGACCTGGTCTGGCCCCCCTTCAGGTGTGCTTTCTTGGGGTTACTTTTAGGTGGGCCCTTATCCCCTTCTCGGGTGATACACATTGGATCTTCTTGGATACGCCTGGTAATGAGTCATGGATCCATGTGTTGCCACATGTCGTTGTGTGATTGGTTGGGGTGACACTTTTTAGGATTGCTACCCTCATTCTCTATCATTTTTGCATAAAAACTCCTGCATGCACTATTTCTCCAAGTACAAGTGAAATTATGTTAAATCTAACTATTATGTGTGTAAGAAATATTTATTTCATCACATAATTGAGTTATATTGATGATCGAAATTGGTATATAACGACCATCAACAGTAGGAAGACTAGTTACTTGATTCAGAAATTAAAAATAACGTGTGCTAATGTTGGCAGCTCACTCTTTTAAAACCATTAACCTTACATTTTACTAATATTCCTAGGTTCAAATAATTTTGGAAAATAGGCATTTATCCAGACTCGTATAGATTTGCACCTCCATTTCCTTCATCCAGATGTGTTCAGAGGAATTTTGCAGAATAGTCACATGGAACAGCATCGTGTCTTGCCAAAGATCCATCTGTATGGATTTTCCAAATATCAGAGAATACTGGATATGACTTACATGAGGTAAGAACTGTTTACTACCACAGCAACATTTGTCTCTTGTGTTGAATTTGTTGATTTGGGTTCTGATTTTTATTGCAGATGTAGCTTCCTTTAGTCACTAACGTCAGGCTTATCGTGCTCGCGAACCTCTATATCGGTCATCTAAATAAATATTTTTAGCCTTTCACAATGCTCTTTGAAAGAATCTTAACTTTACAGTTTCGTTCACCTCTAAATCATATCTCTATATCAACTACCACAAATTTATCATATCAAACAACTACATCTTATTTTTATTATATCATATAACTACTTATAGTTAACTAATACTTTCTTTACAATTCACAAAAAATCACCATATTCATTTTCACTAATATTTCTCTTTTTTCTTCTCTCTCTCTCTCTCTCTCTCTCTCTCTCTCTCTCTCTCTCTCTCCCTAGCCATATCTTATCTCACAAACCTTTTCTCTCCGGCTTTCTCTGGCGGAGTTCTATACCCGGGGTACCAAACATATGGAACCCGACGGCACGTGACCACTACGCGGCTATGAACTGAAGCTACCCTCTGACCGAGGAGGGGTCTGCCCCGGCTTGTCGAGGTTGGAGTATCCAGCCTACCCAAGTCTCAATCGAGAGGTCAAGCGGACGATTCCTCTTGAGTTCCGGCTTGAGAGAGGCAGATAGTTGGGGGCATTTATGATGGATAGTGAGCGCAGTAACTTCGACATGGGGGTGAACTCGCGATTTGACTTGCTGCAGGATAAACCTGCCATCCGTTCCATTCATCTTCAGAAGGACGATAACCTCACCCACAATGATGATAAATCGTTAAGAGCTTTTTATTCTCCAATTGGAGACTTGCAATTTCCTTAGCTAGCTGCGCCGCATCGGCCCGGGGAGATTTCTCATCACTGCTTTGATATTGGCCAGGAGGCCTTTTGAAGCTGTGAGACCTATGCGTGCTGAATACATTGGCTATGATGATAAAAGTTTTGAATACTGCCAAAACACCCTTTTAATAAGGTCCGAGCTCCTGCAAGGTCCGACAATAGGTCCATCTTGTTTTGGGTAGCTCCGGCAAGGTCCGACTTGCTTTGGCTAGGTCTGACTTCTTTTTCTAGGTCCGACTTATTACGGCTAGGTCCGACTTATTTTGGTTAGGTCCGACTTGCTGTGGCTATGTCCGACTAGCTTTGGTAAGCTCTGGTGCTAGTTCTGAGTTGCTTTGGTAAGCTCTGGTGCTAGGTTCGACTAGATTTTGTAAGCTCCGGTGCTAGGTCCTGCTAGCTTTGGTAAGCTCTGGCTCAAGGTCCGGTTAGCTTTAGCAAGGTCTGGTGCAAAATTGCAATGATTCTACTTTTAACTTGCAATGTTTTGAACTTGCTTTTTGGATTATAGAAAACTTGCTTAGTATTCTTTTACTAAGTTTTTTTTTGTGTTTTGGTGGTTATGGCTGATATCATTTTGCTATGGTTTGCAACATGCTTATGTGAGGTGCTCACGTAAGGTGTTGTGGTTTCGGAACTAACGTGAGTCAAGTCGAGGACTTGTGCTCAGAAGTGTTGATTGTTTATTCTTGTGCAGGTGTTTCTTGAGTTCAAGACATGTCTGGTGAAGGGATCCATTGAACTATTCTTAGGGAGAAGATGAGGTTCAACAACCAAGTTTGGATGGAATTGTGGTTGAGTTGATCGAGATGTTGCGCAACATGTTTGAATCAAGAAGAATGCATATGAAGGCATCATGGATGTCGTTGGAAGATGTTTCCACATGTGCAAGGAGTGTATGGACGTGGAAACATGGTTCCAAGGCATGATGAAGAGAAGCGGGCATAAAGAATTGGTCGGAAAGGTCCAACTGGCTTGGTTATGGACTCAGGCTGCGGCTGAGTCGAGTTTGACTCAAATATGGAAAGATTTGAGTTGGTTATGATATGTTTTCATTTGCGTCACGTATTATAGTTGTTTTTAGGAATGTGATATACGTTACTAAGGTGTTCGAAAGTCTTAAGATTGCTTCTATCTGCGTATAGAAGAGTCTTGAGCAGTTATGGAAAGTTTCGGTGGAAACAGAGTAGGATATGAGTCCTAGTTTGGTTTGGGTTGGCCTCATGGCTGGTTATATAAGCAAGGGAGGCCAGAGCTCGTGGTGCACAGATTTTGGGCTGTTCCTCTTGTGTTCTATTTAATAAAGATCATTGTTTAAAGTAACTTTTGTGCCTTGTTCGTCTGACTTGTTTTAGACAAGTTTTTCTCATCGAGTTTCTACACAACACTACCTTGCTTTGGTGGTTTTATCATAACACGAGTTCAACCGATCCAATTGATGTGATTATTTTTGGTTGTCTTCACAACTTGATTATCTATTATATGTGAAAATTTCATGGTCATTGTATTTGTGGTTTCTGATCTACATGAGTTCCTTTGCAGTATTGTAGATCTGATTTTTCTCAGGTAGAACAGATTGACTTTTGTTCGATCCTTCGATCGTAACTTGAGTTTTTCTTGACAAATTTATGTGATTCTTGTTGTGACTTCTTTGTGACTTGATTCTCCACAATCTATACTGGTTTTGTTACAATTGATCACGTTTAGATTAGTTGCACACACTATTTCTTTAACAGATCAATTTTTGCCGAGGGGTTTTTGTTGCTTCCGCTGAAAAAGTTGTAATCTACCATTCAGCCCCTCTGGTAGCTTTTCATGTGATCCTCAATCCTACAATAGCAGGTGGTGAGAGGTGACACCTCACCTCGGAGGGAGACGAGCCCGTTGATTCCTCCAAGGCTGAGTTGCCCACATTCTTGTAGAGATCTTTTCCATAACCTTTCATCTTTCTCACGCCTTGGATTATGAAACGGTCATTAGCACGCTCCGCTGAGGTACAAGTTGGCGATTCATAGTGGTGGCTCACTATGTCGCCATTCTCTGTTTTGTGTGTTCCTGTGTACTTCTCGCCAGGTTGGAGCATGGGATGGACTTTGTCTTTTCCATGGAAAAGACGTGTTGTGACGGGCTTGAGAGCCGCCGTTGTTGGACGTGGTGTAGGAGTACATGAATTCATGGGCGCTTTACATGGAGAAAGCGATCGTGCCATGCTGCGACAAGAAGGGCTACGTACACAGGGAGTCCCAAGAGGAGGGATCGTGGCGAGAGGTGCCACGTCCAAAACCACCACGACCTCAATGGCCATGGTGGAGTCGTTGTTGGCCGGCGTAGGTTCCCCGCTAAGGTTGAATGTGGAGCTGGAGGATGCATGGGGAACGATGCCTTTGCCGGCCATGGTAGATGGAATGAGGTGGAAGATGGGAGAGGATATTTCTTTTCTAGAATGGTGCAAGTTTCTCTCTGTTGATGGCTTTTTAATGTCGCCAAGGCGGAGATTGAACCTATCACACCGAGAGTTCTGTTGGGATAACACAGATCAAGGAGATAACTCACGAAAACAGAATCTTGGCGGTGCCAACAAGGAGTCGACCCACTAGGGGGGTCGGCCGACCTTGGGTGGGCCCTGTCTGGCTGCTGTTTCGTGGGTTGTCTCCGTGGGCCATAAGGATCAGTTTTGTAGTGGGCCCACATGTTGGACTTGGAGAAATTATGTGGAATTTGGAAGAACGGCGTGGAAATCGATTAAATTTACCATGTAGACTTATTTTTCCAAATCCTTTTGGGAATCCAGGAAGATTTTGAGACAGTGCCTATTTACCTTAAATAGATGGCCTCATCATCTTGGGGTGTGATGGCCCCATGAGATGAAGTTTCTATTACGGTAAATGGTCCTTCCCATTTACTTCGTAATTTCTTATGTCCAAAGAGTTTTACCCTGGAATTAAAGAGGACTTTATCTCCAGGCTTAAACTCCTTTGGCGTAATCCGTTTATCGTGCCATGTCTTGGTTCTTTCCTTCTAGATCTTGGCACTATGGTACGCCTTATCCCTCCATTCCTCAAGTTCAGAGATCTTCCTCAAACGGCGCTTTCCATCCTTATCAAGATCCATGTTCCTCTGTTTTATGGCCCAATGATCTCTATGTTCCCACTCTACGGGTAGATGACAAGTCTTCCCATAGACAAGTTGGAAAGGAGACATGGCAATGGGTGTCTTGTAGGAAGTTTGATATGCCCACAATGTGTCGGGTAGTTTCTTGCTTTTATCCCGTTCCCATTTCCAAGACTGCCTTTTACAGAATATTCTTGATCTGCTTGTTAGATGTTTCTGCTTGACCACTTGTTTGTAGGTGGTAGGGAGTGTTGACGGTCCTTAAGTGCCATATTTAGACCCTCATTTCACCTCATAATATGCACAAAAGAGAAAAACAACGTAGTGGTAGGGGTAAAAACTAACCAATTCCACAAGTGTTGGTGTTTATTTATATGCACATGAATTTATACTAAAAAATACCAAGACATGTAGGGAGTAATCCATTAAATTGGATTTTGATGAATCAGGCGATGCCACGTGGCACCACATGGATCAAATGGCCCAAAAACAGTAGTATTCGAGTCCATCCAACGATGTATCGCTCATATCAGTCAATGGGACCCACCTGAAAGTCACCCTGAGGAAGCACAATGGAATTGGTCCACTTTTCTGTTCGACGGAAGTGGGGGTTCAGCTGCACTAAAACGTGCGCAAAACTTGGTCAGCTTCCACTTGTCGACTCCCTGTGGTGCCCTGGTCACGATGAAGACTGATTCATGTGCATTTGGTGGCAGGAACCAACCCTTCTCCACCTATAAATAGCACCCCACACCTCACTTCACACACACACACATCAAAAGTTGAGAATATAATACCACTCCTAAAGTTTAGATTAGTCCTAGACGCTACCAAGTAGAAGGAGAGTGTGGTGAAGAGTCTAGGAGGAGGAGGCTTGGGCTTGTCCAGTCCCTCTTCTACACTTGTATCCCTACAAGGGTTCATTCAAATCAAGTAAGCCTTTGTGAATTCATTTTAAGTTTGTTTTTCAATTCAAAGTAGCTTGCAAAAGTAGTTACTTGTGGGTTCATTGCTTTAATTATAGAGGTTCTAGTTGTATCTTTGTGTTCGAAACAACTAGAGTAGTGATTTAGAATGTAAGTGTGGTGCTTAGGTTAGAAATCACCAGTGAATATCTCGTACACCCATAGATTGAAGAGGTAGGCAGTAGGTGGTGATAGCCCTATCTGTCCTTTGTAATCCTCCACGTTCGACTTTGCCATAGACTCATTATGGGAGTCATCCTAGTGTTGCTACGGGTAAACCCATGCCCGAAGCAAGCAACTACCGTGAATTCCTTTGAATTAGAATCAATACTTTGAATTCCTCTCTGTTCCTTACCTACAAAACAACTTTGTGTCCTTGGGTGAGCTAGTTCATATGATTAGCACATACATTATTTGGATTCGTTACCCTCGGGAACTCTTTAAGGGAAAGTGTTACACGATAGTTTCTGTGCGCTTGCGGATTTTTATCTATGACGTAAGAAACATCAACAAGCATTTCTGGCGCTATTGTTGGGGAACGGTTGCTGTTAGTGTTCGAACCTTGTTCACTCTCATATCTATCTTCTTACCTTTTCTTTCCTTTTCTTACCACCACCACATCCGCAAAATCTCCCATCCAAGATGAACCAATAGAGGAGGTTAGGACTCTTCAATTATTAGCGCCCACTGAAATTGAAGTAGAAGAAGATTTCATCCAAGAGGAGGATGAATTTCAGGAGGCAATTGAGTTGCCAAAAGAAGAGTTTTCCCAAAACCTCCCATTGAGCTAAAAATTCTACCTCCAGGCCTACGTTATGCCTCTCTAAATGGTGATTTGGAAGCCCCTATCATCATAAGTGACAAGCTTTCAAACGACGAGACACTCAAACTCATAGCCATGCTAGAAAAGCATAGAGTTGTTTTTGGCTATTCACTACAAGATCTCAAGGGAACTAGTCCAGCGTTATGCGCCTATGGCATCCCTATTGACCTTGAAGGTGTCTCCTCATGAGAGCCTCAAAGGAGATTGAATAATGCAATGCGGGAAGTTGTCAAGAAAGAAGTATTGAAACTTTTGCATACCGGGATTATTTACCCTGCCCCTCATAGTGAATGGATCAGCCTAGTTCAAGTAGTGCCTAAGAAAGGAGGTATGGTGGTCGTTCAAAATGAGAAGAATGAATTAATTCCTCAACGAACCGTCATGGGTTGGAGGATGTGCATTGCTTATCAAAAACATAAAGGCTATAAGGAAGGATAATTTTCCACTGCCCTTCATCGATGAGATGATAGAGCGGTTGGCAAAACACTCCTACTTTTGTTTCCTTATGGGTATTCGGGGTATCATCAAATTCCAATTCACCCCGACGATCAGAGTAAGACCACATTCACCCGTCCTTACAGAACTTATGCCTACCGGCGAATGTCCTTCGAACTGTGTAATGCCCCTACCTCTTTCCAGAGGTGTATGGTATCTATCTTTTCCGTAATGATTGAGGAGATCATGGAAGTTTTCATGGATGATTTCTCCGTCTATGAAAAACTTTTGATCAGTGTCTGTAAAATTTAGACAAAGTCTTACAAAGATGCCAAGAGAAGGACCTAGTGCTTAATTGGGAAAAATTCCATTTCATGGTCCGTGAAGGCATTGTTCTTGGATACTTAGTGTCCGAAAGAGGGATAGAGGTGGACATAGCAAAGATTGACGTTATTGAAAAACTTCCACCTCCTATCAATGTTAAGGGAATCCGTAGCTTTCTAGGTCATGCGGGGTTCTATCTATGATTCATTAAAGATTTCTCAAAAATCGCTAGACCCCTCACTAACCAATTAGCTATGGAAGCTCCCTTTGATTTCGATGATGAATGCCTTAAATAATTTGACATACTAAAAAAGGCACTCATCTCAACTCAAATCATCCAACCTCCCGATTGGACGCTGCCATTCGAAATCATGTGTGATGCTAGTGATTTTGCTGCTGATGCGGTTTTAGGCCAAACTAAAGATAAAAAAGCATCATGCAATAGCCTGCGCTAGCAAAACTTTGACATGAGCTCAACTCAATTATGCCACAACTGAAAAAGAGCTCTTAGCTGTAGTTTTTGCTATCGATAAGTCTAGGTCCTATTTGGTTGGAGCTAAGGTCATAGTCTATACAAACCATACTGCCTTGAAGTACTTGCTTATGCTAAACCAAGGCCGATCCGATGGATTCTTCTACTCCAAGGGTTTGACTTAGAAAACAAGGATGGATTAGAGAATTCCGTGGCAGATAATCTCTCGCGTAGGAAGTCACACAAACCATGGACATTCCTATCAATGACTTCCTACGAGATGATATGCTTCTCAAGGTCACTGACTCTCACCCTTGGTATGCGGATATCATGAACTTCATTGTCACGGGATACGTACCACCAGGGAAAAAAAAAGAAACTCATCTATTAGAGTCGTAGACACCTTTGGGATGATCGATACCTCTATCGAGTTTGTGCCGATGGCCTTCTTAGAAGGTGCGCCCCATTAATCGAAGGCACCAAGATTATTGAGAAATGCCATGCTAGTCCCTATGGTGGCCATTACGGTGTTTACCATACCCAAGCAAAGATCTAGCAGAGTGGATTGTGACGCCCGGTTCCGAAAAATGAACCAAGCTAACGTATATGTGTGCCCAGGATGTTCATCACACATACACGAGTGCAATCACAAAAGAGTATACAAAAAATTACCACAGAACAAGATTAATTATCAAATTTTATTACACAAACTAGATTATCCTCGAATACAAGCTCTAATGAAATTTAATGACAAGTTTAACTAATGCAGTGGAAATAAACTAATTAAGCAAACTAAGCAACTATGCAGCATAAGCGACAGGGTATGTATGCGCAGCTCCAATCAACACCACAGGCAAAGCTGACGGTAGACACGGCCTAGAACTCCGCATTATCGCCATTAAACTCCCAATCCTGACCTGCAACTGTTGGGGTGGGGGATTGCAAGAGTGAGTACATGTCGTACTCAGCAAGTGTGGAAAGTATGACGTGTGGCTGATTCAAATGACGACAATAATAATGGCAAAGTGCTGAAAAGTACAGTAAAACATTTGAAAAGCAACATATTATATGTATGTGAAATAACCCATCATAATCATAAATAATACCATAATACCAAACTGAATTCATTACCATCATCAATAATTCCAGATTTCACCATCGTCAATAACCATATTCAATACCAGAAATTTATCCATAACCATCCATAACCATTACCAAACCATAACCATCCCAAATTCCCATTTCCTCTAATCATGTAGGTCATCCAGGCGCTCATAAGCGGGAGCATGGCTATCATGATAGTTTATTTAGACTCTGCAGAGTTTGTACCTCTTTACCCACGTGTTTGTGATTTCATCACCCGTCGGCGACTAAAGAACCTCCCTCATGCCAATTACACTTCCTTTGGTGTATGGCCAAGAGATCACAAAATAGCCTTTACAAAGGGATTACTAGCCTATTCAGACCCCACTGAGGTTTCCCCGGTGGCGATGTCTCCCGCAGAGCACATCTTCAACCAAGGGCCCCCTCTTGAGCCATTCGGATCCCAGGGTAGTCCCACCAATCATCAACAAACCCAATCCGACTACCCCTTCCCCGAGCATCCACAATGGTCCAAACAGCACTAGCAAAGCCCTAATTAATCAGCTACGCCGCACCCATACTTGGCCTCGTGGTGGCACTGTAGTCCTGGCTTATTCTCGCATGAACCGGTCCTTAGATCTAAAGCAAGCAAACCACCATAACATCCAACCCATCCACATACCAGGCTTGCTTAGATCACCCATCACAATACCATATTAACCAGTTCATGTTATCCATAATCTCATCCATGCATAAATAAATTGATTGGTATAGTTGTTTTCCATCCCAGTTGATTAAGCGAAGCAAAAAGTAAAAAGCCTTCCCGACTCTCTACCATAAATTCCAGGTGACAAGGGTGGTCAACAAAACTAGTAAACTTCCTACCATAGGATTTCCCATCAAATTGACACAAGCATGCAGTTTTGCAAACAAAACATTTATTTTAAAACAGGATCAATATGCTTCAAGGACACTTGCCTTGCTCTTGCTGTTGATGAGGGTCAAAGCCTTCAAACTCTTGGTGCTGTAGATCCTCCGCGGCACTTTCTAGCGCAAATCCGTCTAATCCACACAATAAACATACAAGACAAGAAACACAATCAAAGAGTGCACAAATATTACTCAATATGACATGATATGCATGATTGATGCATATGCAAGGTAGAACTTGTTACTAGATTGCTTTTAATGATCACCAACTAGCTCTAATAGATTTTAACAAGTTTATACAGGTTTGGGGTTGATTAGATCAAATTTTAGAATTAATTCAACTCAATTTAACCAGAAAGATCGGACTAGTCCGCTAGGGACCGAACAAGTCCGCACTCCGCGAGATCAGTAGATTAGGGTTTTCTAGATCGACGTAAATTCGGAGATTAGGGGTTGAATTCACGTAAGGAAAAGAGAATAGAAGGTATACCAGGTGTTTAGAACTCCAATGAATCAAGAAACTTGGAGGTAGCACTTGGATCTTGGTGATCTAGGGTTGGTGATGGACTTGGAGATGAGTTGGTGGTGAAGGACGAAACTTGGTGGAGATCTTGATCCTCCTTCATTTCCTCCTCTTCTTCCTCTTGCTTGGGATCTTCTCCTCCCTCCTTGATGGTGGCTCCCCACGAACTAGGGTTTGGGTGGGTGGAAAAGTGGCAAATAGATGTCAAACCAAGGGGTGGGGCTGTTTATATAGAGGTGGAGGCTAGGGTTAGATGGATTTCGAGTTTGGGATGAGTAGAGGCCGGTTTAGAGTCCCACGTGGGCTCTAGAAGAGTTGGGCACGACGTCCCTAGGCCCACTTAACGTGAAACCCAAGAACAAGTCGTAAAACCAAAGGTCAATCTCGAAGTCACGAAATATCGGACAAGTCCGGAAAGGACCGGACTAGTCCGAAGTCGTCCAGAGAGAAAATCGGACAAGTCTGGCCTAAAATCGGACAAGTCCGATCTTAGTCAGAAAGGAAAACGGACAAGTCCGCTGGAACACCGGACTAGTCCGGAAATGTCCAGGGACTTAGCAAATTTTCAAGGATTCATGAAATACCGGACTAGTCCGCACAAAATCGGACAAGTCCGAAGTTGTCCAGAGGCAAATATCGGACTAATCCGCAGCAAAAACAGACAAGTCCGTTTTTAGACAGAGAGAAATCGGACTAGTCCTCAGCAAAACCGGACTAGTCCGCACTTTCCTACATTTTTAAGTGCGGTTTTGCTCCAAATCAATTTTAAATGCTCCGAATCAATTTTAAACTCGTTCCTCTTGTTGTGGGTTAATGTTAATCATGTATATGAGTGCATGTAGGGCATGATGCATGAAAATGAGGGTGTTACAAACCTACCCCCCTTAAAATGAATCTCGCCCTCGAGATTCGACGCGGAAGAGAAGAGATAGGGAAATTCCTTCTTGAGATCATCCTCCAATTCCCACGTCGCTTCTTTTTTGGTGTGGTGCTTCCATTGAACTTTACACCATCTAATGACCTTGTTCCTTGTGACTCTCTCCTTAGTTTCCAAGATTTTGACCGGTTGCTCGGCATACGTCAAATCTTCCTCTAGTTCCAATTCTTCCATTGGCACTTGTTCTTCCGGTACTCTTAAACACTTCTTGAGCTGGGAAACATGAAATACATCATGTACATCCGAAAGATGAGCTGGCATCTCCAACTTATACGCTACTTCTCCTCTTTTGTCCAAAATCTTGAATGGTCCAATGTAACGAGGTGCGAGCTTGCCCCTTATGTTAAACCTCTTATGACCCCACATTGGTGACACTTTGAGGTAAACAAAATCTCCTATTTCAAAGGCTAATTTCCTTCTCCTATTGTCCGCATAGCCTTTTTGTCCTGATTGGGCAGCCCTCAAGTTTTCACGAATTATTTGGACTTGCTTTTCGGCTTATTGCAACACATCCGGACCAAGTACTTGAGTTTACCTTGCTTCATTCCAGAATAAAGGTGTCCTACACTTCCTCCCATAAAGCGCTTCATATGGTGACATTTTCAAGCTTGCTTGGTAACTATTGTTGTATGAAAATTCCGCATATGGCAAGCTTTTGTCCCAACTTTTCCCATGCTTTAAAGCACAAGCTATTAACATGTCCTCCAAAATCTGATTGGTCCTCTCGGTTTGTCCATCCGTTTGAGGATGATATGCTGAACTAAAATTCAACCTCGTTCCCAAAGCTTCATGCAATTTTTGCCAAAATCTGGAGGTAAATTGAGAACCTCTATCCGAGACTATCTTCTTAGGGACTCCATGTCGACACACAATATGCTCCATGTATATTTCGGCCAATTGTGCAGCTGTATACTTGGTCTTCACTGGGACAAAATGAGCTGACTTGGTTAAGCGATCCACAATTACCCAAATTGAGTAATACCCGGACTGAGTACGTGGTAACCCAACTATGAAGTCCATTCTAATTTCTTCCCACTTCCATTCCGGAATCTTCAACGGCTGCAATAACCCTGCTGGCCTTTGATGTTCCACCTTGACTCGTTGGCATACGTCACACAATGCAACATATTTGGCTATGTCCTTCTTCATGCTATCCCACCAATAGCAAGTCTTCAAGTCTTTGTACATCTTCGTACAACCTGGGTGAATTGAGTATGGCGAGTCATGTGCCTCCTTTAATATTGTCTCCCGAATATGCTTTTCATTAGGCACAACGATCCTCTTTCCAAGCCATAAGGTACCATGTTCATCCTCGTCAAATCTGAATTCTCTTCCTTCTTCGGTTCTTTCCTTGATTTCCTTGATCTCCTCATCTGTGGTTTGTGCCTCTCGAATTTCTTGCTCCAAGGTTGGGTTTAACTCCATCATCTCCATCTCATTTACAAACCCGAGGTTCAACCGTTCAAACTCCTTACATAGCTCGGATGGTATCTCTCGAATTGTGAGTTGGTGACTTACTCCCTTTCTACTCAAAGCATCAGCCACTACATTGGCCTTCCCCGGTTGATAGTTGATCCCCAAATCATAATCTTTGATGAGCTCCAACCATCTTCGTTGCCTCAAGTTCAGATCCGTTTGTGTGAAAATATACTTCAAACTCTTATGATCCGTATAAATTTCACACCTATGTCCAAGAATATAGTGTCTCCAAATCTTCAATGCATGTACCACAGCCGCGAGTTCCAAATCGTGCGTGGGGTAATCCTGCTCATGTTTCTTCAATTGTCTTGATGCATAGGCGACCACTTGACCTTCTTCCATCAATACACATCCAAGCCCTTGTCTTGATGCGTCACAATAAATATCGAAACTCTTGCTTACATCCGGCAATACCAAAACTGGGGCTGTTGTTAACCTCTTCTTCAACTCCTCAAAACTATTCTGACAAGCTTGAGTCCATCGGAATGCCTTCCCCTTCATTAGCAATTCCGTCATAGGCTTGGCTATCTTGGAAAAATCCTTGATGAATCTACGGTAATATCCAGCCATCCCAAGAAAACTCCTTATTTCCTTGACATTTTGCGGCGGTTCCCACTTCAACACGTCCCTCACTTTACCAGGGTCAACCGATACTCCTCCTCCTGAGATTATATGACCCAAAAATGGCACCTCTTTCAACCAAAACTGACACTTGTTGAACTTGGCATACAACTGATGCTCCCTCAATTTCTGCAGCGTAAGCCTCAAGTGTTCCTCATGTTCCTTCTCATCCTTCGAGTAGATCATAATATCATCAATAAACACCACAATGAACTTATCTAAGTACTCCATGAAGACCTTATTCATGAGGTACATAAAGTAGGCAGGTGCATTTGTCAATCCAAAAGACATCACGGTGTACTCATAAGATCCATACCGTGTCCTAAAAGTTGTCTTGGGTATGTCCGATGGTCTAATCTTCATTTGGAAGTATCCCGACCTCAAATCAATCTTGGAAAATACACAGGTACCTTTCATCTGATCAAACAAATCCTCTATACGGGGCAAAGTGTACTTGTTCTTGATTGTTACCTCGTTGAGAGCTCGGTAATCCACGCACATCCTTTGGGATCCATCCTTCTTGTCCAGAAATAGAACGGGCGCCCCCAAGGCGAAGAGCTAGGGCAAATGAAACCCTTCTCTAATTGCTCTTGAATTTGCTTCTTGAGCTCCGCTAATTCCATAGGAGGCATCCTATACGGCCTCTTAGCTATAGGTGCAGTTCCAGGTATTAAATCAATAACAAACTCAATGTCTCGATCGGGTGGCATACCTGGCAACTCGTTCGGAAAAACATCCAAAAATTCACACACCACCGGAATCTCCTCAATTATGGCACGTCCATATGATTCAACTCCAATTGCTTCGGTGCGGTTTGATATGCTTCAAATTCTACGGTGATCCCTTCCTCATTAGTCAACTTCACCGTCTTTGTGGCACACTCAATAACTCCATTGTGCTTCCTTAACCAGTCCATACCAAGTATAATGTCCAATCCTTGAGAATCCAAAACTATGAGGTTGGCGGAGAAGTCTACCCCCCTTATTCTAAGGCTTACTTTTGGACATACTATATTTGTCCTCATCTCTCCTCCAGGAGACTTAACCAATAGAGTAAACTTCATATGAGAGATAGGCAAACTATACTTGGCAACATACTTTGATGCAATGAATGAATGCGATGCTCCAAAATCAAATAACATAGTCGCGGGGTTGGAGTTGGCGAGAAACATACCAATGACCACATCATCCGCTTGTTGAGCATCCTCCATTGAGACATGGTTCACGTTGCCACGAGCAAAATTCTGCTGACCACGGTTCCCTTGTGGCTGTCCTCCATTAGGTCTTGGGTTTTGCCTCGGTGCATTGCTTCCTTGACCAAGGCCCGACTTAGGACATTGATGCGCAAAGTGTCCAGCTTCTCCACAGGTATAACACTTCTTAACTCCACCAGAATTGTTGGGACGAGCTTGGTTTTAAGCATTTGCAGCAGGAAAATTAGCACGAGGCTCATAAGGCATTGGAGGCCTAGGTGCTTGCATAACAGGGCGCTGCTGCACAAACTGAGTTGGGCGCGGTGCATAACTAGGGCGCTGAGCAGGAATAGAGGAGCTGTAATGAGGCACATTGGGTGGTGCAAGGCGAGGGCGCACATTACTTCCTTGTTGTTGTCCTTGATATGGCGCCTTCCTCTTGATTTCTTGCTCCATCTCACAGATCTTGTTCTCAACCACAATCGCTTTGTCCACAAGCTTCTGGAAATTGACATAATCACAATTGAGCAATTGCACTTGGATCTCATTGTTCAAGCCCCTCATGAACAGGTATTGTTTCCGGCTGTCCCGACTCACATCCTCGGGCGCATACCTTGAGAGTTGAGTGAATTTATTGAGATATTCACTCACACTTGATCTTCCTTGCCTTAAATTCTCAAATTCTTGCCTCTTCAAGATCATAACTCCCTCGGGCACATAATGAGAACAAAAATTCTCCTTGAATTCGGCCCAAGTGATTCTTTCTTGGTTCTCATGAGCATTGCAATAAGAATCCCACCAATCCGCAGATGCTCCAGCTAGTTGATGAGAAGCAAATAGCACCTTCTCCGGTCACTACATTGGACAATAGCTAGCTTCTTCTCTACGGACTTGAGCCAATCATCCGCATCCATAGGGTTTGCGGCTTGAGCAAAGGTTGGCGGCCTAGTCCTCATAAACTCTCCCAACCGGTTATGAGGAGGCGGGGGTGGCGGTGGAGGCATGTGGGGCTGACTGTTGATATTGCCAGCCTGCAGCTGTCCCATTGTCTGTATCATGGTCTGCATGAGCTGGTTTTGCATGGCCAAAAGCTGCTCAATATTGATAGCTCCCTGAGTAGATCCTTGTCCATTGTTGTTCTGAGGCACTCCATTGTTCTCCTCCTCATCATTGTCATCCCTCTGGTTGCGAGTCCTCACCATCTGAAGAAAAGCAATAGGTAAGAATTAAAAAACGTCCCCAACTATATGCATCAAGGGATATGAAACTAAACAGCTAGCTACACTAGCCTAGGTGGACATGGCAATGCTAAAGCATCCCAAAATCCTCTATTAAGCACACAAGCAACAATATATATAGCAAACAGCACTCCAAGAAAAAACACATCGATTCCTGAGTGCTCCTATATGCTCTAAAGTGTCCATTCTATCTAGGCTGCATCCTACGGTCAACCTGTGGCTCTGATACCAATCTGTGACGCCCGGTTCCGAAAAATGAACCAAGCTAACATATATGTGTGCCTAGGATGTTCATCACACATACACGAGTGCAATCACAAAAGAGTATACAGAAAATTACCACAGAACAAGATTAATTATCAAATTTTATTACACAAACCAGATTATCCTCGAATACAAGCTCTAATGAAATTTAATGACAAGTTTAACTAATGTAGCGGAAATAAACTAATTAAGCAAACTAAGCAACTATGCAGCATAAGCAACAGGGTATGTATGCGCAGCTCCAATCAACACCACAGGCAAAGCTGACGGTAGACACGGCCTAGAACTCCGCATTATCGCCATTAAACTCCCAATCCTGACCTGCAACTGTTGGGGTGGGGGATTGCAAGAGTGAGTACATGTCGTACTCAGCAAGTGTGGAAAGTATGACGTGTGGCTGATTCAAATGACGACAATAATAATGGCAAAGTGCTGAAAAGTACAGTAAAACATTTGAAAAGCAACATATTATATGTATGTGAAATAACCCATCATAATCATAAATAATACCATAATACCAAACTGAATTCATTACCATCATCAATAATTCCCGATTTCACCATCGTCAATAACCATATTCAATACCAGAAATTTATCCATAACCATCCATAACCATTACCAAACCATAACCATCCCAAATTCCCAATCATGTAGGTCATCAGGTGCTCATAACCGGGAGCACGGCTATCATGATAGTTTATTTAGACTCTGCAGAGTTTGTACCTCTTTACCCACGTGTTTGTGATTTCATCACCCGTCGGCGACTAAAGAACCTCCCTCATGCCAATTACACTTCCTTTGGTGTATGGCCAAGAGATCACAAAATAGCCTTTACAAAGGGATTACTAGCCTATTCAGACCCCACTGAGGTTTCACTGGTGGCGATGTCTCCCGCAGAGCACATCTTCAACCAAGGGCCCCCTCTTGAGCCATTCGGATCCCAGGGTAGTCCCACCAATCATCAACAAACCCAATCCGACTACCCCTTCCCCGAGCATCCACAATGGTCCAAACAACACTAGCAAAGCCCTAATTAATCAGCTACGCCGCACCCATACTTGGCCTCGTGGTGGCACTGTAGTCCTGGCTTATTCTCGCATGAACCGGTCCTTAGATCTAAAGCAAGCAAACCACCATAACATCCAACCCATCCACATACCAGGCTTGCTTAGATCACCCATCACAATACCATATTAACCAGTTCATGTTATCCATAATCTCATCCATGCATAAATAAATTGATTGGTATAGTTGTTTTCCATCCCAGTTGATTAAGCGAAGCAAAAAGTAAAAAGCCTTCCCGACTCTCTACCATAAATTCCAGGTGCAAAGGGTGGTCAACAAAACTAGTAAACTTCCTACCATAGGATTTCTCATCAAATTGACACAGGCATGCAGTTTTGCAAACAAAACATTTATTTTAAAACAGGATCAATATGCTTCAAGGATACTTGCCTTGCTCTTGCTGTTGATTAGGGTCAAAGCCTTCAAACTCTTGGTGATGTAGATCCTCCGTGGCACTTTCTAGCGCAAATCCGTCTAATCCACACAATAAACATACAAGACAAGAAACACAATCAAAGAGTGCACAAATATTACTCAATATGACATGACATGCATGATTGATGCATATGCAAGGTAGAACTTGTTACTAGATTGCTTTTAATGATCACCAACTAGCTCTAATAGATTTTAACAAGTTTATACAGGTTTGGGGTTGATTAGATCAAATTTTAGAATTAATTCAACTCAATTTAACTAGAAAGATCGGACTAGTTCGCTAGGGACCGGACAAGTCCGCACTCCGCGAGATCAGCAGATTAGGGTTTTCTAGATCGACGTAAATTCGGAGATTAGGGGTTGAATTCACGTAAGGAAAAGATAATAGAAGGTATACCAGGTGTTTAGAACTCCAATGAATCAAGAAACTTGGAGGTAGCACTTGGATCTTGGTGATCTAGGGTTGGTGATGGACTTGGAGATGAGTTGGTGGTGAAGGACGAAACTTGGTGGAGATCTTGATCCTCCTTCGTTTCCTCCTCTTCTTCCTCTTGCTTGGGATCTTCTCCTCCCTCCTTGATGGTGGCTCCCCACGAACTAGGGTTTGGGTGGGTGGAAAAGTGGCAAATAGATGTCAATCCAAGGGGTGGGGCTGTTTATATAGAGGTGGAGGCTAGGGTTAGATGGATTTCGAGTTTGGGATGAGTAGAGGCCAGTTTAGAGTCCCACATGGGCTCTAGAAGAGTTGGGCACGACGTCCCTAGGCCCACTTAACGTGAAACCCAAGAACAAGTCGTAAAACCAAAGGTCAATCTCGGAGTCATGAAATATCGGACAAGTCCGGAAAGGACTGGACTAGTCCGAAGTCGTCCAGAGAGAAAATCGGACAAGTCTGGCCTAAAATCGTACAAGTCCGATCTTAGTCAGAAAGGAAAACGGACAAGTCCACTGGAACACCGGACTAGTCCGGAAAAGTCCAGGGACTTAGCAAATTTTCAAGGATTCATGGAATACCGGACTAGTCCGCACAAAATCGGACAAGTCCGAAGTTGTCCAGAGGCAAATATCGGACTAATCCGAAGCAAAAACAGACAAGTCCGTTTTTAGACAGAGAGAAATCGGACTAGTCCTCAGCAAAACCGGACTAGTCCGCACTTTCCTACATTTTTAAGTGCGGTTTTGCTCCAAATCAATTTTAAATGCTCTGAATCAATTTTAAACTCGTTCCTCTTGTTGTGGGTTAATGTTAATCATGTATATGAGTGCATGTAGGGCATGATGCATGAATATGAGGGTGTTACATGGATTCTATTATCCTTCTATGTATGAAGACACAAAAGAATTCATTCGCCGATGTTGGAAATGCCAGAAGTATGGAGGAATCTCCGCTCGCAATGTGATGCCCCTAACATATAATCTCCAAGTGGAATTATTTTATGTGTGGGGTATTTATTTTATGGGACCTTTCCCTAGGCCCTATGATTGTGAGTATATACTGGTGGCTGTAGATTATGTGTCAAAATCGGTAGAAGCCTTGCCATGCAAAAATGCTGATTCCAAGTAAGCTAGGAAAATGTTTGAAAGCATCTAGGCCCCATGAGGTATGGTTTCAGTGATTAATGACAACCGTTGGATATTACTAATGAGTTTGTAGATGCAAGGTCTCTCATATCACTCATCATACTTAATGAACTCTATATGTATATCATCTACTGCTCATTGGATACAATTGGAGACCCCTCAACAAATTATTTTACAAGGTCAATCGATTTTTATGAAGACTAAAAGAAAAAGCACATATGTCAAATTTATTCCATCGAAATTGACAGTGCTCAAGACTTGATCATCATCAAAAGAACATTTCAAACCAATGTCTAAGAGGTCACTCGAACAAATTCCAAAAGAATAACTTAGAGCAACTCGAAGTAGACAAAATCAACTCACCGGATCAACCGATGTATCCAAAAAACACTACATCGGTCGAGTTGGCTCTGAACATAAGAAGACCTCAGACTTAAGTATACACTGGATCATCCGATGATGAAGCAAGTGTTACATCGGTCTATCATTCTAGTAAGCAATTACCCTGGACCAAGTGTAACACCGGATCATCCGATGTACAATTATAACACATCGGTCAATCATTCCAGTAAGCATTATTTCTTGACGATTCTGGATCAAGTGTCACCGGATCATCCGATGATTAGGCAAGTGTTACATCAGTTGATCAACGGTCATATCTGACACAATGACATTAGCTAATTTGGATTCGACCGATGACAACTGAAGGGAGAACATCGGATCATCCGGTGTTTGCAGAACAGCGATGTCAGCCTACTTTTCCAACGGCTATTTCGTGGAAGCTGGCTATTTATACCCCTTCAACCAGTCATTTTGATAAGTCTTGATACCCAGAGCTACTCTACACATTACCAAGCATTCAAGACATTGAGCTACCACTTCTACATCCTTTACACCACTTGTACACCAAGAGATAGGCTAGAACTTGCTAGAGATGATGCTTGTGTGCTTCCATTCTTGGTGATTGGAGTCTCTAGTCTAGTGAGAGCTGTAAGGGAGTGTCTCTTGGTGATTGCATTCACCGTGTAATAGTCGGTGATTGGAGAGAGCCTTCAGGAGCTTGCCAAGATGGTTGTGGAAGCCTGGAGGATCAAACTTGTACAAGGCTTGAGCTCCACCTTGCCGGGGTTGGCGAACAGAGACTTTTAGTGAAGATCCCTGGTCTCGGTGACTTGGGAGTGGCTATACCCTTTGGTGGGTGCCACAACGTGGATGTAGGAAGGTCTTGACGATCTTGCCGAACCACGGGATAAATCTCCGTGTCTTCGTGTCTCCTCGGGAGTTTGCACACTCTTTCTTTCCCGTTACACCTATGCATTTCATATACCACAAATTACTATTCACTTGAATGCATAGGTTGTTTGCATAGGGAATTGAGCTTTTAGTAGTTAAGTTTGTATTGCTTCAATTTTTGAAAATAAGCCCAATTCACCCCCCCCTTGGGCATTCAATCCTTACAATTGGTATCAGATCAAGGTTGCTCATTGGATCATTCTAGCTTCATCGCTAGAGAGCTAAAATGGCCAAGATTGGGGGTTCGGTTCCGATCTTCGAGGGCAAGAACTTTGCCTATTGGAAAGCACGCATGCATGCTTATCTAGAGGCTATTGCTCCCGAGGTATGGGAAGCGACCCATGCGGGGTTTGGTGAGCATAACTATATAGGTGATCAAGTTAAGTGGGATGCAAAAGCTAGAAATGCTATTTATGAATGCATTAGTCAAGATGTGTTTGCTAGGATTGCTACCAAAGAAAAAGCTTGTGAAATTTGGGCTTGCTTGATTGAAATTCATGAGGGTTCTTCTCGTGTTAAAGAACTAAAGTATCATATGCTTAAGGCCAAATATGATGAGTTCAAAATGCTACCTCATGAAAATTTCAATGAAATGTTTTCTCGCTTGAATGTGCTTATTGAGGAAATTAATGCTCTTGATATTGCTTCTCTTGGCAAGGGACTCATCAACCGCAAGATTCTTATGCTCCTTCCTAAGCCAAAGTAAAGCATCATCAACTCCATTCTTCAAAAGGAATCTCTTGATCACATTGAAGTTTCGGAACTTATTGGAGAGATTCACGCTCATGAGATGAGTGTACTTGGGATGATGGAGGAATCATCTTCAATGACAATTGCTCTAAATGCTTCCACCAAGAAAACAAGTCTCAAGAAAAAGAAAGTGGTCGATCCTAGCTCAAGTGAAGAAGAGCAAGCATCAGGTGAAGATGACGATGATGAGCTTGCATTAATGATGAGAAAATTCTCTCGCTTGAACTCCAAGATTGCCAAGAAGGGATACACCTTTGATCCCAAAAAGAAAACATTTCTACTAAGAAAAGATGACAAAAAGACTTGCTACAATTGTGGTGATCAAGGCCACATCTCCTATGATTGTTCAAAACCATACAAAAGAAGAGAGAACCACAAGGGTAAGCATCGCAAGCTTGAGGACAGTGAGGATGATGAAGAAGAGGTCAAGCCTAAGCCAAGATTCGTTGGGAAGAATAAGCATGACAAAGGCAAAAAGGCAAAACTCTTTCCAAGGAAGAGAAAAAGATCCACAAAAGGTGTTCATGTGTGAGGAAAATGAATGGATCACCGATGAAGAATCTAGTGATGAAGAGAGTGAAGTTGAAGAAGAGAGCTTGGCCGGCCTTGCCATTGCCAACAATGATGATTCATCTCTTCGTCCACCTCCCATGTGCCTCATGGCAAAAGGTAACACCAAGGTATGTGATGACTCTAGCGATGATGAGCTTTCCCCCGATGACTTAGCTTCATTGATAAATGAATACCACACTATCACTAAAAGGGAAAAGAGTAAGGTCAAGGCTCTTGAGGAAGCTCGTGCTAAGCTTGAGAGTGCTAACCTCGATTTGCTTGATAAGTATGAAAGCATACTTAAGGAGCATGACACGCTCAAATCTCATGTCAAGCAAGTTGAGGAGGATAAGGCTCAAATCAAGCTAGATCATCATGAGCTTGACGTAGCACACCAAGCACTCTTGGGAAAGCACAATGAGTTAATCCAAGAGCATCAAGTACTTAACCTTGCTTATGAAGTTCTTGATCGAGAATTGAAAACTATAAAGAAATAAACCCTTAATGATAAGGTATATATTACTTCTCATGCCACTAATGTCTTGCATAAGTCTTTGCCTTTGAAAGAAAATGCTAGGGAGAAGGATTTGATGGATGAAATTGAAAGTCTCCGCACTAGTGTGGCAAGACTATCTAAGGGAGAAGTCAAGCACAAAGAAATTCTCTTCCAACAAGCAAAGGCCTTCAACAAGAGAGAACTTAGATCCTTCTCGGTGCCTAACAAAGGAAAGGTGCCCTCACCGGAGCTTAGAACAATCTTCATCAAGGAAGTTGTGTAACACCCTGATTTTCGAGTTTCGACAAATTAAAAATTTAAATGGGAATTTAGAGTTAATAAAGGGAAGGAATTTTTTTAAAAAATATAAAATATATGCATATCATCTTGGATTTGCATTCGTCCTCCGGTATTGAAATTCATTTATTAAGATAAATACATTAAAACCAATTAAATTGCCATAACGAATATAGAAGGAAAGAAAAAAAGGTGAAAAATGATTAATATGAGAAATGGACATTAGTTAATAAGAATAATTAAATATAATAAAAAAAGAAACTAACAAAGAGATAATGAATAACAAATAATAGAGAAATGAAAAATAGAAGATATAAATATATTTAAGTAAATAGATAAATAAATAAAAACAAAAAAATATATAGAAATAACAAATAACAAGAAAATAAAAGATAATAATGATAAAAATAATAAGAATATAAAAAGAAATATAAACAATAAACAAATTTTAAAAAATAATTAATAAGAATAAAAGAAAAATAACTAAAATAAAGAAATAGAAATAAAAAAAGAAAAAAAGGAAAGCTAACCATGTCGTGCGTGTCCTGACCGCATCCGCACGTGGATGCTGGCCAGCACCGTGCTGCACCAACAAAAAATAATAAAAAAAGAATGGCAGCAAAAAAACAAAAAGAAAGAAAAAAAAGTCAACTCAGCCTGGCATGCGGCCAGAACCGAGCGGACTCGGTTGAACCGCGCACGCGCCCGAGCGGGCCAGCAACGCCCGCGCCAGCACGACGGCACCAGGGCACCCGAGGATTCGATGCCATCGGCCTATAAAAGTCTTAGGGCTCCGTCGTGTTTTCTGAACCGAAGCAATCGCGCCGCAGAGACTAGAAAAAAAAACCCTAGTAGCCAGACACGAAAACCAGAGGCGCCGCGAGGGAGAAATAGGAGAAAAAAAAGAGAAGAAGAAGAAAAGGAGGAGGGTGCCGCCGTCCGCCGGAGATCGTTGCGTCACCGTCGTCGTGCCGCCAGAGGATCACATCGCCGTCTACTTCATCTACGTCACGCCTTCGTCCTCTTCGTCTACGTCAGGCCACCGTCGTCTTCATCAACGAAAATCTAAATCCAAGAGACACACATCGCGCCATCCCTCCACGACCATCCTGACTAGATGCATGCACGGTAGGTATTACGGTATAGATCTAGACAACTATTTTGGTTCTAATACTTGAATTAGATCACGTGTAGAACGTGTTTTATTTGAGCGATCGTTAATCATTGTCCGATCATCTTAAAAATCACTTGGAATACACAAGTTAGATTAAATCATACAAGATCAATATGATATTTTAGATTTGACAAAATTTATATTTTCAGTATTATTTAATCTGTTTTTCAGAATTAATAAATAAGATTAAAGCCTAGTTAATTCATAAAGTAGCAAAATAAACCCAGAAAAATTCCTAAAAATTTAGAATAAATTTTAGTAAGTTATTAATAATATTTTCAGCATATTTAATGTTCTGAAATAATTATTTTGCCTCTGAATTAATTGTAATTAATTCCAAACTTGATCAATTAAATATGAAATCATTATCGAAAATTATTAAAAAGCCATAGAAATTTATATAACATTAATACAAACATATCATCCATATTTTGCATATTGATTAGTGGTTGCAATGCATTTATTATATATGTTTGCTTGTGTATGTGGTTGATTGCGAGTAGATCATAACACTCAGGAGGTTACGATCGAGAAGCGAGTATGCGTGGATCTTTGTGTGCAAGACGTTGAATTGCTTGACCATCGGATTGCGGAATATTAAGGCAAGTGTCCTTGAAGCATATTGATCCTATTTTAAAATAAATGTTTTGTTTGCAAAACTGCATGCTGTGTCAATTTGATGGGAAATCCTATGGTAGGAAGTTTACTAGAATTGTTTGACCACCCTTGTCACCTGGGATATATGGTAGAGAGTCGGGATGGGATTTTTACCTTTTTGCTTCGCTTAACTAATTGGGATGGAAATAACTATACCACTTAATTTAATTATGCATTATTGAGATTATGGTTAACATGAACTGGTTAAATTTTATGTGGTAAAGGGGTGATCTAAGCAAGCCTGGTATGTGGATGGGTTGGATGTCATGGTGGTTTGCTTGATTTAGATCTAAGGACCGGTTCATGCGAGAATATGCCAGGACTACAGTGCCATCACAAGGCCAAGTATGGGTGCGGCGTAGCTGAATAATTAGGAGCGCTGCTAGTATTGTATAGACCATTGGATGGCGTGGGGAATGGAAGTCGAGGAGGGCTACCCTGGGATCCGCATGGCACATGAGGGGGCCCGTGGGTGGGAGAATGGAGATTCAAGTCTGCTGGTGAAACCTTAGTGGGCCCATACATACTAGTAGTCCCTTTTGAAAGGCTATTTTGTGATCTCTTGGCCGCACACCTATGGAAGTGTGATAAGGCATAATGGAGGTTCTTAATCACCGAAAGGTGAGGAAATCACGAACTTGTGGGTAAAGTGGTACAACCTCTGCAGAGTGTAAAACTATCATGATAGCCGTGCTCCCGGTTAAGAGCGCCTGGATGACCTACATGATTAGAGGATTTTGATATTGGGGTGGTTGGGTTATGGTTATGGATCGGTAATGGTTATGGATGGTTTATGGCTTATGGTTATGGATATGAATTTGAGTTATGGTAACTGGATATGGATAATGATGATGTTGGCAATAATTGGATATGGTTTATATTATGTTAATATGATGGTTATGATGGGATTGTTTCACATAGACATAGCATAATGCTTTTCAAATGTTTTAATGTACTTTTCAGCACTTAGCCATTATTATATTCGTCATTTGTATCAGCTACATGTCATATTTTCCCACACTTGCTGAGTACGACATGTACTCACCCTTGCAATCCCCCCAACAGCTCTTAGAGATATTTTGGAGATCAACATGGAGCACTAGGTTGCGTACCGCTGTCGACTGCCTGTGGAGTTGGAGTCGCCTACGCTAGTTTATTTCCGCTGCAATAGAATCAAGGTATATTTATATTTGACACGGTTAAATTCTGATTTCCGTTTGTGATGTATATGTGTATGTGTGATGAACATCCTAGGCACACATACACTGCACTTGGTTAGTTTTTCAGAACTGGGTGTCACAAATTGGTATCAGAGCTAGGTTGACCGTAGGACGCAAGCCTGAGTAGAATGGACACCGTAAAACACATATAAACTATCTTCTAAAGAGGCTATTTTCAAAAATTCCTTACGGTGCATTTTATTTTGCTAATACAGTCACCGTAAGGTGCTGTTTGCTGCTGTTTTTTTAAATATTATTTCAGCCGTGTTTTGATGCGTTGCTATTGTGCTAAAATAAATTTTCTGCTTCTTTTTGCTGTCACACAATATCTTTCCCCCTCTTTTTGCTGCTGCAATTTCTGAACTATTTTACCTCTCATCTCTAATGATTCTCTATTGAGGATATAAGATTTATTTGTGAAAATCATTCTTTCAAAATTTCACATTTCTTTCTTATTTTGACTTCTTTCTTTCTCCCTTTTCATATCCAACAATTCTTTTGCAAAAAAAACTTAGATGACCAAACTCGCATCTCTATGGACCTGAAGAAGAAGAATCTCAAGGAGAAGACTTTCGAGATGCGCTTCATGTGGAGGAGCTTCGTATGGACCCGTTTCAAACCGTTCTTTAGAATAGGACACTTCACCATCCCGTAGTTACCATAATGTTAGGTCTTGTGATTAGGATTTAAGTCTACCATTGAATAAATGTGTAATAAACGTTTAGTTCATTAGTGCACATGTCTAGGTTTGGTGTCATGACTGTATGATTGCTTGTTTGTATGTTTGTGTGTTTGGATGTGCATTGTGGAACACTTATATATATCCACATCCTCATCTATTAATACATTATTTAGGATCATATACCTTGATGCATGCATATAGGTTGGGATTCCCTCTATCTCTTATATGTTCAACCTCTACTTCAATAGAAGACGGACAAAATTAGAAGATTCACTACTTCGGAGGAAGCTACATGGGAGTATGAAGACGATATCAAGACAAAGTTTTTGTTTATCTCTTCTCTAATCTCTCTGAATCTCGGGGGCGAGATTCCTGTTAAGGGGGGTAGATTGTAACGTCCTCAATTTTCAAAATTCAGTTAATTCAAATTTAAATAAGAACTGCAGTTTTATTTCAAAATCTCTTCTTCAACCATCCGAATCTCGAGGGTGAGATTCATGTTAAGGGGGGTAGAATTGTAACACCCTGATTTTCGAGTTTCGACAAATTAAAAATTTAAATGTGAATTTAGAGTTAATAAAGGGAAGGAATTTGTTTAAAAAAATATAAAATATATGCATATCATCTTGGATTTGCATTCATCCTCCGGTATTGAAATTCATTTATTAAGATAAATACATTAAAACCAATTAAATTGCCATAACGAATATAGAAGGAAAGAAATAAAAGGTGAAAAATGATTAATATGAGAAATAGACAATAGTTAATAAGAATAATTAAATAGAATAAAAAAAGAAACTAACAAAGAGATAATGAATAACAAATAATAGAGAAATGAAAAATAGAAGATATAAATATAACTAAGTAAATAGATAAATAAATAAAAAGAAAATATATATATATAAATAACAAATAACAAGAAAATAAAAGATAATAAAGATAAAATAATAAGAATATAAAAAGAAATATAAACAATAAACAAATTTAAAATAATAATTAATAAGAATAAAAGAAAAATAACTAAAATAAAGAAATAGAAATAAAAAAAAGAAAAAAAAAGGAAAGCTAACCATGTCGTGCGTGTCCTGACCGCATCCGCACGTGGATGCTGGCCAGCACCGTGCTGCACCAACAAAAAATAATAAAAAAAGAATGGCAGCAAAAAAAAAAAGAAAGAAAAAAAGTCAACTCAGCCTGGCATGTGGCGAGAACCGAGCGGACTCGGTTGAACCGCGCACGCGCCCGAGCGGGCCAGCAACGCCCGCGCCAGCATGACCGCACCAGGGCGCCCGAGGATTCGATGCCATCGGCCTATAAATGTCTTAGGGCTCCGTCGTGTTTTCTGAACTGAAGCAATCGCGCCGCCAGAGACTAGAAAAAAAAAACCTAGCAGCCAGACACGAAAACCAGAGGCGCCGCTAGGGAGAAATAGGAGAAAAAAAGAGAAGAAGAAGAAAAGGAGGCGGGTGCCGCCGTCCACTGGAGATCGTTGCGTCACCGGCGTCGTGCCATCAGAGGATCGCATCGCCGTCTACTTCATCTACGTCACGCCTTCGTCCTCTTCGTCTACATCAAGTCGCCGTCGTCTTCATCAACGAAAATCTAAATCCAGGAGACACACATCGCGCTGTCCCTCCACGACCGTCCTGACTAGATGCATGCATGGTAGGTATTACGGTCTAGATCTAGACAACTATTTTGGTTCTAATACTTGAATTAGATCACGTGTAGAACGTGTTTTATTTGAGCGATCGTTAATCATTGTCCGATCATCTTAAAAATCACTTGGAACACACAAGTTAGATTAAATCATACAAGATCAATATGATATTTTAGATTTGACAAAATTTATATTTTCAGTATTATTTAATCTGTTTTTCAGAATTAATAAATAAGATTAAAGCCTAGTTAATTTATAAAGTAGCAAAATAAATCCAGAAAAATTTAGAAAAATTTAGAATAAATTTTAGTAAGTTATTAATAATATTTTCAGCATATTTAATGTTCTGAAATAATTGTTATGCCTCTGAATTAATTGTAATTAATTCCAAACTTGATCAATTAAATAGGAAATCATTATCGAAAATTATTAAAAAGCCACAGAAATTTATATAACATTAATACAAACATATTTTCTGTATGCATCCATATTTTGCATATTGATTAGTGGTTGCAATGCATTTATTATGTATGTTTGCTTGTGTATGTGGTTGATTGCGAGTAGACCGGAACACTCTGGAGGTTACGATCGAGAAGCGAGTATGCATGGATCTTCGTGTGCAAGACGTTGAAGTGCTTGACCATCAGATTGCAGAATATTAAGGCAAGTGTCCTTGAAGCATATTGATCCTGTTTTAAAATAAATGTTTTGTTTGCAAAACTGCATGCTGTGTCAATTTGATGGGAAATCTTATGGTAGGAAGTTTACTAGAATTGTTTGACCACCCTTGTCACCTGGGATATATGGTAGAGAGTCGGGATGGGCTTTTTACCTTTTTGCTTCGCTTAACTAATTGGGATGGAAATAACTATACCACTTAATTTAATTATGCATTATTGAGATTATGGTTAACATGAACTGGTTAAATTTTAAGTGGTAAAGGGGTGATCTAAGCAAGCTGGTATGTGGATGGGTTGGATGTCATGGTGGTTTGCTTGCTTTAGATCTAAGGACCGGTTCATGCGAGAATATGTCAGGACTACAGTGCCACCACAAGGCCAAGTATGGGTGCGGCGTAGCTGAATAATTAGGAGCACTGCTAGTATTGTATAGACCATTGGATGACGCGGGGAATGGGAGTCGAGGAGGGCTACCCTGGGATCCGCATGGCACACGAGGGGGCCCGTGGGTGGGAGAATGGAGATTCAAGCCTGCCGGTGAAACCTTAGTGGGCCCGTACATACTAGTAGTCCCTTTTGAAAGGCTATTTTGTGATCTCTTGGCGCGCACACCTATGGAAGTGTGATAAGGCATAATGGAGGTTCTTAGTCACCGAAAGGTGATGAAATCACGAACATGTGGGTAAAGTGGTACAACCTCTGCAGAGTGTAAAACTATCATGATAGTCGTGCTCCCGGTTAAGAGCGCCTAGATGACCTACATGATTAGAGGATTTTGATATTGGGGTGGTTGGGTTATGGTTATGGATCGGTAATGGTTATGGATGGTTTATGGCTTATGGTTATGGATATGAATTTGAGTTATGGTAACTGGACATGGATAATGATGATGTTGGCAATAATTGGATATGGTTTATATTATGTTAATATGATGGTTATGATGGGATTGTTTCACATAGACATAGTATAATGCTTTTCAAATGTTTTAATGTACTTTTCAGCACTTAGCCATTATTATATTCGTCATTTGTATCAGCTACATGTCATATTTTCCCACACTTGCTGAGTACGACATGTACTAACCCTTGCAACCCCCCCCCCCCAACAGCTCTTAGAGATATTTTGGAGATCAACATGGAGCACTAGGTTGCGTACTGCCGTCGACTGCCTGTGGAGTTGGAGTCGGCTACGCTAGTTTATTTCCGCTACAATAGAATCAAGGTATATTTATATTTGACATGGTTAAATTCTGATTTCCGTTTGTGATGTATATGTGTATGTGTGATGAACATCCTGGGCACACATACACTGCACTTGGTTCGTTTTTCAGAACCGGATGTCACAAGTTGGTTCTTATTGCCAACATTGTGAGGTCACCGATCACCATACAAGGGTGTGTCCTCTTCCTAACCGGCCTTCTCCAAAATTGCCTACTAACTACAAGTCTACCTTTAATGATCACTATTATCTCTTTAGTAAATTAGATGGCAAGGTGAAGGCAAGGTTCATTGGCAAGGACATGAAGGGCGTGAAGGGGAAGCTCCCCAAGCAACTTTGAGTCCCAAAAACACTTGTATCACACATACAAGGACCTAAGTTCGCTTGGGTGCCTAAAATCAAAAATTGAATTCTTGTGTGTAGGTGAACTACAAAGCCGGAGGAAAGCATTGGGTACTCGATAGAGGGTGCACTCAACACATGACCGAGAACCCCGACAATCATGAACAAGTCACCTTTGGTGATAACTCTAAGGGGAAGGTAATTGGTTTGGGTATGATTGCAATTTCAAATGATTTATCTATTTCCAATGTATTGTATGTTAAGTCACTTAGTTTCAATTTGCTTTCTATTGCACAATTATGTGATCTTGGACTAACGTGCACCTTTAGCAAGAATGATGTTGTTGATACTAGTGAAACAAGCAAAGAACTAATCTTCAAAGGGTTTCGGCATGGACATCTCTACTTAGTAGACTTCTCCAACAAGGATTCTAGCTTGATCACTTGTCTTTTCACCAAGACAAGTTTGGGTTGGCTATGGCATCGACGCATAGCTCACATTGAAATGAGCAAGCTCAAGAAGTCATTCAAGCTCGGGATGGTGACCGGCGAGAAGGATGTCACATTTGAGAAGAACAAGCTTTGTAGCGCTTGTCAAGCCGGGAAACAAGTTGCTTCTCACCACCCGATGGAGACAATGGTGTCAACCTCCAAGCCACTTGAGTTGCTCCACATGGACCTTTTCGGACCGTCCACATATCAAAGTCTTGGTGGTAATCTCTATTGTCTTTTTATAGTTGATGACTACTCTCGCTATGCTTGGACTTTGTTTCTAGGTGTCAAGAGTGAAACTCTAGAAGTGTTCAAGACCTTCGCTAACCGTGCCCAAAGGGAATTTCTAGTTCCCATCATCAAGGCCCGGAGTGACAACGGCACCGAATTCAAGAACTACAACATTGGGGAGTGGTGTGATCGTGAAGGCGTGAAGCATGAATTTTCAGCCACATACACTCCTCAACAAAATGGTGTCGTTGAAAGGAAGAACAATACGCTCATCACTCTTGCACGAGCAATGCTTGATGACTATGGCACGTCCGAGAAGTTTTGGGCCAAAGCAATCAACACGGCGTGCCATGCCGCAAATCGGGTCTATCTACACCGACTACTTCAAAAGACCCCGTACGAACTCCTCATTGGGAGAAAGCCCAACATCTCCTATTTCCGAGTCTTCGGGTGCAAGTGCTACGTCTACCGCAAGAAAAGGCTCGGTAAGATTGAAAGAAGATGTGATGTTGGTATCTTTCTTGGTTATGCATCAAACTCAAAAGCATATCGAGTATTCAACCAAACCTCCGGTTTAGTTGAGGAAAGTTATGATGTTGAGTTTGATGAAACTAATGGCTCCCAAGAGGAGAGTTTTGGTCATGATGAAATAGATGATGAGCCTCTACGAGAAGATATGAAGAACATGACCATTGGAGGCATGAAGCCTAAAGTTGAGGAGAGCCATGATCAAGGGGGAGCTTTAAGTTCCAACATCAACACATCTATGGCACCTCAAGTTGATGAAGAAGAAAAGGATGATCCATTGCCGACACAACATTCACAAGACACACAACATCAAGAAGAAGAACAAGTCCATGATCAAGTCCAACCACAAGAAGAGCAACACGCATCACCACCACCAAGTGCTTCACAACCACTTATGAGGAATGGACGCATCTCCAAGGCGCATCCGATTGATCAAATTATCGGAAGTCCGTCAAGGGGAGTAAGTACACATTCTTGCCATTTCGCTACATTTGTGAGCACTACTCGTTTGTTTCATGTGTAGAACCCACTCACATTGAGGAAGCACTCCAAGATCCAAATTGGGCAATGGCCATGCAAGAAGAACTCAACAACTTCATATGCAATGAAGTTTGGGTGTTGGAGGAGCGACCCATGGACAAGAACGTCATCAGAACAAAGTGGGTGTACCGCAACAAACAAGACGAGAACGGTGTTGTGATTCGCAACAAGGCAAGACTTGTGGCCAAGGGTTTCTCACAAGTTGAAGGACTAGACTTTGGAGAAACATTTGCTTCTTGAAAAGTGCCTTTCTTAATGGTTATATTAACGAGCTTGTTTATGTTGAACAACCTTTCGGGTTCGAAGATCCGAGGAATCCTAATCATGTGTTTAGGTTGCACAAGGCGCTCTATGGGCTCAAGCAAGCACCTAGGGCGTGGTATGAGCGACTACAAGATTTCTTGATCATGCAAGGATTCAAGATCGGGAGGGTGGACACTACACTCTTCACCAAAGACATCGATGGAGAACTATTTGTTTGTCAAATTTATGTCGATGATATTATTTTTGGTTCAACTAACGAAGCTCTTAGCCATGAGTTTGGCAAAATGATGTCTAGGGAATTCGAGATGTCAATGATTGGAGAGCTCAACTTCTTCCTTGGATTTCAAATCAAGCAACTTCGAGAGGGGACCTTCATCTATCAAGAAAAGTATACCAAGGACCTCTTGAAGAAATTTGAGATGGGAGATTGTAGCTCAAGAAGTACTCCAATGGCAACAAATTATCATCTCGAAGCGGATAAGGACAGTAAACCAGTTGACCAATCTAATTACCATTCTATGATTGGTTCATTGCTTTATCTTACCGCATCTAGGCCCGATATCATGTTTAGTGTATGCTTGTGTGCTCGCTTTCAAGCGGCACCTAAAGAATCGCATCGGAATGCGGTCTTTAGGATACTTTGGTATCTGAAGCATACCCCAAGTGTAGGCCTGTGGTACCCCAAAGGTGCTAAATTCCATCTCTTGGGTTACTCGGATTCGGACTTTGCCAGATGCCGTGTGGATCGCAAGAGTACCTACGGAGGGTGCCACTTGCTTGGGTGTTCCCTAGTATCTTGGTCTAGCAAGAAGCAAAACTTTGTTGCTTTGTCCACTGCGAAAGCGAATATATAGCGGCCAGTGCATGTTGTGCCCAAATCCTTTATATGAAGCAATCCCTTTTGGACTTTGGTGTTAAACTTGGTTGTGTGCCTCTCCTTTGTGACAATGAAAGTGCGGTTAAGATTGCTAAAAACCCCGTACAACACTCCCGCACTAATCACATTGATATTCGCCATCATTTCTTGCGGGACCATGAAGCTAAGGGAGATATCTCCTTGCAAGGTGTCAGGTCCGAAGAACAATTGGCGGATATCTTCACTAAACCACTTGATGAGAAAACTTTTTCTAGACTAAGGAGTGAATTAAATGTGGTTGATGCATCGAACGTCATGTAAGTTGCCATGGTCATGTAAGATTGCATCACATATAGGTCTTGTCTAACTTTGGAAGGATAGGGGCGAGAAAGGGTTAGCTTGGGATGCTGGTTCTTTTGGGTTTCCCCAAGACTTGGAGAGTGGCTCTCCATGAAGAATCCTTTGAAAGGTTCAAATTTGGCAAGATAGACTTAATTTATATCTTGCATGATGCGTGCCATATAGACTTGCACTCACGTTTAATATCCTGCATTATAAATTGTTTGGCATTGCATAAGTAGATTGTCACAGAGGGGAACCCACTTCATGAGAAAGATACTTGTTTGAAATGCAATATCTCAACTCATATGATGTGGAAAGAACAAAGTGTTAGGTGCGCTAATGCCTAAAGGAACATGCTTTAAAGAGATAGAAGTCTTCATCCTCTAGCTCACAAAGCATGGGCCTTACATTTTATTTGGATTTCTTCCTTGATTTTTCTGGTGTTCTACTTGCTTTAGGGCTTAGCCAAGTTATTAGCAACTAGTGTTATAATCTTTTTGAGGGGTAAGGGGTTGCCCAAAAAGACCTAAGACTTGTGTTTCTCTTTGTGTGTTTAAGTCAAAGGACATATATGGGATGTTGCTGTTTTGTAGTCATCAGACTATCCGATGCTTAGGGCAAAAGCATCATCGGATCAGTTTGTGTTTATGTGCAATGGTCAGCTCAGTCAGAAAGTCAAATCAGCCGATGAGTTCATTCTGAGAAACATCGGAGCATCCGATGTTCACATTTTTGGAGTTGTGCCAAATTCAACCGATGATAATCCTTTCCACGTTGGATCATCCAATGCCGAAGGTGCCTCTGGAATACCCTTACTGTAGCATTCGACCTATGCACCTCTCCAGTGACGTTGGATCATCCGATGTTAAAATTTGAGCTAGGGTTCGGGCCCCACCTATTTAGCGCGCCCCTTCGTCTCTCTCTTTTTACTTTCTCTCTCCCTGATGCCGCCGCTCCGAGCCCTCCTCTCCGCCGCTGCCGCTCCGTGCCCTCGCCCTGCCGCCGCCCTCCGGCTGCCGCTGCCCTCCGGCCGCCGCCGCCCTACGGCCGCAGCCACCCTCAGAACCTCCACCGCTCAGCGCCGCCGCCCCTTCACTGCCGCCGCCCTTCACTGCCGCTGCACCATCGCCGCCGCCCTAAGCGCCACCTCCACCCTGCGCCACCGCTCATCGTCCACCACTCCACGCGCCCAGCCGCCAAATTCATCTTTGCCGCTAGGGTTCGACCAGCCGCGACGTTCTTTGCGTCACCGTCTCGTGCGACCGGCTTCGTTGTCCCGCGATCTCATCGTCGCCGTCGTCACTCGTCTCCTCGAGATGGGTCGTGACAAGAAAGGAAAGGGCAAGGCTATTGTGGAGCCGACAGCTAAGAATCAGAAGCTGTCGAAGGAGGAGAAGAAAGCTCTGATGGCCGCTCGCACCGCTAAGGAGCGAGAGCGTGGCCAAGGAGGATCACTAAGGATCCGGGAGGCCCGACAGAGGCAACCTCCTGTGCCTGATGAGCCAGAGGAGACTGAGGAGCCTGAGGTGCCGCTTGCTTGCCGGCGCTCAGTCAGGACCTGTGGGGGTCATCCAGCTGCAGCCCCGAGACAGAGACCTTCTGCAGCTGAGCTTCGGGAGGATAGGGTGTCCCTGAGAGCCGTCTATGAGATGGACACCAATGTCCGGGTTGGTGAGGGTGTCCGCCTGACTGAATACAGGAAGTTGAAGGCAAAGCAGCTCAGGAAGCTCAGATGGAGCTTTCTACTTGAGGAGTGGTTCCCGCAGCCCTGAGAGCCACTTGTGGACAGTTGCTTCTGGACCCTGACACAGGTGTCGCTGTATGAGACTTACAGACGTCGGGGCCATAATCTTTTCTAGCATAACTTTCTTGATTGGGATCAGCTCACACTTGCAGCCGGGACTGAGATTCACCCTTACTTTGAGAGGTACAAAGGGCTAGTGGAGCTAATGTCTTACCAGCGGGGTGCCTTTGTGGAGGACTGAGTCCGAGTGTTCTATGCAACACTCTACGTTTCAGAGGGCCGGAGATCCATTGACTTCATGTTCATGGGCCAGCATCACCATCTGACCAGACAGACCTTGGGACAGCTGCTAGGCGTGGATCTCCATGACACCTGCCTGCATGAGTTAGTATATGGTCAGGCTAACCCACCGAGGAGGCCGCTCACTGGAGGTGTGGCACCACCTTTTGAGGAGATTTGGTCACTGTTTGCTCAGCCCTTCTCACCTGACTAGCCCTTCTCCGGTGTCCGCGGCACAGGTCTCTCGGCCATCCGAGCTCACTTCTGTACTTAAGCAGATGGTTGAGCAGCAGCAACTAGATCGGCTTGCAGCTGAGCAGGCCAGAGATGAGCAGGCCGCGCGTCTTTTGGAGCTTCAGCAGCAGCAACAGGAGATGCAGCATCAGATAGCCCGCGAGAGGCGAGAGGACTTTGACAGGCTCACTGGACTGATTGATCAGATGCATCAGCGTTCTCTAGACTAGCAGTAGCAGACGCAGCAGGCCATGATGGGCATCCTGGGGTTGATCACCAACCTCTAAACTCAGACCTGGATTGCCCTGCCCTCACAGCTTCCGGGTCTAGCTCTAGGTCCGCCTGTCCTAGCACCAGTTTCAGCACCAGTGCCGACTACGCCAATACCGACCATTAGCATGTCACCACTGCTTGCTCCAGACGCACCGATTCACTCTCCCCTGCCTGCTTCGACACTCTTCCAGCAGACTCCGGCTTCAGTTGTCAGTGCCCCGCTACCAGCAGTCCAGACTCAGCAGGCACTGACAGCAGCTCCCACAGCACTGACAGCAGCTCCCGTAGCCCCTGTCACCTCCACTCCAGGCTCAGCAGCAGCAGGCAGCAGCTCCGACAACAGCACCCCCGACGGTGACCAGTTCGTCATCGCCCCGAGCGCTCAGGGTCCTTTGGCACTCGACTTCCCTTTTTGGTGTCTTGATGCCAAAGGGGGAGAAGAGTCAAGGGAGGGATAGCATAGTCCTAGGGGGAGTCCTAGTTGTAGGGGGAGGAGTATTTCTTTTTGGGAGCTTTTGTAATTTGGGAGATTTGCTACTCTTTTGCTATTCTTGAGTTATCCGTCTACCACTTAATTCTCTCATATGTTATTGATCGTTTTTGAGCCGTCGAGTTTTGTGTGCTGGATCTTGTACTTATTGCACATCCTTTTGTGTATCGTATTCTTAGTTTCATTACTGTTATGCTTTACTCGTTGTGTTGTCATCAATCACAAAAAGGGGGATATTGAAAGCATCTAGGCCCCCATGAGGTATGGTTTCAGTGATTAATGACAACCGTTGGATATTACTAATGAGTTTGTGGATGCAAGGTCTCTCATATCACTCATCACACTTAATGAACTCTATATGTATATCATCTACTGCTCATCGGATACAATTGGAGACCCCTCAACAAATTATTTTACAAGGTCAATCGATTTATATAAAGACTAAAAGAAAAGGCACATATGTCAAATTTATTCCATCGAAATTGATAGCGCTCAAGACTTGGTCATCATCAGAAGAACATTTCAAACCAATGTCTAAGAGGTCACTCGAACAAATTCCAATAGAATAACTTAGAGCAACTCGAAGCAGACAAAATCAACTCACCAGATCAACCGATGTATCCAGAAAACATTACATCGGTCGAGTTGGCTCTGAACAGAAGAAGACCTCAGACTTAAGTATACAACGGATCATCCGATGATGAAGCAAGTGTTACATCGTTCTATCATTCCAGTAAGCAATTACCCTGGACCAAGTATAACACCGGATCATCTGATGTACAATTATAACACATCGGTCAATCATTCTAGTAAGCATTATTTCTGGACCATTCTGGATCAAGTGTCACCGGATCATCCGATGATGAGGAAAGTGTTACATTGGCCGATCAACAGTCATATCTGACACAGTGACATCAACTAATTTGGATTCAACCGATGACAACTGAAGGGAGAACATCGGATCATTCGGTGTTTGCAGAACAGTGATGTCAGCCTACGTTTCCAACGGCTATTTCATGGAAGCTGGCTATTTATACCCCTTCAACTAGTCATTTTGATAAGTCTTGATACCCAGAGCTACTCTACACATTACCAAGCATTCAAGACATTGAGCTACCACTTCTACATCCTTTACACCACTTGTACACCAAGAGATAGGCTAGAACTTGCTAGAGATGATGCTTGTGTGCTTCCATTCTTGGTGATTGGAGTCTCTAGTCTAGTGAGAGCTATAAGGGAGTGCCTCTTGGTGATTGCATTCACCTTGTAACAGTCGGTGATTGGAGAGAGCCTTCCGGAGCTTGCCAAGACGGTTGTGGAAGCCCGGAGGATCAAACTTGTACAAGGCTTGAGCTCCACCTTGCCGGGGTTGGTGAATAGAGACTTTTAGTGAAGATCCCTGGTCTCGGTGACTTGGGAGTGGCTATACCCTTTGGTGGGTGCCACAACGTGGATGTAGGAAGGTCTTGACGATCTCGCAGAACCACGGGATAAATCTCCGTGTCTTCGTGTCTCCTCGGGAGTTTGCACACTCTTTCTTTCCTGTTACACTTATGCATTTCATATACCGCAAAATTACTATTCACTTGAATGCATAGGTTGTTTGCATAGGGAATTGGGCTTTTAGTAGTTAAGTTTTTATTGTTTTAATTTTTGAAAAGAAGCCCAATTCACCCCCCCCTCTTGGGCATTCGATCCTTACAATGTTCCATGAGATCATCTTTCCATGCTTTGGCACTCCTCGTATGGTCGTAAGTGATGGAGGGTATCATTTCATAGATAAGATTTCCTAGAACTTTTTAAGGGAGCTTGGTGTCCAACATAATATTGCTACAGCATACCACCCAAAAACAAGTGGTCAAGCATAAACATCTAATAAGCAAATTAAGAATATTCTGCAAAAGACCGTCTTAGAAATGGGAGTGGGATGGAATCATAAGCTACTCGACGCATTGTGGGCCTACCGTACTTCTTACAAAACACTCATCAACATGTTTCCATTCCTGTTTGTCTATGGGAAGACTTGTCATCTTCCTGTAGAATTAGAACATAGAGCCTCTTGGGCCATCAAGCGGTGGAACATGGATCTCCATGAAGCCAGAAAGCACCGATTGAAGCAAATTTCCAAGTTGAAAGAGTGGAGAGATAAGGCGTATCATAGTGCCAAAATCTACAAGGAAGAACCAAAAGATGGTACGATAAGAGAATTATGCCAAAAGAGTTCAAACCTAGAGATAAAGTTTTACTCTTAAACTCTAGGGTTAAACTCTTCGGACATGGGAAGCTTAGAAGTAAATGGAAGGAACCTTTGTTGACATTTCTTATGTCACAGATAAAAATCCGCAAGCGCACATAAACTATCTATGTAGCATTTCTCCTTAAAGAGTATTCCCAAAGGGTGTCATTTATATTTTCCCAAAGGAAGGCTAGGTGGTAGCACACCAATCATCAAGTGGAGAGGATGGTATGGTCTAGGTAGGGTTCTAGCAAGGATGGATAAATGATAATTGGAGGTAGTGTGACACACACAAGAGCATTCTATCCTAAGGGGTGGTAAATACTCCTACTGTGCTTCTAAGAGTTAGGTAGATACTCCTACTGTGCTTCTAAAATACATATACATAGCCTAAGTTAGTTACTAATGATCACATCAATTATGAATTCTCATGCTAAGTTGATCAACACATTGGGCACGGGTTTACCCCTAGCAACACTAGGATGACTCCTGCCAAGAGCTTGTGGCATAGCCGAACGTGGAGGATTACAAAAGACAGATAGGACTGTCACCACCTACTGCCTACCTCTTCAATCCGTGGGTCTACGAGACATTCAACACTACTTATCTATCCTAGCACCATGCTAGCATATAAAGTGGTTACCGTCAGAGCCTAGGCACAAGCCATCCTAAGGCAATGAACTAAATCATCATTGAACCAATGTTGATACATAGCATACATAAGTGATTCATATTAACATAATCATGTCATAGCTAATTAGACTATAGTGGGGGTTTGTAGTGTTTATTATTATATAATAAGAATGGTGGTATAATCATAAATACTACTTCTACCACATATATGGAATCAACAATCAAACAAGAAATGCTTCATCTAAGTATATGAACAATGGAAGATTAAATATAACATCTTTATTAATAGCAAAGTCACAAATACAAATAGGAATATGAGAGCCATACCTTTTCCAATTAGGAATTGGGAAGAGACTCCTTCTACTCCTCTTCTACTTGGACTATGGACTAGAGGCTCTCCTATCTACAACCTAAACTCCTCTAAACCTATGGAGAATAGTGAATACAATGGAATGAATACTCAAGTGGTGTGTGTTGAAGTGAGGAGTTATGGCTCCTATTTATAGCTTGGAGAAGGGTTGATTCCCGTCACCAAAAGCGCGTGAATCAGTCGGCACTAACTTCTTCAAGCCGGGAGGAGCCAACACGTGGAGTTTGACCGCATTTTTGGCGCCAGTACCTAGTCGGCCGACTGGGGGGGGGGGGCGGTCGATGGACCTGGTTAGTGCATCGTTTCATGTGTGTTTTCTTCAGGTGACTGACAGGTGGGTCCCCCTTACTGATATTGGGTGTACACCGTTGGATGGCTTCAGATTCTTCTGTTTATGGGCCGTTTGATCCATGTGGTGCCATATATCGACGCTTGATTGGCTGGGATGGTATTTTATAGGATTATTCCTCCTCTTTTACCTCAATTCTTGCATAAAATGTCTGGATACACAAATTCTTGAAGTACAAGTGGAAATAGGTTAAATAGAAAGGTGATGTGTGCAAGAAATGACAATTCCTTCACATAATTGAGTTATATTGACGGGTAAAATTGGTATATAACAGCCATCAACAAACTCCCCCAAGCTTATCCTTTACTCGCCCCGAGCAAAGTAAAGACTTTAGGTTGATGATCAGGAGTTGCTACAATGTTCTATTTTTCAAAAGTACCATGTGCACAAAGAAATACTCTACCTAGTATTGCAAAAATTGGCATGGTACTTCACCCATCTTAAGTCATTATGGGGCTTATGCCATCTCCTATTCATGGGTGGTTGAAAGATAAAACAACAAATGGAGCATACATACCCTAGAAATCAAGTTCCACTCAAATTCTGGGGAGTTCAATTTAGATTTTAAGTATCTCAATTTGATTCTCTCAGTCTCTCCTTTATGTGTAGTGGAAATGTGTCCTCACCAAGGCATTTTTCCTAAATTCACCCTACCTCTAAATAAGGCTTGTATGTGGAGCTTGATAGGGAATATAGTAGTCATATTTGTAACACATAATATTGCTAAGTCAAAAAAGCAAGCCTTAGGAGAAATCAATTCAACACTATATGATTCAAGACTTGTGCATGTGTGATGGAGTGGAAGTGGATGTGGACGTGGATGTTTTGAGATGACTCCTATTTATGTAGACTCTCTTATTTTGCCAGGATGAAACATGGCTATTTTTTTCTCATGCTTATGATGTAAGCATGCATTTTCTTTTTCTTTTTCTTGTATCCATGTCTTCTACTCCCTTTTTATGCAATAATTTTTTAGAGAGTACTAAGAATGAAGGGTATGTATTTTCTCTTTTTATTGTGGAATGGTGGTATGATGGGAATTCACTTACTTCTAGTGTAGAAGTATAGCATGTGCAAGTGAAGTCTTGAATTCAAAAAGAAATGAATGAAATCTCACATAGGTCTATACTAGTTTGGCAAAGCTCAATGTGAAGACAAACAACATATGCACAAGGTCTATCCATGTAATATATCATATGGCTTTGATAGGTATTTTCAATCAAATGAGAGTAACTTAAATCTTTTTAAAATTTTCTCCTGGAAATCTAAGTTTCACCTTCAAACTAGGAATAGCAACCCTATCACTATATCATATCTTACAACAACTTAGAATGGATTAAGCATTTGCTACCCACAATTTCTGAATCAAGGCAAAAGCAATTTTAGCCAGTGAGAGCAATATGTTGGAGAGTAGTAAGTTGTAAACTAGGAACCTAGGAAAATTAAAACAGAGCAACTATTCATCATTTCATCTATGTGAATTCCAAGTCATTCTTACCGCACATCTTTTATTTTATTTGAAAAAAAATCTACTCTACTTATTATTTATTTATTTTTTGTAAGTTTTTTATATGCAAGGTGGATGATGGGTGAATGGAAAATAAATATGCAAAGGGGTTGATACAATTTGCCTAAAGTGGGGGTCCTCCCCCAAGCTTGTTCTTCAATTACCTCCGTGATGAGGGTTGAACCCTTGATGACAGAAGTATGTCGCGAGATCGGCTTGTTGTTGTAGCGTGGAGTTGAAGTTGGTGAATTGAGCGTCCATGTGTTGTTGCCAATCTTGGGTAACTTGGACATGCTCTTGGAGAGTGTTGTGATGTCACTCGTTCTCACTTCAAGGTCTTCCATACGTATAGTAAGATCCATCATCTCTTGGCTATAGTCATGATGACTTCTATCCGAAGAGGAACAACATCTTCTCATGGACGTTGGAGGCAAGCTGTTGGAGCTTGAAGTGGATAGGGGTGGCTCCCAAGCGGCACCTGGCCATCCATGCCAAGAAGGACCTTTGGTATCATATGATGGATGTTGAGTCTATCCGGGTGCATCACCCGTTGGGTTCTCTCTCTTCGTACTCCTGTACCGTGGAGGTTGTCGGAGGCATGGCCGCTCTCCTTGCACGGCCTCTGGTTACCCTGCCATAGACATTACTTCTTTGGGCTTCCTTGATGGGAAGAAGTTCAATGGTTAGCCTTCGGCATTTATATAAATGATAATCCGGGTTAGATAACTGAATTTCATTGACAAAACCGGCATAATAAAATATCAAAGAGCCATCTTGATCATGCTTAAGGGTATGTCCTTGCACTAAATAATCTTCATTAATTAATTCTCTTACATTTTCAATATACTCAAATGAAGAATATTCTAGTGCTCCTACCCTTGTAGCAATACGCGTAATCAATGTAGTGCATTCAATTGGCCCTGTTCTTGGAATGTATCTAACCATTGTGTCATTATGGAAATAACTGGATCAACTTTTATCTTTTTAACCCTGGCAAATAAAATTTTCAGCTTATCTACATGCACTACTCTTACATCTCCTCTAGGGAATATAGTCATGGCCACTGTTGATATTTCCTACCACTACTAACAATTCATCCCTAGCAGTGGTGCCAGAAATGCTTGTTTGTAGGTTTTGATTCTTAAATGAATGTCCGCGAGCGCATGGAAACTATCGATGTAGCATTTCCCCTGTTAAAGAGTATTCCAAAGGGTGTCATTTACATTTTCCCAAAGGATGGCTAGGTGGAAGTAAAACAATCATCAAGTGGAAAAGTTAGGTTGGCCTAGATAGGGTTCTAGCAAGGATGGGTTTAATGATAAGTGGAGGTAGTGTGACACACAAAAGAGCATCCTGTCCTAAGGGTATAAATGAGGTAATAGAGGGACTAGGCTAAGAGTTAGGTAGAGACTCCTAGTATGCTTCTATTGTACATATACATAGCCTAAGTTAGTTACTAATGACTATATTAATTATGAATTCTCATGCTAAGTGGATTAACACATCAGGCACGGGTTTACCCCTTGCAGCACTTGGTGACTCCCGCCAAGAGCATGTGGCATAGCTGAACATGGAGGATTACAAAGGACAGATAGGGCTGTCGCCACCTACTGCCTACCTCTTCAATCCGTGGGTCTACGAGACATTCAACTCTACTCTATATCCTAGCACAATGATTTCTAGCCGAAGTGGAATGACATCTAGCTGAAGTGGAATGTCATCTTTTCATAGATGTTGGAGGCAAGCTGCAAGAGCTTGAAGTGGATAGGGGTGTTTCCCATGTAGCACCTGGCCATCCATTCCAAGACAGACCTTCGGTCTCATACGATGGAGGTTGAGTCCATCTGGGTGCATCACTCGTTAGGTTCTCCTCCTCTTCGTACACATGGACCGTGAAGGTTGTCGGGGGCATGGTCGCTCTCCTTGTACGGCTTCTAGTTACCCTGTCAGCGACATTACTTTTTACGGCTTCCTCGATGGGAAGTAGGTCAATGGTTAGCCTCCGGCATTTGTACAAATGATAATCCGTGTTAGATAACCAAATTTCATTGACAAAGCCGGGACAATAAATATCAAAGAGCCATCTTGATCATGCTTAAGGGTATGCCCTTGCACTAAATATTCTTCATCAATTATTTTTCTTTCATTTTCAATGTACTCAAATGAAGAATATTCTAGTGCTCCTACCCTAGTAGCAATACGGGTAATCAATGAAGTACATTCAATTGGCCATACCCTTGGATGTAATCTAACCATTGTGTCACCATGGCAATAACTGGAGCAACTTTTATCTTTTTAATCATGGCAAATAAAATTTTCAGCTCATCATCATGCACTATCCTTACATCTCCTCTAGGCAACATAGTCATAGCCACCCATCTATGCATGAAGCGTAAAGTAGGGTTGTGCAAGTGGCTATTCCTAGGTGCACTACATTTGACCTCACCAGTTAAATCTTGCCAAAAACATTGTTTGTTAACTTAGGCAAAGCGTCTAAATCTAGCAAACAATGTTTATGTAAGCCTAGGATTTCACTTAATTCTTTTCATAGGATGTTGTATTCTTTTTGAAATAATCTAAAAGTAATACCATCAAATCCTATCTTGAGTGTGCAAAGGAATTGTATGGAGAGAATACGTGAACCTTTCTCCTCTAGGTGAGCAAAGTTTTCCAATCCTAATGCACGCCAAATGGAAAAGAATTCAGAATCCATACCTATTTTGGAGATCAAATCTGGATCATAAGCTTTCATATGAAAAACTCACGATCTTGGAGGAGTTTGCGTGCTTGATCTTCAACTTCACTTTGGATGTCGAGGTCGTCGTCATGATGAAGTTGGTGAGGGTTGCTCCTCTCACCCATGGGAGTGTCCTCTCCTACACTCCTCCTCTGAGAACTTGGTGTAGCGACGGAAGAGGGGCGTGCACTTGAGTCTTCACCATGGCTTGAGGTTGCAGCCTCCTTCCTCTTTCCAAACAACCTCTTCATTCCTTTCATGGCCACAGCAAGCAAGAACACAACAAGGCAAAAACTCAAAAGAGGTGGTGTTAGTGAAAACAGTACCCCAACGAATTTTCCTTGGAGAACTTGAGAGCAAATTGCAAATGCAAACAAAAGCAAATCTTTTTGAGTTGGATTTTGAGCAAGAGTGCTTCAATGAAGAGCAAGGAAACAATGTGAGCAAGAGTGACTTTGGGGATGTATGAAATGAGGTGAAGTGTGAGGAGAAGAGCTCCTCACGGCCACCTTTTATAGTGTGCAATCCCCAACGGTCACTAGGGAACAGATGTAGCCGTTGGAGGAGAGAGAGCTAAATTGGCTCTTCCCTTAGTCGGCCGAGCAGGGGGGTCGACCGACCTGACAAGTGGGCCCCTGTTCTCCCTTTTTGCAGGTGGCTCCCCAACGACTATGGAATCAGCATGTTGGTGAAATATCACTTTTGCAGGTCAGAAAAATTGTTTTCCATATAAAAATTCCTTTTTCAAAATGCAACAATTTTGTTTATTTGAAAAATAAAGAAAGAAAAAATGATAGTTGAGAATATAAGATTCTCAACTTGCTAAGAAAAACCAAACATGCAGTGGAGAGAATCACTAAGTAGGAAAAAATCAAATAAAGAGAAGAGAAAAGAAAAATCAAATAAAGGATAACTACCAATTTAACCTATTGGCTAGGTCTCACCATTGTCCAATGAGATGGACATTACTCCTTTTTCATTTCTTGACATCCGGGCTCAGAGGGATGGGCTCAGACGGCTTGTCTTGCTTCTTCCACCATACTTTATTTGGCGGGTTGGCGGACTTGCGCCTTTGAGGAGGCCCAGGCTTCTCCGTCTTCTTGGGGTGTTGGCGTGGATGATAAGATTGATTTTTTGCATAGATCAAATTGCAATGAGCGGGTCCACCTTTGGAGGTGTGATTTCGACCTCTTGAATGTGTTTAACATTTGGCCCATTCTTGATATGGATCATGGAGCATCGCTCCAACTTTGGGCAGAAGTTAAACTTCTCCTCCTTGCCATTGATATGGAAGTGGATTTCTCCAGCTCCCACATCTATGTGAGCCTTCACGGTGCTTAGGAACGGGCGCCCAAGAATGAGCAGCATATGCTTCTCGACCTCCATGTCGAGCACCACAAAATCCACGGGTATCAAGCAGTTCTGGATTTTCACTGGGACATCTTCAGCAATACCCGCTGGATAACGGACTGAGGAACCAACCAGTTGGAGCTGCATTGGTGTTGGAGTAAGTTCCGTGAAGTTCAGTTGGTTGGAAACCACCTTGGGCATCACACTCACACTTGCTCCAAGGTCACAAAGGTCCTTGTCAAAGTGGTGTGCCCCAATTGAGCATGAGATTGTAGGACATCCGGGGTCCTTCATCCAGTTGCCTCCTTTTAAAGAAATCATGTTGACACTTTCCATAGCAGGTTTGAGCTGTCCTGGCATCTTGCCATTCTCTATTGGAGGAACAACATCTGCCAGTTGAGCCAACTGAGTCTCCAACATCTTGTTGAAACTCAATTGATTCTTGAAGGCTGAGGATAGTCCTTCAATCTTGGCATTGATGCTCTCTAGGGTCTTGTCATTAGCCGACAACTTCTTGGATATAGCATCATTGATCTTCAGCTGGCTTATGACAAGTTCTCTCAAGATGGTCTGATTTCCATTGTTGCCATTGTTGTTGTACCCACCTTGAAAGAATGGGCATGGTTGGCCCCACCCTTGACCTCCTGGATGATAGCCATTGTTGTTTTCATTGTTGGCTACGTAAAAGGCATCCTCACGGGTTTTTGGGCAGTCATTTCCAAAATGGCCTGTGTTGCCACAGACTTCACAAGTGATGTGGGAGTCTAAGGCATAGGCGTTGCCGCATACTTCATCCTTGCTTTGTCCATCAATCTTCTTCATAAGGAGGTCCAATTTGGCATCAATCATGTCCACCTCCTTCAAGGTGTGCATGCCTCACTGGCGGGTGTGGAGACGCTCGTAACCCATGTTTGACACCATCTTCTCAATCAAATATTTGGCTTTGGGCACCGTCAATGAGATGAAGGCACCTCTAGCAGCAGCATCAACATGGTCACAGGCGGAAGAGGTCAACCCGTTATAAAAGTTTTGGATGATGAGCCAGTCATCCATCCCATGGTGGGGAGAGGCTAGGATATACTCCTACAGCGTTTCCCAAGCCTCGGGAATAGATTCCTTGGCATATTGCTGGAAGTTGGAAATTCTTCCACGTAGGGCATTGGTCTTGCCGAACGGGAAAAATTGGCGAGGAATGCCATAGAACATTTCTCCCAAGTGTCTACAGCACTTCAGTTCGCGTAGAACCATTGTTTCGCTCTCCCATGAAGATAGAACGAGAACAGCATAAGACGGACAACATCAGAAGATACGTCCTTAATCTTAAAAGTGCTGTAGATCTCAAGGAACTGTTGCAGGTGAGCTCCTGCATCCTCGTTAGCCTTCCCACAAAATGGGTTGGCTTGCACCATAGTGATTAGGCCAGTCTTGATTTCAAAGTTTAGATCTCCCATGTTAATAGTGGGCCCAATAGGCACATTGTTAGCAGAGGGATCCAAAAACTCACGAAGGGTCTTGTGGACGATTGGTGTTTCAGTTGTTGGTGCGGTTGTGCTGGCTTGCTTTCCCGCTCAAAGCTTCTGAGGAGTAACAACACAAGGTCGATCTCTCAGAAGAAATTCAGGATCTTCAACAAAGTTTTCTGGCAAGCGGAAACCAGACATACACTACCCTGTTTTTACATAAAATGCGAAAACAAAGAAGGGTCATCCTACTAAAACCTACCAGGGTCCTATCCTATTCACTCAATCATGTAATACTTCAGTTGCCTTCCTCGGCAACGGCGCTGAAAATGCTTGTTGATATTTCCTACGCACTACTAACAATTCATCCCTAGAACTGGTGCTAGAAATGCTTGTTGGTAGGTTTTGATTCTTAAATGAACGTCCGCAAGCGCACATGAACTATCGATGTAGCATTTCCCCTTTTAAATAGTATTTCAAAAGGTGTCATTTATATTTTCCCAAAGGAAGGCTAGGTGGAAGTAAAACAATCATCAAGTGGAAAAGTTAGGTTGGCCTAGGTAGGGTTCTAGCAAGGATGGGTTTAATGATAAGTGGAGGTAGTGTGACACACACAAGAGCATCCTATCCTAAGGGATAAATGAGGTAATAGAGGGACTAGGCTAAGAGTTAGGTAGATACTCCTACTATGCTTCTAATGTACATATACATAGCCTAGGTTAGTTACTAATGATCATGTTAATTATGAATTCTCATGCTAAGTGGATTAACACATCGGGCACGGGTTTACCCCTAGCAACACTAGGCAACTCCCGCCAAGAGCCTGTGGCATAGGCGAACGTGGAGGATTACAAAGGACGAATAGGAATGTCACCACCTACTGCCTACCTCTTCAATCCGTGGGTCTATGAGACATTCAACACTACTGTCTATCCTAGCACCATGCTAGCATATTAAGTAATTACCTTAAGAGCCTAGGCACAAGCCATCCTAAGGCAATGAACTAAATCATCGTTGAACCAATGTTAATTCATAGCATAAGTGATTCATATTAACATAGTCATATCATAGCTAATTAGAATACAATGTTGGTTTATAGTGTTTCTGATGATGTAATAAGAAACTCTTCATCCAAGTATATGAACAATGCAAGACTAAAGATATCATCTTTATGATGAATAAAGTCACAAATACAAATAGGAATATGGGAGACATACCTTTCCCAATTGGGAAGAGACACCTTCTACTCCCCTCCTACTTGGACTGTGGACTAGAGGCTCTCCTCTCTATAGCCTATACTCCTCTAAACCTATGGAGAATAGTGGATACAATGGATGAATACTCAATTGGTGTGCGTTGAAATGAGGGGTGAGGGGTCCTATTTATAGCTTGGAGAAGGGTCGGTTCCCACCACCAAAAGCGCACGAATTAGTCACCCATGACCTCTTCAAGCCGAAAGGAGCCCACACGTGGAGTTTGACCGAGAAAGGCGCCACGACCTAGTCGGCCGACTAGGGGGGTCAACCGACTTGGTCTTGGCCCCTTTTGCGGTGTGCTTCCTCCAGGTGACTGACAGGTGGGTCCCATTGACTGATATTGGTGCTACACCGTTGTATGTCCTCGGATACTTCTATTTGTGGGCCATATGATCCATGTGGTGCCACGTGGCATCGCCTGATTGGCTAGAATGATATTTTATAGGATCCATCCCCTTGTTTAACTTCATTTCTGCATAGAATCCTTGCATGCACTACTTTCTCCAAGGACAAGTGGAAATAGGTTAAATAGAAAGGTTATGTGTGCGAGAAATGACAATTCCTTCACATAATTGAGCTATATTGACGTGTGAAATTGGTGTATAACAACCTTCAACAGCCACCCATCTATGCATGAGACGTATAGTAGGGTTTTGTAAGTGGCTATTCCTAGGTGCAATACATCTGACCTCACTAGTTAATTCTTGTCAAAAACTTTGTTTATTAAACTTAGACAAAGCGTCTAAATCTAGCAAACAACATTTATGGAAGCCTAGGATTTCAGTTAATTCCTTCTAGGATGTTGTATTCTTTTTGAAATAATCTAAAAGAAATACCATCAAATCCTATTTTAAGTGTCCAAAGGAATTGTATGGAGAGAAGGCATGAACCTCTTTCCTCTATGTGAGCAAAATTTTTCCATCCTAGTGCACACTGAATGGAAAAGAATTCGTCATTCATACCTGTTTTGGAGATCAAATCCGGATCATAATCTTTGGTATGAGAAAACTCGCGACCTTGGAGGAGCTTGCATGCTTGATCTTCAACTTCACTTTGCATGTCGGGATCATCGTCGTGGAGAAGTTGGTGCAGGTTGCTCCTCTCACCCATGGGAGTGTCCTCACGTACACTCCTCCTGCATGAACTTGGTGTAGCAATGGAAGAGAGACGTGCACTTGAGTCTCCAGCATGGCTTGAGCTTGTAGTTTCCTTACTCTTTCCAAACATGCTCTTCATTTCTTTGATGGCCACAACAAGCAAGAACACAACAAAGCAAACACTCGAAAGAGGTGATGTTAGTGAAAGCAAAACCCCCGACGAATTTCCCTTGAAGAAAATGAGAGCAAATTGCAAATGCAAACAAAAGCAAATCTTTTTGAGTGGGATTTGAGAAAGAGTGCTTCAATGAAGAGCAAGAAAAACAATGTGATAAGGAGTGACTTTGGGGAGGTGTGAAATGAGGTGAAGTGTGAGGAGGAGTGCTCCTCATGACCACCATTTATAGTGTACACTCCCCAACGGTCACAAGGGAACCAAATGTAGCCTTTGGAGGAGAGAGAGAGAGACAAAATGGCCCTTTTCCCATGTCGGCCGAACAGGGGGGGGTTTGGCCGAACTAAAATGATGGCCCCCTATTCCCCCTTTTGGTAGGTGGCTCCCCCAACGACTATAAAATTAACGCATTGATGAATTACCACTTTTGCAGCTCATAAAATTTGTTTTTTGAATAAAAACTCTCTTTTAAAAACCCAACAATTTCCTTTTTATGAAAAATAAAGAAAAAAATGATAGTTGAGAATATACGAAAGTCACCTAGAGGGGGGTGAATAGGTGATATGACATGAAATCGCTTAATCAAACGAGATTAAATTGCTGAGGCCAGACTTGTCTTGTTAGGGCCGAACTAGTCCGCTCAACTCAGGGTTAAAACCTAAAAACTTGATTTCTATAAGTGATTTGCGGAATCTAAGTTCACAAATGAAACATACAATATCTAGCAACCTAGTACAACTTAGATTAACCAATGAAAACAATTTGGTTGCAAGATTTCAAGATGATCAATACGAAGAACGATAAGAACCCTAAAAGCAATTCTAGTGATTTGAGAAGTGAGGCACGATTTATCCCATGGTTCAGCTCCACAAAGAAGCATACATCCATGTTGAGAAGTCCACACAAGGACCGGGTCTCACTTGACCCTTCTCTCACCAAGACACCACAATGGCCGGCTTGGTTTCCACTATATCAATGGGTAATCACCATGTTTGTTTGGGATTGCTCACAAGTTGAGGCTCCCACGAATCAATACAGCAAGGAGCACACAAAGCTTAACTCACACAAGCCAAAAAACTCAACACAAGTGCAAGAGATCAAACCAAGAGCCAAAGCACGATGATCTTCCTTCACTCCCCTTCCCAAACCCTAATCTCTTCAATATTTGATCTTAGTGGTCTAGAAGGCAAAGTAGAAGGCTTTGGAAGGCTCTAGGTTAGTTGTGGTGGCGCTAGGGTTCCAGAGTTGCCAAATAGGGGTCATCGTCCACTCCTATGAGTTGTACTTCTGACATTAAGTGTCACCACTGCCAAGGACTTAGTCATATGATGAGAGATTGCCCGAACAAGCGAGCATACATAGCACGCGACGATGGCGGGTATGATAGTACTTCAGATGTTGAAGATGAATATTCTCCTGCTACTTACTTTACAGATCCAAATGACGAACACACCGAAGAAGAGGTACTTGGTACAGCGGTGACGGAGAACTATAGGAGCATCATTGTGCAGCCTGCCTTGAGCTCCAAAGTGGAGGCCGACGACAAGCTACAACGACACAACCTCTTCCACATGTTTCTCATCATCAAGGACTGCCGTGTACACACTATAATTGATGGAGGTAGCTGCAATAACTTGGTGAACACGGACATCGTCAAGAAACTTGGTTTGACAACAAGAGCACACCCTCATCCATACCACATTCAATGGTTTAACAACAACAGTAAGGTTCAGGTAACACAAACAGCAAGAATACATTTTTCAATTGGTTTTTACCATGATTTTGCTGATTTTGATGTCGTGCCTATGGATGCTTGTTCTCTTTTATTGGATCGTCCTTGGTAATTTGATACAGATGCTATTCATTATGGTAGAACTAATAAATATACTCTCATGCATAAAGGAAAGAAAATCACTTTGCTTCCCATGACTCCTGCTGAAATTGTGCATTTTCAGAAGAGTAAAATTCGTGATGGCAAAGCAACAAAACTAGAATCAGAAAAACAGCAAGTAATTAAGTTAAAATCACCATCGTTGCTCACAACTAAATCTGACCTTGCTGATTTATTCGATGCTAAGGGGATGTGCTATGCTTTAGTATGCAAAGAAGCCATGTTTTCACTTTATGAATTGTCTATTGCATTGCCCCCTGCTGTTGCTAACCTTCTGCAGGAGTTTGAGGATGTGTTTCCCTCCGAGATACCCCCTGATTTACCACCCATGAGAGGCATTGAACACAAGTTCGATTTGATTCCAGGAGAAAGTTTGCCAAATCGTGCAGCATACAGGGCGAATCCAGAGGAAACTAAGGAAATTCAGCGACAAGTCCAATATCTTTTGGACTGCGGGTACATTCATGAAAGCCTTAGCCCTTATTCCATTCCTGTTCTTTTGGTTCCTAAGAAAGATGGTAATTGGCGCATGTGTGTTGATTGTCGAGCAATTAATAACGTCACTATTCGATATCGTTATCATATTCCTCGCTTAGATGACATGCTTGATGAATTGAGTGGTGCTATCATCTTCACAAAAATTGACTTGCGTAGTGGTTACCACCAAATTAGAATGACAGTAGGAGATGAATGGAAAACTGCATTTAAAACCAAGTTTGGAATTTATGAGTGGTTAGTCATGCCTTTTGGTTTAATTAATGCACCCAACACCTTTATGCGATTAATGAACGAGGTTTTACGTGCTTTCATTGGAAAATTTATGGTGGTTTACTTCGATGATATCCTCATTTACAACAAGTCATATGATGAACATCTTGATCATCTACGTGCTGTTTTTACTATTTTGAGAGATGCACGTTTGTTTGGTAACGTCAACAAGTGCGTCTTTTGCACCAATTGAGTCTCGTTTCTTGGCTATGGCGTTTCCTCGCAGGGAATTGATATGGATGAGGCAAAAATTGAAGCGATCACTAGCTAGCCAGCCCCAACAATCGTCACGCAGGTTCGTAGTTTTCTTGGTGCAGGATTTCAGCACCATTGCAGCACCTCCACATGAGCTAACGAAGAAGGGAGTGCCGTTTCGATGGGGCGAACAGCAGCAACAAGCTTTTGATGCTCTCAAATCGAAGCTTACACAAGCACCATTGCTACAACTTCCTGATTTTGACAAGACCTTTGAGCTAGAATGCGATGCAAGCGGCATTGGTATTGGAGGCATTCTCATACAAGGAGGTAAACTTGTTGCTTTATTTAGTGAAAAACTTCATGATCCTTCTCTGAATTATTCTACTTATGATAAGGAATTGTATGCCTTAAGGCGAGTATTACAAACTTGGCAACATTATCTTTGGTCTAAGGAGTTTGTCATATATTCTGATCATGAATCATTGAAGTATCTTAAGTGTCAAACCAATCTGAATAAACGACATGCTAAATGGATTGAGTTCATAGAGTCATTTCCATACATCATTAAGCATAAGAAACGGAAGGAAAATGTCATTGCTGATGCATTATCTAGACGTTATACCATGTTGTCCCAACTTGATCATAAAATCTTTTGTTTGGAAACAATAAAAGCATTATATCCTACTGATTTGGACTTCAAAGATGCTTTTGAAAATTGTAGAGAAGGTAGAACTTGGAATAAATATGTGCTGCGAGAGGGTCTCCTTCATCGTGCTAACAAGCTATGCGTTCCAGCTAGCTCCATTCGTCTACTACTTTTGCAAGAAGCACATGGAGGGGGTTTGATGGGACATTTTGGAGTAAAGAAAACTGAAGACATGTTGTCCACACACTACTTTTGGTCGAAGATGAGGCGTGATGTCGAACCCTACGTGTCACGATGCACTACTTGCAATAAAGCTAAGTCTCGCCTTAAGTCACATGGTCTTTATATGCCTCTTCTTATTCCTAGTGTACCTTGGGAGGATATTTCAATGGATGTTGTTTTGGGATTGCCTAGGACTAAGAGGGGGAGGGATAGTATTTTTGTAGTTGTTGATCATTTCTCCAAAATGGCACACTTTATACCTTGTCATAAGAATAATAATGCCTCACATATTGGTGATTTGTTTATGACGGAAATTGTTCGTTTACATGGTGTGCCAAATACCATTGTTTCTGATCATGATGCAAAAATTTTAAGTCATTTTTGGAGAACTTTGTGGTATAAATTGGGAACCAAGTTGCTATTTTCAACTCCATGTCACCCACAAACGGATGGACAAACTGAGGTAGTTAATTGTACTTTATCCACTATGTTGCGGGCTATCTTGAAAAAAAAATTGAAGTTGTGAGAGGAGTGTTTACCACATATAGAATTTTCTTACAACAGATCCGTTCACTCCACAACAAAGGTAAGTCCATTCAAGGTAGTGTATGGTTTCAATCCTTGTGCTCCTATTGATTTACTACATTTGCCTTCTTTTGAAACTATAAATTTGGATGCTACACAACGATATGAATTCATTCTTAAGATGCATGAAACTACAAAGAAAAATATTGAAAAGATGTATGAGAAGTATATGATTGCAGGTAGTAAAGGTAGAAAAGAAGTAAAACTTGAACCGGGTGATTTGGTGTGGTTATATTTGAGAAAAGAGTGATTCTCTAACTTGAGAAAATCTAAACTTATACCACGAGCTTCTGGTCCTTTTAAGATAGTTGAAAAGATTAATGATAATGCATATAAGCTTGAGTTGCCTCCCGATTTTGGGGTTAGTCCTACATTTACTATTTCAGATTTGCGACCGTACTTGGGAGAAGAAGATGAACGTGAGTCGAGGACGACTCCAATTAAGGAAGGGGAGGATGATGAGGACATCACAACAGCAGAGATGCATATTAAACTGCAAGGACCAATCACAAGAGCACGGGCACGGTTAATAAATCAGCAGGTGAACTCGCTCCTAACATCATTTGCATGTGAGTTTGAGAATAGATTGCTACGTAATGATTAAATTGTTATTAGGAAAAATGAGAGGATCAACAAGTGAAGGGAAGATGCCTTGGGAATGTGGATAACCAGCTGGGACGTCCACAAGTTGATGGAATCAGTTTACAACTCGGACTCTCGAGTTCAACTCGGAGTCCAGGAGCAGTCCACCTTAAAATGGATGCCCGGGATGCATACGGACTCCGTTTTTGATGTTCCACATATGCAAGGAAAGAGGATAAGATAAAATTTCCAATGGCTCTGGTCCAAACTTAAAGTTCCTTGTAAGTCATTGGGAATCGTCAAAACAAGTCGACTTCAGATTTTTGTTCAGTGATGTGCCACCGATTCTGGCCTTTGAGCCTTGTATCCCGTATGAGTCCATTAGGGACGTGTATAAGCGTGTTTTGGAAAAACCATAGCCTTTTAATACTGCAGTCGCCAATCATATTCGGTGGGTTTTGCTTAGATCAATAATGTCGCCGTTCTACAGTTTTTGAAACCCCAACTTCGCGATTTCAGATCGTGTCTTCGACGTTCTTGCTTGTGTTCTCGTTTGCACTTGCAGAGATTAGCCTTCTTGGCGAGGTCAAGCATGTGCAGCACGGTTGATAACCAAAAAATCAGTGGTGTAGTGGTTGCAGAGGTATTCAAACTGCTCGAGTGCCATGGATCATCAACGTCAAGTTCTCCACCCCAAACGACTTATCTTTCGAAAGATCGGCGAATGTAGCCTAGAGGGGGGGGGGGTGAATAGGCTTTTTGAAATTTTGTTGGATCCTAAAACACTTAACAAACTTGATAAAATACAGAGAAATCAGACTAGTACGGTATGGTGCGGACTAGTCCGGTGTGTGCGGACTAGAATGATTAAGTTTGATCGAAGAATTCACGTCAAGTACTCCATGCAGCGGAAAATAAGTTGTAAATTGGATGTACTACAACAATGAAACAAGTTGTGTCAAAGATTAACTTTAATATCAATGTTTCAACGTAAGTTACACAAGATCAAGTAAAACCTAGAATGCAATGAACAATAAGAACAAAAGTATGCGACACAAGAGTTTATCCCGTGGTTCGATTCCCACGAAGGAAACCTACATCCATGTTGAGGAGTCCACAGAGGACCGGGTCTTCACCAACCCTAACCTCGTCGAATCACCACGACAGCCGATTCTCTTCCACTAATCACAAAGGGGCAAATAACCGAATTCAAGGGGCCCTCTCACAAGTTGAGGGCTCCCCAATATTTACAAAGATGAACACCACCAAACACATTCGAAATATTTTCAGTAAACAACAAGAGTTTGCGAGAGAATCAAACCCAAGAGCTCAAGACGTGTGAAACAAGTCTGTCCTTTTGATCAATGCTAATCCTTAAAGATTTGATCTTATTTTGGTTAGAATGTGTGGCGAGATGTGTTTTTAGGGCTCTTGGGAGGTGTGACGGCGCAGGGAATTGAGAGTTTTGGTTGTAGGGCCGTACATCACTATTTATACTAGGGTTTTGAAAAGTTACCATTAGGGTTTACGATGTACATACTAGTCCGTGATGGACTCCGGACTAGCCCGGTGTGCGGCGTGTGGGAAACCCTAAGTGTTCTGATATATCGGACTAGTCCGGCAAAGGGCGGACTAGTCCAATTTGGGCTCTGGAAGTGTTTGGACTAGTCCGGTGTGGTGAACCTCATGTTGAATTGAGGACAAGTCCGTAGTTGGAGGACTTGTTCGATTTTAGTGAGAGATTTTTCAGACTAGTCCGTGGTGATATCGGACTTGTCCGGTTCTGTGTAAAGTGTGAGGTCCTGAGGACAAGTCTGCACTGGGGCGGACTTGTCTGTTTTTAGTCAGAAAGATATCGGACTAGTCCCTGGTGATATCAGACTTGCCCGTTTTTGTACAGATGTGAAGTGCTGAGGACTAGTCCGCACTAGGGGGGACTAGTCTGATCTTCGTCAGAGAGATATCGGACTAGTACGGAGATTATCGGACTAGTCCGAACTTGTGAAATTTTGTGTAGTTAGGGTGATTTCTTTTGCTTGAGCTCTTGGGGTGTGTTTCTCCAACACACTCCATACACGACAAAGTATTCTATTCAGCTCTTGAGCTCTTTTCCATCTTGGATTCCTCATTCTCCTTTCTTTTTGCGCTTTCTTAATAGTTTTATTAAAACCTGCGCTATCTCAACAATCTTGTTAGGATCTCATTTGTTTGTCATAAATCAACCAAAACCCACAAGGGATGCCTAGATGCACTTTCCATCTCCACCTTTTTGGTGATTGATGACAACCAATTGAGATTTCACAAATATGATAAAAATCCAGATTTTCATCAAGTGTGCACATATGAGCTTGGAACAAATTAAGCAATGAAAACATAAGACATATGTGCACTCTTTATGGTGGGGTGCAAAACTATATGTGTGTGAGCAATAATTGTGATGAGAATGAGGTAAATGACATAATCATATCAACATCCAACATGTATGCTAATTTCAGAGCATAAACATAGATCATATCAAAGCATCATCACAAACTTCATAAATATGACTAGAAACATAATAATAGTCTTACAACATCAAAAGAAGTCTTACAGCACCAAAATCATAACAAAGAGAAAAATATACAAATAGAGCTCTCATCTCCCATCTACTGTTACAACCTAATGATTCCCCCTCCATCTCTTCCCCTTTGGCATCAAGGCACCAAAAAGAAGGAGAAGAGGGATCTACTAGGTGTCGCCGACTCACTCCTCGCTGTCCGTCCTTTCATCATCTTCATCGTTGGCAGCCTGAGGAGGATGAGAACCACTCGTCGAGCCCCCAATGCCAAAATAGGCAAATTCAGAAGGAGAATGATGTGGAAGTTCTGAAAAGTCAGAAGGAGAGTCCTCGGAGATATCTGGAGATCCAACAGGCTCAATCTCTAGCTTCTGGCATATGGCTTTGACATTTTGCTTTATGTACCTCATGTCCTCTTTCCTTGCCTTGTTCAACTTGTGGATCTTCACTTCAGCTTTCTGCCAAGAGCCAAAAATAGCAGCCAGGTACTTCATAATGCCACTAGGAGACCCTTTGTGAGGAGGGTCCCTAGTGTTAGAGGAAGGCCTTGCATCTCCTTGGGCCCTCCTAGGAGCCTCTTCACTTGACACAGGAGATGGAGCAGTGGGAAGGACAACTTGAGGTGGCTTTTGAGGCCTCAAGACTGTGTGCTCAACATCTTTTACAAACTCAATTCCTATGAGCTTCTCTATCATGTACATGATATAAGGCGCATAGCCACAGGAACGGTTAGGGGTGCAAGAAATATTCACCATGTCGTTCCAGATGTAGTCGAAGATGTCAAAATTTCCTACTCTTGCTAATCACCTTCATCAATGTCATCAGGTAGCCTTGGACACTCCCTGCATCTCCATCCTTTGGAGCAATTGTCTTCCTAAGCACCCTGTTGAGAACCATGAAGAAGGGCTTCATGTTCTTGGTTGAGGGAGGATTGTATTTGAGACGGGTATCATCTTGTCCTTCTCTAAAATCCCAATGTTGTGAATAATCACTTCATTGTTGCCGGTGTCGCCAAGGTGCAGCAGCAAACTCATCATATGTCACAGTGTACTTGGATCCATGTGTCATCCAAGTCACTCTCTCTTCTTTATCACTGGCGAAGTACCAGGTTGCAAAGAATTGAGCGATGGCCTCATCATTCTAGTTGTATCTGAAAGCAAACACGTCCTTGATGCCATGCCTCTTTGCAGCATGTACCACTTCATCAAAAGCACTACAACTTTTTCTTTCAAAGTGGCTATCAATCCATTGGCTACGGACTACTAGATTCTTCATCTGTAGGTATACGGAACTGTAGTAGTCCGCGTGAAAGTTGCTCCAAAACCTTGGATCATCTGCCTTCTTAGAACTGCCATAAGCATCAACTTTCCTTAGCTTCCAAGCCACATCACTCTCCTTGCCATTGAATTTTTCTTCGAGGGGTCTCTATTCCCTTGTCTTGGAGCTTTCATTTTGAGAGGGCCAATCGGGCCAGATGCAATCCCTTCCTTTCCCTTTGGTTTGGCGATGAGCCGTTGAGCTAGAGCCAACCATATCTTCAGCTTTCAAAGCTGGCTTCTTGGCTGCAACCTTCCGCCGCATTCTAGGTGGATTAGGCAAAGGTTCGGCAGCACGCTCTTGCCTTTTGTTAGCGCGAGACTTCGAGACTTGCGACAACACATATTGATCCATCTCGTCTTCAAAGTCGGAGATGTTTTCATTCGACATTGTTCTGACAAGGAGGTTATACATGACATAGATAAGGATTGATGGCAAGGAAATGCATCGAGTAGAAGGAAATTAGGGTTGTGTCCAGTCAGAAATCGGACTTGTCCGGTGCTCAAGTGCGGACTAGTTCAGAGTACCGGACTTGTCTGCACTAAGAATGGACTAGTACGATATTCGGCCGTTTGAACCCTAACTAGTAGAGCAATGGTGTTTCTCAATGCAAAAGTGGCTCAAAGTAGTTGTAATACAACAAGGAATCATGTATTAATAGGAGGAACTAAGCTACTTGAGCAAAAACAAGAGAAATCGAAGGTTCTAGGGTTTGGAGAGAAACTTTACCAAATCCTTCGATTCGCGGAGTTAGATGAGTTTATGATGCGGACAAGTCTGGGGTCCTCGATCCCCTTGCGATGAACATCGTTTCCCATGGAAATTTGAGGAGATTTGGTGGAGAACTCGCCAAATCACCTTGGGGGCACTTGAGTGAGGAGAGAGAACATGAGGTATGTTGTGAGGATAAAGAAGTTAGGTTTTGGCGGCCCTAGGGTTATGGAGTCAAAAAATCGGACAAGTACGTGGTCAGACCGGACTAGTCCGGACTACCGGAACTCTGCGGACTAGTCTGCATTGTGCGGACTAGTCCGGGTAACCACGGACTAGTCCGTGATCACCAGAATAGAACAAGTTAGACCATTCATATATATTTGAAGGTGCTTACTAAGAAAATAGGGGGGGGGGACACACAAATAATCTTGATGAATATGATAAGTAAACATACAACAATCAAGTTATGACCATAATTCACCAAGATCAAGTAATTAATATAGTTTTTGGAGAAAAATAGAGAGAGATGATTTTTATAACACAATCAATAGGTTTTGAAGATGGCATACAGGTATGCAAGCTTTCAAGCCATGTTCCGAGCATCAAGGATATTTAGTTCATTTTGGAGCTCACAAAAACGTTTTTCATCAAGTGGCTTGGTAAAAATGTCTGCTAGTTGTTTTTCGGTATTGACGTGGGAAATGGTTATGTCGCCTTTCATTGAATGATCTCTTAAAAAGTGATGTTGGATGTCTATGTGTTTAGTTCTAGAGTGGTCAACGGGATTATGGGCAATCTTGCATGCACTCTCATTGTTACAAAGGAGTGGAATACAACTCATATTGTAACTCTAATCCCTTAGAGTTTGTCGCATCCAAAGGAGTTGTGCACAACAGCTCCCGGCTGAAACATACTCCGCTTCGGCCGTGAATAAGGCAATGGAGTTTTGTTTCTTGGAGGACCAAGAAACTAGGGATCTACCTAGGAATTGGCAAGTATCAGAGGTACTTTTTCTATCTACTTTGCATCCGACATAATTTGCATCGGAGTGTCCAATGAGATTGAACTTTGAACCTTTAGGATACCAAAGGCCTAGGTTAGGTGTATGAACTAAGTATCGGAAGATCCTCTTTACGGTTGTCAAATGACATTCCTTAGGAGTGACTTGAAATCTTGCACACAAACATACACTCAACATAATATTAGACCTAGATGCACATAAATAAAGTAGGGAGCCAATAATGGAGCGATATACCTTTTGATCCACTTTTGGTCTGTCTTCATTGAGATCCAAGTGTCCATTTGTCGCCATGGGAGTCTTTATAGGTTTTGCTTTGTCCATTCCAAACTTCTTAAGTATGTCTTGAGTGTACTTTGTTTGGCTTATGAACGTTCCTTCCTTTTGTTGCCTTACTTGGAATCCCAAGAAATATATCAATTCTCCCATCATGGACATCTCGAATCTATCAGTCATAATCTTACTAAACTCTTGACAAAAAGATTTGTTAGTTCAACCAAATATAATATCATCAACATATTTGACAGATAAATAAATCATTATCAAAATTCTTAGTAAACAAAGTGTAATCATCTTTACCAATCTTAAATCCATTTTCAATCAAAAAATCTCTAAGGCACTCATACCAAGCTCTAGGAGCTGGTTTGAGGCCATAGAGAGCCTTACGCAGTTTGAACACGTGGTCGGGGAACTCTTGTTCTTCGAACCATGGGGGTTGCTCCATGTAAACCTTCTCCTTGATTGGTCCGTTGAGGAAGGCGCTTTTCACATCCATTTGATAAAGCTTGAAATCATGGTGAGTAGCATATGCAAGTAATATTCGATTCTTTTCAAGCCTAGCTACGGGAGCAAAAGTCTCGTCGAAATCAAACCTTTGACTTTTGAATACCCTTTAGCCACAATTTGTGCCTTGTTCCTTGTTACCACCTCGTGTTCGTCTTGCTTGTTGCGGAAGACGCATTTAGTGCCAACGACGTTGAACTTGGGTCTTTCAACAAGTTCCCACACCTCGTTCCTTTCTTGGTCTCCTTGCATTGCCACCACCCAATCCGAATCCTTGAAAGCATCTTCACCCTGTGTGGTTCCAAAGAGGATACAAACGAGTAAAGTTCACAAAAATTAGCTATATGAGATCGAGTTGTTACTCCCTTTTGGATTTCACCGATTATGTTATCAACGGGGTGATCTCTTTGGATGCATTGATGCACTCTTGGGTGTGGCAGTTGTGGTCTTGAGTCTTCATTGTCATCATCTTCTTCTCCCCCTGGATGGTTGCCTTCATTGATGTGTTGATCATCTTGGTCTCCTTGAGGTTGATCTTGTGTGGAATCTCCCCCTTGATCATTTTTCCTCCACTTGTTGTTCATCTTCCTCATTCGCATTTGGAGGTGGAGCTTGTGGTCGAACATCGCCCAATGCCATTCTTCTCAACACTTGACATGGAGCTTCTTCTCTATCTAGCACACATTGATCAACTTGCTCTCCTTGAGAGCCGTTAGTTTCATTGAACACCATGTCACATGCTACTTCAACAAGTTTGGAGGCTATGTTGAAGACACGATAGGCATAGGAGTTCGAATCATAGCTAAGTAAGAAACCTTCATCGGACTTCGTAGCAAACTTTGAAGTCCTAGGCTTCTTGTTCAAAACATAACATTTAGAACCAAAAACTCGAAAGTATGAAATATTTGGCTTGTTACCCGTGAGTATTTCATACGATGTTTTCTTGAGTAGGCGATGAACGTAGAGTCGGTTTATGGTGTGACACGCGGTGTTGACCGCTTCAGCCCAAAACCGATCCGAAGTCTTGTATTCATCGAGCATTGTCCTCGCCACCTCAATGAGTGTTCGATTCTTCCTTTCGGCTACTCTGTTTTGTTGAGAAGAATAAGGTGCTGAAAACTCATGCTTTATCCCTTCTTCGTCTAGATACTCCTCAGCTTGGGTATTCTTGAACTCCGTTCTGTTGTCACTTCGTATGTTCTTGATCGTCAATGAAAATTCATTTTGAGCATGCTAGAGAAACTTCTTGAGGGTTCCTTGAGTTTCTGTCTTATCATGCAAAAATATAGCCCATGTGAAGCGCGAAAAATCATCAACAATTACTAAACTGCATTTGTTACTGCCGATGTTTATGTAAGCAATTGTGACCAGATACGTCCATGTGAAGGAGTTTGAGCGGTCTTGTTGTATTCTTGACGTTCTTCGCCGGATGGGGTGCTCCTACTTGCTTCTCGGCTTGGCACGCACTACAAGGCCTGTCTTTCTCAAAAACAACATCTTTTAAACCACGGATGTGATCGCCTTTTAGAAGTTTTGGAAGATTCATCATACCAACATGTGCTAGCCGTCTATGCCACAGCCAACCCATGTTGGTCTTTGCAATCAAGCATGTCTCAAGTTTGGATCTATCTTTGTTGAAGTCAACTAGATAAAGTTTTTCCTTTAACACACCCTTGAATGCAACCGAGTTATCATTCCCTCTAAAGACGGTCACACCTTCATTAGTGAACAAACAATTATAACCTTTGTGACATAATTGAGATATGGACTAAAGGTTATAATCCAAGGAATCAATGTGTAAAACATGAGAAAGAGTATGTTGTGATGAAATTGCTATTTTACCAGTACCGAGCACCTTCCTTAACTGTTATTGCCAAAATAAATGCCTTCGCTTGGATCTTCATTTTCTTCATATTCAATGAACATTCTTCTTTCTCCGGTCATGTGATTGGTGCATCTACTATCTAGCACCCATTTAGCTCCACCGGATGAATAGGCCTGCAAAACACAAATTATGCCTTGGTCTTAGGTACCCAAGCTTGCTTGGGTCCTTTGAGGTTAGTCACAAGTGATTTGGGCACCCACACATGAGACTTGGTGTTCCCATGGCGTGGCCCAACATGTTTAGCATAAACTCTACCATAATTACTTTTCATAAGAACATATGATACATCAAAAGTTCTAAACAAGAGTTGTTGCTCATATGTGTTAACAATGTTACTTTTATCAACATTATTAAGTTGTCTAACTTGATAGGTGTTCCCCTTGACAAAAGCAATGCGTTCCTTGTTATTCTTGTGGTTTCTAGAATTTTGCTTTTTACCATAAGAATACCTAATTGCATATTTGACATTGGGAGGTATTGTGACCAAGTATGCACTGCGTGCATACTTGACCTTCTCCTTGTCAAATATGCCACTTCGGGAAGGATGCTTATCCTTTGTCAAGTTTGACTTCTCCTTCAAGTTAGTGTCAATTTTAACACATTCACAAGCAATAGTAGTTTCAGATTTTATAAGTTGAGAAGGTGAGCTTGAAGAGGATGAAGAACCACTTGACTCGAGTGACTCAACTTGTACCTCAAGGATCTTGTTAACTTTGGTTAAGATAGCAAGTTCATTCTTGATAGCCATGTTCGAGTCTTCTAGCTTCAAACAAGCTTCCTTGCTTGAAGATAACTTAAGTTCCAGTGAGTTGCTTCGCTCCTTTTCAAGTTCGAGAAGCTTTTTCATCTAAAGATATTCTTCCTTTTGGAGGATGATCATATCTTCTTGACGATCAACTAGCTCCTCCTTAACAACAAGCTTATCCATTAAAAATTTCATCTTAGTCATAGTTTTTTTATCTAAACAAACAAGCATATCTTCATCATATCACTATTAAAAGAATGCAAGGAGGAAGATTTAGTTGTTACCTTCCTTTTACCTTCCTTGGCCACTAGACACGTATGATCGGATCTTTCCTTGCGCTGATGGTTGGAAAGAGGGTGGATTTCTTGGTAGGCTTCATGACGGCTATGGTGGCCATCTCCTCTTCTTCTTCGGATGAGGACTCATCATTAGAGTCCTACTCCTTCCCCAAGTGTGCTTGACCATATTGTTTCTTTTTCTTGAAAGTTTTCTTAGGTTGAGGCTTGTTGTCCTTGGTCTTCCTCTTACTTTCTTCATGTGGACAGTCTACCATGAAATGGTCGTACTCTCCACAGTTATAGCAAGCACGCCTCATTTTTGGTCTTGTCTTGTCCCTTTGTCCTCCTTCACTTGGTCTACCACCTTGTCTTCTTCTCATCATTTTCTTGGATTTCTTCATGAATAGGATCATATCTTCTTCATCTATATCACTGCTCTCATCGTCGTTGTCTTCTTCTTGAGCTCCTCGAGCTTCTTTTGATATAGGTTTACAAGTGGACTTCAAATCGACTCCTTTCTTCTTTGCCAAGGTAAGGTCGGCAATCTCTTTGACGTGCTTTGCCCGTTTCTCCATCATCTCAAAATTGATAATCTTCCCAAGAAGTTCATCCGGGGTCATTGTCCGATACTTGGGGCTTTCTCTAATCATCGAGCATAGGGTTACATTGAGATGCATGAAAGCTCTAAGAATTAGCTTCAACACCTCATGATCAATCCACTTCTTGCTTCCATATGCTCAAACTTTGTTGATGAGATTCTTCAATTGATTGTACATATCTTGTGGAGACTCATCTTCTTCTATAGTGAATCTTCCCAATTCGCCTTCAATCATTTCAATCATGGCTTCTCGCACATGACGATCACCTTCATGTGTGGTTTGTAAAGTGTCACATATCTCCTTTGAAATTTCGAGTCCATCCAACTTGGTGAACTCGTCTCGGCTCAATGACGATGTTATGACAGTTGCAACTTGAGCTTTCCGATGAATAGCTTGTTCTTGACTTGGTGTGAGCTCTTCATCGTCATTCGGGATATCTATCCCTATACACACTATATGGCACAAGCTGGGGTTAAGTGGTATGAGATGCATTTTCATATTTTGCCTCCACATTAAATAATCATTGCCATCAAAGTATGGGGCTTTTCCTAGAGGAATTGATAAGTAATAGTTATTGTTGGAATTCAGACGATCATAGTTAACAGGATATCGGGAGTAGTTGGTGTGACTACTACGCATCATCTTCTTTTCATCCTTGATCTTCATCTTCCCTTTTGGGGATAGTGCTTTCTTCCTTAGGAGTGCCTTTAGTTCTAGCATCCCCTCATCATAATCCTCGCAGTCTTGGATGGCGTCAAGGAGCTTCTCCAGCTTCTGAGTATTTTCATCGTCACCCTTCTCTTGGTTGAAGTTCCTGTGTACATCCTTAATGTCCGACATCTTCTCTTCGAGCAGTGAGTCTCTTTTGAAGAGTCCTGTTCTGATACCAATTGAATGTAGCCTAGAGGGTGGGTGAATAGGCTTTTTGTAATTTCGTCAGATCCTGAAACACTTAACAAACTTGATAAAATACAGAGAAATAAGACTAGTACGGTATGGTGCGGACCAGTCCGGTGTGTGTGGACTAGAATGATCAAGTTTGATCAAAGAATTCATGTCAAGTACTCTATGCAGTGGAAGGTAAGTTGTAAATTGAATGTACTATGAAAATGAAACAAGTTGTGTCAAAGATTAACTTTAATATCAATGTTTCAACGTAAGTTACACAAGATTAAGTAAACCCTAGAAGGCAATGAACAATAAGTACAAAAGTATGCGACACAAGAGTTTATCCCGTGGTTCAATTCACACGAAGGAAACCTACATCCACGTTGAGGAGTCGACGGAGGATCGGGTCTTCACCAACCCTAACCTCGTCGAATCGCCATGGAGGACGATTCTCTTCCACTAATCACAAAGGGGCAAATAACCGAATTCGAGGGGCCTTCTCATAAGTTGAGGGCTCCCCAAGATTTACAAAGATGAACACCACCAAACACACTCAAAATATATGGAGTAAACAACAAGAGTTTGCGAGAGAATCAAACCCATGAGCTCAAGACGTGTGAAAAAGTCTCTCCTTTTGATCTATGCTAATCCTCAAAGATTTGATCTTCTTTTGGTTTGAATGTGTGGAGAGATGTGTTTTAGGGCTCTTAGGAGGTGTGACAGCACAGGGAATCGAGAGTTTTGGTTGTAGGGCCGTACACCTCTATTTATGCTAGGGTTTCCAAAAGTTACCTTCACGGTTTGCGATATCCGGACTAGTCCGTGGTGGACTCCGGACTAGTCCGGTGTGCGGCATGTGGGAAACCCTAAGTGTTCTAATATATCGGACTTGTCCGGCAAAGGGCGGACTAGTCTGATTTGGGCTCTGGAAGTGTTCGGACTAGTCTGGCACATATTGGACTAGTCCGATGTGGTGAACCTCATGTTAAATTGAGGACAAGTCCACGGTTGGAGGACTTGTCCAATTTTCGTCAGAGTTTTTCGGACTAGTCCGTGGTGATATCGGACTTGTCTGGTTCTCTATAAAGTGTGAGGTCCTGAGGACAAGTCTGCACTTGGGCAGACTTGTCTGTTTTTAGTCACAAATATATCGGACTAGTCCATGGTGATATTAGACTTGTCCTTTTTTGTACAGATGTGAAGTGTTGAGAACTAGTCCGCACTAGGGGGGACTAGTCCGATCTTAGTCACAGAGATATTGGACTAGTCCGGAGAATATCGGACTAGTCCGGACTTGTGAAATTTTGTGCAGTGAGGGTGATTTCTTTTGCTTGAGCTCTTGGGGTGTGTTTCTCCAACACACTCCATACACAACAAAGTATTCTATTGAGCTCTTGAGCTCTTTTCCATCATGGATTCCTCATTCTCCTTTCTTTTTGTGCTTTCTTCATAATTTCATTAAAACCTGCGCTCATCTCAACAATTTTGTTAGGATCTCATTTGTTTGTCATAAATCAACCAAAACCCACAAGGGATGACTTGATGCACTTTCAATCGGGCCTAAACTACTCATCACATCCTTTGTGTCATCTAGTTTGTCTCATGTCTTGCTAGCTTGAAATACTAGGAACTCGTTTAGGCCAGCAACTTTGACAAGTACTTTGGACACTTATTCAACTTTACTATCTGATTTCATTGTTGCTAATATTTGCTACGATATAAAGTGTCTTCCATGCTACACTTTTCTCTTGAGTTGAATTCATAGACCTTTGCAATCACCCCACTCTCGTTTGGTTCTTCACACCGGCCACCGTTTGCCACCTGCAGTATTGGTAAGAATACTTGTAAAAACATGGTAAGATGCTTGAGAGTGTGTGATTCCACTTTCACCTTGCCATTGTCATATGTAGTTGTTAGGGATAACATATTTTTGTTGTCTTCTATTTTCTACTAACAATGTCACGTAAAAGAGAGAATGGCGAATGTGCTCTACATGTTGAGTTACTTGACATGATGAAGACGATGATGGAGCTGCTCACCAAGAAACAAACACCTGTTGAGGCTGCACATGACATCTAGACCACCTTTACAACTCCTTCTACAAGAAGTAATTACATACTTCCATCTCTTCCTTCTTATGATGGTTTTGGTTATGATGAATATATTACTTGGGAAACAGAGATGGATAAAATTTTTGGACAATGTCGTATATGTGAAAGGAGAAAGATTAGAAATATTGCTACTGCATTAGTTTATTGTGCATTAACTTGGTGAGACAACTTAAGTCATTCAGAAAAACCTCGAACATGGAAAGATATAAAAATTATTATGCGAGAAACTTTTGCTAATGTATCTAATTGCAAAGATGAAGTGCATCAATTTGAGGAGAAATTTCTTATTGTACCTCCTTTTGTGTCTAACATTTTGCAAGACAATATAGAAAATAATGTAGATGATGCAAAAGAGAACGAGGTTTTTGACAACACTTGTGAAATTTTAGATGGATCAACTCATAATGCACTCGAAATCACTGCTGAAAATAAGGATAAAGGTAAGGCACAACATTCTACAAATACAGAAGGTGAGAAGTTTTTGGATGTGCTGAATTTTTTGACCAATCAGACAATTGTAGAGCACCAACTTATGAAAGCTTTTATAGATTTACCTTTGTCACAAGTTATTTTTCCTACTAGTCTTTGTGATAAAGAGAAGTTGGGTGTTGATAATTTTTTTATACCTATGCTAGAACAATTGAATGATTTTGATACGTTATCACCCACATGTTCTGAAATTGAGCGTTCGATTCCCATTACTTGTGAAAATGAAGAACTGAAATTGTTGTCTTCTCTAAATACCTTGGGATATATTGAATTCGATACTCTTTGTGATCTAGATATTTTAGAGAAGAGAATATTTTCTCAATCTGAATTGCCTCTGTTAAGTAGAAATATTTTTCATGCTATAGGCAACTATGAAGATAGTGGTGAATTTATAGTGCATAAAGTTTACATATGTTCAAATGTGCAAGCTCCTTTTATGCTAAAACAACATGATAAAGTAAATAAATGCACTAATGCTAATAATGCCTTGTCAAGTTTTTCTAGTATTTTTTCCTTGCAGCAGGGACAACAAATAAAAGAGAAGCAGTGTTCGCTGCGGTTGTGCAATATGGATAAAGCTCATACTATCCCCAAAAGCCTCTTTCCTGGACATACAAGCAAGCCAAGGACAGCTTGTCATAAAGAAGGGGAGAATGAAGAGATCATGCACGTTATCATTAGACCTAAAAACATGGCACAATGTTTGTTTGTTTGTTTGGGATCCTGGCTCAAGTGAATGTGCACTCTTATTTGATGGACCAGATCAAGATGGTGCACTTTGTTGTCCACCACCTTGGCGTCCTCCTTTCATGCATACAAGAAGATTTGATGGCGTTGCACATTTGGACCAACACATGAGAGAAGATGAACTTGAGTCAAGGTGACTCCAATTCAAGAAGGGGAGGATGATGAGATCACTTCCATGGATACAAACAACACTCCATTGAACATACAAGATGCAATCAATAGAGTTCACACACAATAATTAATTTCAGAGGTGAGCTCGTTCTTATATGTTTCCTTATATGTTTTTGAGCATAGATTGCTACCTAATTATTTAATTGTGATTAGGATCCATGGAGAGGTTCAAAGAGTACTTGGAGGAAGTCTTAGGGACGTGGAGGACCAGATAATATGTTCAAAGAAGATGGAAACCGAGCCCAACTCAAAATTGTGTCCAACTCAGAGTCTAGAAGCAGTTCGCACTAAAATGGACGTCCAGGATGCATACGATCTCCATTTTGGATGTTCTACTTATGCACGGAAAGGGAGAGGATAACCCTTCCAATTCCGCTGGTCCCATGTCAAAATTCCTTCTGGGTCGATGGAAATCATCAAAACAAAATCGAGTTCAGAATCTGTTACGGTGCTACACCACCGTATTGGGCCATCAGGCCTTGTATGAAGTCTAAGTCTATTATTTTCATGTATTAGGGTTAGGTCACGACCCCAACACCTCCTTTGACATCCTACCACCTATATATACTCCATGGTGGCTGCTATAAACAATTGGGTTTTGCTTAGATTAATAATATTGTCGTTCTACAGTTTGTGAAACCCCAACTTCGCGATTTCAGATCGTGTCTTCTATGTTCTTGCTTGTGTTCTCGGTTGCACCTGCAGGGATTAGCCTTGTTTGCGAGGTCAATCGTGTGCAACACGGTTGATAACCAACTAAGCGGTGGTGTAGTGATTACAGGGGTTTTTCGTGTTCTACTCAAGAGCCTCCAATCATCAATGTCGAGATCTCCATCAATCAACTTATCCATTACCTTTAAAAAGATTGGTCCTAAACCTCCTTACCACAATACTGGGAGGTGGAACTCAAGACGTCTTCTTCTGGTACGAAGGGATACCTAGTATGCAGGGTATCGACAGTGGCCCCCGGGCCCACCCCTAGTGAGATTGTGAGGTTTCAATGTCGGAGGTGGGGTCGCTATCTCTCTCGCGTTGCTGCTTCAGTTTACTTTTTGAGACATGTGACCCTTCTTTATTTGGTAGGTGAGATACATGACGTGCCGATCTTATGGAATTGAAGGATGCCAATTCTCAATGCAAGTTTTGTATTAGTTCTCAGCACAATCTTTGTAGTCCTGTTAGGCCACCGCCCTCGGGCTTTCAACTTCTCATCATGGCAACGTTCACTTAGTGTGACTTTTTTGGTGAAGTGGACCCATGACCCCTTGTCATTGACGAGGTAACTATGTTGAGCATGATCAAGGTCCGGATGTAGTTGTCATCCAAGCGTTGCACATGCTTAATAAAGGGAGAGGCTCTGCAAGGGGAGAAAACTCTTACGCACCAATCTGTTCTTGCTCATAGAGTTCTCCGCTTGAATTCTTGCATCGCGCTCTCACTTTTGCTCCACTTTGCGACAATGGAACTCGTACTTCCTCCTAGTAAGATTGTGAGCGAGAGGGATCCTACAAGAGTCTGGAAGCTGATGGGCTGGTAGAGTGACTCCCTCAACAATGATATTCGATGCGGCAAGCTGCCGTTGAAGAAGGAGTCCTCGGGCAACATTGTCTACTTCTTCGCGCATGCCATTGTTAGCCTGGTTCCACTAGTATCCAGCTTCTTGCTGATGCTGCTGGAGTCATACGGGCTACAACTGCAACATCTCGGCCCTCACTCGATCTTGCTGGTGGCAATCTTCGTCCACTTTTGCGAGATGTGTGTAGGTGTGCCACCCTATGTGTCGCTATTCCGGACCTTCTTCACACTCTGACTGACGGGCAAAGGTAACACCTTGTTGGTATTCTACTACTTTGTAAGGCGTGGAATCCTCCATACAAGTATATCAAGTCCTTTCCTTCTAGAAAGTGGGAGACTTGGAAGACTGACTGGGTAGTTTTCCGGGTGGACTATCACGAATGACTAGAGCTTCCAAAAGGATTCTCAATGACGGAGTTCGACTCTTGGGAGGAGCTCCCAAAGCTGAATGAAGAGTACAACCCCGTGCTACTAAGAATCTGGAACTTAGTTGATGGAGGATTGACGTCTCTGATGATCCTCGGCTATTTCCTGACCATCCGTTGGGCTCCACTCAAGGAGCGGAAATTTGCAGCTTGGTCATACTCTGGAGAAATGAATTTCCTCTAGATTGACATTGGTCGGTGAACCAACTTATATTAGCATGCCTTGAAGCTCCATATGCAGAAGTTGAACAGTGAAACTCTATCGACAAATGACCTCGTACCTCCGGCAGAGTTCTTGCCTCTGTGTGTAGTTCTAGAGGTCAGGAGGGAGCTGTAGAAGATGATGCCGCTCCTTGACGACACAGGTCTTGCAATGTGACAAATGAGCACTTTGCCAGCAGGGAATTTTATCCCTGGAGCTTCAGCCCCTGCCCACTTGGAGGGTCCAACTCTGCACCTGTCACTGGAAAAGGCAAGGCTCCTGCAAAACCAAGTCAGAAAAAGTCTAACTCAAGTCGGCACAAAGGAAAAGACCATGTCGACGCCTCCAGTCGAAAGAGGAAGTTGATACGAACTGATGGCAGCTCCGTCAGAGCAGCTCCGACGCAAGCGGTTCCACTACCTCGCTCGACCTTCAAGCCAGTGCTGGTTGTGCCTCAAGCAGCGGCGACCCCGACTCTGACAGCCAGGGTGAGCTCCGGGCTCGGGAAATCATATTTGAATCCAGTGCCTATGGTGGGCATTAGGTCTGGCCAAGTATACTCCAGTCCCGATGCTAGTGGCGGGCTCTGGGTCAGGAGTATCTTCTTAGACGATAGAGATCCCAGCTGTGGCGACGTTGGCGGCTGCCACAACTCTTGGGATGATGTCCGGAACTTCTGCCTCACCGACGACGGTGGGTTCTCACTACGGGCGTCCAAGGAAGAAATTTTGTACGGATTGGAGCGGAAACATCCCCAGGTAATGATCATCACTTGAACTTGTGTTTTCTTTTTATTTGCTTTTCCTTGAATTCTCTATTCCCCTATTTCCATAGTATCGAGGGGAGGAGCTACTACTCCGGCACCTGCCAGTGCTACGGCCACAGAGACAGCACTGACCGGAGCACTTGCTGATGGTACAACTTCTCCTATGGTCGTGGCGGACGACACGACAGTTCTAGCGCCAACTAACATTGAGATGACCTTGGTGCCAGCGGCCGAAGAAGTCGTGGTTGTGCTGGACCACGAAGGAGAAACGTTGGAGCAAGATTCAGATGTTCAGGAGCCAGCTTCGGAGGTATCGGCATCAGTGCCAGAGATTTTGGAACCTATGGTGGAAGTGTTGGCACCAGCACCGAAGGTATCGGCTCTCTCGGGTGACTTCTCTATGCTAGCGGTTGTCATGCCTAAACCGGCTCCTACTTCAAAAGCTACAACATATGCTATATCGGAGCAGCCAGTTAATGCCGCGATGGCGCCTGAGTCGGGACCTGAAGATCCAGCTGCAGGGCCTTCTACGTCTACACCAGTGGTCGATGAGCCCCTGGAACTCAGCGCTGCAGACGTTGAGCTGTTGGAGTCCATGCTTGTGCCATGGGCCCCAACAACTATTCCGGAAGACTCGGAGGAACCTCAGGCAGGTCCTGAGCCAATCCCCCTGGACATGTCGATTGACAATGCCTGCTCGAGCCTTCGCCAAGTTCAGCTCGCCTTCGACTACGAGCGCAAGTCCCTGGAGGATGAGGGACCATCTCGCAGCCGAGAAGATGCGGCTAAAACGAATGGTCGAGATCCTAGATAATAGGCAGGCTGCCATAGAAGCTCTGAGTGAGAAGACTCGCGAGATCTATGACAAGGCGACTGAAGCCAACAATTTGGTGGATGCTCACTTTGAGACTCTAGAGAAGCTAAGGGATGAGCTCCTCAAGCGACAGGAAGCTATCGACAATAATGAGCAATAGCTCCAAATGAGAGATGCTGAGATCTCTAAGAAGTTAGAGTGTGGTCAGTAGGACTTGGCTGACCGCGTTGAGAAATTCAAGTCCTGGTGTGATAGAGAAAAGCACCAAGTATGGCTGGCAGGAGAAGGAGTCAGCAAGCGAGAAAGTGATGTCTCTACCAGGGAAAACAAGGTGAAGGCCAAGGACAGGGACCTTGCGGAGAAGCAAGACTGCTTGAACCTCCGGGAGAAGCAAATCACTGACCAAGAGAGGCAATTGGTTGAACAGATTCAACAACATGCTAAATATTTTGAGTGGTTCTCGAAGGAGGGATCTGCGGAGCTATCATTCACAAGAAAGTCACTGGAAGAGCGCAAGAGTAGGAGGGAAATAGAGTCCTAGAAGGTTTGGAACTTCCTTGGACATGCGGAAGATGCTCTGATTCCACTGGGGTTCAGTCCGGTCCGACCGGTTGACCCAAAGCCAGAGATGGACAAAGCTTGGTGGCGCTCAACTCTGCCGGAGCTAAGCTGGATGCGCTGGAAGATGTGATCAGCGACTAGCTCGAGACCGAGGGAAGATTCTTGGCAAAGAATGTCGCAGAATATGTGCTGACATGCTTCCACAGTCGGGATCCCTCTATGTCTCTAGTTCCGGTGATTGATGGACCCATCGCCGAGGAGGAAGAAACTACCAAGGCAAGTGTCCAAGAAGCCACCCAGAAGGTTGCCGGGTACTTCCAGCAGAACTCCAGTAGCTAGAATCCTTCCCTTTTGTACTTTCATCTTGCAAATCTCCAAATTTTGAATGAATGAAATCCTTTTGAATTCCATTTTGTCTTCAATGTTTCATTGCCTTTATCTTGTTGGCCCCTGGTAGATGTGCTCAATTGATTGAGGACATCTACCATAACGAAATTGGCAATGTCTTGGACTTTTGACTGCTCTAAACTCGTAGCTACTGTGATAGCTTTGAGGTCCAAAATTTCCAAAGACCCTTTGCCACGTACTTGATGTCGATGGCGGGTCCTCTAGGAGTTATCGGATCTTAGTTGATTTGATGGCGCCTGCTATCAACGTATGAAACATCGACGGCAGGCCCCATGGGTGTTCTCGGAGCTTAGTTGCTTTGACGGCGCCCACTATCAACGTATGAAACATCGACAACGGCCCTCCTAGGTGTTGTTGGAGCTTAGCTGCTTCGACGATGGTGGTGCTCCCTGGGTGTTGTTGGAGCTTAGTTGCTTCGACGACGCCCACTATCAATGTATGAAACATCGACAGCGGGCCCCCTGGGTGTTGTCGGAGCTTAGTTGCTTCGACAGTGTCCACTATCAATGTATGAAACGTCAACAGTGGGCCCCCTAGGTGTTGTCGGAGCTTAGTAATGGCGCCCACTATTAACATATGAAACGTTGATGGTGGCCCCCTAGGTGTTGTCGGAGCTTAGTTGCTTTGACGGTGCCCACTATCAACGTATGAAACGTCGATGGTGGGCCCCCTAGGTGTTGTCGGAGCTTAGTTGCTTCAACAGCGCCACCATCATCGACAATTATTCTTTTGTCCTGCACATGAGAGACAAGAAAAGCAGTAAAATTTGTCCTCTCGCCTATAGCTTACTTGTGACTTATTATCCTTCTTTGAATTTTAGGTCCTAATAAATTTATTGTGACAACATAAGTATACTGATTAAAGTACCATAGGTCCGTGTGCTGTTTGAACTCGCCTTACTAAGACCCACCAAAATAGGTAGAGTGGCGTACTTAGGGTGCTGGACTAGGCTAAGTCGATAGCACACTCCGGACCTGTCATTGGCATTGGTTTTCATGCGAGTAGGTCATCCAACAATACTAGGATCTAATAGAAAATTACCAATAAAACTTATGTATATCACATGAATCTTTAGTACTATCTTTCAACGGGATTTCACAACATCACTATTGACAAGAAGGCATAAAAAGGAAAAAAATAATCAGCATGCGCAAAGTAAATGCATGTAGAATCTTTTTTCATATAAATGTATTTCATTACAGGTCCGAATAACAGGGCATGGCAAGTACACACTTAAAGTACATGACCAAGTTAAGTGTGCTATTCATCTTGGACCAACTCGACTCTCTTCATAGACTCTATGACATACATTTTATACAAATACAGATTCACCTATATGCTACTAAGTATAGAACTTACAGAGATGCTCAATATTCCAGGGGTTGGGAAGTGGTATCCCATCCTCTATTGCCAAGTGACGCATTTGGGATGGGAAACTTTGATAACTCGGAAGGGACCCTCCCAGTTGGGGGAATGTTTGTTCATCCCTTCTCGAGTGTTCGCCGCAGCCCCAAATTGCCTTCTTCCAACTGCCGATTGCGCACATGCCTTTGATTATAGCACCGGAGCACCTGGCGGTATCGCGCGTTTTGGACAGCTGCTTGGCACCTTGCCTCGTCGATGAGGTCTAAGTAATCATGCCGGAGCTGGTCCTGCGTGGCTTCGTCGTAGGTCCTAACTCGGAGAGACCCCATGGCAGTTTCTGGAGGAATGACAACTTCGGCACTATACACCATGAAGAAGGGTGTTTCTCCTGTTGCCTGGATGGGTGTTGTTCGGCTTTCTCATAATGCAGATAGAAGCTCTTCTATCCAGTTGGCACCATGCTTCTTCAAGCGCTCATAAGTGCGCATCTTGAGCCCCTTGAGAATTTCTGCGTTTGCTCCCTCGGCTTGGCCATTGCTTGCCAGATAAGCTACTAATGCATAGTTAATAGTTATGCCGAGGTCTTCACAATACCCTTGGAACGCTACACTTGTGAATTGGGTTCTGTTGTCAGTGATGACTATGTTCAGAACTCCAAATCCGGATACAATGGATCTCAAGAACTTGATGGCAGAGTGCTTGTTGATTGTCACAACTGGAGTTTCTTCCAGCCACTTTGTGAACTTGTCGATGGTGACGTATAAGAACCAGTACCCTCCAATGGATTTTGGGAAAGGTCCCAAAATATCCATCCCCCACACAGCGAATGGCCATGAGGGAAGAATCATTTGAAGTGAGTGCGCTGGTGTATGAATTTGCTTTACTTGGAACTGGCGCGCCCCGCACTTCTTAACCAGCTCGACTGCATTCTAGAGTGTTGTTGGCCTATAAAAACCATGCTAGAAGGCCTTACCGACCAACATGCGTGATGAAGCTGATTCCCACACTCGCCTCCATGGATCTCTGCGAGCAGTTCACAACCCTCTTCCCGGGAAATGCACCACATTAGGATACCGTTGGAACCACGTCGATAGAAATCCCCTTCTAGCAACGTGTATATTTTAGCCAATCTGACAATTCGCTCAGTGGACACACAATCTTTAGGAAGGATGTTGTCTTTCAAGTAGTCCAAGACCTCCAAGGTCCATGCATCAGGACTGACTGGAGCTTCTAGATCTTGCGCGCTTGGTGTCTCAGAGCTTCATGTAGCACCTACGATCCTTGGCGGGCGCCATGGTAACATGGCCGCCAGGACCGCCAGCTTCGAGGTGCTGGTCTCGCCCCCATCACCCAGCTTTGTGGGCTGAGAGGCATGTGCTGGTAATCTCCTGACAAAAACTCCTTCGGGTACCGGAGCCCCGGTTGAAGCATTCATTGACAGGTCGTCAGCTTCAACGTTATTGAGACGCTGGACTTGGTAGAGGTCTAGGACGTGGAAATATTTTTGCAACTCATGGACTTCAATCAAATATGTTGCAAGCTGAGGGTTATTGCAACTACATTCACCTTTAACTTGTTTAATGATGAGCTACAAATCCCCCTTCACCAGTAGCTGTCAAATGCCAAACGATAGCGCCATCTTGAGTCTGAAGATGCGAGCTTCGGATTCTGCCATTTTGTTGGTCGCCTTTAAGTCGAGGCATACCATGTACTTGACTTTCTCCCTGTTTGGAGCGAGCAGAAGGATTCCAGCTCCGCCCCCCTGCTTCTGCACGGAGCCATCAAAGTAGAGAGTCCAATGAGGCTCGGTGAAGACTAGGTCCTTAGGTTCCGACTTCTGCTCGCTGAGGCCCCCCGGACTTGATGGAGAAGGTGTCCACTCTTCCACGAAGTCAGCCAGTGCCTAACTCTTAATTGGATGTCGAGGCAGGAATTTGAGATTGAGCTCTACCAGCTCTGTAGCCCACTTGGTGATATTTCCCATTGAATTGGGGTTATGAAATATAGCACACAGTGGATAAGATGATACCACTGATATTTTAAGGGCTTGGAAGTAAGGACGTAGCTTCCTTGAGGCAATAAGAACTGCGTACAACATCTTATGCACCTCAATGTAACAAGTCTTGGCGTCATGAAGTACTTCACTAATGAAGTATACTGGCTGTTGGATAGTTTGAACCCTCCCAGAGGGATCCGAACTTTCTTCTTCGTCCATCCAGACCTCCCCGGAGGGGTCTGGATCTTCTTCTTGAGCGGTAGATACTCTCTCAGATGAGAGAGGTTGATCCACAGGTATCTTGCCTTTAGGGTCCATGCCTGGGGACTAGGACCCAGACTCACCCTCAGGTAGCTCCTGACCTTCCCGAAGGGGTCTGAGCTCCTAATTTAAGGATGTCTCTGGTCTTTCCGCAACTAGGACCATGCTGACAACCTCCGTAGTTGTAGCGATGTAAAGCAGAAGAGGCTCACCAGGTTATGGAGCTACCATGATTGGTAGTGTGGTGAGGAGCTACTTGAGCTCTTGGAATGCCTTCTCTACTTCTTCAGACTAATGAAATGGCCCGGTCTTCCTCAATAGTTTGAAGAAGGGAAGTGCTCGCTCTGCTAGCCTTAAGATGAATCAGCTGAGCGAAGCTAAACATCTAGTAAGCTTCTAAACATCCTTGATGCGGGCTGGAGGCCGCATTGCTTCAATGTTTATTTTTGGCCGGATTTACTTAAATTCCTTGGTGGGTTACCAAGAAACCAAAAAGCTTTCCGGAGTTAACCCCGAAGACACACTTGTCAGGGTTGAGCTTCGTGTGCGTCAGGCGCACCTTGTCAATGACAGGTTGAAGGTTGTCCACCAATGAGTCTTTGTTGTTCACTTTGACAACGATGTCACCAACGTAGACTTCCACTAGGTCCCGGATCAACTCCCCAAAATTTTTGTGCATACCTCGCACAAAGGTAGATAGTGCATTTTTGAGACCATAAGGCATTGTTGTGTAACAATAGAGACAATCTACCATAATAAAAGTAGTTTGCTCTTCATCTTCCTTAGGCATAGGAATTTAATGGAAACCAGAATATGTGTCTAAGAAACATAAAAGCTCACAACCAGAGGTAGAATCCACTATTTGATCTATTATTGGTAGTGGAAAGGGGTCTTTTGGACATGCCTTATTCAAAGTGGTGTAGTTGATGCGCATGAAGTTTTTCTAGCGCAGTGACCCCAGCAGTGCGATCTCCAAAAATCTGGAGGACTCCTGATTCAGTTGGCATCTTCGATACTAGTTAGCCATAGTGGGCCACCACCATGAACCTATAAAGGGTTGGCCTGCCTAGGATGGTGTTGAAGGGTAAGTTGATGTGTGCCACATCAAATACAAGCTTCTCAAACCGGTAGTTTTCTGGTGTCCCGAAGGTCACCGGGAGAGTAACAGAGTTGAGAGGTGTTATAGCTCCCAGACCCACTCCGGAGAATGGGCGCGAGGGCCTTAGGTCTGAGAGGCTGAGCTAGAGCTTTAGAAAGGTTGCGAGCTGATCAAATTGAGAGTCGTGCCACCATCCACCAAGACATTGAAGAGCTAGATATTGTTGATAGTCTAGGAGACCATTAGGGGCAATTGTCCAGCTCCTCCCATGTTCTTTGGACAATCCAAAGCATCAAAGGTGATTGGAGAGTCCATTCACTTCTGATGGGTTTCCACCTTGGCAGTGGGAGCAGCAGCAGCCATCTCCCGACGCAAAGTTTTCACAATGCGCTGAGAGGTAATATCCCAGCACCCTCCATACATCATATGAAGAGTCTTCCGACGTTCATTGTTGGAGTTGATGTCGGAGTCATCAACAGTATTGTAGACCGCCTTAAACACCTTTTTGGCGTCTTGGAATCCTAGCTCTTGATCAGATGGAGCTTCATCAACTTTTTGTTTTCCTTCCCTCTGGCGAAAAGGTGTGTCATCTTGACACTTGTTGTTGCATTCAACAAGCCTCTTGACCTCGCGACAGTCTCTAAGCTTGTGGGTCGTAGACTTGTGGATAGGACACCATATTTTGTCGCCACCTTCAGACGATGATCGAGGTCGGTTGTTGGGGTGTGGCCCCTGGCCACCAGGTGCTATGGCAGTGGGAGCAATAGGTGTGTTGGGAAGTGACTTCTTCTTGCCACTTGACTTCTTTTTCGTTTTACCACTATCATTGGCAGTAGCTTTGGCTTTGGAGGCAGACTGAGCAGCCTCTGCAGCTTTGGAGTGCATCTCACGACCCTCTGCAGCTCTGGCACATTTGTCAGCCAGGCTAAAGAGTTCCGTGACACTACTGACATCCTTGGTTGTTTGCTTCTTCTTGTCTCGAACTCCCTATCAAAATGCAACAACGACAGAAGGGATGATATTCCATACCTGAGAGAATCGCTAGATGAAGGATCGCAGTGACTCTCTTGGTTTTTGCTATACAGCAAAAAGATCCAGCTTGATGCCAGGCCGGGTGTAGGAGCTCCCGAAGTTGGCATTGAACTGGCAGAATAATTTCCCCCAACTGTAGATGGAGTCAGGAGGTAGACTCATAAACTAGGACCTCGCAATCCTGGTCAACGCCACTGGGAAGTAATTGGCCATGACAGCCTCATTCCCTCCTGCCACGGGGATAGCAGTGGAGTAGATTTGAAGAAATTCGATGTGGTTGACTATCCCATCATACTTCTTCGGCAAATGGGGCCAGAACATGGGTGGCCACTCCACCATGCAGATATGTAAAGCGAGGGTTGAACAGCCGCCTCCAACACCTAGAGGAGAAGGGCTTTCACGAGCAAGTCGCCTCTCGAGACTACGCTCGATGTTGACATGGCCATCCCGCCTCATGTATCGGCGGTTGAGCTCTAATACGAGATCTTGAGTCAGGAGCCTCGATGTCGTATGAATATGACAAGCCCCTGAGGGTAGAGACGTCACATGCTAAGTGGGCGCACGTCTCCAGAGCTGCGGTGCCATATGACCAAGCCTCCCAAACAAGGTCCTGTTATGGGAAGGTGCCTGCCCTGCATCGGGCAGAACCTGTTTGTTGAGCGCTGTGGCTACTTTTGCAACCTTATGCTCAACCTCAGCATGCCATTGTTTCAGCGTGGCCGGAGGAGCTCCCGGCGCTAGAGGATGTTGGAGGAGAGGTTGCACTGCATTCAGCATGTTCTCTGGGTTGTTGGTCGATTATGTGACCTACGTAAAGTCACCATCCTGATGTGCAGTGTTTGCTGCTACAGTAGGTGGTGCTGGTGGTTGGAGGACATTGGTCGGGACGACATCTGTTGGCTGCTGCGCATTGGCGGGATTTCCACCATCTGCTTGTGCAGGCAGTCCATTCGAAGCGGCAGCAGATTTCAGCATCTTGAAGATCTTGAAAACTTGTCCCTAGTTGGCGCGCCAAATGTCGAAGTGTGACAACGACACTTTCCCCGGTACTACTAAGAAGTAGCCCATGGAGGTTTGTATGTAGACAGGGAGCAAAATCAAGATCCAAGAGCGAGGTGACACAAGGAGTTTTACGTGGTTTGGGCCGCCTGAGCGTAATACCCTACTCCATGGGGTGTTTGTGTATTGGATTGCTTTGAGCGAGTATACTGGTGAGCTAGTCTAAATTACCTCGGCCTTGGTTGGCTTGAGTTCTACCGTGCAGCATAGTAATTTTATATGCTAAAGATTGGCTGTTACAGTGTGCGCCGTGGCCCGACAGGTGCCCTGGGTTGTAAGAACCACCCTATACATGATCTACGAGTGTTAAGGGGGGTTAATAGTGTGATAATGTGCCTTGATAGCAGCGTTATCAGTCTTGATAGTTCTCTGATCATGTGTCATTGATATGCCATTAATGATGCGTTAACCAGGTCTAGTAATGACCAATTGATAGCCCTTGAATGTCTGCGTCGTTGGAGATCCCGGTGTCTTCCCATTGTAGACATAGATCCAGACGTGTGACATGTGGAAGCTCTGGAGCTTCCTTCTGCAGGGAGGTAGGACCGGAGCTACTGGATACATGGCAGCACTGGAGCTTCCCTTGTTGGGGAGGCAGGTCCAATGCCCCTGAACATGTGGTAGCGCTAGAGCCACCCTGAGGATGGAGGCAGATCCGACACTGCAGGACACGTGGTAGTGCTAGAGCCACCCTAAGGAGGGAGGCAGATCCGGCTCTACGGGACACGTGTTTCCTCCGGAAGTCCACAATACTAGAAGGTGGAACTCAACGCATCTTCTTCTGGTACGAAGGGGTACCTGGTATGCAGTGTATCGACAGTAGCCAAAAACAGTCCTATGATTTTCTAACAAGGCTATGCGTTTGAGTGTTCTCTCATATGAAAGCTTGTCACGTATGATGACAGGGGCTTTCAAATCTCGATTTACAAAAGCATAGCGTAGGACTGGAGGCAATATCTTGAGATCAATAGGAGCTTTGGGTGTGGGCTCTCCTTTTGGCAAGTCGAAAGTCTCTTGAAGGTCATCCTCTTCTTGGATGAAATCTTCTTCTCCTTCTACTTCAGGAGGCTCCAAATATTTAAGAGTCCATCTTGGAGGGGTGGTTCCGCAGATGTGTTCTTGGAACGCATAAGGGGAATGGAAATTTTGTTCCCTCCAAGTTTTATGTTGAGGTTTCTTTCATAGGGGAATTCCATGAGGAAATTCTCAATGGGTACCCCAATCATAACGTTGAAGTATCGGTCTTCAAACACATGAAAATAAAGGATAACCTCAACATTCTTGTGTCTTAGTGACACTTCTTGCAAAATCCCATATCCTTCAAGAACATTTCCAAATGTGTCTCAGAAGGATTTTTGCGTTGGTGCCACTGACACATCCCCCAAAATGGCGAGAGCACAAGTATCAAAAATGATATTTGCTCCACCGTAGGGATTATAAAGGACTCACATTGATGCTCCACTAATATGGCATAAAATGGTGGCTAAGGGTAAGATCATCCGAAGGATATCAGGTGAGTTCTAAACCTCTGTTGTCCATTCCGAACTCAAAATAGAGGTCAACTCCTTGATCGTCTTTTGGAGGAATACTCCATCAGGCGGGTCAGGTGAAGATGGAGGCAACGATAGCTTTATTTGGTAACAGTACTTTGAGGTATTTCTGTAATCTTTAAATTTCTCTTCCTCATAGTAGAACGGGAATTCCGAAGGTTGAATTTCTTCATCTTTCAGCGGTTTAGGATCGGGAGAGGATTCTACCGGCAAGGCAAGTGATGGACATAGTTCTGGCTCCTACTTGGCTATAGGAGTTTCCTCAATACTAGACGTGGCTTCCTCTTGGGGAGGTTCATTAAGACCCATAATGAAGAAAGCTGTTTCTAGAATTTGATCTAGAAGTTCCTTCTCTTCTTTTAGCTTATTTTGGAGGAAAGACCTTCCACCCGTAATGTCGAGATATAGGGAAAATTCTTTGTTAAGTCCCATGAATAAATGTTGCAATAAAAATGGGTATGGGATTAACAAATCTGGGCCAGAATTTTGCAAAATCAAAAATCTATCCCAAGCTCCATCTGTTGGAAGCCTAGTACTTCCATTTGCAAGGAAACAATTCAGGATATTGGGAAGAAAGCAAGACAAAATTTGTCTCGTAATTCCCCTCCCATCACCGTTTGTTTTCCCAACATTATGGGTGTACCATTGTTTCACTTTTTCTTGAGAGAAAAAGGAAACAACTTCCATTTAAGAGTTTCTTGTGTCATGCCTTTAACTAAAAGGCAACAACACAATTGTTCAAACTCTCGCAGGTGGTGGTAAGGGTTTTCACAATCTGTTCTTGATAAGGATTGTTCCCGAACCATGGCTATAAAGCCAGGGCGCAGTTCGTAGCTGGTTGAGCCAATAGGTTCCGCTGACGGTGGTGGCTCACAGAACTTGCCGTTTGGGGCAGAATTTGAAAGAATGGTGGCTGCTTCATGGTAATGGTGGAAAGGTAAGAAGTAAAGGAAAGAAAATGAAGACGAGGGTGAATAAGGTTCGAAGATCAACAATAACCGCTCCTCGGCAACAACGCCAGAAATGTTTGTTGGTATTTGTCGAAGTGTTAGAGCGACACTTCCCCTGGATATGCTAAGGAGCAGCCCACAGAGGTTCTTTGTTCGGCGGGGCTTAGGCCTCAATCAAGTGTTCTAGTGGATGGAGTTAGAGACCGTGGTTTTTACGTAGTTCGGGCTGCAAGGAGCGTAACACCCTACTCCACGATGGATTGTATTGCTGGTGAGTGTGTATGCGTGTGTGTATCAAAGATTCTTAGTCTGGTCTTTAGGGTCCGAGCAGGCCCGAGGAGGTATCTAAGTCGGTGGCTACCCATTCCTTTTATAGTCCAAGGCCAGACAGCTTGCAAGTGGGGCCCGGGGCCCGATAGGTGGCCCTGGGGTGATCTTATCCTATACAAGATCTAAGGATTTTTGCGTACGCTGCCTCTGACTGCGCCTTGAAGACTTGCTATCTTGCCGCGCTGGTCGCTAGTGGCTAGGCGTAGTCATTAACGATGACAAGGAACGTCCCATCTGTCCTGTCGCCGTAAGCTACCCACTTGGCGATGTGGGGTAGGCCTGCGGCGCCTTCACTGTGATGCCATTGGACGCAGCGGTACCTGACAAGAGGCGTGCACTGCACCTGTATGCTTGGGGAAGGGCGTGCCTTCAACGTGCGACTGGACAGGACACACCACCCCTTACTCCCGCAACCTACCTGAATGTGGCCTAGAGGGGGTGAATAGGCCTTTTTGAATTTTAGTCAGAACCTGCAACACTCAGCAACTTGATCAAATACCGATAAATCGGACTAGTCCGATAGTGTGCGGACTAGTCCGGTGCTTGCAGACTAGATCGATCAAGTTTGATCGATGATCTCGATCCAAGTACTCTACGCGGCGGAAATTAAGATGTAACTAGAGTATGTTTCTTCAATTAAACTGAAGATAGCACAAGGTAACCTTAGTTTCAAGTTTTGACGTAATTTGACTAAGATCAATTAAACCCTAGATGCAATGAACAATAAGCACAAAGTGAAGACACAAGATTTTTATCCCGTGGTTCGGTTCCCACGAAGGCAACCTACATCCCTGTTGAGCAGCCCACAAAAGGATCGGGTCTTCACCAACCCTACCCTCGTCGAATCACCACGGAGGCCAATTCTTTTCCACTAATCACAAAGGGGTAAGAATAACTGTGTGCAAGGGGCCTTCTCACAAGTTGAGGGCTCCCCATGATTTACAACTGAATACACCACCAACACACTCGAATTATATGCAATAAAGAACAAGAGTGTGCGAGAGAATCAAACCCAAGAGCTCAAAACGTGAAGAATTGTGTCTCTCCTTTTATATAAAGTTAATCCTCAAGGATTTGATCTTTCTTAGGTTGGATTGTGTGGAGAGATGTGTTTTCTAGGATCTTGGAGGGTGTGACGGCGCAGGGGGTCGAGAGTTGTTGATTAGGGGTCGTGCACATCTATTTATACTAGGGTTTCCAAAGACTATAGTTAGGGTTTTCAAAGTCTGGACTAGTCCGGTGTGCAGCGTGTGGGAAACCCTAAGTGTCCTGAATTATCGGACATGTCCGGCCAGGGGCGGACTAGTCCAATTTTGTCTCAGGAAATGTTCGCACTAGTCCGGCACATATCAGACTAGTCTAGCTGTGGTGAAACCCTTAGTGAATTGGGGATAAGTTCGCACTTGGAGGACTTGTCCAATTTTAGTCAGAAGGTTTTCGGACTAATCCGTGCAAATATGGGACTTGTCCGATTTAGGTCAGAAGGATATCGGACTAGTCCGTGGTGATATCAGACTTGTCTGATTTCATGCAAAATTGTAAAGTGATGTGGTCTAGTCCGCACTGGGGAGGACTAGTCCGATCTTAGTCAGAAAGATATCGTACTAGTCCGTGGTGATATCAGACTAGCCGGTCTGTGTAAACCTGGACTGTGTAGACAAGTCCACACTGAGAGGACTTGTCTGATTCTGGACAGAGAGAAATCGGACTAGTCCGTGGTGATATCAGACTAGTCCGGACCTGTATAACTTTGTGCAGTGAGAGTGATTAAAATTTGCTTGAGCTCTTGGGGTGTGTTTCTCCAACGCACTCCATATACAAAAAGTATTATAATCATTTCTTGAGCTCCTTTCAACTTGATTCCTCACTCTCCCTTCTTTTTGCGCTTTCTTCATAATTTCATTAAAACCTGCGCTTATCTCAACAATTTTGTTATGATCTCATTTGCTTGTCATAAATCAACCAAAACCCACAAGGGATGCCTAGATGCACTTTCACTACCACCCAGGGCAAGTTGCAGGATGCGTGGCAGCTCCGAAGCCCTCCTTGGTGGGAGCAAGGGCCCGAAGCCAGAGGATGTGTGGCAGTTCCGGAGCCCTCCTTAGTGGGAGCAAGGGGCCGGAGCCGTAGGGCGTGTGGCAGCTCCGGAGCCCTCCTTGGTGGGAGCAAGGGCCCAAAGCCGGAGGACGCGTGGCAACTCCGGAGCCCTCCTCGGTGGGAGCAAGGGCCCGAAGCCGGAGGATGTGTGGTAGCTCCATAGTCCGCCTCAGCGGGGAGGCCGGGTCCGGAGCTTCTTCTTGTATGCAGGGTAACCCGGTCTTGAGGGTACCGACAGTGGCCCCCGGGCCCACCTCGAGGGAGGCAACGATCTTGTAGGTGGGGCCTTCATCTTGTCTTGTAAAAGTGATGCCAGCGGGCCCCTGGAGGGCGCCGGAGCTCGGAGAATGAACGCCGGTGGCCCCCTTCTGAGGCGCTGGAGCTTGGAGAAGAGACACAGCGGCCCTTAGGGGGCGTCGAAGCTTGGAGAAGTGATGCTGGCGGCCCTCTTGGGGGGCACCAGAGCTCGAAGAAGTGACACTAGCGGGCACCGGAGCTCAAATAAGTGACGTCAGTGACCCCCTTGGGGGGCAACGGAGCTCCAAGAAGTGACACCAGCGGCCCCCTTGGGGGGCACCAAAGCTTGGAGAAGCAACGCGGTGGCCCCTTGGGGGCGTCGGAGCTTGGAGAAGTGACGTCGGCGGCCCCCTTGGGGGGTGCCAGAGCTCAAAGAAGTGACGTCGGCGAGCACCAGAGCTCGAGCTCGGAGAAGTGACACCGGCGGCCCCCTTGGGGGCGCTGGAGCTCGGAGAAGCGTCGACGGCGCCTACCACAGACGTGTGGAATGACGGGGGCGGGCTCCCTATATGTCATGCACACACGGTAGACAAAAAATAATTTTGCTCATCGGTTACCCCTTCCCCGCTCTTTAGTTTCGTTATGGCTTACGGTCCTTAGCTTAGATACGGGGCATTGGTAATTCGGTGCGACAGCATTCAGGTTATGGTCGCTGCCTCGCTCAGGGAATGAGCCGTCCATCCCCCTGTACACAACTGTTAGCACTGGGAGGCAAGGTGTGCATGCTTAGGGTACGGAACCAAGCTAAGCAGGTTGCATACCCTGGACCTCTAGCTCGGCGTTAGCCTTTTAGGAGTGAGAACCATTCAGCACCATGGACCTCGAGCAAGAAAACGACCATCGGACCCCAAACACAGTGCAGGTACCTCATGCGGATCCGCCTTTAGCAGGATAGCACAACTCTAACTAGGACGAGATAGGAGAAATGTAACCGGCCATATGACAGCCGATATGCGAAAGTAAGCAAAAAATTAAAGCATAATGTAAATAATTTTGCTTGTCGGTTACTCCCTTCCTGCTTTTAGTCTCGTTATGTCTTACGGTCCCGCGCCAGGTTTGTGGTGCGTGGGTAATTTAGTGCGATGGTATTCGAGTTATGGTTATCGCCCTGTTTAGGAGTTTGTGCCGTCCGGCCCCCTGTACTCAGTCGTTAGCGCTGAAGAGGCAATGTGTACATGCTTAGGGTGTAGGACGAGGCTAAGCAGGCTATACACTCTGGACCTCCCACGGGCGTTAGTTTTTCAGGACAGTGACCATTCAGCACCATGGGCTCTCGAGCAGGAATACAACCAAAGAACCAAAATATATCACAGGAACCTCATGGAGACCCGCTAGCAACAGGATTGCATTACTCCACTAGGCGCGAGACAGGGAGAGAGTGACCGAGCATATGAAAAAGAATATGCGAGAACAAGTGTGATTTGATGATCATAAAATTAATGCGTAATTAAAAATAAATGGAGCATAGGGCAAGACAGTGGTTCTTCTAACTTGGTAATCATAGGAGGAGGTAGAGTTTACAAGAAGGCAACGACCCGCTCCGGATGACAAGGGAGGAAAAATGTACATGCTTAGGGTATGGAACCATGTTACGCAGGCTGAACACTTTGGACCGGATCCACCGGAGCTTAGTTGCTTCGAGCGCTGCTCCTAGACGCTATGACACACTTTTCAGAGAAAAAACACTATCCTACCACTACGCCCGGGGTGAAGCTTTACCGAAGTGGCGCTGGGGAGGCAAAGTGTACATGCTTATGGTGCAGGACCAGACTAAGGCCCTGCTTGGCACAGCTGTAACTTGTTACAAAAGCAGCTTGTTTGAAAAGCTGGTGGAAAGAAGCTTCTGCTTATGTCCTGCTTTTAGTTCATTCTAAGAAGCAGCTGAACTAATAAGCTGTTACAGAAGCCTTTTGTTTGGCACATCCTCAGCTTATTTTTATGGAGAAGCTGCAGCAGAAGCTGTGCCAAATAGGGCCCAAGCAGGCTACATACTCTGGATCTCTCACCGTGCCAAAAGTATAGCTTACAGCAGATCTTTGGGTCGAACTTACCATAATGCCATGGTGACGTCGTTGTCGCCGTGGTGGCGGGAAACCACTTGACGTCCTTCCCATGAGACCCCTTAGAGACCCCCTGGTAGGTGCAGCGAACTGGTTGGGCATGCTTACCACTTAGTCGTAGGATGTCTTCGGCGGGCCTCCGGTGGAGCGCGGGAGCATGGATAGTTGACGCTGGTGGAGATGGAAACGTGGTAGCTACCGAACCGAGGCGGCGCCCATCCTCAACATGCGGAACGTTGACGGTGGGCCCCTTGGGAGGTGGCGGAGCTGGATGCTCCGGCGGCGCCCACCATCAATGCTAAGAAACATCAACGGCGGGCCCCCTAGGAGGTGCCAGAGCTGGATGCTCCGGCATCGCCCATCATCAACGAGAAGAACGTCGACGGTGGCCCCCTGGGTGGTGCCGGTGCTGGCTGCTCTGATGTCGCCCATTGTCTCTGTAGAAATGTTGACGGCGGGCCCCTTGAGTGGTGCCGGAGCTGGCTGCTCCGGCGTCGCCCATCGTCACTGTAGAAACGTCAACGGCAGGCCCCCTAGGTGGTGCCGGATCTGGTCGACCTTTTCCGGCTTGATCTTCCTTCTACTCGCACGCTTGATGAACACCATGATTGGTGAAAGTGCTACCACTTTTTTGAGGGAAAAAACCCCCTCCTGGCGCGCCAAATGTTGAAGTGTTAGAGCAACACTTCCCCCGGATCTGCTAAGGAGCAGCCCGCGGAGGTCCTTTGTTCGGCGGGGATTAGGCCTCAATCAAGTGTACTAGCAGATGGAGCTAGAGACCGTGGTTTTTATGTGGTTTGGGCCGCAAGGAGCATAGCACCCTACTCCACGGTGGATTGTATTGCTGGTGAGTGTGTATGCGTGTGTGTATCGGGGGTTCTGAGTCTGGTCTTTGGGGTCCGAGCGGACCCAAGGAGGTATCTAAGTTGGTGGTTGCCCAGTTCTTTTATAGTCCAAGGCTGGACATCTTACAAGTGGGGCCCGGGGCCCAACAGGTGGCCCCGAGGTGATCTTATCCTGTACAAAATCTAAGGATTCTGGCTAGGCGTATTCGTTGATGATGGCAGGAAACGTCCCATCCGTCTTGTCGCCATAAGCTACCCACTTGGCGGTGTGGGGTAGGCCTGCGGCGCCTTCACTTTTATGCGATTGGAAGAAGCGGTACCTGACAAGAGGCATGCGCCGCACCTGTACGCTTGGGGAAGGCGCGTGCCTTCAACGCGCAACTGGACAGGACACACCACCCCTTACTCCCGCAACCTACCGCCTAGGGCAAGTTGCAGGACGCGTGGCAGCTCCAGAGCCCTCCTCAGTGGGAGCAAGGGCCCGGAGCCAAAGGACACATGGCAGTTCCGAAGCCCTCCTTGGTAGGAGCAAGGGCCCGGAGCTAGAGGACGTGTGGCAGCTTCAGAGCCCTCCTTGGTTGGAGCAAGGGCCTAGAGCTGGAGGACGTGTGGCAGCTTTGGAGCCCTCCTCGGTGGGAGCAAGGGCCCGGAGCCGGAGGACGCGTGGCAGCTCCGCCCTCCTCGGTGGGAGCAAGGGCCCAAAGCCGGGGGATGTGTGGTAGCTCCGGAGTCCGCCTCAGCGAGAAGGCCAGGTTTGGAGCTTTTTCTTGTATGCGGGGGTACCCGGTCTTGAGGGTACCGACAGTATTTATTCCTAAAATAGAATAATCCGCAAGCACACAGAAATACTATTGTAGCACTTCCCCTTAAAGAGTATTCCCAAGGGTATCGAATCCAAGGAACGTGTGAGTGATCTTCTAGCTTGTTCTCCCAAGAACACACAGTTTGTTTGGTAGGCAAGGATTTGAGAGGATTTCAATGGTTTGAAATCTAGGTCACGGTAGTCCACGGTAGCTGCTTGCTTCGGGTATGGTTTACCATTGGCAACACCAAGACGATTCCCGCTACGAGCCTATGGAATAACTGAACGTGGAGGATTACTAAGATAGATAGGGATTTCGCCACCTACTGTTTACCTCTTCAATCCGTGGGTCTATGAGATATCCACTGATGAATTCTACCTAAGCACCACACATAAGTTCTAATTCATAACTTTAATCGTTTTGAATGGAAGGCTACGACTAGAGCCTCTAATAAATTAAAGCAGTAAACCCACAAGCAATTATGAAGTAAACTACTATGAAAAAGAAATCAAACTTGTACTGAACTCACATAAATTTCTTACTCCATTTTGGCAGAACTTCTGTAGAGGTACAAGTGTCGAAGAGGGACTTAACAAGCCCAAGCCTCCTCCTTCTAGCTCCTCCTCACTCTCCTTCTACTTGGCTGGCCACTTGGGCAGCTCTAAACCTTATGAGTGGAGTACTATTCTCAAACTCGTGGTGTGTGGAGAAGTGAGGCAGTAAGGGCGTATTTATACACGATTTCATTCGGTTTGGCGCATAATTAATGTGCGAATCATTTATTACTGCCATCAGGTTTCCACAGGAAGCCAGCACATGGAGGCTAACTCACTTTGGCACGAGGGCCAAGTCAGGCCAACTCGAGGGGGGGGGGGGGGCGGGCGGGTCAGCCGACCTGGTCCGGGCCCCCCCCCCCTTGGATGTGCTTTCTCGGGGTGACTTCTAGGTGGGCCCTAACCCCCTTCTCGGGTGAAACACCGTTGGATCTCTTCTTATGGGACCGGAATGAGTCATGGATCCATGTGATGCCATGTGTCATCGTTTGATTCGTCGAAAGGAAACTTTTTTGATTACTCCTGACATGTTTGGGTATTTTGGGGCTAAATTCACTTGCATACAAATAGACACTAACGCTTGTGAAATTTGTTAGTATTAACTCCTACCACTATGTTGTATTCTCCATTTTCTTATGCACTTTTCCTTTGACGCACTTGCGTCCTTTTACTTTGGCGCACTTGCGTTCGTACCTTACTTTTCATACGTCTGTGTGCGCTTTCGCTTATGCATTATTTTCGTAGAAGTTCTTACTTTCTTAGAGTTCATATACTCGATCAAGGCCCACTTGTAATTTGTTCTCTCGCATTTTGAGCTAACAAAGATAACGGATGGACCCCTTCTAGACGTAGGGCTTTTTTGCCTGAATCAAGATAAATTTCTTGCCTTTATAACTAGCCATACGAAGAGGAACATGATTCAATATAAATTTAAATCGGTTTTTGAAACACCGACACTCCCCATCTTTCCAACCACTACCCGTCTGCTCTCCCACAGCACGCCTCTGGGCATCGCCTACGCCCTTCCCACCAGCAGTGTTTTCCCCTCTCAAGTTGCTGCCCCTCTTAGCTTTCTATCATGCCGTCACCTCGAACTCGCCCACGCCGCCATCAAGCCTCGTCATTGTCCTCACCTCTCACTTCCTCATCATCGTGAGAGCATCCCCATCCTGTTAGAATTATTGGGCTTGGCCCAACAATAATTCAGAAATAAATCATAGAAAATCTCAAAGAACCATTAGGGCAAGAGAGGGTGGTGCCAAATGTTTAGTCCCACAAGGGAAGTATAAGAGGAGCAATCCCTACATATAAGGCAGGTTGTTCTTCCACTCCTTGAGTGAGAGAGAAGAGGAGAAGAGAGGGGTGACCCACAGGCATCCTCCTCCTCCCACTCGCTCGCTCGCCTCACCACGCCCCGCCCCGTCACGCACACGAACGCGCATGTGTTCCTGTGAATTCAAGCCTCAAGTTGAGCCCAGATTTTATATTTTTGTAGATAATTTAATCGGCCTTTTGTGCATCCGAATTTTAGGCTTCTGAGGCTGAGCCCAAGTCGTTGGAGATGAACGCGTCTATGACTTCATAGTCGGATCGAATGTGGGTCCTCCAGATCGCAATCGAACCGCCTCTACGGGACTCTAAATATGGGCGTGTGCGGCAGGTTAGACAATCTCACGTTCGCGTTGCTTGCGCTGCCTTCTAGTCTACTCCATCCCAAGCGCCAGTGTGCATCGGCGATTGGGAGAGCAGGTCTCCGGAACCGCTCGTCTTGAGATCCTGCAATGGGAGAGGGCAAATAAGGTTTTTGGAAAGCACTTCGCGCGATTGCTCGCGTTCTTCACCAGGGTCGTCTACCAACGAGATCGGGCACTGCGGCCCAACGTTGCTACCAACGTTTGCAGTGATTGTTTGACGCCAAATCTACAATGGTTTCTCCGGCTTCAAATCGGTATGCGATATTTATCGTCCCGTCTATCTGCCGATGTTGATCGCTGCTGTTTTTGTGTGTTTTTCCACAATTGTGCAGTAAATTGCCTCGTATTTTCTAACAATCTAAAAACCTTATTAGACAATTTCCTGAGTTGAACATGATGACTTTAGACGATGCATTGAGGTCGGGGAAATTCTCTAGCATGCACTTCAAGAGGTGGCAAGTTAAGGCCACTCTCTGGCTCCAGTCACTTAAGATCTTCTTGGTAACCGAGGGCACGCCTCAAGGTCCTTTGTCTGTTGAAGAACAGACGAAGTTCGAGGAAGCCAATTCTGCACTGATAGGATGTGTCTTAAGTGTTCTTGACAACAAACTTTGTGATGTTTATCTGATAGTCATAGATGGTAAGTGTAAAAGCCCGTTTTTCGGAAGAACAAAAACGCAAAAAAAATGCGAACTTAAAATTTTTTGAAAGTGGACTTGGAAATCCAAACTCACATGAACCATATGAGTTAAACTATGTTCACTAAAAATAGAGGCTTGTTAAAACTTTACATATAGAACATGGTTGCTGATATGGAATGGAACTTAAGGTGAAGAATCCTTGATTTCCAAGTATTCACATTTTCAATGAAAAATTAAAGGAGAAAAGAAAACAAAATAGAGAGAAAGAAAAAGGAATTATTCCAACCCTAAAATGGGACATCCAAAAATATTCAAATCTCATGCCATAAAATTTTCCATGACCTCCTAATATTCCAAATAGACTCTCGGTGAAGTTTCAAAATTTTTGAAGCACGTTTCCCATTTTTTTGGACACGTACTGAGAGTTTAATCGATGTCGACTTCAAATTTAAACTTTGTGCTCAACCTTGTCCAAATCAACTCCAAATTTTTCCTGAGGTCCCTTATGGTTCAAAAAGGTTAACTTCACAGTTTCAGGATTTTTGAACCTAATCTACTATTTATTTCTTGAGTCAAGTATCACCACTTGAATTCAAATTCAAATCTGAGTTCAAATTCAACTTGCTCAGTTTTGAAATCTGATTGCACCATAAAATTTTCCACATTTTATTTCGTCACTGGGCTAAATTTGACTATTTTTGAAGCATGCTTGCTAGCCCTATTTGAATTTTGGAAAGAGGAGTTAGGGAGGTGGGTCCCACAGGTTGTCCCCACCGGTCAGGTCGGCACCTCCTCCCCTGCCTCCACGCGACTGCATGCAACGCCACCACGATGAAGTCGGCCTTATCGTCGCACCGTGGAACTCCCTCCCGGTCCTTATCCTAGCGCGCCCGACCCCTTTCCCCGCCTCTGCTCCCGACGGCGTCCGGCCCACGCTGCTCCTCGCGCCTTCATTCTCCCTCGCCGGCCACCCTGCGCGCTACTCGCCATCCCGCCACCAGCGCCGCGCCGCCACCTCGCCTCCCAGCTCCGCCCGGCGCGCACCCCGCCGCCAGCGCCCGACTTCGCCCCCGCCAGCTCGCGCGTCCGCCAGGTCCGCGCGCCGCCTCCTCGTCGCCCTGGCGCTCAGCCCGCGACCCTGCGTCCCGGTCGCCGCTCATGGCACCGCCGACCGTGCTTCTCTCCAGCGCTCCTCGCCTGACCCCCGGGCCGCGCGACGCCCTAGCACCGCCAGCCTCTGGGTCGTCCCCGCGCTCGACCGCCCCAGCTCCACCTCCCCGCGCCGCGCGCTCAGACCGCCCCGCCGGCGCACCACCTCGTCCCGGCTCGCGTCCCTGCCCCTCCCTTCCTCCAGTGCTGCAGCGCCACGCCATGCCAGTCGCGCGCGCCGCGGATGCACGTCGTCCCGCACCTTGCCGCGCTGCACCATCAACGGCGACGGATGCCCACCACTGCTCGTGTCTCCCCAGCGCCAACGCACGCCGCCCTGCTCCCTGTCCGTCCGCGACCGCGCCCGCGACGTCGACGCTGTCCAACACCTCAACCGGTGGTCGACACCCGGCATCGTCGCCCCGTTCCGCGCCATGGCTGCACCCAACCAGCGAAGCGAGTGACCTCTGAGATGTGTGAGGTGCAAGAACACGTTGATGACACAACGGCGACGACAATTGGCTCAAGGTTAGCTCTGATTTGTGCAAAGATTAGTTGGGACGGAGCTGCAGCCTAGGTATTCGATGAAATGTTCACAAGGAAAGAACCAACTTCGTTGATGTTCAGAGCTGGTCTTGATGCAGGGGTATGGTGATGTGGCAACTCGACAAGCCCAAGTGCCAAGATACCCTTTGAATGGTGATGAAGCGACGGAAATCAAGTACACACCCAAGATGTTCGGCGAAATGCATACAAGGTGAGCCTTACCCTGAAATACCTTGCTTGATGTCACCGACGTCCGTTCGTCATGATCGCTAAGGTTACTCATGTGTCGTCAAGTCGTACATCCAGTTTCCGCATTGATATCATTCCTATAGGAGTCCCCAAGTTGACCTTCTTTGTCCTTTGGATCGCGTTAACTTGTCCGTGTGTGCTCGTGATGCTCCACCATGAGCCGCGTCGACGTCGTTGACCATATGACGTCGTCGTGACGCTCCGAGCCGTTATCGTGTCCTGGCATCGAGGTGAAGGATACATGTGATGTACGTGGTACTGGAACACGACCACGACACATCAGTCGATGGTCGTTTAGCCAAATTAGGGTTTGGTCAAGGCGAGACTCGTCGAGTCCTAGGTGTAGCCTAGATGCTAGATGAAATGCCTTCTAGGTCAAACCGAGTGTATTGGTGACCACCGATGACCTAGGGTAGAATACTGCGAGAACGTTGCGACCGACGAGGAGAACTAGTCCAAGTGGAACCTTGGATAAGAATTTCTTAGTCGTGTCGAGGACGTTTCCTTTCCGCTCGCAGAATTGCTTACCTAGGTGTACCTCTTCATCGACGGTAGGTTCGTCGAGTCCCGGTTTACAATTGACATTTGTTCAGTTACAAACTAAGGCAAGCCCCGGTTTACATTTAAAAGCTTTACAGAGTTTTTACAGTCTTTATCACCTTACGTCATAAGTTTGATATGTGCATTACGTATAGGGTGATTGATACTCCACTTGCATGACCAAAAATCCCATGGATTGGTTGGAACGAGTTACAGTTTGACCTATAGTAACTGCTTTGCTAATGCATAGGAAATCCGGTAGAAGTCGAGTAGTTGGAATCTACTCGCGAGAGATGTAGGACATATCTCACAGGATTGGTTAGATAGAAAATGACATAATGTAATGAAACTGAGACCGGGCAGGGAATGGATAGGAAGCAGCGAGAAGTGAGTCTCGGTCACATAGCCCTGCCTGTGTCGATTAAGGCCCGTCCGTATGCGGCCCCTTCGGACAAGCTTGAATTGTACCGGCAACATAATGGACATATGGAATCCAATAAACTGACGTAACTTGATCACTTGGGTGTCGAGGCATACCGTTCCGTTTTATAGGTGTGGGTTGAGGGTAGCAAGGTGTAAATCCGCTGGTGGGCACGTCAGAGTACGCCCCACGCAGGGACCTCCTGCCCGTGACGGATCGACCGGTTCGGCATTTGAGTGTCTTGCGAAAGGTTGCCATATACGCCTAGTACTGAAGTGTTATGTAGGTACGGGTGTGCTCGCTGACACTTCCAAACGACGTATGTGTCGTGTTGTCCGGGTGTGTCCTGATTGCAATCACTGTCCCTCGCAGTAATAGAGTACCACTTGTCTGTCGCAGTCGTGACGTAGTAAATACTAAAGAAGCCAGAAAATCATATTGTATTGAATTATAATTACTTTTCAACCTTATATGATTTAGAGATAGTACAATTAAAAGTTTACAGTTTCCCCATACTTTAGCTGTAATAGCATTATGTGCTTTGGGCATGTCATATCATCGGTAAAGCATTTCTTGTTTGATTGTGGAGCCCATGATGTGCCGTGCTCAGAGAATGTCATTTGCTACTTAAAACTTGATTATAAGGATCCACTTGTAGGCGAGTCATTTATGCTATTCCTTACCTATGTTTAGTGTCCCCTTGCATATGTCTAGTGAGACGGTTAAGTCTTGCTGAGCCTTATGCTCACGTTTGCGCTTTAACGATTTTTTGCAGGTATTAGTTTTATTTCTGCTGTTCAGGTTGTACATGAGACTCGAGGTGTCGAGATAAATCTCATGTGAGCCACGCCGCTGCTGTATGTTCTTCGTGTTGCTAGTGAGAATCGTCCTAGGGCATGGACGTCTTCTCTCCTGCTTAGTTAGGTGAGATTTTGAGTATGTATTTTCTGCTGCGTGTGTACCCTTGTTGTACACTCTTTTGTAAACTCTTCTTATTATGAAATGAAAACTTTATATGTTTTGGTATCCTTTTCGTGTGTGCTGTTAGGTGCCGCATCGCACGGCACCACCCAATGAGATCCTCGGATGTGTGGACTCTGGTCCTCACAGACATGGTATCAGAGCTTCATTGGGAATAGCACGCTCGAAAAGAGCCTATTTTCGAAAACTCCGAAGTAGTCGAGTGAGGATTAGCTATATGCCCATTAAGGACTATTACTAGTATAAGTTATAAAGGTGGTGAACTAACTTGTTATATTATTCTGTAACGACGCTCTGTCTTCAAGGTAAGAGGTAAGGTACGCCGCCGAGAGCGGATCAATCTCGGTAAACTCTGCATACGAGATATGGTATGTGAAATTTCCGTGGCTTAGCACGGAAAGTCAATATGAGTCTCTGAAACTTTCCATGTTTCTGAGAACATATGACACGCGGTACCCCAGCGTGACACAAAATTAGTGGGAGCCCCCGTCGGGTGGTGTATAACCCGATAGTATGTATCTCTAGAACTATTCATGTTCTATGGGATCATGCGAAACACGTATGCCCGAGCGTGTATAAGCCGGTTCGTACGGGAGTCTTTGCTGTACAGACGTATTTACAGCCATGTACCTCGAGACATGACTTCGCTCGAGGGCGACTCACACCAGAGTCGTATGCATTTACTTTCATATATATTATTGTGACTGCCTGTCGTGTTTCCCCGTGCCGCCCTTGAGGTATGAAGGTGTGAAAGGGGATTGTTTGTCTTCTTCAGGTACACTAACTCCGGTAGCGACCCGTGTAGAATACGTTTGCGAGTGATCGATAGTAGGACCACCTCTAGACGTATCCGGATATACCGGATTAGACTTTTCTTTTAGTAAGGCACGTAGTACCGTCAGTATCACACTTGATACTTTGACCATCCCCCACGAAAGAAATGACTTCATATTCATATTGAGTCCAAGTATCAGTTGCTGATATCTTGTGGACAAATTAAAATGTTTCTTTTCAAGAGTAGGTGAACCAAAGTTCTTTGCTCCTGGCGAGAGTTTAGCTCGACTTCGCCGGAGTAAGACTTTGGTTAAGTTTGAAGATCCATAGTGATATGCTATGGATAAGAAGGTCGTCAAGTCTCTTTTAAGATTCCATTTGGTTCTAAAGAAAATGATTAGTTGTGAATCAAGTTCTAGCCATCGGACTTGAGTTTTGAGCTAAGTTTCGAAATTTGAGTTTGTTTCCAAATTCTTGTGTTTCGAAGCCGGTGAGTTCTGTTTTCGAACAGAATGGACCTGACTTTGAAATTCCATATCTCTTCAACCTGGAGGGCTTTGGAGGCAAGTGAATACTTTTTGAAAAGCTTTTGGAGTCTTCTAATAGTTTCCTATTGACTTCCAAGCCAAAAGATGCTTTTATGGTGATGAAAATGCACCATTATCACAGCAGCTGCTGTTCTGAAACTACACGGACCAGCATCTGAATTTTTGTCATATTTCCTTGGAGAAAGCTCTTCTATTCCATTATGATACATTTCTGGAAAGTGGAAGAGCTATTCTACAACTTTGTTATTCAGTGATACCTCAAATTCAGTTTATAACTAATTAGAAAACAGAGTTGAAGATAGTACATGTATATAGGTGCTATCTGAAACAGTCAGAAAAATTCTGAACTTTGAACAGCCATAACTCTTAAACTAGAAATGCAACCTATGCATGTTAATACATGTATGGAAAACTTAGAGAGTCCTCTTCAACATTTCTATAGAACTTCAGAGCGGAATCCATCTCTAACATACTCAAAATTTCAGATTTCTAGACTTGATCAAATCTGGACAGCGAGTGGACAGTCCTGTATACAGTTACTGTTTCTCGCATAACTCGCTGTATAATTGTCGAAAGACTTCATAATTTTCATTTCTGGGATCCCGAGAATTTTTGCAACAAGTTTGCTATGTATTACTTTTGCAAATATTGATGTTTGTATATCTGAAATTGTGGACAAAATCAGCCTTAAACAAAGGAGGTGCTGTCCAAATTTTCAGAAAAACTGTCAACTTGCAAATGCCATATCTTCTCGACCAGAAGTTCTACGAGGGCAAGTAAATACTCTTTAGAAAGATTTGGAAGTCCTCTACATGTTTTCTGTTCAACACCAGACCAAAATCCTTTTCTAAATGGGTGAAATTTGGATAATCGCAGAGACTGTCCAGGCATACTCAAACTGGACAGCAATCTGTACACCTCTGAATTTAATCCATAACTCGCAGATCTTTGATCCAATGGTGTCATGCGAGTAACCGTTGGAGAGGTTAGAGAGTCAGCTACAATTTTTGCAATTGGCTCCAGACCTGAATCGGTCATCTACCTTTTCCAAATCGAGTTTGAATACAGAGTGGTCAATCTGAACTGAATTCAGTTCTGAATACTGAAATTTTACCTGACTTCAAAAATTCATATCTTTTGAACCAGAGCTGATATGAAGACAAGTAAGTACATTATGGAAAGCTTATTACACTGGATACAACTTTGTAAATAAGAATATTTCCAGATTTCCATCAGAACAGCGTGAAAAGTTTAGATCAAAACTGCTACTGTTTAAGCAGATTCTGCTGAAAGTGCAGAGAAATCTGCTAACTTCAAAATTTCATAACTTGCAAACCAGAGATGATCTAGAGGCAAACCAATACTTTTTGGAAAGGTATTGAAGTGTACTTTAACTTTGTTGTTCACCTCAAGACCTGATTTTGCCATTTACTTGGCCAAAATCGAAGTTGCGTCCAAGCTGTTCATCCTCCACCAGGATTTACCCGGGTGATGACCCTTCAGGGTGTTTATGGATTTGGTTCTCGAGTTCAAATCGAGGAGTTTCATAACATCCCAGGTGTTGCGACCCAACAATATTTGCCTTTAGAGTTGAGTATTACACTAAGGCAAATCCCTTTTTGCTCGGATGCACATGCTAGTGTTTTGACTATGCAACCTTGCATCTCACACTTTAATTGTGCATTGAGCATGTATGACACTTCCCTTAGTTGGACGACCCTCCCCATAAATATTGCTTGGAGTAAGTTTCTTGCTCACCTAGCTTGAATCTTAAGGGGGAAGGATTTCATCTAGTAATTGAAGTGTTACGTTCACCTAGGTGTCATACCAAGGTACATCGACACCGAACCAACGTGCTGGGAGCAATGCTCAAGTAAGTAGGACCGAGTACAACATTGACTCATTAAGTCAATGCGAAGCTTAAGAAACGGATTACCTTGAACCCCGTTTCTTGTGGAACTCGATCATCGAGTTAAAGAAGTCAGTTGATTCTTCACGCTAAACCACTCCTTTGCTTCAGTCTTTGAGACGAGAAGCCATAAGTGAGTAGTATGAGCTGGAAATTCTTTAGCAAGAACGTGGATTACTAACCAAGGTCGTGCCTAGCACAGTACCTTGTCAACCACTTAGTGCAACCTACGGAAGTGAGGAGAACCTTACTCTTCAAAGGTTACTCTCTTTGCCACTTCTGAAGGCAACCCTACCGCACCTTTTAAGGGGTAGACATAGTACTTTAAGAAAACTACGAGATGAAAAACCTGACCCATTGTTAAGGAACCACAATTACCTGTAAGTTGTGATTAACAAGCTTTAGGGAACTTCCGATCAACAAGAAGTTCAATCACCTTGTTCCATTTTGTACACTCCGTTGCCTTGAGATGAACCTCACCATTCCTTGCTAATACTTTTACCTTGAAACCATCGAACTTGGTCGAGATATGAAAGTAGCAAGTCTTGTCTAGCGCCTTTCATGACCAAGTTTATTCAATCCTCCTGTATTTGGGATACTTCTGATTGTGTTTGGATTGTCCTACCTATTTTTGCTCAAAGCATAATAATGAATGCATCATACCGTCTACATTTCTAGCTGGCCAGCGTTGCATCATTAATGCATAACATTATTCCACTTGTGATGCATCATGAAACGTAATTACTAATGAGTTTTGAGCAAGAATATATGACCCCATTCAAATACCTACGTTGTGTCTCACAATTTTGAGTTGTGATCAACTTTATCATTCGCAACGCCTTCGACTTGTTTCATTATCTTGAGTGGCCCAAGGGAAACCACTTAACACCTTGTGACCAAAACAAAGTTGAGCCTTTGTCCTTGACCCGTTGAAACTCAAATCAACTTGAGTCCTGGAAACTGATTGTTTCTAGTTGCGAGGAACTTCCTATGAACTTCTCAACCTCGCTAAAACCCTACATCTTTCTTTTCGCGAGGTTATCAGTTAATTATCAAGTCTTGGAACTCCTTGACTCGTAATGGATGGTGACATTGCTTTAGCCACAAGACCAGGGCAGCAAAGTCTTCGTAAGAGAAACACCCAGAGTTAAGAACACCTAACTATCTTAGAGTTCTAAAGTCCTCCAATGCAGAAGCTTACTTCCTTTTGACGAAAAGAAGAAGACCCCAATATATCAATATAGCTTTCTAAGCTACAAACTTTACGGTGTGATCCCAGTCACGCCGAGCATCCAAACCATAGATGCAATAAGAAGACGAAGAGTCTCTTTCTCCAATCACATGCCAGGAGATGGTTGTCTCATCAACAACTCGGCCTAACTTTCTCTCTTCCTTAGAATCTCGGGACGAGATTCTTTTAAGGGGGAAGGATTGTAAAAACCCGTTTTTCGGAAGAACAAAAACGCAAAAAAAAATGCGAACTTAAAATTTTTCGAAAGTGGACTTGGAAATCCAAACTCACATGAACCATATGAGTTAAACTATGTTCACTAAAAATAGAGGCTTGTTAAAACTTTACATATAGAACATGGTTGCTGATATGGAATGGAACTTAAGGTGAAGAATCCTTGATTTCCAAGTATTCACATTTTCAATGAAAAATTAAAGGAGAAAAGAAAACAAAATAGAGAGAAAGAAAAAGGAATTATTCCAACCCTAAAATGGGACATCCAAAAATATTCAAATCTCATGCCATAAAATTTTCCATGACCTCCTAATATTCCAAATAGACTCTCGGTGAAGTTTCAAAATTTTTGAAGCACGTTTCCCATTTTTTTGGACACGTACTGAGAGTTTAATCGATGTCGACTTCAAATTTAAACTTTGTGCTCAACCTTGTCCAAATCAACTCCAAATTTTGCCTGAGGTCCCTTATGGTTCAAAAAGGTTAACTTTACAGTTTCAGGATTTTTGAACCTAATCTACTATTTATTTCCTTGAGTCAAGTATCACCACTTGAATTCAAATTCAAATCTGAGTTCAAATTCAACTTGCTCAGTTTTGAAATCTGATTGCACCATAAAATTCTCCACATTTTATTTCATCACTGGGCTAAATTTGACTATTTTTGAAGCATGCTTGCTAGCCCTATTTGAATTTTGGAAAGAGGAGTTAGGGAGGTGGGTCCCACAGGTTGTCCCCACCGGTCAGGTCGGCACCTCCTCCCCTGCCTCCACGCGACTGCATGCAACGCCACCACGATGAAGTCGGCCTTATCGTCGCACCGTGGAACTCCCTCCCGGTCCTTATCCTAGCGCGCCCGACCCCTTTCCCCGCCTCTGCTCCCGACGGCGTCCGGCCCACGCTGCTCCTCGCGCCTTCATTCTCCCTCGCCGGCCACCCTGCGCGCTACTCGCCATCCCGCCACCAGCGCCGCGCCGCCACCTCGCCTCCCAGCTCCGCCCGGCGCGCACCCCGCCGCCAGCGCCCGACTTCGCCCCCGCCAGCTCGCGCGTCCGCCAGGTCCGCGCGCCGCCTCCTCGTCGCCCTGGCGCTCAGCCCGCGACCCTGCGTCCCGGTCGCCGCTCATGGCACCGCCGACCGTGCTTCTCTCCAGCGCTCCTCGCCTGACCCCCGGGCCGCGCGACGCCCTAGCACCGCCAGCCTCTGGGTCGTCCCCGCGCTCGACCGCCCCAGCTCCACCTCCCCGCGCCGCGCGCTCAGACCGCCCCGCCGGCGCACCACCTCGCCCCGGCTCGCGTCCCTGCCCCTCCCTTCCTCCAGTGCTGCAGCGCCACGCCATGCCAGTCGCGCGCGCCGCGGATGCACGTCGTCCCGCACCTTGCCGCGCTGCACCATCAACGGCGACGGATGCCCACCACTGCTCGTGTCTCCCCAGCGCCAACGCACGCCGCCCTGCTCCCTGTCCGTCCGCGACCGTGCCCGCGACGTCGACGCTGTCCAACACCTCAACCGGTGGTCGACACCCGGCATCGTAGCCCCGTTCCGCGCCATGGCTGCACCCAACCAGCGAAGCGAGTGACCTCTGAGATGTGTGAGGTGCAAGAACACGTTGATGACACAACGGCGACGACAATTGGCTCAAGGTTAGCTCTGATTTGTGCAAAGATTAGTTGGGACGGAGCTGCAGCCTAGGTATTCGATGAAATGTTCACAAGGAAAGAACCAACTTCGTTGATGTTCAGAGCTAGTCTTGATGCAGGGGTATGGTGATGTGGCAACTCGACAAGCCCAAGTGCCAAGATACCCTTTGAATGGTGATGAAGCGACGGAAATCAAGTACACACCCAAGATGTTCGGCGAAATGCATACAAGGTGAGCCTTACCCTGAAATACCTTGCTTGATGTCACCGACGTCCGTTCGTCATGATCGCTAAGGTTACTCATGTGTCGTCAAGTCGTACATCCAGTTTCCGCATTGATATCATTCCTATAGGAGTCCCCAAGTTGACCTTCTTTGTCCTTTGGATCGCGTTAACTTGTCCGTGTGTGCTCGTGATGCTCCACCATGAGCCGCGTCGACGTCGTTGACCATATGACGTCGTCGTGACGCTCCGAGCCGTTATCGTGTCCTGGCATCGAGGTGAAGGATACATGTGATGTACGTGGTACTGGAACACGACCACGACACATCAGTCGATGGTCGTTTAGCCAAATTAGGGTTTGGTCAAGGCGAGACTCGTCGAGTCCTAGGTGTAGCCTAGATGCTAGATGAAATGCCTTCTAGGTAAAACCGAGTGTATTGGTGACCACCGATGACCTAGGGTAGAATACTGCGAGAACGTTGCGACCGACGAGGAGAACTAGTCCAAGTGGAACCTTGGATAAGAATTTCTTAGTCGTGTCGAGGACGTTTCCTTTCCGCTCGCAGAATTGCTTACCTAGGTGTACCTCTTCATCGACGGTAGGTTCGTCGAGTCTTTTGTCGACAACTAAGTCGAGTCCCTAACTCTTCGACTCATGAAGTGGTGTTCGAGATTCCGCTCACCCCTTTGACGAGTCCGGGTCGATGTGGACCTCGCTAATCCGATCTTCTCGTGATGTCAAAGCATGACCGTCACGACAAGGTCTCGCATCATGTTCGAGTTCTAGGAGTTCACCGAGCTCATCTGTACAATCTTGCAAAGGACACTGCAATAGTGTCACGTAAGCACTTGAACAATGCTCGAGAAGCTTGCCGTAGAAACTACTTTACCTAAAGGTCATTTGATCGTTGTCTCGGTATTCACGTCAGGTTAACAAGGCTCGTTATGATGTCTTAAGTCCAAAGAATGTTGACCTCACTTCACTCCCAAGTGTCGCTAGGGTTTCACCCTGGTTCATCCTTATCAGGACCCTGCGACCACACTTGTCCCGTAATTAGGTTTACTCCTTAATGAGTTTGTGTAACTTCATTGGTCGACTTCTAAGTCACAAACTCTTGTTGCACAGTTCACTCACGCCTTAAGCTTTCAATGCTCCATCTTGATCGCTTAGTCTTCCTTACATCACACAGTCCAGTAATACTTCTTCACCATTCTACCTTATCACTCTTTGTGCAGCATAGCTCCAAGTGTCGAGTGCTAAATTGCGATGTGTCATTACATTGCACCTTTCAGTGCTTATCTCGACACTACTATGCCACCTTGACTCTTAGGTCATCCTTACCCTACCAGTCCAACACTCCCACACCATTCAGCTGTATCGTCCTTGAGTGACATAGCGTCGAGTGTTGAGTGCCAAGTTGCAATGTGTGCTTACATTGCACCTTTCAATTCACATCTCGATACTACTATGACCACTTGACTTCATCCTTTGTTCATTCACACAACAAAGGCATATCTGTCCTTCCTAGTCGAACTCCTCATTCTTAGAGTTTACACAACCCCGTGGAGTCTTTTCTTAAATTACTTAATTACATAATTACTTATATGCATATCATGTCGATAGGAAACGTGATGGTAGGTGATCGACGAGGAGCTTCCCTTGGAGGAGAAGGCCGATGTGTTTCCACTGAGGTTTCATGGCAGGTTCTCTGGAGGAAGATCAAGCCCTAACAATTGACATTTGTTCAGTTACAAACTAAGGCAAGCCCCGGTTTACATTTAAAAGCTTTACAGAGTTTTTACAGTCTTTATCACCTTACGTCATAAGTTTGATATGTGCATTACGTATAGGGTGATTGATACTCCACTTGCATGACCAAAAATCCCATGGATTGGTTGGAACGAGTTACAGTTTGACCTATAGTAACTGCTTTGCTAATGCATAGGAAATCCGGTAGAAGTCGAGTAGTTGGAATCTACTCGCGAGAGATGTAGGACATATCTCACAGGATTGGTTAGATAGAAAATGACATAATGTAATGAAACTGAGACCGGGCAGGGAATGGATAGGAAGCGGCGAGAAGTGAGTCTCGGTCACATAGCCCTGCCTGTGTCGATTAAGGCCCGTCCGTATGCGGCCCCTTCGGACAAGCTTGAATTGTACCGGCAACATAATGGACATATGGAATCCAATAAACTGACGTAACTTGATCACTTGGGTGTCGAGGCATACCGTTCCGTTTTATAGGTGTGGGTTGAGGGTAGCAAGGTGTAAATCCGCTGGTGGGCACGTCAGAGTACGCCCCACGCAGGGACCTCCTGCCCGTGACGGATCGACCGGTTCGGCATTTGAGTGTCTTGCGAAAGGTTGCCATATACGCCTAGTACTGAAGTGTTATGTAGGTACGGGTGTGCTCGCTGACACTTCCGAACGACGTATGTGTCGTGTTGTCCGGGTGTGTCCTGATTGCAATCACTGTCCCTCGCAGTAATAGAGTACCACTTGTCTGTCGCAGTCGTGACGTAGTAAATACTAAAGAAGCCAGAAAATCATATTGTATTGAATTATAATTACTTTTCAACCTTGTATGATTTAGAGATAGTACAATTAAAAGTTTACAGTTTCCCCATACTTTAGCTGTAATAGCATTATGTGCTTTGGGCATGTCATATCATCGGTAAAGCATTTCTTGTTTGATTGTGGAGCCCATGATGTGCCGTGCTTAGAGAATGTCATTTGCTACTTAAAACTTGATTATAAGGATCCACTTGTAGGCGAGTCATTTATGCTATTCCTTACCTATGTTTAGTGTCCCCTTGCATATGTCTAGTGAGACGGTTAAGTCTTGCTGAGCCTTATGCTCACGTTTGCGCTTTAACGATTTTTTGCAGGTATTAGTTTTATTTCTGCTGTTCAGGTTGTACATGAGACTCGAGGTGTCGAGATAAATCTCATGTGAGCCACGCCGCTGCTGTATGTTCTTCGTGTTGCTAGTGAGAATCGTCCTAGGGCATGGACGTCTTCTCTCCTGCTTAGTTAGGTGAGATTTTGAGTATGTATTTTCCGCTGCGTGTGTACCCTTGTTGTACACTCTTTTGTAAACTCTTCTTATTATGAAATGAAAACTTTATATGTTTTGGTATCCTTTTCGTGTGTGCTGTTAGGTGCCGCATCGCACGGCACCACCCAATGAGATCCTCGGATGTGTGGACTCTGGTCCCCACAGTAAGGAGCTCTGGGATGCACTTAACACTAAGTATGGTGCAGCCGATGCAGGTGGTGAACTGTATATCACGGAGAATTTTTATGACTACAACATGGTTAACAACCACCCCGTGGTTGAACAAGCTCATGAAATACAGTGCCTCACGAGAGAGCTCAACCTCCTTAACTGTCATTTAACTCTTTCATGGAGGAACTTCGCCACATCTCTCAAACACAAGAGATAGGAAATACCAGTTGAAAACCTGATAGCATCTCTTGATGTTGAGGAGAAGGATTGGGCTAAGTATGTTACTGAGAAAGGAGGTGAGGGTCAATCTAGCGCCAACGCTAATATGGTGCAGAAACCCGATGTCAAGAACAAAGGGAACAATAAGTCTCAATTCAAGCCAAGCAAAACTACTGCTTTCAAGAAGAAGCAGCAGTCAAACAAAGCCAATGATGGCTGCTGCTACACCCGTGGGGAGCAGGGACATATCTCCAAGGACCGTCCAGACAGGACAGACCGCAGAGGAGAAAAGAATGTCAACATCGTGACATCTAGCAATGCAGATGGATACAGTAATTCTTTTACTGTTCTTTCTATTTCTCAAACACCATTTTGGTGGTTTGATACAGGTGCTAATGTTCACGTATATTCTGACATGTCTATGTTTGATTATTATCAATTCATCCGGAATTCCACCGTCTTAATGGGGAATGGGTAACATGCTTCTATTCGTAGTATTTGAAGTTCACTTCAAGAAAGATTGTCCAACTGAAGAACGTGCAGCATGTCCCTACTATGAATAAGAATCTTGTTAGTGGTACCCTTTTATGCAGAGATGGGTTTAAAGTAGTTTTAGAGTCTAATAAAATAGTTGTGTCGAAGCATGGACACTTTATTGGTAAAGGCTATGAATGCGGAGGCTTGTTCCGCTTTTCTCTTTTGGAGTTTAATAATAAGTCAGTGAACCATATTTGTGGCAGTATTAATGATGATGCAAGTGTTTGGCATTCTCATTTATGTCATGTTAATTTTGGTTTAATGAATCGGCTATTTAGTATCAAATTATGGAATTCACCATTGCCAAAGGTTCCATGTGCAATAGCTGTGTGCAATCAAAGCAACATCAAAAGCCTCACAAGGCAGCTGAGGAGAGAAACTTGACACCATTAGAACTCATACATTCTGATCTATGAGAGATGAATAGTGTGTTGACAAAAGGTGAAAAGAAATACTTAATGACATTAATAGATGATTTTACTAGATTTTGCTATGTTTACCTGTTGCAAACTAAAGATGAAGTTTTAGACTACTTTAAAATCTATAAGTCTGAAGTAGAAACTCAATTAGAGAGAAAGATCAAACGTCTTAGGTCAGATCGTGGTGACGAGTATTTTCCTAGAATATTTTATGATCTTTGTGCGGAACACGGTATTATAAAGGAGAGGATGCCTCCCTATTCACCCCAATCAAACGGGATAGCCGAGAGGAAAACAAAACATTGTGTGACTTGGTGAGTGTCATGTTAGACACATCCGGTTTATCTAATGCATGGTGGGGGAGGCTTTATTGACTTCATGTCATGTCCTAAACCGCGTTCCAAACAAGAATAAATAGAAAACCCCTTATGAGGAGTGGGTTGGGATAAAACCATCGCTTTCATACTTGCGTACTTGGGGATGTTTGGCAAAGGTCAATGTACCAATTACCAAGAAACACAAGCTTGGACCAAATACAGTGGATTGTGTCTTTCTAGACTATGCTCATCGGATCATCGCAAATAGATTTTTTGTAGTTAAATCGGATTTATCTGATATGCATGTTGATACTATTATGGAATCTCGTGATGCAACATTCTTTGAGAATATATTTTCTATGAAAGATATGCATAACACTGCTAGGATCTCTTTTGAAATTTGTCCTGAACCCACCACAACTAGCGAGATTCCTGATACACCGTTTGAGAGTGTCCTAGAGGAGGAACACAATGAAATAACTCCTTCGAGTGAGGGATCACGGATTGCAAAATTCTTCGGTGATGATTTCATTGTGTACCTTGTGGATGATACTCTCAAATCCATAGCGGAGGCATATGCATCACCTGATGCAGATGACTGGAAAGAAGCAGTTCATAGTGAGATGAACTCAATTCTTTCTAATGGAACCTGAGAGTTAACTGAACGGCCGTACGAGTGCAAACCAGTAGCATGTGTGTGGGTGTTTGAGAAGAAGCTCAGGTCTGATGGTACTATTGAAAAGTATAAGGTGAGGCTAGTTGCAAAGGGCTATACTCAAAAGAAAGGTGAAGACTATTTTGACACCTATTCACTGTAGCCAGAATGACGACAATTCGTGTACTACTTTCTTTGGCTACCTATTATGATCTAATCATCCATCAATTGGATGTGAAGACAAATTTCCTTAATGGAGAGTTGGAAGAGAAGATCTATATGGAACAGCCTGATGGGTTCGTAGTAAAAGGTGAAGAGACAAAGATGTGCAAATTGTTGAATCCTTGTATGGCATGAAACAAGCACCTAAGCAATGGCATGAGAAGTTCAACAGTACTTTGACATCTGCGGCCTATATCATTAATGAGGCTGATCGGTGCATGTACTATCACCATGGTGGGGACGATAGTGTTATATTATGCTTGTATGTGGATGATATACTCATTTTTTGTATGAGCATTAATATAATTTATAAGGTCAAGTCCTTTCTATCAAAGTGTTTTGATATGAAAGATCGGGGAGGAGCTAATGTTATTTTGAACATTAAGTTGAATAAGGATGAGAGTGGGATTACTTTAAGTCAATCCCACATGATGAGAAAATCTTGAGCCGGTTCGGCTTTATGGATAGCAAGATTTCTCCAACATCTTATGATCCCAGCGTGATACTCAGAAAGAACAAGAAAGAGTCAAGAGATCAACTTAAATATTCTCAGATGATGGGTTCACTCATGTACTTATCAAAGGAATTTGTCCTGATATCTCATTTGCTTTGAGCAAATGGGCCGGTTCATGTCAAACCCGAGTATAGATCATTGGCATGCACTCACTATAGGAATCCTGATCAATTACATCGGCCAAAGCCGACATAATTAAGGTTAAAACCGACGTAAGTTACTTAATTTTGTCAATTTTCTCTTAATTACGTCAGTTGCTGGCCGACAAAGCACTTTGGACATAATTAAGGTAACTTACATCGGCCGATGACCTAAGTTACTAAATTATGTCGGTATCCCGCAATCGACGTAAGTTATTTATCAGGATGGGCCGCGGGCAGGGCCGTAGAACTTACGTCGGCCGCTGCCTGGCTGACAAAAGTTAAGTAGTCTAACTTACATCAGTATGGCGTAACCGATGTAAGTTAAGTGGTATAACTTACGTCGGTATGGTCGGACCAACGTAAGTTAAACTGGGTTAACTTACGTTGGCTTAACCATAGTCGACGTAAGTTAAGTTTTCATTTAAAAAATGGAAACTGAGTACCTCGCAGGATTGCGAGCTCCATTTTATATGGTTTATACACATAAAAAGTTTATATACAGATACACAGAAAATAGTCCACAAAACATTCAAAACATCCACAACAACACATAACAGTTTCAAAGCATTCACCGGGCTACATGCTAGCCCCTCCACTACCTCCAGAGCCGAGATCTTCTCGGCTCGTCCCTCCGGGTGCCTGTAGGTGTGGCGAAGGAGTTTGCGCCGCCGTTCTCGAACCCTGCAAAAGAACCATATATTCCCTGTGTTAGCCTTGTAAAGAATTGCACAACCCTGTAAAGAATCATAAAACCAACACATAAATAACCAAAACTACAACCTGAATTCAAAAGCAGGAAGAAAGTGTATTTCTAGAAGCGTATGGAGAATTCAAAAGCAGGAAGAAAGGGGAATCTGAACGTTGCAACTGAGCTTAGCTAGAACCATCAAGTGGCTCCATCCCTACATGTAGTTGAGCTAAAAAAGTCAACGGGCGATACTCTGGAGTTCCAAAATGTACGTGTCTCTATATTTAAGCATGCACTCAAGTTATTTTAAACATCAAGTCACTAACCAAACCCTCTTCACAGTTGTACAGAACTATTTCAAAGAAGCTAAAGGATGTCATTTGTGTGTGTGATGGTGAGGTCGAAGACATAAGCTCCACATCATGAAGCAGTTGTTGCAGACTTCTTTTATTCTTTCAGAACTTAGCGTTTGGTTTTCAACCACTCCAGGTGTGACGCCCGGTTCCGAAAACTGAACCAAGATAACGCATATGTGTGCCCAGGATGTTCAACACACATACACGAGTGCAATCACAAAAGAGTATACATAAATTTACCACAGAACAAGATTAATTATCAAATTTTATTACACAAACCATATTATCCTCGAATACATGCTCTAATGAATATTAATGACAAGTTCAACTAATGCAGCGGAAATAAACTAATTAAGCAACTAAGCAAACTAAGCAAAAGGGATAGCGCAGCTCCAATAACACCACAGGCAAAGCTGACGGTAGACACGGCCTAGAACTCCGCATTATCGCCATTAAACTCACAATCCTGACCTGCAACTGTTGGGGGGGATTGCAAGAGTGAGTACATGTCGTACTCAGCAAGTGTGGAAAGTATGACATGTGGCTGATTCAAATGACGAATGAAATAAAGGCTAAGTGCTGAAAAGTATAGTAAAACCATTTGGAAAAGCAATATATCATATATATGTGAAGTAAACCCATCATAAACCATGTAACCATCATAATACCAGTCCATAATTTACCATTGCCAATAACCATAATCAATGTCATAAACCATGATTCCATCCCATAACCCTAACCATAACCATAACCATAATATCAACCATAACCATTACCAAACCATAACCATCCCAATCCCAATTTCCCTCTAATCATGTAGGTCATCCAGGCACTCATAACTGGGAGCACGGCTATCATGATAGTTTTAATAGACTCTGCAGAGTTTGTACCACTTTACCCACGTGTTTGTGATTTCATCACCCGTCGGCGACTAAAAAACCTCCCTTATGCCAATTACACTTCCTTTGGTGTATGGCCAAGAGATCACAAAATAGCCTTTACAAAGGGATTACTAGCCTATTCAGACCCCACTGAGGTTTCACCGGTGGCGATGTCTCCAACTGAGCACATCTTCAACCAAGGGTCCCCTCTTGAGCCATTCGGATCCCAGGGTAGTCCCGCCAATAATCAACAAACCCAATCCGACTGCCCCTTCCCCGAGCATCCACAATGGTCCAAACAGCACTAGCAAAGCCCTAGTTAATCAGCTACGCCGCACCCATACTTGGCCTCGTGGTGGCACTGTAGTACTGGCTTATTCTCGCATGAACCGGTCCTTAGATCTAAAGCAAGCAAACCACCATAACATCCAACCCATCCACATACCAGGCTTGCTTAGATCACCCATCGTATTGACCAGTTCACATTAACCAGAATATCATTGATGCATAATTAAATGTGTAGTCTTGTTTTCCCATCCCAATTAATTAAGCGAAGCAAAAAGGTAAAAAGCCCTTCCCGACTCTCTACCATATATTCCAGGTGACAAGGGTGGTCAAACAAAACTAGTAAACTTCCTATCATAGGATTCCCATCAAATTGACACAAGCATACAGTTTGCAAACAAAACATTTATTTTAAAAACAGAATCAATATGCTTCAAGGACACTTGCCTTGCTCCGGCGGATAGGGTTGCTCAAGCGCTTCGAAGTCTTGGTTCTGAAAATCCTCGTACACGATCTCTTGAGCACTTCCCTCTACTCGTGATCACACATACAAGAAAATTCATACAAATCAACATGATGCACACACATTAATCAACATGCGATGATATGCATGCATGCAAAGTTTAATAATTAATTAACTACGGTTGTTTATTAATTAGATGCAACTAGTTCATACGTGTTCATACGAGTTTACGGAGGTTTTAGAGTGGATTAATACTGCTGAAAATAAAAAGACGATGCAACTAAAATCAATTTACGTCTATTAGATCTAATACGTCGCTAAAATTCGCATCGGAACGTGGCCTACCGTAGATGCGATGGCTCCGAAGATCGCGGGATGGGGACGATGCGTAGACGAAGTAGATGCACAAGGTCCTCCAGCGGCACGACGACGGCGAGGCGATGGCGACGACGATCTCCGGCGGACGGCGGCACCCTCCTCTTCTCTTTTTCCCTCTTCTTCCCTGGCGGCGGCAGCCTTTGGTCTTTTTTTCTGTTCCAGCGGCTAGGGTTTTCCTAGGATCGGGAGAAACACGAAGCCCTGCGGTGTTTCTGGCGGCTCGGGAAAAACACGAAGGCTTCGGGCGTTTTTATAGGCGGCGGGATCGCGGTGCCTCTTGGCCGACTCGGCCACGGGGCCCGGGCGCGGATTGGCCGGGCGCGCTGGCTGCGGTTCGGTCGGTTGCGGTCAACGCCGGGCGTGGGAGTCGCGCGCCGCGCACGTCGATCGCGGGGTGGACCAGGGCGAGCGCGCGGTGGGGGCCAGCGGGGCAGGCGGCGGGGCGCGTGGCGGCGGGGTCGCGCGAGAGGCGCGGTGCGCCAGGCGGCGGGCGGTGCGGGACAGGTCGGGCGCAGCCCGTAGGGTGGGGCCAGGCGCGCCTGTCGACGCCGACTGGGCCAGCTCGGCCTGGCCGGCGGGGTTTTTCTTTTTTTTCTTTTCTTTTCTTTCATAAATAAATATTAATATATATTATATTTTTTTATATATTTTATTTTGTTTTTTACATACTTTCTTTTTTCTATTATCATACATTTTTTTATTTACATGTATATATTATTATATATTATTTATTTATATATATTTCTTTTATTATTTTTTTATTATTGATTATTATTTATCTATACTTATTCCCTAATACATGTTTTATATTTTTATTTCTTTTCCTCTATTAATGTTTAATGCATGAATATATATGCAATGCGATGCATGATGCAATGATTTAGGGTGTTACAAACCTACCCCCTTAAAGTGAATCTCGCCCTCGAGATTCGATAGCGTGGAGAAAAGATGAGGGAATTCTGCCTTCAGGTCTTCTTCATGTTTCCATGTAGCTTCGGTTTCCGTATGGTGTTTCCATTGCACTTTGCACCAACGGATCCTCTTATTCCTTGTGACCCTTTCCTTCATGTCCAAAATTTTGATAGGTTGCTCGACATAGGACAAATCCTCTTGAAGTTCTAACTCGTCCATCGACACTTGTTCTTCCGGCACCATGAGACACTTCTTGAGTTGGGAAACATGAAACACATCATGTACGTCTGAAAGATACACCGGCAGCTCAAGTCAATATGCTACTTCTCCTCGTTTGTCCAAAATATTGAATGGACCGATGTAACGTGGTGCCAGTTTTCTTTTGACGTTAAACCATCGCTGACCTCTGATAGGTGACACTTTGAGGTATACAAAATCTCCAACTTCAAAAGTCAGACTCCTTCGCCTATTATTAGCATAACCTTTCTGTCGAGACTGGGCAGCCTTTAAGTTTTCCCGTGTTATTTGGACTTGCCTTTCAGCATCTTGTAACACGTCGGGACCAAACACTTGATTCTCTCCGGTTTCATTCCAAAACAAGGGAGTCCTACACTTCCTTCCATACAATGCTTCGTAGGGTGACATTTTCAGACTTGCTTGGTAGCTATTGTTGTACGAGAATTCAGCATACGGCAAACTTTTATCCCAACTTTTCCCATGCTTTAATGCACAAGCTCTTAACATGTCTTCCAAAATTTGGTTGGTCCTCTCGGTTTGTCCATCTGTTTGAGGGTGATATGTCGAACTGAAGTTCAATCTTGTTCACATTGCTTCATGCAATTTCTGCCAAAATCTGGAGGTAAACTGAGAACCTCTATCCGAGACTATCTTCTTCAGTACTCCGTGTCGACACACAATATGCTCCATATACAATTCTGCTAGCTTCGCGGTGGTATATGTGGTCTTGATAGGAATGAAGTGAGCTGATTTTGTCAACCGATCCACAATAACCCATATTGAATCATAGCCAGACTGAGTTCGCGGTAATCCAACTATAAAGTCCATACCAATCTCTTCCCACTTCCACTCCGTGATCTTCAATGGTTGTAACAATCCGGCTGGCCTTTGATGTTCAGCTTTAACTCGACGGCACACATCACAAAGTGCAACATATTCGGCTATATCCTTTTTCATGCTAGCCCACCAATAGCATGTCTTCAAGTCCTTGTACATCTTTGTACAACCGGGATGAATTGAGTACGGCGAGTCATGTGCCTCCTTTAATATTGTCTCCCGAATATGTTTTACATTAGGCACAACGATTCTCTTTCCGAGCCATAAGGTACCATGTTCATCTTCATCAAATCTGAATTCTCTCCCTTCTTCGATTCTTTCCTTGATTTCCTTGATCTCCTCATCTGCGGTTTGTGCATCTCGAATTTCTTGCTCCAAGGTCGGATTTAACTCCATCATCTCCATCTCATTTACAAACCCGAGGTTCAGCCGTTCAAACTCCTTACATAACTCGGACGTTAACTCTCGAACTGTGAGTTGATTATTTACTCCTTTCCGACTCAAGGCATCAGCCACTACGTTGGCTTTTCCTAGATGATAGTTGATCCCCACATCATAATCCTTGATGAGCTCCAACCATCTTCGTTGCCTCAAATTCAGATCTGTCTGTGTGAAAATATACTTAAGACTCTTGTGATCCGTATAAATTTCACACTTATGTCTAAGAATATAGTGTCTCCAAATTTTTAATGCATGTACCACGGCTGCAAGTTCCAAATTGGGTGTCGGGTAATTCTGCTCATGTTTCTTCAATTGTCTTGACGCATAGGCGACCACTTGACCTTCTTGCATAAGCATGCATCCGAGTCCTTGTCTTGATGCGTCACAATAAATATCAAAACTCTTGCTTACATCCGGCAATACCAAAACTGGGGCTGTTGTCAACCCTTCTTCAACTCCTCAAAACTGTTTTGACAAGCTTGAGTCCATCGAAAAGCCTTTCCCTTCATTAGCAATTCCGTCATTGGCTTGGCTATCTTGGAGAAGTCCTTGATGAATCAACGGTAATATCCAGCCATTCCAAGAAAGCTCCTTATTTCCTTTACGTTTTGCGGTGGTTCCCACTTCAACACATCCCTCACATTACTGGGGTCAACCGATACTCCTCCTCCTGAGATGATATGGCCCAAAAATGGCTCCTCTTTCAACCAAAACTGACACTTGTTGAACTTGGCATACAACTTATGCTCCCTCAATTTCTGCAACGTAAGCCTCAAGTGTTCCTTATGTTCCTTCTCATCCTTTGAGTAGATCATAATATCATCAATGAACACCACGACAAACTTATCCAAGTACTCCATGAAGACCTTATTCATGAGGTACATAAAGTAGGCAGGCGCATTTGTCAATGCAAAAAACATCACGGTGTACTCATAAGATCCATACCGTGTCCTAAAAGCTGTCTTGGGTATGTCCGATGGTCTAATCTTCATTTGAAAGTAACCTGACCTCAAATCAATCTTGGAAAACACACAGGCACCTTTCATCTGATCAAACAAATCCTCTATATGGGGCAAGGTGTACTTGTTCTTGATGGTCATCTCGTTGAGAGCTCGGTAATCCACACGCATCCTTTGCGTTCCATCCTTATTGTCCACAAATAGAACGGGCGCTCCCCAAGGTGAAGAGCTAGGGCGAATAAAACCCTTCTCTAATTGCTCTTGAATTTGCTTCTTGAGCTCCGCTAATTCCGAGGCATCCTATACGGCCTCTTAGCTATAGGTGCAGTTCCAGGTATTAAATCAATGACAAACTCAATGTCTCTATCAGGTGTCATACCTGGCAACTCATCCGGAAACACATCCAAAAATTCACACACTACCGAAATCTCCTCAATTGCGGCACCGTCCATATGATTCAGCTCCCATTGCTTCGGTGCGGTTTGAGATGCTTCAAATTCTACGGTGATCCCTTCCTCATTAGTCAGCTTCACCGTCTTCGTGGCACACTCAATAACTCCATTGTGCTTCCTCAACCATTCCATACCAAGTATAATGTCCAATCCTTGAGAATCCAAAACAATGAGGTTGGCGGAGAAGTCTACCCCCCTTATTCTAAGGCTTATTTTTGGACATTGTCGACTGTTGGAGTCGGCAGATCTCCTGACACTACTAAAGTGTTGAAGGAGTTTGTGGTTCGGTGCGGGCACGCGGAGACTCAAGAAGGTGAATTGCGATTTAACACAGGAGACACTAGGATTTACGTGGTTCGGGCCGCCTGAGCGTAATACCCTACTCCACGGGTGTGTTGGTGTTGTATTAGTTTTTCACGTATGATGGCTTGTCCACGTCTGTGAACGTCTATCCCCCCCCTGAGTGTATCCTCGGCCTGTCCTTTTATAGTACAAGGAAAGGCCGTTACAAGCTAGCCTGGCCCTACATGTGGCCCCGGCGGTTACTAGTATTGATACATGATTAATTGTTGTTAATGATCCTGTAACGGGCTCCGACAGCGCCGTTATAGGTGTTAATATCGTCCGTTTAAGTGTCATTAATATGGCATTAATGACATTTAATCGGGTCTTGAAGTCCTTGGCTCTCCTTTGAAGATCCGGAGCCGTTACAAGGTCTTCCGGAGGTTAGAGGCTGCCAGCTCCGACGTTTGGACACGTGGCAGCTCCGGAGCTTGCTGTGGGAAGCAGGTAGCTCCGGAGCTATCTGACACGTGTCAGGTCCGGAGCTTCTCTCGGTCAGGGGTTAAATCCGGAGGTGCCATTTCGGTACTTGGTCCGGAGCTTCCCCCTTGTGGGAGGTAGCTCCGGTTTGGCAGTACATGTGGCGACCTAGGGATTAACCATGTTGGAGAAGCAGGTCCGGTCATGTCTGACAAGTGGGCCTCCGAGGGTCTTCAATCCAAGTAGACGGCATTCCATCGAGATCTTTGTAACCTTAGGGGGTGTACGGTTTTTAGGGTACCGACAGTGGCCCCCTGGACCTACCTCCGAGGAAGGTTACTAGGGTGAAGTCGTTCCGTCGGAGGTGGGTCCATCCTTGCGACTCTTGAACTGGGTCTTCAAGGGTCTTCGGAGGTGCCGTTGGCAGGGTTTTATAGTTAGATCCTGCCGCGTGGCGCATCTCAGGCGGCAGATGAGGTCTTTGACGTGCAGATCTCACGCAATTGAAGGTCGCCGGTTCCCGATACGAAAACTGTATCGGTTCCGCGCGCCTTGTCAGGCCGCCGCCTTTGGGTTTTCCGCCTCGTGATGACAACCGTTCGCCTGGGTAAGAGCCTCGACTTGATCGTCGGGGTGGTCCCGGGCCCTCTTGTCATCGGCTGGGTTGAATTCTTGAGTAGTATATTCGACTTCCCTGCGGTTTCCATCCAAGCGTTGCGAGGGCTTACTTAAGAAGGAAAGCGTGCACCGTCGGGAGTTCTTTACGCCTCTCATCTGATCTTGCGCTCAAACTCCCGACTCATACTTTGCTCCTCTTCTCTTGCCTAGCTGTGCCGCGATGGAGTTGGGTCTGCGTGAGAGTCGCCTGAAGACCGACAACGATTCGAAGAAGGTCCGGGCCCTCATGGGGTGGTCCTCGGACTTCTTCAACCGCTTGGTCCGTGCCGGCGGGGAGCTCCCCTTTGAGAAGGAGCGCGCTGGCGAGATGGTGTACTTTTCCTCGTACACCATGGTGGGGCTGATCCCACCTTTTTCTTCTTTCTTCTTGATGCTGCTAGACTTCTATGGTCTGCAGCTATACCACCTTGGCCCTCACTCCATTCTCCTCGTGTCCATCTTTGTCCACTTTTGCGAGATGTGGGTGGGCATCCCCCCCTGCGTCGAGCTCTTCCGAACCTTCTTCACCGTTCACACCACCGGCCGGAGCAATGAGTACCTTGGCTTCTACTACTTCGTGAAGCGCAAGAAGTACCCATTCATGTACCTCCGGTCGTTCCCTTCCGAGAAGTGGGATGACTGGAAGAAAGATTGGATAGTCGTCAGGGTGGAGGAGCATGAGCGGTTGGAGCTGCCAGACGGTCTGCCCGGCATCGACACGTCGATATGGAGTGAAGTTCTGGTGCTGGCGTAAGCTTTCAACCCTGCCCTGACCAGGATCCGCCGATGCGTGGAGGGAGGATTGACTCCCCAGGCGGTGTTCTGCAACTTCCTATCCAACAGGTGGGCGCCGCTGAAGAGGAGGGAGAAGCTCGCCTGGGCTCTCAACAGTGTGATGGACGAGGACCGGGTTGAGACCGGGTTGAAGTGCAACATGGTGGGGAAGACCTTGGAATTCCACCTCAAGAAATTCCAGCACGGCATTGACGTCGACGGAGATTACTTGACTCCGCCGTCGGCCTTTCTCCCTCTGAACGTGGAAGTGGAGTTCAGCAGAGAGCTCCAGCGGACGATGCCCGCGCTTGACGACCTTGGTGTCGTTGAGAGAAGACCAACCACCCGGGTGGCAATCCCCAGAGTGCCCGAAGACGGCTCGGTCCTTGCTCCACAGCCGAGGATCGAGGTCATCGGCAAGGGCAAGGAGCTGGCGGAGGAGCCGGAGAGTCGGAAGAGGAAGCTACGACATGCCGACGGAAGGTCCGTCAGGCCCGCTACTTCCACCTCGGTTCCTTCTCCCCAGGGGGGAAGATCTTCTGCCGCCGTGGCGACTGTCCCTGTGGTGGGGTCCTCCCGGAACGAGACTGTTCCTGCAGTGGAATCCTCCCGGAGCGCGTCTGTCCCCGTGGTGGAGCCCTCCGGGGGTGCTAGCTCCGGGTGCACGACTCCGACACCTGGGGCGGTGGGAGCCTCCAGGTCCAGGGGTTCCTCCCGACTGAGGAGAGCCTCGACCCGGGAAACACCCGTGGCTGCGACAAGTTCTGGGGGGCCTCCCGGAACTCCTACGCCGACCATGGCCAGCTCGGAACGTCCGGGAAAAAGGTTCCGCGCAAGCTGGTGCGGAAGCCTTCCAAGGTAATTTTTGATCTTTACCTTGGTTAACTTTTTAGTTGTAGCGGTTGTTTGTTAATTTTCTTTATCCATCCTCTGCAGCGTCCCCAAGAAGGGGAGTGAAGCTCCACCCTCGGCCACGATTTCTGAGGCCATGGGAGCTTCTGCTCCTGTCCCAGTGCCGCCCCAGGTGGTGGCTGAGGCTGCGACAGCTCCGGCGCCGGCTGTCGTGGTCATGAACCTCGACTCGTCCCCAGAATTTCCCGTGGTAGCGCCGGACCACGGGAGTGAAGACACGCCAGCGGCACTTGTCTCGGAGGTTGAAGCTCCGGGTCCTGGTGCTGCAGTAGTGGAAGCTCCGGCTGCAGAGCCGGAGGAAGTAGTAGTCCCGGCCTCGGAGCCGGAACTTGTCGAAGCCCCGGCGATTGAGCCGGAGGCGACTGGAGCTCTGGCATGCGAGCCGGAAGTCGAGGTAGTTCCGGCAGTTGAGCTGGTTACCTCCGAAGCACCGGTCGCTGAGCCGGTTATTGTTGGAGTGCCATTCACAGAGCCGGCGGTTGAAGAGGCGAGGGAGCTCGAGCCTCCCTCGGAAGAGGTGTCCCGGCCGGAGCCAGTAGTAGCTCCTACTCCGGAGGCGACAACGTCGATGGTACCTGCGGCTGAGCCGGAATGCTCAAGCGAAGTCGCTGGCCCCCTGCCCGAGGGGGCGAATGAAGACTTGGCGGCGGGTCCTTCTTCGATGGCGACTGAGGCCATCCCGGAGGACGGCCCTAGTGCCTTGGAAGCTCAGGGTTCCGCTCTCGTAGAGTGGGACCCAATTTTTGTATGTGAAGACCCGCTGGAACCAGTGGAGGAGACCCCAGCAGGTCCGGAGCCCATCCCGCTGTCGATGTCTATCGACAATGCCTGCTCCAGTCTACGTCAGATCCAACGGGCCTTCTTCCACGACAGCAAGGCTCTTGAAGAGGAGCGCCAAACCCTTAGGCGGTGGCGTAATCGGCTCCACTTCGAGACTAAGCTGGCGCAGTCGAGGCTAGCGGGCGACAAGGAGTGGATCAAGCGGGAGAAGATCTGCCTGGAGTACTGGGACAAGCTGCTGGATGAGAGGGAGAGCATGACCCATGCCCTTGACGCTCAATCCCGGGAGATCCACGATCAGGCCAAAGCTGCCAACGACGCGGCCAATGCTCGGTACGAGCAGCTTGAGGCCATCAACGCCGCACTCATCAAGCGTCGAGAGGCACTCGAAGGGAGGGAGAGATGGCTCGAGGACGAAGAGCAAAAACTCCTGGAGCTGCGGGATGACGTCCTAAGGAGGGAAGAGGAGCTCGCCGAGAAAGTAGCTCTGGCTGACAAGGGCCTCGAGGAGCGCACTAAGAAGTTGGATGAGCGCTGCCTCGAGGAAGAGGAGAAGACCTGGGTGCGACGGCAGGAACTCTACGAATACGAGTGTGCCCTTGTTGCCCGGGAGAAGAAAGTGGAGGCTAGGGAGAAGGACCTGGTCGATCGTCGGAACAAGATCCACCTCTGGGAGGAGGAGCTCGGAAGACTTGAGAGGCGGGTTGCTGCAAAGATTCAGCAAAACGCCAAAGAAGTTGAGCACCTCGCCCGTGAGAATTCCGAACTGACGGCGGCCAAGAGATCCCTGGAAGAGGTGAAGAGCCTGAGGACGGCGGACTCCCTGCAGATTTGGGAGTTCTTGGGCAAGGCCAACGATGCGCTGACGCCGATGGGTTTCAGCCCCGTGCGCCCGGATGATCCGGAGCCGGAGCCGGACCTTGCGCTGCAGGCGTTGAGCGCAGCAGGTAGCAAGCTCTCCAAGGTGGGCGACGTCATCGCGGACCAACTGGAGGTCGAGGGGCAATCCCTGGCGAGGAACGTCACAGAATATGTGCTGACGTGCTACACCAGCCGGAACCCTCAATTTCCTCTGGACCCGGTGCTCGAAGGCCCCGTCGAAGGAGAAGGCGAAGCTACCCGAGCCAGCGTGTCGGAGGTCGCCCAGAAGGTCGCCGAGTTCTTCCATAGGGTCTAGGACCATCTCTTTAGCTCTCAATTGTATTTTCTCTTCTTCTTCCTCAATTTTGTAATCCCTTGTCTCCAGATGTAATCTCCTGTCTCCAGATGAATGAGATCCCCAAATTTTTGCGAATTTCATTTTTTGTCTTCAACATCTTTATCTTCACTTGGCCCCCTGGTAGATGTACACAATTTGATTGTGAACATGTACCAAAAGGATATTGAGTTTTGTTGAAGACGCATTTGCTCCGAACTTGTAGGATTTAGGTCCGAAGTCTTCGATAGTGAAGGTCCCCTGAGGTTGTCGGAGCTTAGAAGCTCTGGCATTGTCCATCGCTGGAGCTTGGTAGCTCCGGCAATAGCCTCTATCAACACGTAGAGCGTCGATAGTTAGTCCTCCAAGGTGTCGGAGCTTAGTAGCTCCGGCAGTGACCTTTGCCAACACTTGGTTTGTTGGCAGCAGACTCCATTTACGGGGTCTTCTCACCATCTTTTACTCATCGTCGACGGTTGACCCCCTTGAGGGAGTCAGAGCTTGGTTAGCTCCGGCTTTTCTCCATCAACGTAGAGTTTATTTTTCCTGCACACTTAAGCCAAGAAAAATGGTAAAATTCATTCCTTTTCTATAATTTCATCGCGGCTTACGATTCTCAAGAAAATTTTAAGTTGAACGCGATTTTAGATACAACCGGATGCGTTGTCTTTTCTCTTAGATCCAATTGTCCATGGACCCGCCTTTCTTCGGCCTTCCGGGGTGTAGGTAGAGTGGCGTACTTAGGGTGCTTGACCAGGCTAAGTCGATAGCGCACTCCGGCCCTAGATTGGCTTGGCGGCTTTCAGGCGAGTTGGCCATAAACGATATTTAAATCCAAAAGATCTGACAATACAACTCGAATCGTATATAAACCGGTTGAACTAAAAATTTCTTAAGAATTGTACGTCTCTGTTATAGACAAGAAAGAGAAAAATAAAAATATCGAGCCTGCACAAAATGAATGCACGTGGAGTCTATTTCACATGAAGATGTCTTTCATTATAGGTCCGGGGTACAGGGGAAACAAGTACACTCTTAGGGTACAGAACCAGGCTAAGTGTGTTTGGTTTCTCGTTTGACCTAGGGTAGTTAGCCACACTTTTAGTCCGGAGACTGTGACAAGTGTTGCATGAGCTTTGCGGACCTTTTGGGAAAGGTCCGGCTGCTCTCCCGGAGGAACTACCCGACTCTGTACAATGACTCTATAGCATACATCTCAAGTTACTCAAGACTCACCTCCGTGGTATTAAGTGTAGCACTTATGGAGGTGCTCGATGTTCCAAGGATTTTGGAGAGGTGTCCTATCCTCGGTAGCCAAGCGAACGCTTCCGGGACGGGATTCTTTGATCACTCGAAAGGGCCCCTCCCAGCTGGGGGAGAGTTTGTTTAACCCTTCTCTGGATAGTATTCTCCGTAGCACCAGATCGCCTTCCTCGAGCTGTCGGTTGTGTACATGCCGCTGGTGATAACGCCGTAGAGCTTGGCGATATCGGGCATTCCGAACAGCTGCTTGGCACCTTCCCTCCTCGAGGAGGTCTAGGTCTTCACGCCGGAGCTGGTCCTGCGCGGCTTCGTCGAAGGTTCGGACCCGGAGCGAACCCAAGGTGATTTCCGGAGGAAGGATTGCTTCAGCTCCGTACACCAGAAAGAAGGGCGTTTCTCCGGTTGACCAGTTTGGAGAAGTCCTGTTGGCCCATAGAGTGGGCGGAAGCTCTTCGATCCAGTTGGCTCCATGCTTTTTCAAGCGCTCATAGGTGCGCGTTTTGAGTCCTTTAAGGATTTCTGCATTTGCTCTCTCGACTTGGCCATTGCTCGCTGGATGAGCTACGGAGGCGTAGCAAACTTGTATGCCGAGGTCTTCGCAATATACTTGGAATGCGGAGCTTGTGAATTGAGTCCCATTATCAGTGATGATCTTGTTTGGGACTCCAAATCTGCTCACAATGGATTGCAGAAAGTTGATAGCAGATTGCTTGTTGATCGTCACAACTGGAGTTGCTTCCGGCCACATGGTGAACTTGTCAATGGCGACGTATAGGAACTTGTAACCTCCGACGGCTCTTGGGAAGGGTCCCAAGATGTCCATCCCCCACACAGCGAAGGGCCATGTAGGAGGTATCATTTGTAAGGGCTGAGCAGGTGTATGAATTTGCTTTGCATGAAATTGGCATGCTTCGCATTTCTTCACCAGCTCAGTGGCATCCTGGAGCGCTGTAGGCCAGTAGAAGCCATGCCGAAAGGCTTTTCCGACCAGCGTGCGGGAAGATGCGTGGTTCCCACACTCGCCTCCATGGATTTCTGCGAGGAGCTCGCAACCTTCTTCCCTTGTAATGCACCGCATTAGGATGCCGTTGGCACCGCGCCGGTAGAGATCCCCTTCTACCAGCGTGTATCTTTTAGCCAATCTGACTACCCGGTCAGCGGATACATCATCGTCAGGAAGGATGGTGTCTTTCAAGTAGTTCCGGATCTCCGAGATCCATGCATCGGAACTGACTTGAGCATTTGAGTCTTGCGTGCTGGGTTGCTTGGAGCTTCCGGCAGCACCTACGACCCTTGATGGCTGCCATGGTAACAGGGCCATCGGGACCGTCAGTTTCAGGATGCTGATCTCGCCCCCTTCGTTCAGTTCGGCAGGCTGAACTGTGGGTTTTGACAACCTCCGGACAAAGATTCCGTCAGGAGCCGGAGCTCCGGTTGACGCTTTGGTCGAGAGTTCGTCAGCTTCAGCGTTATGGGCACGCTGAACATGGTGGAGGTCTAGGACTTCAAAGTCCTTCTGAAGCCTCTGGACTTCAAGGAGGTAAGCAGCTAGCTGGAGATTATTGCAGGAGCATTCACCCTTCACCTGTTTGATGATGAGCTGTGAATCTCCTTTGACCAGCAAAGCTTGACACCGTATGATAGTGCCACCTTTAGTCCATAGATGAGTGCTTCATACTCCGCCATGTTGTTGGTTGCCTTGAAGTCAAGGTGCACCATGTATTTTACCTTCTCCCCAGTCGGTGCAAGGAGAAGGATTCTAGCTCCGGCCCCCTGCTTCTGCATGGAGCCATCAAAGTAGAGGGTCCAGTGAGGCTCGGTGAAGGTTGGAGCTTGATGCTCTGTCTTCTGCTCGCTGGGGCCCCCAGGGTTTGATGGAGAGGGAGTCCATTCCGCCACGAAATCTGCCAACACTTGACTCTTGATTGCTTGCCTCGGAATGAATTCGAGATCGAGATCAGCCAATTCCGCTGCCCACTTTGCAATATTCCCAGTTGAATTGGGATTATGCAAGATCGCTTGAAGTGGATAGGAGGTCACCACCGAGACTTTGTGGGCTTGGAAGTAGTGTCGAAGCTTCCTCGAGGCAATAAGAACTGCATAAAGCAGCTTATGCACCTCTAGGTATCAAGTCTTGGCATCATGTAATACTTCACTGATGAAGTATATCGGGCGTTGAATGGTCCGGACCCCCCCGGAGGGGTCCAGATTCTCTTCGGGGACCTCCGGGTTCTGGCTGGAGGAACCCGGAGCTTCTTCAGAAATGACCTGGACCCTCTCAGAGGGGTCTGGGTCTTCTGAAGTGACTTCTTGTGGATTTGAGTCTGGGAGCTGGGACCCAGACTCACTTTCAGGAACCTCCGCACCCTCCTGAAGGGGTCTGGATTCCTGAGTATGGGGTAGTTCCGGTCTCTCCGCAACCAGAACCATACTGACAACTTCATTAGTAGCTGAAATGTAAAGCAACAAAGGCTCACCAGGGTTCGGAGCTACCAGAATTGGTAGGGTGGTGAGGAACTGTTTCAGCTCCTGGAATGCCTTCTCTGCTTCTTCGGACCATTGGAATGGTCCGGACTTCCTCAACAACTTGAAGAAGGGAAGTGCCCATTCCGCCAGTCTTGATATGAACCGGCTGAGGGCCGCTAGACACCCAGTTAACTTTTGGACGTCTTTGATGCGGGTTGGTGGCCGCATGTCTTCAATGGCTTTTATCTTCGCCGGATTAGCCTCTATGCCCCGGTGACTTACCAGGAAACCAAGAAGTTTTCCGGAGCTAACCCCGAAGACACACTTGTCTGGGTTTAGCTTCGTGCGGGTGGCCCGCAGCTTGTCGAAGACAGCCTGCAAGGTGTCCAAGAGGGACTCCTTGTTCTTGACCTTGACCACGATGTCATCGACGTACACTTCCACTATGTCTCTGATGAGTTCTTCAAAAGTTTTGTACATAGCTCGTACAAAAGTTGAAGCTGCATTCTTGAGACCAAATGGCATGGCTGTGTAACAATACAATCCAGCTACTGTGATGAATGAAGTATGCTCTTCAACCTCCCTAGACATCCTGATTTGATGATACCCGGAATATGCGTCTAGGAAACACAGTAACTCACACCCGGAGGTGGAATCCACTATCTGATCTATTCTAGGTAGTGGGAATGGATCTTTTGGACATGCCTTATTCAGTGTGGTGTAGTCGATGCACATCCGAAGCTTCCCGCCAGCCTTGGGCACAACGACTGGGTTCGCCAGCCATTTTGGATGGAAGACTTCTCGGATGAATCCAGCTTCGAGCAACTTCTTCACTTCTTGTCGGATGAAGTTCTGCCGCTCTACGGATTGCTTCCGAGGCTTCTGATGCACAGGCCGAGCATCGGGGTAAATCTTCAGATTGTGCTCAATCACTTCCCTGGGGATCCCAGGCATTTGTGACGGTTTCCAGGCAAACACGTCAATATTAGCCCGGAGGAAAGTGATGAGCGCGAGTTCCTATTTGTCGTTCAACCCTCTCGATATACGAGTGGTTTGAGCGGCATCGGAACAAATTTGGACGACTTTGACGGGAATGTCGGTGTCGCCGCTTGGCTGCACACGGGGTGCAGAGGTTGAGCCTCATTGACGAATGCTCGGGGGTTTCGGAGCTTGTTCCTGTCTGGAGTCCTCCTCTTGCGCCGTAGTGAGTGCATGGAGCTCCTCCAGAGCAGTTACTCCGGTGGTGCGATCTCCGCGGATCCGGAGAACGCCTACTGGTGTTGGCATCTTCAACACCAGGTATCCATAATGAGCAGCTGCCATAAATTTGTATAGGGCAGGTCTACCCAAGATGGCGTTGAATGGTAAGTTGATCTGAGCGACGTCGAAGACCAACTTCTCGGTGCGATACTTCTCCCGTGTCCCGAAGGTAACAGGGAGAGTTATAGCTCTGAGTGGGGTAATGGCCCCCGGACCTACTCCGGAGAAAGGTCGAGAGGGCTGGAGATCCGAAGGTCGAAGCTGGAGCTTGGTAAAAGCTTCAAAGCTTATGAGGTTCAGCCCCGAACCTCCGTCCACCATAACATGATGGAGTTGGATGTTGTTGATGGTGGGAGATACCATCAATGGTAATTGTCCAGCTCCGACCATGCTTCGAGGACAATCCGAAGCATCAAAAGTGATGGATGTGTCCATCCACTTTCGATGTGGCTCCGGTCTAGCTGTAGGAGCTACAGCGGCCATATCCCGCCGCATAGTCTTGATGACGCGACGGGAGGTGATGTCCCATGATCCACCAAAAATGGTGTTCATGGTTTTCCGACGCTCGTTGTCAGAGACGTCAGAGTCATCGTCGACGGAGGTGTAGACGGCCTTCAGGACCTTTTTGGGATCCTGAAACCCTAACTCCTCTTCAGCCGGAGCTTCGTCGACCTTCTGTTTTCCTTCCCTCTGTCGGAAAGGGGACCCTTCCCGGCGCTTGCTGTAGCGCTCGACAAGGTTTTGGACCTCTCGGCAGTCTTCCAAACTGTGGCTGCCCGTTTTGTGAATGGGACACCACACTTTGGGTTTGGCACCGTCTTCGGAAGACGGTCGAGGTCGCTTCTCGGGGCGTGGCCCCCGGCCACCAGGAGTTGCAGCAGCTGCAACGTTGGATGTGCCAGCCGACGGCTTCTTCTTGCCGTTGGTCTTCTTTCTCTTCTTGCCACCCACGGAGGTAGCGGCTTCTTCTTTGGAGGATTTCTTGTGATCCTCCGAGGCTGGTTTGGAGTGCATTTCACGGCCCTCCGCAGCTCTGGCACATTTGTCTGCCAGGCTGAAGAGTTCCGTGACGCTGGTGATCTCTTTGATTGCCAGCTTCTCCAACATCTTCTTGTCCCGTACGCCCTGTCTGAATGCCACAATGACAGAAGCGCTTGAGATAGAAGGGATTGTGTTGCGTACCTGAGAGAACCTCTGGATGAAGGACCGCAAAGATTCTCCCCCTTTTTGCACGACCGCAAAAAGGTCTAGTTCAGTGCCTGGTCGGGTGTATGAACTCCCGAAGTTGGTAGTGAACTGACGGCACAGCTCCTCCCAACTGTTGATAGAGTTGGGTGGAAGGCTCATAAACCAGGACCTGGCGGTCCCAGTTAAGGCCACTGGAAAGTAATTGGCCATTACAGCCTCGTTTCCTCCAGCTGCTAAGATTACAGTGGAGTATATCTGAAGGAATTCGGCGGGGTTGACAGTCCCGTCGAATTTTTCCGGGAGGTGTGGCCAGAACTTCTGTGGCCATCTAACCATGCGCAGGTGCATGGCTAGGGCTGAACAGCCTCCTCCTACTCCTTTCAGAGTAGAAAGGTCTTGAGCTTCCCGTCTTTCACGAGCACGCTCGATATGGACACGGCCATCCTGTTGGCGGTATCGGCGATCAAGCTCCGCCCGGAGGTCATGAGTCGAAAGCCTGGATACGGTATGGGTGCATCGTGCCCCAGAGGGAAAAGACGTCACCTGCTGTGACGCAGATCGTCTCCTGTTGTTGGAGACGTGCGGACCAAGTCTTCTAGACAAAGTCCGCCGCTGTGACGGGGCTCGTCCCGAAGGAGGAGGACCCTGGTTGTTGAGGCGTTCGGCCGCTGCTGCAACCAAATGCTCCACATCGGCCCTCCACTGCTCCATTGCATCTCGAGATGTGTCCGGAGGTGGTGGTCGTTGGACAAGAGCACGCGCTGCATGGAGCGCGTGTTCCGGGTTGTCATGACTTGCCGACGCAGTAAGTGACGCCGGCGCACCATCACGTTGCCCAGCACGATTTGCCGGAGAAGATGGTGGTGGTGGGAGAGTGGCTCCTGCTGGTGCTGAGGCTCCTGCTGGTGGCTGCCTATTGGAGGGATTGCCCCCAACAGCCTGAGCAGCAGGTTGGCCGTTGGATGATCCAGCCGCGGAGTTCACCATTCTCGAAAATCTCAGGCGCCCCCTACCTGGCGCGCCAACTGTCAACTATTGGAGTCGGTAGATCTCCTGACACTGCTAAAGTGTTGAAGGAGTTTGTGGTTCGGTGTGGGCACGCGGAGACTCAAGAAGGTGAATTGCGATTTAACACAGGAGACACTAGGATTTACGTGGTTCGGGCCGCCTGAGCGTAATACCCTACTCCACGGGTGTGTTGGTGTTGTATTAGTTTGTCACATATGATGGCTTGTCCATGTCTGTGAACGTCTGTCCCCCCCCCCCTGAGTGTATCCTCGGCCCGTCCTTTTATAGTACAAGGACAGGCCGTTACAAGCTAGCCTGGCCCGACATGTGGCCCCGGCGGTTACTAGTATTGATACACGATTAATTGTTGTTAATGATCCTGTAATGGGCTCCGACAGCGCCGTTACAGGTGTTAAGATCGTCCGTTTAAGTGTCATTAATATGGCATTAATGACATTTAATCGGGTCTTGAAGTCCTTGGCTCTCCTTTGAAGATCCGGAGCCGTTATAAGGTCTTCCGGAGGTTAGAGGCTGCCAGCTCTGACGTTTGGACACGTGGCAGCTCCGGAGCTTGCTGTGGGAAGCAGGTAGCTCCGGAGCTATCTGACACGTGTCAGGTCCGGAGCTTCTCTCGGTCAGGGGTTAAATCCGGAGGTGCCATTTTGGTACTTGGTCCGGAGCTTCCCCCTTGTGGGCGGTAGCTCCGGTTTGGCAGTACACGTGGCGACCTAGGGATTAACCATGTTGGAGAAGCAGGTCCGGTCATGTCTGACAAGTGGGCCTCCGAGGGTCTTCAATCCAAGTAGACGGCCTTCCATCGAGATCTTTGTAACCTCAGGGGGTGTAAGGTTTTTAGGGTACCGACAGACATACTATATTTGTCCTCATCTCTCCTCCAGGAGACTTAACCAATAGAGTAAACTTCATATGAGAGATAGGCAAACTATACTTGGCAACATACTTCGATGCAATGAGTGAATGCGATGCTCCAGAATCAAATAACATAGTCGCGGGGTTGGAGTTGGCGAGAAACATACCAATTACCACGTCATCCGCTTGTTGAGCATCCTCCGTAGAGACATGGTTCACGTTGCCACGAGCAAAATTCTGCTGTCCACGACTTCCTTGTGGCTGCCCTCCATTGGGTCTTTGGTTTTGCCTCGACGCATTGCTTCCTTGACCAAGGCCTGACTTAGGACATTGATGCGCAAAGTGTCCAGCTTCTCCACAAGTATAACACTTCTTAACTCCATCAGAATTATTGGGACGAGCTTGGTTTTGAGCATTGGCTCCAGGAAAATCAGCATGAGGTGCATAAGGCATTGGAGGCCTAGGTGCTTGCATAACAGGGCGCTGCTGCACAAACTGAGTTGGGCACGGTGCATAACCAGGGCGCTGAGCAGGAATAGAGGAGCTGTAATAAGGTGCATTGGGTGGTGCAAGGCGAGGGCGCACATTGCTTCCTTGTTGTTGTCCTTGATATGGCGCCTTCCTCTTGATTTCCTGCTCCATCTCACGGATCTTGTTCTCAACCACAATTGCTTTGTCCAAAAGCTTCTGAAAATTGGCATAATCGCAATTGAGCAATTGCACTTGGATTTCATTGTTGAGACCCCTCATAAACAGATAATGCTTCCTACTATCAGTGTTGATGTCTTCTGGAGCATATCTTGATAGTTGAGTGAATTTCTCACTCACGCTCATCCTTCCTTGCCTGAGATTTTCAAAATCTTGTCTTCTCAGTATCATAACTCCTTCAGGTACATAGTGAGAACGGAAACTCTCCTTGAATTCTGCCCAGTTAATTCTCTCTTGGTTCTCATGAGCATTGCAATAAGCATCCCACCAATCCGCAGCTGCTCCAATGAGTTGATGTGATGCAAAGAGAACCTTCTCCCTATCAGTGCACTAGACAATAGCAAGTTTCTTCTCAACGGACTTCATCCAATCATTAGCTTCCATTGGGTCCGTGGCTTGTGCAAAGGTAGGCGGCCTGGTCCTCATGAACTCTCCCAAACGGTTGTGGTGTGGCTGGGGTGGTGGCGGTGGAGGCATGTGGGGCTGATTGTTGATGTTATTGCCAGCCTGCAGCTGTCCCATAGTTTGTATCATAGTCTGCATGAGCTGGTTTTGCATGGCTAGTAGCTGCTCAATATTGATAGCTCCATGAGCACGTCCTTGTCCAGTATTGTTCTGAGGTACTCCATGGTTCTCCTCCTCACCATTAACATCCCTCTGATTGCGAGTCCTCACCATCTGAAGGAGAGCAATAGGTAAGAATTAAGAAACGTCCCCAACTAAATGCATCAAGGGATATGAAACTAAACAACTAACTATACTAGCCCATATGGACATGGCAATGCTAAAGCATCCCAAAATCCTCTATTAAGCACACAAGTAAACAATATATATAGCAAACATCACTCCAAGCAAAAACACATTGATTCCTAAGTGCTCCTATGTGCTCTAAAGTGTCCATCCTATCTAGGTTGCGTCCTACGGTCAACCAGTGGCTCTGATACCAATCTGTGATGCCTGGTTCCGAAAACTGAACCAAGCTAACGCATATGTGTGCCCAGGATGTTCAACACACATACACGAGTGCAATCACAAAAGAGTATACAGAAAATTACCACAGAACAAGATTAATTATCAAATTTTATTACAAAAACCATATTATTCTCGAATACAAGCTCTAATGAATATTAATGACAAGTTCAACTAATGCAGCAGAAATAAACTAATTAAGCAACTAAGCAAACTAAGCAAAAGGGATAGCGCAGCTCCAATAACACCACAGGCAAAGCTAACGGTAGACACAGCCTAGAACTCCGCATTATCGCAATTAAACTCACAATCCTGACCTGCAACTGTTGGGGGGGATTGCAAGAGTGAGTACATGTCGTACTCAGCAAGTGTGGAAAGTATGACATCTGGCTGATTCAAATGACGAATGAAATAAAGGCTAAGTGCTGAAAAGTACAGTAAAACCATTTGGAAAAGCAATATATCGTATATATGTGAAGTAAACCCATCATAAACCATGTAACCATCATAATACCAGTCCATAATTTACCATTGCCAATAACCATAATCAATGTCATAAACCATGATTCCATCCCATAACCAAAACCATAACCATAACCATAATATCAACCATAACCATTACCAAACCATAACCATCCCAATCCCAATTTCCCTCTAATCATGTAGGTCATCCAGGCGCTCATAACCGGGAGCACGGCTATCATGATAGTTTTAATAGACTCTGCAGAGTTTGTACCACTTTACCCACGTGTTTGTGATTTCATCACCCGTCGGCGACTAAAGAACCTCCCTTATGCCAATTACACTTCCTTTGGTGTATGGCCAAGAGATCACAAAATAGCCTTTACAAAGGGATTACTAGCCTATTCAGACCCCACTGAGGTTTCACCGGTGGCGATGTCTCCAACTGAGCACATCTTCAACCAAGGGCCCCCTCTTGAGCCATTCGGATCCCAGGGTAGTCCCGCCAATAATCAACAAACCCAATCGGACTACCCCTTCCCCGAGCATCCACAATGGTCCAAACAGCACTAGCAAAGCCCTAATTAATCAGCTACACCACACCCATACTTGGCCTCGTGGTGGCACTGTAGTCCTGGCTTATTCTCGCATGAACCGATCCTTAGATCTAAAGCAAGCAAACCACCATAACATCCAACCCATCCACATACCAGGCTTGCTTAGATCACCCATCGTATTGACCAGTTCACATTAACCAGAATATCATTGATGCATAATTAAATGTGTAGTCTTGTTTTCCCATCCCAATTAATTAAGCGAAGCAAAAAGGTAAAAAGCCCTTCCCGACTCTCTACCATATATTCCAGGTGACAAGGGTGGTCAAACAAAACTAGTAAACTTCCTATCATAGGATTCCCATCAAATTGACACAAGCATGCAGTTTGCAAACAAAACATTTATTTTAAAAACAGAATCAATATGCTTCAAGGACACTTGCCTTGCTCCGGCGGATAGGGTTGCTCAAGCGCTTCGAAGTCTTGGTTCTGAAAATCCTCGTACACGATCTCTTGAGCACTTCCCTCTACTCGTGATCACACATACAAGAAAATTCATACAAATCAACATGATGCACACACATTAATCAACATGCGATGATATGCATGCATGCAAAGTTTAATAATTAATTAACTACGGTTGTTTATTAACTAGATGCAACTAGTTCGTACGTGTTTATACGAGTTTATGGGGGTTTTAGAGTGGATTAATACTGCTGAAAATAAAAAGACGATGCAACTAAAATCAATTTATGTCTATTAGATCTAATACATCGCTAAAATTCGCATCGGAACGTGGCCTACCGTAGATGCGATGGCTTCGAAGATCGCGGGATGGGGACGATGCGTAGACGAAGTAGATGCGCAAGGTCCTCCAGCGGCACGACGACGGCGATGCGATGGCGAGGACGATCTCCAGCGGACGGCGGCACCCTCCTCTTCTCTTTTTCCCTCTTCTTCTCTGGCGGCGGCAGCCTCTGGTCTTTTTTTTTCTGTTCCAGCGGCTAGGGTTTTCCTGGGATCGGGAGAAACACGACGCCTTGCGGTGTTTCTGGCGGCTCGGGAAAAACACGAAGGCTTCGGGCGTTTTTATAGGCGGCGGGATCGCGGTGCCTCTTGGCCGACTCGGCCACGGGGCCCGGGCGCGGGTTGGCCGGGCGCGCTGGTTGCGGTTCGGTCGGCTGCGATCAACGCCGGGCGCGGGAGTCGCGCGCTGCACGCGTCGGTTGCGGGGTGGACCAGGGCGAGCGCGCGGTGGGGGCCAGCGGGGCAGGCGGCGAGGCGCATGGCGCGGGAGGCGCGTGGCGGCGGGGTCGCGCGGGAGGCGCGGTGCGCCAGGCGGCGGGCAGTGCAGGACAGGTCGGGCGCAGCCCGTGGGGTGGGGCCAGGCGCGCCTGTCGACGCCGGCTGGGCCAGCTCGGCCTGGCGGCGGGGTTTTTCTTTTTTTCTTTTCTTTTCTTTCATAAATAAATATTAATATATATATTATATTTTTATATATTTTTTATTTTATTTTTTTACATACTTTCTTTTTTCTATTATCATACATTTTTTTATTTACATGTATATATTATTATATATTATTTATTTATTTATATTTCTTTTATTATTTTTTATTATTGATTATTATTTATCTATACTTATTTCCTAATACATGTTTTATATTTTTATTTCTTTTCCTCTATTAATGTTTAATGCATGAATATATATGCAATGCGATGCATGATGCAAAGATTTAGGGTGTTACACGAGGTGCCCCAAATCCAAGAACCAACAAGATGGAAACTTGGTCTCAATCTAGGAACCTTCCAACCACCTGGCCGCAGCCTACACCAAAAATCCTACGTTCTACCTCTGTTTCACTCTCTTCCACTTTATGCTCTACCTTCTTATCTCCATATGTAAAATACTGAAATAAATGCAACAATATTAAAGAAATATTTTATTACCTGCTCCGGGGTCTGCTGCGGCAGAAGCGTAGGAATCTCAATTTCGTGACCAGTGTTTGGGGCAAGAGTCTGCCATTGCAAAATATTAGAAGATATATGTTATTGAAATGCTACGAAATTTAACTACGGTAGTTTAAATTACTTACCGCCATCGCTGCTTGCATCTAGGCCATCATTATGGGCGTCCTCCGATGCTCCTCCCTTGCCTCCACCTCGACCTCTCCAGCTCTGCCTGGGTTTGTGCCAGCGTCTACTTCAAGGCAAGGAGCTCCAGCTGGGTCTGCAAGAGACGACCACTTGAGGTCCCAAGAGACGAGGCATGTGACGATGAAGCGCCTCTCAAAGGTCGCATCGACATCGAGTTGACAACTCCATCAAAAATGGCAAACCTGCAAAAGAATGAAAACACTAAGTAAAAGAAGATAAATTGAAAAATAAATGAAACAAATGAACAACTCATCGTGCATGCCTTCCCGCCTCAGCTCGCGTACGCGGCTTGGGGGTCGATCGGCGTGTTTTCCCAATCGTAATCCGCATCGTGTATCTTCGCGACCTCCTGCGCCTACTTTGCCTACAAAACAAAGAAATCTTGTAAGCATGTCAATAATAGTATTGGTTATAATGAAATTGATGAATTTTAAAAACTTACCAGTCGGTCAGCTACGACCTGACTACACTGCCCTGGCTGAGAAGGGTCACTTCCCTTGTGACCTCTCTTCCAAACCTGGGATGGGATTGGCTCCTGATCCATCTCTCACTCCTGTATAGCCGTGTTAGTGAGATAAATATATTAGGGACACATAAATAAATTGAAAATATACTTACCATGCGTTTAGCCAAACGCAAGTAGCCATCGCCGCCAAAGTTGTGCTTGCCCCCGGACACCATGCGATACTATCTAGCCTTTGTGGACTTACCGATGAAAGCATCGCTATCCCAGTTCCGAAAAAGAGCTAAGTACGCCTCGGTGTTACCCTGTAACCAGGAAATACTAACCTGCACATATTTCATTTTTCATCAATACAGTTAACATACATAGATAATATAAATATTTAACAATATTAAAAACTTACCTCCGCGTACTGCTCCTCTGTCAAGCACGCATCAGAGTCCTTCCTAAATGGACCCCTTTGCTGCTCCTGCTCCTGCTCCCGGGGGTGCCGCTTGTAGTACGCATTGACGACTTGAATTCGGGCGTTCGACAATGCCAGCGTCGTGAGCTTCCGAGCTTTGTAATGGAACACGCGTCTCTTGTGGTCCTCCATGCCCAGTTCCTCTACTTGGTACCTCAGCTTTAAGCAAACAAACATTTAAGTGATATGCATTAACAATTCAAACGAGTTGAAAAAATGAAACAGTTAAACTTACCGTAAAATCGTGCCACACGACTCCCTGAACCGTGTCGTGGACCAGGTGAGAGACATGAGCGTAGTCATCCCACGACAGGGCAGGGAAACCGTCAATGACACCGGGGTAGTGCAACTTCACGATAGCACCCAGGACACTGTTAACCTGCCTGTGGTGTTTCTCGGCTCCCGTGAACGATAAGTTGTACCAACATCTGCAAAATATATTAAATCATTAAGTAAAGGACATCTAATATTTAATATACTATATAGAGTTTTTTACCTATCTCTGATAGGACAGATCGTGATCCGCTGAGAAGTAAACGGAGGAGGAGCCGCAAAGTGGGTCCTCCTCGTCCGTCGCCTTTGCTACGATGTCGTCGTGTCCTGTGACCCTGAAGGCTCTACGGAACCACTGGAGTCCAAAGGAAGTCTAGAGGTAGCCGGCTGCAGAGGGAGCCTAGCGCTAGCCGGCTCCGAAGGGAGGCTAGCGCTAGCGGGCTCCTGTAGCGGCCCCCCTAGCCTCTGACTCGGGCTCCTGTAGCAGCCCCCTAGTCTCTGACTCGGACTCAGAAGACTTTGAGTCAGATTGCACAAAAGAAAAAGTTGATAATAAATAATTACTAACAAGTGCAATTTATAATATAACTTTATTGTAAACTAAAATTTACCTCCATCCACTGAAAGCACACGTGAGCTGAGGGTGGAGCGTGCACCAGAAAGAGGGAACGTTGGCTCGATGGTAACGAGGTCCCTAAGCAAGGGTCTCGTGGTGGCTCAAACCCTCTCACTGGCTTCCTCTTCTCCTTCCCCTTCGACGACATCCTGTTGCAAGGAATAAATGATTAATATCCTAAGATAATTTACAAAATTAATGTTAAGTTAGTGAATAAAACGTTACTTCATAAATTTCAAAATTCATCAACATCATGGTCATGCACCCTACTCCTTAAACCAGCCCATCGATCTTCTTCTTCTTCCGCATATCGTTTTCGTTTCCGCAAATCAGCAGATTCGACTAAGTCATCGATTTCTTCAGTTTCCGATTCTGATTATGTTTCCGCTTTTGTGCCAGTATCGATATCTTGAGCATCTCCAACTAAGTCATCCAGTCCTACACCGAGCTCACTAACAAGGAGTCTGGCAACTCTTCCTCTTGGTAGACCACATCAGCATCAGCTTCCTCATGGTAATCATCATCCTCTGGAGCGTATAACCGCTCACGAGGATTCACCTTTTGTACCACCAACCAAGCATTGAATTTATTGCATGGATAAGGTAGATAGTACACTTGCTCTACTTGGTGTGCAAGAACTAATGAATCGAATCCTTTCAACCTTTCCTTGTGTTTTACTTCGACCTGCCAAATTCGTTTACTCGAATTCCATGAACTGAATCAAACCATTCGCTGTCAAAGAATACTGCTCGAATTGTCTTGTTTCCGACACAAGTGAATTCAAGGATTTTTTGAATAATCCCGTAGTAATGAGTTTCACGTTCTTGCGAGTCGATTACCCTCATCACAACTCCGGTATTACATGTTGCCGCGAGAGGACGAAGAGATTCAAATTGAGTTGTACGGAATCAAAAGCCATTGACGTCATATCGACCATAGCTTCTAACGTTAACCACTCCATAGGATAGTTGTCGCAAATCTTCAAGGACGTCGACATCTTTTTTGCACTGTCCAAGATATGAAGTTACTAGAAAATATAGGCATTCTTAAGTTATAAGAAAACATTATTAATATTGATAAGTTAACGACAAAATGTTACATGATCTCGAAACTAGGAAAGAAAATTAGATCCCCCATTTATTCCTTCTCGTCAAATCTGTTCTATTTGTTTGCTCGTGGGTTGATGTCTATGTCTCCAACTTTGCTTGTTGAACATACTGCACGAAAAGAGATCATTTTAGAATAAATGTGTTGCAAAAGATGCTGTCGGTACCCTAAAAACCGTACACCCCCTGAGGTTACAAAGATCTCGAGGGAAGGCCGTCTACTTGGATTGAAGACCCTCGGAGGCCCACTTGTCAGACATGACTAGACCTACTTCTCCAACATGGTTAATCCCTAGGTCGCCACGTGTACTGCCAAACCGGAGCTACCGCCCACAAGGGGGAAGCTTCAGACCAAGTACCGAAATGGCACCTCCGGATTTAACCCCTGACCGAGAGAAGCTCCAGACCTGACACGTGTCAGATAGCTCCGGAGCTACCTGCTTCCCACAGCAAGCTCCAGAGCTGCCACGTGTCCAAACGTCGGAGCTGGCAGCCTCTAACCTCCGGAAGACCTTGTAACGGCTCCGGATCTTCAAAGGAGAGCCAAGGACTTCAAGACCCGATTAAATGTCATTAATGCCATATTAATGACACTTAAATGGACGATCTTAACACCTGTAACGGCGCTGTCGGAGCCCGTTACAGGATCATTAACAACAATTAATCGTGTATCAATACTTGTAACCGACGGGGCCACATGTCGGGCTAGGCTAGCTTGTAACGGCCTGTCCTTGTACTATAAAAGGACAGGCCAACGATACACTCAGGGGGGGACAGACGTTCACAGACGTGGACAAGCCATCATACGTGACAAACTAATACAACACCAACACACCCGTGGAGTAGGGTATTACGCTCAGGCGGCCCGAACCACGTAAATCCTAGTGTCTCCTGTGTTAAATCGCAATTCACCTTCTTGAGTCTCCGCATGCCCACACCGAACCACAAACTCCTTCAACACTTTAGCAGTGTCAGGAGATCTGCCGACTCCAATAGTCGACAGTTGGCGCGCCAGGTAGGGGGCGCCTGAGATTTTCGAGAATGGTGAACTCCGCGGCTAGATCATCCAACGGCCAACCTGCTGCTCAGGCTGTTGGGGGCAATCCCTCCAACAGGAAGCCACCAGCAGGAGCCTCAGCACCAGCAGGAGCCACACTCCCACCACCACCATCTTCTTCGGCAAATCGTGCTGTGCAACGTGATGGTGCGCCGGCGTCACTTACTGCGTCGGCAAGTCATGACAACCCGGAACACGCGCTCCATGCAGCGCGTGCTCTTCTCCAACGACCACCACCTCCGGACACATCTCGAGATGCAATGGAGCAGTGGAGGGCCGATGTGGAGCATTTGGTCACAGCAGCGGCCGAACGCCTCAACAACCAGGGTCCTCCTCCTTCGGGACGAGCCCCGTCGCAGCGGCGGACTTTGTCTGGAAGACTTGGTCCGCACGTCTCCAACAACAGGAGACGATCTGCGTCACAGCAGGTGACGTCTTTGCCCTCTTTGGCACGACGCACCCATACGGTATCCAGGCATTCGACTCATGACCTTCGGGTGGAGCTTGATCGCCGATACCGCCAACAGGATGGCCGTGTCCATATCGAGCGTGCTCGTGAAAGACGGGAAGCTCAGGCCTTTCTACTCTGGAAGGAGTAGGAGGAGGCTGTTCAGCCCAAGCCATGCACCTGTGCATGGTTAGATGGCCACAGAAGTTCCGGCCACACCTGCCGGAAAAATTCGACGGGACTGTCAACCCCGCCGAATTCCTTCAGATATACTCCACTGCAATCTTAGCAGCTGGAGGAAACGAGGTTGTAATGGCCAATTACTTTCCAGTGGCCTTAACCGGGACTGCCAGGTCCTGGTTTATGAGCCTTCCACCCAACTCTATCAACAGTTGGGAGGAGTTGTGCCGTCAGTTCACTGCCAACTTCGGGAGTTCATACACCCGACCAGGCACTGAACTGGACCTTTTTGCGGTCGTGCAAAAAGGGGGAGAATTTTTGCGGTCCTTCATCCAGAGGTTCTCTCAGGTACGCAACACAATCCCTTCTATCTCAAGTGCTTCTGTCATTGTGGCATTCAGACAGGGCGTACGGGACAAGAAGATGTTGGAGAAGCTGGCAATCAAAGAGATCACCAGCGTCACGGAACTCTTCATCCTGGCAGACAAATGTGCCAGAGCTGCGGAGGGCCGTGAAATGCACTCCAAACCAGCCTCGGAGGATCACAAGAAATCCTCCAAAGAAGAAGCCGCTACCTCCGGGGGTGGCAAGAAGAAAAAGAAGACCAACGGCAAGAAGAAGCCGTCGATCGGCACATCCAACGTTGCAGCTGCTGCAACTCCTGGTGGCCGGGGGCCACGCCCCGAGAAGCGACCTCGACCGTCTTCCGAAGACGGTGGCAAACCCAAAGTGTGGTGTCCCATTCACAAAACGGGCAGCCACAGTTTGGAAGACTGCCGAGAGGTCCAAAACCTTGTCGAGCGCTACAGCAAGCGCCGGGAAGGGTCCCCTTTCCGACAGAGGGAAGGAAAACAGAAGGTCGACGAAGCTCCAGCTGAAGAGGAGTTAGGGTTTCAGGATCCCGAAAAGGTCCTGAAGGCCGTCTACACCTCCGTCGACGATGACTCTGACGTCTCTGACAACGAGCGTCGGAAAACCATGAACACCATTTTTGGTGGATCATGGGACATCACCTCCCGTCGCGTCATCAAGACTATGCGGCGGGATATGGCCGCTGTAGCTCCTACAGCTAGACCGGAGCCACATCGAAAGTGGATGGACACATCCATCACTTTTGATGCTTCGGACTGTCCTCGAAGCATGGTCGGAGCTGGACAGTTACCTTTGATGGTATCTCCCACCATCAACAACATCCAGCTCCATCATGTTATGGTGGACGGAGGTTCGGGGCTGAACCTCATAAGCTTTGAAGCTTTTACCAAGCTCCAGCTCCGACCTTTGGATCTCCAGCCCTCTCGACCTTTCTCCAGAGTAGGTCCGGGGGCCATTACCCCACTCGGAGCTATAACTCTCCCTGTTACCTTCGGGACACGGGAGAAGTATCGCACCGATAAGTTGGTCTTCGACGTCGCTAAGATCAACTTACCATTCAACGCCATCTTGGGTAGACCTGCCCTATACAAATTTATGGCAGCTGCTCATTATGGATACCTGGTGTTGAAGATGCCAACACCAGTAGGCGTTCTCCGGATCCGCGGAGATCGCACCGCCGAAGTAACTGCTCTGGAGGAGCTCCATGCACTCACTATGGCGCAAGAGGGGGACTCCAGACAGGAACAAGCTTCGAAACCCCCGAGCATTCGTCAATGAGGCTCAACCTCTGCACCCCGTGTGCAGCCAAGTGGCGACACCGACATTCCCGTCAAAGTTGTCCAAATTTGTTCCGATGCCGCTCAAACCACCCGTATATCGAGAGGGTTGAACGACAAATAGGAACTCGCGCTCATCACTTTCCTCCGGGCTAATATTGACGTGTTTGCCTGGCAACCGTCACAAATGCCTGGGATCCCCAGGGAAGTGATTGAGCACAATCTGAAGATTTACCCCGATGCTCGGCCTGTGCATCAGAAGCCTCGGAAGCAATCCGTAGAGCGGCAGAACTTCATCCGACAAGAAGTGAAGAAGTTGCTCGAAGCTGGATTCATCCGAGAAGTCCTCCATCCAAAATGGTTGGCGAACCCAGTCGTTGTGCCCAAGGCTGGCGGGAAGCTTCGTATGTGCATCGACTACACCACACTGAATAAGGCATGTCCAAAAGATCCATTCCCACTACCTAGAATAGATCAGATAGTGGATTCCACCTCCGGGTGTGAGTTACTGTGTTTCCTAGACGCATATTCTGGGTATCATCAAATCAGGATGTCTAGGGAGGATGAAGAGCATACTTCATTCATCACAGTAGATGGATTGTATTGTTACACATCCATGCCATTTGGTCTCAAGAATGCAGCTTCAACTTTTGTACGAGCTATGTACAAAACTTTTGAAGAACTCATCAGAGACATAGTGGAAGTGTGCGTCGATGACATCGTGGTCAAGGTCAAGAACAAGGAGTCCCTCTTGGACACCTTGCAGGCTGTCTTCGACAAGCTAGCGGGCCACCCGCACGAAGCTAAACCCAGACAAGTGTGTCTTCGGGGTTAGCTCCGGAAAACTTCTTGGTTTCCTGGTAAGTCACCGGGGCATAGAGGCTAATCCGGCGAAGATAAAAGCCATTGAAGATATGCGGCCACCAACCCGCATCAAAGACGTCCAAAAGTTAACTAGGTGTCTAGCGGCCCTCAGCCGGTTCATATCAAGACTGGCGGAACGGGCACTTCCCTTCTTCAAGTTGTTGAGGAAGTCCGGACCATTCCAATGGTCCGAAGAAGCAGAGAAGGCATTCCAGGAGCTGAAACAGTTCCTCACCACCCTACCAATTCTGGTAGCTCCGAACCCTGGTGAGCCTTTGTTGCTTTACATTTCAGCTACTGACGAAGTTGTCAGTATGGTTCTGGTTGCGGAGAGACCGGAACTACCCCATACTCAGGAATCCAGACCCCTTCAGGAGGGTCCGGAGGTTCCTGAAAGTGAGTCTGGGTCCCAGCTCCCAGACTCAAATCCACAAGAAGTCACTTCAGAAGACCCAGACCCCTCTGAGAGGGTCCAGGTCATTTCTGAAGAAGCTCCGGGTTCCTCCAGCCAAAACCCGGAGGTCCCCGAAGAGAATCTGGACCCCTCCGGGAGGGTCCGGACCATTCAACGCCCGGTATACTTCATCAGTGAAGTATTACATGATGCCAAGACTCAATACCTAGAGGTGCATAAGCTGCTTTATGCAGTTCTTATTGCCTCCAGGAAGCTTCGACACTACTTCCAAGCTCACAAAGTCTCGGTGGTGACCTCCTATCCACTTCAAGCGATCTTGCATAATCCCAATTCAACTGGGAATATTGCAAAGTGGGCAGCGGAATTGGCTGAATTCGATCTCGAATTCATTCCGAGGCAAGCAATCAAGAGTCAAGCGTTGGCAGATTTCGTGGCGGAATGGACTCCTTCTCCATCAAACCCTGGGGGCCCCAGCGAGCAGAAGACAGAGCATCAAGCTCCAACCTTCACCGAGCCTCACTGGACCCTCTACTTTGATGGCTCCATGCAGAAGCAGGGGGCCGGAGCTGGAATCCTTCTCCTTGCACCGACTGGGGAGAAGGTAAAATACATGGTGCACCTTGACTTCAAGGCAACCAACAACATGGCGGAGTATGAAGCACTCATCTATGGACTAAAGGTGGCACTATCATACGGTGTCAAGCAACTGCTGGTCAAAGGAGATTCACAGCTCATCATCAAACAGGTGAAGGGTGAATGCTCCTGCAATAATCTCCAGCTAGCTGCTTACCTCCTTGAAGTCCAGAGGCTTCAGAAGGACTTTGAAGTCCTAGACCTCCACCATGTTTAGCGTGCCCACAACGCTGAAGCTGACGAACTCTCGACCAAAGCGTCAACCGAAGCTCCGGCTCCTGACGGAATCTTTTTTCGTAGGTTGTCAAAACCCACAGTTCAGCCTGCTGAACTGAACGAAGGGGGCATGATCAGCATCCCAAAACTGACGGTCCCGATGGCCCTGTTACCATGGCAGCCATCAAGGGTCGTAGGTGCTGCCGGAAGCTCCGAGCAACCCAGCACGCAAGACTCAAATGCTCAAGTTAGTTCCGATGCATGGATCTTGGAGATCCGGAACTACTTGAAAGACAACATCCTTCCTGACGATGATGTATCCGCTGACCGGGTAGTCAGATTGGCTAAAAGATACACGCTGGTAGAAGGGGATCTCTAACGGCGTGGTGCCAACGGCATCCTAATGCGGTGAAGAAGGTTGCAAGCTCCTCGCAGAAATCCATGGAGGTGAGTGTGGGAACCACACATCTTCCCGCACGCTGGTCGGAAAAGCCTTTCGGCATGGCTTCTACTGGCCTACAGCGCTCCAGGATGCCACTGAGCTGGTGAAGAAATGCAAAGCATGCCAATTTTATGCAAAGCAAATTCATACACCTGCTCAGCCCTTACAAATGATACCTCCTACATGACCCTTCGCTGTGTGGGGGATGGACATCTTGGGACCCTTCCCAAGAGCCGTCGGAGGTTACAAGTTCCTGTACGTCGCCATTGACAAGTTCACCAAGTGGCCGGAAGCAACTCCAGTTGTGACGATCAACAAGCAATCTGCTATCAACTTTCTGCAATCCATTGTGAGCAGATTTGGAGTCCCAAACAAGATCATCACTGATAATGGGACTCAATTCACAAGCTCCGCATTCCAAGGATATTGCGAAGACCTCGGCATACAAGTTTGCTACGCCTCCATAGCTCATCCAGCCAGCAATGGCCAAGCCGAGAGAGCAAATGCAGAAATCCTTAAAGGACTCAAAACGCGCACCTATGAGCGCTTGAAAAAGCACGGAGCCAACTGGATCGAAGAGCTTCCGCCCACTCTATGGGCCAACAGGACTTCTCCAAATCGGTCAACCAGAGAAACGCCCTTCTTTCTGGTGTACGGAGCTGAAGCAATCCTTCCTCCGAAAATCACCTTGGGTTCGCTCCGGGTCCGGACCTTCGATGAAGCCGCGCAGGACCAGCTCCGGCGTGAAGACCTAGACCTCCTCGAGGAGGGAAGGTGCCAAGCAGCTGTTCGGAATGCCCGATATCGCCAAGCTCTACGGCGTTATCACCAGCGGCATGTACACAACCGACAGCTCGAGGAAGGTGATCTGGTGCTACGGAGAATACTATCAGAAGAAGGGTTAAACAAACTCTCCCCCGGTTGGGAGGGGCCCTTTCGAGTGATCAAAGTATCCCGTCCCGGAAGCGTTCGCTTGGCTACCGAGGATGGGACACCTCTCCCAAATCCTTGGAACATCGAGCACCTCCGTAAGTTCTACACTTAATACCACGGAGGTGAGTCTTGAGTAACTTGAGATGTATGCTATAGAGTCATTGTACAGAGTCGGGTAGTTCCTCCGGGAGAGCAGCCGGACCTTTCCCGAAAGGTCCGCAATGCTCATGCAGCACTTGTCACAGTCTCCGGACTAAAAGTGTGGCTAACCTGGGTCAAACGAGAAACCAAACACACTTACCCTGGTTTCGTACCCTAAGAGTGTACTTGTTTCCCCTGTACCCCGGACCTATAATGAAAGACATCTTCATGTGAAATAGGCTCCACGTGCATTCATTTTATGCAGGCTCGATATTTTTATTTTTCTCTTTCTTGTCTATAACAGAGACGTACAATTCTTAAGAAATTTTTAGTTCAACCGGTTTATATACGATTCGAGTTGTATTGTCAGATCTTTTGGATTTAAATATCGTTTATGGCCAACTCGCCTGAAAGCCGCCAAGCCAATCTAGGGCCGGAATGCGCTATCGACTTAGCCTAGTCAAGCACCCTAAGTACGCCACTCTACCTACACCCCGGCAGGCTGAAGTAAGGCGGGTCCATGGACAATTGGATCTAAGAGAAAAGACAACGCATCCGGTTGTATCTAAAATCGCGTTCAACTTAAAATTTTCTTGAGAATCGTAAGCCGCGACGAAATTATAGACAAGGAACGAATTTTACCATTTTTCTTGGCTTAAGTGTGCAGGAAAAATAAACTCTACGTTGATGGAGAAAAGCCGGAGCTAACCAAGCTCTGACTCCCTCAAGGGGGTCAACCGTCGACGATGAGTAAAAGATGGTGAGAAGACCCCGTAAATGGAGTCTGCTGCCAACAAACCAAGTGTTGGCAAAGGTCACTGCCGGAGCTACTAAGCTCCGACACCTCGGAGGACTAACTATCGACGCTCTACGTGTTGATAGAGGCTATTGCCGGAGCTACCAAGCTCCAGCGATGGACAATGTCGGAGCTTCTAAGCTCCGACAACCTCAGGGGACCTTCACTATCAAAGACTTCGGACCTAAATCCTACAAGTTCGGAGCAAATGCGTCTTCAACAAAACTCAATATCCTTTTGGTACATGTTCACAATCAAATTGTGTACATCTACCAGGGGGCCAAGTGAAGATAAAGATGTTGAAGACAAAAAATGAAATTCGCAAAAATTTGGGGATTTCATCTGGAGACAGGAGATTACATCTGGAGACAAGGGATTACAAAATTGAGGAAGAAGAAGAGAAAATACAAGTGAGAGCTAAAGAGATGGTCCTAGACCCTATGGAAGAACTCGGCGACCTTCTGGGCGACCTCCGACATGCTGGCTCGGGTAGCTTCGCCTTCTCCTTCGACGGGGCCTTCGAGCACCGGGTCCAGAGGAAATTGAGGGTTCCGGCTGGTGTAGCACGTCAGCACATATTCTGTGACGTTCCTCGCCAGGGATTGCCCCTCGACCTCCAGTTGGTCCGCGATGACGTCGCCCACCTTGGAGAGCTTGCTACCTGCTGCGCTCAACGCCTGCAGCGCAAGGTCCGGCTCCGGCTCCGGATCATCCGGGCGCACGGGGCTGAAACCCATCAGCGTCAGCGCATCATTGGCATTGCCCAGGAACTCCCAAATCTGCAGGGAGTCCGCCGTCCTCAGGCTCTTCACCTCTTCCAGGGATCTCTTGGCCGCCGTCAGTTCGGAATTCTCACGGGCGAGGTGCTCAACTTCTTTGGCATTTTGCTGAATCTTTGCAGCAACCCGCCTCTCAAGTCTTCCGAGCTCCTCCTCTCGGAGGTGGATCTTGTTCCGACGATCGACCAGGTCCTTCTCCCTAGCCTCCACTTTCTTCTCCCGGGCAACAAGGGCACACTCGTATTCGTAGAGTTCTTGCCCTCGCACCCAGGTCTTCTCCTCTTCCTCGAGGCAGCGCTCTTGCAACTTCTTAGTGCGCTCCTCGAGGCCCTTGTCAGCCAGAGCTACTTTCTCGGCGAGCTCCTCTTCCCTCCTCAGGACGTCATCCCGCAGCTCCAGGAGTTTTTGCTCTTCGTCCTCGAGCCGTCTCTCCCTCCCTTCGAGTGCCTCTCGGCGCTTGATGAGTGCGGCGTTGATGGCCTCAAGCTGCTCGTACCGAGCATTGGCCGCGTCATTGGCAGCCTTGGCCTGATCGTGGATCTCCCGGGATTGAGCGTCAAGGGCATGGGTCATGCTCTCCCTCTCATCCAGCAGCTTGTCCCAGTACTCCAGGCGGATCTTCTCCCGCTTGATCCATTCCTTGTCGTCCGCTAGCCTCGACTGCGCCAGCTTAGTCTCGAAGTGGAGCCGATTACGCCACCGCCTAAGGGTTTGGCGCTCCTCTTCAAGAGACTTGCTGTCATGGAAGAAGGCCAGTTGGACCTGACGTAGACAGGAGCAGGCGTTGTCGATAGACATCGACAGCGGGATGGGCTCCGGACCTGCTGGGGTCTCCTCCGCTGGTTCCAGCGGGTCTTCACATACAAAAATTGGGTCCCACTCTATGAGAGTGGAACCCTGAGCTTCCAAGGCACTAGGGCCGTCCTCCGGGATGGCCTCAGTCGCCATCGAAGAAGGCCCCGCCGCCAAGTCTTCATTCGCCCCCTCGGGCAGGGGGCCAGCGACTTCGCTTGAGCATTCCGGCTCGGCCGCAGGTACCATCGACATCGTCGCCTTCGGAGCAGGAGCTACTACTGGCTCCGGCCGGGACACCTCTTCCGAGGGAGGCTCGAGCTCCCTCGCCTCTTCAACCGCCGGCTCTGTGACCGGCACTCCAACAATAACCGGCTCAGTGACCGGTGCTTCGGAGGTAACCGGCTCAACTGCCGGAACTACCTTGACTTTCGGCTCGCATGCCGGAGCTCCAGTCGCCTCCGGCTCAATCGCCGGGGCTTCGACAAGTTCCGGCTCTGAGGCCGGGACTACTACTTCATCCGGCTCTACAGCCGGAGCTTCCACTACTGTAGCACCAAGACCCGGAGCTTCAACCTCCGAGACAAGTGCCGCTGGCGTGTCTTCACTCCCGTGGTCCGACGCTACCACGGGAAATTCTGGGGACGAGTCGAGGTTCATGACCACGACAGCCGGCGCCGGAGCTGTCGCAGCCTCAGCCACCACCTGGGGCGGCACTGGGACAGGAGCAGAAGCTCCCACGGCCTCAGAAATCGTGGCCGAGGGTGGAGCTTCACTCCCCTTCTTGGGGACGCTGCAGAGGATGGATAAAGAAAATTAACAAACAATCGCTACAACTAAAAAGTTAACCAAGGTAAAGATCAAAAATTACCTTGGAAGGCTTCCGCACCAGCTTGCGCGGAACCTTTTTCCCGGACGTTCCGGGCTGGCCATGGTCGGCGTAGGAGTTCCGGGAGGCCCCCCAGAACTTGTCGCAGCCACGGGCGTTTCCAGGGTCGAGGCTCTCCTCGGTCGGGAGGAACCCCTGGACCTGGAGGCTCCCACCGCCCCAGGTGCCGGAGTCGTGCACCCGGAGCTAGCACCCCCGGAGGGCTCCACCACGGGTACAGACGCGCTCCGGGAGGATCCCACTGCAGGAACAGTCTCGTTCTGGGAGGACCCCACCACAGGGACAGTCGCCACAGCGGCAGAAGATCTTCCCCCCTGGGGAGAAGGAACCGAGGTGGAAGTAGCGGGCCTGACGGACCTTCCTTCGGCATGTCGTAGCTTCCTCTTCCGACTCTCCGGCTCCTCCGCCAGCTCCTTGCCCTTGCTGATGACCTCGATCCTTGGCTGTGGAGCAAGGACCGAGCCGTCTTCGGGCACTCCGGGGATTGCCACCCGGGTGGTTGGTCTTCTCTCGACGACACCAAGGTCGTCAAGCGCGGGCATCGTCCGCCGGAGCTCTCTGCTGAACTCCACTTCCACGTTCAGAGGGAGAAAGGCCGACGGCGGAGTCAAGTAATCTCCGTCGACGTCGATGCCGTACTGGAATTTCTTGAGGTGGAATTCCAAGGTCTTCCCCACCATGTTGGACTTCAACCCGGTCTCAACCCGGCCCTCGTCCATCACGCTGTTGAGAGCCCAGGCGAGCTTCTCCCTCCTCTTCAGCGGCGCCCACCTGTTGGACAGGAAGTTGCAGAACACCGCCTGGGGAGTCAATCCTCCCTCCACGCATCGGCAGATCCTGGTCAGGGCAGGGCCGAAAGCTTCCGCTAGCACCGGAACTTCACTCCATATCGACGTGTCGATGCCGGGCACACCGTCTGGCAGCTCCAACCGCTCATGCTCCTCCACCCTGACGACTATCCAATCTTTCTTCCAGTCATCCCACTTCCCGGAAGGGAATGACCGGAGGTACTTGAATGGGCACTTCTTGCGCTTCACGAAGTAGTAGAAGCCAAGGTACTCATTGCTCTGGCCGGTGGTGTGAATGGTGAAGAAGGTTCGGAAGAGCTCGACGCAGGGGGGGATGCCCACCCACATCTCACAGAAGTGGACAAAGATGGACACGAGGAGAATGGAGTGAGGGCCAAGGTGGTATAGCTGCAGACCATAGAAGTCTAGCAGCATCAAGAAGAAAGAAGAAAAAGGTGGGATCAGCCCCACCATGGCGTACGAGGAAAAGTACACCATCTCGCCAGCGCGCTCCTTCTCAAAGGGGAGCTCCCCGCCGGCATGGACCAAGCGGTTGAAGAAGTCCGAGGACCACCCCATGAGGGCCCGGACCTTCTTCAAATCGTTTTCGGTCTTCAAGCGACTCTCACGTAGACCCAACTCCATCGCAGCACAACTAGGCAAGAGAAGAGGAGCAAAGTACGAGTCGGGAGTTTGAGCGCAAGATCAGATGAGAGGCGTAAAGAACTCCCGACGGTGCGCGCTTTACTTCTTAAGTAAGCCCTCGCAATGCTTGGATGGAAACCGCAGGGAAGTTGAAGATACTACTCAAGAATTCAACCCAGCCGACGACAAGAGGGCCCGGGACCACCCCGACGATCAAGTCGAGGCTCTTACCCAGGCGAACGGTTGTCATCACGAGGCGGGAAACCCAAAGTCGGAGGCCTGACAAGGCGCGCGGAACCGATACGGTTTTTGTATCGGGAACCGGCGACCTTCAATTGCGTGAGATCCGCACGTCAAAGATCTCATCTGCCGCCTGAGATGCGCCACGCGGCGGGATCTAACTGTAAAACCCTGCCAACGGCACCTCCGAAGACCCTTGAAGACCCAGTTCAAGAGTTGCAAGGATGGACCCACCTCCGACGGAACGACTTCACCCCAGTAACCTTCCTCGGAGGTAGGTCCAGGGGGCCACTGTCGGTACCCTAAAAACTGTACACCCCCTGAGGTTACAAAGATCTCGAGGGAAGGCCGTCTACTTGGATTGAAGACCCTCGGAGGCCCACTTGTCAGACATGACCGGACCTGCTTCTCCAACATGGTTAATCCCTAGGTCGCCACGTGTACTGCCGAACCGGAGCTACCGCCCACAAGGGGGAAGCTCCGGACCAAGTACTGAAATGGCACCTCCGGATTTAACCCCTGACCGAGAGAAGCTCCGGACCTGACACGTGTGAGATAGCTCCGGAGCTACCTGCTTCCCACAGCAAGCTCCGGAGCTGCCACGTGTCCAAACGTCGGAGCTGGCAGCCTCTAACCTCCGTAAGACCTTGTAACGGCTCCGGATCTTCAAAGGAGAGCCAAGGACTTCAAGACCCGATTAAATGTCATTAATGCCATATTAATGACACTTAAACGGACGATCTTAACACCTGTAATGGCGCTGTCGGAGCCCGTTATAGGATCATTAACAACAATTAATCGTGTATCAATACTAGTAACCGTCGGGGCCACATGTCGGGCCAGGCTAGCTTGTAACGGCATGTCCTTGTACTATAAAAGGACAGGCCGAGGATACACTCAGGGGGGGGACAGACGTTCACAGACGTGGACAAGCCATCATATGTGACAAACTAATACAACACCAACACACCCGTGGAGTAGGGTATTACGCTCAGGCGGCCCGAACCACGTAAATCCTAGTGTCTCCTGTGTTAAATTGCAATTCACCTTCTTGAGTCTCCGCGTGCCCACACCGAACCACAAACTCCTTCAAAACTTTAGCAGTGTCAGGAGATCTGCCGACTCCAACAGTCGACAGATGCTGAAAAGAATAAGTGTAGGAGAAACACTTACTTGAAATATTCATTCATTTTATCCATATTAGTGTACATGTAGAAGAAAGCAGCACGCCTTTCTTTTTCGCTAACGTCGTAGGAACTAGGAAGTGTAACTACCAACAGTAGTGCCTCTTGTTGCAAAAATGGAGAGATCGCTACAAGGAGGTTGTTCATCCATATTGTACCGCATTGCCGAAGTATTACCATGGTGTTCCTCTACAAAGTAAACACTTGAGAACTATCCTACTTCCTTAAGAGTAAAATCTTTGGCGATGCAACCTTCAACCCTTGCCCTGTTACCAACCATTGATTTCAGATATCTCTGTGATCTTTCAATATGATACATCTACCTATATTGCACGGGAGTGCCAACTTTCGCTTCAAATAGAGGATGAATTAAGAGATGTTGCATTGGATCGAAGAACCCTGGAGGAAAAAATTCCATCTTACACAAAAGTACCGGAATTTCCTTCTCCAACTTAGTCATCATCTATGGCATGATTTCTTTAGCACAGAGTTGCCTATAGAAGTGGCTAAGCTCGGCTAACACCTTCCACACTGCATCGTCAAAGTAGCCTCAAAACATAACAGGCAGAAGTCTTTCCATGATTATGTGATAATCATGACTCTTCAACCCAATGAGCTTTCCCATTTTCACATTCACAGCTCGTCTCAGACTAGCTGCATAACCATCTGGGAATTTCAACCTTTGCAACCATTTGAGAACTTCTTTCTTTTCTTTAGATCGAAAACAGAAAGGAGCGCACCACAATTTTCGGAGACCTCAAGAGTTTGACAGTTACAAAGCTCGGCGAGATCCTTTCGAGCTTTTAAATTGTCTTTTGGTTTTCCCGTCATGTCCATGCATGTTCTTATGATACATTTCGCCATGTTACGCTCTTGATGCATGACATCAATGTTTGAATCAACGACTTCACATACGGTAGCTCCCAAAGTCCACATATGTGAGTCCAATTGTGTTCGTCTCCGTAACCTTCGAAATATCCAGGACGACCTTCCTCTTGATGAGAAAGTGAGTCCCGATCTTCCGAAAGGTAATGGATAAGTCGATTGATGTGGAGATCTCGATGTTGATGATTTGAGGCTCTCGAGTAGGACACAAACAACCCCTGCATTCACTACACCACCGCTCCGTTGGTTATCAACTGTGCTTCACACGATTGACCTCGCCAAGAAGGCTAATCCCTGCAAGTGCAACCAAGAACACAAGCAAGAACGTAGAAGACACGATCTGAAATCGCGAAGTTGGGGATTCACAAACCGTAGAACGGCGATATTATTGATCTAATCAAAACCCAATTATTTATGGCGGCTACTATGGAGTATATATAGGTGGTAGGACGTCCAAGGGGGTGTTGGGGTCGTGACCTAACCCTAAGACACGAAAATATTGGACTTAGACTTGATACAAGGCCCAATGGCCCAATACAGTGGCGCAACACCCTGACAGATTATGTAATGGCCCAATGAATTTTAACATGGGACCAGCACCATTGGATAGGTTATCCTCTCCCCTTTCCGTTCATGTGTAGAACGTCCAAAACGGAGTTCGTATGCGTCCTGGGCGTCCATTTTAGTCCGTACTGCTCCTGGACTCCGAGTTGGACACGATTTTGAGTTGGGGTTGGTTACCATCTTCTTTGAATGTATTCTCTGGTCCTCCACGCCCATAAACCTTCCTCCAATTACTCCTTTAACCACTCCATGTATCCTAATTACAATTAAATTATTAGGTAGCAATCTATTCTCAAAAATATATAAGGAAATATATAAAAACGAGCTCACCTCTGAAATTAATTGTTGTGTGTGAATTCTATTGATTGCATCTTGTATGTTCAATGGAGCATTGTGTATATCCATAGGAGTGATGGTCCTCATCATCCTCCCCTTCTTGAATTGGAGTCGTCCTCGACTCAAGTTCATCTTCTCTCATGTGTGGGTCCATATGTGCAACACCATCAAATCTTCTTGTATGCATGAAAGGAGGAGGCCAAGATGGTGGACGACATAGTGCATCATCTTGATCTTGTCCAAACAAGAGCGCACATTCACTTGATCCAGGACCCCAAAGAAATAAACTTTGTACCATGTTTGTAGGTGCAATGATAATGTGCATGATCTCGTCACCTCTGGCACCAATTTGTCCAACATATCAAATATTTTTGACCCGTTAAGATGTTTCGGTGGTCCTTTAGTGACAACGGTGTTCTTTCTGAAGACATTCTTCTGTTGTCTAAACATGTGATTCGGAGGCAGCTAACGTCTATGACAATAGAAGTAAGATATATTACCTCCATGAGTAAGTGAAAAGCAATCGGTATCCGAGGCACATATCAGACATGTCAACCGACCATGAGTGTTCCATCCAGAAAACATGTCGTATGCCAGAGAATCATGGACGGACCACAAATAAGCAGCTCGAAGGTTGAATTTCTACTTCTTGTAACAGTCGTATGCTTTGACTCCTGTCCACAACATTTTCAACTCTTTGTTCAATGGTTTCAACATCACATTGAGACATGACACAGGATGATCAGACCCAGGTACAATGAGGCTAAGAAACATGAACTCAATCTTCATGCAAAAACCAGTGGAAGATTGTACGGAATGACAATGACAGGCCAACAGGAGTATGGTGTGGCGTTTGTGCTGAATGGCGTGAACCCAACTGTCGCCAACCCGATGCGAACATTTCTCGCTTCATGACCGAATTCTGGATCAAAACGGTCCAGCGCCTTCCATGCCTCACCATCGAACGGGTGCGTCATGACTCCATTGTTCTGACGCTCACCTTCTTTGTGCCATCTCATGTGTCTAGCCTTTTTTTTTGAAAGGAACAACCACTTCAACCTAGGTGTCACGGGTAAGTAACGAAGTTGCTTACGTGTGACTTCCATCGTCACAGTATGACCATCGTCATTAACAACTTCGACAAACCTCGTTTGACCACATTTTAAACATTTGTTCTCATTGGCATGCTCTCTCCAGAAAAGCATGCAATTGTCCAGACACACATCAATCTTCTCGTACTTCATACCGAGGATGGAATGAATTTTCTTTGACTTGTACATATCTTTAGGCACTTTGTTGGGATGTGGAAGGGCAACGTTGAACAAATTGATGAGCTCATTGTAACAGTTATTAGAAAAGAAGACTTAGACTTAATTTCCATAAGTCTAGTCACAAAATTGAGGATTGTCATTTTAGCGTGTCCATGCAGCGGCTGTTCTGAATCTTTGAGAAGTTTAAAGAACTCTTTAACCTCCGCTGTTTAAGGATCCTCCGTAAGCTCTGGTCGTACAGCTTCCAGCATCACATCCATCATATCAACCTCTGTGGCATCATCATTGTCCACTTCCACTTCTTGTACAACTTGAGAAGTTGTCTCGTCGTGGAAGTTCCACAACTCATAATGTGACATGTAACCGTTTTGACACAAGTGCATCATAAGTTCCACTTTGTCCAAAAATATTCCATTCCAAGATTTCGTACATGGGCACCACGCCTTATCGTTATTTGATAACGAAAAAGCTCGTTCCACAAAAGCTTCTATCTTGGCGTACCACTCATCTGAGTGACCACCAGTTCTGCTATTCCAATCAGTATACATCCAACTACAGTGTTCGCCCATGTTTGACTCTGCATTTTAAAGCCAGACAAATTATCGTTAGTTTCTCATTAAGTTATGTACGATAGAGGAAATAATGAGAGAGACAGTGAACAAGGTCCGTCGGGGTCCCGCCATACACAAGCGAGGGTGGTTTAGACACATACTTTAACTTCACACTAAATGGACCACGACGAAACCTAAGTGGCCCGTCGGGGTTGGGCGGCGACTTCCGCGCACCTCTCCTCCTTCTCCACGGCATTGGCATGGTAGCCATCAGTGGTGAGAAAGATAAATGGGATGCAGTCGTTCACACCCTCCCATTTCATTTTCATCACCGAGCGACCTCATGTACTCTAATAGCCTTCACCATGCATCTCCTACCTTGGTGCCTTGCCCCCGACCCTTGGGAGGTGGGATACTGGGACTGGGAGTAGAGAACGGCGGAGGCAATGTAGGATTGACCTGACCACAAGGCCCAACTCATTCACTCACTTCACTTCATCATCTCCTCTCTTCTCTTCTCTTCTCTTCTCTTCTCTTCTCTTCTCTTCTCTTCTCTTCTCTTCTCTTATCTTCTCTTCTCTTCTCTTCTCTTCTCTTCCCTTCTCTTCTCTTCTCTTCTCTTCTCTTCTCTTCTCTTCTCTTCTCTTCTCTTCTCTTCTCTTCTCTTCTCTTCTCTTAAGGAGAGGTGGTGGGTGGCAGATCTCAGCTCGTCCCTCATGTCCCATCGCCGACCAGAGACAGAGATGGAGAGAGAAAGAAAATGGTGGAGGAGGTTGCGACCCATCACCCTTCTCGCTACGTGAAGCTGATCAGGGACCAGGCCCCATCCGAGGACATCTAACCAGCCACTCCACGTCCACAACTAACCAATCTCCAGCCCACATGATCCACCTCTCTTATCTTCCTCACACAACGCTGCCATCACCTCCTACCGCGACACCCCGACAGCCAGCCGACGTCGCCCTCCTCATGGTGCCCGAGCTCGGTGCCCCAATCGTACCTCCCTCACACTGGCCATTCCCGGCGCCGCAGCACCCCCGGCGGGCCATCGGCCCCTGTCCTCATGGCCCAATAGCATATAGGCATAATTAAAAAAAATAAGCATAATCTACACTAAACCAATTAAGCATAATGTACACTAAGCAAATTAAGCATAATTAAGCAAATTAACCACTTAAGCATAATTAAATAAACAATTAAGCAATTTAAACAATTAAATTCAAATTCAAATTTGATTGAAACTTCATACACTTGAATTGAGGGGGAGGGTGAGGGTGGGGGGGTAGGGGGGCGAGGGTGGGGCGGTGGGGGGGCACGGGTAGGGTGAGGGTGGGGGTGCTCTGCAGGGAGGGTGAGGGTGGGGGGGTGCTCTGCAGGGAGGGGTGAGGGTGGGGGGGGTGCTCAGGGAGGGTGAGGGTGGGGGCAGGGGGTGGGGTGGGGGCGCTCATACCTGTCTTATCTTCCTCACGCAACGCTGCCATCACCTCCTCTTGCTCCCCTGGAGCCACGGCCACCCCCCGACGCCGCGACACCCAACAGCCAGCCGACATCGCCCTCCTCATGGCGCCCGAGCTCGGTGCCCCAATAGTACCTCCCTCAGACCGGGCATTCCCGATGCCGCAGCACCCCGGCGGCCCCTTTTCCTCATGCCCCAATAGCATATATGCATAATTAAAAAAAATAAGCATAATCTACACTAAACCAATTAAGCATAATGTACACTAAGCAAATTAAGCATAATTAAGCAAATTAACCACTTAAGCATAATTAAATAAATAATTAAGCAATTTAAGCATAATTTAAACAATTAAATTCAAATTCAAATTTGATTGAAACTTCATACACCTGAATTGAGGGGAGGGTGAGGGTGGGGGGTAGGGGGGCGAGGGTGGGGCGGTGGGGGGGGGGGGGCTCGGGTTGGGTGAGGGTGGGGGTGCTCTACAGGGAGCGTGAGGGTGGGGGTGCTCAGGGAGGGTGAGGTGGGGTAGGGGGTGGGGTGGGGGCGCTCATAGAGGGTGAGGGTGGGGTAGATGGTGTGGGGGGGAGCACTCGGGAAGGGGGAGTGGGGGGAGGTGGAGAGGAGCCTTACCTGGCAAGCGGCAGCACTCTGGAGGTGGGGTGCGGCCGGGGCGACGCGGTGCGGCGCGGCCGGTTGTGGTGGCGGCGGTTGTGGCAGCGGCGGGGTAGAACAACAAAGCGACGTGCGCACGGGGAATAAGGAAAAAGAAGAGGCGCCCAGGTGTAGGTTATATTCTACTACATATGTCAGCTAAATTAAACTAATTATGTCGGCCTTGTATACTTACGTCGGTCGTGCTCAAGGCAGACGTAAGTTACGCTTAACTTACATCGGCCTACTTATTTACGTCAGATGTGGGTCCCGGCCGACGTAAGTTTATGTTTATTGCTGTCGGCCATGGAACTTACGTCGGCAGCCGACGAAAGTAAGTTAACTTACGTAGGTCTCTATCGACTGACGTAAGTTATACTACTTTCGTCGGCTGGTCGACGAAAGTTACGCTGGCCGACATAAGTGTTCGCTTAAAAGGGTTATGCGCTGATGAGTAGGGTTAGGCCCGATCTTCCGAAAGGTATGTCGATTGGGGTGGAGAACTCGACGTTGATGATCCGCGGCACTCGAGCGGTTCGAGTACCCCTGCAATCACTACACCACGGCTCCGTTGGTTATCAACCGTGCTGCACACGCTTGACCTCGCCAAGAAGGCTAATCCCTGCAAGTGCAACCGAGAACACAAGCAAGAACGTAGAAGACACGATCTGAAATCGCGAAGTTGGGGTTTCACAAACCGAAGAACGGCGATATTATTGATCTAAGCAAAACCCACCGAATATGACCGGCGGCTGCAGTATTTATAGGCTAGGGTTCGACCAAAACATGATTAGACGCGTCCCTAATGGACTCTTACGGGATACAAGGCCCAAAGGCCCGATTCGGTGGCGCAGCACCTGACAGAAATATGGACTCGACTTGTTTCGACGATTCCCAATGACTCCGGAGGAATTTTGAGGTGGGACCAGAACCATTGGAAAGTTTATCTTCCCCTCTTTCCGTGCATATGTAGAACGTCGAAAACGGAGTCCGTATGCCTCCTGGGCGTCTGTTTTAAGGTGGACTGCTCCTGGACTCCGAGTTGAACTCGAGTCCGAGTTGTAAACTATTTCCATCTACTTGTGGACGTCCCAGGTGGTTGTCCACGCTCCCAAGGCCTCCTTCCTTCACTTGTTGATCTTCTCCATTATTCCTGATAACAATTACATCATCACATAGCAATCTATTCTCAAACTCACATGCAAAAGAAGTTAAGAACGAATTCACCTGCTGATTTAATAACCGTGCCCGTGCTCTTGTGATTGGTCCTTGCAGTTCAATGCGCGTCTCCGCTGTTGTGATGTCCTCATCATTCTCCCCCTCTTGAATTGGAGTCGTCCTCGACTCAAGTTCATCTTCTTCTCCCAAGTACGGTCGCAAATCTGAAATGTTAAATGTAGGACTAACCCCAAAATCGGGAGGCAATTCAAGCTTATATGCATTATCATTAATCTTTTCAACGATCTTAAAAGGACCAGAAGCTCGTGGCATAAGTTTAGATTTTCTCAAGTCAGGAAATCGCTCTTTTCTCAAATGTAACCACACCAAATCGCCCGGTTCAAGTTTTACTTCTTTTCTACCTTTACTACCTGCAATCCTATATTTCTCATTCATCATTTCAATATGTAGTTTCATGCATCTTAAGAATGAATTCAGATCGTTGTGTAGCATCCAAATTTATAGTTTCAGAAGGAGGCAAAGGTAGTAAATCAATAGGAGCACGGGGATTGAAACCATACACTACCTGGAATGGACTTACCTTTGTCGTGGAGTGAACGGATCTGTTGTAAGCAAATTCTATATGTGGTAAACACTCCTCCCACAACTTCAAATTTGTTTTCAAGACAGCCCGTAACATAGTGGATAAAGTACGATTAACTACCTCGGTCTGGTCCATCCGTTTGTGGGGTGACATGTAGTTGAAAACAGCAACTTGGTTCCCAATTTATACCACAAAGTTCTCCAAAAATGACTTAAAAATTTTGCATCACGATCAGAAACAATGGTATTTGGCACACCATGTAAACGAACAATTTCCGTCATAAATAAATCAGCAATGTGTGAGGCATTATCATTCTTATGACAAGGTATAAAGTGTGCCATTTTGGAAAAACGATCAACAACTACAAAAATACTATCCCTCCCCCTCTTAGTCCTAGCAATCCCAAAACAAAGTCCATAGAAATATCCTCCCAAGGTACACTAGGAACAGGAAGAGGCATATAAAGACCATGTGGGTTAAGGCGAGACTTAGCTTTATTGCAAGTAGTGCATCGTGACACATAGCGCTCGACATCATGCCTCATCTTTGGCCAAAAGAAGTGTGTGGACAGCACGTCTTCAGTTTTCTTCACTCCAAAATGTCCCATCAAACCTCCTCCATGTGCTTCCTGCAAAAGCAATAGACGAACGGAGCTAGCTGGAACGCATAGCTTGTTAGCACGATAGAGGAGACCCTCTCGCAGCACATATTTATTCCAAGTTCTTCCTTCTCTACAATTTTCAAAAGCAACTTTGAAGTCCAAATCAGTAGGATATAATGCTTTAATTGTTTCCAAACCAAAGATTTTATGATCAAGTTGGGATAGCATGGTATAACGTCTAGATAATGCATCGGCAATGATATTTTCCTTCCCTTTCTTATGCTTAATGATGTATGGAAACGACTCTATGAACTCAATCCATTTAGCATGTCGTTTATTCAGATTGGTTTGACACTTAAGATACTTCAATGATTCATGATCGGAATGTATGACAAACTCCTTAGACCAAAGATAATGTTGCCAAGTTTGTAATACACGGACTAAGGCATACAATTCCTTATCATAAGTGGAATAATTCAGAGAAGGACCATGAAGTTTTTCACTAAAGAAAGCAACGGGTTTACCTCCTTGTATGAGAACGCCTCCAATACCAATGCCGCTTGCATCGCATTCTAGCTCAAAGGTCTTGTCAAAATCAGGAAGTTGTAGTAATGGTGCTTGTGTAAGCTTCGATTTGAGAGCATCAAAAGATTGTTGCTGCTGTTCGCCCCATCGAAATGGAACTCCCTTCTTCGTTAGTTCATGTAGAGGTGCTGCAATGGTGCTGAAATCCCGCACAAAGCGCCGATAAAATCCTGCAAGACCAAGAAAACTACGAACCTGTGTGACGGTAGTTGGGGCTGGCCAGCTGGTGATTGCTTCAATTTTTGCCTCATCCATCTCAATTCCCTGCGAGGAAACGACATAGCCAAGAAACGAGACTCGATTGGTGCAAAAAACGCACTTTTCGAGGTTACCAAACAAACGTGCATCTCTCAAAACAGTAAAAACAGCACGTAAATGATCAAGATGTTCATCATATGACTTGCTGTAAATGAGGATATCATCGAAGTAAACCACCACAAATTGTCCAATGAAAGCACGTAAAACCTCGTTCATTAATCGCATAAAGGTGTTGGGTGCATTAGTTAAACCAAAAGGCATGACTAACCACTCATAAAGTCCAAATTTGGTTTTAAATGCAGTTTTCCATTCATCTCCTAGTGCCATTCTAATTTGGTGGTAACCACTACGCAAGTCAATTTTTGTGAAGATGATAGCACCACTCAATTCATCAAGCATGTCATCTAATCGAGGAATAGGATAACGATATCGAATGGTGATGTTATTAATCGCTCGACAATCAACACACATGCGCCAACTACCATCTTCCTTAGGAACCAAAAGAACAGGAACGGAACAAGGGCTAAGGCTTTCACGAATGTACCCGCGGTCCAAAAGATCTTGGACTTGTCGCTGAATTTCCTTAGTTTCTTGTGGATTCGCCCTGTATGCTGCACGATTTGGCAAACTTGCTCCTGGAATCAAATCGATCTTGTGTTCAATGCCTCTCATCGGTGGTAAACCAGGGGGTATCTTGGAGGGAAACACATCCTCAAACTCCTGCAAAAGGTTAGCAACAGCAGGGGGCAGGGGCAATGCAATAGACAATTCATGAAGTGAAAACATGGCTTCTTTGCAAACTAAAGCATAGCACATCCCCTTAGCATCGAATAAATCTGCATGTTCAGATTTAGTTGCGAGCAATGATGGTGATTTTAACTTAATAACTTGCTGTTTTTCAGATTCTAATTTAGTTGCTTTGCCCTCACGAATTTTACTCTTCTCAAAATGCACAATTTCAGCAGGAGTCATGGGGAGCAAAGTGATTTTCTTTCCCTTATGCATGAGAGTATATTTATTGGTTCTACCATGATGAATAGCATCTGTATCAAATTCCCAAGGACGACCCAATAAAAGAGAACAAGCATCCATAGGAACAACATCAAAATCAGCAAAATCATGGTATGAACCAATTGAAAAATGGATTCTTGCTGTTTGTGTTACCCGAACCTTACCGTTGTTGTTGAACCATTGAATGTGGTACGGATGAGGGTGTGCTCTTGTTGGCAAACTGAGTTTCTTGACGACGTCCGTGTTTACCAAGTTATTGCAGCTACCTCCATCAATTATAGTGTGTACACGACAGTCCTTGACGACGAGAAACATGTGGAAGAGGTTGTGTCGTTGTAGCTTGTCGTCGGTCTCCACTTTGGAGCTCAAGGCACGCTGCACAATGATGCTCCTATAGTTCTCCGTCGCCGCTGTACCAAGTACCTCTTCTTCGGTGTGTTCGTCATTTGGATCTGTAAAGTCAGTAGCAAGAGAATATTCATCTTCAACATCCGAAGTACTATCATACCCGCCATCGTCGCGTGCTATGTATGCTCGTTTGCTCGGGCAATCTCTCATCATATGACCAAGTCCCTGGCAGCGGTGACACTTAATGTCAGAAGTACGACCCGTAGAAGGAGTGGATGACGAAGGCTTGAATGATGTCGCCTTGCTGCCTTCCGGCACGCGAGAAGGTGGAGCAGCAGGTATAGTTCGTTGGCCGCCATTGGGTGGTGTAGTCGCTGCACGGGGGGCCGAAGATGGTGCTGTTTTGGATGGTGTAGTTGCTGCACGCGGCGTGAAGTTGCTCCTCGTGCGTTGTTGCTGTTGTTGTCGGCCCTGCAATTCTTTTTCTGCCAACATAGCAAGCTGAAACAATCTGTTAACAGTATCATATTCTTTGTAATCAACAATGTCCTGAATTTCACGCCTCAACCCCCCATAAAAACGAGCTATTTTATCATCCATGTCCTCTACTACCCCACAACGCAGCATACCCTTTTGTAACTCTTGATAATACTCCTCTACGGACATGTTACCTTGGTCTAAACGCTGCAATTTTTTGCGAAGGTCCCGCTGAAAAGATGGAGGAACAAATCGAACACGCATAGCTTCCTTTAATCTATCCCATGTTGGAGGATCAGTTCTAGTTTTAACAAGTTCATTCCACCATATGATAGCAAAGTCCTTAAACTCACTAGTGGCTTGACGAACTCTATGTTGTTCAGGAACAAGATGGGAATTAAATTTTTGCTCTACTGTCATCTCCCAATCAAGATAAGCCTCAGCATCATAAGCACCAGAAAAAGAGGGTATAGTAAATTTCACTTTAGCAAAAGGATCATCAGGAGGGCGGTTATAATTGTTATGATTATTACCTCCCATACCTCGACGATAAAGTGGCAGTCTTGGCTGATTACTGTGATCTTCCAGTTCATCATAAGCATTGTCTTCTTGTCTTCCAGCGAGAGGCAACCGAGCCTCAAAAGTATTCATTCGAAGAGCAAGGTCATCCAGTTTGCGAGTCAAGTTCGCCAATGACTCCTCCGTTGATGCGTTGTATTTGGCGAACATATCACGTAACTCAACATGTTGAACACATTCGTCATTATTTTCTTCTCCTGCCATTGTTAGTAGGAAACAAAAGACAACAAAAAAATGTTATCCCTATCAACTACAGTGACAATGTGGAAGGTGGAAGAAAATAATCTATCTCGCTCAAGCGTCTTACCACGCTCTTACAAGTGTTCTTACCGACATAGCAGGTGGTGTGGATGGTGAGATGTACCAATGAAGCGTGGGGTGATTACAAAGGTACCTGTTATGCTCAAGAGAAAGGTGGAGCTTGGATGGCACAATATGGTGGCTAATAAGCAGAAAATTGTTAATAGCTAAACAAAGTTGAATAAGTATTCAATGTAGGAAACTGTTGCTGGTCAACTGAGTGCCCTAGAGCCTAGCACAACACAAGGAAGTATCAAGGCAAAAGAAAGACAGAATGGTATAACCAAACAAACAGCACCAAGTGGTATAGGCCAATTGCTTTAATATGCGTGCTCTTCACAATTTTTTTTTTCTTTTTTGTAATATTTTTTTGATATTTTTTCTTTACTCAGTAGCACAATTATAGGAAGCACACAAATTTGCAGCTCAATTGGATGTAATATGCGGCCTATGGAAAATCAAGAAGGTTCTTTAAAATTTGTGCTGAAACTTCGGAGGCCGGATAGCCTATCTTCCGAGGGGAATTTGGGCAATCTAAATTCGCCGAACGCGGCTACGCGGCGGAAAATCAGATGCGAAATTTCACGTAGATGAATTTGAAAAAAAAAAATTTGCCCGATTTCGAGTTCGTATGCGAAAGTTATGGTCGTTTTAAGGTAGGCTGTTCGAGTTACGTTTTTTTTGGATGTTGATTCCAACTCGGTTTTAGAACAGAACTCGCAAACGGATACGAAAACGATCGGGAATTTGCACAACAACTAATGGGGTGGTGTGTGATGATTCAAGGATGAATGGCACAAAGATTTGTCACCTAATCTTGGGCTGGCGATGCGGGAGTTCACGCAAGGCGGCTAGCTAGGGCAAACCGATGAACGTAGCGGATCGGTTTGTTATTTAGGGATTGTGGAATAGGTGTCGAATAGCAAGAAAACAAGGACGAAACACGATAACTAGGTCCAAAAAACACAAAGCTAAACCAGCAACAAGACTCAACCACACGAATGCAAACTCAACAATGCAAACTGAAAAACGAAACTGCAGGCACTATAGTCTGGGAAGCGGTAAAAAAATTTTTTTTGTGGCTTTTTTGTGGACTCTAGGTACGAAACAAAATCGATCTAATGGAAGGAAGGAAAACAAAGATACCTCACGGGCAACCTGGAAATCTGATACCAATTGATGAGTAGGGTTAGGCCCGATCTTCCGAAAGGTATGTCGATTGGGGTGGAGAACTCGACGTTGATGATCCGCGGCACTCGAGCGGTTCGAGTACCCCTGCAATCACTACACCACGGCTCCGTTGGTTATCAACCGTGCTGCACACGCTTGACCTCGCCAAGAAGGCTAATCCATGCAAGTGCAACCGAGAACACAAGCAAGAACGTAGAAGACACGATCTGAAATCGCGAAGTTGGGGTTTCACAAACCGAAGAACGGCGATATTATTGATCTAAGCAAAACCCACCGAATATGACCGGCGGCTGCAGTATTTATAGGCTAGGGTTCGACCAAAACATGATTAGACGCGTCCCTAATGGACTCTTACGGGATACAAGGCCCAAAGGCCCGATTCGGTGGCGCAGCACCTGACAGAAATATGGACTCGACTTGTTTCGACGATTCCCAATGACTCCGGAGGAATTTTGAGGTGGGACCAGAACCATTGGAAAGTTTATCTTCCCCTCTTTCCGTGCATATGTAGAACGTCGAAAACGGAGTCCGTATGCCTCCTGGGCGTCTGTTTTAAGGTGGACTGCTCCTGGACTCCGAGTTGAACTCGAGTCCGAGTTGTAAACTATTTCCATCTACTTGTGGACGTCCCAGGTGGTTGTCCACGCTCCCAAGGCCTCCTTCCTTCACTTGTTGATCTTCTCCATTATTCCTGATAACAATTACATCATCACATAGCAATCTATTCTCAAACTCACATGCAAAAGAAGTTAAGAACGAATTCACCTGCTGATTTAATAACCGTGCCCGTGCTCTTGTGATTGGTCCTTGCAGTTCAATGCGCGTCTCCGCTTTTGTGATGTCCTCATCATGCGCTACTTGAGAGGGACAATGAGTTATGTAATTCACTATACTGTCATCCGGCCGTGCCTAACGGTTATAGTGATTCGAACTGGATTTATGATGTTGATGAACTCTATGCCACGAGTGGATATGTGTTCACTCTCGCGCTATATCATGGAGGTCTTGGAAACAGACAATTTTGACGAGGTCAACTCTGGAAGCAGAACTCACTGCTTTAGAGACAGCAACTGCAGAGGCAGAATGGCTGCGAGAGCTCTTGATGGATTTGCCTGTGGTTGAGAAACAATTGTCGGCAATACTTATGAACTGTGACAATTAAACAGTGATTGTCAAAGTGACCAATTCTAAGGATAATGCAAAATCATCAAGACACGCTAAGAGACGTTTGAAATCTATCAGGAAAATGAAAAACTCCGGAGTTATAACTATTTCGTACATACAAACAGATAAAAACCTGGAAGATCCCTTTATGAAGGATCTATCACGTAATGTGATAGAAAGTGCATCGAGGGAGATGAGTTTGAGACCCATTGATGTGACACCATAGTTGTAAATCATCCTATGTGATCAAAGATCTCGTGAATTGGGACATGGGAAAGCAGGCTAGTGGTTCACTAAGGAGAGTACTTCCTTTAGACGCTCTCTATGTGAAGATGCACACTTGTACTCTCAAACTATAAGGCAGGTTGGCAATTTGTCTTAATGTGTTTCTGTTGGCTATGTGTAGCAAAAGATGTCATCCTACATGCAATCTTGAAAGAAACACACCTATATGAGTTCCGATTGTCTAACGTCATAGTCTGCGAGATTTGGGTGATCTTTAGAAAGCTCATGAAGAGACCAGAGAGTACGACGCATATGCTCCAACCGCAGGATAGACTACTGGTAGTCAGGTACTGGTAATGGTATTTAGGTGAAGTCAGTTTGCACAAAACTTGTAATTCAAGGCGTACATTATAGGAAATGGGCAAATGGGCGCCAGTTTGAAATAAGACCGTCGGGGCCATCGAACTGAAAAAAATAAAGTGTCGGTTTTTGTTACCCAACGTTCATAAGTTTATGAGTGTCGTGCAGTCGGCATCCTTAATTAAATATGTCAGCTGGAGTATTTGGACCGACGGTCTTAAGTCTAAAGCCGTTGGTCCCTCGTAAGAAACCGACGGCTCTAGTAACGTTGTCAGGGCCCGGGGTCCAACCGACGGTTTTAATGTGGGCCCAGCGAGCGGTTGATAAGGGTCCTGTGGTTGGAGGGTTATGGCCATCGGGGCCTGAGAGAGGACCGACGGTGTTAATTTATTAGCATCGGGGGAGGGCCACCGACGGCCATAAGTGGGCCTGGCTCACACGGCGCGTTAAACCTAACTCCCTCCCGCCGCTTCTCATTCCACGCCCATGCTCCCGCCATCGTAGCCCACTGCCCGTGCGCCGCACGCTGCCGCCATCCGCTTTGCGCGCTGCCGCTCGAGTCGCCCTCCGGCGCCCGCCCTCCGCCTGTGTGACGCCGCCCCCCGCCCTAGCTCTGCCCGCGTGCATCTGCCCTCCGCCGCGCGCCGCCGTCCTTCGGCCCTCCGGCCCCCCGGTGCCCGCCCCTCCGGCTGCTTCAACGAAAAAGAATCGGGCAAGGTAAAATCTAACTATTAGTATTATTTCTAGCTATTAGTTGAATTTCTAATGTATATTTCTAGCTATTAGTTGCATTTGTAGCTATTAATTAGTTGAATTTCTAATGTATGTTTCTATCTATTTGTTGCATTTGTAGCTAATAATTAGTTGAATTTCTAATGTATGTTTCTAGCTATTAGTTGCATTAGTAGCTATTAATTAGTTGAATTTCTAATGTATGTTTCTATCTATTAGTTGCATTTGTAGATATTAATTAGTTGCATTTATAGATATTAATTTGTTGAATTTCTAATGTATGTTTGTAGCCATTAGTTGCATTTCTAGCTATTAGTTGAGTTAAAATGTATGTTTGAAATGTATTTAACATACATTTTTAGCTATTAGTGATAGCATAATTGATTTATTCTTTTCTTTCTAGACTCTTATTACAAAATTACAGTTATTTTTAGTGTGTTATGTGATAGGAAAAAAAGATGAGTCCCGATCTTCCGAAAGGTAATGGATAGGTCGATTGATGTGGAGATCTCGATGTTGATGATCCGAGGCTCTCGAGTAGAACACGAACAACCCCTACAATCACTACACCACCGCTCCGTTGGTTATCAACCGTGCTTCACACGATTAACCTCGCCAAGAAGGCTAATCCCTGCAAGTGCAACCGAGAACACAAGCAAGAACGTAGAAGACACGATCTGAAATCGTGAAGTTGGGGTTTCACAAACTGTAGAACAGCGATATTATTAATCTATACAAAACCCAATTGTTCATGGCGGCTACTATGGAGTATATATAGGTGGGAAGACGTCCAAGGGGGTGTTGGGGTCATGACCTAACCCTAACACACGAAAATAATGGACTTAGACTTGATACAAGGCCCAATGGCCCAATACGGTGGCGCAGCACCCTGACAGATTCTGTACTTGATTTTGTTTCGACTATTCCTGTCGACTCCGAACGTATTTTGACATGGGACCGAATCCATTAGAAAGGTTATCCTCTTCCCTTTCCGTGCATATGTAGAAAGTTCAGAACGGAGTTCGTATGCATCCTGGGCGTCCGTTTTAGTGCGTACTGCTCCTGGACTCCGAGTTGGATACGATTTGGAGTTTGGTTCGGTTTTCATCTTCTTTGAACGAATTCTCTGGTCTTCCACATCCCTAATACTTCCTCCAAGTACTAATTGAACCTCTCCATGGATCCTAATCACAATTAAATCACTAAGTAGCAATCTATGCTCAAAAACATAAAAAGAAATATATAAGAACAAGTTCACCTCTGAAATTAATCGTTGTGTATGAACTCTATTGATTGCATCTTGTATGTTCAATGGAGTGTTGTTTGTATCCATAGAAATGATGTCCTCATCATCCTCCCCTTCTTGAATTGGAGTCGTCCTCGACTCAAGTTCATCTCCTCTCATGTGTTGGTCCAAATGTGCAACGCCATCAAATGATGACAGCATGCACATTATTATTGCACCTACAAACATGACACAATGTTTATTTGTTTGGGATCCTGGCTCAAGTGAATATGCACTCTTATTTGATGGGCAAGATCAAGATGGCGAAATATGTCGGCCACCACCTTGGCCTCCTCCATTCATGCATACAAGAAGATTTGATGGCGTTGCACATTTGGACCAACACATGAGAGGAGATGAACTTGAGTCGAGGACGACTCCAATTAAAGAAGGGGAGGATGATAAGGACATCACTTCTATGGATACAAACAACACTCCATTGAACATACAAGATGCAATCAATAGAGTTCATACACAACGATTAATTTCAGAGGTGAACTCGTTCTTATATATTTCCTTTTATGTTTTTGAGCATAGATTGCTACTTAGTGATTTAATTGTGATTAGGATCCATGGAGAGGTTCAAGGAGTACTTGGAGGAAGTATTAGGGACGTGGAAGACCAGAGAATTCGTTCAAAGAAGATGAAAACCGAACCAAACTCCAAATCGTATCCAACTCGGAGTCCAGGAGCAGTACACACTAAAACGGATGCCCAGGATGCATACGAACTCCGTTTTGGAGGTTGTACATATGAACGGAAAGGGGAGAGGATAACCTTTCCAATGGATCCGGTCCCATGTCAAAATACGTTCGGAGTCGACAGGAATAGTCGAAACAAAATCAAGTACAGAATCTGTCAGGGTGCTGCGCCACCGTATTGGGCCATTGGGCCTTGTATCAAGTCTAAGTCCATTATTTTCGTGTGTTAGGGTTAGGTCACGACTCCAACACCCCCTTGGACGTCTTCCCACCTATATATACTCCATAGTAGCCGCCATGAACAATTGGGTTTTGCGTAGATTAATAATATCGTTGTTCTACAGTTTGTGAAACCCCAACTTCACGATTTCAGATCGTGTCTTCTACGTTCTTGCTTGTGTTCTCGGTTGCACTTGTAGGGATTAGCCTTCTTGGCGAGGTCAACTGTGTGAAGCACGGTTGATAACCAACGGAGCGGTGGTGTAGTGATTGCAGGGGCTGTTCGTGTTCTACTCGAGAGCCTCGGATCATCAACGTCGAGATCTCCATCAATCGACTTACCCATTACCTTTCGGAAGATTGGACCTCATCATCATCTTTTTCCTATCATTATGTTCACTAGGTAATGTAGAGTGAGTCTCCGTGTTGTCACCAATAAAAGAACAATACATCTTATATATAGTTATATGGTTTGTGTGTATTATCTACTAGATTTTTTACATTTTCCGCTTTGAAGGTATAAGCTAAAATGAGTGACCATCGTAAAGCGATGTATGATGGTTGGAGTTCAAGTGGTGCGCACACTATGGAATGGGCTCGTATCACGGATGTTTTCATCAACCAAGCCTTTGCTAGTGGTGCTCATCTTGCGAAGTGTCCATGTAACAAGTGTCGGAATCGTCGACATCTATATAAGGATGAAATTGAGTTGCACCTTTGCAAGCACAGTTTTATGCCTGACTACCTAGTTTGGCACGAGCATGGAGAGATGGTTCATGACAATCAGTCGGACAGAAATGAGGATGATGATCGAATGGATGAGACATTAGTGGACATTGGTAGAGAGTACGAAGAGGGGTCAACGCCGAAGGAGGTGAAGGAGTTTTACGACCTTCTTGCCACCTCAGGTGAAAAAGTGCATGAGAGAACCAATGTGACCATTTTGCAGGCGGTGACACGACTTATGGCGCTGAATTCCAAGTTCGATTTCGGAAACAAATGCTATAATGGTATCTTGAAGCTGATTAGTGATCTAATTCCATCTAGGCATAAGATGTTGGAAGACATATACCACTCTAAAAAGATTTTAAGCGATATGGGCATGAACTATAAGAAGATTGATGCGTGCAATAATAACTGTATGTTGTTTTGGAAGGAACACATGAACGATACCCATTGTATGCATTGCAATGCATCTAGATATGTCAAGGTTCTGAACGTTGATGGAGAGGAAATAACTACAAGTACTGATTAAACAACTTCGGTACATGCCTGTCACAACAAGCCTAAAATAGTTGTTCCTGTTCCAAAAAACAGCAAACAGATGAGGTGACATTCTGAAGGGATACGTGAGAATGATGACAAAGATATTATGATGCATCCTTCTGATGGCGCGGCATGGCAAGCTCTAGACCGTTTTGATCTGGAGTTTGCAAGAGATCCCAGAAATGTTCGTCTTGGATTGTTAACAGATGATTTCACTCCTTTCAGCACCAGTAGCAACCCATACTCTTGTTGGCCTGTATTTATCATGCCATACAATCTTCCTCCCAATATGTGCATGAAATAAGGATACGTATTTCTCACGGCTATCATTCCTGGCCCTAAACATCCTGGAAAGAAAATCTATGTGTTTATGCAGTCATTGATTGAAGAGCTGAAAGAATTATGGCATGGTGTAGAGGCATATGATAATCATATGAAATGTGAATTTACTTTATGTGTCATGTATCTATGGTCGATCCATGATTTGTTGGAATATGGCATTTGGGCTGATTGGTGTGTTCACGGACAATTGTGTTGTCCCATATGTATGGTTGACACTGATGCTATCAGGTTAAAGTATGGAAAAAAAGTCAGCTTCTTTGATTGTCATCGACGATTCCTTCCTTTAAACCATCCTTTCAGGTGTGATACACAATCATTCCAGAAAGGCAAAATGGTTAGAAAAGGTCCGTCTCGTCGATTGACAAGCGAACAAAAAATGGCACGACATTCAATGTTAAAAGAGTCTGCTGAAGATGGTTTCGAAGGGTATGGTACATAACACAACTGGACTCATAATTCTTTTCTTTGGTAGCAACCACATGCAAAGGTGTTGCTTTTACCGCACAATATAGATTTGATGCACCAAGAGTGTAATGTGGCTAAAAGCATCATAAGCATGTGTTTTGATTTCACCGGTCAAACCAAAGATAATATGAATGCGAGGAAAGACTTAGCTGATCTTTGTGATCGTCCTGGGGTTGAGATTATAACTAATACAAGTGGAAATGATAGTAGGCCACGAGCTCCTTACCGTGTCAAGCCAGAAGAAAGGAGGCAAATACTTACTTGGTTGAAAACATTGAAGCTCCGAGACCGCTATGCAGCTAACATAAAACGATGTGTTAACCTTAATACCGGTAAACTAAATGGGTTGAAGAGTCATGATTACCATATTATGATGGAGAGACTTGTGCTCGTAATGTTTTGTGGCTACTTCAAACCTGATTTGTGGAAGATATTTGCTGGACTTAGCTACTTTTATAGGCAGATATGCGCTAAGGAAGTGTCGAAGAAGATGATGCGACAATGGGAGAATGAAATCGTTGTGCTTGTATGTAAGATGGAAAAAGTCTTTCCACCTAGTTTTATGAATGTTATGCAACATTGCTGGTACATTTACCTTATGAAGCATTAATAGTGGGTCCTGCATAGTTCAGGTGGATGTATAGTCAAGAAAGGGAACTGAAAAAACTTAGAGCTACAGTGCGCAACAAGGCAAGAGTTGAGGGGTGTACTGCAGAGGCATTTGCAGCTAAAGAGATTACAAATTTCTCTATGAAATATTTATCACGTGCCAACAATGTGAATGCATCTAAGACACGATATCATGATGTAGAAGAGCAACATATGATTGAGCTTAAGATTTTTAATTGGAAGGGTAAAGGTGTTGGAGCTGCCACTTCTCATCATATTTCAGAGCAAGACAGGAACTACACTATGCTTTACATGTTTTTCAACATGGAGGAAGTGTTACCATATTTGAAAATATTTGACAAGTTGTATTGGACATCATCTCGAAGACCTACACAAAGTCAATTGGATAAGATGCGTCAGGATGACATAAATGGTGGGCTAAGCTTTGTGGCATGGTTCCGTGAACATGTAATGTTTCTATCCGTCTTTTGTCTTCAATCATAGTTCACATGCTTATCGAAAGATGCTAACTTTGTCTATTTATGTAGTGTGTGCAAGATCGCAACATCTCACATGACTTGCGACATATTTTGCATGGTCAACTGAAAGCAAGAGAATTTAACCGATATGATATCAACGGGTATCGTTTTCGTACGACAAGTTTAGAAGCAAGCCGCCCACTAGCAACCATATCAAACAGTGAAGTAATGATAATGGCAGCGGAGGGTAGTGGAGAAGTCAATGCTTACTACGGTGTTCTTCAAAAAATAATCGAGTACACATTTGGTGGTCTGGAAGAACTGAAGCTTGTGATTTTTGACTGTCAATGGTTTGATCCAACATCGAGTACACGAGTTGATGATTTTGGAATGGTGGAGGTTAACCACAACTCGCGGTACACAGCTCATACCAACAATGTTGTACTTGCCCATCAAGTGGAATAAGTGTACTATTTAAGTTTTCCTCATCTAAGTTTCAAAAATTGGTGGGTTGTATACAAAGTTAATCCTAAAGTGGACCATTGTCGTTATGATGGATACATAGAGAATCAGGAAGATGATGATGGTGGTGTCTATCAAGATGAAGTCGAGGAAGTAGAAGATTTTAGGATATCTTGCGGTACGGGACTAGCAGAGAAAGCTAGTGGTACCTTTGAGTTAATGTCTGAAGAACATACTGGCACTTCAAGGAAACGTATTTGACAGTCACAAAGGATTATTGAAAAGCAAAAAAGGATTATTGAGGATCAAGAAGAATTTGATCAAGAGAGTGAAGGAGAAGAGTTTGAAGAAGAGATAGAAGAACAAGAGATACGAGAACATCTTCAAGCACGTGTGGCAGAAGCATATTCTAATGCTGATCATTTTTTATTCTTATTGTATGCATTCTGTTAGATTTTTATTCTTATTGTACGCATGATGTTAGATTTTGATTCTTATTGTATGCATTTTGAGTATCTTTTATTATTTATCATTTGTTTTGTATAACTAATCATTATTTTGAAATTTATGCAGATGTTCAAGCATATCAAACTTGGGAGGAAAAAGCGCAGTGGTAGTTTGGACCACACTAGTAGTTTAGAGCACACAGGCTTGTTTCAGGTATTTGTTTATTTTTAAATGCATATTAGTATTATAATTAACTATCTAATATTTGTTACATGTTTATTTTCATTTGTAGGGTACAAGCGTAAGTGTGGATAGGCAGGGGCAGCTCATGCGGTGTGTCACAGAGTCTGAACCCTCATGACAGCAAGAGCCCTCACGAGAGCCGAGTCTGGCTCGGGACTTGAACGAGGAGGAGATAGATACAGTGAGACAGTCGTCAGAGCAGGGAGGAGACTCAAGTTCGGACAAGAGAGACCATACGATTGCGACGATCTTTGGGCGGTCCTCCTCTGAGGGTGGTGATGAGTGGGACGACGAGGGCGGCGATGATGAAGAGGGCGATGATCTCGCGCAAGATAGGAGGTTGGCAAGAGTTGCGGAGCTAGATGAGGCAGGTCATCCGCCCGCTCGATGTTCTTTCAGGTACTATTTCGTATTAATTGATAAGCTATCTTTTATCTTATTGTTAACTAATTAACTAATATTGTTTGAACAGGCTACGGAGGCACCTTTTATATACTCCAAGCAAAATCTTGGATGAGCGGATAGTTATAAAGACGAAGGGTACTAGGTGTTGGGTCGAGGTTAATTGGAGTGGCAGGGGGCATCGACGAGTAATTAACACGGAGTTGGGAAACACCATCCGGTTGTGCTTTCCCGGGATGGTTGTGTTGGACGGTCGAAGAATTGCGGCGCATAGTTGGGATCACTATGCACTGTGAGAGTATGCCCCTGCGGGTACTTGTCAAAATAGAGTTTGGGATATGTTTAGGGTAAGTGTATTCATAGTCCTTCAATTATATTACATCTTATTCCGATTGACATAAATTGTTGTTTGTATTGCAGGGTGTGTTTCGTTTGCAGAAAGGTGAGAGTGAAGCATATGCAAGAGCGGTATTCCATGAGTGAACAAAAAGGCGCACAAAGGACTCCTTCTCTGATGCCCGGATCAAAGCTTTCATTGTGTACTACAAGACTAAGTTGTTGACACGTATATCAAAAAATGAAGCAGCCAAATTACATCTAACTAAGGAGGAGTACTTGAATAGAAACGTGGATTGGATATGTGTGAATCCGGAAGGTTGGGAATGGTTAAGTGAGTACTGGGCATCAGATGAGTTCAAGTTAGTTTCGGATAGAAACCAAAAAAACCGGACGAGCACCTAGAAAGCATTACTATGGGCCGGATGGACATGCGTAGATGGAACAAAGAATGGTATGAATTCTTAAAATCATACTTAGATTGCTTCAAATAATTGTATTGATTAAACTTCAAATTTTGTTATTGTAGCATGCTGAAACTGGTAGCGCTCCTAGCTTTTTTGAGGTTTACCTTAAGGGGCATAGAGGTCCAGACCCAAATCGCTCGGAGCAATTGTGTGATGAGGCAGCAACGCAAAAAGTGGTAAGTATGATCTATCAAAGTTATTTTATCTTTTATTGTATCTACTCATGAACTCATTGTATCCTCACAGGCGAAATATGTTTAGTGCTTCAGGAAAAATCATGGAGATGAGGCAAATTATGTAAGAGTGCTGTTGGATGTGGGTGCACCGTACGAATCTAGTGGAGGTGTACCGCATGGGAGGCATGTGTAAAGTAATGATGTTTCTAAGTTATTGAATGTCGATTCATCGTACTTGTACCTTTTGTAGATTTAGATTGGGCGACGGGTATGTGGAGTGTGAGGCCTATGTTAGGCGACAGCACTCCAGTGCTAGTTCTAGTAGGTCCCAGTCTACTGCGGAGACGGATGCATTAAGAGAAGAATTGTGACGCGCTCAGGAAGAGATGCAGACGCAATTGCAATAGCAACAGCAGCAACACCAGACAGAGATGCAGATGCAGCAACAGATACAACAATAGGTGCAGCAACAGATGTAGTATATGTATATGACACAGGTAACATGTAATCTTAACAATTAAGCTATTTATTTGATGTTAAAATGTTTCACTTAAGATCTCACAAATAGTTTACTTGATGCAGTTTTTGAGTCACGGTAGCACCGGTTCTTCGTTCGGTACACCACAACCACCTCAGTTTGACATGATATCACATGTATACTTGTCTATTTTATTCAAGTTACAATACTCTTTACTATATGTGTTGAACTAACTTAATTTAATACTTTACTTGATGTAGTTCTTCGCTCAAGGTGGTATGCCTCGTCCAATGCAGCCAGGACAATATATTGGCTCCTCATCACAGGTATCACCACATGTCTTATTACATTGAGTTACAATACAAAATTCTAACTATATGCGTAACAGGGTTTTGAGAGTGGTCAACCATTTGTTCCAACCCCTCAGGGATTTATGTCATTGTTGGCTCCTGGATTGCAGCCGTATCCAGGTGTTCCACCATCGATGCCCTTTAATCTAGGACACACTCACCCATCAACAACTCCAACCACAGCGGTACGACTTCTAAATTGTTATTTCTCATAAAAACATAGGTTAATTTGAATAATACTTAGCGCCTTTGAGTCAAGTTAGCATATTTGTGAGTTTTGTAACAAATAAGTCAATTAGCACATTTTAGAGAGATTAAGACACTCAAATTATAAGTATAAATGCAAAGTGTAACTTGTATTTGTTTCTCGCAGGGTTCCGATCATTTGCAAGATTGTGATGATTTTCTGAATTTGAACAAAGGAGGTGCAAGTGGCAGAGGTTCCAATAACAATGTGTGAATGTCATTTTCATTGCCGTTTTGTGAACTTTATGTGAACATGTGACTTTTGTTTTCATTCCCATTTTGTGTTGAACATGATCTTTTGTGATGTACTGATGGTGCTCGTTTATATACACATGTGTGAACTTGTGTTGTGTTGTTTATATATGTGTGAACTTTGCTGAGCTGTTAATATGTTGTGCCCTGTGAACATGTCACTGGAGCTACGGCTCTGGCCTGGTGGCTGGCCACCCGGGCGTGGAGGAAAACAGGCGGTTATTTAAAAAAAAAGCCCATTGTAGGCGTTGGTTTGGTGTTGGGTCGACGGTCTTAAGGTGCTTAAAGGCGTCGGCTAGGGCCCAAGGCAGATGGTCTTATCCGCCATAAAGGCGTCAGTTTATAGCTTGACTGACGTTCTTATCCGCCATAAAGATGTCGGCTTCGGCCCGGGACCGACGGTCTTACGAGCTATAAAGGCGTCGGGTCTTCCACCGACGTCTTTAGTTATTAAATGCATCAGTGTTGTGAACCGACGGCTTTAAGCGATAAAGGCGTTGGCCCCGATGTACATACTAGTTAAAGACGTCGAATCTAAGTCGTCGGCTATGAACGTCGGTTTACCAATGTATATAAATTAAATGTGTCGGTTTCTTTAGGCTACTGACGCCTATACGGTCGACGGCCTTTTGCTTGATTCCTGCAGTGGTAGTCTATTGTTCAAGTTGTGAACTGATGTAACTTAAGGATCTAGGCAGAAGTTCAACTTACGAGTCTTGTTGAAACATTAGTATATAAAACAAGGAACGAGAATGACGTCTCTCCTAATGGCTTTGATATCCCGTGGGGGATTGTTATAATTAATGGGTTTGGCCCAACAATAATTCAGAAATAAATCCTAGAAAATCTCAAAAGCCCATTAGAGCAAGAGAGGGTGGTGTTAAATGTTTAGTCCCACATAGGTAGTTGAAGAAGAGTAATCCATAGATATAAGGCAAGTCGTTCTTCCACTCCTTGAGTGAGAGAGCAGTGGAGAAGAAAGGGGTGGTCCACGCGCGTTCCTCCTCCTCGCTCCCTCGCCTCGCCTCGCCCCGCCTTGGGTGTGCTCATGTGAATTCGAGCCTCAAGCCGAGCCTAGAATTTATATTTTTGCAGAAAATTTAATCGGGCTTTTGGGCTTCCGAGATTGAGTCCACGTCATTGGAGATGGACGCGTCTACGACTGGGTAGTCGGATCGGATGCAGATCCTCTGTATTGCAACTGAACCGATGTGACACCCGGTTCCGAAAAAGAACCAAGTGAACGCATATGTGTGCCCAGGACGTCCAACACACATACACGAGTGCAATCACAAAAAGATATATAGGAAATTACCACAAAACAAGATTAATTAAGTACTTTTATTTCAGAATTAAGAATATCATCGAATACAAGCTCTAATGAGTATTAATGACAGGTTTCAACTAATGCAGCCGAAATAACTAATTAAATAACTAAGCAAATAAGCAGCATAAGCAAAGGGTATAGCGCAACTCCAACATTCCACAAGCAAAGCTGACGGCAGACACGGCCTAGGACTACGCATTATCATCGTTAAACTCCTAATCCTGACTTGAAACTGTTGGTGGGGGAATTGCAAGGGTGAGTACATGTCGTACTCAGCAAGTGTGGAAAGTATGACATGTAGCTGATTCAAATAAAGAATATTGTAAGACCTATATGTGCTGAATACATTGGCTTGTAGTGAATACACTTGGCTTTGATGATAAAAGTTTTGAATATCACCAAAACATCTTTTATCAAGGTCCAACTCTAGCTCTGAGCTACAGCAAGGTCCGATGGTAGGTCCGGCTTGGTTTGGGTAGCTCCGGTTACGTTCGTTGCTAGGTCCGACTAGCTTTGGTCAGCTCCGGTGAAGTTTTGTCTTTAGCTCTGGCACGTCTTTGATAGCTCCGACACGTCTTTGATAGATCCGACATGTTTTTGATAGCTCTGACATGTTTTTTGCTAAGCTCCGATGTTGATTTTTTCTAGCTTCGGCTTTGGGATTACTAGTTCCGACTAGTTCTGGTTAGCTCCGGTGCTAGGTCTTGCTAGTTTTGTAAGCTCCGGCGGGAGCTTGGTTGTACTAGTTTTGGTAAGCTCTAGCGCTAGGTTCTACTAGCTTTTGTTAGCTCCGGCTCAAGCTTCGGGTTGCTCTGGCAAGGTCCAGAACTTGACTGCAGTGCTTCTGCTTTTCATTTGCAATGTTTCGTACTTGCTTTACATTGTTGGAAAGACTGCTTAGTATTCATTTGCTAAGTTTTTGGTGTGTTTTGGTTGATATGGATAATATTGTGTTATTGTGGTTTTGCAACATGCTTATGTGAGGTGCTCACATAACGTGTTGTGTTCAGAACTAACTTGAGTCAAGTCGAGGACTTGGGCTCGTATGGATTGGTTGTTTATTCATGTGCAGGTGTTGCTTGAGTTCAAGTCATGGCTGGTGACAGGATCCATTGGACTAGTCTCAGGAAGGAGATGAGGTTCCAACAACCAAATTCAGGAGGAATTGTGGTTGAGCTGATCAGGAGGTCGCGCAGGATGATTGAATCAAGGGCAGTGCATATGAAGGTCACTGAACGTTGAAGGAAGGTGTTCGTACGTATGCATGCGGTGCATGACGTGGCAACATGGTTCCGAAGACGGGATAAGGAAGGAAAGATCTGGTTGGAAGGATCGGATCGTACCGGTTGATGACTTTGGCTGCGGCTGAGTCGGGTTTGACTCAAATATGGAAAGATTAGAGTTGGTTATGATAGGATTTCGTGTGGGTCACGAATTTGAGTTGTTTAGGAATGTGGGATACGTTCCTAAGATGTTTGGAAGTCTTAAGATTGCTTCTATCTGCGTATAGAAGAATCTTGAGCAGTTATGGAAAGTTACGATTCGTGATCTGAGTAGGATTGGAGTCCTAGTTGATATTGGGTTGGCCTAAGGGCTGGTTATATAAGCAAGGGAGCCCAGAGCTCGTGGTGAACGACTTTGGGACTGTTCCTCTTGTGTTCTATTGAATAAAATTCGTAGTTTGAAGGAACTTTTGTGCCTTGTTCGTCTGACTTGTTCCAGACAAGTTTTACTCGTCGAGTTTCTGGACAGCACTACCTTTCATCGGTGGTTTTATCATAACTCGAGTTTTACAGATCCAATTGACATGATTCTTTTTCGGTTGTCTTCAAAACTTGATTATATATCATATGTCAAAATTTCACGGTCATTGGATTTGTGGTTTTTTATCTACACGAGTTTCTTTGCAGCGTTCCAGAACTGTTTTTCCTCGAGTAGGTCAGATTGACCTTTGTTTGATCTTTCGATCATAACTTGAGCTTTTCTCGACGGATTTGAGTGATTCTTTTTGTGTTGTATTTGTGACTTGATTATCTCTGATATCTATCACTTTTGTCACGGTGAAGCACGTTTAGATTAGTCTCACACACGATTTCTTTAACAGATCGTTTTTCTACTGAAAGGGTTTGGGGTTTAATTGTTTCCGCTGCGTAAGATTTTTAAATCTACCATTCACCCCCCCCCCCTCTGGTAGCTTTTCACGTGCTGTTCGATCCTACAATTGGTATCAGAGCTACGGTGCTCTAATCTTTGTGATTTGCACGTGTTTTTGACTAATCATCATGGAGAAGTACTCCGCCAAACCTTGTGTGTTTGCTGGTATTGATTTCCATGTTTGGAAGGCACGCATGGAGGCTTTCATCCAGGCACAAGGCTTTGCAATATGGGAGAAGGTGTATAAGCCTTATGAAGTGCCACCCAATAATCAAGTCACGGCCACAAACTTACGGGACGTCGACAACAACAACAAAGCCCGAAACTTGATCATTCAAGGACTCACTCAAAGCGACTTTGATCGTGTCGCGCACCTCCGATCAGCATACGATGTTTGGAGAGCTCTCTGTGATTATCATGAAGGCTCCAACACAATCAAGGAGGTAAAACAAGATATGTTCAAAAAGGAATATATGCGCTTTGAGATGCAACCAGGTGAGTCTATCGATGACCTCTTTGCTCGTTTCAATAAAATTCTCAGCAACTTACGTAGTGTCAATGTTAATTTTTCTGATGCTGAGAATGCTAGGCAACTTCTTAGTGCATTAGACATGTCAATTTGGGAGATGAAAGTAACATCTATTCGTGAATCAACTGTCATGAGTTCTCTTACATTAGATGTACTCTATTCTAAACTAAAAACTCATGAAATTGACATCCTAGCACGTAAGAACCCCAATAAGTATATTGCATTTGTTTCGCAACGTGATATGTCTAGCTCCGGCCAATCATCATCTTGCAATACTCTTGCTTTGTTGTCCTCACTAACCCTGGAGCAGATCGAAGAATTTCCAGAAGAGGAGTTGGCACTCATCTCTACTAGATTCTCAAAAGCATTGCAAAATGTGAGAACTAGAAGGAGAGGAAGCTCCGGACCTCAACGCTGTTTTGAATGTGGTAAAACAGGACACTTTCGTACAGAATGCCCTAACCTTTCAGGTCCGACCACTCGGGAAGAAAAACAAAGCAAGGTCCGGACCTCCTCTGGAAATTCCAACAAGAAGAAGAAGGGTACCATAGGACGCAATATGATTAACAGCTTCATCACCGCACTTCAAGAACTTAGTTCAAGTGATGTAGACTTTGAAAGTGATGAATATGATAACGATCTGGCCAACTTATGCTTCATGGCGGGCAAAACAAGATCAAGATCAAGTCAGGAGGATGCAGAACACAACAGTGAAGACGATGAGGTATGTTCTACTTGCAATGAAATGTGTGATGCTATTTCTCGTGCAACTATTATTGTCAAGAAAAAGGACAAAAAGCTTAGGGATAATGCTGCTAAAATTGAATCACTAGAATCTGAAATTAACGGTTTAAAAACTTTGATTCCTAGTGATGATGCATGTCCCTCATGTGACTTAATCTATGAACAATTTTCCACATTAAGAAGTGCACACTCCTCCACTCTAGATAGACTTGATGAAGAAATTGAAAAGAACAAAGAGCTTGCTGCACTTAATGATAAAAACTTGAAAGATGCTAGCTATTCTACAATTGATTTGCATTGTTCTACTTGTGAGGATCTTGATAAGAAACTACAGGATGCTATGAATGAAATTTCTATATTGAACAATGCTTTACGTTCTCATGAAGTTAAATTTTGTTCAAATTGCAAACTAAAAGGAAAAACTTCATGTGAAAATTGCCTTGACCTGTCCAATAAACTTGATGACATGCATAGGACATTAGATCGGTTTTGTAATGGGAATAAGAACCTAAACTTGCTGCTGAATTCTTCCAAGTCCTGCAATAATAAAACTGGTTTAGGTTTTGATTCTCATGCTCATGCTAAGGCACATCCACCTAAAATTGTAAAGTCACTAGGAAGTGGTTTGATTCAAACAGTTCCTAAACAAAAAGGAGTGGTTTTCAAATCTGCAGGAGTGTTGTCTCATTCGGTATCAAATAAAAATGTTGATTACTCATCTAGACATGAACACAAAGTTAAATTTTATTGTACCTACTGTGGTAGAGATGGTCATGTCATAAATTTTTGTTATAGACTAGCTAAACAACAGAAAAAGGAAAGGATGATTGCTAGATCTTATAACTTTCATACAATTAGAAAAACACAACCTGCTTTAATGAGTCAGAAATTTGAAAAGGTAGCTTCCGGAACTTTTGGCACGAAATCTACAAAGGCAGCTCCGGTAGTTCTCATAGCTCCGAGAGCTCCCGGATCTTTTGTTGTTCCCTCCAAAGCTTTAGTTTTTGCCTCCGGACCTTCTGCTTTTACCTCCGGAGCTACTAGTTTTCACTCTAAACAAGTAACAACTTCTAAATCAATTGTTAAGAACAGAAAACCTCAATCTTTGACTCATAAACCTGCTATTTTATCTCAGCTTTCGCGTGTTTTTCCTGCTGCACGTCGTGTGACTCAGTACTGGATTCCTAAATGCCTTATAACTAACCCCAGTATTGAGTCATCGACGTATTGTGCTTCTATGTAGGTTACACGTTTGAGGAAGGAGAACATTTGGATTGTGGATTCAGGTTGCTCACGCCACATGACCGGTAACAAAGATTGGTTCTCCTCCCTCTCTTTTGTGTCACGTGTAGAGAATGTTACTTTTGCCGATAATTCTTCAACTCCTATAATTGCTAAGGGTTCGGTTAGAGTAAATGATCACTACACTTTGAAGGATGTGGCACTTGTCAAAATTTTGAAATACAACTTGCTTTCTGTTGCACAATTGCTAGATGAAAATCTAGAAATTATTTTCAATAGAAACTGCTGCAAAGTTGTAGGTTCAAATAGTGAGCTTATTTTTAACATGTCTCGGTTTGAAAGAGTTTTTAAAGCTGATTTTGATATGTCTTCCTCTAAGCATAGGTGTCTACTTGCTAATGATTCAAAGGACTTATATTTTTAACATCGTAGACTTGGTCACGTAGGCTTTGATCACCTAACGTGTGTTAGTGCTCTTGATCGCATACGTGGGCTGCCTAAGCTTAAAGGGGACAAAGAAATTGTGTGCTCTTCTTGTAGACATGCTAAGATGGTTGCAGGTTCACATTTACTCCTCTCACAATGATCATGACAACTGAACCATGTCAACTTTTGCATCTTGACACCGTAGGACCTTCACGTGTTCAATCCTTCAGAGGTAAATGGTATGTTCTTGTTATTGTTGATGATTATTCTAGATACTCTTAGGTTTACTTTATGGCATCTAAGAATGAAGTTTTTAGTCATTTTAGAACTTTATTTCTTAGATTATCAATTGATCACCCAGGATCATTAAAAGCAATTAGAAGTGATAATGGAACTGAATTTAAAAATCAATCTTCTGATCACTTTTGTGCTGAAAATAGAATAGATCATCAATTCTCTTCACCATACGTACCTCAACAAAATGGTGTTGTAGAAAGAAAGAACAGAACCTTAGTTGAGATGGCTAGGGCTATGCTTGATGAATATCAAACTCCTAGGAAATTTTGGGCTGATGCGTTAGCAACCGCTTGTTATGTCTCAAATCGTGTTTTCTTGCGTGCTAAGCTAGGTAAAACACCATATGAGCTCCGGTTTGGACATAGGCCTAGTGTTACACACTTTCGGGTCTTTGGTTGCAAATGCTTTGTTAAGAAACATGGTAATCTTGATAAATTTGAACCTCGATCCATTGATGGCATGTTTCTTGGTTATCCATCTCATACTAGAGGGTACCGTGTGTTTTTACTTGACACTAACAAAATTGTGGAGACTTGTGAAGTGTCTTTTGATGAAGCTAGCCCAGGTACTAGCTCCGGTGTTGCAGGACCAGATCCGTATCCTCAGGGGGGGGGGGGTATTTTTGAAGATGAAGAAGAGCCGATGATACTGCCTGGCAGTTCCAAAGTTGATACGTGTCCAACTCCGGACATTGATCAAGCTCTGACTATCACCTATGCTGGTCCTGATCGTCCACAAGTAACAAGCTCATCAATCTACGATGAACCTAATGAAAAAGAAGCTTGTGAGACATCTGTTCCCCTACGGTTTTACAAAGATCATCCCCCACAATAGATGATTGGAAGCTTGCACGATCGAGTCACACGGTCCAGGTTTTGCGATCCAAACTCTCATGCTCATTCTACTTTTGTTGCTGCTTTTGAACCCAAAGATATATCACACGCACTCACTAATGAATCTTGGATTATTGCCATGCAAGAAGAGTTAGAAAATTTTGAAAGAAATAATGTTTGGAAACTTGTACCTCCACCTCAAGGTCACACTTTAATTGGAACTAAATGGGTATATAAAAATAAACAAAGTGAGGATGGGGTTGTGGTTAGGAATAAGGCTAGGTTGGTTGCTCAAGGTTTCACTCAAGTTGAAGGTCTAGATTTTGATGAAACTTTTGCTCCTGTCGCTAGATTAGAAGCCATAAGAATTTTGTTAGCTTTTGCAGCATCTAAAGGTTTTAAGCTATATCAAATGGATGTTAAAAGTGCTTTTCTTAATGGCTACATAGATGAGGAGGTTTATGTCAAACAACCACCGGGTTTTGAAAATCCAGATTTTCCTAATCATGTTTACAAACTGTCCAAAGCCTTATACGGTCTCAAACAAGCCCCTAGAGCATGGTATGATAGGTTAAAAACATTCTTACTTGAACAGGGGTTTACCATGGGCAAGGTTGAAAACTCTTTTTGTGCTTAAGCATAGCAATGACTCATTATTCGTTCAAGTGTATGTGGATGATATTATCTTTGGTTGTGCTTCTCATGATCTTGTGTCCAAGTTTTCAGCAATGATGAGTTCCGAATTTGAAATGAGTATGATGGGTAACTCACTTACTTTTTGGGGCTGCAAATCAAGCAAACCAAGGAGGGTACCTTTGTGCATCAAACGAAGTATACCAAAGACCTCCTAAGGCGTTTCAGCATGGACAAAAGCAAGCCTCTTCGGACACCAATGGGAACAGCAACAACACTTGAACTTGATGAAGATGGTGAATCCGTGGATCAAAAAGAATATAGAAGCATGATCAGATCACTTTTGTACCTCACAGCATCAAGACCGGACATACAATTCAGCGTATGTCTTTGTGCACGGTTTCAAGCTTCCCCACGTGCTTCACATCGTCAAGCCGTCAAGAGGATTCTCAGGTACTTATATGGAACCCAAGAATTTGGCATTTTTCTTCCTTCTTCCTCAACCGTTACTTTGAAAGCTTTTTTGGATGCTGATTTTGGGGGTTGTAGGATTGATAGGAAAAGTACTTCTGGTGCTTGTCATTTTCTTGGTAATTTTCTTGTTGTTTGGTCCTCTAGAAAACAAAATTCAGTTGCACAATCCACAGCCGAATCTGAATATGTAGCTGCTGCTAGTGCTTGCTCACAAATTCTTTGGATTGTTCAAACACTTAAGGACTATGGGGTTGATCTAGATAGTGTTCCACTGTTTTGTGATAACACTAGTGCTATTTGCATTGCCAAAACCCCGTGCAACATTCTAGAACTAAGCACATTGATATTAGGTATGACTTTCTCCGAGGTAACATTGAAAAAGGAAACATTGTGCTTCACCATGTAGATACCAAACATCAATTGGCTGACATTTTTACAAAACCTTTGGATTTCACTCTTTTTTGTTTCATTCGTAGTGAAATAGGGGTTATGCATCCTCATGGCTTAAATTGAGGGGGAGTTTTTGAAACTTGGGAAGTCTATGTATGAATCTGAAATTAAAATAATATGAGTATAGTATTTCATACATATATGACTTTGTGATTCCTTTTACATGCTGAAAGTTCTTACTACATTACTCGTGTTATACATTTTGTAGTTTTTGCCATGTCTAATAATTGGAATAATTACTTACACTAAAACTGGTCATGGTCGAACTTTCTTGCTGTTTTGAACTTGTTACATGTTCACAAGTGCTTTTAATCATTAAGAATTAATCAAGTAATCAACTCACATGTTGAGTTTTTATGAACAAATATAAATTGAGAAAAGATCAAGAGAATATGCTTGCATTTCACTTCTTCTTTTGAGATGGCTTGTCATTGCACTTAGATATGAACTTGGAAGAAGTTGTGTATGACTAAAACCATGTCCTTAAGCTTCTGATTGTCAAATGACATAGGCTTGGCTTGGTTGGTTAGAATAAGGCAGATGCGCATATAATCTCTTGCAAATATCATATGATCTAAATTTGTGCTTTGAAAAATAATAAAATTCAGCAACAAGTGTCATGCTTTCAGGTTTTGAAATAGTTAAGTTTGTGAGATCATGACTTGCTTAAATTGAAAATTACATATGATCTCTAGCATGGCTTACACTACTTTATGTATTTCATTGATGTGATAATGTAAAGTACGTGATAGTATGACTTGGATGAGCTTTGTTTATATGAATATGTTATAATATGCTCATAACAACTAAAGAGGGAGAGATAATTTGTTTACATGCTCATGACTTGCTGAATACATTGTCAAAGGGGGAGAGATAAGCTTGAAGAGAAAGAGAATATGTGCATAAGGAGAGATAATAAAGGGGGAGAGATAATATGGGATAATTTTTTCTTCTCATTTTTCTTTTGATTTACAAAGGGGGGGAAATTTTCTTCAGAACTTTTAATGAGAATAAGCCAATGTTCGGATTTTAAATGGTGTTGCCAATGCATTCATCAAGGGGGAGATTGTAAGACATATATGTGTTGAATACATTGGCTTGTAGTGAATACACTTGGCTTTGATGATAAAAGTTTTGAATATCACCAAAACATCTTTTTATCAAGGTCCGACTCTAGCTCTGAGCTACAGCAAGGTCCGACGGTAGGTCCGGCTTGGTTTGGGTAGCTCCGGTTACTTTCGTTGCTAGGTCTGACTAGCTTTGGTCAGCTCCGGTGAAGTTTTCTCTTTAGCTCCGGCACGTCTTTGATAGCTCTGACACGTCTTTGATAGCTCCAACATGTTTTTGATAACTCCGACATGTTTTTTGCTAAGCTCCGATGTTGATTTTTATTGCTCCGGCTTTTGGGATTACTAGTTCCGACTAGTTCTGGTTAGCTCCGGCGCTAGGTCTTGCTAGTTTTATAAGCTCCGACGGGAGCTTGGTTGTACTAGTTTTGGTAAGCTCCAGCGCTAGATTCTACTAGCTTTTGTTAGCTCCGGCTCAAGCTCCGAGTTGCTCTGGCAAGGTCCGGAACTTGACTGCAGTGCTTCTGCTTTTTATTTGCAATATTTCGTACTTGTTTTACATTGTTGGAAAGACTGCTTAGTATTCATTTGCTAAGTTTTTGGTGCGTTTTGTTTGATATGGATAATATTGTGTTATTGTGGTTTTGCAACATGCTTATGTGAGGTGCTCACATAAGGTGTTGTGTTCGGAACTAACTTGAGTCAAGTCGAGGACTTGGGCTCGTATGGATTGGTTGTTTATTCATGTGCAGGTGTTGCTTGAGTTCAAGTCATGGCTGGTGACAGGATCCATTAGACTAGTCTCAGGGAGGAGATGAGGTTCCAACAACCAAATTTAGGAGGAATTGTGGTTGAGCTGATCAGGAGGTCGCGCAGGATGATTGAATCAAGGGCAGTGCATATGAAGGTCACTGAACGTCGAAGGAAGGTGTTCGCAAGTATGCATGCGGTGCATTACGTGGCAACATGGTTCCGAAGAAGGGATAAGGAAGAAAAGATCTGCTTGGAAGGATCGGATCGTACCGGTTGATGACTTTGGGTGCGGCTGAGTCAGGTTTGACTCAAATATGGAAAGATTTGAGTTGGTTATGATAGGATTTCGTGTGGGTCACGAATTTGTGTTGTTTAGGAATGTTGGATACGTTCCTAAGGTGTTTGGAAGTCTTAAGATTGCTTCTATCTGCGTATAGAAGAATCTTGAGCAGTTATGGAAAGTTACGATTCGTGATCTGAGTAGGATTGGAGTCCTAGTTGATATTTGGTTGGCCTAAGGGCTGGTTATATAAGCAAGGGAGCCCAGAGCTCGTGGTGAACGACTTTGGGGCTGTTCCTCTTGTGTTCTATTGAATAAAATTCGTAGTTTGAAGGAACTTTTGTGCCTTGTTCGTCCAATTTGTTCCAGACAAGTTTTACTCGTCGAGTTTCTGGACATCACTACCTTTCATCGGTGGTTTTATCATAACTCGAGTTTTACAGATCCAATTGATGTGATTCTTTTTCGGTTGTCTTCACGACTTGATTATCTATCATATATCAAAATTTCACGGTCATTGGAGTGGTGGTTTTTGATCTACACGAGTTTATTTGCAGCGTTCCAAGACTGTTTTTTTCTCGAGTAGGTCATATTGACCTTTGTTTGATCTTTTGATCATAACTTGAGTTTTTCTCGACGGATTTGAGTGATTCTTTTTGTTTTGTCTTCGTGACTTGATTATCTCTGATATCTATCACTTTTGTCACGGTGAAACATGTTTAGATTAGTCTCACACACAATTTCTTTAACAGATCGTTTTTCTGTCGAATGGGTTTGGGGTTTAATTGTTTCCGCTGCGTAAGATTTTTAAATCTACCATTCACCCCCCCCCCCTCTGGTAGATTTTCATGTGCTCTTCGATCCTACAAATATAATAATGGCTAAGTACTAAAAAGTACATTAAAATATTTGAAAAGCAATATATTACATGTATGTGAAGCAAATCCATCATAAACCATAATTATTAACATAATACAAGTCCATATTCCGTATCTATCACCATTATACCAGATTTCACCATTACCATTAATCATATCCAATTCCAGAATTTAATCTATAACCAGCCATAACCATATTATTAACCATAACCATTACCAAACCATCCTAATACCAAGTTTCCCCTAATCATGTGAGGGTCCAGGTTGCTCATAATTGAGAGCACGGCTATCATGATAGTTTTTAGACACTCTGCAGAGGTTGTACCACTTTACCCACGTGTTTGTGATTTCACCACCTTTCGATGACTATAGAATCTCAATTATGCCGTCTCACACTTCCTTAGGTGTGTGGCCAAGAGATCACAAAATAGCCTTTACAAAGTGATTACTAGCCTATTTAGACCCCACTGAGGTTTCACCGGTGGCGATGCTGCCAACTGAACACATCTTCAACCAAGGGCCCCCTCTTGAGCCATTCGGATCCCAGGGTAGTCCTACCAATCATCAACAAACCCAATCCGACTACCCCTTCTCGAGCATCCTTAATGGTCCAAATAGCTTCGGCAAAGCCCTAATTAATCAGCTACGCCACACCCATACTTGGTCTTGTGGTGGCACTGTAAATCCTGGATGGTCGCTCCACGAACCGATCCTTAGATCTAAAGCAAGCAAAACCTTCATAACATCTAACCCATCAACATACCATGCTTGCTTAGATCACCCATTACTACATCATATTAACTAGTTCATGTTAATCATAATCTCATAAATGCATAGTTAAGTTAAGTGGTATAGTTGTGTTCCCATCTCAATTAATTAAGCGAAGCAAAAAGGTAAAAAGCCCTTCCCGACTCTCTACCATGTATTCCAGGTGACAAGGGTGGTTATACAATGCTAGTAAACTTCCTATCATAGATTCCCCATCAAATTGACACAAGCAAGCAGTTTTGCAAACAAAACATTTATTTCAAAACAGGAACAATATGTTCAAGGACACTTGCCTTGCTCTTGAGATTGGTTAGGATCAGAGACTTCAAATTCTCAGTGCTGGAGATCCTCCGCCGCACTCTATAACGCAAACCCGTCTAATCCGCACAATAAACATACAAGATAAGAAACACCATCAAAGAGTGCACAAATATTACTCAATATGACATGACATGCATGATTAATGCAAATGCAAAGCAAAACTAGTTAATAAGTTGTTAATAATATTTATTAATCAATTACAATGGTTATTAATAGGTTTATACAAGTTTGGAGTTGATTCGAACCAATTTAGAATTAATTCAAAAGAAATTAACTAGGAAAATCGGACTAGTCCGCTAGGGACCGACAAGTCCGCCTTTCGCAGAACTAGCGAACTAGGGTTTTCTAGATCGACGTGAATTTGGGGAAACGGGGTCGAATTCACGTAAGAAAAAGAGAATAGAAGGTATACCAGGTGTTTGGAACTCCAATGAATCAAGAGTTTTGAAGGCAACACTTGGATCTTGACGATCTAGGGTTGATGAAGAACTTGATCGTGAATTGTTGACGAAGAACGCGAAGTTGATGGAGATCTTGATCCTCTTTCGTTTCCTCCTCTTCTTCTTCTTGCTCTAGATCTCCTTCTCTCTCCTTGGTGGCGGCTATCCACGAGCTAGGGTTTGGGTGAGGTGAAAAAGTGGCAAATACATGTCAAGCCAAGGGGTGGGGTTGTTTATATGGAGGTGGAGGCTAGGGTTTGATGGATTTCGAGTTTGAGATGAGTAGGGGTAGGTTTAGAGTCCCACATGGGCTCTAAAAGAGTTAGGCACGACGTCCCTAGGCCCACTTAATGTAGAACCCAAGAAACAAGTCGTGAAACAAAAGATCAACTTGGAGTCGTGATTTATCGGACAGGTTCGAAAAGGGCCGGACTAGTACGAAGTTAGACAGAGAGAAATCGGACAAGTCCGGACTGGACATTAGACAAGTCCGAACTTATCCAGAGGAGAAAGACAGACAAGTCTGGTCAAAATTGGACAAGTCTGATTTTAGTCAGAGGGGAAACGGACAAATCCCCTGGAACACCAGACAAGTCCGGACAAGTCCAGAGACTTAGCAAAATTTTCAAAGAATTGAAATATTGGACTAGTCCGCTATGGGTCGGACAAGTCCAAAAATGTCCAGAGGGAAAAACAGGCTAGTCTGCAGCAAAACAGACAAGTCCGTTTGAGATCAGAGAGAAATTGGACTAGTCCGCACCTAGACCAGATTAGTCCACACTTCCCAGAATTCTTAAATGCGGTGTTGCTATCAATTCATTTTTAACTTGTTCCTTTTTATATGGATTAATGTTAGACATGTATAATGATGGATGCAGTGCATGATGCATGAGAATGAGGGTGTTACAACCGCCTCCGCGAGACTCTATAAATACGGGCATGCGCGGCAGGTCAGAAAATCCTATGATCAGATCGTTCCCACATTTGCATTCCTTGCGCTGCCTTTTAGTCTACTCAATCCCAAGCTCGAGTGTGCACCGACAAATGGGACAGCAGGTCCCCGAAATTGCTCGCCCTTGCGATCCTACACTGGGAGAGAGGGTGAATAAGGTTTTTGGGAAGCACTTCGCGTGACTGCTCGCGTTCTTCACCACGGATCGTCTACCAAAGAGATCGGACGTTGCAGCCCAACGTCGCCACCAACGTTTGTAGCGGTTGTTCGACGCTAGATCTACAACGGTTTCTCCGGCTTCAAATCGGTACGTAATATTTCTCGTCCATTCTATCTAGCAGTGTTGATGTTGTTATTTTCTGCGTGTTTTTCCAGAATTGTTCAGTAAATTGCCTTGTATTTTCTAACACATTCCTCTCCCTCGCTGTCGCCTCGCCCTCCTTCCCTTGCCGCCGCGCCCTGTGCCTGGCAGTCGCAGCGCCCCGTACTTCACCGCCGTCGTGACCTCCCTTGCCACAGTTGAGGCCCGCTGGTAGCCTTCTTCGTAGCGCGAAGGCAACCCTCGCATGCCTTCGTGGGCACTACAGTGGACTACTTTGTTTAGCGATGCTCAGTAGCACCCTTGAGGACAATGGCCATGCTAAGACTGCTAGCACTTATCAACATCTATATTTCACCTCTATACCATTTTTTACAATCATCTCTAAAAGATTTTCTGTTTTACAGTTTCGTTCCCCTCACTCGTTCACCTCTAAATCAGACCTCTATATCAACTACCATCTGTTTTATATTATATTAAATAACTACTTCTTCTTTTCCATTTTCTCTATTTCATATTTCTCCCTATTATTTTGTTTTTCATCTCTTTATTTTCATTTCCCCTTCATTTATTTTCCTCCTATTTTCTATATTTTTCCCTCTTTTTCATTTTCTCTTTTTTTTCATCTCCTTTATTTCTCTACACCCGCCCTTCCTTCCAGAATATTACCGGGGATCCTGCCCTTCCCTTGTAGAACATTACCCAGAAATCTCTCCTGCTCTCAATAGTTCCTCTACCGATACTTTCTTCTTCGCCGCCCTTCCGCTCCCCATTGACAAAATGGATTGCCTCCTCCCCCACAGATCCTGGCGCCCCCACCACACAGAGCTCCTCTTCCCCACTATGGTCGAGTGTCGCAGCCTCATAGAGTTCGTCCGCGCCTACGAGCAGCATCACTGCACTCTTGCTTCTTTCCCTCCTCGGACTCGGCGGCGTCGATCTAGGTCCCGCGCTCGATGCTGTTCTCGGCATGGTCGACAGGCAGATCCACCACAGGAGGCCATGGCGGGCAGATCCCGTCTCGTCGTCTTCATCCTCGGATCCCATCATCTTCGTCGATCCGGCCTTTCCGACAACCTCGTCCTCCCCGCGCTCCGGCGTGATCTCCTCTTCCCGCCTCCGGCGTCCCCGCGCCAAGCACCGCCACGCGCAGTTCGGCCGAGCACGCGAACCTCCCATCAAGCGCGCGAATAAACTCGCGGATCCGAGCTGGCATTTCAAGGTGGCTACAGAAGAGCGCTTTGTTTGAAGGTCTCTTGTAGCGACCTCGATTATAGCGGGCACTTTACCGATGCTGTTGCGGACGCGCGGGACCGCTAAAAAGCGGATAGCGGGCTGTTTACAGGCCCCGTTCCGAACGGCCTAAACGCCCCTTGTGCGGATGTTCGTGCTCCTCCCGGCGTCAAATTTGCCATAGCGGGCCCTATAGAGAACGCCGGTGCGATCGGTCTTATAATTCCCATGTCTAATTTGCAGAGGATAAATTAAGTGTTAGACGAGAACATCAATAATGTTGAAATGCACAGAGTGCGTCTTGTTGCCACTGGGAAATACTCCCTCGTGCTCGTTTTATTTGACGTTAGGACAGAGTTTCCTAGTTGTCTTTTAGTTGATTTGATTGTCGGAAGCGTCAATTAAAAAATCTGGAGGTAGTAGATGCTATGTGCATCTTTTACCCTTCCGGGATCAGTTGCATTTGCAGGACCAAAATATATTATTGTTCTTTTCCTTTTTGTAAAAACGGGTTAGTAGATGATGCATAGATCATTTCTACTGGGCTGCTTGGCATACCAACCCTGGATCAAGTCGAAATCAAGCCAGGCTTGCTGGACGCTGACATGACCTTCTATGAAATATGTATAAACGTGCTGCTTTTACAGGGATAATACTCGGAGGAAGGCCTTTCAGGACAGGCCTATTTTGCAACAAGGAATTGTAAATAAAAGGAAAAAAGAAGTATTATTTTATCAAGCTGATTTTGAGTTTAGGCAAGACTAGATCATTTGTGATCAAGACGTAACATGAAACCAAATCATGATCTCACTCAAAAAAGAGGTGAAGGGCTGAAAACTGTGTGAAATCACATGGTATTTGTGAAATTTGTTAGCGTCCATCAACTGTACATGCGACAAGTTAACAACCTTATCGATCTAAATTAACATTAGTCCAAACTGTTCAGTGTTGTATCATTACATATTCTGTTTATAAGATTGATGAGTAATTCACAGCACAATAAAAATGCTGAGTTTCAGTACAGGGGCTAAGATGGACCTCCACTGGATGAAGCTTCCATAGATATAACTGTACTTTGATGATGCTAGGAAATATTTGAAACATGAAATTAAGGCACTTTATGAAGGAATAGAGGGAAGAAAACTTAGCCGCCAGCCACGACTCAATATGGATGATGTTCTATTCGATACAACATTTGCAACAATAAAGATTTATTTGATACAATAATTACGGAACTGAAAGCTTATTTGATGCAAGAATCTGCTAAGGATAGCACATGAATGTCCTAACCTTGAAACAATTCAAGTAATGAACCTAAAATAACTCTAGTGCGGTCAGTTTCTAGAAGTATGTTACAACATCTCCTGGAAACAGAAACATTATCCTCGGGAAACCTGGAGACCTGGTCCACCAACCTGAACCTTGAAGCAGCGAAATCCATGTGAGGCGAGCTCTGCAGTTACTTTCTCTAGAATTAAGCTGGACAATACTGACATTCAGGTCAAGGAAAAATTGTATTAACATGAAAGAAACTGTAAACTGAAAAGGATTCATAAAGATCAAACTGTATAACTGCAGATGCAAAAAGATAGAAGTGTAACTAGGTATCGTTGAATAAAACCGTGTAAGTATTCAATGACATAAATGACATATCTATTCACTAAATAGGTAAAATCAGAAATACAGCTCTGGAAAAATTTAAGAATCCTTAGAAAAGTATGCCTTGTAAGTTTAGCTTCCTCTTTTTATAATAATTCATCTAGATTAGATGGAATCTGATTCCTTCTTACATGAATAAATGTTTCAAAGTGATGACATTTTTTATTAACAGACAGGACATTGTACCCAATGAAATTCATATCATATCAAGTTCACTATCAGCAAGTATCACAACAAGAAAACACCCAATGTCTGAAGACCTTCTAGTCCAAATATTCAAAGGGACAAAATGTATGAGACATGTAGTATTTATGTTATAGAAAAGCCATCCAGAAACTATGCAATTAGGACACAAAGAGGATACGAGTTGGTATTAGAGTCAAAACACAGCCTCCACCACCAGCTCCAGTTAGCTTCGACACCAAATTATACTTCAGAGTTGTTCGCAACACAGTTTCTATAGAAGCATGGCTGACTCCCATGCACTGAAGCAAACCATGGTTCATCTCTAGAAGTTCAGCTAGCTTTTCCTCCTTTGAGGTGATGGCTACCTCATCCTCAGCTGCTAACTCAACAATGCTGGAAAGTTCTTCACTAATGGAGTTCACTGCACTGAAGATGGAAGCCATCGCATCTGGATGCCTAGATGCTCTTTCTGATACACCAGCAACCAAGGCCTTTGTGTTCCTACCAACTCTTGTATCAGTAATGAGCATTTTCACTGGGTTCCTAGATTTAAGGTTTGTCAATTCCCCCTTCTTGAACTTGATCATGCTTCCTATCATTCATACAACAAAGTTAGTGAAAGAAACAATTAATCGAGGCTATGCAGTGCATGTGAAATGTTCAATATTAAACACCTAAAATACAAAACATTTTTGTGGCATCAGGTTTCTATTGATACATCCATGATCAGACACTTGACAACTTGCCTCATCTGTAAACAACTCAGACTGCAACTGTAATAGTGGTACCTTTAAGTAATCAAGCAGAAGCTGTTGCTAACAACCTCACTATGTGTATTATTAGTCCACTAGAGGAAATCATAAGTTCAAAGGCGTTTCTGTACTACCAAATTGAGAGGTAATTGCAGAATGTAATAGCATACCAAAAGTGCTGACAGCATTGTCGATGCCGGAAGGCTTGCCATGAATGATTTTCTCCCCTTGGAACGCCCACTGGTTAACAAGCTCGAGATCATCCTTCTCAAACACCTCCCATTCCTCTCCTTGACAGCCTCCCCCAATACCGACCACACCAGCAGCCGTTAACAGCGCCCCTGACATGGACACACAGAATGCTGCCGACGAGCCAAGCCCTGCACCCATTGGCAGGTCTGACCTCACCGCTAGCTTTGCAGGTTTGCACCTACAGAAGAGCCCATCCAATCAAATGTGCAATTTCGAAGCGTCAGCATTTTCAGAAGATTGCTTTGGGGAGAAAGAACCGAACCCCAAGATGGAGGTGTAGAGGAAGAGGAAGGCGGAGAGGCCGGCGGAGAGCCAGATCTTGGCCTCGGGGATCTCGTGCTGCTCCAGAAGCTTGGCCATGGCAGCTAGCTCATCCGGAGAGCACGGCCTCGGCGCCTCCGCCTTGCAGCAGCCCTCCCCCAACACCTCACGGAGACGAGAGCACGGCCACGAGAAGGTGAGGGCCGAGTCTTTCAGGTCCAGCACCAGTGTGTCGGCGTCACAACCATCTGTCAAAAAACGAGAATGGTAATACCGACAGCAATGAGTTAAGGAATCAGATGGTTTGTTGGAGGGCGGGGGCGAGGCGATGGATACCTGCAGGGAGGAGGCGGAGGGAGGAGCTAGTGTAGAGGTCGATGGCGGCTGCGACGGCGACGGAGCCGTGGACGACGGCGTGCTCGCCGGCGAGGATGATCTTGCCTGGCGCCCGGGCGTGGATCTCCATTGATCCGACCGATCCCTGTGATGGCAAGCTCTTGTCGGGTGATGACTTCAAGCCTATGAGGGCAGGGATCAGCGAATAACTGAAAACGATGTGCTTGGACGCATCGCATCCAGAAATCGCGAAGCTGGGGAAGGGAAATTTTTTGGCACAATAGCTATATTTATTCATCTTCTTAAGTCAAAAGTATAATTAGTTAGGCACCGTAAACTCACATTTTTTTTATAAAGGAATTGTTCATTCCCAGCATTCACCTCGGCAGAGGCTATAGCTAGGTTTATTACAAACAGCTAACCTGCTGCAAACACAAATAAAACTGGCTGACTCACTCGGATCACAGAAGCACACCATTGTCCTGACATAAGTCTAATATATTAAATATATTACAAAACCTCACTTTATAATTCGTAAAGACTCTCATAACTAATGACTTCAGAAGACGGCATGCTTCTCTAACGAATATGGTGGACTCCTCAAATATTTGCAGTGAAGTCCAAATTATCTACCGATATGTTGCTCTAAACAGTCACTGCAAATAATTTTAACCAGAGATTTCTCAAAACAACATCGTTCCTGAACAGCCACAAGGCCCAGCACACAGACGCTACTGCCGTAGCAATTGTCTAATCTTCTTATTATGGTGCATCAGCCAATTATTTAACATGTCAGTGACGTTATGTGAAATAACTAAACTAAAGCAGACTTGAGCAGCTCTCTACAGGAATTTAGCATAATAGCAATCAAAATATAGGTGTTGGATGGTTTCAGGACTAGCGCCAAATACACATTTTTTGTTCCCCAGCGAATTACATTTCGCTAAATTATCTTTTGTAAGAACTACTCCTCTACTTAGGTACCACATAAATATTTTAATTTTTAATGGTAACTTAGAATTCCACAAATCTTTATTTTGCCTCACATGATGAGGACGTCACAAAAGTAGACACGCACATTGAATTATATGGACCAATCACAAGAGCACGAGCGTGATTACTAAACTAGCGTGTGAACTCTTTCCTAATTGTCTACCCGTGTGAATTCATTGCTATGTAATGATTTAATTATTATTAGAAATCACGGAGAAGATCAACAAGTGAGGGAGGAGGTCTTGAGAACATGGAGGACTAGTTGGGACGTACACAAGTTGGTAAAATCAGTTTACAACTTTAACTCGAGTTCAACTCAGAGTCCAGGAGCAGTCAACCTTAAAACGAACGCCTAGGATGCATACAAACTCCAGTTTTGACATTCTACATATACACGAAAAGAGGAGAAGATAAACTTTCCAATGAATCTAGTCCCACCTCAAAATTCCTCCGCAGTCATCAATAATTGTCGAAACAAGTCGAGTCCAGATTTTTGTCCGGTGCTGCGCCACCTTATCGGGTCTTTGAGCCTTGTATCCCGTATGACTCCATTAGGGACGCGTATAAGAGTGTTTTGGCTGAACCCTAGATTTTAAATATTGCAGCCGCCAGTAATATTTGGTGGGTTTTGTTTAAATTCACTATAGGAAACGGGCAATCAGACATCGGTTCCAAGAAAGACCGTCGGGCCGTCGGATTTGAATGCATATAAGCGTCGGTTTTTAAGACCCACACACATAATATTATGAGCATCGGCCAGCCGACGTATTTGCTTAAATATGTAGGCTGCAGCACACTGACCGACGATCTTTATGTTAAAGTCGTCGGTCATTTGTCAGATACCGACGACTTTATTAAGGTCGTCGGTTGGCGGGGTCTGGCCGACAGTTTTAATGCAGGCCCGGCTAGCGGTGGAGATGGGACCTGTTGTTGGAGGGTTATGACCGTCGGTTTCTTAGGGAGGACCGACAGTGATAAGTTATTGGCGTAAGTTTTTGGATCCCGACGACCATAAGTGGGCCTGACTGACGCGGCGCGTTAACCCTAATGCACTCCCGCAACTTCACACTCCCCGCCCATGCGCCCGCCATCCCTAACCTGCCGCCGGTGCGCCGCGCCCTGCCGCCTCCGCTCGCTCTGCGCGCAGCCACCCTCCGGCCCCGCGCCCGCATGTCCAGCGACCGCCTCTGGCCCCCGCGCCCGCCCATCCGGCCGCCGCCCGTTCGGCCCCCGCGCCCACCCATCCGGCGGCTGCCCTCCAGCCCCTGCTCTCGGCTGTTCGGCGGCTGCCCCCCGCCCGACGCCACCACCCGCCTTAGCTCCGCCCACGCCGTCCTACGGCCCTCCGACCTCCCAGCGCCGCCCGCCGTCCCATCCCCCGACGCCCGCCCCTCTGGCTTCAACAATAGAGAATCAAGGTAAAATCCCCCGACTCTTGTGAATTGTAGAAGCATTAGTTTTATTTTTAGCTATTAAGTTGAATTTCTAATGTCTATTTCTAGCTATTAGTTGTATTTCTAGATCTTAAGTTGAATATCTAATGTCTATTTTTAGCTATTAGTTGCATTTATAGATATTAATTAGTTGAATTTCTAATATATGTTTGTAGTTATTAGTTGCATTTCTAGCTATTAATTGAGTTAAAATGTATGTTTGAAATGTATGTTAATAAAGTTTTTTAGCTATTAGTGATATCATAATTGATTGATTCTTTTCTTTCTACATTCTTATTACAAAATTGCGGTTATTTTTAGTGTGTTATGTTCAATAGGTAATGTAGAGTGAGTCTCCATGTTGTCATCCATAAAAGACCGATACATCTTATAGTTATATGGTTTGTGTGTATTATCTATTAGATTTTTTAAATTTTCTGCTTTGAAGGTATAAGCTAAAATGAGTGACGATCGTAAAGCGATGTATGATGGTTGGAGTCTAAGTGGTGTGCACACTATGGAATGGGCTCGTATCGCGAATTTTTTCATCAACCAAGTGGTGCAAGGTTTTGATGATGATTTTCTGAATTTGAATGAGGGAGGTTCGAGTGGTGGAAGTTTCAATAACAATGCATGAATGTCGTTTTCATTGCCACTTTGTAAACTTTATGTGAACATGTGACCTTTGTTTTCATTCCTATTTTGTGTTGAACTGATGGTGCTCGTTTATATGCATATGTGTGAACTTGTGATGTGGTTTATATATGTGTGGAATATTGAACTTGTGTTGTAAATGTTGATGAATTGTTGTGAATTTGTGAACTTGTGCTGCTGTAACTTGTGAAGCTCACTGGAGCTACGGCTCCGGCCTGGAGGTTGCCCAGCCAGGCGGGGAGGAAAACCGACGGATATTAAAAAACCCACTGTAGGCGTCGGTTTAGAGCCGAGCCGACAGTCTTATGGTGGTTAAAGGCGTCGGCTAGGGCCCCAGGCCGACGTTCTTATCCGCCTTAAAGGCGTCGGCACACCACTTGGCCGACGTTCTTATTCCCCTTAAAGGCGTCGGCTTGGGCCCGAGGCCGATGCTCTTACGCACAATAAAGGCGTTGGCGGCGAAACCGACGTCTTTAGACTTTAAATGTGTCAATGCTGCAAACCGTCAGCTATAGGACATAAAGGCGTCAACCCCGATGTCCATACCACTTAAAAACATCGAATCTGGGTCGTCGGCTATGGGCGTCGGTTTACCAACGTATGTACATTAAAGGAGTCAGTTTCTTTAGGTTAACGACGCCTATATGGCTGACAACCTTTTGCCCGATTCCTATAGTGATTAATAATATTGTCGTTCTACAGTTTGTGAGAGTCTAACTTCACGATTTCAGATCGTGTCTTCTACGTTTTTGCTCATGTTCTTAGTTGCACTTGCAGGGATTAGCCTTCTTAGCGAGGTCAACCGTGTGCAGCATGGTTGGTAACCAACAGGCAGTAGTGTAGTGATTGCAGGGATATTCGAGCTGCTCGAGTATCGCATATCATCAACGTCGAGTTCTCCACTCCAATCGACTTACCTTTCGAAAGATCGGACCTAAACTACTCATCAATTGGTATCGGATTTCCAGGCTTCATTTTCTACCATTAGATTAGTTTTGTTTCGTACTTAGAGTCCACAAAAAAGCCACAAAAAATCGTTTTTACCGCTTCCTGACTATAGTGCCCGTAGTTTCGTTTTTCAGTTTGCATTTGTGTGGTCGAGTCTTGTTGCTAGTTTAGCTTTGTATTTTGGTCCTAGTTATCGTATTTCATCCTTATTTTCTTGTTCTTCGACACCTATTCCACAATCTATAAACAACAAACCGATCCACCACATTCATCGATTTGCCCTAGCTAGCCATCTTGCGTGAACTCCCGCATCGCCAGCCCTAGATTAGGTGACAAACCTTTGTGTCAGTCATATTTGAATCATCACACATCATTTCGTCAATCGCTGTGCAAAGTTTCAATCATTTTCATATCCGATTACGATATCTATTCTCAAACCGAGTTGGAATCAACAATTAAAAACCGTAACTCGGACAAACTACCTTTAAACGGCCATACGCATACGAACTCGAAATCGGGTGATTTTTTTTCAAATTGATCTACGCGAAATTTCGCATCTGGTTTTTCACGGCTTTGCCGCGTTCGGCGAAATTAGATTGCCCAAATTCCCCTCGGAAGATAGGCTATCTAACCTCCGAAGTTTTGGCACGAATTTTAAAGAATCTTCTTGATTTTCAATAGGTCACATATTACATCCAATTGAGAAGCAAATTTGTGTGCTTCCTATTTATGTGTTCCTGGCTAATGAAAAATATCAAAAAATATTACAAAAAGGAAAAAAAATAGTGAATAGCACGCATATTAAAGCAATTGGCCTATACCACTTATGATGTGATTGTTGGTTATATCATTCTGTCTTTCTTTTGCCTTGCGTTGTGCTAGGGCTTCAAGCACTTGTTTGATCCAGCAACAGTTTTCTTTATTGAATACTTATTGAACTTTGTTTAGCTATTAACATTTTCTGCTCATTAGCCACCATATTGTGACATCCAAGCTCCACCTTTCTCTTGAGCAGAACAAATACCTTTGCAATCATCCCACGCATCATTATTTCATTTCACCATCCACACCACCTGTTGTGTTGGTAAGAGCACTTGTAAGAACGTGGTAAGACGCTTGAGCGAGAGATTGTTTCCTTCCACCTTTCATATTGTCATTGTTCCTTATAGTTGATAGGGATAACATCTTCTTGTTGTCTTTATGTACTACTAACAATGACAGGTAAAGTTGATGAAATTGCTGAGTTACGTAACATGCTGAACAATAGGGCAGAAGTGTTCACCAAAAACAACGCATCAACAACGGATTCATCGGCGCACTTGACTCGCCAACTTGATGACCTTGCTCTTCGGATGGATAATCTTGAGGCTCGGCTGCCTCTCACTGGACATGAAGACAATGCTCATGATAATATGGAAGATCATAACAATCAGTCATGACTTCCACTTTATCGTCGAGGTATGAGAGGTAATAATCATCATAACAATTATAACTGCCCTCCTGATAATCCTTTTGCTAAAGTGAAATTTACAATATCATCCTTTTCTGGTTCTTATGATGTTGATGCTTATCTTGATTGGAAGATGATAGTAGAGCAAAAATTTAATGTCAATCTTGTTCCTGAACAACATAGAGTTTGTCAAGCCATTAGTGAGTTTAAGGATTTTGCTATCATATGGTGGAATGACTTGTTAAAACTAGAACTAATCTTCCAATATGGGATAGATTAAAGGAAGCTATGCGCGTTCGTTTTGTTCCTCCTTTTCAGCGGGACCTTCATAAAAAATCATATCATTTAGACCAAGGTAACATGTCCGTAAAGGAGTACTATCAAGAGCTACAAAAGGGTATGTTGCATTGCGGGGTTGTAGAAGACATGAATGATAAAATAACTTGTTTTTATGGGGTATTGAGATGTAAAATTCAGGACATTGTTGATTACAAGGAATATAATATTGTTAACAGATTATTTCAGCTTGCTATGTTGACAGAAAAAGAATTACAGGACCGCCAACAGCAGCAAGAATGCACAAGGAGCACCTTCGCGCCACACTCAATGTGTACACCACCCAAAACAGCACCACCTTCAAATTTTCGTGCAGCCACTACACCATCCAATGGCGGCCAACGAACCACACCTTCTGCTCCTCCCATATTCTTTTAACCCGAGGTAGAAAATCTTTGTCTTTCATCCAATAAAGTTCAAAATGGAACTCAAATTTTTATTGTTTTTCTGATCCGGAGTTCTCAGGACTAAAGGGCAATGGTCTGGTAGAGTTCTTCGGTAAATTTTGAATATTCACAAGAGGGAATAAATCTTCCCAGACTTTATCCATGAGGACTCTAAACAATACCTCTAGGGTAGGGTTTTTCCTATTATTTGACCAAGTGAATTTACACCCTGCTTTTTGTATCTCTCTCAGACCATTTATATTGATTATTGTGTTGAACATGTCAGAAAATATGTTGGGGAAGATGGTTTTGTTTTTCTCTTGTGCATCTCATATAATATTAAAATCTCCCCCTACTATATAGGGGTGCATCATAGTATTGCAAAAAGATGCTTGTTCTGCTAAAAAAAATTCTTTATCTACATCCTGTGCAGGGCCATACACATTAAGAAGGCACCATTGTTTTTTTATTTGTTTGTCAAATAGATCAACCATGCAACTATATTTTCCATCAAGTCTTTATACAATATCAAATTTCTCAATCTTGATACCCACAGCTAACCCTCCTGATTTCCCTCTAGCAGACATCCAATACGAATCATAGACCCTATTTGGGTCCCAAGATCTACTCAAAAAATCAGATATGGTTTGAATCATAGTCTCCTAAAAATAGACAAAATCAAACTTATGTTCTTTGAGCAAAATAGAGACATGAATTTTCATGCCTCTCTTCCTCACCCCCCTGCAATTACAAAAAGTTCCTATCATTTTTTCTTTGTTTTTATTTTTGGACAACCGGTCCCAAGAATTTCCTGTTGATCTTGTTTCCAATACACAGGAGTTTTCCTCCCACTTCTCTTGGTAGAGGTATTGACATTGCTTTTTATATTCACTGTAACCATTTTATTTGTTTTAACTTTCTCCAGCTCTATGTATCCCTCATTGTCTGATGATGCTCCCTGGAACCATTCGAATAGGCAACCTTTTTTATTGAGGCAAAATTTGCCTCCTGGGTGCCCATCCCATCCTTAAACTTCACAAATTTTCTTTTTAGCTAAGGCCATCCTAGCTTCCTCCAGGTCTCTCATAATATTTATTTTTCCAAAATCTTCTATCCCAATATGAACACCAATATTCTTAGCTAATTCAACAATATCAAAATCACACAATACGTCGAAGGATGTAGAGTGGGAACTGGACATACCTCCAAAGCTCTTCTTGGGAATTTTGTCTATGGCTCCTTGCATCTTCTTCTGCAACTGTTGCTGCAGCCACCCACTTTGCCTTGTTAAAATCATTTTTTGTCCAGCATGTGATGTGTCCACTTCCTTGTTGATTCCAGCATCCTTTTGCCTAGTCCCTTCTATGTTCACTGATCTCTCCCTTCGGGTGTCCAGCATTTAAGGTTGCCTCATAAGAAAATGGACCATGTCGTTTTCATGAATGCCAGGAGTCTTTTTACTACATTGTGGCAGCCATGTGCTCCTTTCATTCATTGTTACTTCACCTCTTCTCCCAACAAATCATCTCCATCTGCCTTCCATGAGATTTGAATTTTTCCTTAAGATTTTGTTGCCTTCATCTTCTTCTTTCCTTTCTTTTCTTGGGAATTGTCCTTCACAGTTTCACTGCTGGCTCCATAGCAGTATACCTGACATTGCCAGGGTTAGATATAGCCAACCCTTTACCTTTGTCCAGTATGTATCCAGCACTTCCTTCTTTTCTCTCAAAGCCCCCCTTCATCTTTTTTTATGCTTGTGCAGACTCAGGATCTCCAACAGGGACTCTGATGGAAGTCGCAGGTTGTTCTTTTTTTTTTTGTGGTACTTCTCTTTCGAATATGAACTCATATCCATGAGGGTATATTACCCTTTCAGCCACAGCAGGTACCTGTGACACATCTTTGCACACTATCTTGATTCTCACATAATCAGCTCTAGCTCTAGAGTGTTGATCCAGTTCCACTATCATCCCCACCAAGGATCCAACATATGTGAAAATATCGATACTTTTCTTCTCATAAGGAGCCCCCTTCACTCTGAACCATGCCGTCTCTACTTCCCATTTTGCCTCAATGGCTGGTGTCCATGGTTCTACGGATATCTCAGCTTTGGTAGTTCTCATACCCACATGCTCAAAATGGCTACAATACTTTATCATCTTAGCAGTAGGGAAACTCATTGTATAACTATTTGCATCCAACTTTCTTGTGCTCCATTTCCAGGCATTAGACCCCAACAACATTCTGAATTCTTGTTCAATCTCTCTAGCCATGGCTTCTCCTGATATGACACTGATAATAGCAGTAGTGTTGCGCTCTCTTAAGTTTGTATCCAAAGGGCAATATGGTATGCAAAACAAACCTTGCCCCTCCAGCTGGGTTGCACACATCGCTGCATTATACTCATAGAGTGGTTTAGCAGTACATTACGTAGCGCCATGACCAATCTTGCCACATTTGATGCACGATCTGTTTCTGGGGCACATGCTGATCCATTGATCCTGACTGACACACTGAACACATGCCATTCTCTCCTCCACTAGAACTTTTGTATGAGAGGACTCACCAACCTCACCTATTGCTTTCACCTCCTCTGTTCTCGGCAAAACCATATCATCTTCTTCTTGCGATGATGGCTTATGACAGTCCAAAATCTTTGATCTGTGACTCCATCTAGATTGCCCCTTCCCTTGATAATTTTCACCAAGGGTTGGAGTAGGATGCAGCGCCTGATTTTTAAGCCTTGCTCCCTGGTTTTCATCAGCATCACCTTGTCCACCTTGCTCCCGAACCCATGAGTTGTTGTTGAAGCCTCGCGCCCTACCACCACCCTGGAAGCCGCCTCTAGGACCTCCACGCCTTCCTCAACCCCAGCTACCTCGACGGCTCGACCCCATTCACCACATCCTCTTCGACCAAATCCCCCACACCAGCTCCTTCCGCCTCCAAAACTTCCACGGTTTCCAAATCGATTCCCATCTCTTCCCCCTCCTCCACCCCACCCCCAATCTCCAGCAGGAACCATCACGATCGAAGCAACCCGAGTCCTCATTGCGTGCGCGTAGGGTTTACCTCCCGATCGCCATAAATGACTGAACAATATCCTTTGTGAATGTGGGCCTAGAGGGGGTGAATAGGCCTTTTGAATAATTGTCGGATCCTGCAACACTTAACAAACAGTTCAATACTAGAGATATCGGACTAGTCCGGTACAGTGCGGACTAGTCCGGTGTTCACGGACTAAGTTGGTTAGGTTTGAACAATTTGATTGATTCTACTATGTATGTAGCGGAAAAATAGAATCAAGTAAAGGTTTCAATGTTATATCTCAGATTATATCAAAATTGAACCTTATGTTTGACAATTCAACGTAAGATGAGTAATGGTAATTGAAACCCTAGATTAGTTTGATGGACAAGAATGATGAACACTAAAAACAAGACACAAGTGTTTATCCCGTGGTTCGGCTACCACAAAGGCAACCTACGTCCACGTTGAGGAGTCCACAAAAGGACCGGGTCTTCTCCAACCCTACCCTCGTCGGATCGCCACGAAGGTCAATCCCCTTCCACTAATCACAAAGGGGTGAATAACCGGATTCAAGGGGCCTTCTCACACGTTGAGAGTTCCCTTAGATTACAGCACAAATTTCCACCGAAAACACACTCAAAAGATTACAATTAAAACGCAAGAGTGTGTTAGAGAATCAAACCAAGAGCTCAATGTGATGTTCCAAGTGTCTCTCCAATGATCTAGAGTGAATCCTCAAAGGATTGATCATTGTTTCACTTGATTTCGTGGAGAGATGTAGTTTTTGAGGCTCTTGGGAGGTGTGACGGCGCTAGGGTACAAGAGATTGTAAAATTGGGTCGTGCACCTCTATTTATATGGGGTTTCTAAAAGTTACCGTTAGGGTTCAGAAAGTTCGAACTAGTCCGTGGTGGTCACCGGACTAGTCCGGTGTGCTGTGTGTAGCAAACCCTAAGTACCCCGAAATATCGGACTAGTCCGGCTGAAAACGGACTTGTCCGATTTCGCTACTGGAAATCTTCGGACTAGTCCGATAGTCATCGGACTTGTCCGGACATGTGAAACCCTAAGTGCATTGGATGACAAGTCCGCACTTAGAGGACTTGTCCGATGTGGATCTGAGGGTTCTTCGGACTAGTCCGTGTAAATATCGAACTTGTCCGATATGGATCGGAAAGAATATCAGACTAGTCCGGTTGTGATCGGACTTGTCCGATTTTGTGTGATTTGTGAAGTGTTTTGAGGACTAGTCCTTGCTGGGGAGGACTAGTCCGATTCTAGTCAGAAAGATATCGGACTAGTCCGACAGATATCGGACTTGTCTGATCTGGTGCACAAAGATTATCGAACTAGTCCGGTTGTGATCGGACTAGTCCGGTCCTGTGTAACTCTGTGCAATGTGTGTGTTTAATTATGATTGAGCTCTTGGGGTGAGTTTCCTTAACACACTCCATACACAATAATCTATTACTCTTCTTCCTTAAGCTCATCTCCACTTTGCTCCTCATCCTTCCTTCTTTTTGGAATTTTGCTCATTTTCCTATCATAGGCCTGCACTCATCTCAACAAAATAGGTTAGGATCCCAATTGCTTGTCATAAATCATCCAAAACCCACAAGGCAGTCCTAGATGCACTTTCAATCTCCCCCTTTTTGGTGATTGATGACAACCAATTGAGATTTCACAAAATATGATAAAAATTGAGATTTTCATGAAGTATGCTCATATGAGTCAAAAATACATCAAGCAGAGAAAAAATTATCCATATGTGCATTCTTTATGGTGGGATGCATAACTAAGTATATGGAGACATTGAGAATGACATAATTTACATTAATCAACCAAAACCAAGCATATATGTCATTCTAAGAGCAAGGTCACAGATTTCAACAAATACTTCTCAAATTGAACAACCATTGCATCACAGAACCATAATTATCTTGAGAACAAGGTTAAAACATTGCAACACTCAAAAATAGACAAGAAGCATAAAAAGAGCTTTCTCCTCGCATCCTATAGCTAAAGCTAAGACTCCCCCTCAATCTCTCCCCCTTTGGCATCAAGACACCAAAAAGAAGGAGAGGAGGGTCCTAGGGTCTTCACTCTTCACTGTCGGTCCTCTCATCATCGTCTTCGTCTTCTTCATCTTCAGCTTGACGAGGAGGAGAAGGAGGAGGAACGGAGCCACTCGAGCCCCCAATGCCAAAGTAGGCAAGCTCAGAGGGGTTCAAGGGCGCGAGCTCAGTGAAGTCCGGGTCAGAGTCCTCAGAAATCACTAGAGATCCAATGGGGTCGATCTCCAGCTTCTGGCAGATTTGCTTCACATTGGCCTTTATGTACTTCATGTCCTCCTTTCTTTTCTGGTTGAGCTTGTGGGCCTTCACTTCGGCCTTCTTGCAGGAGGAGAAGATGGCAGCCAGGAGGGGGGTGAATAGGCCTTTTGAATAATTGTCGGATCCTGCAACACTTAACAAACAGTTCAATACCAGAGATATCGGACTAGTCCGGTACAGTGCGGACTAGTCTGGTGTTCACGGACTAAGTTGGTTAGGTTTGAACAATTTGATTGATTCTACTATGTATGCAGCGGAAAAATAGAATCAAGTAAAGGTTTCAATGTTATATCTCAGATTATATCACAATTGAATCTTATGTTTGACAATTCAACATAAGATGAGTAATGGTAATTTGGTATCAGAGCAGGTTCTTCAAGAAAGACTCTAACCACCCGAAGAGATCATGTCGGAGATGAAGGACGCCCACGAAATCAACAACCAAGAGGAGGTTAACAACGACAAGACCCAAAAAGTAGAGAAGTACCTCGAAGCCATTCAAGACTTCGAGGACGACGATGAGGAGACGCTGGAGCTAAAAGTGCTCCTCAGAAAGAAGGCACTTTCCAAAGGGAAAGTGAAAGTTGAAGAGAAGAAGAAGGGGAGTAGTCACACCGACTACTCCCGATATCCTTTTAACTATGATCGTCTAAACTCCAATAACAACCATTACTTATCTATCCCACTTGGAAAAGCCCCACACTTCGATGGAAGTGATTACTCAATGTGGAGGTAGAATATGAAGATGCATTTGATTTCCCTAAATCCAAGTCTATGGCATGTTGTATGCATAGGGATAGATATTCCAGATGACGACGAAGAGCTCACCCCAAGCCAAGAGCAGGCCATTCATAGAAACGCTCGAGCCGCAGCTGTAATCACCTCCTCACTCAGTCGGGATGAGTTCACCAAGGTGGATGGACTCGAAATTGCTAAGGAGATATGGGATACACTACAAACTGCACATGAAGGTGACCAACATGTGCGTGAAGCAAAGATTGAGATGATCGAAGGTGAACTAGGAAGATTCGCAATTGAGGAAGATGAGTCACCCCAAGATATGTACAATCGATTGAAGACACTTGTCAACAAAGTTCGATCATACGGGAGCAAGAAGTGGAATGACCACGAGGTTGTAAAACTCATCCTTAGAGCCTTTATGCCTCGCAATGTCACACTATGCTCCATGATTAGAGAAAGCCCCGGATACAAAAGGATGACTCCGGATGAATTGCTTGGAAAAATCATTAACTTTGAGATGATGGAAAGACAAGCAAAGAACGTCAAGGAAATTGCCGATCTCACCTCGGCTAAGAAGAAAGGGTTTGCTCTAAAGTCCACCCTCAAGCCTCTATCCAAAGAAGCAAGGGAAGCACAACTAGACGAAGACAGTGACAACGAGAGCAGTGAGCTAGATGAAGAGGACATGATACTGTTCATGAAAAAGTTCAAGAGAATAATGAAGAAAAGACAAGGAACAAAATCAAGTGAGGGAAAGTACAAGGAAAGAATGAAACCGAAGTTGAGGCGGGCATGCTACAATTGTTGTGAGTATAACCACTTTATAGTTGATTTCCCATATGAGGAGAACAAGAAGAATGATGAACACTAAAAACAAGACACAAGTGTTTATCCCGTGGTTCGGCTACCACAAAGGCAACCTACGTCCATGTTGAGGAGTCCACAAAAGGACCGAGTGTTCTCCAACCCTACCCTCGTCGGATCGCCACGAAGGCCAATCCTCTTCCACTAATCACAAAGGGGTGAATAACCGGATTCAAGGGGCCTTCTCACACGTTGATAGCTCCTTTAGATTACAGCACAAATTTCCACCGAAAACACACTCAAAAGATTACAATTAAAACGCAGGAGTGTGTTAGAGAATCAAACCAAGAGCTCAATTTGATGTTCCAAGTGTCTCTCCAATGATCTAGAGTGAATCATCAAAGGATTGATCGTTGTTTCACTTGATTTCGTGGAGAGATGTAGTTTTTGAGGCTCTTGGGAGGTGTGACGGCGCTAGGGTTCAAGAGATTGTAAAATTGGGCCGTGCACCTCTATTTATATGGGGTTTATAAAAGTTACTGTTAGGGTTCAGAAAGTTCGGACTAGTCTGTGGTGGTCACCGGACTAGTCCGGTGTGCTGTGTGTAGCAAACCCTAAGTACCCCGAAATATCGGACTAGTCCGGCTGAAAACGGACTTGTCCGATTTCACTACTGGAAATCCTCGGACTAGTCCGATAGTCATCGGACTTGTCCGGACATGTGAAACCCTAAGTGCATTGGATGACAAGTCCGCACTTGGAGGACTTGTCCGATGTGGATCAGAGGGTTCTTCGGACTAGTCTGTGTAAATATCGAACTTGTCCGATATGGATCAAAAAGAATATCGGACTAGTCCGGTTGTGATCGGACTTGTCCGATTTTGTGTGATTTGTGAAGTGTTTTGAGGACTAGTCCGATTCTAGTCAGAAAGATATCGGACTAGTCCGACAGATATCGGACTTGTCCGATCTGGTGCAGAAAGGTTATCGGACTAGTCCGGTTGTGATCGGACTAGTCCGGTCCTGTGTAACTCTGTGCAATGTGTGTGTTTAATTATGATTGAGCTCTTGGGGTGAGTTTCCTTAACACACTCCATACACAATAATATATTACTCTTCTTGCTTGAGCTCATATCCACTTTGCTCCTCATCCTTCCTTCTTTTTGGAATTTTGCTCATTTTCCTATCATAGGCCTGCACTCATCTCAACAAAATAGGTTAGGATCCCAATTACTTGTCATAAATCATCCAAAACCAACAAGGGAGTCCTAGATGCACTTTCACTTTGTGTGGTTGTGTGGATTGTGGGAGGTGCGGTTTGTGCAACCCTAGAGGCGGCGGTGGAAGCCCCTCAAAAATTTTGTGGTCCGATCCCGATCGCTCCGCCTCGATACGACTGGGAACCAGAACCACAAGGTCAGGGACACAAACCTTGGATCTCCCTCGATCGAATGGGCTTCATAAGTTCGAAGTACGTATTGCATTATAATGTTATATACATACATATATATATATATATATATATATATATATATATATATATATATATATATATATATATATATATACAGAGAGAGAGAGCAAACTTTGGTAAAGATATTCTTCTCCTCTTCTTATATGTTTACTATAGTAAGTAAATCGACATGATCTAACTAAATTTATGCATTTCGTTAGGCTTTGTTGAGGTAAAATTTGCTGACACCCAAATCTTAGACGTATTATTATTAATCAAAGTTAAGAAAATTTTACTGTCTCCCTAAGCAGCATCTATAACTTAATAAGATGATCTTACCAAGAGGAAGAATGTAGAGATACTAGACACAACTTAATAAGATGATCTTACCAAGAGGAAATCTTATTTTCACAATTTCTCATGGCTTACTGATGAACACGACCAAAATCTTAGTAAGATATTGCTGTTTAGATTATATTCCTTCTAGTATATTGATTTATCATCGAGTTAACAGAAATATCTTCGCAGACGGTTCTACTAAATACCCGCCTGTGATAAATATTTTAAAAATTATACTTAATATATTTTTATATTTTTTTAAAGCATATATATATATATATATGTATATATATAGACACACACGTATCAAATTTCTGTAATTCTCCTCTTCTTATATGTTTACTATAGTAAGTAAATCGACATGATATAACTCAATTTATGAATTTTATTAGGCTTTGTTGTGTTAAAATTTGCTAACTCCCCAATCTTAGATGAATTGTTTTATAATTCAAAATTAAGAAAGTTTTATTGTCTCCCTAGAGGGTGTTGACGTCTCTTACGTCACAGATCATCTCTATAAGGAGATGAGGTCCACAGATGCACGGAAATTGTCATGTAACATTTTACCCAAGAATTTTCCCAAGGGTATCGTATTTATCTCAAAGGAAGACATTGGGGTAAAGTAAACACTACTCTTATGATCAAGCTATGGGATACTAATCAATTATCAAGACAGGGGTAAGTTGATAATATGGGTAGTGTAACACACACCTAAGCAATCTATTATAAAGGGTAAATGGGTCCTAATGGAGGTTAGACTAAGAGTTGGAGAGTTGCTCCTACAATGCTTCTAATATACATATACATAGCATAGGTTAGATACTAATGAGCATGTCAAGGGTGAATCCTTATGCTAAGTTGTTCAATATATCAGGCACGGGTTCACCCCTATCAATACTAGGACGACTCCCGCCAAGAGCATGTGGCATGGCCGAACGTGGAGGATTACAAAGGACAGATAGGGCTATCACCACGTACTGCCTACCTCTTCAATCCGTTGGTCTACAAGACATCCAACGCTACTTATTATCCTACCACCATGCTAGCATACTAAGTAAATACATGGAATCCACAATAAAAAAGAAACGCTTCATCCAAGTATATGAATAAAAGGATACTAAAGATAATATGCATAAAGTCACAAATATAAGAAAAGATACATGAGCCATACCTTACCAATTCGGACTTGGGACTAGAGACTCCTCTCTACAGCCAAACCTCCACTAAGGAACTAGGATAACTAGTGTATACAATAGATTGATGCTCAAGTGGTGCATGTTGAAGTGAGGGGTTCTATTTATAGCTGGAGAAGGATCAGTTCCCGCCACCAAAAGCGCGCGAATGAGTCATCAACGACTTCTTCAAGCCGGGAGGAGCCAACACGTGGAAGCTGATCGGGTTTGGAGGAAAGACCAGGTCGACCGACTAGGGGGGTCTGCCGACCTGATAAGTCCTCCAAACGGTCTGTGCTTTCTTGGTGTGACTTCCAGGTGGGTCCCCTTTACTGGTATAGGGTGTACACCGTTGGATGGCCTCGGATACTTCTGTTTGTGGGCCATTTGATCCATGTGGTGCCACATGTCGGCACTTGATTGGCTGGGATGATATTTTATAGGATCCATCCCCTTGTTTCACTTCAATTCTGTATAAAATACCTGCATGCACCAATTTCTCCAAGTACAAGTGGAAATAGGTTAAATAGAAATGTGATGTGTGCAAGAAATGATATTTCCTTCACATAATTGAGTTATATTGACGGGTGAAATTAGTATATAACAACCATCAACAAACTCCTCCCAGCTTATCCTTTGCTCGTCAAGACTTTAGTTTGATGATTAGGAGTGGCTACAATGTTCTACTTTTCAAAAGTACCATGTGCACAACAATATACTCTACCTATTATTGCAAAAATTGGCATGTTACATCACCCATCTTAAGTCATTATGGGGATTATGCCATCTCCTATTTGTAACACCCTCATTTTCATCCATCATGCATTGCATACCTTATTTTTACATGTTTAACATTAAAAAACACAAAAAGAAACAATTTTAAAATGAATTAGAAGCAAAACAACAATTAAAAACCTGTAGCAGTGCAGACTTGTCCGGTTTGGACCCCGGACTAGTCCGCTTGGCTCTCTGTTTTTTTTCGGAGGTGTCCGTTTTTGCTACGGACTAGTCCAAAAAATGTTTCTGATGTTGTCTGGACTTGTCCATTGCCGAGTACGGACTAGTCCAATCTTCGCTATTGGAACTTTTCCGAGTTGTCCGGTAATTCCACAATTTGGTCCGATTTTTGAAAATTTAAGAAGACCTCCGGACTTGTCCGGCCCCTGACCGGACTTGTCCATTTTGCTTTCTGGAACCATTCAGAGTTGTCCGGATTTCCACTGGACTTGGCCGTCCAACTTTCTGTCCCATATCGGACTTGTCCGGCCCCTGAGTGGACTAGTCCGGTGTGCCCAACTCCGATGCTATTTCTTTCTTCCCGAAGGGATTTTGGATATTTACCTTATTTGGGCCCAAGAACGTCGTGCCTAAACCCCTGTGGAGCCCATGTGGGACCCCACTATCGGTACCATGCGTACCGGGTACCCCATGATACTGCAAGAAACGCTAAGGAGTTCCACCTGTCCAAGTTGGAGACCTCCGAAGGCCACACATGTTACACAGTACTAAACCCGCCTCCCTCTTTTGGGTAGCTCCGGCATTGCCACGTGTAACACAAGGCCGGACCTAACTCCCATCATAGGGAAGCTCCGATCTTGTCATGTGTCCAGTGAACCCGGACCTAACCCCCAGTAGTGGGAAGCTCCAGTACTGCCACGTGTATAGTGGCTCCGGACCTGCCTCCCCACGATGGGAAGCTCTAGAGCCGTCACGTGTCGAGCTTCTGGACCTAGGACCTCAACGGAAGACTCACAGATCTCCAACGGCTCAGAATTTCAAGGGACAGTTAAAGCGACAGTTTCAAGACCTGATTACGTGTCATTAATGCTATATTAATGACACACGATTAGTGGGCTGTTAATAGGGAAGTGTAGCTATGACACATCCCCTGGTACTACTAAAGTGTAGCCCGCGGAGGTTCTTGTTATAGTTGGGGCACATAGAGATCAAGATCAAGATGGCAACACCAGATATTTACGTGGTTCGGTCCGCCTGAGCGTAACACCCTACTCCACGGAGTGTGTGTGTGTGTGTTGTATTATGAATTGCTAGAAAGTGTATTCTCTGGTTCCGCTTGGGGATCCTCCCTTTGTATCGTGCGGTTCAGTCCTTTTATAGTCCAAGGACTGACCGTTACATCATTATCCTGGCCCGACATATCGCCCTGGCATATTAAATAGCCTAATACACCGTCTTCAATACTAAGCATGGTTAATAGTGTGATAACGTGCCTTAATGGCTGTGTTACCTCTATTAACAGTGCTCTGATCGTGTGTTGTTAATACAGCATTAACGACACGTAATCAAGTCTTATAACTGCCACTTTGATTGTCTCTTGAATGTCTATGTTGAAGGAGATCTGCCAGTGTATACGTTGGTGAAGGTCCGGAGGCTCCACACGTGGCAACTTCAGAGCTTCCCTTTGCGGGGAGGTAGCTCTGGCACCGCTGTCCACGTGTCAACACCGGAGCTTCCCTCTGTTGGGAGTTAGTTCCAGAGACATTATACACGTGTTGATCGCGGAACTTCCTTGTATTGAGAGGTTACCTCCGGATTTACATTACACGCGTCAATCTTCGAAGCTACCCATATGAGGGATGCGGGTCCGGTGTAATACGACATGTGGGACCTGAGGAGACCTTCAATTTTGACGGGCATAACTCTTTTGCACTTCTTGCGGTATCATAGAGTACCCTGTATGCAGGGTACCGATAGTGTCCCCCGGGCCCACCTTTGGGAGAAACCCTTTGGGTTAAGTTATTCTACCAAAGGTGGGGTCATCCTTGATTCCCACGCTTAGGCTTCAAAATTCTCGTAATGTGCCATTGGGGCGATGGTCCGGGGTTAAACCATCGCTGCATGGCCTGTTATGAATGCGGCAAATGCGATCTTTGACTGCGGATCTCACGCAATTGAAGGTCGCCAGTTCCCCATACAAAAACCGTATCGGTTCCGAGCGCCTTATCAGGGTGCCGCCTTTGGGTCTCCCGCCGCCCATCATGACAACGGTTTGCCTGGGGTAATAACCTCGATCCTTTCGTCGAGGTGGCCCCGGACCTATTCGTCATGGATGGGGTAGATTTTTGAAATGTGACCCCACTCTGGTTGCGGTTTCCATCCAAGCGTTGTGGAGGCTTACTTAAGAAGGAACATATGCATGGTTTGGGGACTCTTTACACTTTCGATCAAACTTGTGTTCAGAGCCTCCCAAACTTCACCTAGCTTTCTCTTCCTTCACTCCACTTTGCTGCGATAGAGTTGGGTCTTCCCAAGAGACGCCTCAAGAGCAAGGACAATTTGATGAAGGTCCGAACCTACATGGGGTGGTCCAGTGATTCCTTCAGCCACCTGATCCGCGTCGGCGAGCTCCTGTTCAAGAAAGAGCACAATGGCGACATGGTGTACTTCTCTGCGTACGCCATTGTGGGATTGATCCCACCTTTTTGAACCTTTCTTTTGATTTTGTTAGACTTTTATGGTCTCCAGTTGTATCATCTTGGCCCCCATTCTCTTCTTCTAGTGGCGACTTTCGTCCATTTTTGTGAGATGTGGGTGGGTGTTCCCCCCCCCCCCCCCCCCCCCCCCCCCCGTGTCGAGCTGTTTCGCACCTTCTTCACCATCCACACCACCGGCAAGGGGACTGAGCTCCTTGGCTTCTACTATTTCATGAAGTGAAAGAACTGCCCCTTCAAATATTTGAATTCATTTCCTTCTGGCAAATGGGATGACTGGAAGAAGGACTGGGTCATCATTGCAGTGGAGGAGCATGAGAGGCTAGAGCTTCCCGAAGGATTTCCTGTTGACACGACGCTTGGAGTGTAGTTTCGGTGCTGTTAGATGCCTTTAATCCCATCTTGACCAAGATCCGCGAATGCGTGGAGGGTGGAGTGACTCCTCAGATGGTCTTCTGCAGGTTCCTGGTCAATAGATGGGCTCCGCTGAGGAAGAGAGAGAAGCTCACTTGGGCCCTCAATAGTGTGATGGATGATGAACGGATTGAAACCGGTCTGAAATCCAACTTGGATGACGAAGCTTTGAAGCTTCATCTCAAGAAATTCCAGCATGGGATAAACGTCCACGACGACGACTTAGTTCCGCCGGCAGCTTTCCTCCCTCTGAACATGGAGGCTCAATTCAGCAGAGAGCTCCGGAGGAAGATGCCGGCGCTTGACGACCTTGGTGAGGTGGAAAGGCATCCGACCTCCAGGGTGGTAATCCCCGGAGCTTCCGAAGGAGGGCCTGCCTCCGCCCTGAGCCAGAGAGTTGAAGACATAGGCAAGGGTAAGGGCAAGGAGCCGGCCGAACCCTCCAGCCGGAAGAGGAAGCTGAAGCATGCTGACGGGAGGTCCGTCAGGGCTGCTCCCTCTACGACGGCTCCTTCTCCCCGGCGGGGTCGGTCCTCTGTGACTACACCTTCTCCGACGCAGGCATCTTCTAGAGGCGCCAACTCCGAGTAGTAACCCCAGCCTCAATGCTGGCTGAAAGCTCCAGGTCAGGGAGTTCTTCGCAACCAAGAGAAGCTCGGACCGAGAGGACTCCGGCTGCTGCAAGTGGCCCTCAACTGAGGTTCGAAGCCGTTGTCTCACCAGACTTGGTGGGTTCTGGCTCCGGGCCTCAGAAGAAGAGGTTCCGAGGCGACTAGGGTGGTAGCATCCCTAAGTAAGCATTGATTGCTCACCTCAAAATGCTAGTCTTGTTTTTGATGTGTCTTTAATCTTCTCTTCCCTTTATTTCTAGGGTGCCAAAGAGGGGGTCGGGAACTTCGGCGCCTGTCGCAGTCACCGGGGTTACGTATGCCAAAGCTTCGATGTCGAAGTGCGTGATACGACACATTCCCCAGACTCGCTAAGAAGCAACCCGCGGAGGTTCTTTTGTAGTTGGGACACACAGAGATCAAGATCAAGATGGTGACCTCAGAGATTTACGTTGTACAGGTCGCTTGAGCATAACACCCTACTCCACAGGGTTTGTGTTTTTGTATTGTGCGAGTATGTTCGCTAGAATCAGCTTCTATCCGATGTCCTTTTCTATTCGTGCGGTACAACCCTTTTATAGTTCTAAGGACTGACCGTTACAAAGCTTGCCTAACCCGACATGTGGCCCTGGCATATTCAATGACCTAATACACTGTCTAGAGAGTATTAAGTATAATTAGTTGTGTGATAACATGCTTTAATGGCTGCGTTATCCCTGTTAACAATGCATTGATCGTGTGTCATTAATACGACATTAATGACACGTTGTCAGGCCTTGTAACTGCTGCTTTAACCGTCCTTGAATGTTTGTAATGGACATGATCAGCTTGTATTTTTGTGGCGATCAAGGTCCGGAGGCTCCACACTTGGCAGATCCGGAGCTTTCCCTTGCAGGAGGATAGGTCCGGGGTCGCTGTATACATGTCGGCACTAGAGCTCCTCTCTGACGGGGGCTAGGTCCGGGGCTGTTGTACACGTGTAGTCGTCGAAGCTTCCCTTGGTTGGGAGTTCAGTTCTGGTCTTATTTTACACGTGTTAACCCGGGAGCCAGCCATGTGAGGGAAGCAGGTCCGATGCAGCGTGACATGTGGGACCTGAAAGGGCCTTTGACTCTGGCGGGTGGAACTTTCTTGCACTTTTTGTGGTATCGCGGGGTACCCGGTACGCCGGGTACCGACAATGGCCCCCGGGCCCACCTGTGGGAGAAACTCTTTAGGTTAAGTTACTTTGCCGGAAGTGGGGCCATTCTCGATTCCCACATTTCGATTTTCAAAATTCCTCTAATGTGCCGATAGAGTGACGGTTCGGGAGTGAACCTTCAATGTGTGGCTTGTTATGAATATGGCACATGAGATCTTTGAGTGCGGATCTCACGCAATTGATGGTCGCCGGTTCCCAATACGAAAACTGTATCAGTTCCGCGTGTCCTGTCAGAGCGCCGACTTTGGGTTTCCTGCGGTTCATCATGACAACGGTTTGCCTTGGGTAAGAACCTCGATCTCTTCGTCGAGGTGGCCCCAGGCCCACTTGTCATTGGCGGGGTAGATTTTTGAAGAGTGCATTCGATATCACTGCGGTTTCCATCCAAGCATCACAGAGGCTTACTTAAGAAGGAAAGTGTGCACAGTTTGAGGACTCTTTACGCCTTCGCTCATCTTTGCGCTCAGAGCCTCCCAAACTCTGCCTAATTTCCCTTCCTTTGCTCCACTTTGCTGCGATGGAGTTGGGTCTCCCCAAGAGCCGCCTCAAGAGCGATGATGGGACCTACATGGGGTGGTCCAGTGACTCCTTCAACCATTTGGTCCGCGCCGGCAAGCTCCCGTTCAAGAAGGAGCGCAATGGCGATATGGTGTACTTCACAGCATACACCATGGTGGGGTTCATTCTACCTTTCTCTTCTTTCCTTTTGATGCTGTTAGACTTTTATGGTCTGCAGCTATATCACCTTGGCCCCCATCCCTTTCTTCTCGTGGCGACATTCGTCCACTTTTGCGAGATCTGGGTGTGTATTCCCCCCTGCGTCGAGCTTTTCTGCACCTTCTTCACCATCCACACCACCGGCAAGGGGTCCGAGTTTCTTTGCTTCTACTATTTTGTGAAGCGCAAGAACTGCCCCTACAAATACTTGAAGTTGTTTCCTTCTGGCAAGTGGGATGACTGGAAGAAGGATTGGATCATTGTTACGGTGGAGGAGCATGATAAATTGGAGCTACTCGAAGGTCTCCCCAATGTTGACACTGACGCTTGGAGTGTGGTTCCGGTGCTGTTAGATGCCTTCAACCCTTTTTTGACCAGGATCCGCGAATGTGTGGAAGGTGGAGTGACCCCCCAAATGGTCTTATGTAACTTCCTGGTCAACAGGTGGGCTCCACTGAAAAAGAGGGAGAAGCTTGCGTGGGCCCTCAACGGAGTGATGGATGACGACCGAATTGAAATTGGTCTTAAATCCAACTTGGATGATGAATCATTTGAGTTTAATTTGAAGAAATTCCAGCATGGTATTAACGTCAACGGCGATGACTTAGTTCTGCCAGCAGCCTTCCTCCCCCTGAACATGGAGGCGCAGTTCAGTAGGGAGCTTCGGAGGAGCATGCCAGTGATGGACGACCTTGGCGAGGTAGAGAAGCGTCCGACCACCAGATTGGTGATCCCCGAAGCTTCCCAGGGTGGTCCTGCCTCCGCCCCGAGCCAAAAGCCTGAAGACATCGGCAAGGGCAAGGGCAAGGGCAAAGAGCCAGCTGAGCCCTCGAGCCGAAAGAGGAAGTTGAAGCACGCTGACAGGAGGTCCGTAAGACCTGCTCCTTCCGCAACGGCTCCTTCTCCCCGGCGGGGGGGGGGGGGGGGGGGGGGGTCTTCTGCAACTACCCTGCCCTGATACAAGCACCTTCAAGAGGCGTCAGCTTTGGGCAATCGACCCCTAAAGGCTTCAGGCCTGGGAGTTCTTCCTGGCCCAAAGAAGCTCCGGCCGAAAGAACTCCGGCTGCTGCGAGTGGTCCTCAACTGAGGTTTGAAGCAGTTGTCTCACCAGATTTGGAGGGCTCTAGCTCCAGGCCCCAGAAGAAGAGGTTCCGAGGCGACTGGGAAGGCAGCATCCCTAGGTAAACATTGTTTGCTCGCCCTAACATACCAATCTTGTTCTTAACATGTTTTTAATCTTCTCTTCCCTTTATTTCTAGGGTGTCAAAGAAGGGACCGGGAGCTTCAGCGCCTGTTGCAGTGGCCAAGGCTGCGCCTGCTGAAGCTCCAGCTTCAAGCACTGAGCCTCCTCGTCAAGCGGAGGTAGAAGTCGCGACAGCTCTGGCGCCAGCTGTCGTGATCTTGGACTCAGAGTCCTCACCCAAAGCTCCCGTGGTAGCGTCGGAACATAGGAGAGAAGTTGAAGATGTACCCCTGGCGGCGGAGGCTGATGCTCCAGCACCGGCGATGCCAGAAGTTCCGGCTTTCGAGCCGAAAGTTGCCAAAACCTTGGTTGCTCAGACAGAAGTAGTTGAAGCCCTGACTATTGAGCCCGAAATTACCCAAGCTCCGGCCCTTGTACCGGAAACTTTTGAAGATCCGGTGGCTGAGCCGGAAATGGTAGAAGGTCCGGCGGCTGAGCTGGAGGTGGTTGAAGGTATGATGGTTAACCCAGAAGTAGTCGCTGTGCCGAAGCCTGAGCCAGCGGTGGTTGAGGCCCCAGTCGAAGCCCCGACTGATGCTCCGGAGGTGGTGGTCCCGAAGGTACCTGGGCTGGAGCCAGAGCAGCCTGAAGAACTGGTGAAAGGTCCTCCGACTTCAGAGCCGTCAACTGAAGACCCTGAAGTGGCGCCTTCAAGTGCCTCGAAGGTGGAAGTTCCCCCAGTGGGTTCTTCTGCTGCCGCTGAGGGGTTTCAAGAGAGCGGCCCTAGCACTGCAGGAGTCAAGGGGACCACTATTGTAGAGTGGGACCCAATTTTTGTGATGGAAAATCCTTTGGAGCCTGCATAAATGGTCCCAGCAAGACCGTAACCTATCCCTCTGGCGTTGTCTATAGACAACACCTGTTCAAGTCTCCGACAGGTCCAACTTGCCTTTGATCATGAGAGTAAATCCTTGGAGGAGGAGCGCCACACCTTGAGACGGTGGCGGAATAGACTCCATTTTGAGACCAGACTTTCCCAAATGAGGCTGGCTGACCAGAAGGAGTGGATTAAGAGGGAGAAAGCTCGAATAGAACACTGGGATAAGTTGATGGAAGAGAAGGAAGCCGCCATTCAGGCACTCGATGCTAACTCCAGGGAAATCCTAGAGCAAGCCAAGGAGAGACGTGACGCTGCTGATGAGCATCACGAAAAGCTCACTGAATTGAATGAAATTCTCATAAAGCGTCGAGCGAACCTGGAGGCGAGGGAGGAAAAACTCTTGAAGCAGTAGGAGGATGTGGTGAGGAGAGAGGCGGAGGTCACCCAAAAGTTGACTCTGGGTGAGAAAAATTTGGCGGATCATAGCAAAAAGTTGGATCTATGGAAGGAGGAAGAGAGGAAGAAGAACTGGAAGGTGGGGCAAGAGCTCTCGAAAAGAGAGTCTGGCGTTGCCGCTAGGGAGGAGAGAGTCAAAAGCAGGGAGAAAGACCTTGCTGAAAGGCGGAACCGCATCCACCTCTGGGAGACGGAGCTGGCCGACCGGGAAAAGCAAGTTGTTGAGAGCATGCAGCAACATGCTAAGTTGGCTGAGCGCCTTGCCCGTGAAGGTTTGGAGCTTGCAGCTGCCCAGAAGTCACTGGAGGAGCTGCAGAGCCTGAAGGAGACTGAAGCCATTCAAGTGTGGGACTTCTTAGGGTGGGCGAATGATGCACTGACACTGCTGGGCTTCACACTTGTATGTTTGGACAACCCGGCACTGGACTTGGACCGAGCGCTGGTGGCCCTCAACGGTGCTGGCGGCGAACTTGACGCAATGGGCAACATCATCGCGAATCAGCTGGAGACAGAGGGAAAGTCTTTGGCTACAAACGTCACATAATACGTGCTGACGTGTTATGTGATCCGAGATCCCCAATTCCCACTGGACCCGGTGGTCGAAGGTCCCATCGCTGAAGAGGAAGACGCCGCCAAAGCCAGCGTCCAAGAAGTTGCCCAAAAAGTAGCTTCATTCTTCCGCAGGTCTTAGGTTCTCCAGTAGCTTAGGGCTTTTTTCTTTTGCCTTCTGTTGTGCTCTCCCCATTTTGTAATCCAGTATCTCAAATTAATAAAATCCTCCTTTCTGCCTTCAATTTCACTTTGTCTTCAATATACCGTGCCGTATCTTGTTGGCCCCTGGTACATGTGTACAATTGAAGTGTGTACATGTACCAAAGGTTGTGGCAGTATGTTGACGACTTGAATGCTTCACACTTGTAGATTATAGGTCCAAAGTCTTAAATTTTGAGGCGTCGAAGCCAGGCCCCCTGAGATGGTCGGAACTTGGTAGCTCCTATGTCTTCCACTGTCAACATATTAGACGTTGACGGCGTACCCCTCTCAGAGGATGTCGGAGCTTAGTAGCTCCGGCGTCATCCACCATCGCTATGAATTTTTGCTTTTCCTGCACATTAAAGGCAAGAGAAAAAGTAAAATTCATCCTCTTCTCTATAAATTGGTTGTGACTTATCTTTCTTATTTGGACTTTAGATCCGAAGAAACTCAACATGATAATGAGCATTTTGATATAATATTTCTAGATCTGCATGCCTTTTTAGTACTCACCCTACTCAGGCCTGCCGGGTTGTAGGTAGAGCGGCGTACCTAGGGTGCAGGACCAGGCTAAGCCGATAGCACACTCCAGACCTATGTTGGCTTGGCGTTCAGACAAGTAGACTATGTAGCAATGTTAAGATCCAAAAAGACTATCAATAAGGCTTGTAATGCATGTGAATTACTTGGAACAAAGATCAAAAATATTTGCACAACTTCATTATAGACAAGTGGGGTAAAAAATAATTTGATATATTGAGCCTTGCACAAAAAGGTAAATGCATGTGGAGTCTGTTTTCACACAGCAATGCCTTTCATTATAGGTTCGGATTATAGGGGAGCCAAGGACACACTTAGGGTGCTGGACCAAGCAAAATGTGCTATACATCTTGTGCTAGCCCAGAGCAAGTAGTTACACTTTTAGTGCTGTGACTGCCTCAAGTGTTACTCAAACTTCCCGGACCCTCCCGGAGGGGTCCAGATGTCCTCCCGAAGGACTTGTCCGTCTCTGTATAATGACTCTACAACATGCATTGTGTGTAATTACAGACCCACCTCCGTGATTCTAAGCATAAAACTTAAGGAGGTGCTCGATGTTCCAAGGATTGAGAAGCGGGGTCCCATCCTCTGTTGCCAAGTGAACGCATCCTGGTCGGGATACTTTAATTACTCGGAAAGGACTCTCCCAGTTGGGGGAAAGTTTGTTCATCCCTTCTCGGCTTAGTATCTTCCGAAGCACTAGGTTGCCTTCTTCAAACTGTCGATCACGCACATGCCTTTGATGATAGCACCGTAGCGCTTGGCGATAACGTGCATTTTGAACAGCTGCTTGGCCCCTTCCCTCGTCGATGAGGTCAAGGTCTTCACGCCGGAGCTGGTCCTACGTGGCTTCGTCGAAGGTTCGGACCCGTAAGGACCCCAAGGTGATATCCGAAGGAAGGACTACTTCAGCTCCGTACACCAGGAAGAATGGAGTCTCCCCGGTTGACCAGTTGGGTGTTGTCCTATTCGCCCATAATGTGGATGGAAGCTCCTCAATCTAGTTAGCTTCGTGCTTCTTCAAGCGGTCATATGTGCGCGTCTTGAGTTTGCGATCAAACTTCGATTGCAACTGTGAACCTTTTAAGATTTCTGCATTTGCTCTCTGGGCTTGGCCATTGCTTGCTGGATGAGCTACTGAGGCGTAGCTAAGCTGAATGCCTAGGTCTTCGCAATATTCTTGGAATGCAACACTTGTAAATTGAGTTCCGTTGTCATTTATGACTTTGTTTGGAACTCTAAATCTGCATATAATGGACTTCAAGAAATTGATTGCTGATTTTTTGTTGATTGTTACTACTGGAGTTGCCTCCGGCCACTTGGTGAACTTGTTGATGGCGACATACATGAACCTGTAGCCTCCGACGGCTTTTGGGAAAGGTCCCAAGATGTCTATGCCCCACATAGCGAATGGCCATGTAGGAGGTATCATTTGTAGCGATTGAGCCGGTGTATGAATCTGTTTAGCATGGAATCGACACGCTTCACATTTTTTCACTAGCTCAATCGCATCCTAAAGTGCTGTAGGCCAATAAAAGCCACGCCGGAAGGCTTTACCGACCAGCGTGCGAGAAGAAGCATGGTTCCCACACTCGCCTCCATGGATGTCCGCGAGGAGCTCGTGACCTTCTTCCCTTGCAATGCATCGCATTAGGATGCCATTGGCACCGCCTCGATAGAGATCCCCTTCTACCAACATTTTAGCCAATCTGACAATCCGGTCAACGGATACACTGTCTTTTGGAAGGATATTGTCTTTCAAGTAGCTCTGAATCTCCGAGATCCATGCATTGGAGCTAACTTGATCTTCTGAGTCTTGAGTGGTTGGTTGCTCGAAGCTTCTGACAGCACCTACGACCCTTGGTGGACGCCATGGTAGCAGGGCCACCGGGACCGCCAGCTTCGGGGTGCTGGTCTCGCCCACTTCGCTCAGTTCGGCAGGCTGAGCTGTTGGTTTTGACTACCACCGGACAAAGATTCTGTCAGGAGCTGGAGCTCTGGTTGAGGCTTTCGTCGAGAGTTCGTCGGCTTCAGAGTTGTGAAGACGCTGAACATGATGGAGATCCAGGACTTCGAAGTCCTTCTGAAGCCTCTGGACTTCAAGGAGATAAGAAACTAATTGAGAGTTGTTGCAGTAACATTCACCTTTCACTTGTTTGATAATGAGTTGCAAATCTCCCTTTACCAACAGTTGTTTGACACTATAAGATAGTGCCACCTTGAGTCCATAGATGAGGGCTTCATACTCCACCATATTATTGGTTGCTTTGAAATCAAGGTGTACCATGTACTTGACATTCTCTCCGGTCGGAGCTAGGAGAAGGATTCCAGCTCCGGCCCCCTGCTTCTGCACGGAGCCATCGAAGTAGAGGGTCCAATGATGCTCGGTGAATACCGGAACTTTGAGTTCTGGTTTTTGCTCACTGTGGCCCCCAGAGTTTAATGGAGAGGGGGTCCACTCCGCCACAAAGTCAGCCAAGGCTTGACTTTTAATTGCTTGTCTTGACAGGAATTCTAGATCAAATTCGGCGAGTTCTGCTGGCCACTTTGCGATGTTCCCGGTAGAATTAGGATTACGCAAAATTGCACGTAGTGGAAAAGAAGTTACCACTAATATTTTGTGGGCTTGGAAGTAGTGATGAAGCTTTCTTGAGGCAATAAGAACTGCGTAAAGCAGTTTATGCACCTCAATGTATCTTGTCTTGGCATCGTGGAGTACTTCACTGATGAAGTACACAAGGCGTTGGATGGTCCGGACCCTTTCAGAAGGACCCGAAGCTTCCTCTCCTTCGACCCGGACCCTGCTGGAAGGTCCCAGACCTTCAGGTTGTGCTTCTTGGACCCTCCCGGAGGGGTACAAAACTTCTTCTTGTTCAACCCGAATCTCACTAGGAGGATCCAGATTATCTTGCTTAGACTGGTGAACCTCTTAAGATGAAAGAGATTGATCTCCGAGCACTTCGTTTTTAGGTTCCGTCTTTGGGAGCTAGGACCCAGTCACGTCTTCAGGTGATTCTAGACCCTCCTGGAGGGGTCCAGACGTCTGAATCGGATATGGCTCTGGTCTTTCTGCAACTAGGACCATACTGACAACTTTGGTAGTTGCCGAAATGTAAAGTAGTAAAGGCTCACCAGGATTCGGAGCTACCAATATTGGTAGTATGGTGAGGAGCTATTTAAGCTCTTGAAACGCCTTTTCTTCTTCTTCGGACCAAAGAAATGGGGACTTCCTCAAGAGTTTGAAGAAGGGTAGCGCCCGTTCTGCTAGTCTTGATATAAACCGGCTGAGCATAGCTGGACATCCAGTAAACTTTTGGACATCTTTAATACGGGCTGGTGGCCGCATTTCTTATATAGCTTGATCTTCGCCGAATTTGCTTCGATTCCTCGGTGAGTCACCAAGAACTCCAGAAGCTTTCCGGAGCTAACCCTGAAGACACACTTGTCCGGGTTCAGCTTGGTGCGCGTAGTGCGCAACTTGTCAAAGATGGCTTGTAAGTTGTCAAGGAGTGACTCCTTATTTTTGATCTTCACGATGATGTCATCAACATACACCTCCACCAAGTCTATAATTAGCTCTCAAAATGTTTTGTACATAACTCGCACAAATATTGAAGCAACATTTTTAAGACTGAATGGCTTGGCAGTATAACAATACAATCTGTCTACTGTTATGAAGGCAGTATGCTCTTCATCTTCCTTAGACATTTGGATTTGATGATATCCAAATTATGCATCTAAGAAACACAGTAGCTCACACCCGGAGGTGGAATCCACTATCTGGTCTATTCTAGGTAGTGGAAATGGATCTTTTGGACATGCCTTATTTAAGGTGGTGTAGTCGATACACATTCAAAGCTTCCCACTGGCCTTGGGTACAACAACTGGGTTTGCCAGCCATTTTGGATGGAAGACTTCTCGGATGAATCTAGCTTCAAGCAACTTCTTGATTTCCTATCGGATAAAGTTTTGTCACTCGATTGATTGCTTACGGGGCTTCTAGTGTACAGGCCGAGCGTCTGGGTAAATCTTCAGATTGTGCTCAATCACCTCCCTAGGGATCCCAGGCATTTGTGACGGTTGCCAGGCAAACACATCGATATTAGCCCGGAGGAAAGTGATGAGCGCGAGTTCCTATTTGTTGTTCAGACCCCCCGATATACGGGTAGTCTGGGCAGCATCAGAACCAATTTGGATAACTTTGGAGGGAATGTCGGTGTCGCCACTTGGTTGCACACGAGGTGCAGAGGTAGATCCTTTGTGACAAATGCTTGGAGGATTCGAAGCTGGCTCCTTACCAGATGCTTCCTCTTGCGCTGTGGTAAGCGCATAGATTTCTTCTAGTGCAGTAACTCCTGTGGTATTATCTTCGTGGATCCGGAGGACGCCCGTGGGTGTTGGCATCTTCAACACCAAATAAACATAAAGGGCAGCAACCATAAACTTGTATAAGGCTGGTCTATCCAAAATGGCATTAAAAGGCAAACTGATCTGCGCGATGTCAAAGACTAGTTCCTCGGTTCTATAGTTCTCTCGGGTCCCGAGGTAACTGGGAGTGTAATGTAACCAAGAGGAGTAATGGTTCCCGGACCTACTTCGGAGAAAGTTAGGGATGGGCAAAGGTCCGAAGGCCGGAGCTGAAGCTTAACGAAAGATTCAAAGCTTATGAGGTTTAGCCCGGGACCTCCGTCCACAATTACATGGTGGATTTGAATATTGTTAATGGTGGGTGACACCATCAACAGGAGTTGGCCAGCCCCGATCATGTTTCAGGGGCAGTCCAAATCATCAAAAATGATGGGTGTATCCATCCACTTCCGATGTGGTTCTGCCTTAGCAGCGGGAGCTACCATGGCCATGTCCCGCTGCATTGTCTTGTGGATGCGGCGAGAGGTGATGTCCCAAGAACCACCATATATGGTGTTCAAGGTCTTCCGACGTTCGTTGTCAGAAACGTCGAAGCCGTCGACCGTGTTGTAGACAGCTTTCAAGACCTTTTTGGGGTCTTGGATACCTAGCTCTTCTTCAGTCGGAGCTTCGTCGACTTTTTGTTTTCCTTCCCTTTGACGGAAAGGAGCTTCTTCCCGACACTTGTTATAACGCTCGGGAAGGTTCTGGACCTCCCGACACTCTTCCAAACTGTGTCGGTTCATCTTGTGAATCGGACACCATGTTTTGGAACTGTTGCCATCCTATTATGAAGGACGAGGTCGCTTCTCGGGGCGTGGCCCCCGGCTTCCAGGAGCTGCAACAGCAGCTGCTGGAGCGCCGGCCGACAACTTCTTTTTCCCGTTGGGCTTCTTTTTCTTCTTGCCACCACCAGAGGTAGTGGATTCAGTTTTGGAGGACTTCTAGTTGACCTCCGGAGCTGTCTTGGAGTGCATTTCACGGCCCTCGACAACTCTAGCACATTTGTCGGCTAGGCTGAAGAGTTCCGTGACGCTGGTAACTTCTTTAATGGCCAGCTTCTCTAGCATCTTCTTATCTCGAACACCCTGTCTGAATGCAACGATAACAGAGGAGCTTGAGATTGAAGGAATGATATTTTGTACCTGATAAAACCGCTGGATAAAGGATCGTAGCGATTCCCCAGATGTTTGCTTTACAGCAAACATGTCCAATTCAGTGTCGGGCCGGGTATAGGAGCTCCCGAAGTTGGCAGTGAATTGTTGACATAGCTCCGCCCAACTATTAATGGAGTCAGGTGGAAGACTCATGAACCGGGACCTTGCAGTCCTAGTTAAAGCCACCGGGAAGTAATTGGCCAGTACAACCTCATCACCCCCGGCTGCCAGTATGGCAGTAGAGTAGATTTGAAGAAATTCAGCGAGGTTGATAGTCCCTTCAAATTTCTCCGGTAAATGGCGCAAGAACTTCTGTGGCCACCTGGCCATACGTAAGTGCATGGCCAGGGCAGAACAACCTCCTCCTACTCCTTGAGGAGCGGGGTTGTCCTGAGCTTCTCACCTCTCACGAGCGCACTCAATGTGGACACGGCCGTCCTGCTACCGGTAACGGTGATCCAGTTCCGACCGCAGGTCATGAGTCGGAATCCTAGTAATTGTGTGGGTGCGTCGTGCCTCGGGAGGCAACGAAGTCACCTGCTAAGATGCATCACGTCTTCTCTGTTGTGAGACTTGCGGACCAAGTCGGCCAGACAAGGTCCGTCGTTGTGAAGGTGCTCGCCCCGAAGGGGAGGACCTTGGTTACTGATGCCCGCAGCCGCAGCTGCGACCAGATGGTCAACATTAGCCCTCCACTGCTCCATAGCACCCTGAGGTGCACCTGGAGGTGGTGGGCGTTGTAGAAGAGCTCGCGCAACAATGAGCGCGTGCTCAGGGTTGTTGTTTGTCGATGAAGTGATCGACACAAATGCTCCATCTTTTTGACGAGCAACATTGTTTGCTGGAACAGATGGTGGCTGTGGAGCCACATCTCCTGCTGGAATAATGGCACCTGCTGGTTGTTAGACGTTGGAGGGATTGCCTTCGTCAGGTTGTCCAGCGTGGTTGCCATTGGAGGATCCAGCAGCTGAATTCACCATCTTGTGATCTCGGGATTTAGTCCCCCTTCCTGGCACGCCAAATGTCGAAGTGCGTGATACGACACTTCCCCCGGACCCGCTAAGAAGCAGCCCACGGAGGTTCTTTTGTAGTTGGGACACACAGATATCAAGATCAAGATGGTGACCTCAGAGATTTACGTGGTTCGGGCCGCTTGAGCATAACACCCTACTCCACATGGTTTGTGTTTTTTTATTGTGCGAGTATGTTCGCTAGAATCAGCTTCTATCCGATGTCCTTTTCTCTTCGTGCGGTACAACCCATTTATAGTTCTAAGGACTAACCGTTACAAAGCTTGCCTGGCCTGACATGTGGCCCTGGCGTACTCAATGACCTAATACATTGTCTAGAGAGTATTAAGTATAATTAGTTGTGTGATAACGTGCCTTAATGGTTGTGTTATCCCTGTTAACAATGCACTGATTGTGTGTCATTAATACGACATTAATGACACATTATCAGGCCTTGTAACTGCTGCTTTAACCGTCCTTGAATGTTTTTAATGGACATGATCTGCTTGTATTTCTATGGCGATCAAGGTCCGGAGGCTCCACACTTGGCATATCCGGAGCTTTCCCTTGCGGGAGGATAGGTCCGGGGTCGCTATATACGTGTCGGCACCAGAGCTCCTCTCTGACGTGGGCTAGGCCCGGGGCTGTTGTACACATGTAGTCACTGGAGCTTCCCTTGGTTGGGAGTTTAGTTTCGGTCTTCTTTTACACGTGTTAACCCGAGAGCCAGCCATGTGAGGGGAGCGGGTCCGATGCAGCGTGACATGTGGGACCTGAAAGGGCCTTTGACTCTGGCGGGTGGAACTTTCTTGCACTTTTTGCAGTATCACGGGGTACCTGGTACGCCGGGTACTGACATCCGACATCAAGCACTGACCCTCGTCCTCAAGTGGTGGCAGAAGTCGCGATAGCTCCGGCGCCAACTGTCGTGGACTTGGATTCGGAGTCCTCACCAGAAGCTCCCGTGGTAGCGCTGGACCACGGGGGAGAAGTCGAAGATGTACCCCTGGCGACAGTGGCGCAGGCTAATGCTCCAGTACCGGATATGCCAGAAGCTTCAGCCTTTGAGCCGGAAGTTGTCGAAACCCTCGCCGCTGAGCCAGAGGAACTGAAGCCCCGACCATAGGGTCGGAAATGGTTGAAGGTCCGGTGGCTGAGCCAGAAATGTTTGAAGTTCCTGTCGTTGGACTAGAAGTGACCAACGCGCCGGTGTCTGAGCCGACTGTGGCAGGGGCGCCAGATGAAGCCTCAACCTCTACCCCGGAAGTAGCTGCCCCAGAGGTGCCTGGGCCAGAGCCGGAGTAGCACGAAGTAGTGGCAACAGGTCCTCCACCCTCGAAGCCAACAACTGAAAGCCCGGAGGTAGCACCTTCAACTTCTGCTCCAGAGGTAGGAGTTCCTCCAGTGGGTTCATCTTCTGCTACTGCTGAAGGGCTCCCGGAGAGCGGTCCTAGTGCCACAGAAGCTCAAGGGTCCTCTCTTGTAGAGTGGGACCCTATTTTTGTAATGGAGAACCCTCTAGAGCCTGTGGAGATGGTCCTAGCAGGTCCGGAGCCTATCCCTCTGGCGTTGTCCATAGACAACGCCTGCTCCAGCCTCTGACAAGTCCAACTCGCCTTCGATCATGAGAGCAAAGCCCTGGAGGAGGAGCGCAACACCTTGCGGTGTTGGCACAACAGACTCCATTTTGAGACCAGGCTTGCCCAGACGAGGCTGGCTGACCAAAAGGAGTGGATTAAGAGGGAAAATGCCTGGTTAGAATACTGGGACAAGCTGCCGGAGGAGAAGGAAGCCGCCATCCGGGCGCTCGATGCTAACTCCAGAGAGATCCTTGAGCAAGCCAAGGAGAGGCATGATGCCGCTGATGAGCGTCATGAAAATCTTAATGAATTGAACGAGGTTCTCCTGAAGCGCCGGGCAGACCTGGAGGCGAGGGAAGAAAAGCTCCTAGAGCAGCAGGAGGATGTCGTAAAAAGGGAGGCGGAGGTCACCCAGAAATTGACTCTGGGTGAACAGAATTTGGCAGATCACAACAAGAAGCTTGATCTATGGAGCAAAGAAGAAAAGTAGAAGTACTGGAAACTGGGGCAGGAGCTCTCGAAAAGAGAGGCTAACATTACCACCAGGGAAGGGAAGGTGAAAGGCAGGGAGAAGGACTTGGCGAAAAGGCGAAAAGGCGGAACCGCATCCACCTCCAGGAGACGGAGCTGATCGACCATGAGAAGCAAGTTGCTGAGAGTATGCAGCAACATGCTAAATTGGTCGAGCGCCTCGCTCGGGAAGGTTCGGAGCTTGCGGCTGCCCGAAAGTCACTGGAGGAGCTGCAGAGCTTGAAGGAGACGGAGTCCATTCAAGTGTGGGACTTCTTGGGGTGGGCCAACGATGCTCTGACACCACTAGGCTTCAGTACCGTATGTCCGGACAACCTGGAGCTGGACTTGGACCGAGCTCTAGTGGCCCTCAATGGTGCTAGCGGCAAACTCGACGCGATGGGCGATGTTATTGCAGACCAGCTCGAGACAGAGGGGAAGTCTTTGGCTACTAACATCGCAGAATATGTGCTAACGTGTTACATTAGTTGAGACCCCCAATTCTCCCTGGACCCGGTGCTTGAAGGTCCTATTGCTGAAGAGGAAGACACCGCCAAGGCCAGCGTCCAAGAGGTTGGCAAGAAAGTCGCCACATTCTTCCGCAAGACTTAGATCCTCCAGTAGCTAGGACTTCTTCCTTTTGCCTTCTATTCTAATCCCATTTTTGTAATCCAGTGCTTCAAATTAATGAAATCCATTTTGCCATGAACTTCACTTTATTTTTGTCTTCAATATAATGTGCTCTGTCTTGTCGACCCCCTGGTACATATGTAAAATTGAAGTGTGTGCATGTACCAAGGGTTTTTACAGTATGTTGATGACTTGAACACTTCACACTTATATATTTTAGGTCCAAAGTCTTCAATTCTGAGGTGTCGACGTCAGGCCCCCTGGTATTGGCGGAGCTTAGTAGCTCCGACATCAACCATCACCACTTTGAATTTCTGTTTTTCCTGCACATTAAATACAAGAAAAAAGTAAAATTTGTCCTCTTGTCTATAAATTGTTTGTGACTTATTGTTCTTACTTGAGTTTTATTCCGAAGTAACTCAATATGGTATATTGATATTACCCTTTCGAACTCTTATGATTTTTTAGTACTCACCCTACTGAGGCCTGCCAGAGTGTAGATAGAGTGGCGTACTTAGGGTGCAGGACCAAGCTAAGTCGATAGCACACTTCGGACCTATGTTGGCTTGGCGTTCAGGCAAGTAGACTATACAACATGTTAAGACCCAAAGAGATTAACAATATAACTTTCAACGCATATGAATAACTTGGGTAAAAACTCAAGAATAATTGCACAACTTCATTATAGACAAGAAGGTTAAAAACAATAAATTGATAGATCGAGCCTTGTACAAAAATAAATGCACGTGGAGTCTGTTTTTACACAACAATGTCTTTCATTATGGGTCTGGATTACAGGGGAGACAAGGACACACTTAGGGTGCGAGACCAAGCTAAGTGCGCTATACATCTTGTACTAACCCAGGGTAGGTAGTTACATTTTTAGTGTTGTGACTGTATGAAGTGTACTTGAACTTCCTGGACCCTCCCGGAGGGGTCCGGATGTTCTCCCAGAGGACCTGCTCCTGTCTGTTTGATGACTCTATAACATACATCGTGTATAATTACAGACTCACCTCTATGATTCTAAGCATGAAACTTATAGAGGTGCTCGATGTTCCAAGGATTAGGAAGTGAAATCCCATCCTCAATTGCCAAGCGAACGCATCTGGGATGGGATACTTTGATCACTCGGAATGGACCTTCCTAGCTAGGGGAAAGTTTATTCATTCCTTCTCGAGTTAGTATCTTCCGAAGCTCCAGATCGCCTTCCTCGAGTTGTCGGTTGTGCACATGCCTTTGTTGATAGCGCCGGAGTGCTTGGCGATAACATGCATTCCGAACAACTGCTTGGCACCTTCCCTCGTCAACGACGTCAAGGTCTTCACACCGAAACTGGTCCTGCGTGGCTTCGTCCAAGGTACGGACCCGGAGGGACCCCAAGGTGATTTCCAAAGGAAGGACAGCTTCAGCTCTGTACACCAGAAAGAAGGGTGTTTCTCCAGTGGATCGGTTAGGTGTTGTCCTATTCGCCCACAACGTGGACGAAAGCTCTTCAATCCAGTTGGCTCCATGTTTTTTCAGGCACTTGTACGTGCGCTTCTTGAGTCCTTTTAAGATTTCTACATTTGCTCTCTCTACTTGACCATTGCTTGCTGGGTGAGCTACTGAGGCGTAGCTGAGTTGAATACCGAGGTCTTCACAATATTCTTGGAATGCAGCACTTGTGAATTGGGTTCTGTTGTCAGTTATGACTTTGTTTGGGACTCCAAATCTGCATCTAATGGACTTCAAGAACTTGATTGCTGATTGCTTGTTGATTGTCACAACTGGAATTGCTTCCTGCCACTTAGTGAACTTGTCAATGGCAACGTATAGGAACCTGTAACCTCCGACTGCTTTTGGGAAAGGTCCCAAGATGTCCATACCCCACACAACGAATAGTCTTGTAGGATGTATCATTTTTAGTGACTGAGCCGGTGTGTGAATATATTTTGCATGGAACTGGCACGCTTCACATTTTTTCACTAGCTCAACCACATCTTGGAGTGCCGTAGGCTAGTAAAAGCCATGTCGGAAGGCTTTACTGACCAGCATGTGAGAAGAAGCATGGTTTCCGCACTTGCCTCCATAGATTTCCGTGAGGAGCCCCTGACCTTCCCTTGCAATGCACCACATTAGGATGCCATTGGCACCGCGCTGGTAGAGATCCCCTTCTACCAACGTGTATCTTTTAGCCAGTATGATAATCCGGTCAGCAGATACACTCTCTTCACGAAGAATATTGTCTTTCAAGTAGCTCCAGATCTCCGAGATCCATGCATATGAGCTTACTTGAGCTTCTGAGTCTTGTGTCCTGGGTTGCTCGGAGCTTCCGACAGCACCTACGATCCTTAGTGGACACCATGGTAACAGGGCCACCGGGACTGCCAGCTTTGTGGTGCTGGTCTTGCCCCCTTCGCTCAGTTCGGCAGGCTGAGTTGTTGGTTTTGACAACCTCCAGATGAAGATTCCGTCAGGAGCCAGAGCTCCAGTTGAGGCTTTCGTCGAGAGTTCGTCGGCTTCAGCGTTGTGAAGACGCTAAACATGGTGGAGATCCAGGACTTTGAAGTCCTTTTGAAGCCTCTGGACTTCAAGGAGATAAGCAGCTAGTTGAGGATTGTTGCAGGAGCATTCACCTTTGACTTGTTTGATGATGAGTTGTGAATCACCCTTCACCAACAGCTGTTTGACACCATAAGATAGTGCCACCTTGAGTCCGTAGATGAGAGATTCATACTCCGCCATGTTGTTGGTTGCCTTGAAATCAAGGTGAACCATGTACTTGACCTTCTCCCCAGTCGGAGCCAGGAGAAGGATTCCAGCTCTGGCCCCCTTCTTCTGCACGGAGCCATCGAAGTAGAGAGTCCAGTGAGGCTCGGTGAATACCAGAACTTTGGGTTCTGGTTTCTGCTCACTGTGGCCCCCAGGGTTTGATGGAGAGGGAGTCCACTCTGCCATGAAGTCAGCCAAGGCTTGACTTTTGATTGCTTGTCGTGACACAAATTCTAGATCAAATTCGGCCAGTTCTGCTACCGACTTTGCAGTGTTCCCAGTAGAGTTAGGGTTATGCAAAATAGCACACGGTGGAAAGGAAGTTACCACTGAGATTTTGTGGGCTTGGAATTAGTGACAAAGCTTCCTTTAGGCAATAAGATTTGCATAAAGCAGCTTATACACCTCAATGTATCTTGTTTTGGAGTCGTGGAGTACTTCGTTGATGAAGTACACAGGGTGTTGGATGGTCCGGACCCTTTCAGAAGGACCTGGAGCTTCTTCTCCATCAACCCGGACCCTCATGGAGGGTTGCGGTCCTTCATGTTGTGCTTCTTGGACCCTCGCGTAGGGGTCAACAACTCCTTCTTGTTCGACCCGGACCTTGCTAGAATGATCCAAATCATCTTGATCAACCAGATGAACTTCCTCAGGTAAATGATGTTGATCCCCTAACATTTCGTCTTGATGCTCCGTGTCTTGGGGCTGGGACCCAGACATACCTTCAAGTGATTCCGGACCATCCCGAAGGGGTCTAGGTTCCTGGACTAGATGTGGCTCTAGTCTTTCTGTGACCAGGACCATACTGACAACTTCGGTGGTTGCCGAAATGTAAAGCAGTAAAGGCTCACTAGGATTCGGAGCTACCAATATCGACAGTGTGGTGAGGAGATGTTTTAGCTCTTGAAACGCCTTTTCTGCTTCTTCAGACCAGTGAAATGGTCCGGACTTCCTCAAGAGTTTGAAGAAGGGTAGCATCCGTTCTGCCAGTCTTGAGATAAACTGGCTGAGCGCAGCTAGACATCCAGTTAACTTTTGGACATCCTTAATGCGGGCTGGGGGCCGCATATATTCTATGGCCTTGATCTTCGCCAGATTTACTTCAATTCCTCGGTGAGTCACCAAGAAACCGAGATGCTTCCCGGAGCTAACCCCGAAGACACACTTGTCCGGGTTTAGCTTGGTGCGCAGCTTGTTGAAGACAGCTTGTAAATTGTCAAGTAGTGACTCCTTGTTTTTGATCTTCACGACAATGTCATCGACGTACACCTCCAACAAGTCTCTAATTAGCTCTCTAAATGTTTTGTACATAGCTCACACAAATGTTGAAGCAACATTTTTAAGACCGAATGGCATGGCAGTATAACAGTACAATCCATCTACTCTTATGAAGGCAATATGCTCTTCATCTTCCTTAGACATTTGGATTTGATAATATCCAGAATATGCATCTAAGAAGCACAATAGCTCACACCTGGAGGTGGAGTCCACTATCTGATCTATTTAGGTAGTGGAAATGGATCATTTGGACATGCCTTATTTAAGGTGGTGTAGTTGATACACATCCAAAGCTTCCCACCGGCCTTGGGTACAACAACTGGGTTTGCCAGCCATTTAGGATGGAAGACTTCCCAGATAAATCCAGCTTCGAGCAACTTCTTGATTTCCCGTCGGATGAAGTTTTGTCGCTCAATTGATTGCTTCCGGGGCTTCTGGTGTACAGGTCGTGCGTTAGGGTAAATCTTCAGATTGTGCTCAATCACCTCCCTAGGGTTCCCAGGCATTTGTGACGTTGCCAGGCAAACACGTCGACATTTGCCCAGAGGAAAGTGATGAGCGTGAGTTCCTATTTGTTGTTCAAACTTCCCGATATACGGGTAGTCTGAGCAGTGTTGAAACCAATTTGGACGACTTTGATGGGAACGTCGGTGTTGCCGCTTGGTTGCACACAGGGTGCTGAGGTAGAGCCTTTATGACAAATGCTCGGAGGATTCGGAGCTGGCTCCTTACCGGATGCTTCCTCTTGCGCTGTGGTAAGCGCATAGAGTTCTTCTAAAGCAGTAACTCCTGCAGTGCAATCTCCGAGGATCCGGAGAACGCCCGTGGGTGTTGGCATCTTCAACACTAAGTAACCATAATGGGCGGCAGCCATGAACTTGTACAAAGCTGGCCTGCCCAGAATGGTGTTGAATGACAGACTGATATGCGTGACGTTGAATACCAACTTATCAGTTCTGTAGTTCTCCCGAGTCCCAAAGGTCACTGGGAGTGTGATGGAACCGAGAGGAGTAATGGTCCCCGGACCTACTCCAAAGAAAGGTCGGGATGGGCGAAGGTCTGAAGGCCGGAGGTGAAGCTTAACGAAAGCTTTGAAGCTTATGAGGTTCAGCCTTGAACCTCTATCCACCATTACATGATGGAGTTGAATATTGTTAATGGTGGGTGACACCAAGTTGGCCAGCCCCGATCATGTTTTGGGGGCAGTCCGAAGCATAAAAAATGATGGGAGTATCCATCCACTTCTGATGAGGCTCCGCCTTAACAGTGGGAGCTGCCGCGGCCATGTCCCGCCGCATTGTCTTGAAGATGCGGCGAGAGGTGATGTCCCAAGAACTACCATAGATGGTGTTTAGGGTCTTCCGGCGCTCGTTTTCAGAGACGTCAGAGTCGTCGTCGGCAGTGTTGTAAACAGCTTTCAGGACCTTCTTCTTGGAAACCCATCTCCTTTTCAGCCGGAGCTTTGTCGACTTTTTGCTTTCCTTCCCGCTGATGGAAAGGAGCTTCTTCCCGGCGCTTATTATAGCGCTCGACAAGGTTCTGGACCTCCCGATATTCTTTCAGGCTGTGTCTGTCCGTCTTGTGGACCGGAAACCACGCCTTTGAACTGTTGCCGTCTTCTGACGAAGGACGAGGTCGCTTCTCGAGGCATGGACCCCGACCACCCGGAGCTGCAGTAGCTGCAGCGGCTGGTGCGCCGGCCGATGGCTTCTTTTTTCCGTTGGGCTTCTTTTTCTTCTTGCCACTACCGAAGGTAGTGACTTTAGTTGGAGGACTTCTTGTTGGCCTTCGGAGCTGGCTTGGAGTGCATTTCACTGGCCCTCTGCAGCTCTAGCACATTTGTGTGCTAGGCTGAAGAGTTCCGTGACGCTGGTGACTTCTTTGATGGCCAGCTTCTCCAACATCTTTTTATCTCGAACACCCTGTCTAAATGCAACGATAACAGAAGAGATCGAGATTGAAGGAATAGTATTCCGTACTTGAGAAAACCACTGGATGAAGGATCACAACGATTCCCCCGATGTCTGCTTTACAGCAAATAGATCCAATTCAGTGCCAGACCGGGTGTAAGAACTCCCGAAGTTGGCAGTGAATTGCTGGCGTAGGTCCGCCCAACTATTAATGGAGTTGGGTGGAAGACTCATGAACCAGGACCTTGCAGTCCCAGTTAAAGCCACTGGGAAGTAATTGTCCATAACAACGTCATCACCTCCCGCTGCTAGTATGGCATTGGAGTAGATTTGAAGAAATTCGGCAGGGTTGACAGTCCTGTCAAATTTTTTCGGCAAGTGAGGCAAGAACTTCTGTGGCCATATGAACATGCGTAAATGCATGGCCAGGGCGGAATACCCCCTCCTACTCCATGGGGAGTAGGGTTGTCCTGAGCCTCCCACCTCTCACGAGAACGCTTGATATGGACACGACCGTCCTATTTCCAGTAATGGCGATCAAGTTCCGACCGAAGGTCATGAGTCAGAATCCTGGTGATGGTGTGAGTGCATCGTGCCCCGGGAGGCAACGAGGTCACCTGTGGGGATGCAACACGTCTCCTCTACTGCAAGACTTGTGGACCAAGTCGGCCTGACAAGGTCCGTCGTTGTGATGGTGCTCACCCCGAAGGGGGAGGACCTTGATTGCTGATGCTAGCGGCTGCAGCTGCAACTAGATGGTCAACATCAGCCCTCCACTGCTCCATAGCACCCTGGGGTGCTCCTAGAGGCGGTGGGTGTTGTAGGAGAGCTCGTGCAACAATGAGCGCATGATCTAGGTTGTTGTTCGTTGATGCAGTGATCGACACAGATGCACCATCTTATTGCGCAACATTGTTTGCCAGACCAGATGGTGGCTGTGGAGCCATAGTGCCTGCTGGAACAATAGCACCTGCTGGGTGGCGAGCGTTGGAGGGATTGCCTCCAGCAGGTTGTTCAGCACGATTGCCGTTGGAGGATCCTGCGGCTGAATTCACCATCTTGATATCTCGGGAGCCCCCTACCTTGTGCGCCAAATGTCGAAGTGTAGCTACGACACTTCCCCCGGTACTACTAAAGTGTAGCTCGTGGAGGTTCTTGTTATGGTTGGGGCACGCAGAGATCAAGATCAAGATGGCGGCACCAGAGATTTAAGTGGTTCTGGCCACCTGAGCATAACACCCTGCTCCACGGAGTGTGTGTGTGTGTTGTATTATGAATTGCTAGAAAGCGTAGTCTCTGGTTCCTCTTGGGGGTCCTGCCTTTGTATTGTGCGGTTCAATCCTTTTATAGTCCAAGGACTGACCGTTACATCATTAGCCTGGCCCGACATGTGGCCCTGGCGTATTAAATAGCCTAATACACTGTCGTCAGTACTAAGCATGGTTAATAGTGTGATAACGTGCCTTAATGGCTACGTTACCCCTATTAACAGTGCCCTGATCGTGTGTCGTTAATACAACATTAATGACACGTAATCAAGTCTTGTAACTGCTGCTTTGATTGTCCCTTGAATGTCTGTGTTGAAGGAGATATGCCAGTGTATACGTTGATAAAGGTCTGGAGGCTCCACATGTGGCAGCTTTGGAGCTTCCCTTTGCGGGGAGGTAGCTCCGGCACCGCTGTGCACGTGTCAATACCGGAGCTTCCCTCTGCTAGGAGTTAGGTCCGGGGTCATTATACACATGTTGATCGTGGAGCTTCCTTGTATTGAAAGGTTACCTCCGGATTTACATTACACGCGTCAATCTCTGGAGCTACCCATATGAGGGATGCGGGTCCGGTGTAATATGACATGTGGGGCCTGAGGAGACCTTCAATTTTGACGGGCATAACTCTTTTGCAGTTCTTGTGGTATCATAGGGTACCCGGTACACAGGGTACTGACAGTCGTCACTAAGGCGCGTTATCACACTGTTAATCACACTTAATATTCGTAGATCATTTATTAGGCTATTAACTACGCTAGGGCCACATGTATGGCCAGGCAAGTGTTGTAACGGCTAGTCCTTAGACTATAAAAGGGTTGCGTTGCACAGTACATGGACAGGCAGGCTCACACGCTCACAAGCGCCACTCAAATTCATACATACAACACACAACCCGTGGAGTAGGGTGTTACGCTCAGGCGGCACGAACCACGTAAAATCCCTCATGTCATCATCTTGTTCGTAATCTCACGCGCGCCCCAACCAATCAAGAACCTCCGCGGGCTACGATCTATTAGTACCAGGGGAAGTGTCGATTGCACACTTCGACATTTGGCGCGCCAGGTAGTGGCATTTTGAGATTTCAAGATGGTGAACTCCGCAGCAGGATCATCCAACGGCAATGCTGCACGACCTGCTGGGGGGAATCCCTCCAATGTGCAACGGCCAATAGGTGATGTTGTTTCGGCGGGCATCGCATCACCTCTACCCGCTCAGGCTAACTGTAAGACCTATGTGTGCTGAATACATTGGCTTGTAGTGAATACACATGGCTTTGATGATAAAAGTTTTAAATATCACCAAAACACCTTTTTATCAAGGTCCGACTCTAGCTCCGAGCTACAGCAAGGTCTGAAGGTAGGTCCGGCTTGTTTTGGGTAGCTCCGGCTACGTTAGATGCTAGGTCCGGCTTCTTGGTAAGGTCCGACTAGCTTTGGTTAGCTCCGGTGAGCTTTATCTTTAGCTCCGGTATATCTTTGATAGCTCCGACATATACTTGATAGCTCCGGCATGCTTTTGCTAAAGCTCCGACGTACTTTGTCTAGCTCCGGTTTTGGGTTGACTAGTTTTGACTAGTTTTTGGTAAGCTCTGGTGCTAGGTTCTACTAGCTTTTGTTAGCTCCGGCTCAAGCTCCGGGTTGCTCTGGCAAGGTCCGAAACTTGACCGCAGTGCTTCTGCTTTTTATTTGCAATGTTTCGTACTTGCTTTACATTGTTGGAAAGATTGCTTAGTATTAATTTGCTAAGTTTTTGGTGCGTTTTGGATGATATGGTTGATATCATTTCTACTGTGTTTTTACAACATGCTTATGTGAGGTTCTCACGTAAGGTGTTGTGTTCGGAACTAACTTGAGTCAAGTCGAGGACTTGGGCTCGTATGGATTGGTTGTTTATTCATGTGCAGGTGTTACTTGAGTTCAAGTCATGGCTGGTGACGGGATCCATTGGACTAGTCTCAGGAGGAGATGAGGTTCCAACAACCAAGTTCGGGAGGAACTGTGGTTGAGCTGATCAGGAGGTCGCGCAGGATGATTGAATCAAGGGCAGTGCATATGAAGTTCAAAGGAAGGTGTTCGCACGTATGCATGCGGTGCATGACGTGGCAATATGCTTCTAAAGATGGATTATGGAAGGAAGATCTGATCGGAAGGATCGGATCGTATCGGTTGAAGACTTTGGTTGCGGTGGAGTCGGTTATGGCTCGGTATGGAAAGTATCAAGTTGGTTATGTTAGGATTTCGTGTGTGTCACGAATTTGAGTTGTTTAGGAATGTGGGATGCGTTCCTAAGGTGTTTGGAAGTCTTAAGATTGCTTCTATCTGCGTATAGAAGAGTCCTAAGCAGTTATGGAAAGTTCCGATTGTGATCGGATTAGGATTGGAGTCCTAGTTGAGATTGGGATGGCCTAAGGGCTGGTTATATAAGCAAGAGGAGGCCAAAGCTCGTATGAGACGACTTTGGGGGCTGTTCCTCTTGTGTTCTATTGAATAAAATTCATAGTTTGAAGGAACTTTTGTGCCTTGTTCGTCCAACTTGTTCCAGACAAGTTTTACTCGTCGAGTTTCTGGACAGCACTACCTTTCGTCGGTGGTTTTATCATAACTCGAGTTTTATAGATCCAATTGACGTGATTATTTTTGGGTTGTCTTCACAACTTGATTGTCTATCATCTATCAAAATTTCACGGTCATTGGATTTGTGGTTTTTGATCTACACGAGTTTCTTTGCAGCATTCCAGAAACTGTTTTTCTCGGGTAGGTCAGATTGACCACAGTCTGATCTTTAGATCATAACCTGAGTTTTTCTCGACAGATTTGAGTAATTCTTTTTGTGTTGTCTTCGTGACTTGGTTCTCTCTGATATCTATCACTTTTGTCACGGTGAAACACGTTTAGATTAGTCTCATACACGATTTCTTTAACAGATCGTTTTTCTACCAAAGGGATTAGGGTTTTATTGTTTCCGCTGCGTAAGATTTTTAAATCTACCATTCACCCCCCTCTGGTAGCTTTTCACGTGCTCTTCGATCCTACAATTGGTATCAGAGCCATAGTGCTCTAATATTTGTGATTTGCACGTGTTTTTGACTAATCATCATGGAGAAGTACTCCGCCAAACCTTGTGTGTTTGCTGGTATTGATTTTCAGGTTTGGAATGCACGCATGGAGGCTTTCATCCAGGCACAAGGCTTTGCAATATGGGAGAAGGTGTATAAGCCTTATGAAGTGCCACCCAATGATCAAGTCACGGCCACAAACCTACGGGACGTCGACAACAACAACAAAGCCCGAAACTTGATCATCCAAGGACTCACTCAAAGCGACTTTGATCGTGTCGCCAACCTCCGATCAGCATACGATGTTTGGAGAGCTCTCTGTGATTATCATGAAGGATCCAACACAATCAAGGAGGTAAAACAAGATATGTTCAAAAAGGAATATATGCGTTTTGAGATGCAACCAGGTGAGTCTATCGATGACCTCTTTGCTCGGTTCAATAAAATTCTCAGCAACTTACGTAGTGTCAATGTTAATTTTTCTGATGCTGAGAATGCTAGGCAACTTCTTAGTACATTAGACATGTCAATTTGGGAGATGAAAGTAACATCTATTCGTGAATCAACTGTCATGAGTTCTCTTACATTAGATGTACTTTATTCTAAACTAAAAACTCATGAAATTGACATCCTAGCACGTAAGAACCCAAATAAGTCTATTGCATTTGTTTCACAACGAGATATGTCTAGCTCCGGCCATCTTGCAATACTCTTGCTTTGTTGTCCTCACTAACCCTGGAGCAGATCGAAGAATTTCCAGAAGAGGAGTTGGCACTCATCTCTACTAGATTCTCAAAAGCATTGCAAAATGTGAGAACTAGAAGGAGAGGAAGCTCCGAACCTCAACGCTGTTTTGAATGTGGTAAAACAGGACACTTTCGTACAGAATGCCCTAAACTTTCAGGTCCGACCACCCGGGAAGAAAAACAAAGCAAGGTCCGGACCTCCTCTGGAAACTCCAACAAGAAGAAGAAGGGTACCATAGGACGCAAGATGATCAACAGCTTCATAACCGCACTTCAAGAACTTAGTTCAAGTGATGTAGACTTTGAAAGTGATGAAGATGATATTGACCTGGCCAACATATGCTTCATGGCGGGCAAAACAAGGTCAAGATCAAGTCAGGAGGATGCAGAACACAGCAGTGAAGACGATGAGGTATGTTCTACCTGCAATGAAATGTGTGATGCTATTTTTCGTGCAACTATTATTTTCAAGAAAAAGGACAAAAAGCTTAGGGATAATGCTGCTAAAATTGAATCACTAGAATATGAAATTAACCGTTTAAAAACTTTGATTCCTAGTGATGATGCATGTCCCTCATGTGACTTAATCTATGAACAATTGTCCACATTAAGAAGTGCACACTCCTCCACTCTAGATAGACTTGATGAAGAAATTGAAGAGAACAAAAAGCTTGCTGCACTTAGTGATAAAAATTTAAAAGATGCTTCTTGTTCTATAGATGATTTGCACTGTTCTGCATGTGAAAATCTTGATAAGAAACTAAAAGATGCAATGAATGAAATTTCCATTCTGAACAATGCTTTACGATCTCATGAAGTTAAAAATTGTTCCAATTGCAAACTAAAAGGAAAAAACTTCATGTGCAAACTGCCTAGACTTGTCTATGAAACTTGATGACATGAATAGGACACTAGGTCGGTTTTGTAATGGGAATAAGAACCTAAACTTGCTGCTGAATTCTTCCAAGTCTTGCAATAATAAAACTGGTTTAGGTTTTGATTCTCATGTTCACGCTAAGGCACATCCACCTAAAATTGTAAAATCATTAGGAAGTGGTTTGACTCAAACAGTTCCTAAACAAAAAGAAGTGGTTTTCAAATCTGCAGGAGTGCTTTCTGATTCTATTTCTAATGTTGGGTGCTCATCTAGACATGATTACAAAATTAAGTTTCATTGTACCTACTGTGGTAGAGATGGTCATGTCATAGACTTTTGTTATAGACTAGCCAAACAACAGAAAAGGGAAAGAATGTCTGCTAGATCTCTTAACTTTCATGCTAAACTGAAAATTAGAAACATGCAACCTGCTTTAATGAGTCAGAAATTTGAAAAGGTAGCTTCTGGAACTTTTGGCAAGAAATCTACAAAGGCAGCTCCGATAGTTCCGATAGCTCCGAGAGCTCCCGGATCTTCTGTTGTTCCCTCCGGAGCTTCAGTTTTTGCCTCCTGACCTTCTGCTTTTACCTCCGGAGCTACTGGTTTTCACTCTAAACAAGTAACAACTTCTAAATCAACTGTTAAGAACAGAAAACCTCAATCTTTGACTCATAAACCTGCTGTTTTATCTTAGCTTTCGCGTGTTTTTCCTACTGCACGTCGTGTGACTCAGTACTGGATACCTAAATGCCTTTTTACTAACCCCAGTATTGAGTCATCGACATATTGTGCTTCTATGTAGGTTACACGTTTGAGGAAGGAGAACATTTGGATTGTGGATTCAGGTTGCTCACGCCACATGACCGGTAACAAAGTTTGGTTCTCCTCCCTCTCTTTTATGTCACGTGTAGAGAATGTTACTTTTGCCGATAATTCTTCAACTCCTATAATTGCTAAGGGTTCAGTTAGAGTAAATGATCACTACACTTTGAAGGATGTGGCACTTTTCAAAAAATTGAAATACAACTTGCTTTCTGTTGCACAATTGCTGGATGAAAATCTAGAAATTATTTTCAATAAAAACTGCTGCAAAGTTGTAGATTCAAATAGCGAGCTTATTTTTAACATGTCTCGGTTTGGAAGAGTTTTTAAAGCTGATTTTGATATGTCTTCCTCTAAGCATAGGTGTCTAGTTGCTAATGGTTCAAAGGACTTATATTTTTGGCATCGTAGACTTGGTCACGTAGGCTTTGATCACCTAACGCGTGTTAGTGCTCTTGATCGCATACGTGGGCTGCCTAAGCTTAAATGGGACAAAGAAATTGTGTGCTCTTCTTGTAGACATGCTAAGATGGTTGCAGGTTCACATACTCCTCTCACAATGATCATGACAACTGAACCATGTCAACTTTTGCATCTTGACACCATAAGACCTTCACGTGTTCAATCCTTCGGAGGTAAATGGTATGTTCTTGTTATTGTTGATGATTATTCTAGATACTCTTGGGTTTACTTCATGGCATCTAAGAATGAAGCTTTTAGTCACTTTAGGACTTTATTTCTTAGATTATCAATTGATCACCCAGGATCTTTAAAGGCAATTAGAAGTGATAACGGAACTGAATTTAAAAATCAATATTTTGATCACTTTTGTGCTGAAAATAGAATAGATCATCAATTCTCTTCACCATATGTACCTCAATAAAAGGGTGTTGTAGAAAGAAAGAACAGAACCTTAGTTGAGATGGCTAGGACTATGCTTGATGAATATCAAACTCCTAGGAAATTTTGGGCTGATGCGTTAGCAACCGCTTGTTATGTCTCAAATCGTGTTTTCTTGCGTGCTAAGCTAGGTAAAACACCATATGAGCTTCGGTTTTGACATAGGCCTAGTGTTACACATTTTCGGGTCTTTGGCTGCAAATGCTTTGTTAAGAAACATGGTAATCTTGATAAGTTCGAACCTAGATCCATTGATGGCATGTTTCTTGGTTATCCATCTCATACTAGAGGCTACCGAGTGCTTTTACTTGACACTAACAAAATTGTGGAGACTTTTGAAGTGTCTTTTGATGAAGCTAGCCCAGGTACTAGCTCCGGTGTTGCAGGACCAGATCTGTATCCTCAGGGGGAGGGTATTTTCGAAGATGAAGAAGAGCCGGTGATACTGCCTGGTAGTTCCGAAGTTGACACATGTCAAGCTTCGGACATTGAACAAGCTCCGGCTATCACCTCTGCTGGTCCTGATCATCCACAAGTCACAAGCTCATCAATCTACGATGAACCTAATGAAGAAGAAGCTTGTGAGACATCTGTTCCCTTACGTTTTTACAAAGATCATCCCCCACAACAGATGATTGGAAGCTTGCATGAACGAGTCACACGGTCCAGGTTTTGTGATCCAAACTCTCATGCTCATTCTGCTTTTGTTGCTTCTTTTGAACCCAAAGATATATCACACGCACTCACTAATGAATCTTGGATTATTGCCATGCAAGAAGAGTTAGAAAATTTTGAAAGAAATAATGTTTGGAAACTTGTACCTCCACCTCAAGGCCACACTTTAATTGTAACTAAATGGGTATTTAAAAATAAACAAAGTGAGGATGGGGTTGTGGTTAGGAATAAGGCTAGGTTGGTTGCTCAAGGTTTCACTCAAGTTGAAGGTCTAGATTTTGATGAAACTTTTGCTCCTGTCGCTAGATTAGAAGCCATAATAATTTTGTTAGCTTTTGCAGCATCTAAAGGTTTTAAGCTATATCAAATGGATGTTAAAAGTGCTTTTCTTAATGGCTACATAGATGAGGAGGTTTATGTCAAACAACCACCGGGTTTTGAAAATCCAGATTTTCCTAATCATGTTTACAAACTGTCCAAAGCCTTATACGGTCTCAAACAAGCCCCTAGAGCATGGTATGATAGGTTAAAAACAATCTTACTTGAAAAGGGGTTTACCATGGGCAAGGTTGATAAAACTCTTTTTGTGCTTAAACATGGCAATGACTCATTATTCGTTCAAGTGTATGTGGATGATATTATCTTTGGTTGTGTTTCTCATGATCTTGTGTCCAAGTTTTCAGCAATGATGAGTTCTGAATTTGAAATGAGTATGATGGGTGAACTCACTTACTTTTTGGGGCTGCAAATCAAGCAAACCAAGGAGGGTACCTTTGTGCATCAAACGAAGTATACCAAAGACCTCCTAAGGCGCTTCAACATGGACAAAAGCAAGCCTCTTTGGACACCAATGGGAACAGCAACAACACTTTAACTTGATGAAGATGGTGAATCCGTGGATCAAAAAGAATATAGAAGCATGATCGGATCACTTTTGTACCTCATGGCATCAAGACCGGACATACAATTCAGTGTATGTCTTTGTGCACGGTTTCAAGCTTTCCCACGTGTTTCACATCGTCAAGCCGTCAAAAGGATTCTCAGGTACTTACATGGAACCCAAGAATTTGGCATTTTTCTTCCTTCTTCCTCAACCGCTACTTTGAAAGCTTTTTCGGATGCTGATTTTGGGGGTTGTAGGATTGATAGGAAAAGTACTTCCGGTGCTTGTCATTTTCTTGGTAATTCTCTTGTTGCTTGGTCATCTAGAAAACAAAATTCAGTTGCACAATCAACAGCTGAATCTGAATATGTAGCTGCTGCTAGTGCTTGCTCACAAATTCTTTGGATTGTTCAAACACTTAAGGACTATGGGGTTGATCTAGATAGTGTTCCACTATTCTGTGATAACACTAGTGCCATTTGCATTGCTAAAAACCCCGTGCAACATTCTAGAACTAAGCACATTGACATTAGGTATCACTTTCTCCGAGATAACGTTGAAAAAGGAAACATTGTGCTTCACCATGTAGATACCGAACATCAATTGGCTGACATTTTTACAAAACCTTTGGATTTCACTCGTTTTTGTTATATTCGTAGTGAAATAGGGGTTATGCATCCTCATGGGTTAAATTGAGGGGGAGTTTTTGAAACTTGGGAAGTCTATGTGTGAATCTGAAATTAAAATAATATGGGCATAGTATTTCATACATATATGACTTTGTGATTCCTTTTACATGCTGAAAGTTCTTACTACATTACTCGTGTTATACATTTTGTAGTTTTTGCCATGTCTAGTAATTGTAATAATAACTTACACTAAAACTGGTCATGGTCGAACTTTCTTGCTATTTTGAACTTGTTACATGTTCACAAGTGTTTTTAATCATAAAGAATTAATAAAGTAATCAACTCACATGTTGAGTTTTTATGAACAAATATAAATTGAGAAAAGATCAAGAGAATATGCATGCATCGCACTTCTTCTTTTGAGATGGCTTGTCATTGCACTTAGATATGAACATGGAAGAAGTTGTGTATGACTAAAACCATGTCCTTAAGCTTCTGATTGTCAAATGACATGGGCTTGGCTTGGTTGGTCAGAATAAGGCAGATGCGCATATAATCTCTTGCAAATATCATATGATCTAAATTTATGCTTTGAAAATATTAAAATGCAGCAACTAGTGTCATGCTTTCAGGTTTGTAAATAGTTAAGTTTGTGAGATCATGACTTGCCTAAATTGAAAAATACATTTGATCTCTAGCATGGCTTACAATACTTTATGTATCTCATTGATGTGATAGTGTAAGTTACTTGATAGTATGACTTGGATGAGCTTTGTTTATATGTATATGTTATAATATGCTCATAACAACTAAAGGGGAGAGAAAATTTGTTTATATCTCATGACTTGCTGAATACATTGTCAAAGGGGGAGAGATAAGCATGAAGAGAAAGAGAATATGGTCATAAGGAGAGATTTTCATATAATAAAGGGGGAGAAATTGTTTTCAAAACTTTTATGTGAATAAGCCAATGTTCGGATTTTAAATGGTGTTGCCAATGCATTCATCAAGGGGGAGATTGTAATACCTATGTGTGCTAAATATATTGGCTTGTAGTGAATACACATGGCTTTGATGATAAAAGTTTTAAATATCACCAAAACACCTTTTTATCAAGGTCCGACTCTAGCTCCGAGCTACAGCAAGGTCCGAAGGTAGGTCCGGCTTGTTTTGGGTAGCTCCGGCTACGTTAGATGCTAGGTTCGTCTTCTTGGTAAGGTCCGACTAGCTTTGGTTAGCTCCGGTGAGCTTTATCTTTAGCTCCGGTATATCTTTGATAGCTCCGACATATACTTGATAGCTCTGGCATGCTTTTGCTAAAGCTCCGACGTACTTTGTCTAGCTCCGGTTTTGGGTTGACTAGTTTTGACTAGTTTTTGGTAAGCTCCGGTGCTAGGTTCTACTAGCTTTTATTAGCTCCAGCTCAAGCTCCGGGTTGCTCTGGCAAGGTCCGAAACTTGACTGCAGTGCTTCTGCTTTTTATTTGCAATGTTTCGTACTTGCTTTACATTGTTGGAAAGATTGCTTAGTATTAATTTGCTAAATTTTTGGTGCATTTTGGATGATATGGTTGATATCGTTTCTACTGTGTTTTTACAACATGCTTATGTGAGGTTCTCACGTAAGGTGTTGTGTTCGGAACTAACTTGAGTCAAGTCGAGGACTTGGGCTCGTATGGATTGGTTGTTTATTCATGTGCAGGTGTTACTTGAGTTCAAGTCATGGCTGGTGACGGGATCCATTGGACTAGTCTCAGGAGGAGATGAGGTTCCAACAACCAAGTTCGGGAGGAACTGTGGTTGAGCTGATCAGGAGGTCGCGCAGGATGATTGAATCAAGGGCAGTGCATATGAAGGTCAAAGGAAGGTGTTCGCACATATGCATGCGGTGCATGACGTGGCCATATGATTCTAGAGATGGATTATGGAAGGAAGATCTGATCGGAAGGATCGGATCGTATCGGTTGAAGACTTTGGCTGCGGCGGAGTCGGTTATGGCTCGGTATGGAAAGTATCGAGTTGGTTATGTTAGGATTTTGTGTGTGTCACGAATTTGAGTTGTTTAGGAATGTGGGATGTGTTCCTAAGGTGTTTGGAAGTCTTAAGATTGCTTCTATCTGCGTATAGAAGAGTCCTAAGCAGTTATGGAAAGTTCCGATTGTGATCGGATTAGGATTGGAGTCCTAGTTGAGATTGGGATGGCCTAAGGGCTGGTTATATAAGCAAGGGAAGGCCAAAGCTCGTATGAGACGACTTTGGGGGCTGTTCCTCTTGTGTTCTATTGAATAAAATTCATAGTTTGAAGGAACTTTTGTGCCTTGTTCGTCCAACTTGTTCCAGACAAGTTTTACTCGTCGAGTTTCTGGACAGCACTACCTTTCGTTGGTGGTTTTATCATAACTCGAGTTTTATAGATCCAATTGACATGATTCTTTTTGGGTTGTCTTCACAACTTTATTGTATATCATCTGTCAAAATTTCACGGTCATTGGATTTGTGGTTTTTGATCTACACGAGTTTCTTTGTAGCATTCCAGAAACTGTTTTTCTCGGGTAGGTCAGATTGACCATAGTCTGATCTTTAGATCATAACCTGAGTTTTTCTCGATGGATTTGAGTAATTCTTTTTGTGTTGTCTTCGTGACTTGGTTCTCTCTGATATCTATCACTTTTGTCTCATACACGATTTCTTTAACAGATCGTTTTTCTACCAAAGGGATTAGGGTTTTATTGTTTCCGCTGCGTAAGATTTTTAAATCTACCATTCACCCCCCCTCTGGTAGCTTTTCACATGCTCTTCGATACTACACTAACAATGCTGGACATGAGGATGGTGTCCTGGTGTCAGCACTACATCAACACACAATAACCCCGAGAACGCGCTGATTGCTGCGCGTACACTTCTGGAGCGCCCACCAGTGCCCGGAGCACCTCAGGGTGCGATGGAGCAGTGGCGCACTGATGTGCAGCATCTGGTTGCAGCCGCAACTGATGCCATCAGCAACCAAGGTCCTCCCCTTTCTTGGCAGGCACCTTCTCAGCGTAGGACCTTGTCTGGAAGACTTGGTCCTCACGCATCACAGCACCGGAGGCGTGCTATGTCTCAGCAAGTGACGTCGCTGACCTCTGGGAGCATTGCACTCACACCGCGTTGAGACTCTCGATGCATGATCTTAGGTCAGAACTTGACTGCCACTACAGATAGCAGAACAGTCGCATCCACATCGAGCAATCTCGTAGAAGGCAAGAGGATCAATAAAACCATCCTCCTTCAGAAGTGGGGGGCGGCTGCTCAGCCCTGGCCATGCACCTGCGCATGGTCCGCTAGCCTCATAAGTTTCAGCCTCATTTGACAGAGAATTTCGATGGGACTGTCTACCTTGCCAAATTTCTCCAGATATACTCCACCGCTATTCTTGCGGAGGGGGGCAACGAGGCCTGATGGCCAACTACTTTCCAATGGCTTCGACTGGGACCGCCAGGTCCTGATTCATGAGTCTTCCGCCTGACTCTATCAATAGTTGGGCGGAGCTATGCCAATAGTTCACTGCTAACATTGGGAGTTCCTACACTCGGCCTGGCACTGAACTGGACCTTTTTGGTTTGCAACAAAAGTAGGGAGAATCATTGCGATCCTTCATTCAGTGGTTTTCTCAGGTACACAATACCATTCACTCTATCTCCAATTCTTCTGTCCTCGTGGCATTCAAAAACGGTGTCAGAGACAAGAAGATGTTGGAGAAGCTGGGGACAAAGGAGGTCACCAGCGTCACGGAGCTATTCAGCCTGGCTGAGAAGTGCGCCCGAGCTGCTAAGGGCCGAGAAATGCACTCAAAGCCAGCTTCAGAGGCTAATAAAAAGTCCTCCAAAGCTGAAGCCACTACCTCCGATGGTGGAAAGAAGAAGAAAAAGTCCAACGGCAAAAATAAGCCGTCGACCGGCACACCTACTGCTGCGGCAGCTACAGCTCCGGGTGGCCGGGGGCCACGCTCTGAAAAGCGACCTCGACCTTCGTGATAAGATGGCGGTGGTGCAAAGGTGTGGTGTATGATCAACAAAACAGACAAACACATTCTAGAAGACAGCCGGGAGGTCCAACATCTTGTCGTGCTCTACAACAAGCGTCAAGAAGAAGCTCCTTTCCGCCAGTGGGAAGGAAAACAAAAGGTTGACGAAGCTCCGACTGATACGGAGCTAGGCTTTCAGGACCCCAACAAGGTTCTGAAGGCTGTCTACAACATAGTCGATGACGACTCTAACATCTCTGACAACGAGCGTCGCAAGACCCTCAATACCATATATGGGGGATCTTGGGGTATCACCTCTCGTCACGTCCTCATTACTATGTGGCGGGAAATAGATTCTGTAGCTCCTATCGCCAAGGCAGAACCACATCAGAAGTGGATGAACACTCCCATCACCTTCGATGCAACACACTGCCCCAGGAACATGGTCGGAGCTGGCCAACTGCCACTGATGGTGTCTACAACCATCAACAACGTCCAGCTCTACCATGTCTTGGTAGACGGAGGCACAACGCTCAATCTCTTGAGCTTTGAAGCGTTCATGAAGATCTAGCTCTGACTCTTGGACCTTCGCCCGTCACGCCAATTATCTGGGGTAGGTCCGGGGGCCATCAGTCCTCTCGGATCCATTACACTCCCAGTGACTTTTGGGACTCAATAAAAGTATAGGACCGAGCAGCTGATCTTCGACGTCGCTCACATCAGCTTGCCCTTCAACGCCATCCTCGGCAGGCCTGCCCTGTATAGGTTCATGGCTGCAGCTCACTACGGCTACCTGGTGTTGAAAATGCTGACACCTTCGGGCGTTCTTCGGATCCGTGGAGATCGCACTGCAGGAGTCGCTGCACTGGAAGAACTCCATGCGCTTGCTACAGTGTAGGAGGGAACCTCCGGCAAGGAGCTAGCTGATCAACCTCCAAGCACTCGTCATCGAGGCTCAACCTCTGCACTACGTGTGCAGCCAAGCGGCGACACCGACATTCTCGTCAAAGTCGTCCAAATAGGTTCTGATGCTACCCAGACTACCCATATATCGGGAGGTCTGGACAACAAATAGGAACTCGCGCTCATCACTTTCCTCCAGGCAAATGTGGACATGTTTGCCTGCCAACCGTCACAAATGCCTAGGATCCATAGGGAGGTGATTGAGCACAGCCTGAAGATTTATCCCAGCGCACCACTGATACATCAGAAGCCCCGAAAGCAATCAGTTGAGAGGCAGAACTTCATCCGATAGGAAATCAAGAAGCTGCTCAAAGTGGGTTTCATCTGGGAGGTTCATTATCCAAAATGGTTGGCAAACCCAGTCGTTGCACCACAGGCCGACGGGAAGCTTCGGATGTGTATCAACTACACCACCTTGAATAAGGCATGTCCAAAAGATCCGTTTCCACTACCTAGAATAGATCAAATAGCGGACTCCACCTCCGGGTGTGAGCTACTGTGTTTCCTAGATGCATATTCAGGATACCATCTGTCGGTACCCTCTGTACCGGATACCCCTTGGGATTGCAAATATCACAAGGAAGCTCCATCTACCAGATTTGAAGACCCCCAAAGGCCCCACATGTCAGGCGTAACCGGACCTGCTTCCCCGACATGGTTAGTCCCAGGGCCACCACGTGTATCATAAGACCGGAGCTATCACCCACAAATGGGAAGCTCCGGACAGAATACCAGTATGTCACCCCCGGACCTAACCCCAGACAGAGGGAAGCTCCGGTACTGACACGTGCCCAACAGCACCGGACCTACTCGTCCACGATGGTAAGCTCCAGAGTTGCCACGTGGCTGAACCGCCAGACCTTCAACTTCAACAATCAGACTAGTGGACCCCCCAACAGCTCTGGACCTTCAAGAAGCAATCAAAGACTTCAAGACCCGATTAAGTGTCATTAATGCTGGTATTGGTAACAACATTGTTAAGGCCCGTTACCAGGCTATTAAGGGCAATTAACCTCATTAATTGTGTATCAAGCATGTGTAACCGCCGGAGCCACATGTCGGGCCAGGCTAACAGTGTAACGACCAGTCCTTGTACTATAAAAGGACTGGTCGATGATACACAAGGGACGGTTCCAGACCACTACTGAACTCCCTGAGCTAGACGAGCTTCTTCTTCTGGAGCTTCTTCTAGAATCACATGCTTAATACAACACCAACACACCCCTTGGAGTAGGGTATTACGCTCAGGCGGCCCGAACCACGTACATCTCCGTGTACACTTGTCTTTCACCTTCTTGAATCTTTGCGCACCCATTACCGAACTACAACTCCTTGATCTACCATAGGTAGTGTCAGGAGATCTGTCGGATCCAAACACCGACACCATAAAATCCAAATGTCTAGGGAAGATGAAGAGCATAGTGCCTTCATAACAGTAGATGGATTGTATTGTTATACTGCAATGCCTTTTAATCTCAAAAACGCTGCTTCAACTTTTGTGCGAGCTATGAACAAAACATTTGGAGAGCTAATCAGGGACTTGGTGGAGGTGTACGTCGACAACATCGTCGTGAAGATCAGGAACAAGGAGTCACTCCTTGATAACCAACAAGTCGTCTTTGACAAGCTGCGCGTGACGCGCACCAAGCGGAACCCGAACAAATGTGTCTTTAGGGTTAGCTTTGGGAAGATCCTCAGATTCTTGGTGACTCACCGAGGAATTGAAGCAAACCCGATGAAGATCAAGGCTATAGAAGATGTGCGGCCCCCAGCCCGCATCAAGGATGTCCAGAAACTAATTGTATGTCTAGCTGCACTCAGCCAGTTCATCTCAAGACTGGCGGAGCGGGCACTTCCCTTCTTCATGCTATTGAGGAAGAACGGGCCTTTCCATTGGTCGGAAGAAGCAAAAAAGGCGTTCCAAGAGCTCAAGCAGCTCCTCACCACACTACCAATCTTGGTAGCTCCGAACCCATGTGAGCCTCTACTGCTTTACATTTCCACAACTGCAGAGGTTGTCAGCATGGTCCTAGTCGCGGAAAGACCAAAGCCATCTACAGTTCAGGAGCCCAGACCCCTCTGAGAAAGTCCAGAGCTACCTGAAGGCATGTCTGGGTCCCAGCCCCCAGGCACGGATCTTCAAGGCGAAATGCTAGAGGATCAACCTCTCTCATCATAGGGAGTTCACACAACTGTTCAAGAAGATACGGACCCCTCCAGGAGGGTTTGGACTGAACAAGAAGTTCCAGACCCCTCAGGGAAGGACCGAGAAGATCAACAGAAAGGTTCGGGCCACTCCGGGAATGTCCGGGTTGATGGAGAAGAAGCTTCGGGCCCCTCCAAGAGGTTCCGGACTATCCAGTGCCCGGTTACTTCATCAGCGAAGTACTCCACGACGCCAAGACTCGATAGATTGAGGTACATAAGCTACTATACACATTTCTTATTGCCTCAAGGAAGCTTTGTCATTACTTCCAAGCCCACAAGATATCAGTTGTAACTTCTTACCCACTGCGTGCTATACTGCACAATCTCAACTCTACTGGGAACATCACCAAGTGGGTAGCGGAGCTGGCAGAATTCAATCTCAAATTCCTGCCGCGACAAGCTATCAAGAGTCAAGCCTTGGCTGATTTTGTGGTGGAGTGGACGCCTTCTCCATCAAATTCCGGGGGTCCCAGTGAGCAGAAGCCGGAGCTCAAGGTCCCCCGTCTTCACCGAGCTTCATTGGACCCTCTACTTCGACGGCTCCGTGCAGAAGCAGGGGGCCGAAGCTAGAATACTTCTCCTCGCTCCGACTGGGGAGAAGGTCAAATACATGGTGCACCTTCATTTCAAGGCGACCAATAACAAGGCAGAGTATGAAGCTCTCATCTATGGGCTCAAGGTGGCGCTATCTTATGGTGTCAAGCAGATGCTAGTGAAGGGTGAATCATAGCTCATCATCAAGCAAGTCAAAGGCGAATGCAGCTGCAACAACGCTCAACTCGCTGCTTATCTACTTGAAGTCCAGAAGCTCTAGAAGGACTTCCACGTCCTGGACCTCTGCCATGTCCAGCGTCTCAACAACGCAGAAGCTGACGAACTCTCGATGAAGGCTTCAACCAGAGCTTCGGCTTCCGACAGAGTTTTTGTCAGGAGGTTGTCAAGACTAGTTGCTCAACCCGCCGAACTGAGTGAAGGGGGTGAGACCAGCACCTCGAAGCTGGCGGTCCTGGTGGCCCTGTTACCATGGTGTCCACCAAGGGTCTTAGGTGCTGCAGGTAGCTCGGAGCAACCCAGCACGCAAGACTTAGAAGCTAAAGTTAGCTCTGTTACATGGATCTCAGAGATCCGAAGCAACTTGAAACACAACCATCTTCCTGAAGACGGTGTATCTGCTGACCGGATCGTCAGATTGGCTAAAAGATACACGCTGGTAGAAGGGGATCTCTACCAGTGTGGTGCCAACGGCGTCCTAATGCGGTGCATTGCAAGGGAAGAAGGCCGCGAGCTCCTCACGGAGATCCATGGAGGTGAGTGTGGCAACCACGCGTCTTCCCGCACGCTAGTCGGTAAAGCCTTTCAGCGTGGCTTCTACTAGCGTACAACACTCCAGTATGTAGTTGAGTTTGTGAAAAAAGTGTGAAGCGTGTCAGTTCCACGCAAAACAAATTCACACTCCAGCTCAGTCACTGCAGATGATACCTCCTACATGGCCATTTACTGTGTGGGGAATGGATATTTTGGGACCTTTACCAAAAGCCGTCGGAGGTTATAGGTTTTTGTATGTCACCATCGACAAGTTCACCAAGTGGCCAAAAGCAACTCCAGTTGTGACTATCAATAAGCAATCAACTATCAAGTTCTTGAAGTCCATAGTCTGCAAATTTGGAGTTCTGAACAGAGTCATCACTGACAACGAAACCCAATTTACAAGTGCAACATTCCAAGAGTATTGCAAAAACCTCAACATTCAAGTCAGCTATGCATCAGTAGCCCACCCGCCAAGTAATGGCCAAGATGAGAGAGCAAACACAGAAATACTGAAAGGACTCAAGACACACTCATATGAGTGCATGAAGAAACATGGAGCCAACTGGATTGAAGAGCTTCCATTCGCACTGTGGGCAAGCAGGACAACACTTAACCAGTCTACTGGAGAGATACCCTTCTTCCTGGTGTACGGAGCTGAAGCAGTTCTTCCTCTGGAGATCACCATGGGGTCACTCCGGGTCTGGACCTTCGACGAAGCCGTGCAGGACCAGCTTCGGCGTGAAGACCTTGACCTCGTCAATGAGGGAAGGTGCCAAGCAGCTGTTCAGAATGCACATTATCACGAGGCACTCCGGCATTATCATCAAAGACATGTGCGCAACCGACAGCTCGAAGAAGGCAATCTGGTGTTGCGGAGGATACTAACTCGTGAAGGGATGAACAAACTTACCCCCTGCTGGGAAGGTTCCTTCCGAGTGATTAAAGTATCCCGTCTCATATGCATTCGCTTGGCAACTGAGGATGGGACCCCACTTCCCAATACTTGGGACATCGAGCACCTCCGTAAGTTTTATTCTTAGTATCACGGAAGTGAGTCTGTAATTACACACAATGTAAGTTATAGAGTCCATACACAAAGTCGGGTAGGTCCTCCGGGAGAACATCCGGAGCCCTCTGGGAGGGTCCAAGAAGTTCAAGCAACACTTGACACACTCACAACACTAAAAGTGTAGCTACCTTCCCTAGGTTAGTACAAGATGCATAAAACACTTAGCTTGGTTCTGTAGCCTAAGTGTGCCCTTGTCTCCTCTGTAATTCAGACATATAATGGAAGACATTATTGTGTGAAAGCAGACTCCACGTGCATTAATTTTGTACAGGCTCAATTTCTTTTATTATCCTTTTCCTCATTGTCTATAACGAAGTTGTGCAATTCTTTTTGACCTTTAGTCCAAGTTACTCATATGTTGTACAAGTTATATTGAGGGTTTTTTCGGATTTTAGCATTGCTGGACGATCAACTCGCTGTTGACGGCTCCTAAGGTATACTAACAAATCATCCCCGGCAATAGTGCCAGAAATGCTTGTTGGTATTACTTACGCACCATTAAATAAACATCTCCAACTGATGTGTCCGAAATTCTTGTTAATGGTTCTATTGGATCACAGAGTGAATTCCGCAAGCGCACGGAGGTATCATTGTAGCATTTCCCCTTAAGAGAGTATTCCCAAGGGTGTCATTTATTTGATCCCAAAGGAAGGCAGGGTAGAGATATAACAATCATCGAATGGAAAGCGTAGAAAGGTCTAGGTATGAATCTAGTAAGGATGGATACAATAATAGTGGAGGTAGTGTGACACACACAAAAGCTTTCAAGTCTAAGGGGGGTAAGAGGATCCTAGAGGTTAGTTAAGGTTGAGAGTTACGGAGGTACTCCTAATATGCTCTATTGTACATATACATAGTCTAAACTAATCTTTATAAGATAGATTAATAGTGAATACTTATGCTATGTGGTTCAACACATCGGGCACAGGCTTACCCCTAGCAATACTAGGGCGACTCCCGCCAAGAGCTTGTGGCATAGCCGAACGTGGAGGATTACAAAGGACAGATAGGGCTGTCACCACCTAGTGCCTACCTCTTCAATCCGTGGGTCTACGAGACATCCAATGCTACTAAGCTATCCTAGCACCATGCTAGCATATTAAGTAATTACCTTAAGAGCCTAGGCACAATCCATCCTAAGGAAATGAATTGAATCATCATTGAACCAATGTTGATACACAACATAATTATCCATACTAACCTAGTTATGTTATAATTAACTAGACTATAGTGGGGTTCTATAGGTTCTACGATAATGAGATATGTTCATGATAAAATAGTCATACAAGCTATACCTTCCACATACATGGACCCTACAATCAAACAAGAAATGCTTCGCCCAAGTATATGTATAAGTAGAGACTAAAGATACCATCTTTATTATGCATAAAGTCACAAATACAAGAAAGAATACATGAGCCATACCTTTACCAATGTAGGATTGGGAAGAGAGAGACTCCTTACTCCTTTCCCAATTTGGACTTGGGACTAGAGACTCTCCTCTCTACAACCTAACTCCTCTAAGACTATGGATGATAGTGTATACAATAGAGATGAAGCTCAAGTGGTGTGTGTTGAAGTGAGGGGTAGGGGGTCCTATTTATACTAGTGTTGAGGTCGGTTGCCGCCACCAAAAGCGCGCGAATCAGTCACCATTGACTCTAGGAAGCCGGGAGGAGCCAACACGTGGAGGCTGACCGAGTTTGGTGCAGAGACCAGGTCAGCCGACCCCCTGGTTCGGCCGACCTGGTCATTGCACCAATTCTCGTGTGCTTTCTCCAGGTGGCTGCCAGGTGGGTCCCATTGATGTATATGGGTGATACCTCGTTGGATCTCCTCGGATACTTTTGTTTGTGGGCCATTTGATCCATGGGATGCCACGTGTCATCGCCTGATTGGCTGGGATGATATTTTATAGGATTGGTCCCTCTACATTTCCTCATTTTCTGCATAAAATACTGCATACACATATTTCTCCAAGTCCAAGTGGAATTGGGTTAGATAGAAAGGTGATGTGTGCAAGAAATGACAAATCCTTCACATAATTGAGTTAAATTGATGGATGAAATTTGTATATAACAGCCGTCAATAAACTCCCCCAAGCTTATCCTTTGCTCGTCCCGAGCAAAGTCAAGACTTTAGGTTGATGATCAGGAGTTGCTATAATATCTTATTTTCAAAAGTATCTAATGCACAACAAGATACTCTACCTAGTATTGCAGAAATTGGCTATGATACTCTACCCTTCTTAAGTTATCATGGGGCTTATGCTTTCCCATATTCATGAGTTTTGAAAGGTAGAATAGCAAATGGAGCAAACATAGCCTAGAGATCAAGTTCCACTTAAATCCCGGAGAATTCAGTTTAGATATTAAGTACCTCAATTTGATTCTCTCAGTCACTCCTTTGTGGATAGTGGAAATATTTCCTCACCAAAGTATTGTGCCTCTACGATTCCTACTCATTGGATATGGCTTGTATGTGGAGCTTGGTAAGGAAAGTAAGTAGGCATATTTGCGTCACATATATTGCTAAGTCAAAAGTGTAAGCCTTAGGAGAATTCACATCAAAACTTCTTGATTCAAGACTAGTGCATGTGTGATGGAGTGAAAGTGGATGTGGATACTTGAGATAACTCCTTTTTGGTATAATCTCTCTTTCTTTTGCAGGGATGAAACATGGCTACTTTTCTTTTCTTTTCATTTTTCTTTTTTTTTCTCATGCTTATGATGTAAGCATGCCTTTTTTTTTTCATTTTCTTTTTGTACCATGTCTCCTACTCCCTTTCTTTGCAATGAATTTTGAAGAGAGTGCTAAACATGAATAACATGGTGTTTCTCTTTTTATGGTGGATATGATGGACGTTTTGCTTACTTCTAGTGTAGAAGTATAGCATGTGCAAGTAAAGTCTTGAATTCAAAAAGAGTTGAATGATTTCTCACATAGGTCTATACTAGTTTGACTAGGCTCAATGTGAAAGCAAATAGCATATGCATAAGGTTTTGTCTATGTATGAACATCATATGGCTTTGGTAGGTATTTCCAATCAATTGAGGGAAACTTAAATCTTTTTAGAATTTCTACGGAAATCTAATTTTTACTTTCAAACTAGGACTAGCAGCCCTATTACCAATTCTAGTCTTGCAACACCCTAGAATTAGATCAAGCTTTTGCTACCCACAACTTCCAAATTAAGGTAAAAGTATTTCAAACCAATGAAAGCAATATTCGGATAGTAGCAAGTTGTAAACTAGAGACTTAGGAAAATAAAATAGAGCAACTATTCATCATTTCATCTATGTGAATTCTAAATCATTCTTACCGCACATCTTTCTTTGATGAAAGCAAATCTAACCTATTTTTTTTTAAATGCAAGGTGGATGATGGATGGATGGAAAATAAATATGAACGGAATGTGATACATATTACCTCAAGTGGGGGTCCTCCCCCAAGCTTGTTCTTCAACTATCTCCGTGATAAGGGTTGAACCCTTGATGACGAAAGTATGCTGCAAGATCGGCTTGTTGTTGTTGTAGCGCCATGTTGAAGTTGGTGAATTGAGCATCCATGTGTTGTTGCCAATCCTGGGTACCTTGAACATGCTCCTGGAGTGTGCTGTAGATGTCACCCGTTCTTACTTCAAGTTCTCCCATACGTCTAGTCAGGTCCGTCATTCTTTGGCTATAGTCATGATGACTTCTAGCCGAAAAGGAACGACATCCACTCATGGACGTTGGGGGCAAGCTGCTAGAGCTTGAAGTGGATAAGGGTGGATCCCTTTGCCATTCTTGCCAAGATGATCCCCCAGCCTCATACATCGGAGGTTGTGTCCATTCGGGCGCATAACCCGTTGGGTTCTCTTCCTCTTGGTATTCATGGACCAAAGAGATTATCAGTGGCATGTCTGTGGCTGCAGCCCTCGCACGATTCCTTGTTACCCTGCCAAAGACATTACTTCTTCTTGCTTCATCAAGGGGAAGAAGATTAATGGTTAGCCTCCGATATTTGGACAAATGATAATCCAAGTTAGGTAACCGAATTTCATTGACAAAGCCGGGATAGAAAAATATAAAGGACCCATCTTGATCATGCTTAAGTGTATGTCCTTGCACTAAATAGTCTTCATCAATTAATTCTCTTTCAGTTTCAATATATTCAAATGAAGAGTATTTAAGTGCTCCTACCCTATCAACAATATGAGTAATCAATGAAGTGCATTCAATTGGTCCTGATTTTGAAATGTAATCTAACCATTGTGTCATCATGGCTTTGACTGGAGCAACTTTTATCTTTTTAGTCCTGGCAAACAAAATTTTCAATTCATCATCTCGCACAATCCTAACATCTCCCCTAGGGAACATAGTCATAGCCAACCATCTATGCATGAAGCGTAAGGTACGGTTTTGGATGTGGCTATTCCTAGGAGCCCTACATGTGACCTCACTAGTTAGCTCATGCCAAAAACTTTGTTTGTTAAACTTAGGCAAATTGTCTAGATCTAGCAAACATCGTTTATGGAAGCCTAGGATGCTACCTAATTCTTTCCATAGGATGTTGTATTCTTTTTGAAATAATCTAAAAGAAATACCATCAAATACTATTCTTAGAGTGCAAAGGAATTGGATAGTGAGAAGGCGTGAACCTTTCTCCTCTATGTGAGCAAAGTCATTAAATCCAATTGCATGCCAAATGGAAAGAAATTCGGAGTCCATACCTATTTTGGAGATCAAATGTGGATCGTAAGCCTTGGTGTGGCGGAACTCACGATCTTGGAGAAGCCTGCGTGCTTGATCTTCAACTTCACTTTGTATGTCAAGGTCGCTGTCATGAAGAAGTTGGTGTGGGTTGCTTCTTTCTTCCATGGGAGTGTCCTCACACACACTTCTCCTCCTTGGGCTTGTACCCAAGGAAGAGAGGCGTGCACTAGAACCTTCACCATGGCTTGAGCTTTTAGCCTCCTTCCTCTTTCCAAACAACCTCTTCATGTCTTTTTGAGTTCAACAAGCAAGAACAAAACAAGGTGAGAAAAATCCAAAAAGAAGCGATGTTTGGAAAACAAAACTCTCAACGAATTTTCTCCTCCTGAAAGCTTGAGTGTAAAATGCAAATGCAAACAAAAGAAAATATTTTTGGTGATGGATTTGAGCAAGAGTGTTGTAATGAAGAGCAAGAAAAACAAGGTGAGCTAGAGAGTGACTTGGGGAGGTGTAAGATGATGTGGTGTGTGAAGAGAAGTGCTCCTCACAACCACAATTTATAGGGTGCACCCTCCAACAGTCACTTGGGGTTCAAAATATAGCCATTGGAGGAAGGGGAGCCAATTTGGCTCCACTCCCTGTTCGTCCGACCAGGGGGTTCGGCCGACCTGACAGGTGGCCTCCCCTGGTTCCCCTTTTGGCAAGTGGCTCCCCAACAGCTATAAAGTTAGCACGTTGGTGAAATGCCACATGTGCAGCTCAGAAAAAATTGTTTTTCAAATAAAAACTATTTTCAAATCCAATAAAAATTTTATTTTGAAAAGAAAGAATGAAAGTTGAGGATATAATATTCTCAAATTTCTAGGAAAAATCAAATATGCAATGGGAAAAATCCAAATAGGGTGGAAAAAGAAAGAAAGAAAAATAAAGTGGGATAACTACCAATTTAACCTATTGGTGTAGGTCTCACCACCGTCCGATGAGATGGACACTCCTCCGTCTTCATTTCACATCCGGGCCTGGAGGGATGGGCTTGGACGGCTTGTCTTGCTTTTTCCGCCATTCCTTCTTTGGCGGCTTGGTGGACTTGGGCCTTCGGGAAGGTCCAGATGATTCCGCCGTCTTTGGATATCGGCGTGGTCGAAATGACGGATTCTCCTTGTAGATTAATCTTCTCATGAATGCAATGAGTGAGTCCACCTTTGGAGGCGTGACTTTGACCTCTCTTATGTGTTTATCATTCGACCCATACTTGATTTGAATCATGGAGCATTGTTCTGATTTTGGCCGAAAGTTAAACCTTTCCTCCTTGCCATTGATATGGAAGTGGATTTCTCCAGCTCCCACATCTATGCGATCTTTTGTAGTGCTTAGGAATGGACGCCCAAGAATGAGTGGTGTATCTTTCTCAGTGTCCATGTCTAGCACCACAAAATCCACGGGTATGAAGCAGTTCCACATCTTCACCAGGACGTCTTCAGGAATACCTGCTGGATAACAGACTGAAGAGTCAGCCAGTTGTAGTTGCATTGGTGTTGGAGTCAGCTCTGTGAAGTTCAGCTGGTCGAACACAACCTTGGGCATCACACTAACACTTGCTCCCAAATCACAAAGTTCCTTGTCAAAGTGTTGAGCCCCAATTGAGCATGAAATGGTAGGACATTAAGGGTCCTTCTTTTCAGGAAGCCTATTGAGGATGGCTGCACTGCAGTCTTCCGTAAGCTTGACGACCTCAGTGGTGGGCAATGGCCGTTTGTCATTCAATATGTCCTTGAGACAGCGAGCATAAGTGGGGACTTGCATCGCATCAATCAAGGGCACATTGATGTGGATATTTTGGATGATCTCAACAAAATGGTTGAATTGCTCATCCACTGTTGGCTTCCTTTGTCCGTGAGGGAATGGCAATAAGTTGGTGTCTTCAAAGTGTTTGGCCATTCTCTCACCAAATAATTCACTTGGGACATCCTCCTTCTCAGGCTCAGTTGTCCTCTTTTCTTGTGTGGGATATGGTGGGTCACGAGTGGTCTTTCCTCTCTCGTAACCACTGCACTGACGTTCTCCACTGGGTCTTCTGGCTGCCCCGGAATTTTGTTGTTTTCTAATGGAGGGACAACTGCAGCAAGTTGTGCCAGCTGAGTCTCCAACATCTTGTTGAAGCTTAGTTGATTCTTGAATGCTGAGGATAGTCCTTCAATCTTTGCGTTGATATTCTCTAGGGTCTTGTCATTAGCTGACAACTTCTTGGATAGGGCATCGTTGATCTTGAGCTGGCTAATGGCAAGTTCTCTCAAGTTGGGCTAATTGTTGTTGTACCCTCCTTGAAAGAATGGGCGTTGTTGACCCCACCCTTGATCTCTTGGACGATAGCCATTTTTGTTGTTGAAATTTCCGTTGTTGGCGAGGTATAAGGCATCCTCACGAGTTTCTGGGCAATCATTGCCCATATGACCCGTGTCGCCAAAGACATCGCTCGTGATGTAAGAGTCTAGGGCATAGGCATTGCCCGACACTTCACCACTGGCTTGTCCATCAATTTTCTTCATTAGGAGGTCCAATTTTGCAGCAATCATGTCCACCTCCTTCAAGGTGTGCATGCCTCGCTGTCGGGTATGGAGACGCTCATCGTTCCTGTAACACCCTCATTTTCATGCATCATGCCTTACATACACTCATATACATATTTAACACTAACCCATAACAAGAGGAACAAGTTTAAAATTAATTTGGAACAAAACCGCACTTAAAAATGTAGGAAAGTGCGGACTAGTCCGGTTTTGCTGAGGACTAGTCCGATTTCTCTCTGTCTAAAAACGGACTTGTCCGTTTTTGCTGCGGATTAGTCTGATATTTGCCTCTAGACAACTTCGGACTTGTCCGATTTTGTGCAGACTAGTCCGGTATTCCATGAATCCTTGAAAATTTGCTAAGTCCCTGGACTTTTTTGGACTAGTCCGGTGTTCCAGCGGACTTTTCCGTTTTCCTTTCTGACTAAGATCGGACTTGTCCGATTTTTGGCCAGACTTGTTCGATTTTCTCTCTGGACGACTTTGGACTAGTCCGATCCTGTCCGGACTTGTCCGATATTTTGTGACTCCGAGATTGACCTTTTGTTTTACGACTTGTTTCTTGGGTTTCACGTTAAGTGGGCCTAGGGACGTCGTGCCTAACTCTTTTAGAGCCCATGTGGGACTCTAAACCGACCTCTACTCACCCCAAACTCAAAACCTATCTAACCCTAGCCTCCACCTCTATATAAACGACCCCACCCCTTGTTTGACCTCTATTTGCCACTTTTCCACCCACCCAAACCCTAGTTCGTGGGGAGCCACCACCAAGGAGGGAGGAGAAGATCCCAAGCAAGAAGAAGAAGAGGAGGAAACGAAAGAGGATCAAGATCTCCACCAAGTTTCGTCCTTCACCACCAATTCATCTCCAAGTTCATCACCAACCCTAGATCATCAAGATCCAAGTGTTACCTCCAAGTTTCTTGGTTCATTGGAGTTCTAAACACCTGGTATACCTTCTATTCTCTTTTCCTTACGTGAATTCAACCCCTAATCTCCGAATTTACGTCGATCTAGAAAAACCCTAATCTGCTGATCTCGTCAAGTGCGGACTTGTCCGGTCCCTAGCGGACTAGTCCGATCTTTCTGGTTAAATTGTGTTGAATTGACTCTAAAATTTGATCTAATCGAATCCAAACCTGTATAAACTTGTTAAAAGCTATTAGAACTAATTAGTGATCTTTAAAAGCAATCTAGTAACAAGTTTTACCTTGCATTTGCATTAATCATGCATGTCATGTCATATTGGGTAATATTTGTGCACTCTTTGATTGTGTTTCTTGTTTTGTATGTTTATTATGTGGATTAGACGAATTTGCGCTAGAGAGTGCCGCGGAGGATCTACAACATCAAGAGTTTGAAGGCTTTGACCCTAATCAACAGCAAGAGCAAGGCAAGTGTCCTTGAAGCATATTGATCCTGTTTTAAAGTAAATGTTTTGTTTGCAAACTGCATGCTGTGTCAATTTGATGGGAATCCTATGGTAGGAAGTTTACTAGACTTGTTAAACCACCCTTGTCACCTGGAATTTACGGTAGAGAGTCGGGATGGGATTTTTTAACTTTTTTTTGCTTCGCTTAATCAACTGGGATGGAAAACAACTATACCAATCAACTTATTTATGCATGGATGAGATTATGGATAAATGAACTGGTTAATATGGTATTGTAATGGGTGATCTAAGCAAGCCTGGTATGTGGATGGGTTGGATGTTATGGTGGTTTGCTTGCTTTAGATCTAAGGACCGGTTCATGCGAGAATAAGCCAAGACTACAGTGCCACCACGAGGCCAAGTATGGGTGCGGCGTAGCTGATTAATTAGGGCTTTGCTAGTGCTGTTTGGACCATTGTGGATGCTCGGAGAAGGGGTAGTCGGATTGGGTTTGTTGATGATTGGTGGGACTACCCTGGGATCCGAATGGCTCAAGAGGGGGCCCTTGGTTGAAGATGTGCTCTACGGGAGACATCGCCACCGGTGAAACCTCAGTGGGGTCTAAATAGGCTAGTAATCCCTTTGTAAAGGCTATTTTGTGATCTCTTGGCCACACAGCAACAGAAGTGTGTAATGTGACCAACGGGTCATGGGCGTAAGGGAGGTTCTTTAGTCGCCGAAAGGTGATGAAATCACGAACACGTGGGTAAAGAGGTACAAACTCTGCAGAGTTAATTAAAACTATCATGATAGTCGTGCTCCCGGTTATGAGCACCTGGACAACTTCCATGATTAGAAGGTACTTGGTATTGAGATGGAATTTGGGATGGTTATGGTTTGGTAATGGTTATGGATGGTTATGGATTAATTTCTGGTATTGAATATGGTTATTGACGATGGTGAAATCTGGAATTATTGATGATGGTGAGGAATTCAGTTTGGTATTATGGTATTATTTATGATTATGATGGGTTTATTTCACATACATATAATATATTGCTCTTCAAATGTTTTACTGCACTTTTCAGCACTTTGCCATTATTATCGTCGTCATTTGAATCAGCCACATGTCATACTTTCCACACTTGCTGAGTACGACATGTACTCACTCTTGCAATTCCCCCCAACAGTTGCAGGTCAAGATTGGGAGTTTAATGGTGATAATGCGGAGTTCTAGGCCGTGTCTACCATCAGCTTTGCCTGTGGTGTTATTGGAGCTGCGTATACATACCCTGTCGCTTATGCTGCATAGTTGCTTTAGTTGCTTAATTAGTTTATTTCCGCTGCATTAGTTGAACTTGTCATTAATATTCATTAGAGCTTGTATTCGAGGATAATCTAGTTGTGTAATAAAATTTGGTTAATTAATCTTGTTCTGTGGTAATTATCTGTTTATCATTTGTGAATCACTCGTGTATGTGTGTTGAACATCCTGGGCACACATATGCGTTAGCTTGGTTCATTTTCGGAACCGGGCGTCATAGATTGGTATCAGAGCCAGGTTGACCGTAGGATGCAGCCTAGATAGAATGGACACTTTAGAGCACATAGGAACACTCAGGAATCGATGTGTTCTTGCTTGGTGTGTTGTTTGCTATATATATTGCTTGCTTGTGTGCTTAATAGAGGATTTTGGGATGCTTTAGCATTGCCATGTCCACCTAGGCTAGTGTAGTTAGTTGTTTAGTTTCATATCCCTTGATGCATATAGTTGGGGAAAATTCTTACCTATTGCCCTTCTTCAGATGGTGAGGACTCGCAATCAGAGGGATGGCAATGATGAGGAGGAGAACAATGGAGTGCCTCAGAACAACAATGGGCAAGGATCTACTCAGGGAGGTATCAACATCGAGCAGCTATTGGCCATGCAAAACCAGCTCATGCAGACCATGATACAGACTATGGGACAGCTGCAGGCTGGCAACATCAACAATCAGCCCAACATGCCTCCACCGCCACCCCCACCTCCTCATAACCGATTGGGAGAGTTTATGAGGACTAGGCTGCCAACCTTTGCTCAAGCCGCAAACCCTATGGATGCGGATGATTGGCTCAAGTCCGTGGAGAAGAAGCTAGCTATTGTCCAATGCAGTGATCGGGAGAAGATCCTGTTTGCTTCTCATCAACTCGTTGGAGCAGCTGTGGATTGGTGGGATGCTTATTGCAGTGCTCATGAGAACCAAGAAATAATCACTTGGGCCGAATTCAAGGAGAGTTTCCGTTCTCATTATGTGCCCGAGGGTTTTATGATCTTGAAGAGGCAAGAATTCGAGAACTTACGACAAGGAAGATCAAGCGTGAGTGAATATCTCAATAATTTCACTCAACTCTCAAGGTATGCACCTGAGGATGTGAGTCGGGACAGCCGGAAACAATACTTGTTCATGAGGGGCTTGAACAATGAGATCCAAGTGCAATTGCTCAATTGTGATTATGCCAATTTTCAGAAACTTGTGGACAAAGCAATTGTGGTTGAGAACAAGATCCGTGAGATGGAGCAAGAAATCAAGAGGAAGGCACCATATCAAGGACAGCAACAAGGAAGTAATGTGCGCCCTCGCTTTGCGCCGCCCAATGTGCCTCATTACAGCTCCTCTATTCCTGCTCAGCGCCCTGGTTATGCACCACGCCCAACTCAGTTTGTGCAGCAGCGCCCTGTTATGCAAGCACCTAGGCCTCCAATGCCTTATGAGCCTCGTGCTAATTTTCCTGCTGCAAATGCTCAAAACCAAGCTCGTCCTAACAATTCTGGTGGGGTTAAGAAGTGTTATACTTGTGGAGAAGCTGGACACTTTGCGCATCAATGTCCTAAGTCAGGCCTTGGTCAAGGAAGCAATGCGCCGAGGCAAAACCCAAGACCCAATGGAGGACAGCCACAAGGAAGCCGTGGACAGCAGAATTTTGCTCGTGGCAACGTGAACCATGTCTCTAAGGAGGATGCTCAACAAGCGGATGACGTGGTCATTGGTATGTTTCTCGCCAACTCCAACCCCGCGACTATGTTATTTGATTCTGGAGCATCGCATTCATTCATTGCATCGAAGTATGTTGCCAAGTATAGTTTGCCTATCTCTCATATGAAGTTTACTCTGTTGGTCAAGTCTCCTGGAGGAGAGATGAGGACAAATATAGTATGTCCAAAAGTAAGCCTTAGAATAAGGGGGGTAGACTTCTCCGCCAACCTCATTGTTTTAGATTCTCAAGGATTGGACATTATACTTGGTATGGACTGGTTGAGGAAGCACAATGGAGTTATTGAGTGTGCCACGAAGACGGTGAAGTTGACTAATGAAGAAGGGATCACCGTAGCATTTGAAGCATCTCAAACCGCACCGAAGCAATTGGAATTGAATCATGTGGACGATGCCGCAATTGAGGAGATTCCGGTAGTGTGTGAATTTTTGGATGTGTTTCCAGATGAGTTGCCAGTTATGCCACCCGATTGAGACATTGAGTTTGTTATTGATTTAATACCTGGAACTGCACCTATAGCTAAGAGGCCGTATAGGATGCCTCCTATGGAATTAGTGGAGCTCAAGAAGCAAATTCAAGAGCAACTAGAGAAGGGTTTTATTCGCCCTAGCTCTTTGCCTTGGGGAGCGCCCGTTCTATTTGTGGACAAGAAGGACGGATCCCAAAGGATGTGCGTGGACTACCGAGCTCTCAACGAGGTAACAATCAAGAACAAATACACCTTGCCCCGCATAGAAGACTTGTTTGATCAGATGAAGGGTGCTTGTGTCTTCTCTAAGAGTGATTTGAGGTCGGGATACTTTCAAATGAAGATTAGACCATCGGACATACCCAAGACAGCTTTTAGGACACGGTATGGATCTTATGAGTACACCGTGATGTCTTTTGGATTGACAAATGCACCTGCCTACTTTATGTACCTCATGAATAAGGTCTTCATGGAGTACTTAGATAAGTTCGTTGTGGTGTTTATTGATGACATTATGATATACTCAAGGGATGAGAAGCAACATGAGGAACACTTGAGGCTTATGTTGCAGAAATTGAGGGAGCATCAGTTGTATGCCAAGTTCAACAAGTGTCAGTTTTGGTTGAAAGAGGTGCCATTTTTGGGTAATATCATCTCAGGAGGAGGAGTATCGATTGACCCTGGTAAAGTGAGGGATGTGTTGAAGTGGGAACCGCCGCAAAATGTTAAGGAAATAAGGAGTTTTCTTGGAATGGCTGGATATTACCGTCGATTCATCAAGGATTTTTCCAAAATAGCCAAGCCTATGACGGAGTTGCTAATGAAGGGAAAGGCGTTCCAATGGACTAAAGCTTATCAAAACAGTTTCGAGGAGTTGAAGAAGAGGTTGACAACAGCCCCAGTTTTGGTATTGCCGGATGTAAGCAAGAGTTTTGACATCTATTGTGATGCATCGAGACAAGGACTTGGGTTTGTATTGATGCAAGAAGGTCAAGTGGTTGCCTATGCGTCAAGACAATTGAAGAAACATGAGCAGAATTACCCAACACATGATTTAGAGCTTGCAGCCGTGGTACATGCATTGAAGATTTGGAGACACTATATTCTTGGACATAGGTGTGAAATTTATACAGATCATAAGAGTTTGAAGTATATTTTCACACAAACGGATCTGAACTTGAGGCAACGAAGATGGTTGGAGCTCATCAAAGATTATGATTTGGGGATCAACTATCATCCGGGAAAAGCCAATGTAGTGGCCGATGCTTTGAGTAGAAAAGGAGTAAGTCATGAACTCACGGTTCGAGAGTTACCATTCGAGTTATGTAAGGAGTTTGAACGGTTGAACCTCGGGTTTGTAAATGAGATGGAGATGATGGAGTTAAATCCGACCTTGGAGCAAGAAATTCGAGAAGCACAAACCACAAATGAGGAGATCAAGGAAATCAAGGAAAGGACCAAAGAAGGGAGAGAATTCAGGTTTGATGAAGACGAACATGGTACCTTATGGCTTGGAAAGAGGATCGTTGTGCCTAATGTAAAGCATATTCGGGAGACAATATTAAACGAGGCACATGACTCGCCTTACTCAATTCACCCCGGTTGTATGAACATGTACAAGGACTTGAAGACTTGCTATTGGTGGGATAGCATGAAAAAGTACATAGCCGAATATGTTGCATTGTGTGATGTGTGTCAACGAGTCAAGGCGGAACATCAAAGGCCAGCAAGGTTATTGCAGCCATTAAAGATTCCAGAGTGGAAGTGGGAAGAGATTGGTATGTACTTCATAGTTGGGTTACCACGTACTCAGTCCGGGTATGACTCAATTTGGGTAATTGTGGATCGCTTAACCAAGTCAGCTCATTTTGTTCCTGTGAAGACCAAATATACAGCTGCACAATTGGCCGAAATATACATGGAGCATATTGTGTGTCGACACAGAGTCCCTAAGAAGATAGTCTCGGATAGAGGTTCTCAATTTACCTCCAGATTTTGGCAAAAGTTGCATGAAGCTTTGGGAACGAGGTTGAATTTTAGTTCAGCATATCATCCTCAAACGGATGGACAAACCGAGAGGACAAATTAGATTTTGGAGGACATGTTAAGAGCTGGTGATTTAAAGCATGGGAAAAGTTGGGACAAAAGCTTGCCCTACGCGGAATTTTCATACAACAATAGTTACCAAGCAAGCTTGAAAATGTCACCATATGAAGCGCTTTATGGGAGGAAGTGTAGGACACCTTTATTCTGGAATGAGGCAGGAGAAACTCAAGTATTTGGTCCGGACGTGTTGCAAGAAGCCGAAAAGCAAGTCCAAATAATCCGTGAAAACTTGAGGGCTGCCCAATCAAGGCAAAAAGGCTATGCGGATAATAGGAGAAGGAAATTAGCCTTTGAAATAGGAGATTTTGTTTACCTCAAGGTGTCACCAATGAGAGGTCATAAGAGGTTTAACATAAGAGGCAAGCTAGCACCTCGTTACATTGGACCATTCAAGATTTTGGACAAAAGGGGAGAAGTAGCATATAAGTTGGAGATGCCAGCCCATCTTTCAGATGTACATGATGTGTTTCATGTTTCCCAGCTCAAGAAGTGTTTGAGAGTACCGGAAGAACAAGTGCCAATGGAAGAATTGGAACTAGAGGAAGATTTGACTTATGCCGAGCAACCGGTCAAAATCTTGGAAACTAAGGAGAGGGTCACAAGGAACAAAGTCATTAGATGGTGTAAAGTTCAATGGAAGCACCACACCGAAAAAGAAGCGACGTGGGAATTGGAGGATGATCTCAAGAAGGAATTTCCCTATCTCTTCTCTTCCGCGTCGAATCTTGAGGGCGAGATTCATTTTAAGGGGGGTAGGTTTGTAACACCCTCATTTTCATGCATCATGCCTTACATACACTCATATACATGTTTAACACTAACCCATAACAAGAGGAACAAGTTTAAAATTGATTTGGAACAAAACCGCACTTAAAAATGTAGGAAAGTGCGGACTAGTCCGGTTTTGCTGAGGACTAGTCCGATTTCTCTCTGTCTAAAAATGGACTTGTCTGTTTTTGCTGCGGATTAGTCCGATATTTGCCTCTGGAAAACTTTGGACTTGTCCGATTTTGTGCGGACTAGTCCGGTATTCCATGAATCCTTGAAAATTTGCTAAGTCCCTGGACTTTTCCGGACTAGTCCGGTGTTCCAGCGGACTTGTCTGTTTCCCTTTCTGACTAAGATCGGACTTGTCCGATTTTTGGCCAGACTTGTCCGATTTTCTCTCTGGACGACTTCGGACTAGTCCGATCCTGTCCGGACTTGTCCGATATTTCGTGACTCCGAGATTGACCTTTTGTTTTACGACTTGTTTCTTGGGTTTCACGTTAAGTGGGCCTAGGGACGTCGTGCCTAACTCTTTTAGAGCCCATGTGGGACTCTAAACCGACCTCTACTCATCCCAAACTCGAAACCTATCTAACCCTAGCCTCCACCTCTATATAAACGACCCCACCCCTTGGTTTGACCTCTATTTGCCACGTTTCCACCCACCCAAACCCTAGTTCGTGGGGAGCCACCACCAAGGAGGGAGGAGAAGATCCCAAGCAAGAAGAAGAAGAGGAGGAAATGAAAGAGGATCAAGATCTCCACCAAGTTTCGTCCTTCACCACCAATTCATCTCCAAGTTCATCACCAACCCTAGATCATCAAGATCCAAGTGTTACCTCCAAGTTTCTTGGTTCATTGGAGTTCTAAACACCTGGTATACCTTCTATTCTATTTTCCTTACGTGAATTCAACCCCTAATCTCCGAATTTACGTCGATCTAGAAAAACCCTAATCTACTGATCTCGTCAAGTGCGAACTTGTCCGGTCCCTAGCGGACTAGTCCGATCTTTCTGGTTAAATTGTGTTGAATTGACTCTAAAATTTGATCTAATCGAATCCAAACCTGTATAAACTTGTTAAAAGCTATTAGAACTATTTAGTGATCTTTAAAAGCAATCTAGTAACAAGTTTTACCTTGCATTTGCATTAATCATGCATGTCATTTCATATTGGGTAATATTTGTGCACTCTTTGATTGTGTTTCTTGTTTTGTATGTTTATTGTGTGGATTAGACGAATTTGTGCTAGAGAGTGCCGCGGAGGATCTACAGCATCAAGAGTTTGAAGGCTTTGACCCTAATCAACAGCAAGAGCAAGGCAAGTGTCCTTGAAGCATATTGATCCTGTTTTAAAGTAAATGTTTTGTTTGCAAACTGCATGCTGTGTCAATTTGATGGGAATCCTATGGTAGGAAGTTTACTAGACTTGTTAAACCACCCTTGTCACCTGGAATTTACGGTAGAGAGTCGGGATGGGATTTTTTAACTTTTTTTTTTTGCTTCGCTTAATCAACTGGGATGGAAAACAACTATACCAATCAACTTATTTATGCATGAATGAGATTATGGATAAATGAAGTGGTTAATATGGTATTGTAATGGGTGATCTAAGCAAGCCTGGTATGTGGATGGGTTGGATGTTATGGTGGTTTGCTTGCTTTAGATCTAAGGACCGGTTCATGCGAGAATAAGCCAGGACTACAGTGCCACCACGAGGCCAAGTATGGGTGCGGCATAGCTGATTAATTAGGGCTTTACTAGTGCTGTTTGGACCATTGTGGATGCTCGGGGAAGGGGTAGTCGGATTGGGTTTGTTGATGATTGGTGGGACTACCCTGGGATCCGAATGGCGCAAGAGGGGGCCCTTGGTTTAAGATGTGCTCTGCGGGAGACATCGCCACCGGTGAAACCTCAGTGGGGTCTAAATAGGCTAGTAATCCCTTTGTAAAGGCTATTTTGTGATCTCTTGGCCACACACCAACGGGAGTGTGTAATGTGACCGATGGGTCATGGGCGTAAGGGAGGTTCTTTAGTCGCCGAAAGGTGATGAAATCACGAACACGTGGGTAAAGAGGTACAAACTCTGCAGAGTTAATTAAAACTATCATGATAGCCGTGCTCCCGGTTATGAGCTCCTGGACAACTTCCATGATTAGAAGGTACTTGGTATTGAGATGGAATTTGGGATGGTTATGGTTTGGTAATGGTTATGGATGGTTATGGATTAATTCCTGGTATTGAATATGGTTATTGACGATGGTGAAATTTGGAATTATTGATGATGGTGAGGAATTCAGTTTGGTATTATGGTATTATTTATGATTATGATGGGTTTATTTCACATACATATAATATATTGCTCTTCAAATGTTTTACTGTACTTTTCAGCACTTTTCCATTATTATCGTCGTCATTTGAATCAGCCACATGTCATACTTTCCACACTTGCTGAGTACGACATGTACTCACTCTTGCAATCCCCCCCTCCCAACAGTTGCAGGTCAAGATTGGGAGTTTAATGGTGATAATGCGGAGTTCTAGGCCGTGTCTACCGTCAGCTTTGCCTGTGGTGTTATTGGAGCTGCGTATACATACTCTGTCGCTTATGCTGCATAGTTGCTTTAGTTGCTTAATTAGTTTATTTCCACTGCATTATTTGAACTTGTCATTAATATTCATTAGAGCTTGTATTTGAGGATAATCTGGTTGTGTAATAAAATTTGGTTAATTAATCTTGTTCTGTGGTAATTATCTGTTTATCATTTGTGAATCACTCGTGTATGTGTGTTGAACATCCTGGGCACACATATGCGTTAGCTTGGTTCATTTTCGGAACCGGGCGTCACAGTTCCATCCCATGTTGGACACCATCTTCTCAATAATATCTTTAGCTTTTGGCACCGTCAATGAGAAGAAAGCTCCTCCAGCAGCAGCATCCAAATGGTCACAAGCTGATGGGATCAGCCCGTTATAGAAGTTTTGAATAAGAAGCCAGTCATCCATCCCATGGTGGGGACAGGCTAGGATGTACTCCTGAAGCCTTTCCCATGCCTCGGGAATAGATTCCTTGGGCTCTTGCTGAAAGCTGGAAATCCTTCTACGTAGGGCATTGGTTTTGCCCAACGGGAAGTATTTGGCGAGGAATGTCATAGAACACTTCTCCCAAGTGTCTAAAGCACTTTGGTTTGCATAGAACCACTATTTCGCTCTCCCAAGGAGAGAGAACGGGAACAGTCTCGGACAGACTGCATCCGGAACACGTCCTTGATCTTAAAAGTGCTGCAGATCTCAAGGAATTGTTGCAGGTGAGCACTTGCATCCTCGTTAGCCTTCCCACAGAATGGGTTGGCTTGCACCATAGTGATAAGGCCAGTTTTGATCTCGAAGTTCACATCTCCCGTGTTAACAGTGGGCCCAATAGGCACATTGTTAGCAGAGGGAGCTTAGAACTCACGAAGGGTCCTCTGAGCAATTGGCGTTTGGATGGTTGGTGCAGAAATGTTGGCTTGCCTTGCCGCTCAAATCTTCTGAGGAGTAACGACACGGGGTCGGTCTCTCAGAAGAGATTCGGGATCTTCAACAAAGTTTTCCGGTAGGCTGAAACCAGACATACACTACCCTATTTTCACATTAAAAATGCGAAACAAAGAATGATTATCCTACTAAAATCCTACCCAGGGTTCTATCCTATTCACTCAGTCATGTTATATATCTATTTGCCTTCCCCGGCAACGGCGCCAGAAATGCTTGTTGACGGCTCCTAAGGTATACTAACAAATCATCCCCGACAATAGTGCCAAAAATGCTTGTTGGTATTACTTACGCACCATTAACTAAACATGTCCAACTGATGTGTCAGAAATGCTTGTTAATGGTTCTATTGGATCACAGAGTGAATTCCGCAAGCGCACGGAGGTATCATTGTAGCATTTTCCCTTAAGAGAGTATTCCGAAGGGTGTCATTTATTTGATCCCAAAGGAAGGCTGGGTAGAGATATAACAATCATCGAATGGAAATGGTAGAAAGGTTTAGGTAAGAATCTAGTAAGGATGGATAAAATAATAGTGGAGGTAGTGTGATACACACAAAATCTTTCAAGTCTAAGGGGGGTAAGAGGATCCTAGAGGTTAGTTAAGGTTGAGAGTTACGGAGGTACTCCTACTATGCTCTATTGTACATATACATAGTCTAAACTAATCATTCATAAGCTAGATTAATAGTGAATACTTATGCTATCTGGTTCAACACATCGGGCACGGGCTTACCCCTAGCAATACTAGGGCGACTCCCGCCAAGAGCCTGTGGCATAGCCGAACGTGGAGGATTACAAAGGACAGATAGGGCTGTCACCACCTACTGCCTACCTCTTCAATCCGTGGGTCTACGAGACATCCAATGCTACTTAGCTATCCTAGCACCATTCTAGCATATTAAGTAATTACCTTAAGATCCTAGGCACAATCCATCCTAAGGCGATGAATTGAATCATCATTGAACCAATGTTGATACACAACATAATTATCCATACTAACCTAGTTATGTTATAATTAACTAGACTATAGTGGGGGTTTATAGGTTCTACGATAATGAGATATGTTCATGATAAAATAGTCATAGAAGCTATACCTTACACATACATGGATTCCACAATCAAACAAGAAACGCTTCGCCCAAGTATATGTATAAGTAGAGACTAAAGATAACATCTTTATTATGCATAAAGTCACAAATACAAGAAAGAATACATGAGCCATACCTTTCCCAATGTAGGATTGGGAAGAGAGAGACCCCTTACTCCTTTCCCAATTTGGACTTGGGACTAGCGACTCTCCTCTCTACAACCTAACTCCTCTAAGACAACGGATGATAGTGTATACAATAGAGATGAAGCTCAAGTGGTGTGTGTTGAAGTGAGGGGTAGGGGTCCTATTTATACTAGTGTTGAGGTCAGTTCCCGCCACCAAAAGCGCGCGAATCAGTCACCATTGACTCCAGGAAGCCGGGAGGAGCCAACACGTGGAGGCTGACCGAGTTTGGTGCAGAGACCAGGTCGGCCGACCCCCTGGTTCGGCCGACCTGGTCATTGCACCAATTCTCGTGTGCTTTCTCCAGGTGGCTGCCAGGTGGGTCCCATTGATGTATAAGGGTGATACACCGTTGGATCTCCTTGGATACTTCTGTTTGTGGGCCATTTGATCCATGGGATGCCACGTGTCCTCGCCTGATTGGCTGGGATGATATTTTATAGGATTGGTCCCTCTAATTTCCTCATTTTCTACATAAAATGCTGCATACACATATTTCTCCAAGTCCAAGTGGAATTGGGTTAGATAAAAAGGTGATGTGTGCAAGAAATGACATATTCTTCACATAACTGAGTTAAATTGACGGATGAAATTGGTATATAACAACCTTCAACACTCGCCTGAACGCCAAGCCAACACAGGTCTGAAGTGTGATATCGACTTAGACTGGTCCAGCACCCTAAGTACGCCACTCTACTTATATTCTGGCAGGCCTGAGTAGGGTAGGTCCTAAAGGCATTCGGATCTAGAATAATTACATCAATGTACTTTTATCATATCGAGTTTCTTCGGATCTAAAGTCCAAAAAAGAATAATAAGTTACAAAAGTGTTATAGACGAGAGGATGAACTTTACAGTTTTACTTGTCTTTGATGCGCAGGAAAAATAAAAATTCATGACGATGGTGGACGATGCCAGAGCTACTAAGCTCCGACATCCCCCAAGGGGGCCTGCCGTCGACGTTTGAGACGTTGAATGTGGACACCGTCAGAGCAAACAAGCTCCAACAACTCCCGTGGGGGCCTACTGTCGACGTGAAACCACCCGAGGGGATTCGCAGTCGACGTATTCTACGATTGATGGTGGATATCGTCGAAGTCGGAAAGCTCTGACAACCCCAGGGGCCCACCGTTGACATTTTACGCGTTGACAGTGGGTGCCGTCGGACCTACCAAGCTCCAACAACCCTGGGGGCCCGCCCTCGACGTTTTACACATTGTCAGTGGGTGCCGTTGGACCTATCAAGCTCCGACAACCCCAGGGGGCCCTCCGTCGATGTTTTACGCATTGATAGTAGGTGCCGTCGGACCTACCAAGCTCCGACAACCCCAGGGGGCCCGCCGTTGACGTTTTACGTGTTGACAGTGGGTGCTGTTGGACCTACCAAGCTTCGACAACCCCAGGGGGCCCGCCGTCGATGTTTTACGCATTGTGAGTGGGTGCTGTCAGACCTACCAAGCTCTGACATCTCTTGGGGGCCCGCCATCGATGTTTTACGCATTGACAGTGGGTGCTGTCGAACCTATCCAGATCTGACACCTCCTAGGGGGCCACCGTTGATGTCTCAAAGCATTGAAGTCATCAAAACGTTGTCAAACCTTTTGGTACATGTTCACAATTAAATTGTGTACATCTATCAGGGGGCCAATAAGATAAAGGGCAATGCATTGAAGACAAACATAAAATGGAATTCATTCATGCAGACAGTGGATTTCATTCATCGGAAGTATTGGATTACAAAATGAGGATTACAGTAGAAGGCAAAAGAGTAAGGTCCTAGCTACTGGAGGCTCTAAGTCCAGTGGAAAAATGAGGCAACCTTCTCAGCAGCTTCTTGGACGCTAGCCCTGGCTACATCCTCTTCTTCGGTAATGGGTCCTTCGAAGACCAGATCTAGAGAAAGTTGGGGGTCTCGACTCTTGTAACACGCCAGAACATATTCAACGACGTTCTTGGCCAGTGATCTCCCTTCCGTCTCCAGTTGGTTGACGATGATGCCACCCATCGTGTTGAGTTTGCCGCTAGTAGAGCTAAGCGCCACCAGTGTCTGGTCCAGCTCTGGTGCTTTGTTCTCTGGACGTAACGGACTGAAGCCAAGTGGCACTAAGGCTCTATCGGCATGCGCAAAGAAATCCCACACCTGATGGGACTCAGTTGCCCTCGAGCTCCGCAACTCCTTCAGTGACCTTGTGGCCGCCGCAAGCTCCGAACTCTCCCAGACGATGCGTTCGACCTCTTTGGCATGTTACTGAATGCTTTCAGCCACTTGCTTTTCACGGTCAGCGAGCTCTGTCTCCTAGGGGTGGGTGCTGTTCTGTTGTTCGGCCAGGTCCTTCTCCCTGCCTCTCACTTTCCCCTCTTTGGTGGCAGCATCGGCTTCTCTTTTAGAGAGCTCCTGCCCCAGCTTCCATTGCTTCTCTTCCATCTGCTTGCACCGCTGTTCAAATTTTTTGGTGTGGTCTACCAAGTTCTGCTCTCCCAGAGTCAGCTTCTGGGCGAGCTCCCCCTCTCTCTTCAAAATATCCTCCTGCATCTCTAGCAGTTTCTCTTCCCTCTCAACGTGGTCCGCTCGGTGCTTCTGGAGAATCTCGTTCAGCGTGTTGAGGTTGTCGTGACGATTGTCAGCAGCCTCACTGCTTTTCCTGGCGTGCTCGAGAATCTCCCTAGACGTAGCGTCAAGGGCCCTGATGGAGGCCTCCCTTTCCTCCAGCAGCTAGTCCCAGTATTACATCTGGGCCTTCTCCATCTTGACCCACTCCTTTTAGTCAGCAAGCCTCGCCTGCGCAAGCTTGGTCTCGAAGTGAAGCATGTTGCGCCAACGCCTCAAGGTGTGGCACTCTTCTTCGAGGACCTTGCTATCGTGGACGAAGGCGAGCTAGACTTAACGGAGGCCCGAGCAGGCATTGTCAATAGAAAACACCAAGGGAATAGGCTCCGGACCTACCGAGGTCATCTCCGCCGGCTCCAGGGGGTCTTCAAGAACAAAAATCGGGTCCCACGCCACAAGCGTGGTCCCCTGTGGTCCTGCGGCACTAGGGCCGCCCTCAGGAAGCTCCTCAACCTCCATTGTCGCCGAGGAAAGCCCTGCCAATGGAACTTCAACCTCCCTAGCTGATGTCAAAGGTTCCCTCACCGGAATTTCCACTGTCGGCTTAGCGGTTGGAGGGCTTGCCGCAGACTCTTCTGGGTGCTCTTGCCCAGACATGGGCACCCCCGGAGCAATAACCTCCGGGGCGGACATTGGAGCTTCGTTCGGAGCCCCCACCTCCTCCGACTCAGGCGCCAGTACATCAACCATCTACAACATGGAGGTCGGAACTTCAACCATATCTGGCACAGAGGTCAGAGCTTCGGGCACCACCAACTCACCCGCCGACTCTTCAACAACTTCCGACACAAGCGTCGGAGCTTCGGTTGCTTCCAGCTCAAATGCCGGAGCTTCCACCATCTCTGTGTCTTGCGATGGAGCTTGAACCACTAGCGCGGCTGCTACTAGCACATCTTCAAAAATGTCTCCCCCGTGGTCCGACGCTACCACGGGAACCTCTGGTGTCGCTTCAGGATCCAGATCCACGATAGCCAGCGCTGGAGCTGTCGTGACCTCAGCCACCACTTGTGGAGACACAGGGGTTGTAGCTGGTACTTCCTCTTGCACAGTCGCAGTCGCTGTGGTAGGTGCCAGAGCATCCGTGCACTTCTTCGTCGCCCTATTAACAAAGAATCAAAAGATTCAATAAATGACAAAAAGAAAACCAGCAACTCAAGTTATGGACGTAATGTTTACCTTGGGAGGCTATCGCTCCAGCTGGCGCGAAACTTCTTCACTGGGCAATCGGAGCCAGAGCCCACTGTGGTCGGTGTGGCCAAAGCTCCAGACTACTGCCCGGGACTTGTCACCGTCCTCGGCGTTGCCTCAGCCGAGACCTCTCTCGGCTGGGAAGGACCTTCGTATCTGGAGCCCACGCCCGGTGCTGGGACCAGAGTTGATCTGCTGGAGGTAGCGCCCCTTGAGGATGCCTGCACCAGAGGAGGCGTGGCCGCCAAAGATCTACCTCGCCAGGGAGAAGGGGCAGTTGTAGTCGGAGCTGACCTGACGTGGCTCCCGTCAGCATGCCTCAATTTCCTCTTTCGGCTGGAGGATTTGGTCGGCTCCTTGCCTTTGCCCTTGCCCTTGCCAACGTCCTTGACTTCCTGGATCGTGGCAGGGGTAGCCACCCTCACTGAAGTTTTGGGGATTGCAACCCCGGAGATATGGCGCTTCTCAACCACACCCAATGTGACGCCCGGTTCCGAAAAATGAACCAAGCTAACGCATATGTGTGCCCAGGATGTTCATCACACATACACGAGTGCAATCACAAAAGAGTATACAGGAAATTACCACAGAACAAGATTAATTAACCAAATTTTATTACACAAATCAGATTATCCTCGAATACAAACTCCAATGAATATTAACGACAAGTTCAACTAATGCAGCGGAAATAAACTAATTAAACAACTAAGCAAACTAAGCATAAGCAATAGGGTATATATGCGCAGCTCCAATCAACACCACATGCAAAGCTGACAGTAGACACAGCCTAGAACTCCGCATTATCGCCATTAAACTCCCAATCCTGACCTGCAACTGTTGGGGGGGGGGATTGCAAGAGTGAGTACATGTCGTACTCAGCAAGTGTGGAAAGTATGACATGTGGCTGATTCAAATGACGACAATAATAATAGCAAAGTGCTGAAAAGTACAGTAAAACATTTGAAAAGCAATATATATATTATATGTATGTGAAGTAAACCCATCATAATCATAAGTAATACCCTAATACCAATCTGAATTCACTACCATCATCAATAATTCCATATTTCACCATCGTCAAGAACCATATTCAATACCAGAAATTAATCCATAACCATTACCCAACCATAACCATCCCAAATTCCAATTTCCCTCTAATCATGGAAGTTGTCCAGGTGCTCATAACCGGGAGCACGGCTATCATGATAGTTTTTAGTTAACTCTGCAGAGTTTGTACCTCTTTACCCACGTGTTCGTGATTTCATCACCTTTCGGCGACTAAGAATCTCCCTTATGCCCATGACCCGTCGGTCAGATTACACACTTCCGTTGGTGTGTGGCCAAGAGATCACAAAATAGCCTTTACAAAGGGATTACTAGCCTATTTAGACCCCACTGAGGTTTCACCGGTGGCGATGTCTCCCGCAGAGCACATCTTCAACCAAGGGCCCCCTCTTGAGCCATTCAGATACCAGGGTAGTCCCACCAATCATCAACAAACCCAATCCGACTACCCCTTCCCCGAGCATACACAATGGTCCAAACAGCACTAGCAAAGCCCTAATTAATCAGCTACGCCGCACCCATACTTGGCCTCGTGGTGGCACTGTAGTCCTGGCTTATTCTCGCATGAACCGGTCCTTAGATCTAAAGCAAGCAAACCACCATAACATCCAACCCATCCACATACCAGGCTTGCTTAGATCACCCATTACCATACCATATTTAACCAATTCATGTTAACCATAATCTCATACATGCATAATTAAATTGAGTGGTATAATTATTCCCATCCCAGTTCATTAAACGAAGCAAAAGGTAAAAAGTCCATCCCGATGCTCTACCATAAATTCCAGGTGACAAGGGTGGTTTAGCAAGTCTAGTAAACTTCCTACCATAGGATTCCCATCAAATTGACACAGCATGCAGTTTTACAAACAAAACATTTATTTTAAAAAAACAGGATCAATATGCTTCAATGACACTTGCCTTGCTCTTGCTGTTGATCAGGATCAAAGCCTTCGAACTCTCGATGCTGGAGATCCTCCGCGGCACTTTCTAGCGCAAATCCGTCTAATCCACATAATAAACATACAAGACAAGAAACACAATCAAAGAGTGCACAAATATTACTCAATATGACATGACATGCATGATTAATGCAAATGCAAGGTAGAACTTGTTACTTGATTGCTTTTAATGATCACTAATTAGTTCTAATAGCTTTTAACAAGTTTATACAGGTTTGGAGTTGATTAGATCAAATTTTAGAATCAATTCAACACAATTTAACCAGGAAGATCGGACTAGTCCGCTAGGGATCGGACAAGTCCGCACTTCACGAGATCAGCAGATTAGGGTTTTCTAGATCGACGTGAATTTGGAGATTAGGGGTTGAATTCACATAAGGAAAAGAGAATAGAAGGTATACCAGGTGTTTAGAACTGCAATGAATCAAGAAAATTGGAGGTAGCACTTGAATCTTGATGATCTAGGGTTGGTGATGAACTTGGAGATGAATTGGTGGTGAAGGACAAAACTTGGTGGAGATCTTGATCCTCCTTCGTTTCCTCCTCTTCTTCCTCTTGCTTGGGATCTTCTCCTCCCTCCTTGATGGTGGCTCCCCACGAACTAGGGTTTGGGTGGTGGAAAAGTGGCAAATAGATGTCAAACCAAGGGGTGGGGCTGTTTATATAGAGGTGGAGGCTAGGGTTAGATGGATTTCGAGTTTTGGGATGAGTAGAGGCCGGTTTAGAGTCCCACATGGGCTCTAAAAGAGTTAGGCATGACGTACCTAGGCCCACTTAACGTGAAACCCAAGAAACAAGTCGTAAAATAAAAGATCAACTCGGAGTCGCGAAATATCGGACAAGTCCGGAAAGGACCGGACTAGTCCGAAGTCGTCCAGAGAGAAAATTGGACAAGCCTGGCCAAAAATCGGACAAGTCGGAATTTGAACAGAGAGGAAAAATGGACAAGTCCGCTAGAACACCGGACTAGTCCGGAAATGTCCAGGACTTAGCAAATTTCCAAGGATTCATGGAATATCGGACTAGTCCGCACAAAATCGGACAAGTCCGAATTTTTCCAGAGCCAAAATCGGACTAGTCCGCAGCAAAAACGGACAAGTCCGTTTTTAGTCAGAGAGAAATCGGACTAGTCCTCAGTAAAATCAGACTAGTCCGCACTTTCCTGCGTTTTAAGTGCGGTTTTGTTCCAAATCAATTTTAAATGCTCCGAATAAATTTTAAACTCGTTCTTCTTGTTGTGGGCTAATGTTAAACATGTATATGAGTGTATGTGGGGCATGATGCATGAAAATGAGGGTGTTACAAACCTACCCCCCTTAAAATGAATCTCGCCCTCGAGATTCGACGTGGAAGAGAAGAGATAGGGAAATTCCCTCTTGAGATCATCTTCCAATTCCCACGTTGCTTCTTTTTCAGTGTGGTGCTTCCATTGAACTTTACACCATCTAATGACCTTATTCCTTGTGACTCTCTCCTTGGTTTCCAAGATTTTGACCGGTTGCTCGGCATAAGCCAAATCTTCCTCTAATTCCTATCCTTCCATTGGCACTTGTTCTTCCGGTACTCTCAAGCACTTCTTGAGCTGGGAAACATGAAACACATCATGTACATCTGAAAGATGAGCTGGCATCTCCAACTTATATGCTACTTCTCCTCTTTTGTCCAAAATCTTGAATGGTCCAATATAACGAGGTGCGAGCTTGCCTCTTATGTTAAACCTCTTATGACCTCTCATTGGTGACACCTTGAGGTAAACAAAATCTCCTATTTCAAAGGCTAATTTCCTTCTCCTATTGTCCGCATAGCCTTTTTGTCTTGATTGGGCAGCCCTCAAGTTTTCACGAATTATCTGGACTTGCTTTTCGGCTTCTTGCAACACATCCGGACCAAATACTTGAGTTTCTCCTGCCTCATTCCAGAATAAAGGTGTCCTACACTTCCTCCCATAAAGCGCTTCATATGGTGACATTTTCAAGCTTGCTTGGTAACTATTGTTGTATGAAAATTCCGCATATGGCAAGCTCTTATCCCAACTTTTCCCATGCTTTAAAGCACAAGCTCTTAACATGTCCTCCAAAATCTGATTGGTCCTCTCGGTTTGTCCGTCCGTTTGAGGATGATATGCTGAACTAAAATTCAACCTTGTTCCCAAAGCTTCATGCAATTTTTGCCAAAATCTGGAGGTAAATTGAGAACTTTTATCCGAGACTATCTTCTTAGGGACTCCATGCCGACACACAATATGCTCCATGTATATTTCGGCCAATCGTGCAGCTGTATATTTGGTCTTCACAATGACAAAATGAGCCGTCTTGGTTAAGCGATCCACAATTACCCAAATTGAGTCATACCCGGACTGAGTACGTGGTAACCCAACTATGAAGTCCATTCCAATTTCTTCCCACTTCCATTCCGGAATCTTCAACGGTTGCAATAATCCGGCTGGCCTTTGATATTCCGCCTTGACTCGTTGACACACATCACACAATGCCACATATTCAGCTATGTCCTTTTTCATGCTATCCCACCAATAGCAAGCCTTCAAGTCCTTGTACATCTTCGTACATCCGGGGTGAATCGAGTAAGGCGAGTCATGTGCCTCCTTTAATATTGTCTCCCGAATATGTTTTACATTAGGCACAACGATTCTCTTTCCAAGCCATAAGGTACCATGTTCGTCCTCATTAAATCTGAATTCTCTCCCTTCCTCAGTCCTTTCCTTGATTTCCTTGATCTCTTCATCTGCGGTTTGGGCCTCTCGAATTTCTTGCTCCAAGGTTGGGTTTAACTCCATCATCTCTATCTCATTTACAAACCCGAGGTTCAACCGTTCAAACTCCTTACATAACTCGAATGGTAACTCTCGAACCGTGAGTTGATGACTTACTCCTTTTCTACTCAAAGCATCGCCACTACATTGGCTTTTCCTGGATGATAGTTGATCCCCAAATCATAATCTTTGATGAGATCCAACCATCTTCATTGCCTTAAGTTCAGATCCGTTTGTGTGAAAATATACTTCAAACTCTTATGATCCGTGTAAATTTCACACCTATGTCCCAGAATATAGTGTCTCCAAATCTTCAATGCGTGTACCACGGCTGCTAGTTCAAGATCATGCGTGGGGTAATTCTGCTCATGTTTCTTCAATTGTCTTGATGCATAGGCGACCACTTGACCTTCTTGCATCAATACACACCCAAGTCCCTGTCTTGATGCATCACAATAAATATCAAAACTCTTGCTTACATCCGGCAATACCAAAACTGGGGCTGTTGTTAACCTCTTCTTCAACTCCTCAAAACTGTTTTGACAAGCTTCAGTCCATTGGAACGCCTTTCCCTTCATTAGCAACTCCGTCATAGGCTTGGCTATCTCGGAAAAATCCTTGATAAACCGACGGTAATATCCAGCCATCCCAAGAAAACTCCTTATTTCCTTGACATTTTGCGGCGGCTCCCACTTCAACACATCTTTCACTTTTCCGGGGTCAACCGATACTCCTCCTCCTGAGATTATATGACCCAAAAATGGCACCTCTTTCAACCAAAACTGACACTTGTTGAACTTGGCATACAATCGATGCTCCCTCAATTTCTGCAATGTAAGCCTCAAGTGTTCCTCATGTTCCTTCTCATCCTTCGAGTAGATCATAATATCATCAATAAACACCACAACAAATCTATCCAAGTACTCCATGAAGACCTTATTCATGAGGTACATAAAGTAGGCAGGCGCATTCGTCAATCCAAATGACATCACGGTGTACTCATAAGATCCATACCGTGTTCTAAAAGCTGTTTTGGGTATGTCCGATGGTCTAATCTTCATTTGAAAGTATCCCGACCTCAAATCAATCTTGGAAAACACACAGGCGCCTTTCATCTGATCAAACAAATCCTCTATACGGGGCAAGGTGTACTTGTTCTTGATTGTTACCCTGTTGAGAGCTCGGTAATCCACGCACATCCTTTGGGATCCATCCTTCTTGTCCACAAATAGAACGGGCGCTCCCCAAGGTGAAGAGCTAGGGCAAATAAAACCCTTCTCTAATTGCTCTTGAATTTGCTTCTTGAGCTCCGCAAATTCCATAGGAGGCATCCTATACAGCCTCTTAGCTATAGGTGCAGTTCCAGGTATTAAATCAATAACAAACTCAATGTCTCGATCGGGTGGCATACCTGGCAACTCGTCCGAAAAAACATCCAAAAATTCACACACCACCGGAATCTCCTCAATTGCGGCACCGTCCATATGATTCAATTCCAATTGCTTCGGTGCGGTTTGAGATGCTTCAAATTCTATGGTGATCCCTTCTTCATTGGTCAACTTCACCGTCTTCGTGGCACACTCAATAACTCCATTGTGCTTCCTCAACCAGTCCATACCAAGTATAATATCCAACCCTTGAGAATCTAAAACAATGAGATTGGTGGAGAAGTCTACCCCCCTTATTCTAAGGCTTACTTTTGGACATACTATATTTGTCCTCATCTCTCCTCCAGGAGACTTAACCAACAGAGTAAACTTCATATGAGAGATAGGCAAACTATACTTGGCAACATACTTCAATGCAATGAATGAATGCGATGCTCCAGAATCAAATAACATAGTCGCGGGGTTGGAGTTGGCGAGAAACATACCAATGACCACGTCATCCGCTTGTTGAGCATCCACCGTAGAGACATGGTTCACGTTGCCACAAGCAAAATTCTGCTGTCCACGGCTTCCTTGTGGCTGTCCTCCATTAGGTCTTGGGTTTTGCCTCCGTGCATTGCTTCCTTGACCAAGGCCCGACTTAGGACATTGATGCGCAAAGTGTCCAGCTTCTCCACAAGTATAACACTTCTTAACCCCACCAGAATTGTTGGGACGAGCTTGGTTTTGAACATTGGCTCCAGGAAAATCAGCACGAGGTGCATAAGGCATCGGAGGCCTAGGAGCTTGCATGACAGAGCGTTGCTGCATGAACTGAGTTGGGCGTGGTGCATAACTAGGGCCCTGAGAAGGAATAGAGGAGCTGTAATGAGGCGCATTGGGCGGCGCAAAGCGAGGGCGCACATTACTTCCTTGTTGTTGTCCTTGATACGGCACCTTCCTCTTGATTTCTTGCTCCATCTCACGGATCTTGTTCTCAACCACAATTGCTTTGTCCACAAGTTTCTAAAAATTGGCATAATCGCAGTTGAGTAGTTGCACTTGGATCTCATTGTTCAAGCCCCTCATGAACAAGTATTGCTTCCGGCTGTCCCGACTAACATCCTTAGGCGCATACCTTGAAAGTTGAGTGAATATATTGAGATATTCACTCACGCTTGATCTTCCTTGCCTTAAATTCTCAAATTCTTGCCTCTTCAAGATCATAACACCCTCGGGCACATAATGAGAACGAAAATTCTCCTTGAATTCAGCCCAAATGATTCTTTCTTGGTTCTCATGAGCACTGCAATAAGCATCCCACCAATCCGCAGCTGCTCCAACGAGTTGATGAGATGCAAATAGCACCTTCTCCTGGTCACTGCATTGGACAATAGCTAGCTTCTTCTCCACAGACTTGAGCCAATCATCCGCATCCATAGGGTCAGCGGCTTGAACAAAGGTTGGCGGCCTAGTCCTCATAAACTCTCCCAACCGGTTATGAGGAGGCGGGGGTGGCGGTGGAGGCATGTGGGGCTGATTGTTGATGTTGCCAGCCTGCAGCTGTCCCATAGTCTGTATCATGGTCTGCATGAGCTGGTTTTGCATGGCCAATAGCTGCTCGATGTTGATACCTCCCTGAGTAGATCCTTGCCCATTGTTGTTCTGAGGCACTCCATTGTTCTCCTCCTCATCATTGCCATCCCTCTGGTTGCGAGTCCTCACCATCTGAAGAAAAGCAATAGGTAAGAATTAGAGAACGTCCCCAACTATATGCATCAAGGGATATGAAATTAACCAGCTAGCTACACTAGCCTAGGTGGACATGGCAATGCTAAGGCATCCCAAAATCCTCTATTAAGCACACAAGCAAACAATATATATAGCAAACAGCACTCCAAGCAAAAACACATTGATTCCTAAGTGCTCCTATGTGCTCTAAAGTGTCCATTCTATCTAGGCTGGATCCTACGGTCAACCTGTGGCTCTGATACCAATCTGTGACGCCCGGTTCCAAAAAATGAACCAAGCTAACGCATATGTGTGCCCAGGATGTTCATCACACATACACGAGTGCAATCACAAAAGAGTATACAGGAAATTACCACAGAACAAGATTAATTAACCAAATTTTAATACACAAACCAGATTATCCTCGAATACAAACTCCAATGAATATTAGCGACAAGTTCAACTAATGCAGCGGAAATAAACTAATTAAACAACTAAGCAAACTAAGCATAAGCAATAGGGTATATATGCGCAGCTCCAATCAACACCACAGGCAAAGCTGACGGTAGACACGGCCTAGAACTCCGCATTATCGCCATTAAACTCCCAATCCTGACCTGCAACTGTTGGGGGGGGGGGATTGCAAGAGTGAGTACATGTCGTACTCAGCAAGTGTGGAAAGTATGACATGTGGCTGATTCAAATGACGACAATAATAATAGCAAAGTGCTGAAAAGTACAGTAAAACATTTGAAAAGCAATATATATATTATATGTATGTGAAGTAAACCCATCATAATCATAAGTAATACCATAATACCAATCTGAATTCACTACCATCATCAATAATTCCAGATTTCACCATCGTCAATAACCATGTTCAATACCAGAAATTAATCCATAACCATCCATAACCATTACCCAACCATAACCATCCCAAATTCCAATTTCCCTCTAATCATGGAAGTTGTCCAGGTGCTCATAACTGGGAGCACGACTATCATGATAGTTTTTAGTTAACTCTGCAGAGTTTGTACCTCTTTACCCACGTGTTCGTGATTTCATCACCTTTCTGCGACTAAGAATCTCCCTTATGTCCATGACCCGTCGGTCACATTACACACTTCCATTGGTGTGTGGCCAAGAGATCACAAAATAGCCTTTACAAAGGGATTACTAGCCTATTTAGACCCCACTGAGGTTTCACCGGTGGCGATGTCTCCCGCAGAGCACATCTTCAACCAAGGGCCCCCTCTTGAGCCATTCGGATCCCAGGGTAGTCCCACCAATCATCAACAAACCCAATCCGACTACCCCTTCCCCGAGCATCCACAATGGTCCAAACAGCACTAGCAAAGCCCTAATTAATCAGCTACGCCGCACCCATACTTGGCCTCGTGGTGGCACTGTAGTCCTGACTTATTCTCGCATGAATCGGTCCTTAGATCTAAAGCAAGCAAACCACCATAACATCCAACCCATCCACATACTAGGCTTGCTTAGATAACCCATTACCATACCATATTTAACCAGTTCATGTTAACCATAATCTCATCCATGCATAATTAAATTGAGTGGTATAGTTATTCCCATCCCAGTTGATTAAGCGAAGCAAAAGGTAAAAAGTCCATCCCGACGCTCTACCATAAATTCCAGGTGACAAGGGTGGTTTAGCAAGTCTAGTAAACTTCCTACCATAGGATTCCCATCAAATTGACACAGCATGCAGTTTTACAAACAAAACATTTATTTAAAAAAATAGGATCAATATGCTTCAAGGACACTTGCCTTGCTCTTGCTGTTGATCAGGATCAAAGCCTTCGAACTCTCGATGCTGGAGATCCTCCGCGGCACTTTCTAGCGCAAATCTGTCTAATCCACATAATAAACATACAAGACAAGAAACACAATCAAAGAGTGCACAAATATTACTCAATATGACATGACATGCATGATTAATGCAAATGCAAGGTAGAACTTGTTACTTGATTGCTTTTAATGATCACTGATTAGTTCTAATAGATTTTAACTAGTTTATACAGGTTTGGAGTTGATTAGATCAAATTTTAGAATCAATTCAACACAATTTAACCAGGAAGATCGAACTAGTCTGCTAGGGACCGGACAAGTCCGCACTTGACGAGATCAGCAGATTAGGGTTTTCTAGATCGACGTGAATTTGGAGATTAGGGGTTCAATTCACGTAAGGAAAAGAGAATAGAAGGTATACCAGGTGTTTAGAACTCCAATGAATCAAGAAACTTGGAGGTATCACTTGGATCTTGATGATCTAGGGTTGGTGATGAACTTGGAGATGAATTGGTGGTGAAGGACGAAACTTGGTGGAGATCTTGATCCTCCTTCGTTTCCTCCTCTTCTTCCTCTTGCTTGGGATCTTCTCCTCCCTCCTTGATGGTGGCTCCCCACGAACTAGGGTTTGGGTGGTGGAAAAGTGGCAAATAGATGTCAAACCAAGGGGTGGGGCTGTTTATATAGAGGTGGAGGCTAGGGTTAGATGGATTTCGAGTTTTGGGATGAGTAGAGACTGGTTTAGAGTCCCACATGGGCTCCAAAAGAGTTAGGCATGACGTACCTAGGCCCACTTAACGTGAAACCCAAGAAACAATTCGTAAAACAAAAGATCAACTCGGAGTCGCGAAATATCGGACAAGTCCGGAAAGGACCGGACTAGTCCGAAGTCGTCCAGAGAGAAAATTGGACAAGTCTGGCCAAAAATCGGACAAGTCCGAATTTGAACAGAGAGGAAAAACGGACAAGTCCGCTGGAACACCGGACTAGTCCGAAAATGTCTAGGGACTTAGCAAATTTCCAAGAATAATGGAATATCGGACTAGTCCGCACAAAATCAGACAAGTCCAAATTTTTCCAGAGCCAAAATCAGAATAGTCCGCAGCAAAAACGGACAAGTCCGTTTTTAGTCAGAGAGAAATCGGACTAGTCCTCAGTAAAATCGGACTAGTCCGCACTTTCCTGCGTTTTAAGTGCGGTTTTGATCCAAATCAATTTTAAATGCTCCGAATCAATTTTAAACTCGTTCTTCTTGTTGTGGGCTAATGTTAAACATGTATATGAGTGTATGTGGGGCATGATGCATGAAAATGAGGGTGTTACACCCAAGTCATCCAATGCTGACATTCTCCTCCGGATCTCCCTGCTAACCTCCGATACTATGTTCAGAGGCAGGAAGGCAACCGGCGGAGTCAGGGCGTCGCGGGAGATACCTCCATATTGAAATTTCTTGAGATGGATCTTCAAAGCTTCATCATCCAAGTTTGTGTTTAAACCAACTTCAATTCGGTTATGATCCATCTCACTATTGAATGCCCATGCGGGCCACTCCCTAGTCTTTAGCGGAGCCCACCTATTCACCAAGAAATTGTCGAAGACCATTTGGGGGGTCACTCCTCCCTCTATGCATTCTTTAATCCTTTCCAGGATGGGCTTGTATGCATCCGACAGCTCTGGATCTAATGTTCCTGGCATCGATGTCGACATTGGGAAGGCCCTTGGGCAGCTCCAGCTTCTCATGCTCCTTCATAGTGATGATCACCCAATACTTCTTCCAATCGTCCACATGCCAGAGGGGAAGGTCTTCAAGTACTTGAAGGGGCAATTCTCCCGCTTCACGAAGTAGTAGGAGCCAATGAGCTCTGTCCCCATGTCGGTGGTGTGGACCGTGAAGAAGGTCCAGAATAGCTCGATGCAGGGAGGCACACCCACCCACATCTCGCAGAAGTGGACGAAAGTCGCCACTAGCAAGAGGGAGTGGGGGTCATAGAAATCCAGCAGCATCAAGAGAAAGCTTAAAAAAGGTGGGATCAGACCCACCATGGCGTACGCTGAGAGGTACACCATCTCTCCAGTGTGCTCCTTCTTGAAGGAGAGCTTGCCGAAGCGGATGTCCTTGTTGCGGGAGTCATTGGACCACCCCATGTAGGTCCGAACACTCGCCATCTCCTTGTTGGTCTTGACCTTGCCGCGGGGAAGACCCAACTCCATCGTGGCAAAGTGGAGCGAAAGTTGGAAGGTTATGCGAAGGTTGGAAGGCTCTAAGCGCAAGTTTGATCGAAATCGTAAAGAGTCCTCAAACCGTGCTGGCTTTCCTTCTTAATTAAGCCTTCGCAACGCTTGGATGAAAACTGCAATCGGAATGAGATCCAATTTTCAAAAATCTACCCTGTCAATGACAAATGGGCCCGGGTCCACTCTGGGGGAAAGGCCGAATTTATTACCCCAGGTGAACTGTTGTCATGATGAGAAGTTGGAAGCCCGAGGGCGGCGGCCTTACAAGGCACGCGGAACCGATACAATTTTCGCATTGGGAACCGGTGACCTTCAATTGCGTGAGATCCGCACGCGAAGATTTCACCCGCCGCATTCAAAAGAAGCCACGCAGCGATGGTTTAACAGCAGACCATCGCCCCAATGGCACATCAGAAGACCTTTGAAGCCGCAGCGCGGGAGTCGAATATGGCCCCACCTTTGTTAAAATAATTTAACCCAAAGGGTTTCTCCCAGAGGTGGGCCCGGGGGCCACTATCGGTACCCTGCGTACCGGGTACCCTATTATACTGCAAGAAACGCTAAGGAGTTCCACTAGTCCAAGTTGAAGACCTTCGAAGGCCACACATGTTACACAGTACTGGACCCGCCTCCCTCGATTGGGTAGCTTCGGCATTGCCACGTGTAGCACAAGGCTCACACGCTCATAAGCGCCACTCAAATTCATACATATACAACACACAACCCGTGGAGTAGGGTGTTCCGCTCAGGCGGGTCGAACCACGTAATATCCCTCGTGTCATCATCTTGTTCGTAATCTCACACGCGCCCCAACCAGTCAAGAACCTCCAAGGGCTACAATCTAGTAGTACCGGGGGAAGTGTCGATCGCACACTTCGACAACAGCGAAGCTAGCATAATTGTATCTGGAGAATATTGTGTGCCGACATGGAGTTCCAAATAAAATAGGCTCAGACCGAGGTTCTCATTGACCTCTAGGTTCTGGGAGAAACTGCACCAAGCTATGGGTACTAAGTTGAATTTTAGCTCAGCATATCATCTGTGAGACCTATGTGTGCTGAATACATTGGCTTTGACAATAAAAGTTTTGAATGCTGCCATAACATCTTTTACAAGGTTCGACTCTAGCTTCGAGTTTGCAAGGTCTGACAATAGTTCCGACTTTCTTTGTCTAGGTATGACATGTTTTTGGGTAGCTCCGGTGAGCTTTGTCTTTAGCTCTGGCATGTCTTATATAGCTCCAGCATGTCTTTGATAGCTCCGACATGACTTTGTTAAGCTCCGATATGTGTTGCTAGGTCTGTCTTATGTTGGTTAGCTCCGACATGTTTTTCTAGCTCCGAATTTTGAGATGACTAGTTCCGACTAGTTTTGGTAAGCTCCGGCGCTAGGTTGTACTAGCTTTGGTAAGCTCCGATGCTAGGTTGTACTAGCTTTGGTAAGCTCCGGCTCAAGCTCCGGTTAGCTTTGACAAGGTTCAGAGCTTGATCATAATGTTCCAAATTTTCATGTGAAATGTTTCGAACTTGCTTTACACTTATGGAGAGGTTGCTTAGTATTCTTTTACTAAGTTTTTGGTGTGTTTGGTGGTTATGGCTGATATCATTTTGATATGCTTTGCAACATGCTTATGTGAGGTGCTCATGTAAGGTGTTGTAGTTTTGGAACTAACTTGAGTCAAGTCGTGGACTTGGGCTCGTATGGATTGGTTGTTTATTCATGTGCAGGTGTTGCTTTAGTTCAAGACATGGCTGGTGATGGGATCCATTGAACTAGTCTTAGGGAGAAGATGAGGTTCAACAACCAAGTTCGGGAGGAATTGTGGTTGAGTTGATCGGGAGGTTGCGCAGCATGTTTGAATCAAGAACAATGCATATGAAGGTATCGTGGACATCATTGGAAGATGTTTGCACGTGTGCAAGGAGTGCATGTACGTGGCTACATGGTTCCGAGGCGTGATGAAGAGTTTTGGATGTAAAGAATTGGTCGGAAAGGTCCAACCGACTAGGTTTTGGACTCAGGCTGCGGTTGAGTTGGGTTTGACTCAAATATGGAAAGATTTGAGTTGGTTATGATAGGATTTCGTGTGGGTCACAAATTTTAGTTGTTTTAAGAATGTGGGATACGTTCCTAAGGTGTTTGGAAATCTTAAGATTGCTTCTATTTGCGTATAGAAGAGTCCTAACTAGTTATGGAAAGTTTTGATTCATGATTTGAGTAGGATTAGAGTCCTAGTTGAGATTGGGTTGGCCTAAGGGCTGGTTATATAAGCAAGGGAGGCCAGATGTCGTGGTGCACGACTTTGGGGACTGTTCCTCTTGTGTTCTATTGAATAAAATTTTTAGTTTGAAGGTACTTTTGTGCCTTGTTCGTCCGACTTGTTCCAGACAAGTTTTACTCATCGAGTTTCTGGATAGCACTACCTTTTGTCGGTGGTTTTATCAATACTCGAGTTTTACAGATCCAATTGACGTGATTCTTTTTGGATTGTATTTAAAACTTGATTATCTATCATCTGTCAAAATTTCACGGTCATTGGATTTGTGGTTTCTGATCTACACGAGTTTCTTTGCAGCGTTCCAGAACTGTTTTTCTCGGGTAGGACAGATTGACCTTTGTTCGATCCTTCGATCATAACTTGAGTTTCCCTCGACGGATTTGAGTGATTCTTTTTGTGCTTTCTTCGTGACTTGATTCTATCTGATATATATCACTTTTGTCACGGTGAAACATGTTTAGATTAGTTTCATACACGATTTCTCTAACAGATCATTTTTCTGCCGAAGGGGTTGAGATTTAATTGTTTCCGCTGCGTAAGATTTTTAAATCTAACACCCACTCTGGTAGCTTTTCACGTGCTCTTCGATCCTACAATTGGTATCAGAGCCACGATGCTCTAATCATTATGATTTGCACGTGTTTTTGACTAATCATCATGGAGAAATACTCCGTCAAACCTTGTATGTTTGTTGGTATTGATTTTTAGGTTTGGAAGGCACGCATGGAGGCTTTCATCCAGGCCCAAGGCTTAGCCATATGGGAAAAGGTGTACAAGCCTTATGATGTGCCGTCAAACTATCAATTTACGGTTACGAACCTACGGGACGTCAACAACAACAACAAAGCTCAGAACTTGATCATCCAAGGACTCACTCAAAGCGACTTCGACCGCGTTGCACACCTTTGATCGGCATATGATGTGTGGAGAGCGCTTTGTGACTATCATGAAGGATCCAAAACGATCAAGGAGGTGAGACAAGATATGTCCAAAAAGGAATATATGCGTTTCGAGATGCAACCCAGTGAGTCTATCGATGACCTTTTCGCTCGCTTCAATAAAATTCTCAGCAATATGCGTAGTGTCAACGTTAATTTTTCTGATGCTGAAAATGCTAGGCAACTTCTTAGTGCATTAGACATGTCAATCTGGGAGATGAAAGTTACATCTATTCGTGAATCTACTGTCATGAGTACACTTACTTTAGATGTGCTTTACTCTAAACTCAAAACGCATGAAATTGACATCTTATCATGTAAGAACTCAAATAAGTCTTTTGCATTTGTCTCACAACGTGATATGCTTAGCTCCGGCCAATCATCATCTTGCAATACTCTTGCTTTGTTATCCTCACTAACCCTGGAGCAGATCGAGGAATTTCCAGAGGAGGAGCTAGCACTTCTCTCTACTAGGTTCTCAAAAGCATTGCAAAATGTGAGAACTAGAAGGAGAGGAAGCTCCGGACCTCAACGATGCTTCGAATGTGGTAAGACGGGACATTTTCATACATAATGCCCTAACCTTTCAGGTCCTACTACACGTGAAGAAAAACAGAATAGGTCAAGACCACCTCTAGAAACACCAACAAGAAAAAGAAGGATACCATAGGACGCAAGATGATTAACAACTTCATCACTGCACTTCAAGAGCTCGGTTCAAGCAATGTAGACTTTAAAAGTGATGAAGATGATGACGATCTGGCCACCTTATGCTTCATGGCGGGCAAAACAAGATCAAGATCAAGTCAGGAGGATGCAGAACACAATACTGACGATGATGAGGTATGTTCTACCTGTAATGAAATGTGTGATGCAATTTCTCGTGCAACTATTATTGTTAAGAAAAAGGACAAAAAGCTTAGGGATAATGCTGCTAAAATTGAATCACTAGAATTTGAAATCAACCATTTGAAAACCTTGATTCCTAGTGATGATTCTTGTCCCTCGTGTGATTTAATCTATGAACAATTGTCCACATTAAGAACAGCCCATTCCTCTACTCTAGATAGACTTGAACTTGAAATTGAAAAGAACAAAAAGCTTGCTATACTTGACATTGGAAACTTAAAAGATGCTTCTTGTTCTACAATTGATTTGCATCGTTCTAGTTGTGATGATCTTGAAAAGAAACTAAAAGATGGTATGAATGAAATTTCAATATTGAATAATGCTTTACATTCTCATGAAGTTAAATATTGTTCCAATTGCAAATTAAAAGGAAAAACTTCATGTGAAAATTGCCTTGATCTGTCCAATAAACTTTATAACATGCATAGGACATTAGATCAGTTTTGTAATGGGAATAAGAACCCAAACTTGCTGCTGAATTCTTCCAAGTATTGCAATGATAAAACTGGTTTAGGTTTTGATTCTCATGCTCATGCTAAGGCACATCCACCTAAAATTGTAAAGTCATTAGGAAGTGGTTTAATTCAAACGGTTCCTAAACAAAAAGAAGTGGTTTTCAAATCTGCAGGAGTGTTGTCTCATTCGGTTTCAAATAAAAATATTGCTTGCTCATCTAGACATGAACACAAAGTTAAATTTCATTGTACCTACTGTGGTAGAGATGGTCATGTCATAGATTTTTGTTATAGACTAGCTAAACAACAGAAAAGAGAAAGAATGATTGCTAGATCTAATAACTTTCATGCAAAATTTGCTGCACGTATTAAACCGAATGCCAGGAACATGCAACCTGATGTTATGAGTCAAAAACATTCAAAGTTTACCTCCGAACCTTCTGTTTTTGCCTCCGGAGCTACTGATTTTTGTGCTACACAAGTAACATCTTATAGATCAGTAGTTAAGAGTTAAAAACCTCAAACTTTGACTCATAAACCTGCTGTTTTATCTTAGCTTTCATGTGTTTTTTCTGTTGCACGTCATGTGACTCAGTACTGGATTCCTAAATGCCTTTTGACTAACTCCAGTATTGAGTCATTGACGTATTGTGCTTCTATGTAGGTTACATGCTTAAGGAAGGAGAACATTTGGATTGTGAATTCAGGTTGCTCACGCCACATGACCGATAACAAAGAATGGTTCTCCTCCCTCTCTTTTGTGTCACAAGTAGAGAATGTTACTTTTGCCGATAATTCTTCAACTCCTATAATTGCTAAGGGTTCGGTTAGAGTAAATGATCACTACACTTTGAAGGATGTGGCACTTGTCAAAAATTTGAAATACAACTTGCTTTCTGTTTCACAATTGCTAGATGAAAATCTGGAAATTATTTTCACTAGAAATTGTTGCAAAGTTGTAAATTCAAACAATGAGCTTATTTTTAACATGTCTCGGTTTGGAAGAGTTTTTAAAGATGATTTTGATATGTCTTCCTCTAAGCATAGGTGTCCAGTTGCTAATGATTCAAAGGACTTATATTTTTGGCATCGTAGACTTGGTCACGTAGGCTTTGATCACCTAATGCGTGTTAGTGCTCTTGATCGCATACGTGGGCTGCCTAAGCTTAAAGGGGACAAAGAAATTGTGTGCTCTTCTTTTAGACATGCTAAGATGGTTGCAGGTTCACATACTCGTCTCACAATGATCATGACAACTGAACCGGGTCAACTTTTGCACCTTGACACCATAGGACCTTCACGTGTTCAATCCTTCGGAGGTAAATTGTATGTTCTTGTGATTGTTGATGATTATTCTAGATACTCTTGGGTTTACTTTATGGCATCTAATAATGAACCTTTTAGTCACTTTAGAACTTTATTTCTTTGATTATCAATTGATCACCCAGGATCTTTAAAAGCAATTAGAAGTGATAACGGAACTGAATTTAAAAATCAATCTTTTGATCACTTTTGTGCTGAAAATGGAATAGATCATCAATTTTCTTCACCATATGTACCTCAACAGAACGGTGTTGTAGAAAGAAAGAACAGAACCTTAGTTCAGATGGCTAGGACTATGCTTGATGAATATCAAACTCCTAGGAAATTTTGGGCTGATGTGATTGCAACCGCTTGTTATGTCTCAAATCGTGTTTTCTTGCGCGCTAAGCTAGGTAAAACACCATATGAGCTCCGGTTTGGACATAGGCCTAGTGTTACACACTTTCGGGTCTTTGGTTGCAAATGCTTTGTTAAGAAAAATGGTAATCTTGATAAATTTGAACCTAGATCCATTGATGACATGTTTCTTGGTTATCCATCTCATACTAGAGGCTACAATGTGCTTATACTTGGAACTAACAAAATTGTGGAGACTTGTGAAGTTTCTTTTGATGAAGCTAGCCCAGGTACTAGCTCCGGTGCTGCAGGACCAGATCCATATCCTCAGGGGGAGGGTATTTTCGAAGAAAAGGAAGAGCTGGTGATACTGTCTGATAGTTCCGAAGCTGACATGTGTCCAACTCCAAACATTGAACAAGCTCCGACTATCACATATGCTGGTCCTGATCGTCCACAAGCCACAAGCTCATCAATCTGCGATGAACTTAATGAAGAAGAAGCTTGTGATACACCTGTTCCCTCATGGATTAACAAAGATCATCCCCCATAATAGATTATTGGAAGCTTGCATGAACGAGTTACACGGTCTATGTTTGGCGATCCAAACTCTCATGCTCATTCTGCTTTTGTTTCTTCTTTTGAACCCAAAGATATATCACACGCACTCACTAATGAATCTTGGATTTTTGCCATGCAAGAAGAGTTAGAAAATTTTGAAAGAAATAATGTTTGGAAACTTGTACCTCCTCCTCAAGGTCACACTTTAATTGGAACTAAATGGGTGTTTAAAAATAAACAAAGTGAGGATGGGGTTGTGGTTAGGAATAAGGCTAGGTTGGTTGCTCAAGGTTTCACTCAAGTTGAAGGTCTAGATTTTGATGAAACTTTTGCTCCTGTTGCTAGATTAGAAGTCATAATAATTTTGTTAGCTTTTGCTGCATCTAAAGGTTTTAAGATATATCAAATGGATGTTAAATGTGCTTTTCTTACTGGCTACATAGATGAGGAGGTTTATGTCAAACAACCACCGGGTTTCGAAAATTCAGATTTTCCTAATCATGTTTACAAACTGTCCAAAGCCTTGTACGGTATCAAACAATCCCCTAGAGCATGGTATGATTGGTTAAAAACATTCTTACTTGAAAAGGAGTTTACCATGGGCAAGGTTGATAAAACTGTTTTTGTGCTTAAGCATGGCAATGACTCATTATTCGTTCAAGTGTATGTGGATGATATTATCTTTGGTTGTGCTTCTCATGATCTTGTGTCCAAGTTTTCAGCTATGATGAGTTCAGAATTTGAGATGAGTATGATGGGAGAACTCACGTATTTTTTGGGGCTGCAAATCAAGCAAACCAAGGAGGGTACCTTTGTGCATCAAACAAAGTATACAAAAGACCTCCTAAGGTGCTTCAACATGGACAAAAGCAAGCCTCTTCGGACACCAATGGGAACAGCAACAACACTTGAACTTCATGAAGATGGTGAACACGTGGATCAAAAAGAATATAGAAGCATGATCGGATCACTTTTATACCTCACGGCATCAAGACCGGACATACAATTTAGCGTATGTCTTTGTGCACGGTTTCAAGCCTCCCCACGTGCTTCACATCGTCAAGCCATCAAAAGGATACTCAGGTACTTACATGGAACTCAAGAATTTGACATTTTTCTTCCTTCTTCCTCAACCGTTACTTTGAAAGCTTTTTCCGATGCTGATTTTGGAGGTTGTAGGATTGATAGGAAAAGTACTTCTGGTGCTTGTCATTTTCTTGGTAATTCACTTGTTGCATGGTCATCTAGAAAACAAAGTTTAGTTGCACAATCCACCGCCGAATCTGAATAAGTAGCTGCTGCTAGCGCTTGTTCACAAATTCTTTGGAATATTCAAACACTTAAGGACTGTGGAGTTGATCTAGATAGTGTTCCACTGTTTTGTGACAACACTAGTGCTATTTGCATTGCAAAAAACCCTGTGCAGCATTCTAGAACTAAGCACATTGACATTAGGTATCACTTTCTCCGTGATAATGTTGAAAAAGGAAACATTGTGCTTCACCATGTAGATACCAAACAACAATTGGCTAATATTTTTACAAAACCTTTGGATTTCACTCGTTTTTGTTACATTCGTAGTGAAATAGGGGTTATGCATCCTCATGGCTTAAATTGAGGGGGAGTTTTGAAACTTGGGATGTCTATGTGTGAATCTGAACTTAAAATAATGTGAGCATATTATTTCATACATATATGACTTTGTGATTCCTTTTACATGCTGAAAGTTCTTACTACATTACTCATGTTATACATTTTGTAGTTTTTGCCATGACTAGTAATTGGAATAATTACTTAGACTAAATCTGGTCATGGTTGAACTTTCTTGCTGTTTTGAACTTGTTGCATGCTCACAAGTGTTTTTTAATCATAAAGAATTAATCAAGTAATCAACTCACATGTTGAGTTTTTGTGAACAAATATAAGTTGAGAAAAGATCAAGAGAATATGCATGCATCTCACTTCTTCTTTTGAGATGGCTTATCATTGCACTTAGATATGAACTTGGAAGAAGTTGTGTATGACTAAAACCATGTCCTTAAGCTTCTGATTGTCAAATGACATAGGCTTGGCTTGGTTGGTTAGAATAAGGCAGATGCGCATATAATCTCTTGCAAATATCATATGATCTAAATTTGTGCTTTGAAAAATAATAAAATGCAGCAACACGTGTCATGCTTTCAGGTATTGAAATAGTTAAGTTTGTGAGATCATGACTTGCTTAAATTGAAAATTACATTTGATCTCTAGCATGGCTTACACTACTTTATGTATCTCATTGTTGTGATAGTGTAAGTTACTTGATAGTATGACTTGTATGAGCTTTGTTTTATTTGTATATGTTATAATATGCTCATAACAATTAAAATTTCTATTTTGAACCTTGTTGAGTACATTGTCAAAGGGGGAGAGATAATATGGTGAATTATGCAAGGGGGAGAAATATGTATAGGGGGAGAAATTTATTTCTATCTCATTTGGTTTTCAAAAAGGGGGAAAATTGTTTTCAAAACTTTTCGTGCCAATGTTCAGATTTTAAATGGTGTTGCCAATGCATTCATCAAGGGGTAGATTGTGAGACCTATGTGTGCTGAATACATTGGCTTTGACAATAAAAGTTTTGAATGCTGCCATAACATCTTTTTAGCAAGATCTGACTCTAGCTCCGAGCTTCTGCAAGATCCTACAATAGGTCCGACTTTCTTTGTCTAGGTCCGACATGTTTTTGGGTAGCTCTAGTGAGCTTCGTCTTTAGCTCCGGCATGTCTTATATAGCTCCGGCATGTCTTTGATAGCTCCGGCATGACTTTGTTAAGCTCCCATATGTTTTGCTAGGTCCGACTTATGTTGGTTAGCTCCGACATATTTTTCTAGCTCCGACTTTTGGGATGACTAGTTCCGACTAGTTTTGGTAAGCTCCAGCGCTAGGTTGTACTAGCTTTGGTAAGCTCCGGCGCTAAGTTGTACTAGCTTCGGTAAGCTCCAGCTCAAGCTCTGGTTAGCTTTGGCAAGGTTCGGAGCTTGATCGTAATGTTCCAAATTTTCATGTGAAATGTTTCGAACTTGCTTTACACTTATGGAAATGTTGCTTAGTATTCTTTTACTAAGTTTTTGGTGTGTTTTGGTGGTTATGGCTGATACCGTTTTGATATGCTTTGCAACATGCTTCTGTGAGGTGCTCACGTAAGGTGTTGTAGTTTCGGGACTAATTGTAGTCAAGTCATGGACTTGGGCTCGTACGGATTGGTTGTTTATTCATGTGCAGGTGTTGCTTGAGTTCAAGACATGGCTGTTGATGGGATCCATTGAACTAGTCTTAGAGAGAAGATGAGGTTCAACAAACATGTTCGGGAGGAATTGTGGTTGAGTTGATCGGAAGGTTGCGCAACATGTTTGAATCAAGAACAATGCATATGAAGGTATCATGGACATCATTGGAAGATGTTTGCACGTGTGCAAGGAGTGCATGGACGTGGCTACATGGTTCTGAGGCGTGATGAAGAGATGTGGACGTAAAGAATTGGTCGGAAAGGTCCAACCGACTAGGTTTTGGACTCAGGCTGCGGCTGAGTCGGGTTTGACTCAAATATGGAAAGATTTGAGTTGGTTATGATAGGATTTCGTATGGGTCACGAATTTGAGTTTTTCTAGGAATGTGGTATACGTTCCTAAGGTGTTTGGAAGTCTTAATATTGCTTCTATCTGCGTATAGAAGAGTCCTAAGCAGTTATGGAAAGTTTCGATTCATGATTTGAGTAGGATTAGAGTCCTAGTTGAGATTGGGTTGGCCTAAGGGCTGGTTATATAAGCAAGGGAGGCCAGAGCTCGTGGTGCACGACTTTGGGGGCTGTTCCTATTGTGGTCTATTGAATAAAATTTGTAGTTTTAAGGAACTTTTGTGCCTTGTTCATCCGACTTGTTCCAGACAAATTTTACTCGTCGAGTTTCTGGGCAGCACTACCTTTCGTCGGTGGTTTTATCAATACTCGAGTTTTACAGATCCAATTGACGTGATTCTTTTTGGGTTTTCTTCATAACTTGATTATATATCATCTTTCAAAATTTCACGGTCATTGGATTTGTGGTTTCTGATCTACACGAGTTTCTTTGCAGCGTTCCAGAACTGTTTTTCTCGGGTAGGACAGATTGACCTTTGTTCGATCTTTTGATCATAACTTGAGTTTCCCTCGACGGATTTGAGTGATTCTTTTTGTGATTTCTTCGTGACTTGATTAACTCTGATATATATCACTTTTGTCATGGTGAAACATGTTTAGATTAGTTTCACACACGATTTCTCAAACAGATTGTTTTTCTGGCGATGGGGTTGGGATTTAATTGTTTCCGCTGCATAAGATTTTTAAATCTACCATTTACCCCCCCCTCTGGTAGCTTTTCACGTGCTCTTCGATCCTACATCATCAACAAACCGATGGACAAACCGAGAGGACAAACCAAATATTGGAAGATATATTGATAGCTTGTGCTTTGAATCATGGATGCAGCTGGGACAAAAGCTTGCCATATGCTGAATTTTCCTACAATAACAGTTACCAAGAAAGTTTGACGATGTCGCCATATGAATCACTATATGGAAGGAAGTGTAGGACATCCTTGTTTTGAAATGAGATAGGAGAGAACCAAGTATTTGAGCCTAATGTGTTGCAAGAAGCTAGAAAGCAGGTTCAGACAATCTGTGAGAATTTGAGGGCTGCTCAATCAAGACAAAAAGGCTATGCGGATAATAGGCGAAGAAACTTAGCTTTTGAAGTGGGAGACTTCGTATATCTTAAAGTGTCACCTATGTGAGGTCATAAGCGGTTTAATGTAAAAGGCAAGTTGGCACCTCGCTATATTGGGCCATTCAAGATTTTGGGCAGACATTGAGAAGTGGCATATATGTTGAAGATGCCAGCACATCTTTCCAACATACATGATGTGTTCCATGTTTCTTAGCTCAAGAAGTTCTTAAAGGTACCGGAAGAACAAGTGCCAATGGAAGAATTGGAATTAGAGGAAGATTTGACTTACGCCGAGCAACCGGTCAAAGACTTGGAAACAAGGGAGAGAGTCACAAGGAACTAGGTGATTCGATGGTGCAAAGTACAATGGAAGCATCATGCAGAATCTGAAGCAACTTGGGAGCTGGAAGAAGATCTCAAGAAAGAATTTCCCTATCTCTTTCCTTCTACGTCGAATCTCAAGGGCGAGATTCATTTTAAGGGGGGTAGGTTTGTAACACCCTCATTTTCATCCATCATGCATTGCATACCTTATACATGTCTAACATTAAGAAACACAAAAGGAACAATTTTAAAATGAATTAGAAGCAAAACAACAATTAGAAACCTATAGCAGTGTGGACTTGCCCGGTTTGGACCTCGGACTAGTGCGTTTGGCCCTCTGTTGTTTTTCGGGCGTCTCCATTTTTGGTGTGGACTAGTCCAAAAAATGTTTCTGATGCTGTCCGTACTGGCCCTTTGTCGAGTACGGACTAGTCTAATCTTCGCGACTGGAGTTTTTTGGAGTTGTCCGGTAATTCCTCAATTTGGTCCAGTTTTGAAAATTCGAGAAGACCTCCGGACTTGTCCGGCCCCCGACAGACTTGTCCGTTTTGCTTTTTGGAACTGTTCGGACTTGTTTGGATTTCCACCGGACTTGGCCGTCCAACTTTCTGTCCTATATCAGACTTGTCTGGCCCCTGAATGGAGTAGTCCGGTGTGCCTGACTCTGATTCTATATCTTTCTTCCTGATGGGATTTTGGGTATTTACCTTATTTGGGCTCAAGAACATCATGCCTAACCCCTGTAGAGCCCATGTGGGACCCCATCGAGACCTCCACCGCCTTAAACTTGAATTCCACCCCAAACCCTACCATCTCCACCCTATATAAACACCCCAACACCCACCCTTTCATCTTTTTGCCACAATTGAAGGGAACCCCTAACCCTAGTTCGTGAGAGCCTCTATCAAGGATCCTCCACCGTAGGAAGGAGGAGGAGGATCAATCAAGATCAGCATCACTGCTGCAATCCTCATCAACACTTTGACATCATCGTTAATTCTCCATCAATTCTTCATCTTCTGTGGATCTAGACGTCAAGATCTCGAGTTTCATCGAATCCTCAACCCTTGAACCCTAGGATTCACAGTGAATATCTTAGATCCATATTTTCGATGTAAAATATGGTTCCATATAAACTTTAACTATAGTCTAGTTGGGAATTCGCCAAAACCCTAGCCGTAGCGGACTTGTCCAGTCCAGAGCGGACTAGTTCGATCAACTCTCCGGTCTAGAGCAGACATGTCCGGCCAAGGTGCGGACTAGTCCAGTCTTCCTATTCAGAAAATTTTTGGAACTTCTTTAATACTCTCCAAAATGACTTAAAATTTGTTCTAACATGTAATACTTAATAGTAACTAGTTAGTAAGCAATTATACCAACCTAATAACATGCATTACCACACAATTGCATTATTCATGCATGTCATGACATATTGAGTAATATATGAGCATTTATTGATTGTAATGTTTGTTTTGTATGCTTATTGCGCGGAATAGAAGGTGTTGTTCTAGAGGGTGCTGTCGAGGACCTCCAGAAGTTTAAAGATTTTGATCCTAACCAATCTCAAGAGCAAGGTAAGTGTCCTAGAACATTTTGATCCCGTTTCTAAATGTTTTCTTTACAAAATTGCATGCTTTTGTCAAATTGATGGGAAACCCAAAATAGGTGTTTACTAGACTTGTTTAACCATCCTTATCGCTTGGAATACATTGTAGAGAGTCGGGAAGGGTATTTTTACCTTTTTGCTTTGCTCTAATTAATTGGGATGGGAAAACAACCAAATGTCTTAACTATGAATTAATGAATTTATGGATATTTGAATTGATGAACATGATTAATTAGTAATATGGGACTTGGGAGATCTAAGCAAGCATGGTTTGTGGATTGGGTTTGATGATATGGTGGTTTTCTTGCCTTGGATCTATGTACCGGTTCATGCGAGAATAAGCCAGGACAACAGTGGCACCACAAGGCTAAGTATGGGTGCGGATTAGCCGATTAATTAGGTGTATTGCCAGCATTGTACGGATCATTTGAGGGAGCGGGGAATGGGAGTGGGTTGAGTTTGCAATAGTGGCGGGACTGTACTGGGATCCGAACGGCACAAAGGGGGCCTTTGGTTGGATGTGCTCAGTCGGAGGCATCACCACTAGTGAAACCTTTGTGGGTCTGAGTATGCTGGTAATCCCTTTGTAAAGGTTATTTTATGATCTCTTGGCCATACACCTAAGGTAGTGTATTGGCATAAAGGAGGTTTCTTTAGTCGTCGATGGGTGACGAAATCATGAACTTGTGGGTAAAGTGGTACAACCTCTGCAGAGTCTTAAAAACTATCATGATAGCCCTGTTTCCAGTTAAGAGCACCTGGATGACCAACATGATTAGTGAAACTTGGGTATGGCTATGGATGGGATAGTGATAAATGGACATGGTTAATGACGATGGTAAGAATATGGCATATGGATGGTAATGAATGATGGATATGAGTTATTATATTTATTTGGGGATATGATGGGATAAATTTCACATAGACATTGTAAGATGCTTTTCATATGTTTTAAATGTACTTTTCAGCAAATAGCCATTTTTATTGTCAATTCCTTGTTTAAGCTACATGTCATTATTTTCTCACACTTGCTAAGTACGACATGTGCCCACCCTTGCAATTTCCCCCACCAATAGTTTCAGGTGATGTTTGCGAGTACCCTGAGGATAATGGGGAGTACTAGGTTGTGTGCTGCTGTCAACTTGCCTGTGGATTGCTTGGAGCTGCGCTACCCTATTGCTTAGTTTGCTCAGTTAGATAATTTCCACTGCATTAGTTTCAGATTATTAATAATAATCATTAGAGTCTGTAATTTGAGGATTATTTGAATATTGTAATAAAAGTACTTATTTAATAATTTGTGCTGTGGTAATTTTTTTATATCGTTTGTGATGCACTCGTGTATGTGCGTTGAACGTCCTTAGCACACATATGCGTTCACTTGGTTCATTTTCGGAACTGGGTGTAACACTATTCATGGGTGGTTGAAAGATAGAACGGCAAATGGAGCACACATACCCTAGAGATCAAGTTCCACTCAAATTCCGGAGAGTTCAATTTAGATTATAAGTACCTCAATTTGATTCTCTCAGTCTCTCCTTTACGTGTAGTGGAAATAAGTCCTCACCAAGGAATTTTGCCTAAATTCATCCTACCACTAAATAAGGCTTGTACGTGGAGCTTGGTAGGGAATATAGTAGGCATACTTGCAACACGTGATATTGCTAAGTCAAAAAAGCAAGCCTTAGGAGAAATCATTTCAAAACTAATTGATTCAAGACTTGTGCATGTGTGATGGAGTGGAAGTGGATGTGGATGTTTGAGATAACCCCTATTTATGTAGACTTGAATGCAACCTAGAGTGGGGTGAATAGGCGTTTTGAACTTTTATCGATCCCTGAAAACTTTAACAAAGAGATCAAATACAGGGAGGCAAGACTAGTCCGTTATGGTGCGGACTAGTCCGGTATACGCGGACTTGAAAATCAAAGTAGATCTTTAATATTACTTCTAGTAGTCTATGCAGCGGAAAGCAATTGACAATTTAAGTGTATTATGACAATGAAATAAGATATTGCAATTATCAAGTTTAATCCAATGTTTCAATGTGAATTACACAAGACTACACAAACCCTAGAATATGATAAAAGATAAAGCAAGAATACGCGAGACAGGATTTATCCCGAGGTTTGATTCCACACAGGAATCTACATCCTCGTTGAGGAGTCCACGGAGGACCGGGTCTTCACTAACCCTTCCCTCGGGCTAATCACCACGGAGGCCGACTTTCACTCACTAACTTTGTTCAAAGGGACCTTCTCATAAGTTGAGGGCTCCCTAAAGATTACAATGAACAAACACCACCAAACACACTCATTTTCATGCATCATGACCTACATACACTCATATACATGTTTAACATTAACCCACATAAAGAGGAACGAGTTAAAAATTGATTTGGAGCATTTAAAATTGATTTGGAACAAAACCGCACTTAAAATTCAGGAAAGTGCGGACTAGTCCGATTTCTCTCTAACTAAAAACGGGTTTGTCTGTTTTCGGTGCGGACTAGTCCGATTTTGCCTCTGGAAGCCTTCGGACTTGTCCGATTTTGTGCGGACTAGTCCGATATTCCAAGAATCCTTGAAAAATTGCTAACAAGGACCTTTCTGGACTAGTCCGGTGTTCCAGCGGACTTGTCCGTTTTCCTCTCTGACTAAAGTCGGACTTGTCCGATTTTAGGCCAGACTTGTTCGATTTTCTCTCTGGACAACTTCGGACTAGTTCGGTCCTTTTCAGACTTGTCCGATATTTCGCGACTCCGAGTTGATCTTTTGTTTTACGACTTGTTTCTTGGGTTTCATGTTAAGTGGGCCTAGGGATGTCGTGCCTAACTCTTTTAGAGCCCATGTGGGACTCTAAACCGTCCTCTACTCCTCTCAAACTCGAAATCCATCTAACCCTAGCCTCCACCTCTATATAAACAACCCCACCCCTTGGCTTGACATCTATTTGCCACTTTTCCACCCCACCCAAACCCTAGTTCGTGGAGAGCCACCACCAAGGAGGGAGGAGAAGATCCCAAGCAAGAAGAAGAAGAGGAGGAAACGAAAGAGGATCAAGATCTCCACCAAGTTTTCGTTCTTCATCACCAATTCATCTCCAAGTTCATCACCAACCCTAGATCATCAAGATCCAAGTGTTGCCTCCAAGTTTCTTGATTCATTGGAGTTCTAAACACCTGGTATACCTTCTATTATCTTTTCCTTACGTGAATTTAACCCCTAATCTCCGAATGCACTCGTGTATGTGTGTTGAACGTCCTGGGCACACATATGCATTAGCTTGGTTCATTTTCGGAACCGAGCATCACAGATGTATAATAAACAATGAGAGTGTGCTAGAGATCAAACCCAAGAGCTCAAGATCATGTAGAACAAGTTCTCTCCTTTGCGCAATCCCTAATCCTCAAAGATTTGATCCTTTTAGGTTTAGAATGAGTGGAGAGAAGTATTTTTGGGATCTTGGGAGGTGTGACTGCATAGGGAGTCGAGAGAATTTGTTGTCTGGCCGTGCACCTCTTGTTATACAAGGGTTTCCAAAAGTTACCGTTAGGGTTTGCAAGGTCCAGACTAGTCCGTGGTGAACACCGGACTAGTCCGGTGTGCGTGTGTGAAAAACACTAAGTGTTGATGGATACCGGACTAGACCTCTATGATGCGGACTAGTCTGATCCTGGCTCAGAAAGTTTTTAGACTAGTCCGGTAGATATCGGACTTGTCCGGTGTGGTGAAAAAAATGTAGAATTGAGGACAAGCCCGCACTAGGAGGACTTGTTCGATTTTTACTCCGGAGGTTTTCGGACTAGTCCGGTGAATAGCGGACTAGTCCGGTGGATATCGGACTAGTCCGGTGTTGTGCAAATGTGAAGAACTGCGAACAAGTCCACATTTGGAGGACTTGTCTATTTTCTGTCTAGAGAGAAATCAGACTAGTCTGGTAGATATCGGACTAGTCCGCTCTTCCTGATATTTGTGCAGTGAGTGCAGTCTTTTTCACTTGAGCTCTTGGGGTGTGTTTCTCCAACACACTCTTTACAAAATAAATATATTCTTTTCAAGTCTTGAGCTCTTTTTATTTTTTATCCTCATTCTCCTTTATTTTTGTGATTTCCTTCTAATCTCTTTAAAACCTGCGCTCATCTCAACCATTTTGTTAGGATCTCATTTGTTTGTCATTGATCAACCAAAACCCAAAAGGGATGCCTATATGAGCTTTCAATCTCTTTCTCTTTGGTGATTGATGACAACCAATTGAGATTACACAAATATGATGAAAAATTCAGATTTTCATAAAGTGTGCACATATGAATTTTGAGAAAGATAGTAAATGTAGAAGTAATACTCATATGTGCACTCTTTATGGTGGGGTGCAAAACTATGTGTGTGTGAGCAATAATATTGATGTGAATGAGATAAAAAGCATAATCATAACATCATCAAGATTATCAAGTACACATAGCAACTTTAAAGCATAAACATTGATCATAGTAAAGCATAATCATAACATCGTCAAGATTATCAAGTGCACATGGAAACTTTAAAGGATAAAACATTGATCATAGTAAACCATAATCATAAATTTATAATACATGTCCAAAAGCATAATGAGAACATAATATAAGTTTATAAGACCAAATGCATGACAGAGTCTCAAAGAAAAATAAGAGCAACAAGACAAAAAAGAGCTCTAGGACTTTCTCTCTCAACTTGAGCTTCGACCTAGGACTCCCCCTCAATCTCTCCCCCTTTGGCATCAAGGCACCAAAAAGGAAGATAAGGAGGGATCTACTCGTCGTCACCGGCTCCATCCGCACTGTTGGTCCTTTCTTCATCTTCTTCATCAGGCTCAGGAGAAGGAGGAGAGGAACCACTCATCGTGCCCCTAAGGCCAAATTAAGCAAGCTCGGAGTTGGTGAGAGCTGGAAGCTCTGAGAAATCAGATCCAGAGTCCTCTTGAATAACAAGAGACCCAACATGCTCAATCTCCAGTTTTTGGCAAATGGCTTTGACATTTTCCTTCATGTACCACATTTACTCCTTTCCCGCCTTGTTCATCTTGTGTAGCTTCACCTCTGATTTGCGGCAAGAACCAAACATAGCAACCAAATACTTCAATATCCCACTAGCGGAACCTTTGCGAGATGGAGGGTCCCTAGAGCTAGAGGGAGGCCTTGCCTCTTCCTGGGCTATCCTTGGGTGCTCCTCACTTGAGGTAGGAGAGGGATCTGCCGGCAGAGTAGCTTGATGCGGCTTCTGAGGCCTTAAAGAAATATGCTCCACATCCTTCACAAACTCAAATCATGTGACCTTCTCAATCATGAAAATATTGTATGGCGTATAGCCACAGGAACGGTTCGGAGTGCAAGAGATGTTCACCATATCAATCCAAATGTAGTTGAACACATCAAATCTTCTCCTCTTGCTTATCACCTTCATCAAGGTTCTCAAGTAACCTTGACGCTACCTGCATCCCCATCCTCAGGAGCAATCGTCTTCCGAAGCACTCGATTGAGGACAATGAAGAATGGCTTCATGTTCTTGGTCGATGGGGAATTGTAACGGAGATGAGTGTCATAGAGGAACTCCATCTTGTCCTTCTCCAGAGGGCTGTCAATATGGATCACGATCTCATGGTTCCCAATATCCTCAATATGCAACAACTTTGCAAAGTCAACATAGGTGACATAGTAGATTGATCCATGAGTCATCCAGGTTACTCTTTCTTCACCTGTACTGGCAAAGTGGCAAGCGGCATAGAATTGGGCTATCACTTCATCATTCAGTTGTATCTAAAGGATAATATATCCTTTAGACCATGCCTCTCTGTTGCGACCACTAGCTCGTCAAAAGCATCACAACTCTTCATTTCAATGTAGTCCCAATCTATCCACTGACTGTGAACTACTGGAGTCTTCATCATGAGGTAGACGCTGCTGTAGTAGTCCGAGTGGAAATCACTCCAAAACCTCGGATCAGGAGCTACCTTCCCACCGCTGTAAGCGTCGACTTGCTTGAACTTCCAGGCAACATCACTGCCCTTTCCAGTGAATATCTCCTCTGAGGAATTTCTATTCCCTTGTCTCGGAGGTGCCATCTTCAGAGGACCAATCGGTCCAGAGGCTATTATTTTTCCTTTGCCTTAGTTTGGCGTGGAGCTATCGAGCTAGATCAAACCACTTCTTTACCCTTTGCAGATGGTTTCTTTGCTGGGACCTTTCGTCGCACCCGAGGCAGAGCGGGTGAAGAGTCAGCAGCACGATCTTGCCTTCTCTTAGTACGATCCTCCTTAGCACGAGGCAATGTCTCTTGATCCATTTCGGCCTCAAAGTCGGAGGGATTCTCATTTGAGGTTGACATTATCCTGACAAAGAAGAGATAAAAGACATATATAAGAATTGGTGACAAGGGATTGCATTGAGTTGAGATACACTAGAGATTTGATCAGTACACACTGGACTTGTCCGTAGTTCAGGTGCAGACTAGTCCGGGGCACCGGACTTGTTGCATAGAAAACGGACTAGTCTGGTATGCGGCTGTTCAAACCCTAGCTAAATGAAATTTTGGAGTTTATCAATGCAAAAGTGAAATAGAGTAGATGGAATACATCAAGGAAACATGTCTTGGCAAGAGGAATCAAGCTATTTAAGCATTACCAAGGAAAGTTGAAGAGTTAGGGTTTGGTGAGAAAAATTACCAAATCCTTCGATTTGAGAAGTTTGAAGAGTTGTTTGTGCGGATTAGTCCGGGGTCTTTGATCTCCTTGAAATGTAGATCGATCCCCATAGAGATTTGAGCGGATTTGAGGGAGAACTCACAAAATCATCTTGGGATCACTTGAGTGAGGAGAGAGAACTTGAGGGAAGTTGTGAGGAGGAAGAGGAAGGGTCTGCACCAGCCTAAGGGGTTAAGGCGTCGATACACCGGACTAGTCTGTGCTCATACCCGACTAGTACGGACAAGCGAACACTTCGCGGACTAGTCTGCAGTGTGCGGACTAGTCCGGGATAACCACAGACTAGTCCGTGGTCACATGGATAGGGAAATATAAAAATATTTCGTATATATATCCGAAGGTGCCTAATAAAGAAATAAGGGACACAGACACACAAATATTCTTGATGAATATGATCAGTAAACACACAACAAGCAAGCTATGACCATAATTCATCAAGATCTAATAATTAACATAGTTTTTAGGAGAAAATAGGGAAAGATGAGTTTTCAACAAAAAGAACTTGATTTTGAAGATGGAATACAAATATGCAAGATTTTAAGCCACGTTCCATGCATCAAGGATATTTAGTTCATTTTGAAGCTCACACAAGCGTTTTTCATCAAGTGGCTTGGTGCAGATATCGGCTAGTTGTTTCTCAGTCTTGACATGGGTAATGGCTATGTCTCCTATTATTGAATGGTCTCTCAAAAAGTGATGCCAGATATCAATGTATTTGGTTATAGAGTGCTCAACAGGGTTATGTGCAATTTTAATTGCACTCTCATTACCACAAAGGAGTGGAATACGGTTCATATTGTAACCGTAGTCCCTTAGAGTTTGTCGCATCGAAAGGAGTTGTGCACAACAACTCCCGGCTGCAACATACTCCGCTTCGGCTGTGGATAAGGGAATGGAGTTTTGTTTCTTGAAGGACCAAGAAACTATGAACCTACCCAAAAATTGGCAAGTACTGGAGGTGCTTTTTCTATCTACCTTGCATCCAACATAATCTGCATCGGAGTATCCAATGATATTGAACTTTGAACATTTAGGATACCAAAGGCCTAGGTTGGGTGTATGAACTAAATATCTCAAGATCCTTTTTATGGCTATCAAATGACATTCCTTAGGATTGGCTTGAAACCTTGCACACAACATACACTCAACATGATATCTGGCCTAGATGCACATAAATAAAGTAGAGAGCCAATAATGGAATGGTATACCTTTTGATCCAGTTAGGTCCATCTTCATTGAGGTCTAAGTGTCCATTTGGTGCCACGGGAGTCTTTATGGGCTTCACTTTGTCCATGCCAAATTTCTTGAGAATGTCTTTGGTGTACTTTGTTTGGCTTATGAACGTTCCTTCCTTTAGATGTTTCACTTAGAATCCAAAAAGTATCTCAGCTCTCCCATCATGGACATCTCGAATCTATCGGTCATGATTTTACTAAATTCTTGACAAAAAGATTTATTAGTTGAACCAAATATGATATCATCAACATAAATTTGACAAATGAATAGATCATCATCAAAGTGCTTGATAAACAAAGTGTAATCAGCTTTACCAATTTTGAAGCCATTTTCAACTAGAAAATCTCTAAGGCACTCATACCAAGCTCTAGGAGCTTGTTTGAGGCCATAGAGAGCCTTACGTAGTTTGAATACATGGTCGGGGTACTCTTGATCTTCAAACCCAAGGGGTGCTCCACGTACACCTCCTCCTTGATCGGTCCGTTGAGGAAGGCACTTTTGATGTCCATTTGATATAGCTTGAAATCATGGTTAGTAGCATATGCAAGTAATATACGAATTGATTCAAGCCTAGCTACGAGAGCATAAGTCTCGTCGAAATCCAAACCTTCGACTTGTGAGTAACCTTTGGCCACAAGTCGTGCCTTGTTCCTTGTCACTAGTCCGTGTTCGTCTTGCTTGTTGCGGAAGACCCATTTGGTGCCGACGATGTTGGACTTGGGTCTTTCAACAAGTTCTCATACTTCGTTCCTCTTGAAGTTGTTCAATTCTTCTTACATCGCCATCACCCAGTCAAGATCTCTTAATGCATCTTCAACCCTCTATGGTTCCAAAGAGGATGCAAAAGAATAGTATTCACAAAAATTAGTTATATGAGATTGAGTTGTCACTCCCTTTTGGATGTCACCAATTATGTTGTTGATGGGGTGATCTCTTTTGTATGCTTTGGTGTACTCTTAGATGTGGCACTTGTGGTCTTGAATCCTCATGATCATCATCTTCTTCATCTCCCCTAGATAATTGCCCTCATTAATGTTTTGATTATATTGATGTCCTTGAGGTTGATCATGTGTGGAAGCTCCCCATTGATCAATTTCCTCCGTTTGTGGTTCATCTTCTTCATTCAGATTTTGAGGTGATGATTGTGGTCGAATATCGCCCGGCGCCATTCTTCTCAATGCTTGACATGGAGCTTCTTCTTGATCTAGCACACACTGGTCCACTTGCTCTACTTGAGAGCCATTAGTTTCATCAAACACTATGTCACGTGGTACTTCAACGAGTCCAGAGGCTTTGTTGAAGACACGATAAGCGTAGGAGTTTGAATCATAGCCAAGCAAGAAACCTTCATCAGACTTCGAAGAGAACTTCGAAACCCTAGGCTTCTTGTTTAGAATATAACATTTTGAACAAAAAACTCGAAAGTATGAAATGTTTGGTTTGTTACCGATGAGTAGTTCATATGAGGTTTTCTTGAGTAAACGATGAAGATATAGTCGATTTATGGCGTGACAAGCGGTGTTAACTGCTTCAGCGCAAAACCGGTCCGAAGTCTTGTATTCATCGAGCATTGTCCTCGCCATCTCAAGGAGTGTTCGATTCTTCCTCTCGGCTACTCCGTTTTGTTGAGTAGAGTAGGGTGCTGAAAATTCATGCTTTATTCCTTCTTCATCTAGATACTCCTCAACTTGAGTATTCTTGAATTTTGTTCCATTGTCACTTTGTATGTTCTTGATCGTCAATGAGAATTCATTTTGAGCTCACCTAAGAAACTTCTTGAGTGTTCCTTGAGTTTCTGTCTTATCATGCAAAAAGAAAACTCAGTGAAGCGTGAAAAATCATCGACAATGACTAAATCATATTTATTACCGCTGATGCTTATGTAAGCAATTGGACCGAATAGGTCCATGTGGAGGAGGTCAAGTGGTCTTTTTGTATTCATGACATTCTTCGCGAGATGGGGCGCTCCAACTTGCTTCCCGGCTTGACACACACTACAAGGTCTGTCTTTCTAAAAAACAGCATCCTTCAAACCTCGGATGTGATCACCTTTTAGAAGTTTTTGTAGATTCCTCATGCCAACATGTGCTCGCTGTCTATGCCACAACCAACCCATGTTAGTTTTTGCAATCAAGCATGTGTCAAGTTCGGCTTTATCTTTCTTGAAGTCAACTAGATAAAGTTTTCCATTTAACACACCCTTGAATGCAATAGAGTTATCACTCCTTCTAGAGACGGTCACACCCTCATTAGTGAATAAACAATTATAACCTTTGTCACATAGTTGAGATATGGACAAGAGGTTATAATCTAAGGAATCAACATGTAAAACATGAGAAAGTGTATGCTGTGATGAAATTGCAATTTTACCAGTACCTAGCACCCTTCTTTGACTATTATCACCAAAATAAATGCCTTCGCTTGAGTCTTCATTTTGTTCATACTCCACGAATATTATTCTTTCTCCGGTCATGTGATTTGTGCATCCACTATCTAGCACTCATTTTGCTCCACCGGATGAGTAAGCCTGCAAAAAGAAATTATGATTTGGTGTTAGGTACCCAAGCTTGCTTGGGTCCTTTGAGGTTAGTCACAAGTGATTTGGGCACCCACACACGAGACTTGGTGTTCTCATGGCGTGGCCCAACATATTTAGAATAAGGTTTTCCATAACCATTTTCATAAGCACATATGAAGCATCAAAGGTTCTAAACAAGATTTTTTATCCCTATGAGTTCACAATGTTCAATTTATCAATGTTATCATGTTTTCCAACTTGGGAAGAGTTTCCCTTGACAAAAGCAATGCGATCCTTGTCATTCTTGTGGCTTCTAGCATTTTGCCTTTCACCATAAGAATACCCAATGCCATATTTAATATTAGGAGGTCTTGTGACCGAGTATGCACTGTGTGCATACTTAACCTTCTCCTTGTCAAATATGCCACTTTGGGAGGGATGCTTGTCTTTTGTCAAGTTGGACTTTTCTTTCAAGTTGGTGTTATTTTTAGCACATGTACAATTAATGACAGTTTCAGATTTGATATGTTGAGAAGGTGAGCTTGAAGAGGATGAAGAACTACTTTGCTTGAGTGACTCAACTTGTGTCTCAAGGATCTTGTTAACTTTGGTTAAGTTAGCAAGTTCATCCTTGATAGTCACATTTGTGTCTTTTAACTTCAAACAAGCTTCCTTGCTTGAAGCTAACTCAAGTTCTAGTGATTTACTTTGCTCCTTTTCAAGCTCAAGGAGCTTTTCAATCTCAAGATATTCCTCCTTTTGGAGAATGATCATATCTTCTTAGCGATTGACTAGCTCCTCCTTATCAACAATCTTATCCATTAGAAATTTCATTTTAGTAGCAGTCTTTTTATCTAAACCACTAAGCATGTCTTCATCATCACTAGAATTATCAATATCACTAGTAAAAGAAAGCAAGGAGTAAGATTTAGTTATAACCTTTCTTTTTCCTTCCTTGGCCATTAGACATGTGTGGTCGGTGTCCTTCCATGCACCCATGGTTGGAAAAAGAGTGGACTTATTGGTAGGCTTGTTTAGGGCTATAGTGGCTATCTCTTCTTCTTCTTCTTCTTCTTCTTCTTCTTCTTCTTCTTCTTCTTCTTCTTCTTCTTCTTCTTCTTCTTCTTCTTCTTCTTCTTCTTCTTCTTCTTCTTCTTCTTCTTCTTCTTCTTCTTCTTCTTCTTCTTATTCTTATTCTTCTTATTCTTATTCTTCTTCTTCTTCTTCTTCTTCTTCTTCTTCTTCTTCTTCTTCTTCTTCTTCTTCTTCTTCTTCTTCTTCTTCTTCTTCTTCTTCTTCTTCTTCTTCTTCTTCTTCTTCCTCTTCTTCTTCTTCCTCTTCTTGATGAGGACTCATCATTGGAGTCCCACTCCTTCCCTAGATGTGCTTGGCCATATTGCTTCTTTTTCTTGAATAATTTCTAGGTTTGTTGTCTTTACTCTTCCTCTTATTATCTTCATGTGGACAATCTACTACGAAATGATCATACTCTCCACAATTATAGCATGCACGTCTCATCTTGGGTCTTTGTTTGTCCCTATGTCTTCCTTCGTTTGAGCTACTACCCTTTCTTCTTCTCATCATTTTCTTGAACTTTTTCATGAACAAGATCATGTGTTCATCATCGACATCACTACTTTCATCATTACCATCATCTTCCTCAGGAGCTTCTCGAGCTTCTTTTGATGCGTGCTTGCAGGTTGCCTTTAGAGAAACTCCTTTCATCTTTGCCGAGGTAAGCTCGGCAAGTTCCTTAACATGCTTGGCTTCCTTCTCCATCATTTCAAAGTTGATGATCTTGCCAAGAATTTCGTCCGGGGTCATTTTTTGATACCCTGGAGTTTCTCTAACCATAGAGCAGAGCGTCAAGTTCCGAGGCATGAATGCCCTAAGAATCAGTTTCAGCACTTCATGATCCGTCCACTTCTTGCTACCATAAGCTCGGACTTTGTTGATAAGAGACTTCAGTTGATTGTACATATATTTGGGTGATTTACCTTCTTCTATAGCAAATCTTCCCAATTCACCTTCAATCATCTCAATTTTAGCTTCGTGTACATGACGATCACCTTCATGTGCGGTTTTGAGAGTACCCCAGATTTCCTTGGCAATCTCGAGTCCATCCACTTTGGTGACCTCGTCTCGGCTCAATGATGATGTAACTACAGCTATGGCTTGAGCATTCAATGAATAGCTTGCTCTTGACTTGGAGTTAGCTCTTCATCATCATCTGGAATATCTATCCCTGTGCACACTATATGTCAAAGACTTGGGTTATGAGATATAAGGTGCATTTTCATGTTTTGTCTCCACATTGTATAGTCATTTACATCAAAGTAAGGTGCTTTGCCTAAAGGAATTGACAAGTAATGACTATTATTAGAATTTAAACGCTCATAGTTAAAAGGATATCAGGAGTAGTCTGTGTGACTACTCCTCTTTTTCTTCTCATCTTCAATCTTCTTCTTCCTTTTTGGAGAGAGTGCCTTATTCCACATAAGAGCCTTGAGTTCAAGCATCTCCTCACAGTCTTGAATGGCATCAAGGAGTTTATCTAGTTTTTGGTTCCTTTCATCATCACCCTTTTCGTTGTTAAAGCCCTTGTGTTCACTATTGATGTCCGACATCGTCTCTTCGAGCAATGAGTCTCTTTTGAAGAGTTTGGCTCTGATACCAATTGAATGCATCCTACATGGGGGTGAATAGCTTTTTGAACATTTATCGATCCCTAAAACATATAACAAAGGAGATCAAATAAAGGGAGGCTGAATGTGGCCTAGAGGGTGGGGTGAATAGGCCTTTTTGATTTTTAGTCGGAACCCGCAACATTTAGAAACTTGATCAAATACCAAGAAATCGGACTAGTCCGGTAGAGTGTGAACTGGTCTGGTGCGTGCAGACTAGATTGATCAAGTTAGATCAATGATTTCAATATAAGCACAGTATGCAACGGAATAAAGTATGTAACTTGAAGACGTTGAGTCAATGAGATTAAGTGTAGCACAAACTAACTTTGATTTCAATGTTTTAACGTAAGATGGACAAGATCAAGTAAACCCTAGAATATGATATGAAAAACTTAAGAACAAGTTTGACACAAGATATTATCCCGTGGTTTGGTTCCCACAGAGGAAACCTATGTCCACGTTGAGGAGCCCACGAAAGGACCGGGTCTTCACTGATCCTAACCTCATCGAATCGCCACGAAGGCCAATTCTCTTTCACTATCACCAAGGGTAAATCACCAAGTTCAAGGGGCCTTCTCACAAGTTGAGGGCTCCCCAAGATTACAAATCAAACATCACCAAGAACACACTCTTAAGATCAAAAATGAAACAACATGAGTGTGTTAGAGATCAAACCCAAGAGCTCAAACGTGTGAATCATGTCTCTCCTTTGATCCAAGATGAATCCTCAAGAATTTGATCCTTCTTGCGTTGTATTGCATGGAGAGATTTTTTTTCTATGCTCTTGGAGGGTGTGACGGTGCTGGGATTCGAGAGACACAAAAAGTAGGGCCGTGCACATCTATTTATAGGGTGTTTCCAAAAGTTACCATTAGGATTTCAAGGGTCTGGACTAGTCCGTGGTGGAGTCCGGACTAGTCCGGTGTGTGGCGTGCAGGAAACCCTAAGTTCTGAGGAATATCAGACTTGTCCATCCTTGGGCAGACTAGTCCGATGTGGGCTCTAGAAAAGTTCAGACTAGTCCGGTCATTATCGGACAAGTCCAGTTGTGATGAACTCCTTAGTGTATTGAGGACAGGTCCGCATTTGGAGGACTTGTTTGATTTTAGTTAGAGAGGTTATCGGACTAGTCCGAATACAATCGGACTCGTCCGATGTTGTGCAAAGTTGTGAAGTGTTGAGGACTAGTCTGCACTGGGGAGGACTAGTCTGATTTTAGTCAGAAAGATATCAGACTAGTCCGTGGTGATATCGGACTAGTCCGATCTTTGTAAACCTGGACTGTGCAGACAAGTCCGCACTGGGAGGACTTGTCCGATTTTGAACAAAGGGGTTATCGGACTAGTCCGGACCTGTATAAATTTGTGTAGTGAGAGTGATTAAAAGTGCTTGAGCTCTTGGGATGTGTTTCTCCAACACATTCCGCACACACAAGTATTATCCTTTTCATCTCTTGAGCTCTATCAAGCTTGATTCCTCACTCTCCTTTCTTTTTGCGCTTACTCCATGTTTTCATTAAAACCTGCGCTCATCTCAACAATTTGGTTAGGATCTCATTTGTTTGTCATAAATCAACCAAAATCCACAAGGGATACCTAGATGCACTTTCAGAGGCCATACTCGTCCGTTATGGTGCGGACTAGTCCGGTATACGCGGACATGAAAATCAAAGTAGATTTTTTATTTTACTTCTAGTAGTCTATGCAGCAGAAAGCAATTGACAATTTAAATGTATTATGCCAATGAAATAAGATATTGCAATTATCAAGTTTAATCCAATGTTTAAATGTGAATTACACAAGACTATGCAAACCCTAGAATATGATAAAAGGTAAAGCAAGAACACGCGAGAGAGGATTTATCCTGAGGTTCTAGTCCACACAGGAATCTACGTCCTCGTTGAGGAGTCCACGGAGGACCGGGTCTTCACTAACCCTTCCCTCGGGGTAATTGCCACAGAGGTTGATTTTCACTCACTAACTTTGTTCAAACGGGCCTTCTTACAAGTTGAGGGCTCCCCAAAGATTAAAATGAACGAACACCACCAAACACACTCAAAAGATGTACAATAAACAATGAGAGTGTACGAGAGATCAAACCCAAGAGCTCAAGATCGTGTAGAACAAGTTCTCTCCTTTGTCCAATCCCTAATCCTCAAAGATTTGATCCTTTTAGGTTTAGAATGAGTGGAGAGAAGTATTTTTGGGATCTTGGGAGGTGTGACTGCATAGGGAGTCGAGAGAATTTGTTGTGTGGCCGTGCACCTCCTTTTATAAAAGGGTCTCCAAAAGTTACCGTTAGGGTTTACAAGGTCCAGACTAGTCCGTGGTGAACACCGGACTAGTCCGGTGTTCGTGTGTGAAAAACACTAAGTGTTGATGGATACCATACTAGTCTGTTAAGGTGCGGACTAGTCCGACCCTAGCTTAGAAAGTTTACGGACATGTCCGGTAGATATCATACTTGTGCGGTGTGGTGAAAAAAAGTGTAGAACTGAGGACAAGTCTGCACATGGAGGACTTGTCCGATTTTTACTCAGGAGGTTTTTGGAATAGTCCGGTGGATATCGTACTAGTCCAGTGTTGTGCAAATGTGAAGAGCTGCGGACAAGTCTGCACTTGGAGGACTTCTCTGATAGATATCGGACTAGTCTGCTCTTCCTGATATTTGTGCAGTGAGTGCAATCTTTTTCACTTGAGCTCTTGGGGTGTGTTTCTCCGACACACTCCTTACAAAATAAATATATTCTTTTCAAGTCTTGAGCTCTTTCCCTTTTGGATCCTCATTCTCCATTCTTTTTGTGATTTCCTTCTAATTTCTTTAAATATTGCGCTCATCTCAACCATTTGTTAGGATCTCATTTGTACGTCATTAATCAACCAAAACCCAAAAGGGATGCCTAGATGCACTTTAAAGACTCTCTTATTTTGCAGGGATGAAACATGGCTACTTTCTCTGTTTTTTCTCTTTTTTTCTCTCATGCTTATGATGTAAGCATGCATTTTCTTTTTCTTTTTCTTGTAGCCATGTCTTCTACTCCCTCTTTATGCAATAAACTTTGAGAGAGTACTAAGCATGAAGGGTATGGAGTTTCTCTTTTTCTATTGCGGGATGATGGTATGATAGGATTTTGCTTACTTCTAGTTTAGAAGTATAGCATGTGCGAGTGAAGTCTTGAATTCAAAAAGTAAAGGATGAAATCTCACATAGATCTATACTGGTTTGACAAAGCTCACTGTGAAGAAAAATAGCATATGCATAAGGTCTATCAATGTAATGTATCATATGTCTTTGGTAGGTATTTCCAATTAAATGAGAGTAACTTAAATCTTTTTAGAATTTCTTCGGAAATCTAAGTTTCACTTTCAAACTAGGAATAGCAGCCATATCACAAAATCATATCTCACAACAACTTAGAATTGGATTAAGCTTTTGCTACCCACAGTTTCTAAATCAAGGCAAAAGTAATTCTAGCCAATGAAAGCAATATTTTGGAGAGTAGTAAGTTGTAAACTAGGAACTTAGAAAAATTAAAACAGAGCAACTATTCATCATTTCATCTATGTGAATTCCAAATCATTCTTACCGCACATCTTTTATTTTATTTTGAAAGCAAATCTACTCTACTTATTTTTAAGTTTTTCCCTCTTTTTTTTTATATGCAAGGTGGATGATGGGTGAATGGAAATAAATATTCAAGGGGTGTGATACAAGTTATCTCAAGTGGGGGTCCTCCTCCAAGCTTGCTCTTGGTCAAGGTCCGCGATAGGGGCTGAAACCCTAACGACGGATGTAGGCCATGAGGTTGGCCTAACCTTGTTGCAGCATGACTTTGGCTTGGAGGGTTGAGTGTCGATGTCGGCTTGACTTCCACTGGTACCATGAGTGTGGTCGAGGAGAGTTTTGTTGATGTCGCTCATCCACACCTTAAGATTCCCATAGGTTGGATGTACCTTGTTATTCCTTGGCAAAGGTAATGATAACCTTTAGCTACAAAGGAATGATGTGCACTCAGCATGGTTGAGTGTGTTTCGTTATTCTTTGACTAAGGTGTATCATACCTTCTTGGCATAAAAGAATAACTTGTATCTATCATGCATTGGGTGTGATCCGTCATTCCTTGGCTAAGGTAATGATAACCTTTAGGCACAAAGGAGTGACATGTACCCAACATGTGTTGAGTATGATCCATTATTCCTTGGTTAAGGTACAACATACCTATAACCACAAAGGGATGACGTGCACTCAACATGGGTTGAGTGTGATATGTTGTTCCTTAGCTAAGGTATACCTTCTAGCTACATAGGAACAACTTGCACCCAATATACACTGGATGTGATCTTTGTCATTCCTTAATTAAAGTACATCATACTTTTTAGCCACAAAGGAATATCTTACACCTAATAATGGTGGTTGTGCTTGAATGAGTGTTTAGAATAGTTGAGATCATAATGCTCTCACATATGCGTAGCAGCCCATTGGTTGCTCAAGGAGGGTTTCCGTGTCAAATCTCTGGCCTCGTATTGTTATGGTTGACCTTCTGGCTTAATTTTCGTTAGGTGCAACCATCCTAATTTACTCCTTGGCCAAGATATGTTGAATGGAATCCTCTAGGGATTCCAACAATCGGATCTTTGAATACCTGCATAGTAATATTACTCTCGCAAACTTCCCCTCTATGATAAAGAGGGATGTTAGCTCCTGATACTTGTACAAATGAATTTTCGGGTTAGGTAACCGAATCTTCATTCATACATACGGGGAAAAGCAAAATAAAAGATGCATTAGGTCCAATTTCAAGTGTATCTATGAACAATGTATGAATAATTGATAGGAGTGGGGCTTTATGGATAAGTTAATTTGCACATTTTTTAAAGCTCCTAACCATAACAATGCAAGTGATATAAATACACTATAGGGATCCCTTCATCTTGCAAAGTTTCTAAACATCATAACTTTTTACAAGAGCAAATATTTATCATTTGGGTTATGGCAAACAAGATTCTCAATTTTATCCTCCTTAACATTTTTAATTTCTTGCCTAGGAATTAGAAATTTAGTAATCCATGCATGAATGAGTTTCAAATAAAAATTATGGACATCACTATTCCTAGGTTGCTACATACCAATTCAACCATTAAGTCATTCTATGAGCATTACCTAGGCAGAAAATTTCTAAGTCAATTTTAGCAATGCTTATGAAATTCTAGGTACTTGTTTAAATTTATTCCCAAGTAAGGTGACATTCCTCTTTGAAGAATAAAAAAAGAGCAATTCCAACACTTACTCTTGTGAGGATGCTTACAAATTGAATGATGAGAAGGTGTAAACCTTCCTCACCAATGTAAGCAAAAATCATTCAATCCTAATGCAATTCAAATGATAGAAAATTTTAAACTTGTACCTCAATTGAAGAGCACTCCGGGTTGAAGGTTGTTGTGTGAGAAAATCACAACCATGAATTTTGGTGTAGCCTTTATGTTCAATGCCATGTTGAGGTTGGAGTTGAATGAGTTTCATCTTGCTCCTCCATTAGGCCACCATCTTGAGCGTTGTTCCACCATGAACTCAAAATGAGATCGATGGAGGGATATGTGTCTAATGAAGCCTTCCAAACTTTTTACAAATTTTGTCTTGGCCGCACTAATAATCAAGAATAAACAAAACAACTCAAAAATGGGTTACATTAGCTAAAAAGCATGGTGTAACCTTTGTCAAATTGTTTTACCCAACTTGAAACAACTTGCAAATGCAATGAATATTTAAGTGAAATATTTTGGTTTGAATTAGGAAGATGAAATCAAGTGGTTATGCCCAAGGTTCATATCCAAATAAATTTATTTCCTAATTCAAAATTTTAGTTTTATGACAGTTGGAAATTTTATTTTCCAACATGTAATTGTGAAAATTCAAACGTGCTAAATGCAAATGCAAAGATTGATGGGAAATTGAAATCTGTAATTAAGAAAACAAATATGAGATAACTACCAATAACTTATTGGCAAGGACTTATCAAATTTTTGAAGTCCGATGAGTAGGACTTACCTCCGTCCTGGTTAGTGCGATGATTTGTTGTCCAGTCCTGGATTTGAGGATGTGGACAACTTTTCTTGATTGACATGTCAAATCTCCTTTGGCATGTCAGTTGGGCATGTGGACCACATGATGGTCCTATCCTCTCTGTCATCTTGATGAAGACTTGTTGATGTAGTGACGAATTTTTCCTCTTGAAAATATTCTATCATGATCAAGGTGAGGCTTGTCCTTCTTTTAGGTGTGTCACTTCGACCTTCTTGATATTCCTTAAGGTAAACCCATATTTTGATCTTGGATCAAAAGCTTCCTTGAGCATGATGACATGTGGACTCTATAATCAACAAGAAATGCTTCATCCACAATGTCACTTGTCCTAGGTTGCATGAGCTTGGTCGAAGGGTAGAGATCCCAACAAGTGATTGTGGGATATCTTGGATCTTGAATGCTCTTTAAGTTTCTTGTCCTTGGCCAATAACTTCATGTAAATGATGTCTTGATTTCTTGCTTGGCCATGGACAAGATACATCAAGGTAGGCTAGTTTAACTTATATACCTTGAAATCCTTATAACCTCCTTGATTACAAGGGTGATATTGATTCAACCTTTGACCTTCTTGTGAATGGTAGCCATTGGATTTGTTGTTTGAAAGGAAGAACCCTCACGGGTCTTAGGGAAATGATTCTCCAAGTTCCCCATGTTGCCATGGATTTTCACAAATCATGTGAATATCCATGACTTGGATAATTCCAAATAATTCTCCACTGGCTTGATATTCATGATACTTCAATTGGAGTTGTAGTTCCACAGCTAGCATGTCCACCTTGCTAAGTGGTGTGCACGCCAAGCTAAGGAAACTAGAGCATTCTTCAATCCACCCCTTGGGTAGAGACCATATTCTCATCCAAGAAGAATGAGAATAGGGCCCCTTCAGCTCCAGCATGAATGTGGTCATGGATTGGTGAAGCCAACCCATGGCATGAGTGCTGGATCAAGAGCCAACTATCTACCCCATGATGGAGGCAAACCAAGAAGAACTCTTGGAGCTTCCCTCAAGCTTGGGGATGGATGACTTTGGCTCCTACCGGAAGCTAAAATTCTTCCGCGAAAAGGAATGGTGTTTCCTAGCAGACATTTGTTGATGTACGCCATGAATCACTTGCAGGTGAAAACCTGCGTCCTGTTGGCTATCCCATGAAATGAGTTAGCCAACAATACCATGTTTTCACACAACAGGAGAAAACAAACATGGGTAATCCTGTCTAATAACTATTAGTACCTATAGCTTAATCACACGTGATATCTATCCTTCACTTCCTTTGCCTTCCTCGACAACGGCACCAAAAATGCTTGTTTACGTTTCTTACGTCACAAATCATCTCTCTAAAGAGATGAGGTTCGCAAGTGCACGGAAACTGTCGTGTAGCATTTCACCCAAGAGTATTCCCAAGGGTATCGTATTTATCCCAAAGGAAGGCAATGGAGTAAAGTAAACACTACTCTTATGATTAAGTTATGTGATACTAATCAATTATCAAGACATGGGTAAGTTGATAATATGGTAGTGTGACACACACCTAAGCAATCTATTCTAAAGGGTAAATGGGTCCTAATGGAGGATAGATTAAGAGTTGGGGAGTTGCTCCTGCAATGCTTCTAATATACATATACATAGCCTAAGTTAGATAATAATGAGCATGTCAATGGCGAATCCTTATGCTAAGTTGTTCAACATATCGGGCACGTATTTACCCCTAGCAATACTAGGACGGCTCCTACCAAGAGCCTGTGGCATAGCTGAATGTGGAGGATTACAAAGGACAGATATGGCTATCACCACCTACTTCCTACCTCTTCAATCCGTGGGTCTACGAGACATCCTACGCTACTTACTATCCTAGCACCATGCTAGCATACTAAGTAAATACCTTAGAGGCTCGAGTACAAATACCTCTCTAAGGCAATGACTAACCTAAAAATTGTTGAACCAATGTTGAGACATAGCATAAGTTATTCATATCAACATGGCCATATCATAACTAATTAGACTATAGTGGGGGTTTGTAGTGGTTATGATGACAAGTTATGATCATTGTGGCATAATCATAAAGACTACTCCTATCATATACATGGAATCCACAATAAAACAAGAAATGCTTCATCCAAGTATATGAAAAAAAAGAAGACTAAAGATAATATATTTATTATGCAGAAAGTCACAAATATAAGTAAAGATACATGAGCCATACCTTTGCCAATTAGGACTTGGGACTAGAGACTCCCCTCTACAGCCTAACCTCCACTAAGGAACTAGGAGAACTAGTGTATACAATAGAATGATGTTCAACTAGTGTGTGTTGAAGTGAGGGGTGAGGGGTCCTATTTATAGCTGGAGAAGTGTCGATTCCTGCCACCAAAAGGCGTGAATGTGTCATCAATGACTGCTTCAAGCCGGGAGTGGCCAACACGTGGAAGCTGATTGAGTTTGGAGGAAAGACCAGGCCAGCCGACTAGGGGGGTTGCCTGACCTGGTAAGTCCTTCAAACGGTTTGTGCTTTCTTGGGGTGACTTCCAAGTTGGTCCCCTTTTCTGATAAATAGGGTGTACACCATTGGATGGCCTCAGATACTTCTCTTTGTGGGCCATTTGATCCATGTAGTGCCACATGTTGGCACTTGATTGGCTGGAATGATATTTTATTGGATCCTTTCCCCAATTCTGTATAAAATACCTGCATGCACTAATTTCTCCATGTACAAGTGGAAATAGGTTAAATAGAAAGGTGATGTGTGCAAGAAATGATATTTCCTTCACATAATTGAGTTATATTGACAGGTGAAATTGGTATATAACAACCGTCAACAGAGGGCATCTATTTGAGAATCTGGAGATACTAACCATAACTTAAAAAATTGATCTCACCACGAGGAAATCTTATTTTCACAATTTATCATGACTTACTGATGAGCACGACCGAAATCTTAGTAAGATGTGGTGGTTTAGAACATAATCCTTCTTGTATCATCGAGTTAACAAAATAATTTCACAGGTGGTTCTACCAAATATCCGCCTGTGAAAATGTTTTTTAGAGCAAAATATCTGGTTATGTTTTTCGGAGTATTATGATAGTGGATCCCCAACCATAATATACGGGAGAATTATCCGATCTTTTGCTTTAAGAAAAGTACCTGATAATCCTTTGTAAACATTAACAGATCTTGAAAAGTGTTGCACACCTTGCCTTATAAGCCGGGTACAAAACCCTCAACTTTCCGAGGTGGGCCAAAACTTCCCATGCTGTCGCAGGCACATAGCACGCCGCTGGTTTTCTGGTGGGCTGAAATATCGTACGGCTCAGGAATTTTCACAAGCGGTCTTGCGGTAAAGAGCCGCCTGTGTAATTAATTTTCATAGGCGGTTCATCTTGCAAGAACCGCCTGTCAAATGTATGTAAAGAGGGATGTGCAGTTACTACCACTGACATATGGGATATGCTGATGTGCAGTTGAGGATGAACTTGCAGAAGCATTCGTTAATTCATCATCGTGCGTCTGTTGCGATCACCGCGGAGGCAAACCGCGAAGAGGGATGTGCAGTTACTACGCACGTGTAGAATTCAAATCATCCGATCACCGCATAGGTGAACCGCGAGGCTTAACGAATATACAAATGCACACCATATGGAGAATATTTGAGCATGCTTTCTTCTCCGCACCATTGTAGTCTTTGTCTAAGCACCATAGTCTCTTCGTCTTTCTCGATGGACACCAGGCAAGATCACCATCAACTCTGGTCGCCAGCAAGCCCAAAGTAGCCAGTGCCGAAATGGTAGCAACCATCCTCTTCACTCGCTGCACCACCATCCCCGCCTCTGAGCACGTCACATTTGGTCACGCCTCCGTCCCCGGCTCCAACCACGGTGCAGTTGGTGGAGGCGCCCGCACCTCCGCCGCCTTCTATTGACGGGCATTATATACCAATTTGGACCGTCAATATAACTCAATTACGTGAGGGAATACATATTTCTTACACACAATATAGTTAGATTTAACATAATTCCACTTGTATTTGGAGAAATAGTGCATGTAGGAGTTTTTATGCAGAAATGATGGAGAATGAGGGGAGCAATCCTGAAAAGTGCCACCCTAGCCAATCACACGACGACATGTGGCTTCACATGGATCCACGGACCCATTCAAAGGTGTATTCGAGGGAATCCAATGGCAATTCATGGAAGGAAGGAACATGGGCCCACATATCAGTTACCTAGAGTAAGCACAATCGAGAGGGGGCCAGGACGGTCGGCCGACTTGGCCCAGGCGGCAAACCCGGTTAGCTTCCACGTGTTGGCTCCTCATGGCTCCCTGAAGGCGATGAAGACTGATTCACACGCTAATTGTTGCGGGAACCACCTCTACTCCGTGTATAAATAGGGGGTGCCTCACTTCTCCCACACACCACTCAAGCATTCTCTCTTGTATTACACTAGTGCTCTCTTAGTTCTTAGTGGAGGTTAGGCTATAGAGAGGAGCCTCTAGTCCCAAGTCCAATTTGGGAAAGGTATGACTCATGTATCTTTTATTTTATTTGTGACATTATGCTTTATAATAATATCATTATTAGTCTTTATTTATTCATATGCTTAGGCAAAGCATTTCTTGCTTGATTTTGCAGTCCATATATGTGCTAGGTGTAGATGTTATTATGATCTAGTCATAATGATCATATCTTGTTATCATAAACATTATTCACCATCACTATAGTCTAATTAGGTATTAATATGATTATGTTAATATGAATATGTTAGTGCTTGATCCCAACATTGGTTCAATGATGTTTAGGTTAGTCATTGCCTTAGGATGATATTTGTATTCGGAATCTTAAGGTATTTATTTAACATGTCAAAGTGGTGCTTAGATAGTTTATTAGCGTTGGATGTCTCGTAGACCCACTGGTTTTAGGGTTAGGCGACAGGTGGTGACAGCCCTGCCCGTCCATCATAATCCACCACATTCGGCTATGCCACAGGCTCGAGGCGGGAATCGTCCTGGCGTTGTCTGGTGTAAAACCTTGCCCCATATGTTGGACTACTAAGCCCTAGTATTCACCGTTAGCATACTCATGTGTACAATCTTAGGCTATGTATATGAGTAATTAGAGAACAGTAGGAGCAATCCTTTCTCGTAGCTTAACCCTCACTAGGACAACCTTACCCTTAAAGTAGATTGCTTAGGTGTGTGTCAGACTACCCCTATTATCATCTTACCCCCATTCTGATAATTGCTTAGTACCCCATACCTTGATCATGAGGTTAGTGTTTACTTCACCGCCTTCCTTTGGGATAAATACGATACTCTTGGGAATACTCTTGGGTGAAATGCTACAACAGTATCTTTTGTGCGTTTGCGGATCTCATCTCTCACCAGAGATGATCTGTGGTGTTAAGAAATTCCATCAAGCATTTCTCACGCTGTTGTCATGGAAGGCATATAAGTGAAGGATAGCTATCACTTATGATTAAGTTATAGTTACTAGTAGTTATTAGACAGGATTACCCTTGATATGTTTTCTCAGTTGAGTGAAAACGGGGTAGTGATTGGCTAGCCCTTTTTTGGGAAAGCCACAAGAAGACGCAAGAATTTAACTCAATTAGTACTTCAAGGCGTTCCTTAGCAAATTATTCCTGTTGGACAACATCGTTGCCCACAACGGGAGGATTCTCTAGCTTCCAGCAGGAGCCAAGGGCATCTATCCCAAAAGCATGGGGAAGGATCCAAGATTATATCTTGGATTGCCTCCACCATGGGGTGGACATTTGGTTCATCATCCAACACTCCTATGACGGGTTGACTTCATCAACCCATCATCACTTTGCTGCTGAAGTTGGAGGTGGTATCTTCTCAATGATCATGAGAAGGATAAAGATCTAGTTGAGAAAAAGGTCACCAGTCAAAGGGGTGGATCCATGAATGCTTCAGTTCCATTGGCATGGCATGCACACCATTGACAAGGTGGACATGCTAGCCACATAACTGGACCTCCTATTGAAAGATCAAGAAGGTCAAGCCAATGGAGAAATGTTTAGATGATCCAAGCCATGAATAGTCAAATGTTTTATGAAAATCCATGTCAACATGGGACACTTAGGGATTTATTTCCCTAAGACCCATGAGGATCTTTCACTTTCAAACAACTCCAATGGCTACAACCAACAAGGACGTCAAAAGTGGAATCAATACAATCAAGGAGGCTATGTGAATTTGAATTCCAACAAATTAAACTTCAACTTGCCTACCTTGAAGTATCTTGTCCATGGCCAAGGGGAAATCAATGACAACATGAAGCATTTGGCCAAGGACAAGCCACTATGAAGAAAACATTCAAGATCCAAGGGTTCCACAATCACTTGTTGGACCCTACACTTTACCAAGCTTGTACAACTTTGGGCAAAGCCACATTATGGATGAAGCGTTTCTTTTTTGATTGTGAAGTCCACATGTCGTTATGCCCAAGGAAGCATCTTGATCCTAGATCAAGCATGGGTTGAATTAAAAAATATCTTGAAGGTCGAAGCGACACCCCCGTAAGTGGACAACCTCATTACCTTTATGAGGAATGAGGAGACTCAGTCATGTCATCCACAATGAGATTCTAAGAAGACGGAGAATCTAGGGCCATCCAAATGGCCCAAGTCCACTAAGCCACCAACAAGGTAATGGTGGAAGAAGGACAAGCCTCACCAGGTTCATGAAAGGATATCTGGAAGGAAAAGTCGTCACAACATCAACAAGTCTTCGTCAAGGCAACAACGAGGCCATGGACACCACATGCCACACTTGTCCAGATGGCAGCCGAAGGAGGTTTGGCTTGTCAACAAGAGAAGTCATCCATGCTTTCATCTCCGAGTATGGATGACATGTCACCACGCTAAACAGGACGGGGTAAGTCCCGCTCATTGGACTTCAAAAATTCGGTGAGTCCTTGCCAGGTTAATTGTTAGTTATCTCATATTTGATTTCCTAAATTGTATATTTGAATTTCCCATCAACCCTTGCATTTGAATTTATCATGTTTTGATTTTTACACTTGCATGTTGGAAAGTAAAATTTCCAACCATCATAAAACTAAAATTTTGAATTAGGAAATAAATTTATTTGGATATGAACTTTGGGCATAACGACTTGAATTCATCTTCCTAATTCAAACTAAAAAAATTTCCTTGTTCCACTTTGCATTTGCAAGTTGTTTCAAGTTGGGCAAAACAATTTGACAAAAGGGTTCGATTTGCTTTTGGCTAACGTAACCCTTTTTGCAGTTGTTTTGTTTGCTCTTAATTCTAGTGCAGCTAGGAGAAAACTTGTAAAGAGGTTGGAAGGCCTCATCAAGCGCAACGCACCATCGGGAGGATTCAAGAGCAAATCCCTCCATCAATCGCATTTTGAGTTCATGGTGAAGGAATGCTCAAGATGATGGCCCGATGGAAGAGCAAGATTAAACTCATTGAAATCCAACCTCAACTTGGCAAGACATCGAACATGAAGGGTGCACCAAAATCCATGGTCGTCAATTTCTCGCACAACGACCTTCAACCCGAACTGCTCTTCAATGGAGGTACGAGTTTAAAATTTTCTATCGTTTGAATTGCAATAGGATTGAATGATTTTTTGCTTACATTGGCGAGGAAGGTTTACACCTCCTCATCATTCGATTCTTATGCATCCTCACATAGGTGTTGGCATTGCTTTTGATTTTTGAAAAGGAATGTCACCTTACTTGGAGTAAATTTAAACAAGTACTTAAAATTTCATAAACATTGTTTAATTGACTTAGTCATTCTCTGCCTAGGTTTAGTAAACAAAGCTTATGAAATAACATAATGGTTGAATTGGTATGTGTCCACCTAGGAATAGCAATATCCATAAGTTTGATTTGAAACTCTTCATGAATCACTAGATTTCTAATTTCTAGGGATTACATTAAATTTGTTCAGAAGGATAAAAATTGAGAATCTTGTTTGCCATGATCCAAATGATAAACAATTGCTCTTGTAAAAAGTAAAGATGGTTACAAAATCCAAGATGAAGGAACCCATAGAGTGTACATACATCACTTGCATTGCTATAAGTAGGAGCTTTAAAAAATGTGCAAATTGATTAATATATGAATGTGGCCTAGAGGCGGGGAGGGGGGGTTGAATAGGCATTGAAACTTTTTTCCTGCAACACTTAGCAGCATTGTCAAATACAGGAAGGTCGGACTAGTGTGGTGTAGAGTGCGGACTAGTCCAGTGTGCTAGTTACATCTACGAAAAGATTAACTATTTTTGTCTTTTTCTTCGAACGTTATAGAAGCGAAAAGTTAAATCAACTTTAAAGTGATTGACAGGCGAATATAGTAATTAGGTTACTCGAGAAACACAAAATATGAGATAATTACGAGTATGATCAAGTTTAGCCCTAGATGGTGATGATTGCCAAAACTGAAAATCAAGAACATACGAGACAAATGATTTTTATCAAGGTTTGATCTCACCAAAGAGATCTACACCTCGTAAAGGAGCTCACACAGAGCTGGGTCTCAATCAACCCATTACCTCGTCAAATCACCATGAAAGCCGACTTGAGTTCCACTGTCACGGGGTAATCACGAAGTCGATGGGGCAACCTCACAACCTAAGAGCTCCCACAAAATTACAGAAGGAGAACTGATCGAATACACTCAAAAGACGTACAAGAAATTCAAGAGTGTATGAGAGATCAAACCCCAAGAGCTCAACAATGCGTAGACATTGCACTCCCTTTCCCAAATCTTGATTCCCAAAAGATTGAACTTTTTAGGTCTTTTGATGTGTGGAGAGGAGTGTTTCTGTGCTCTTGGGACATGTCTTGGCACTAGGGTTCTTGTCTATTTAATTTTGGGTCGTGGATCACATATTTATGGCTATTCCTAAAATTTACCGTTAGGGATCCCGACGGTCAGACTAGTCCACTCTAGTAACGGGACTAGTTCAGTGTGCTGTGTGATATGTGCGTGAAATATGCATGTGACACCCAATTCCGAAAATGAACCAAGTGCGACACATATGTGTGCCCAGAACATTGATCACACATACACGAGTGGATCACAAATGATATATAGAAAATTACCACAACATAAATTAATTAAACAAGTACTTGATTACATTATTCAAATAATCCTCGAATTTCAACTCTAATGATCATTATTAATAGTTCTGAAACTAACGCAGCGGAAATAATTTAAACTGAGCAAACTAAGTATAAGGGATATAGTGTGGATCCAAGCAATTCACACGCAAGTCGACGACAGCACACAACCTAGTACTTCGCATTACCCTGAGGGTACTCCCAAACATCACCTGAAACTGTTGGTGGGGGAATTGCAATGGTGAACACATGTCGTACTCAGCAAGTGTGGGAAATAATGACATGTAGCTTAAACAAGGAATGATAATAAATAATAGCTATTTGCTGAAAAGTACATTTAAAACATGTAAGCATCCTGCAATGTCTATGTGAATTAATCCCATCATATCCCAAATAAACATAATATTTCATATCCATCATTCATTATCCATCCATATACCATATTCTTACCATCATCATTAACCATATCCACTTATCACCATCCAATCCATAACCATAACTAAACCATCCCAATTCCCAGATTTCCCTCTAATCATGTAGGTCATCCAGGTGCTCTTAACCGGGAGGCTATAATGATAGTTTTACACTTTGCAGAGGTTGTACCACTTTACCCACAAGTTCATGATTTTATCACCCGTTGGTGACTAAAGAAACCTCCCTTACGCCCATTACACTTCCTTATGTGTATGGCCAAGAGATCAAAAAATAGCCTTTACATAGGGACTATCAGCATATTCAAACCCACTATGGTTTCACCAGTGGAGATGCCTCCAACTGAGCACATCCAACCAGGCCCCCTCTTCTGCCATTCAGATCCCGGGGCAGTCCCGCCACTATTGCAAACCTATCTGACTCCCATTCCCCGCTCCCCCATTTGATCCGAACAATGCTGGCAAGACACCTAATTAATTGGCTAAGCCACACCCATACTTGGCATTGTGGTGGCACTATTGTCCTAGCATATTATCGCATGAACCGGTCCTTAGATCCAAGGCAAAGAAACCATCATATCATCCAACCCATTCAACAAACATGCTTGCTTAGATCTCCCAAGTCCTATACTACCAATTAATCTAATCATGTTCACCAATTCATATCATCCATAAATTCATTAATTCGTAGTTAAGCCATTTGGTTGTTTTCGCATCCAATTAATAAGAGCGAAGCAAAAAGGTAAAGATACCATTCCCAACTCTCTATAAATTAATCCAAGCGACAAGGATGGTCAAACAAGTCTAGTAAACACCTATCTTGCATTTCCCATCAAATTGACACAAGCATGCAATTTTGCAAACAAAACATTTAAAAAAATCTAGATAAAAATAATCAAGGGAACTTGCCTTGCTCTTGATATTGGTTAGGACCAAAAGCTTCAAAGTTCTGGTGCTGGAGGTCCTCGACAGCAACCTCTAGAGCAACACCTTCTATTCCACGCAAAAACATACAAAACAAGCATTACAATCAATAAATACTCATATATTACCTAATATGCCATGATATGCATGATTAATGCAATTGTGAGATAAAACTTGTTAATGAGTTTCTATTAATGTTTAATAACTAGCTACAATGGTTTTAAATGAGTTTGAACAGGTTTTGAGTTGATTTGAGTCAAATTGGAATCAATTCAGCAAAACAGATTTGAGGTGGTCGGACTAGTCCACCCTGTCCGGAAACTAGGAGTTAGGGTTTCTCTGGACGATGATATCAAGGGACAAATTTATGTGGAAAATTGGATGTAGAGGGTATACCGTGAGTTTAAAGGTCCAAGGGTCGAGAATTGGGTGTGAAACTTGAATCTTGACGATCAGGGTTTGGTGATGGGTGTTGTTGACGAATTGGCGATGAAGAATGCCGGTGTTTAGAAGTTGAATAAGATTGCGCTTGCTTGATCCTCCTCATTACTCCCTTCTCCTTCTTCTCCCGGCTGTGGAGGCTAATTGACGGCGGCTCTCACGAACCAGGGTTAGGGGCTTCCTTCAATTGTGACAAAGGGTTGAAAGGGTGGGTGTTAGGGTGTTTATACAGAGGTAGAGGTGGTAGGGTTTGATGGATCCTTACTATAAGGCAATGGAGGCCGGGGTGGGGACCCACATGAGCTCCACAGGGGTTGGAAATGACGTTCTTGGGCCCAATTATGACAAAAACCCAATAACATGTTGTGGAGGAAAAGATTGAATCAGAGTCGGGCACACCAGACAAGTCCGCTAGGGGCCAGACAAGCCCGATAAGAAACAGAGACTTGAATGGACAAGTCTGGTTGGTTTATGGACAAGTCTGGTCTTGTCCAGAGAGCAAAATGGAAATGTCTGGTGTTGGGCCAGACAAGTCTGGAGGCTTGTTCATTTTTCCAAAAATCGAACCAACACAAGGGTTGCCAGAAAACTTCGAAGAGTTGCAGTAGCGAAAAACGGACTAGTCTATACCAGAGAACGGACAAGTCCGGACAACAATAGAATTTTTTTCGTACTAATCCGCACCAAAAAGCAGAAAAGTCCGGAGGACAATAGAGAGCAAAACTGAACTAGTCCGGGGTCCTAACCGGACAAGTCAGCACTGCTGCAGAATTTTAAATATTGTTTTGATTCTAATTCATTTTAAACTTGTTCCTTTTTATGTTGCTTAATACTAAACATGTATAAGAATGTATGCGATGCATGATGGATGAAAAAGAGGGTGTTACAAACCTACCCCCTTAAAATGAATCTCACCCTCGAGATTCGACGTAGAAGGAAAGAGATAGGGAAATTCTCTCTTGATACATCTTGTAGCTCCCAAGTTGCTTCCGACTCTGTATGATGCTTCCATTGTACCTTGCATCACCTTGTTTCTTGTGACTCTCTCCTTTGTTTCCAAGATTTTGATTGGTTGCTCGGCATAAGTCAAATCTGATGAGTAGGTTTAGGCCCGATCTTCCGAAAGGTAAGTCGATTGGGGTGGAGAACTCGACGTTGATGATCCGCGGCACTCAAGCGGTTCGAGTATCCCTGCAATCACTACACCACGGCTCCGTTGGTTATCAACCGTGTTGCACACGCTTGACCTCTTCAATAAGGCTAATTCCTGCAAGTGCAACCGAGAACACGGGCAAGAACGTCGAAGACACGATCTGAAATCGCGAAGTTGGGGTCTCACAAACTGTAGAACATCGATATTATTGATCTAAGTAAAACCCACCGAATATGAACAGCGGCTGACATATTTAAAGGCTAGGGTTCGACCAAAACACGATTAGACACGTCCCTAATGGACTCGTATGAGATACAAGGCACAAAGGCCCGACTCAGTGGTGCAGCACCGGACAAAAATCTGGACTCGACTTGCTTCGACGATTCCCAATGACTCCGAAGGAATTTTGAGGTGGGACCAGAGCCATTGGAAAGTTTATATTCTCCTCTTTCCGAGCATATGTAGAATGTCAAAAACGAAGTCCGTATTCCTCTTGGGCGTCCGTTTTAAGAAGGACTGCTCCTGGACTCCGAGTTGAACTCGAGTCCGAGTTGTAAACTATTTCCATCAACTTGTGGATGTCCCAGCTAGTTCTCCACGCTCCCAAGGCCTCCTTACTTCACTTGTTGATCTTCTCCATTATTCCTAATAATAATTAAATCATCACATAGCAATCTATTCTCAAACTCATATGCAAAAGAAGTTAGGAGCGAGTTCACCTACTAATTTATTAACTATGCTCGTGCTCTTGTGATTGGTCCTTGCATTTCAATATGTGCCTCCGCTGTTGTGAGGTCCTCATCAAAATCTGCTCCTAATTCCATGGGCACTTGTTCTTCCTGTACCCTTAAGCAGTTCTTGAGCTGAGAAACGTGAAACACGTCATGAACATCAGAAAGATGTGCTAGCATCTCCAACTTGTATGCCACTTCTCCATGTTTGCCCAAAATCTTGAATGGTCCAATATAGCAAGATGACAACTTGCCTCTGACGTTAAATCGCTTATGACCTCGCATAGGTGAAACTTTAAGATATACGAAGTCTCCCACTTCAAAAGATAAGCTTCTTCGCCTATTATCCGCATAACCTTTTTGTCTTGATTGAGCAGCCCTCAAATTCTCACGAATTGTCTGAACTTGCCTTTCAGCTTCTTGGAACACATCAGGTCCAAATACTTGGTTCTCTCCTATCTCATTCCAAAACAACGGTATCCTACACTTCCTTCCATACAATGCTTCATATGACGACATCTTCAAACTTGCTTGGTAACTATTATTGTAGTAAAATGCAACATACGACAAACTTTTGTCCCAATTGCGTCCATGCTTCAAAGCACAAGCTCTCAACATATCTTCCAAAATTTAATTCATCCTCTCGGTTTGTCCGTCGGTTTGTGGATGATACGCTGAGCTGAAATTTAACCTTGTACCCATAGCTTCATGCAGTTTCTGCCAGAACCTAGAGGTGAATTGAGAACCTCCGCCAGACATTATTTTCTTAGGAACTCCATGTTGACATACGATATTATCCATATACAATTCTGCTAGCACGGTGGTATAGGTTGTCCTGATGTAGATGAAATGAGCTGATTTGGTCAACTTATCCACAATCACCCATATGGAGTCATACCCGGATTGGGTGCGCGGTAATCCAACTATGATGTCCATACCGATTTCTTCCCACTTCCACTCAGGAATCTTCAACGGATGCAATAATCCAGTTGTCCTTTGATTTTCAGCTTTGACTCATTGTCACACATCACATAATGCAACATACTCAGATATGTCCTTTTTCATGCCATCCCACCAATATCAAGTCTTCAAATCTCTGTACATCTTTGTACAGTCGGGATGAATTGAGTATGGCGAGTCATGTGCTTCCTTTAATATCGTCTTGCGGAGATTCTTCACATTAGACACGACAATTCTTTTCCCAAGCCATAGAGTGCTACGGTCATCCTTATCAAATCTGATTTCTCTCTCTTCTTGGGTCCTTTCCTTGATTTTTCGGATTTCCTCATCCTTTGTTTGACCTTCTCAAATTTCTTGTTCCAAGGTCGAATTTAACTCCATTATTTCCATCTCATTGACAAATCTAAGACAACCATTCAAACTCCTTGCGTAGCTCAAATGGCAATTCCCGAACCATGAGTTGGTGGCTTACTCCTTTCTGACTCAAAGCATCGGTCACTACATTAGCCTTCACTGGGTGATAATTGATTCCAACATCATAATCCTTGATGAGCTACAACCATATTCATTGCCTCAGATTTAGGTCCGTCTGGGTGAAAATGAACTTGAGACTCTTGATCCGTATAACTTTCACACCTATGACCAAGAATGTAGTGCCTCCATATCTTCAAGGCATGCACCACGGCTGCAAGTTCAATATCATGCATAGGATAATTCTGCTCATGTTTCTTCAATTGCCTCGATGCATAAGCTACCACTTGACCTTCTTGTATAAGCACGCATCCAAGTCCTTGTCTTGATGCATCATAATAAATATCAAAACTCTTGCTCACATCGGGCAAAACCAAGACTGGTGTGGTGGTTAACTTCTTCTTTAACTCCTCAAAGCTGCTTTGACACGCTTGAGTCTGTTGGAAAGCTTGCCCCTTCATCAACAACTCAGTCATGGCTTCGCTATCTTGGAAAAGTCCTTGATGAAACGACGGTAGTATCCAACCATTCTAAGAAAACTCCGAATTTCCTTCACATTCTGTGGCAGCTCCCACTTTAGCACATCCCTCACTTTTCCTAGGTCAACCGATACTACTCCTCCGGAGATGATATGACCCAAAAATGACACTTCCCTTAACAAAAATTGCATTTGTTGAATTTGGCATATAATTGGTGTTCCCTCAATTTCTGCAATGTGAACCTCAAATGCTCCTCCTCGCCCCTCGAGTAGATCATAATGTCATCAATGAACACCAAAACGAATTTATCCAAGTATTCCATGAAGACCTTATTCATGAGGTACATAAAGTATGCTGGTGCATTGATCAATCCAAAAGACATAACGGTGTACTCATAAGACCCATACCGTGTCCGGAAAGCTGTTTTGGGTATGTCTGATGGTCTAATCTTTGTTTAAAATAACCTGACCTCAAATCGATCTTGGAGAAAACACAGGCGCCCTTCATTTGATCAAACAAATCCTCTATACGGGGCAATTCATGTTCTTGATTGTCACCTCATTGAGAGCTCGGTAGTCCACACACATCCTTTTGGATCCATCCTTCTTATCCATGAAAAGCACTAGGGCTCCCCAAGGCGAAGAGCTTGGGCGAATGAAATCCTTCTCTAGCTGCTCTTGAATTTGTTTCTTGAGCTCCGCTAACTCCATATGAGGCATCCTATATGTCCTCTTAGCTATAGGTGTAGCTCCAGGTATTAATTCAATAACGAACTCAATATCACGGTCAAGTGTCATACCTGACAACTCTTCTGGGAACATCCAAAAATTCACATACCACCGGAATTTCCTCTATTGCTGCACTGTCCATTTTATTCAGCTCCACCTGCTTTGGTGTGTGTTGAGATGATTCAAATTATATGCTGACTCCTTCCTCATTTTTCAACTTCACCGTCTTTGTGGCACATTGAATTATCCCATTGTGCTTCATTAACCAGTCCATACCAAGTATTATGTCCAATCCTTGCGAATCAAAACAATAAGGTTAGCGAAGAAGTCTACCCCCTTATTCTAAGGCTTACTTTTGGACATACTATATTCATCCTCATCTCCCCTCCAGGAGACTTAAACAACAAGGTATACTTCATATGAGATATGGGCAAACTATACTTGGCAACATACTTTGATGCAATGAATGAATGCGATGCTCTAAAATCAAATAAAATAGTCGCCAGTTTGGAGTTTGCAAGAAACATACCAATCACCACATCATCTGCTTGTTGAGCTTCCTCCGTAGATACATAGTTCACCTTGCCACGAACAAAATTTTGCATTCCAGGGTTGCCTTGTGGCGCTCCTCCATTTGGTCTTGGGTTCTGTCTTGGAGCATTCTTCCCTTGACCAAGGATTGACTTAGGACATTGAGATGCAAAGTGTCCCACCTCACCACAAGTATAGCATATCCTTGCTGCACCAGAATTGTTTGGGTGAGCTTGATTTTGAGCATTAGCAGGAAAGTTAGTGCAAGGCACATGCGACATTGGAGGGCGAGATGCTTGCATGGCGGGGCATTGTTGAATGGGCTAAGCTGGGCGCGGTGGAATAGCAGCATGATATGCAGGAGCAGAGGGGTTGTAGTATGGTGCATTTGGTGGTGCAAGGTGGGGGCGAACATTGCTTCCTTGTGGCTGTCCTTGATATGTGCCTTCCTCTTATTATCTGTTCCATCTCAGGAATCTTGTTTGCAACCACAATTGCTTTGTCCACAAGATTCTGGAAATTTGCATAGTCACACTTGAGCAATTGGACTTGAATCTCATTGTTTAGTCCCCTCATAAACAAATATTGCTTACAGCTGTCCCGGTTAAAATCCTCTGGAGCATACCTTGAGAGTTGAGTGAATTTGTTGTCATACTCACTCACACTCGACCTTCCTTGCCTTAGGTTCTCAAATTCTTGCCTCTTCAAGATCATGACACCTTTAGGAACAAAATGAGAACGGAAGCTCTCTTGATTTTCATGGGCATTGCAAAGCGAGTCCCACCAATCTGCAGCTGCTCCAACTAGCTGATGGGAAGCAAAAAGAACCTTCTCCCTATTATTGCACTAGATGCTAGCAAGTTTCTTCTCCACATATTTTAGCCAATCATCAACTTCCATAGGATCATTGGTTTGGGCAAAGGTAGGTGGCCTAGTCCTCATAAACTCTCCCAATCTGTTATGAGGCAGTGGGGGTGGTGGTGGTGGAGTCATATGGGGCTGATTCTGGTTATTGGCCTACAGCTGTCCCAAGGTCAGCATCACGGTCTACATAAGCTGATTCTGCATAGCCAACAACTGCTCAAGGTTGTTAGCCCCAAGTCCAAGTCCATTGTTGTTCTGAGGTGCTCCATTGTTCTCTTCCTCCTCACCATTGGCATTCCTTTGGTTGCGAGTCATCGGCATCTGAAGAAATAGCAAGAGATGGAAGAATTTAGAAAACGCCCCCAACTATATGCATCAAGGGATATGAAACTAAACAACTACCTATACTAGCCTATATGAATGTGGCAAGTGCTAAAGCATCCCACAATCCTCTAACGAGAACACAAACACTCATGCAAGCATTACATAGCAATCAGAACACCAAACAACCCACAACAATTCCTGAGTGTTCCTATGTGCTCTAAAGTGTCCATTCTATCTAGGTTGTGTCCTACGGTCAACCTGTGCCTCTGATACCAATTTGTGACACCCGGTTCTGAAAATGAACCAAGTGTGATGCATATGTGTGCCCAGGACATTGATCACACATACATGAGTGCATCACAAATGATATACAAAAAATTACCACATCACAAATAAATTAAACAAGTGCTTGATTACATTATTCAAATAATCCTCGAATTTCAGCTCTAATGATGATTATTAATAGTTTTGAAACTAATGCAGCGGAAATAATCTAAACTGAGCAAACTAAGCATAGGGGATATAGCGCGGCTCCAAGCATTCCATGGGTCAAGTCAACGGCAACACACAACCTAGTACTCCGCATTATCCTCATGGTACTCCCAAACATCACCTGAAACTGTTGGTGGGGGGATTGCAACGGTGAGCACATGTCATACTCTGCAAGTGTGAGAAAATAATGACATGCAGCTTAAACAAGGAATGATAATAAATAATGGCTATTTGCTGAAAAGTACATTTAAAACATTAATGTTTACTAACTAGCTACAATGGTTTTTAACGAGTTTGAACAGATTTTGAGTTGATTTGAGTCAAATTGGAATCAATTCAGCAAAATAGATTTCAGGTGGCCGGACAAGTCCGGTTTCAGGGCTGGACTAGTCCGCCCTGTCCAGAAACTGCAAGTTAGAGTTTTTCTGGAAAGCGAAATCAAGGGCCAAACTTACGTGGAAAATTGGACGTAGAGGGTATATGGTGAGTTTAAAGGTCCAATGGTCGAGACTTGGTTGTGAAACTTGAATTTTGACGATTAGGGTTTGGTGATGGGTGTTATTGATGAATTGGCGATGAACAATGTGTGAGGACTGGGTCCACACATTCCAGGAGTCACAGAGGGTGGTGTCGTGCGATACGGCAACCAACAGCACACACGAAAAGAATATGAGAAAATACAAAGTTTTATTTATATAAATAGTGGAAGTCTTTTACAATACTCAATATATAGTGGAAGTAATACTCATAGCTAAACTCTCAGCCTTGCTATGCAAAAGTGCAGTCGTCGAGCCCGGGGATGCTACACACTAGCAACACACAACAATTCACGGCGGCGTGCAGGGCTCCCACTCAGCGGTATACCCCGACGGGGGCATCGTCTCATCTTCGGGCACTTCCTCATACATCTCACCTGCAAACAACTTAATATAGCAACCGTGAGCATGAAGGCTCAACAATACTTAACCGTCTCTCTTAAGAATGGAACTCTACATGCAGGGATACATATAAACATAGGCAGTGATATTGCATAAACGACTCGCCTACAAGTGGATCCTTACTTCCAAGTTATTAGCAGCAATTTAAATGTTCAGAATGTAACTTTAGTGAGCCATATACTACAGCAGGCATGGTTGCAAAATAATTATAATTCAATACATCATATTCTTCTGGCTTCCTCAATATTTACTACGTCACAGCGCAGTGAACAGCGATACTCAAATAACTGCGAGGGACGGTGATTGCAGTTAGTAGACACCCGGATAACACGTCACATACACCCATTTCGGAAGTGGAGTGAATCACACTTCAATACTATGTTATATGCAGCAACCTTTCAAAGGAAATCCAAATGTCGAACCGGTCCTTGCGTAATAGGCAGGAGGTCCCCGTGCGGAGCGTGTCTGTGCACGCCGGCAAATTTACCCCTTGCTGCCCTCAACCAACTCCTATAAAAATAGGGTAAGCCTCACACCCAGGTTAAACAATTATATCAGTTTCCTAGTTTCCATATAGCTAGTATGTATCCGGTACAGTTCACACCTGTCCAGCAGGGCCGCACACAGATCAGTCATCAATCGACACCAGCAGGGATACTCACGTGAGACCACGTCTCTCTGCATCCTATCCACTACTCAGTCTAAAATTCATATTCATAAACCATTCTTTGATCAACTCCATCCCGTGTGATAAAATCCTATCTCGCGAGTAGATTCCAACTACTCGACTTCTACATGATTCCTAGCATGGCATTTTCTACTCGGCAAGCTGTAGACCTACCCAATACTCCAGGGGATTTGTGTGTCATGCAAATGGAGTTTCAATCACCCTAGACATAATGTACATATCTCACCCTAGACATAGGTGATACAAATCAAAATTTTACAAAAGCACTTAAATACAAACCGGGGCTTGCCTTGCTGTAAGTCAGATTCAAAGTTAGTCTCCGGGAGTCTGCTGTCCAAGGATTCCGGCTACTCCTCGATCTTGATCACTATATGATTTGCAATATATAAAGTACATGAGTGATAGTGAAACTATATAAAGGATCTTATAAACACTGATCAGATAAGAAAATGATTTTAATTGGCCTTGAGATTTTACAGTGGATACTAGGATCTATTAGGAAGAACTGGACCAAGAATTGGAGATGTTCAAGAAAGCTTGTTGTCTCTAAAATTCCAACAAGTAAAAGCTTTCTCTGAAATTTGGTATTAAATCTGGAGCTTTGTCATGGCTAGCAGTGGATTATTATGGTAGAGGAGGTCTCACTGGTTCTAGGAAAAAAATTTTCCTAATTTTCTGAGCTTCCTACAGAGAGGAATTGATTTTACAAATTTGGGAAAATTCTGGAAATGTTTCTGTACATTTTTCAATTTTCAATATACATAGACATTTGGAACACTGATTCATCCCGTCAATTAAGTCCAATGATCCTGAAATTTTTACTAGAGATCCAGGGTATTTTTAGGAGTGTTCCGACAAAATTGGGAATTTTTCAATTAGCAGAACATGGGTAATTAATTTCTTAAGCAGTTAGCTCAAAAGAATTAATTATAAGAATTCTTGGACTCTCATGTCCAACAAATTGCACCACTGTAAAATTGGGTTCAAGGTGAGTCTACCATAATTTATTTGGAATTATTTGAGCAAGTATACTAGGAGTAATTGAATTTAGAAGTTTGCTCAAAATCTGGAATTATTTGGAAAGGGAAAATCTTGAATTAATCTGACTGGGTCCCACTCATTTAAAATGGGCCACCCGGATTGGGGCCACACCGAGGGCCACAGGTTTAAATCACGCAGTTGCACCTGATCCCGCGGCCACACCAGATCCCCAGCCCTCGCGCCGAAAGACTGACAGGCAGGCCCCGCCAAGGTCGTCTTCCTCCTCTCGACCTGGGTGGCGCTCTCGCTGGAGCCGCAGCGGCGCACGCCGGACTTGCTGCACCGAGCTCCTCTCGGCTCAGCCTTGGCCGTCTAGCCCTAAAATCGGATGCGCAACACGATGGTGAGGTCCAAACGAGTCGGCAACGGCCGGAGACGTGCGCACAACGGCGGTGGTGGAACTAGGATTCCGACGATGGTCTGTACTGCTCGGCAATGGTGCAAACACTTCAGGGAAAAGTTGGGGAGGTTCCTGGGAGCATGAGGAAGGTGAACAATAGGTGCAAACACCGCATAAAGGCTGGCCAACACAAGCTCAACTGCGAGCAGCGGTGCTATTCAAAGGCGACAAGGGAAATTCAAAATACTCCATCTGTGGTCGATTATTTTCATCGGTTCTTGATCTAGGTGACGCGCCCAGACATGTTGAAGATATCTCTTAACTGGATTAGCCAATATTTGTGCATAGAAACAGAATTGCATAGATGACCTAGCTTGAATTGTAAACTTGTGCCGAGACAAAAATGAGGAATACTCGCTCGATAAAGGATGAAAAGGTTTGCGGTTTTCACCGTGAGAAAGGTGGTGTCCCAACGCTTTTTTCTTCTGTTGAAGTCGAAGCTTGAAACAGCCTAGTTTGTTGCCTTCACGGTAGACAGAGGACAACGTCCACGGTGGCTCAACGGCGACGTCTGCGAAACTTCAAAATACCGGGGTATCAGCCAAGTCAACAACAAGGAAATTGTATGAGAAGCTAGACAAGGTTCTTGCGCTACTTTTTGGTGCTTGGAGCTCGATCAACCGTTGGCGAGAATGGAGGAATGAAGCAATGAACTGGGAGGCGGCAACAATGGCGCCGATTCTCTGTTCTCACGGGAGGGAGACAAAACGCATTGGGGAGAAGCAACAGGGGTTAAGTAGAGTAAGGATGAGCTTGAGGCCACGCAGCTGCTTGCTTGCATGCAAGAAACTCGCGGTGGCAAGCCCTCCCGGCGTTGAAGCACGGGGAGCAGAGGAAAACAGAGCACTCAGTCAGTTCAATGCAAATGAGAGGCTGACCAGTGGGTCGAACATTGATTCACCCTCATCCCTTCTCTGGTCACTTAATTCTCCTACCAATAATTGTCCAAAAATTCTAGATTTTTGTGGAGAGGCTAAATATTTATATAGAATATGATTCTGAAATTAAATCATGAATTTGACAAAGTTTAATTGGAATTCAGAATTTGAATTTGAATTCAAATGGTATTCAATGGAGCCACTGAATTAAATAGCAAATGGACATCAAAATTTCTGATATTTGGCAGAGACCCTATTTGGAATATTTGGAAGCTAATGGTGAACTCAAATTTTCATTTTGTCAAGATTTGAACAGGAGCTAGTTTGATTTTTGAATTCCCTCTATTGAAGTTTGAAATGGTTTGATTTTTCAATTGCCATTTTGATTTATTTTTTTCCATTCAATTTTTTTTTTAAATTCTCCTATCTGAACTTTGCACTATGAATATTTTTGGGCTTTTACAGAATGCCGATGTTGAGAAGTTGATAAAGATCGCGCTTGCTTGATCCTCCTCCTTCCTCCCTTCTCCTTCTCCCGGTGGAGGCTCCTTGACGGCGACTCTCACGAACCAGGGTTAGGGGCTTCCTTCAATTGTGACAAAGAGATGAAAGGGTGGTTGTTGGGGTGTTTATATAGAGGTGGAGGTGGTAGGGTTTGATAGATCTTGAGTATAAGGCGGTGGAGGCCGGGGTGGGGTCCCACATGGGCTCCACAAGGGTTGGAAATGACGTTCTTGGGCCCAATTAAGGTAAAAAACCAATAACATGTCGTAGAGGTAAAGATTGAATCCGAGTTGGGCACAACGGACAAGTCTGGTAGGGGCCGGACAAGTTTGATCGGAAGCAGAGACTTGAACGGACAAGTCCAGTGGGTTTCCGGACAAGTCTTGTCTTGTCCAGAGAGCAAAATGGACAAGTCTGGTGTCGGTCCATACAAGTCCAGAGGCTTGTTCATTTTTCCAAAAACTAGACCAACAGAGGGGTAACCGGACAACTCCGAAGAGTTCTAGTAGCGAAAAACGGACTAGTTTGTACCAGAGAATGGACAAGTTCGGACAACAACAGAAATGTTTTCGGACTAATCCACAGCAAAAAGCAGAAAAGTTCGGAGCACAACAAAGAGCAAAATAGACTAGTCCAGGGTCCTAACTGGAAGTCCGCATTGCTGCAGAATTTTAAGTGCTATTTTGATTCTAGTTCATTTTAAACTTGTTCCTTTTTATATTGCTTAATGCTAAACATGTATAACAATGTATGCGATGCATGATGGATGAAAATTAGGGTTTTACAGTGCAGCACACCTGAAACTCTAATTACTGTGAGTGAACCGGACTAGTCCGTATTGGACCCCACTAGTCCATTGTGATTCTAGTAACCAAATCAGACTAGTCCATATGAAACGAACTTATCTGGTGAAGGGTGAGGTTTGTGCTATGTTGATGGACTAGTCTGTGCAAATAACCGAAAGTTAACTGGACTAGTCTGGCTCATTTCTGAACTTGTCTGTATGGGAACAGAAAGAAAATCGGATTAGTCCGCTGGTGAACGGACTTGTCCGGCGCTTCAGTAAATTGCTTAGCTTGTGTATTTTATCCCTTGCTCTCTGCTCAAAGTCATGAGATCTTGGGATGTGTCACTCACACACATCCTATACATTGACAAATACTTTGCGTTTCCAGTCTTCACTTGGGCTCTTCCCTTCTCATTCCTCATTTTCACCTTTTTGTGCACTATTATTTTTATTCTTTGTAGACCTTCTTTCAACTCAACAATCTCATTAGGATCTCGTTTGTTTGTCATAAGTCGTCCAAAACCCTCATGGGTATACCTAGATGCACTTTCAATCTCCCCTTTTTTGGTGATTGATGACAACCATTTGAGATTTCACAATTAAGGGTAAAAAAATGATTTTCATAAAGTGTGCATATATGAGAATGATAAATGTGAACAAGAAATATTTCAAACCAATATGCACTCTTTAAGGTGGGGTTCTTATAGAGTGTGTGTGAGCAAATATTGTGATGAGCATAATTGAAAATACAATAGTTGTAAAGAACAACCATCACAAGAATATCATAATGAGCATCACACATCAATATTAAACAAAATAGGAATCATTTAAATAGAAATTACAATAGTTTAAAACTCAAATCATAAAAAGATACATGTTCATGATCAATAGTCCTTAAGGCTCAAAATATACTACTAGTCTCAATCTTCCTCCCTTTGGCATCAGGGCACCAAAAAGGGAAAAATGGAAGCTACTCTCTGTCACTCCTTCTCACGCTCTCAATTTTGTCCTCGTATTCATCTTCAGATTCATGTTCATGCTGAGGTGGAGGAGGAACAGAGACACCACCAAGTACAAAGGAAGTCGGTTCTTGTTCTGTGAGAGGTGGAAGCTCTGTGAAATTCTCTCCTGAGTCTTCGGATATCTGAGAAGATCTCACCGGTTCAATGTCCAACTTCTCATAGATAGCCTTTATATTGTCCTTCATGTACCTCTGGTGCCTCTTCCTAGCCAAACTTTCCTTGTGTTTCTTCACCTCCACTTTGCGGCACAATGCAAAGATGGAGGAAAGCATCTTCAGAACACCGCTTGAGGACTCTCTGGAGGGTGCAGGAGGGGAGGTAGCAGCTTGAGCCCTTGTGACTTCATGTGCTTTCTTTGACCTTTGTTCCCTTGTAGGTGAAGCAGGTGTATTGGGAACACTACAGATTGTGGGCTTCTGGGGCCTGACACCGGTATGTTCAACATCCTTGACAAACTAAAGGTCGGTCACCTTCTCGATCATGTACATGATGTATGGTGCATAGCCACATGACCTTTTGGGAGTACTTGAGATGTTTACTATATCATTGTAGATGTACTCAAACACATTGAAGGGTCTCTTCTTGCTTACCACACTCATCAAGGACCTTAGTGATTCTTGAATACTCCCTGCATCACCATCTTTGGGAGCGATTGTCTTCCTCAAAATTCTATTCAAGAACACAAAGCAAGGCTTCATGTACTTTGTGGTTGGTGGCTTGTACGGCGTTCTTGTATCATAGAGGAATGTGAGCTCATCCCTCTTTAAAGCCTTCATGTTGTGAATCACAATCTCGTTGTCCAAAGTGTCTTCAAGATGGAGTATCTTAGCGAACTCCTTATACGTGACACTATATTTGGATCCATGTGTCATCCATGTGATTCCTTCCTCGTCATCACCTGAGAAGTAGCAAGTGGAGTAGAATTAGGTGATGACTTCATTATGCCAATTGTATTTGAAGGATAGGAGATCCTTTAGACCATGTCTCTACAAAGCCTCTAAGACTTCATGATGGGCCTGGTAAGTCTTGGATTCCATATATTCCACATCAACTGATTGGCTCACAACAGCTGGAGTTCTCATCTTCCTGTACACATTCTCATAGAAATCTGCATGGAAGTGACTCCAGAATCTTGGGTCAGCGCTTGCTTTGGCTGCTCATAGACATTAATCTTTCTGAGCTTCCAAGCCATGTCACTGCCCTTGCCATTAAAATTATCTTTAGAGGACTGCCTGTTTCTCTACATAGGTGCCTTCATCCTTAGTGGACCAATGGGTCCACCAGCAAGTCCCTTGTGATGAGGACATCACAACAGCGGATACATACATTGAACTACAAGGACCAAAGACAAGAGCATGGTTACTAAATGGCAGGTGAACTCGTTCCTAACTTTCTTTTCATGTGAGTTTGAGGATAGATTGCTATGTAATTATTTAACTTTTATTAGGAACAATGGGGAAGATCAAAAAGTGAAGGGAGGAGGACTTGGGAACATGGAGAACCAGGTGGGACGTCCACAAATTGATGGAAACAGTTTACAACTCGGACTCGAGTTCAACTCGGAGTCCAGAAGAAGTCCACCTTAAAACGGATGCCCAGGATGCATACGGAGTCCGTTTTTAACATTCTACATATGCCCGGAAAGAGAGAAGATACATTTTCCAATGGCTCTATTCCCATGTCCAAATACCTACGGATTCATCGGGAATCATCAAAACAAATCGAGTCTAGATTTTTGTCCAGTGCTGAGCCACCGTATTGGGCCTTGGAGCCTTGTATCCCGTAAAAGTACATTAGGGACGCGTCTAAGAGTCTTTTTGGCTGAACCCTAGCATTTACCTACTACAGTCGCTGGCCATATTCAGTTGGTTTTGCTTAGAATAATAATTTCGCCGTTTATCAGTTTGTGAAATCCCAATTCAGCAGTTTCAGATTGCTTCTTCTACGTTCTTGCTTTTTTTCTTGGTTGCACTTACAGGGATTAGCCTTCTTGGTGAGGTCAAGCGTGTGCAGCACAATTGATAACCAAAGGAGTAGTGGTGTTGTGATTACAGGGGTTGTTCGTGTTCTACTCAAGAACTTCAAATCATCAACATCAAGATCTCCATCAATCAACTTATCCATTATCTTTCAGAAGATCGGGCCTAAACTCCCTTATCAATTGGTATCTTATTTCCAGGTTGCCGTTGAGGTGTCTTCATTTTCCATTAGATTAGTTTGGTTTTCATACCTAGAGTCCACAGGAAAGCCACAAAAAATCATTTTTACCGCTTACTAGCCTATAGTGCCTGCAGCTTCATTTTTCAGTTTGCATTATTGAGTTTGCATTCGTGAGGTCGAGTCTTGTTGCCGGTTTAGCTTTGTGTTTTGGGTCCTAGTGATCGTGTTTCGTCCTTGTTTTATTGCTATTCGACACCTATTCTACAATCCCTAAACAACAAACCGATCCACCACATTCATCGGTTTGACCTAGCTAGCCGCCTTGCGTGAACTCTTGCATTGCCAACCCTAGATTAGTTGACAAAGCTTTGTTGCAGTCATCCTTGGATCATCGCACAACACCCCATCCGCCGCCGTGCAAATCTTCAATCGTTTTCGTATAGGATTGCGAGATCTGTTATCAAACCAAGTTGGAATCAACATCCAAAAAACCATAACTCTGACAACCTACCTTAAATGGCCATAACTTTCGTATACGAACTCAAAATCGGGAGAATTTTTTTCAAATTGATCTAAGCAAAATTTCGCATGATTTTTCGCCGCTTCATCGCGTTCGACAAAATTAGATTGCCTAATTCCCCTCAGAGGATAGGCTATCCGGCCTCCGAAGTTTCAGCACAGATTTTAAAGAATCTTCCGGATTTTCTATAGGCCGCATATAACATCCAATTGAACTGCAAATTTGAGTGCTTCCTTATTTCGTGCTCCTGAGTAAAGAAAACATCAAAAAATATTACAAAAAAAAGAAAAAATAGTGAAGAGCATGCGTATTAAAGCAAGCAATTGGCCTATACCTCTTGTAATGTGATTTTTGGTTATTTCATTCTGTCTTTCTTTCGCCTTGCTACTTCCTTATGTTGTGCTAGGCCTATAAAACTTGGTTAACCAGCAACAGTTTCCACACTAAATTCTTATTCAACTTTGTTTAACTGTTAACGTTTTCTGGTGATTAGCCACCATATATTGGCTATCCAAGCTCCACTTTCTCTTGAGCAGCACAGGTACCTTTGCAATCACCCCACACTTAATTGGTTCATCTCACAGTCCACACCACCCGCTATGTCAGTAAGAACACTTGTAAGAGCGTGGTAAGACGCTTGAGTGAGAGAGACTATTTTTTCCTTCCACTAGTCACATTGCCACTGTCCTTTATAGTTGATAGGGATAACATCTTCCGGTTGTCTTTTTTGTGCTACTAGCAATGGCAGAAAATAATGGTGATGGACTTTCAAATGCTGAGTTGCATAACATGATGAACGATATGGCGGAGGTGTTCACCAAAAACAATGCAGCAACAGCGGAGTCATTGGAACACTTGACTTGCCAACTTGATGACCTTACTTTTTGGATGGGTAATAATGAGGCTCGACTGCCTCTCACGGGACATGAAGACAATTCTTGTGATGATATGGAGGATCATAATCCTCAACCACGACTTCCACTCTATCGTCGAGGTATGGGAGGTAATAATCACCATAACAATTATAACCGTCCTCCTGATGACCCTTTTGCTAAGGTGAAATTTACTATACCCTCCTTTTCTGATGCTTATGATGTTGGGGCTTATCTTGATTGGGAGATGACAGTAGAGCAAAAATATAATGCTCATCTTGATCCTGAACAACATAGAGTTCGCCAAGCCACTAGCGAGTTTAAGGACTTTTCTATCATATGGTGGAATGAACTTGTTAAAACTAGAACTGATCCTCCAACATGGGATAGATTAAACAAAGCTATGCGTGTTCGTTTTGTTCCTCCTTATTTTCAGCGAGATCTTCGAAAAAAGTTACAGCGTTTAGACCAAGGTAGCATGTCTGCAGAGGAGTACTATCAAGAGCTACAAAAGGGTATGTTGCGTTGTGGGGTAGTAGAGGGCATGGATGATAAAATAGCTCATTTTTATGGAGGTTTGAGACGCGAAATTAAGGACATTGTTTATTATAAGGAATATGATACTGTTAACAGGTTATTTTAGCTTGCTATGTTGGCAGAAAAAGAATTGTAGGGCCGCCAACAGTAGCAACAATGCAGGAGGACCACCTTCACGCCGCGTTTGACATCTGCACCATCCAAAACAGCACCATCTTCAAGTTTTCGTGCAGCCACTACATCATCCAATGGCGGCCAAAGAACTGCACCTGCTCCTCCACCTTCCCACGTGCTGGAGGGCAGCAAGTCAATATCATTCCAGCCTTTGTCTTCCACTCCTACGAGTCGTACTTCTGATATTAAGTGTCACCGCTGCCAACGACTTGGTCACATGATGAGATATTGCTTGAGCAAATGAGCATACATAGCACGCGACGATGGCGAGTATGATAGTACTTCAAATGTTGAAGATGAGTATTCTCTTGCTACTAATGTTGCAGGTCCTCCAAATGACAAACAATCCGATGAAGTGGCATTTGGTATGGCAGCGACGGAGAACTATAGGAGCATCATTGTGCAGCGTGCTTTGAGTTCGCAAGTGGAGGCCGGCGACAAGCTACAACAACACAACCTTTTTCACACGTTTCTCATCGTCAAGGACTACCGTGTACACACTATAATTGATGGAGGCAGCTACAATAACTTGGTGAACACGGATGTCGTCAAGAAACTTGGTTTGACAAAAAGAGCACACCCTCATCCATACCACATTCTATGGTTCAACAACAGTGATAAACGTTCGGGTAACACAAACACCAATAATACATTTTTCAATTGGTTCTTACAATGATTTTGCTGATTTTGATGTCGTGCCTATGGATGATTGTTCTCTTTTATTGGGTCATCCTTGGAAATTTGATACGGATGCTATTCATCATGGTCGAACCAATAAATATACTCTCATGCAAAAGGAAAAAAAATTCACTTTGCTTCCCATGACTCCTGCTGAAATTGTGCATTTTTTAGAAGAGTAAAATTCGTGATTGCAAAGCAACAAAACTAGAATCTGGAAAACAAAAAGTCATTAAGTTAAAATCACCTTCGTTTATTGTATTGCCCCCTGCTATTGCTAACCTTTTGCAGGAGTTTGAGAATGTGTTTCCCTCCGAGATCCCTCTGGTTTACCACCCATGAGAGGCATTGAACACAAGATTGACTTGATTCCAGGAGCAAGTTTGCCAAATCGTGCAGCATACAGGGCTAATCCAGAGGAGACTAAGGAAATTCAGCGATAGGTCCAAGATCTTTTGGACCGTGGGTACAATTGTGAAAGCCTTATCCCTTGTTTCGTTCCTGTTCTTTTGGTTCCTAAGAAAGATGGTAGTTGGCGCATGTGTGTTGATTGTCGAGAAATTAATAACATCACCATTCGATACTGTTATCCTATTCCTCGCTTAGATGACATGCTTGATGATTTGAGTGGTGATATCATCTTCACAAAAATTGACTTGCGTAGTGGTTACCACCAAATTAGAATGACACTAGGAGATGAATGGAAAACTGCATTTAAAACCAAGTTTGGACTTTATGAGTGGTTAGTCATGCCTTTTGGTTTAACTAATGCAACTAGCACCTTTATGCGATTAATGAACGAGATTTACGTGCTTTCATTGGAAAATTTGTGGTGGTTCACTTTGATGATATTCTCATTTATAGCAAGTCATATGAGGAACATCTTGATCATTTACGTGTTGCTTTTGCATTCTGATACAAGGAGGTAAACCTTTTGCTTTCTTTAATGGAAAATGCATGGTCCTCTGAATTTTTCTACTTATGATAAGGAATTGTATGCCTTAGTACGAGTTTTACAAACTTGGCAACATTATTTTTGGTCTAAGGAGTTTGTCATACATTCCGATCATGAATCTTTGAAGTATCTTAAGTGTCAAACCAATCTGAATAAACATCATGCTAATTGGATTGAGTTCATAGAGTATTATCTATACACCAATTAGCATAATAAAGGGAAGAAAAATGTCATTGCCGATGCATTATCTAGACGTTATACTATGTTGTCCCAACTTGATCATAAAATCTTTGGTTTGGAAACAATAAAAGCATTATATCCTACATATTTGGACTTCATAAATGCTTTTGAAAATTGTGCAGAAGGAAAAATTTGGAATAAATATGTGATGCGAGAGGGTCTCCTCTATCATGCTAACAAGCTATGTATTCCAGCTAGCTGCGTTCGTCTATTACTTTTGCAGGAAGCACATGGAGGAGGTTTGATGGGACATTTTGGAGTGAAGAAAACTGAGGACGTGCTGTCCACACACTTCTTTTGGCTGAATTTGCACTACATGTTAAGCGCTACATGTCAAGATGCACTACATGTAATAAAGCTAAGTATCGCTTTAACCCACATGGTCTTTATATGCCACTTTCTGTTCCTAGTGTAACTTGGGAGGATATTTCTATGGACTTTGTTTTGGAATTGCCCAGGACTAAGAGGGGGAGGGATAATATTTTTGTAGTTGTTGATCGGTTCTCCAAAATGGCACATTTATACCTTGTTATAAGAATGATAATGCTTCACACATAGCTAATTTGTTTATGACAAAAATTGTTCGTTTACATGGTGTGCCAAATACTATTGTTTCTAATCGTGATGCAAAATTTTTAAGTCATTTTCGGAGAACTTTGTGATATAAATTGGGAAACAAGTTGCTGTTTGTAACTACGTGTCACCCACAAACGGATGGACAAATTGAGGTAGTTAATCGTACTTTATCCACTATGTTGCGGGCTGTCTTGAAAAATAATTTAAAGTTGTGGGAGGAGTGTTTACCACATATAGAATTTGCTTACAACAGATCCGTTCACTCCACGATGAAGGTAAGTCCATTCCAAGTAGTGTATGGCTTCAATCCCCGTGCTCCTATTGATTTACTATCTTTGCCTTCTTCTGGAACTATAAATTTGGATGCTACACAACGATCTGAATTCATTCTTAAGATGCATGAAACTAAAAAGAAAAATATTGAAAAGATGAATGAGAAAAATAGAATTGCACGTAGTAAAGGTAGAAAAGAAGTAATACTTGAACCGGGTGATTTGGTGTGGTTACATTTGAGAAAAGAGCGATTTCCAGACTTGAGAATGTCTAAACTTATGTCTCGAGTTGCTGGTCCTTTTAAGATTGTTGGAAAAAATTAATGATAATGCATATAATCTTGAGTTGCCTCCCGGTTTTGGGGTTAGTCCCACGTTTAACATTTTAGATTTGCGGCCATACTTGGCAGAAGAAAATGAACTTGAGTCGAGGATGACTCCGATTCAAGAGTGGGAGGATGATGAGGAAATCACAACAGCGGATACATACATTGAACTACAAGGACCAATGACAAGAGCACGGTTATAAAATCAGCAGGTGAACTCGTTCCTAACTTCCTTTTCATGTAAGTTCTAGGATAGATTGCTATGTAATTATTTAATTGTTATTAGGAACAATGGGGAAGATCGAAAAGTGAAGGTAGGAGGACTTGGGAACATGGAGAACCAGCTGGGACATCCACAAGTTGATGGAAACAGTTTACAACTCGAACTCGAGTTCAACTCGGAGTCTAGGAGCAGTCCACTTTAAAATGGATGCCTACGATGCATACTGACTCTGTTTTTGACGTTGTACATATGTACAGAAAGAGGAGAAGATAAACTTTCTAATGGCTCTGGTCCTACGTCTAAATTCCTAAGGAGCCATCAGAAATAGTCGAAACAAGTTGTATCCAGATTTCTTTCTGGTGTTGTGCCACTGTATTGGGCCTTGGGGCCTTGTATCCCGTAAGAGTCCATTAGGGACGCATCTAAGAGTCTTTTTGGCCGAACCCTAGCCTTTAAATACTGAAGTTGCCGGCCATATTCGGTGAGTTTTGCTTAGAATAATAATTTTGCCATTTATCGATTTGTGAAACCCCAATTCAGCAATTTAGAATTGCTTCTTCTACATTCTTTGTGTTCTCGGTTTCACTTGCAGAGACTAGCCTTCTTGGTGAGGTCAAGCATGTACAACACGGTTAATAACCAAAGGAGCAATGGTGTAGCGATTACAGGGGTTGTTCGTGTTGTACTTGAGAGCCTCGGATCATCAACATCGAGATCTCCATCAATCGACTTATCCATTACCTTTCGAAAGATCGAGCCTAAACTCCCTTATCACCTTGCCCTTGCTAACATTCCTTCTTGGTGCTGCTGTACTGGCACTAGCACCATCCTTGCTTAATGGTTTATTCATAATCACCTTTCTCTTTCTCAGGGGCATAGAGACAGGAGGAGAAGTGGGGGCATTGCGGTCGTGTCGCTTCTTGAGTCCTCTTTCTTGAGCTCGTGCCATCCTATCACGCTCTCGCTCGGCCTCATAATCAAAGGTGATCTCTTTTGACGAGATCGACATCGTTCCTGACATATAGAGTACAAGGTATAGTACGAAGAATACGAATTAGATTTTGCCGAGACATGAATTTAGAGGTTCAAGCTGTCAACAGGCCGGACTTGTCCGGTTTCAGACCGAACTTGTCTGCACAAGGGATCAGACTAGTCCAATTTGACAGTATGAACCCTAGCTTCATCTATCTACAAATCTTAGCGAACTTGGTGCAATATGGTATGAGGACAATAGGAATACATATAGCAATGCATTGTACACCATAGGAATTGAGGAAAGTGGGCAAAACTTGAGAAAAGATAAGAACTAGGGCTTGGAATCATTTTTATCGAAATTTTAAGATTCAAGGAGGGAGGCTCGGAGCAAGGTCCGTATTAGTTCAGAGGAGGGGAGCTTTGCTCCGAGGGGAAGGATTGACGTGGATGAACCTTCGATTTTGGTGGCTAAAATCAGATATCGCCTTTGGAGCTCGAGCTTGAGGAGAGATATTGCAATGGTGTTAGTGAGAAGGAGGAAGCGAGGATTTGGCGGCAGGCTAGGGTTAAGCCCGATAGAAGCGTACTAGTCCGCACAAGGACCAAACTAGTTCAATACACCGAACCAGAGTCGGACTAGTCTATAGCAACGGACTAGTCTGGTGTTGACCATAGACTAGTTCGGGTTAGCTGGGCAGAATTGAATTGAACATAAGATATTTTGGGAACTTGGCCTAATATTGATCTAAAGGATATCATTTCACAAATAATCTTGACGAATATGACCAGTAAGCAATCATCAATCATACAATGGCCATAATTCACCAAGATTCAATAAATGAAATAGTTTTCGAGAGAAAATCAAGATAGGTGTTAAATTTTTGCAAAATAAGTAAACATTGAAGAAACAATCATGTATGCAACCTTTCAAGCCACAATTCGAGGATCGAAGCAACTTGAAACCTTGCACACGAAACATATACTTGGAATGATGTTAAGCCTAGAGGCACAAGAGTACAATAAATTATCAGACAATGGGTGATACACCAGTTTAATATGGCCTAGATGCACCAAGATACAATAGAGCCAAAAATAAAATGGTATGCCTCTTTGGACCATATTTGGTTTAACTTCGTCGAGGTGGGGATGTTAGTTGGTTCTCATTGGAGCTTTGATCGTCTTGACCTTGTCCATGCTAAGCTTTTGACGAAGTTCTAGATGTACTTTTTGGTGATACATTTATGGTCTTACATCCTATTCTTCTTCATTTTCTTCATCTCCCCCTTGATCATTGCCTCTATAATTATTTTGATTATCTTGATTTTGGTGAGGTTGATCTTGTACATAATGAGCTTTATCTTGTGTAGAAGCTCCCCCTTGATCATTGCTTTCAAGTTGTGGTACTATTTGAGTACCCGAGTATGTGATGGTGACTCGGGTGAAGATGAAGTTGGTTCACTTTGATTTTCATTATACTCCTTTAATATTTTTCTCTCCTTCAGTCATGTGGTTTGTTCTTATTAAGCACCTCTTTGGATCCACCGGAGGGGGTACACCTACAAAATAGGATTATGCCTTGGTTGTAGGTACCCAAGCTTGCTTGGGTCCTTTGATGTTAGTGATAATATATTTTGCCACCCACACACAAGATTTTGGACTCTTGTGAAGAACATATGAGGCATTAAGGTCATGAAACATGATGCTTGGTCCATTTTTAGGTTTTTCATGTAAGGAAGGAGCATGTTTGGTGTTCTTAACTTTATTTAAGCTTTCCTTGACAAAAGCACTCGATTGCTTGCTATTCTTGGGGTTTCTAGCATTTTGCTTTTCACATCGAGAATATTCAAGGCCACCCTTGACATTTGGAGCTCTAGTAACTGAGTATGCACTTCATGCATACTTGATTTTATCCTTATCAAAAATGCCACCTTTGGGTGAATGTTTGCTTTATGCCACTTTAAGCTCATTTTTTAGGTCAATAACTAAATTAGCACAATTACATGTCTTGAGTGGAATGGACTCGATGTTTGGAGAAGGCGAGCTCATAGAGGAGGAGGGAGCACTCTGCTTGTGCGATTCAACTTGTACTTGAAGGTTCTTGATAACTTTTGTCAAGTTAACAAGCTTATCATTAAGTAAAACATTCAAATTATCATTAAGCTTATCAAGAGCCTTTTAAACTTCAAATTATCTCTCCTTTTGAAGGATGAGCGTATCTTCTTGTCGGTTGATAATATCTTCCTTCTCAAATATCTCATTACACAACATTTTCATTTTAGCTAATGCACTTTTATTTAAGCCCTTAAGCACGTGTTCATTTTCGTCACTACTATCAAAATCATCATCATGAAAAGAATGTAAAGATGAAGGTCTAGATTTAACCTTTTTATTTCCTTCCTTAGACGTAAGGAAAGTGTCATTCAAGTCCTTCCATCCTCCCAACTTTGGAAAGAAAGTGGTCTTCATGGAAGGTCTCTTGACAACAATTGTTTCCACTCTATCTTCATCTTCGAAGGAGGACTCATCGTTTGAGTCCCACTCCTTGCTGAGATGTGCTTGGCCAACTTGCTTATTCTTCTTGAATATTTTCTTTTCTTGTGGCTTTGCTTCCTTCTTTTTCTTGTCATCTTCTTCATATGGGCAATCAACTATAAAGTGCCCATATTCACCACAGTTGTAGCAAGACCGCCTAGTCCTAGACTTGTCTTTGTCCTTGCTCTTGCCCTCAGTGTAGCCGTCCCCTTTTCTCCTTGTCATCATTCTTTTAAACATTTTTAAAAGGACCATCTCTTCTTCATCCATGTCAGTGTCCACATCATCGCTATTTTCGTCGTCTTCTACCCCATGGGCTTTCTTGCCTATTGGCTTGCAAGTCGCCTTGAGGGCGACACCCTTCTTGTTTGATGAGGTGAGCTCGACAAGATTCGTCACATATTGAGATTCCTTTTCCATCATCTCATGATTGATGATTTTTCCTAAAAGCTCATTCGGAGTCATTTTGTGGAACCCCAGACATTCATGGATCATGGAGCATAAAGTGACATTCCGGGGCATGAACACCCTAATCATCCTTTTGACCACTTCATGGTCTGTCGACTTCTTGCTTCCGTATGCTCTAGTATTGTTGATTAGCATCTTCATCCGATTGTACATCTCTTGAGGAGTTTCACCATCCTCGATGGCAAACTTCCCTAGCTCCCCCTCAATCATTTCAATCTTCGCTTCTCGTACGAAGCGATTTCCTTCATGTGCCGTCTTGAGGGTGTCCTATATGTCTTTGCCCACCTCGAGTCCATCAACCTTGTTAAATTCCTCCCATCTTAGTGATTAGGTGATCACCGTTGTGGCTTGTGCATTGCAGTGGATAGCTTGAGCTTGCTCCGGAGTGAGTTTATAGTCGGTGTCTAGGATATCTATGCTTGTACACGCAATTTTCCAAAGATTGGGGTTTAAGGAAATGAGATGCATTTTCATATTGTACTTCCACATTGTATAATCATTGTTGTCGAAATGTGGAGGTCTCCCCATGGGTATAGAAAGATAATGATTGTCAGAATTTAAACTTTCATAATTCAAAGGATATCGGGAGTAGTATTGATGACCACTCCCCGTCGACTTCTCGTCTTTTTTCTTGCACTTTTGTCTTAGGAGCTTCATTCTTAGAAGTGCCTTGAGCTGGCGCACTTCTTCATCATCGTGATCATACTCCTTGAGCACATCGAGCATTTTGGTCTCTTGAGCATCTCCGTTGATGGGTATTTCAGAAATCTCGTTTTGCTTGTTGTTGGCCATTTGTCTCTCCGAGCAGTTAGCATCTTGATGGAGAAATCTGGCTCTGATACTAATTGAATGTGGCCAAGAGGGGGAGGTGAATAGGCGTTGAAACTCTTCTTGCAACACTTAATAGAATTGTCAAATACAGGAAGGCTAGACTAGTCCGGTGTAAGGTGCGGACTAGTCTGGTGCGCTAGTTACACCTACAAAAAGATTAACTATTTTTGTGTTTTTCTTCAAATGTTATCATAACGGAAAGGTAAATCAACTTTAAAGTGATTATCAAGTGAATATAGCAATTAGGTTCCTTGAGAAACACAAAATATGAGACAATTACAAGTATGATCATGTTCAACCCTAATGGTGGTAATTGCGAAAAGTAAAAATCAAGAACACACAAGGCAAAGGATTTTCACTGAGGTTTGATCTCACCAAAGAGATCTACTCCTCTTTGAAAAGCTCACACAGAGCCAGATCTCAATAGATCTTTTACCTCGTCAAGTCACCATGGAGGTCGACTTGAATTCAGTATCATGGGGTAATCACCAAGTCGATGGGGCAACATCACAAGCTAGGAGTTCCCACAAAATTACAGAAGGAGAACTGATCGAATACACATAATAAGATGTACAAGGATTGCGAGAGTGTACGAGAGATCAAATCCCAAGAGCTCAACAATGCGTAGACGTTGCTCTCCCTTTCCGAAATCTTGATTCCCAAAAGATTGAACTTTTTAGGGCTTTAGATGTGTGGAGAGGAGTGTTTTTGTGCTCTTGGGACATGTGACGGTGCTAGAGTTCTTGTCTATTTTATGTTGGGTCATGGATCATGTATTTATAGCTATTCCAAAAAGTTACGGTTAGGGATCCTGATGACCAGACTAGTCCGCTCTGGGTAGCGGACTAGTTCAGTATGCTGTGTGATATGTGCGTGAAATGTGCAGTACACTTGAAACCCTAATTACTGTGAGTGAACCAGACTAGTCTGTATTGGACCGAACTAGTCCATTGTGATTCCAATAAATAAATCGGACTAGTCCGGATGAAACGGACTTATCCGGTGCAAGGTGAGGTTTATGCTATGTTGACGGACTAGTCCGCATTTTGGGACTTGTCTGTGAAGGCAACATAAAGTTAATTGTACTAGTCCGGCTCATTTCCAGAAATGTTTTCGAACTAATCTGCAGCAAAAAGCGGAAAAGTTCGGAGGACAACAGAGAGCAAAATCGGACTAGTTCGGCGTCCTAACCAGACAAGTCCGCATTGCTGCAGAATTTTAAATGCTATTTCGATTCTAGTTCATTTTAAATTTGTTCCTTTTTATATTGCTTAATGCTAAACATGTATAAGAATGTATGCGATGCATGATGGATGAAAATGAGGGTGTTATAGTGCAGCACACCTGAAACTCTAATTACTGTGAGTGAACCAGACTAGTCCGTAATGAACCCAACTAGTCTGTTATGATTCCAGTAACCAAATCGGACTAGTCCATATGAAATGAACTTATCTAGTGAAAGGTGAGCTTTGTGCTATTTGATGGAATAGTACGCATTTTGGGACCTGTCCGTGCAAATAACAGAAAGTTAATCGGACTAGAACGGCTCATTACCGAACTTGTTTGTATGGGAACAGAAAAAAAGTCATGAGCTCTTGGGGTGTATCTCTCGCACACATCCTATACATTAACAACTACCTTGCGCTTCCAGTCTTCACTTGGGCTCTTCCATTCTCGTTCCTCATTTTTCACCTCTTTGTGCACTATTATTTTCATTCTTCATAGACCTACTTTCAACTCATCAAATCTCATTAGGATATCGTTTGTTTGTCATCAATTGTCCTAAACCCACAAGGGTATGCCTAGTTGCACTTTAAATATATAAGGATCCACTCTTATATCAATGAACAACACATTGTTATGGATGCACTCGAATGTGGACCCAATGTATCTTTGTTATTTTTCTTCCCAAGATGTACAAATGAAATTCGATCATCTAACCTGAAGTTTCATCTATACAAATACTGGGAGCTAACCATCTCTCTCTATCCAAGAGGGGAAGCTTGCAAGAGTAATGTTTTTATGTAGGCATGCAAGAACTCGATTTGGAGGTACCATTTCAACATCTCTTGGCCAATGAGTAACCAAGCATGGTTGAAACCTATCAGGATTTAATCCCGAGGGCCAACATAGCTTTACAAGGCCCGAGGTTTGACATGGAAACCTTACATGAGGAACCAATGGGCTGCCATGAATAAGTGGGATCTCTATGCTCCCACTATTCTAAGCACCCATTCAAGCTCATGGGAGTTGCCACCATCTTTGGGTGCACATTGTTCCTTTGTGGCAAAATGTTATTTTAACCTTAGCTAAGGAATGTAAGATCACACCCAACACATATTGATTGCATGTTGTTCCTTTGTGGCTAAAGGTTATTTTGACCTTAACGAAGGAATGGTGGATCACATCCAACACATGATGGGTACACCTTATTCCTTTGTGGTTAGAGGTTATCATGACCTTAGCAAAGGAATGAAGGATGACACCTGACATATGCGAGAACTTGAGGTGCGGATGAGCGGCATCGACAACACTCTCCTTGACAACACTCATGGAACCTATGGGAGGCAACACAACATTGACACTCAACCCTACAATTTCGAAGCCACGCTGCATCAAGGTTAGGCCAACCTTATGGCCTACCTCCGCCGTTAGGAGTTTCAACCCCTATCGCGGACCTTGACCAAGTACAAGCTTGGGGAGGACCCCCACTTGAGGTAACTTGTATCATACCTCATTTGCATCCATTTATTTTATTTATTTCTTTATTTCCACCACATTTGCATCTAAAATATATAATAATGCAGTATAGGTTAGGTTAATAAAATAAAATATGTGTGGTAAGAATATTTTTACTTTGCATAAGTTGAAATGATGAATAGTTGCTCTGTTTGATTTTCTCTAGTCCCATGCAGACAACTTAGTATTCTCCAAGTATTGCGTTTATTGGCTTAGAATATCCTTGCCTTAAATTTCGAATTTGTGGGTAGCAAATGCTAATTAAGTCCAATCCTAGGTTGTTGTGGGGTATGATATAGTGATAAGAGCTACTATATCCTAGTTGAAAGTGAAACCTTATTTCTCGGAGAAAAATTAAAATAGGAGCTTCTCATTTGATAGAAATTCCTACCAAAGCCATATGATGATTTGAATTTGATAAAACCTATGCATATGCTATTTGCCTTCACACTGAGCCTAGTCAAACTAATATAGACCTATGTGAGAATCTTTTCATGCTTTTAAGATCAAGATTGCACGGGCACATGCTAAATTTCTACACCAGAAGTTAGCAAAACTCCATCATACCATTCCACCATCAAAAGATACTCCATGTTTTCCGTGCATAATACTCTCTTCAAAATATTTGAAAAGAAAAGAGGAGTAGAAGACATGGCTACAGAAAAAGAAAAGACGAGAAAAATGCATGCTTATGTACAAGAGCATGGAAAAAAAGAGAAGAATAAGTAGCCATGTTTCAACCTCACAAAAGAAAAAGAGAGTGCATACAAAGGAGTCATTATCATGTCACCACTCCTCAAATATTCCATCAGACTTGCACAAATATTGTTCAAAAGTATGATTTGTTTTCTACTAAGGCTTGCTCTTTTGACTTAGCAATACATACGATGCAAATATTCCTACTCTTGATCCCTACCAAGCTCCACATACAAGACTTATTTAGATCTAGGACAAGAAAGGCATTGCCTTGGTGAGGATACTAATACCACTTCCACATAGGAGTTATTGAGTGCATCAATTGAGGAACTTAAATACAAACACCATTTGTACTTCTCTGGAAATTTGAGTTGAACTCACACATTAGGTGATGCTTGCTCACTTTGTTGTTCTGTCCTTCAACCACCCAAGAAAAGGATAAGGCATAAGACCCATAATGACTAAGAAAAAGAGTGAGGTACTATAGCCAATTTATTCAATGCAAGGTAGAATATTTTGTTGTGCACTTGGTACTTTTGCAAAATAGGACACTGTAGAAAATCTTGATCAACAACCTAAGTCTTTATATTTGCTTCGAGACAAGCAAAGGGTAAGCTTGGGGGAGTTTGTTGATGGTCATTATATACCAATTTTGATCATTAATATAACTCATTTATGTGAGAGAATAAATATTTCTTACACACATCATAGTTAGATTAATATAATTCCAGTTATACTTGGAGAAATAGTTCATGCAGGTGTTTTTATGTAGAAACAATGGAGAATGAGGGGAGCAATCCTAAAAAGTGCCACCCAGCAAATCATGTGATGACATGTGGCATCACATGGATCCATGGACCCATTCTTTGGCGTATCTAAGGGAATCCAACGGCAATTCATGTGGGGAAGGAACATGGGCCTACATATGAGTCACTCGGAGGAAGCACAATTGAGGGGGGCCAGGTCTAGGTCGGCCGACCCCCTAGCTCGGTCGACTTGGCTGTTGACAGTCATTATATACCAATTTCAACCATCAATATAACTCAATTATGTGATGGAATGAATATTTCTTACACACATCATAGTTAAAAATAACCTAGTTCCACTTGTACTTGGATAAATTGGTGCATGCAGGTATTATATGCAGATTTGAGGTGAATGTTTGGCCACAAGGCAAGGAAAAACACTTCCAATAAATCAGACGATGTCATGTGGCTTTCCATGGATCCAATGGCCCACTTACAGGCGGGTACTCACAGGTTTCCACCTTGATTTATCTAGAAGTTTGACAAGGGCCCACATATCAGTGTCCGGGAGCAAGTGGGAGTTGAGTGAGGCCAACCCCAGTTCAGCCAAACCACCTGTTCGGCCGAACTGGTAAAAGCGCCAAACTCGGTCCAACTGCACATGTCAACCTCCTTGGCGTGGGAGTAAGTGAAATCCCGAGAGGTTAGCACGCGAAACCGCCTCTTTGAGTGTATAAATAGGGGGAGTGCCTCACCTCACTTCACACACACCACTTGAGCATCATTCTATTGTATACACTAGTTCTCCCATTTCCATAATGGAGGTTAGGATATAGAGAGGACCTCTAGTCCCAAGCAAAATTGGGAAAGGTATGGCACATGTATCTTTTCTCGTATTTGTAACTTTATGCATAATAAAGATATTATCTTTAGTCTTCCATTATTCATATACATGGATAAAGTGTTCCTTGTTTGGTTGTGGAGTCCATGTGTATGTGCTAGGTGTAGATGTTGTTATGATCTAGACATAATGCCTTTATTATGTTATCATAAACATCATACACCACCACTATAGTCTAATTAGGTAATAATATGACTATTTTAATGTGAATATGTTAGTGCTTGGGTCCAACATTGGTTCAATGATGTTTAGGTTAGTCATTGCCTTAGGATGAATATTATGTTGCAACTCTTAAGGTATTTCCTTAGCATGCAAGTGTGGTGCTTGGATAGTTAAATACCGTTGGATGCATCATAGTCCTCAGGTTGAAGAGGTAGGCGGTAGGTGGTGACAGTCCTATTCGTCCGTTGTAATCCTCCACATTCGGGTATGGCGTAGGATCTTGGCGGGAGTCACCTGGCAGACAAGTGTAAGCCCGTGCCCAATATGTTGGACTACTAAGCTCTAGTATTCACCATTAGCATATTCATGTGTACTTTATCAGTCTATGTATATGAGTAATTAGAGAACAGTAGGAGTAGCTCCATCTCGTAGTCTAACCCTCGCTATGACAATCTTACCCTTAGAGTAGATTGCTTAGGTGTGTGTCACACTACCCCTATTATCATCTTACCCCTGTTCTGATTAACACTTAGTACCCTATACCTTGATCATAAGAATAGTGTTTACCTTACTTCACCGCCTTCATTTGGGATAAATACAATACGCTTGGGAATACTCTTGGGTGAAATGCTACAACGGTATCTTCCATTCACTTTTGGATCTCATCTCCTACTAGAGATGATATGTGGTGTTATGTGGGGTCCAGAATCCCGACATCCGAGGATCTCATTAGGTGGTGCCGTGCGATGCGACACCCAACAGTACACAAGAATGGAACCTGAATAAGTACAAGACGAAGTCTTTTATTTATCATACAGCGGAAGTTTTACAATACTAGCGTAAGAAAATAAACATATATATCATAGCTACGCTCTTAGCACTAGCTATGCAAAAGCAAAGTTATCCATGCCTTGGATACTTTGCACTAGCAACACTCAATCAGTGCGGCGTGCAGGGTTCCCACTCGGCTGTACACCCTGGAGGGGGTGCAGCCTCATCATCAAACCCTTCATCAACTGTATAACCTGCAAAAACTCGTTAACTGCAAACGTGAGCATAAGGCTCAGCAAGACTAAACCGTCTCACTAGACATATGCAAGGGAGGCACTAAACATGGGTGAGGTGAAGCATAAAGGACTCGCCTACAAGTGGATCCTTATAATCAAGTTTAAGTATCAAATGACATTCTCCAAGCACGACACATCATGGGCTCTACAATCGAACAAGAAACACTTTACCGATGATATGACATGCTCAGAGCACATAATGCTATTACAGCTAAAGTATGGGGAAATTGTAAACTTTTAATTGTACTATCTCTAAATCATACAAGGTTGCAAAGTAATTATAATTTAGTACAATATGATTTTCTGTACCTACATAACAGTACAGTACTAGGAATATATGGCCACCTTTCACAAGAAACTCGAACGCCGAGCCTGTCTCACCTCCGCGAACAGAAGGTCTCCGCACGGAACACCTCATGCGTCCGCTGACCCATTTACACCTTACTGTCCTCAACCCACCCCTATCGATGGTGAGTTAATGGGCCTCGACACCCCAGTTATCAAGTTACATCAGTTTATTGGATTCCATATGTCCATTATATTGCCGGTACAATTCAAGCTTGTCCGAAGGGGCTGCATACGGATGGGTCTTAATCGACACAGGCAGGGCTATGCGACCGAGACTCAATTCTCGCCGCTTCCTATCCATTCCCTGCCCGGTCTCCATTTCATTATATTATGCCATTTTCTATCTAACTAATCCTGTGAGATATGTCCTACATCTCTCGCGAGTAGATTCCAACTACTTGACTTCTACCGGATTTCCTATGCATTAGCAAAGCAGTTACTACAGGTCAAACTGTAATTCGTTCCAACCAATCCCTGGGATTTTTGGTCATGCAGGTGGAGTATCAATCATCCTAAACGTAATGCACATTTCATATGCTATTCATCATAGTGATAAAGTAAAATTTTTATAAACGACTTAAATGCAAACCGGGGCTTGCCTTGTTGCAGGTCAGAGTCTGAGTTAATATTTGGAAGGTGCTCTTCCAAGGCTTCTGGCTCCTCCTTGACTTCGGTCACTATACGATATGCATAGAATACGTATATGAATGACTTTGAAAAATAAGTATTACCATGACCATGATTTAATTTATGGTGTCCACTATGTGATAATGATCTCATTGGCTTTGGAACTTTGAAGGTAGATACTAGGGAATATGATAGATGCTCTTGCAAAGAACAGGAGATGATCAAAGTAGGTTGTTGTCTCCAAAATGATGGCAAGCAATTATCTTCCAAAAAATTTAGAGAAGAAACTGTAGCTTGAACATAGCTATCAGTTGATAATAAAGATAGAGGAAATTGTCCTGGTCCTAGCAAAATTTGTTTCATAATTTCTAAGCTCTGGTGAAGGAGTTATTGTATTTCTAAGTTGGCAAGAATTTCTGGATTTATTCAATAATTGAATTTTTAGCCTTTTACTCAATATTTAGTTTGTGACTGAATTAGGACTAGGATGGTAGGTCAATTAAATCCAATATTCTTACAGGAACTAGTGTATGACTAAGGGAAAACTCAGTCCAAATTTGAGACATAGTAAAGCAACTGATCATCTGTGAAAATTCAATAACTGAAAAAGGTCATTGAACTATACAGAGGGTTAAACAGGTGCAATGGATCCCAAACATTTTCTGGCAGTCAAGAATAGGTCACTAAATTTTATGTGAATTTTGGGGATCTTTCAAGTGGCTATCTTGTTGGCAAAAATTTTATTTGCATTCGGAAAGATTATTTCCTACAGAATCTAACTATGAGTTTCATAGAACCTAATTGGTACTGACAGAAACTAGAGCTCAAGATCTTTCAAACAAAATTTGTTTGAAGATTTTTGGAGTAGTCTACAGAGAGATATTCAATTTAGAAATTTGAACAATTTTCTGGAATTAATTTAATAACCCATTGGCGCCAGAATTCAAATTCAATCGGGCGGGTCCCATGGGCCACATGGCGTGCTCTGGTCAATGCAACACCGCGGTCCATTAATTTATTCGCGTGCAGCCGCACGGAATACCAGCCGCACCGTGATCCCACAGCCACTGGCAGGTGGGGCCCTACGGGGTTGTCTTCGACCTCGGGCCAACGCCCGCGCGAGGCGGCACCCGCGGCGGTGACTCGCCGGCGAGCTCGCTGCCGGCTAAACCAATGGGCCAAACTTGCCCAAACTCGCCGTCTGGGGGTTTTTGGAGTCGCTGAGCACGACGGTGAAGTCGATGGGACCAGAAACTCGCCGGAAATGGTCGTGCGACGGCGGCGGCGGCGGTGAGCACTCGGGCAACCTGGAACTCGCTCAAGAGTAGCGCAAACCACTCGGGATCTTCTTCAAAACCTTCCAGGGACGATGCAAATCAAGGAACTGGACGTGGAAGAGGGGCAAACAATCGGAAACTATGAGCTCGACGGCGAACCGAGGTTTCCTCACCAGCGGCGAGCAAAATTCGATTTCCTCGGTCGTTGCTCGATAACTTTTAGGGGTTTTTGCTCAGGTAGGAGCGCTAAGACATATAGAAACTATCTCTAAGCAATTGCATAGAATGATTACTAGTAGAAACGGAATTTAAACGGAAACCGAGCGAGCTTCCTCACATCGCCCGAAAAGAAGACGACGGATAACTTGCTCATTTCTCAATGAAAAGGGAAACGGTTTGCACCGCGAGTTAGATCTCGACTAGGCGCACCTTTAAGCTGTTGGGATTGAGGCTTGAAACTACGCGAAATGGCAGCGCACAACGGAGCAGAGGTGGGCAGCGACGATGGCGCGCGGCAGAGAAGGAATCGCGAGAGGGGGAACCACCGATCGGGGAAGGGGAAATACCGGGGCTGCGGCTAACCTTTTATAGCGCCGCGGCAAGCAAGCAAGCAGCTCGCTGGAGCTTGCATGCGCGCGTGCTGTCGAGCGGGCGAGCGCCGGTGCAGAGATGGCAGGCGGCCGACCTGACCCGTTCAGCAGAGGCTGACCTGTGGGCCCACAGGTCAGTCAGACCCCAACAGTAAAGTTAAAAATTCATTTTAAAATGGAAGATCAACTCCAAAAATCATGAAATTTTATGGAGATGGTAAATGAATTATTCTGAACACAATAGTGAACTCAAATCTTATGTTCAAAGAAGTTGGAAATGAATTTAAAATTCAGATTTGAATTTTATTCAAATTTGCTAAGCGCCTCAAATAAAATAGCAAATGAGTTCCTAAAATCTTGAAATTTTGCAGGCAAGCTATTGAGATATTAGAAGGTCAAGTAAAAATTTAGAGCCTCTAATTTGAATATTTTTGGCAGGGCCAATTAGTACTGCACTTTAAATTGCCTTACTAAACTTCATCCAATTAATTCTAAAATCTGAAGAGGGGTGAATAGAATCATTCTAGAATTAGTGGTGAAGCCCAATACTCATGTTAATAAAATTTAACCATGAGTGCAAGAAAAGTTTGGATGGTATTAAGTTCATGTGTACCACTACATTGGATCTTTAATATAGTTGATCACAAAACTCATAACTGAATTCACATGCCATAAAAGTGGGGTTTTACATTCCTCCCCCTTAAAAGAATCTCGTCCCGAGATTACAAAAGAAGGCAAAAGGAAAGGATCTAACAAACATATGCCGCTAACAAGTCCGGATAGTTCGTTCTAAGATACTCCTCACTTTCTCACGTGGCTTCTTCAGCACTGTGGTTGCTCCACAAGACCTTGTAGAAATGCAAGGTGCGGCTTCTTGTGGTGCGAGTCCTCTCATCGATGATCTGAGTTGGAAGCTCGGAATAAGTGAGATCTGGTTGGAGAGCTTCCAAATCTTCTATACGTATATTCGCTGGGATTTTGAGACATTTCCGCAGCTAAGAAATGTGAAACACATTATGGACCCCTGCCAGCGATGGCGGTAACTCCAATTGATATGCCACAGGTCCGCATCTTTTGGTTATTGCGAATGGCCCAATAAAACGTGGAGCTAGCTTCCCTTTCACTCCGAATCGATGGATGCCTTTCATAGGGGATACCCGGAGATAAACTTGATCCCCAATCTCGAAGTGAAGAGGTCGACGTCATTTGTCCACGTAGCTCTTCTGACGAGACTGAGCGGCTTTGAGATTTGTTTGAATAATGCGTACTTGCTCTTCGGCTTCTTTTATTAAGTTGATGCCATATACCACTCGTTCACCAGATTTGCACCAGTTCAAGGGTGTGCGACACTTCCGGCCATAAAGAGCTTCATATGGTGCCATCTGGATGCTAGCCTGGTAACCGTTGTTGTACAAAAATTCTGCCAATGGTAGATGATCATCCCAATTCCTACCATGGTGGATGGCACAGGCATGAAGCATATCCTCTAGCACTTGATTTGCCCGTTCAGTTTGTCCATCAGTCTGAGGGTGATTAGCCGAGCTTCGAATCAGTTTGGTACCCAATGCATCGTGGAGATGCTCCCAAAAGCGAGCAACAAAAATAGATCCACAATATGAAATTATAGTACGGGGTACTCTGTGTAGACACAAAATTCTGGAGATATAAAGTTCTGCATACCGCTTCGCATCATAATCCACACTGACCGGTATGAAATGAGCTGATTTGGTCAATCGGTCAACGATCACCCAAATTGAGTCGTGCTTATGGAGGGTGGAAGGAAATCCAACAATAAAATCCATGCTGATATCCTCCCATTTCCAAGCTGGTATGCTTAAAGGTTGAAGCTGCCCTGCTGCCTTCATATGGTCGGCCTTAACTCGTCGACACGTATCACATTCGGATATGTATTTTGCTACTTCTCTCTTCATCCGAGTCCACCAGAACTTCTTTCTCAAGTCTTGGTACATTTTGTTACTTCCTGGATGAATGGAATACTTGGATAAATGAGCATCATCCAGTATCTTCTTCCGAAGTTTCATGTTTCGGGGTACCAGTATACGGTCTTTGAACCAAATGGTACCTTCATTGTCACATCGGAAACATTTCATCTCCCCCTTTTCCATTCTTTGCCGAATGTGTGAAATTCCTTTGTCTTCCTTCTGAGCTGCTACAATATCCTCCCTGAAGGTAGGAATGAGAGCGAGATTGTAGAGTGCCCCATATGGAACAAAGTAGAGACTCGGTTCTTCTTCTTCCATTGAGTTGATGGAAAGACTGTTGACATGGGACTTGCGGCTCAGTGCATCTGCAACTACATTCGCCTTGCCTGGATGGTAGTGGATCTCAATCTCATGTTCCTTGATCAACTCTAACCATCTCCGTTGTCGCATATTCAAATCCTTCTGGGTGAAGATGTATTTCAAGCTCTTGTGATCAGTGTAGAGGTGTACTAGATTACCCAGTAGATAATGTCTCCACATCTTCAATGCTAGTACCACAGCAGCGAGTTCTAAATCATGAGCCGGATAGTGCTGCTCATGGTTCCGAAGCTGTCGTGATCCATAAGCGACCACTCGTCTATCCTGCATCAACACACATCCCAAACCAATTCCTGATGCATCACAATATACGTCAAAAGATTTGGTCGTGTCTGGTTGAGCTAATACTGGTGCCGTTGTGAGGTGTTTTACTAATGCTTGAAAACCTGCCTCGCATGCCTCAGTCCATACATACTCCATCCCCTTCTTCAGAAGTTCTATCATTGGTTTAGCTATTTTGGAGAAACTAGGAATGAACCTTCGGTAATACCCAGCTAAACCTAGGAAACTTCGAACTTCATGTACAGACTTTGGAGACTCCCATTTGAGGACTTGCTTGATCTTGCTTGGATCAACTGCAATCCCTTCTGCTGATATGATGTGCCCTAAAAATGGCACTTGGCTGATCCAGAATTCACACTTGCTAAACTTAGCATATAGCTGGTGGTCCCGTAATCGTTGAAGCACGATACACAAGTGTTGAACATGTTCTTCTTCGGATTTTGAATACACAAGTATGTCGTCAATGAAGACTACGACAAATTTGTCCAATTCAGGCATAAACACCGAGTTCATGAGATACATGAAATGAGCCGGTGCGTTGGTCAATCCGAAGGACATAACAAGGTACTCATACAGTCCATACCTCGTTGAGAATGCTGTCTTGGGTATATCTTCTGGTCGGATTCTAATCTGATGATAACCAGAACGAAGATCCATCTTTGAAAATACTTTAGCACTCAAAAATTGATCGAAGAGAATATCAATGCGTGGCAGTGGATACTTGTTCTTGATAGTGACAACATTAAGTGGGCGATAGTCTACACACAGCCCTAAGGTTTTATCTTTCTTCTCTACGAACAGTGCAGAACAACCCCATGGTGATGAACTTGGACGAATGAAACCCTTGTTCTCAAGTTTGGTTAACTGCTCCTTAAGTTCTGCAAGTTCCTTGGGTGCCATCTTGTAGGGGGGTCTTGAGATTGGCACTGTTCCCGGTGCAAGTTCAATCTTGAACTCTATATCTCTTTCTGGGGGCATACCAGGAAGATCTTCGGGAAACATGTCCGGGTATTCACATACTACCGAAATATCCTTAAGTTCCATAATCTCGGTATTGTGAGTAGATGAATTCACTAGAATGGCTTTCTCAAGCTTGAGGACTTGAGAGGGATGGAGTGGAGAATTTAGATATATTTTTCGAGGGACCAGATCTAGAATAGCACTATGGTATTGTAACCATTCCATTCCCAAGATGACATCTAATTTCTGATGCTCTAGTATCAGAAGTGAAGTAAGATATATGGTTCCATCTAGGTTAAGAGGTATCCCAGGAACCAATTCATTTGTTATTGTTTTTCCAGCGGGAGTGCTAATCACATATGGAGTTTTGGTGGAGATAACAGGCAATTGACTTTTAATGACAAAAGATTTACTAATGACATTGTGTGAAGCTCCGGAGTCAAAGAGTATGACTACAGGATGATTGAAGATAGAGAACGTACCCGTGAGCACGGGTGCGCCTTCCGGAACGTCCTCAATGGCGAGGTGGTGGATGTTGCCGGGTCTGGTGGCTGGCTTCTGGGGCTGGTTGCGGGGTTGGTTGGCGCCCTGGTATGATGATTGTCCTCCGCCTTGTCGATTCTGCGGACAGTCCTTGGTGAAGTGCCCCGTGCGCCCACACGTGAAACACGTGTACGGGGTCTGGCCAGTACGAATGGGAGGACGGAATCCCGGTGCACGTGGTGGAGGTGGAAGTGCACGTGGGATCATCCCCGGTTGTTGCTGCGGTCGGAATCCAGAGTTGCTGAACTGGCGACCACTGAACATTGGTGGTCGTGATGGCGGTTGCCACCTCTGGCCGGATGGTGATCGATACACCATACGGTACTTCTGAGGAGCACCACCTCCACTGCCCTGCGGAGCACTCCTCTTCTTTTTATCTGAGGACAGCTCGCGCGTAGCGTCCTCCTCCATGATAGCGGCATTGGCGATGTCATTGAAGCTACCGCGGTTGAACAGGACAAGCTTGTCCTTCAACTTGGGGTTCAAAACCCGGTAGAAGCATTCGCGCTTCCGATCTTTGGTATTCACTTGGTCCTGAGCGTATTGGGCCAAGTGGTTGAATGATTTGGAGTACTCGTATGCACTCCTTCCTCCCTGCCTTAGCTCCAAGAACTCTTGAAGCTTCCTCCTCATAATCCCGGGAGGGATGTGGTAGGCACGGAAGCCTCCCGGAATTCGGCCCAGCTTACGACATGGCCTGCGGGGCGTGCGGCAAGGTAATTGGCCCACCATGCGCCAGCAGACCCCTACAGTTGCTGCGCTGCAAACAGCGTCTTCTGCTTTTCGGTTACCTCGAGTAAACCAAACTTTCCTTCAATGGTGCGGAGCCAATTATCCGCCTCCAACGGTTCATCGGCCTCTCTGAAGACCGGTGGATGTGTCGATGAGAAATCAGAGTAGGAACTCTGATATTGCTGACGCGGTCCATCATCCTGTCGTCCCCCTTGACGGGACGAGCGCTGCACCAGAGTCCACAGTAGCTCGGTTTGCTCGTCGCGCGAGCCGAGTACTGCAGTGAGAAACTCCGCGAGACTTCTGGGAAGTGTGGGTGGAGGTGGTGGAGGTGGTTGCGTTTGAGGCGTATTCTATCCCGGGGGTGGCGTGTCATCCCCCTGACCTCCACTAGAACCTCCCCCATCTTGACTTGTACGAGTACGCACCATACTGCAACACAACGGTTTACACTGTAAGTCTTATTGCCTCAAGTTCATCCTTCCATATAAATAGTAATGCGGTAGGTAACAATAGATGATGCATAATATTCACATATATTGATAAAGCACAAACTTTATACAATCTATATTATCTTGGGCCCAAGTTTACAATAGATCTCCAAAAATAGACAGACTTCATCTAAAGAAGTCGTCTCATCTATGCTTGGTCACCACAAGTCGTCATGTCCATGTCATCGTACATAGATCTCGCTACTATTTACAATAAGACTCATAAAGTCACAAAACACACGTGGTGTTTACTACACATCATTACACTCGGCCTAAAATGATAAGTACATCAACACTGCCCTCTAATCATAAAACTCGACCTCCTGAGGATCTTCTTCTTCCTCGTCATCCTCAGGATTAGGCACCACTGGTATGGGTGCTGGAGCAGAAGATGATGCCTCGTTTAAAAGCGACGTCCTTTTGGCAATCTTAGCTTGCCAATCTGTCTGTACCATAAACATCCTCCAGGCCTCGTTCTCCTGCTGAGCCTGCTCACAGCTGGTCTTCCAGCTCTGAGCCTCCACTCTGGACTGATCCCGATCTGCAGTCACCACGTTCAACTGGGTGTCCTGCTGGTTTCCATAGAGTAGGCTTGCCTCCAACTCAGTTTTTATCTCTAGAGTCTCCTGGCGAGACGCGGCTAAATCCATAACAGCGCCATGCCATTGATTCCCCCTGAGGTTCAAACGATGGTTGAGAGGGGCCATCATATCCCTAAGTCCGTCATTTGCCCGCTCAAAGTGATCTGCTCGAATCATGTCTTGCTTCATATTGTTCATCAATTCTTTTACGCATGCCCTTTGATTACCCTTCTCGCGATGTGATGCGGATGCATACACCGCTAAGGCTGTCGCGGATGTTTCACCGTGACTGTCCACCTCCGCAAGCAAGCGGGTTGCCCAGGCTTCAGAAGCCCTGCCGGTAACTGGAAAGAACTCATACGGAGTACCCACCAGGTTACTGTAATGGAGTTTGCAAAACCTCCCTATGGCAATACTTGTGGCGTAGCTCCATGTTTCCTCTAATATCAACCCTTTGATCTTGATGGAGTATGGAGCCCATCCGAGGTGCGGTGGACCAGCAGGCACATCGACGTAGATGGTGCAACTCAACACACCGCTTTCCTGGAACTTCTTGCCCCAATAGCTAGGCAACACTAGGTAGCCAAACTGGCGAAGCAACCTAACAAACACGTCCGGGAAACCGGCTTGCCCGGTGCACGTGGAGAACACCCATCCATTAGGTAACAGAATTCTTGGTGCTGCCATCTGTGGACAAACATACCCGGATTTCAATACACCGTATAAGTATTCCACTCAATCAATGATAATGTTGGACAAAAGAAAATATCCACAATCAATTGATCCAAGAAAATCTGCAAACTGGAAGTGATCACAGTTCTGATTCAGCTGACCTCCCTGTATCAACCCAAAAGTTTCATACAGGAAACGCCAGAGAGTTAAGTGGAATATAAACGTTGTAGTACACTTCAAAGCCTTTCCATATTGTACTCATACAGCTCCAGGTGAACTAATATGAAGAATCTATACAGGTTTTAAGTTGACTCAAGTTTTCTGGAAATTTTGACAGAACCTCCCCTGTATATGGGCTTATCTCCACATTCTATACAGGTTTATCATGATAAGATATTGAGGTAATGACAAAATACATATTGTATAACATCGCGTTAACAATCCAGAAATAAAAGAGTTCCACCCTGAAAACTTTGTTGTACAGGTATCGCGCACAAATTCACAACCCTGTGCAAACTGTTCCAAGTTCTGGACTGCACGAACCAAGTTGGCGACAAATGGAATTAGGCATAGCTACACCCAGATTCAGGTCAGGAGTGACAAATAAAGTTGATAGAGGACTTCCTAAGTTTTCCAGAAATGTATATATGTGACCATGTCACTATTCTGGATTAAGAGCTATAACTATCTGAACTTAACAGTTGAACTGACTGGTTTGCACCAGCAGTCCTGCAGTTCACTGTGTTGACTTCCCAATTTGGTTTAACTCCAACCCAAATCAGGAAAAACCTCCCATAAAAAACTTGTAAATCTCCTCCTACCCTTTCCAACATGTATCACAATAAGGCAGTGGATTTGTCTACAGCAATTTATGGCAAAAAATACAGAGACTGGTACAATGGTAAGGTCATCTGGAGCAGATACAATACACCCCAGATTTCAACAGATTACCAAGCTTTTCTGTCTTTATGGTCAACAGAAAAGTTGTAGAGATCTTCACGAGATTTCCATCCATATATGATACTCCTATACTATCTATTAAATAACCAATATTACAATCCAGCGAAGTTGAGCCAACTTCTGCCAGAAAACAAAAATCTTGATTCTATTTATTCTATCGAGTCGGAACCCTTTTTGCGGAGTCCAAACCTACCAGCACCTGATTGTCGGAATTTCCAAAACACAATGCAGCCATTCTGTTGGTGGGGATGGTCTAGTATCATATTTGATACTGACGGTACTACGTGCCTCACGAAAGAAAATGCTATCTGGTATATCCGGTTGCGTCTATAGGTGGTTCCTATATTGTTCTCTCGCAAACGGTTTCTACACGGTCCTCTACCGTAGTTAGTGTACTTGCAGAAGGCAAACAATCCCCTTTCACACCTTCACACCTCAAGGGCGGCACGGGGAAACACGACAGGCAGTCACAATAATATATATGAAAATAAATGCATACGACTCTGGTGTGAGTCGCCCTCGAGCGAGGTCATGTCTCGAGGTACATGGCTATAAATACGTCTGTACAGCAAAGACTCCCGTACGATCCGGCTTATACACGCTCGGGCATACGTGTTTCGCATGCTCCCATAGAACATAAATAGTTCTAGAGAGGCATACTATCGGGTTATACACCACCCGATGCGGGCTCCCACTAACTTTGAAGCACGCTGGGGTACCGCGTGTCATAGGATCTCAGAAACATTGAGAGCTTCAGAGACTCCTATTAACTTCCCGTGCCAAGCCACGGAAATTTCACATACCACTCCTCGTATGCTGAGCTTACCGAGATTGATCTGCCCTCGGTGGCGTACCTTACCTCTTACCTGACGTCGAGGCATCGTTTACAGAATATAATAACGCATAGTTAGTCTACCACCTTTATACCTTATACTAATAATACTCCTTATAAAGGAATATATCTAATTCCTCACTCAAGTCCTATTTTTTTTGAAAATATGTTCTTTTCAAGTACACTATTCCCAATGATGCTCTAATACCATGTCTGTGGGGACCAGAATCCCGACATCCGAGGATCTCATTGGGTGGTGCTGTGTGATGCGACACCCAACAGTATACAAGAATGGAACCTGAATAAGTACAAGACGAAGTCTTTTATTTATCATACAACGGAAGTTTTACAATACTAGCGTAAGGAAATAAACATATATATCATAGCTACGCTCTCAGCACTAGCTATGCAAAAGCAAAGTTATCCATCCTTGGATACTTTGCACTAGCAACACTCAATCAGGGCGGCGTGCAGGGTTCCCACTCGGCCGTACACCCTGGAGGGGGTGCAGCCTCATCATCAAACCCTTCATCAACTATATAACCTGCAAAAACTCGTTAACTGCAAACGTGAACATAAGGCTCAGCAAGACTAACCCGTCTCACTAGACATATGCAAGGGAGGCACTAAACATGGGTGAGGTGAAGCATAAAGGACTCGCCTACAAGTGGATCCTTATAATCAAGTTTAAGTAGCAAATGACATTCTCCAAGCACGGCACATCATGGGCTCCACAATCAAACAAGAAATGCTTTACCGATGATATGAAATGCTCATAGCACATAATGCTATTACAGCTAAAGTATGGGGAAATTGTAAACTTTTAATTGTACTATCTCTAAATCATACAAGGTTGCAAAGTAATTATAATTCAATACAATATGATTTTTTGGGTTCTTTAGTATTTACTACGTCACCGCTCAGTGAACAAGTGGTACTCTATTACTGCGAGGGATAGTGATTGCAATCAGGACACACCCGGACAACACGACACATACGTCGTTCGGAAATGTCAGCAAGTACACCTGTACCTACATAACACTTCAGTACTAGGCGTATATGGCCACCTTTCGCAAGAAACTCGAACGCCGAGCCCGTCTCACCTCCGCGAACAGAAGGTCTCCGCACGGAACACCTCATGTGTCCGCCGACCAATTTACACCTTACTGTCCTCAACCCACCCCTATCGATGGTGAGTTAATGGGCCTCGACACCCCAGTTATCAAGTTACATCAGTTTATTTAATTCCATATGTCCATTATATTGCCGGTACAATTCAAGCTTGTCCGAAGGGGCTGCATACGGACGGGCCTAAATCAACACAGGCAGGGCTATGCGACCGAGACTCAATTCTCGCAGCTTCCTATCCATTCCCTGCCCGGTCTCCATTTCATTATATTATGCCATTTTCTATCTAACTAATCCTGTGAGATATGTCCCACATCTCTCGCGAGTAGATTCCAACTACTCGACTTCTATGGATTTCCTATGCATTAGCAAAGCAGTTACTACAGGTCAAACTGTAATTCGTTCCAACCAATCCCTGGGATTTTTGGTCATGCAGGTGGAGTATCAATCATCCTAAATGTAATGCACATTTCATATGCTATTCATCATAGTGATAAAGTAAAATTTTTATAAACGACTTAAATGCAAATCGGGGCTTGCCTTGTTGCAGGTCAGAGTCTGAGTTAATATTTGGAAGGTGCTCTTCCAAGGCTTCTGGCTCCTCCTCGACTTCGGTCACTATACGATATGCATAGAATACGTATATGAATGACTTTGAAAAATAATTATTACCAAGACCATGATTTAATTTATGGTGTCCACTATGTGATAATGATCTAATTGGCTTTGGAACTTTGAAGGTAGATACTAGGGAATATGAGAGATGCTCTTGCAAAGAACAGGAGATGATCAAAGTAGGTTGTTGTCTCCAAAATGATGGCAAGCAATTATCTTCTAAAAAATTTAGAGAAGAAACTGTAGCTTGAACATAGCTATCAGTTGATAATAAAGATAGAGGAAATTGTCCTGGTTCTAGCAAAATTTGTTTCATAATTTTCTAAGCTCTGGTGAAGGAGTTATTGTATTTCTAAGTTGGCAAGAATTTCTGGATTTATTCTATAATTGAATTTTTAGCCTTTTACTCAATATTTAGTTTGTGACTGAATTAGGACTAGGATGGTAGGTCAATTGAATCCATGCTTTTTACAGGAACTAGTGTATGACTAATGGAAAACTAAGTCCAAATTTGAGACATAGTAAAGCAACCGATCATCTGCGAAAATTCAATAACTGAAAAAGGTAATTGAACTATACAGATGGTTAAACAGGAGCAATGGCTCCCAAACTTTTTCTGGTAGTCGAGAATACGTCAGTAAATTTGATGTGAATTTTGGGGATTTTTCCAGTGGCTATCTTGTCTGGAAAAATTTTATTTGCTTTTGGAAATATTATTTCCTACAGAATTTAACTATGAGTTTCACAGAACCTAATTGGTACTGACAGAAACTAGAGCTCAAGAGCTTTAAAACAAAATTTGTTTGAAGATTTTTGGAGTAGTCTAAAGAGAGATATTCAATTTAGAATTTGAACAATTTTCTGGAATTAATTTAATAACCCATTTGCGCCAGAATTCAAATTCAATCGGGCGGGTCCCATGGGCCACGTGGCGTGCTCTGGTCAATGCAACACCGCGGTCCACTTTTATTCGCGCGCAGCCGCACGGAATCCCAGCCGCACCGTGATCCCGCAGCCACTGGCAGTTGGGGCCCTACGGGGTTGTCTTCTACCTCGGGCCAACGCCCGCGGTGGTGACTCGCCGGCGAGCTCGCCGCCGGCTAAACCGACGGGCCAAACTTGCCCAAAATCGCCGCCTGGGGGTTTTTGGAGTCGCAGAGCACGACGGTGAAGTCGATGGGACCAGAAACTCGCCAGAAATGGCCGTGCGACGGCGGCGGCGGCGGTGAGCACTCGGGCAACCTGGAACTCGCTCAAGAGTAGCTCAAACAACTCGGGATCTTCTTCAAAACCTTCCTGGGACGATGCAGATCAAGGAACTGAACGTGTAAGAGGGGGAAACAATCGGAAGCTATGAGCTCGACGGCGAACCGAGGTTTCCTCACCGGCAGCGAGCAACATTCGATTTCCTCGGTCGTTGCTCGATAACTTTTAGGGGTTTTTGCTCAGGTAGGAGCGCTAGGACCTATAGAAACTATCTCTAAGCAATTGCATAGAATGATTACTTATAGAAACGGAATTTAAACGGAAACCGAGCGAGCTTCCTCACATTGGTCGGAAAGAAGACGACGGATAACTTGCTCATTTCTTAATGAAAAAGGAAACGGTTTGCACCGCGAGTTAGAGCTCGACTAGGGACACCTTTAAGCTGTTGGGATCGAGGCTTGAAACTGCGCAAAATGGCGGCGAACCACGGAGCAGAGGTGGGCGGCGACGATGGCGCGCGGCAGAGAAGGAATCGCGAGAGGGGGAACCACCGATCGGGGAAGGGGAAATACCGGGGCTGCGGTCGGCCTTTTATAGCGCCGCGGCAAGCAAGCAAGCAGCTCGCTGGAGCTTGCATGTGCGCGCGCTGTCGAGCGGGCGAGCGTCGATGCAGAGATGGCAGGCGGCCGACCTGACCCGTTCAGCAGAGGCTGACCTGTGGGGCCCACAAGTCAGTCAGACCCCAACAGTAAAGTTAAAAATTCATTTTAAAATGGAAGATCAACTCCAAAAATCATGAAATTTTATGGATATGGTAAATGAATTATTTTGAACACAATAGTGAACTCAAATCTTATGTTCAAAGAAGTTGGAGAAGAATTTAAAATTCAGATTTGAATTTGATTCAAATTTGCTAAGCGCCTCAAATAAAATAGCAAATGAGTTCCTAAAATCTTGAAATTTTGCAGGCAAGCTATTGAGAATATTATAAGGTCATGGAAAAATTTAGAGCCTCTAATTTGAATATTTTTGGCAGGGCCAATTAGTACTGCACTTTAAATTGCCTTACTAAACTTCATCCAATTAATTCTAAAATCTGAAGAGGGGTGAATAGAATCATTCTAGAATTAGTGGTGAAGCTCAATACTCATGTTAATAAAACTTAACCATGAGTGCAAGAAAAGTTTAGATGGTATTAAGTTCATGTGTAACACTACATTGGATCTTTAATATAGTTGATCACAAAACTCATAACTGAATTCACATGCCATAAAAGTGGGGTTTTACATGTTAAGAACTGTCAACAAGCATTTCTAGCGTTGTTGCCGGGGAAGGCAAAGGAAGTGAAGGATAGCTATCACTTGTGATTACTCAATAGGTACTAATAGTTATTAGACGGGATTACCCTTGTTTGTTTTCTTCTTTTGTGTGAAAACAGGGTAGTGTTGGCTAACCCATTTCATGGGATGGCCAACGAGGACGCAAGAGTTCAACTGCAAGATGATTCAAGGCGTACCTCAACAAATGTTCACTAGGCAACACCATTGCCTTTTGCGGAATAATTTCAGCTTCCAGTAGGAGCCAAAGTCATCCATCCCCAAGCTTGGGGGAGGCTCCAAGAGTTCTTCTTGGTTTGCCTTCATCATGGGGTGGATAGTTGGCTCTTCATCAAACACCCATGTCATGGGTTGGCTCCACCAATCCATGACCACATTCGTGCTAGAGCTGAAGGAGTCTTATTCTCATTCATCATGGATGAGAATATGGTCTCCACTCAAGGGGTGGATTGAATAATGCTCAAGTTTTCTTAGCTTGCCATGCACACCTTTTAACAAGGTGCAAATGCTAGCTAAGAAACTACACCTCCCATTGAAGTATCATGAAAATCAAGCTAATGGAGAAGTGTTTGGAATTATCCAAGTCATGGATATTCACATAATTTGTGAAAATACATGTCAACATGGGACACTTGGGAATTATTTCCCTAAGACCCATGAGTATCTTTCATTTCCAAACAGCAACCCTAATGGCTATCACCCACAAGGAGGTTAAGGGTGGAATCAACACCACCCTTATAATCAAGGAGGCAATGGAATTCCATGGGATTTAAGTTCAACTAGCCAACCTTGAAGTATCTTGTCCATGACCAAGCAAGAAATCAAGACGACATTTACATGAAGATCTTGGCCAAGGACAAGAAACTTAAAGAGCACACAAGATCCAAGATGTCCCAAAATCACTTGTTAGGATTCCAATCCTTCTACCAAGCCCATGCAACCTAAGGTAACTGACACTGTGGATGAAGCGTTTCTTGTTTGATTATGGAGTCCACATGTCATCATGCGAAAGGAAGACTTTGATCCATGATCAAAGTATGGGCTAACACAAAGGAGCAACAAAAAGGTCGAAGTCGCACCCCTAAATAAGGACAAGCCTCACCATGCTCTTAAAAGAATATCTTCAAGAGAAAAAAGTCGTCACTACATCAACAAGTCCTCATCAAGATGACGAAGAGGCTAGGGCCACTATGTGGCCCACATGTCCGAATGACAACCATAGTAAATTTTTGCATGTCAAGCAGGAGAAGTTGTCCACATCTTCAACTTCGGGATTGACAACAAATCATGGAACCAAAAAGGACGGAGGTAAGTCCCACTCATCGGACTTCAAAAATTCGGAGAGTCCTTGCCAATAGGTTAATTGGTATTTATCTCATATTTGTTTTATCAATTGCATATTTGAGTTTCCCATCAATCTTTGCATTTGCATTTAGCATGTTTGAATTTTCACACTTGCATGTTGGAAATTAAAATTTCCAACCGTCATAAAACTAAAAGTTTGAATTAGGAAATAAATTTATTTGGATATGAACCTTGGGCGTAACCACATAAATTCATCTTCCTAATTCAGACCAAAAAAATATTTCCCTTAATGTTCATTTGCAAGTTGTTTCAAGTTGGGCAAAACAATTTGACAAAGGGTACAACATGCTTTTGAGCTAACGTAACCCATTTTTGGGTTGTTTTGTTTTTTTCTTGATTTTAGTGCAGCCAGAACAAAATTTTTAAAGGGGTTGGGAGGCCTCATCAAGCCCAATTCACCATCGGAGTGCATATCCCTCCATCGATCGCATTTTGAGTTCATGGTGGAGGAATGCTCAAGATGGTGGTCCAATGAAGGAGCAAGATGAAGCTCATTCAACTCCAACCTCAACATGGCATGAGACATTGAACATGAAGGCTACACTAAAATCCATGGTCGTGAGTTTCTCACACAACGACCTTCAACCCGGACTGCTCTTCAATTGATGTACAAGTTCAAAATTTTCCGTCGTTTGAATAGCATTAGGATTGAATGATTTTTTTCTTACATTGGTAAGGAAGGTTTACACCTTCTCATCATTCAATTCTTATGTATCCTCATGAGAGTAAGTGTTGGCATTGCTTTTTTTTATTCTTCAAAAAGGAATGGCACCTTACTTAGGAATAAATTTAATCAAGTACCTAGAATTTCATAAGCACTGATAAAATTGACTTAGACATTTTATGTCTAGGTAATGCTTATGGAATGACTTAATGGTTGAATTGGTATGTAGAAACCTAGGAATAGTGATTTTTATTTGAAATTCATTCTTGCATGAATCACTAAATTTAAAATTCCTAGTCAATAAATTAAAAATGTTTGGGAAGAAAATATTGAGAATCTTGTTTGCCATGATCAAAATGATAACATTTGCTCTTGTGAAAACTAAAGATGGTTAGAATATTTAAAAGATGAATGGATCCATATAGTGTATTTATATAACTTGCATTGTTATGAGTAGGATCTTTAGAAAAGTGCAAATTGATTTATCCATAAAGCCCCACTCTTATCAATGAATAATTCATTGCTCATGAACACACTTGAAATTGGATCCAATGCATCTTTGGTATTGTTCTTCCCCGTGCGTACAAATGAAGATTCAATTACCTAACCCGAAAATTCATTTGTACAAGTATCAGGAGCTAACCACCCCTCTCTATCGTAGAGGGGAAGTTTGCAGGAGTAATATTACTATGCAAGCATTCACAGATCCAATTGTTTGGAACTCTAAGAGGATTCCATTTCAACATCTCTTGGCCAAATAGTAAATTAATTAGGATGGTTGTTACCTATCAGAAATTAATCCCTAAGGTCGATCATAACTATACGAGGCCAAATATTTGACATGGAAACCCTCCATGAGCAACCAATGAGATGCCACGAATATGTCAAAGCATTATACTCTCAACTATTCTAAGCACTCATTGAAGCTCAAGGGAATTGCCGCAATCATTGGGTGTAAGTTATTCCTTTGTGGCTAAAAAGTATGATGTACCTTAACCAAAGAATGACAAGATCACATCCAATTTATATTGGGTGCAAGTTGTTCCTAAGTGCCTAGAAGGTATTTTATACCTTAGTCAAGGAACAACGGATCACACTCAACCCATGTTGAGTGCACGTCATCCCTTTGTGGTTATAGATATGTTGTACATTAGCCAAGAAACAACGGATCATACTCAACACATGTTGGGTACTTGTCACTCCTTTGTGGCTAAAGGTTATTATTAACTTAGCCAAGGAATGACGGATCACACCCAATACATGATGGATACAAGTTATTCCTTTGTGGCAAAAAGGAATGTTACACCTTAGGTAAAAAATGATGAAACACACTCAACGCATGTTGAGTGCATGTCATTACTTTGTAGTTAAAGGTTATCATTACCTTAGCCAAAGAATAACAAGGTACATCCAACCTATGGAAATCTTGAGCTGCGACCGAGCAACATCAACAACACTCTTCAACTGCACTCATAGAACCCATGGAAGGCAACCCAACATCGACACTCAACCCTCCAATGCCAAAGCCATGTTGCAACAAGGTTAGGCACACCTCATGGCCTACATTCATAGTTAGGGTTTTAACCCTATCGTGGATTTGACCAAGAACAAGCTTGGGGGAGGACCCCCACTTGAGGTAACTTGTATCACACTCCATTTGCGTTCCTTTATTTTATTTATTTCTTCCCACCATATTTGCATTTAAAAATATTAATGTAGTATAGGTTAGGTTAATAAAATAAAGGATGTGCGGTAAGAATAATTTTACTTTGCATAAGTTGAAATGATAAATAGTTGCTCTATTTTATTTTCTCTAGTCCCTTGTATACAACTTAGTATTCTCCAAGTATTGAGTTTATTGGCTTAGAATATTCTTGCCTTAAACTTGGAATTTGTGGTTAGCAAAAGAAAATTACAATTCTAGGTTGTTGTGGGATATGATATAGTGATGAGAGCTTCTAATATCCTAGTTAAAGGTAAAACTTATTTCTCGGAGAAAATTTAAAATGGGAGTTCCTCATTTGATATAAATTCCTACAAAAGCCATATGGTGATTTGAATTAGATAAACCCGATACATATGGTGTTTGCCTTCACATTGAGCCTAGTCAAACTAGTATAGACCTATGTGAGAATCTTTTCATGCTTTTAGGATCAAGATCGCATGGGTATATGCTACACTTCTACACTAGAAGTTAGCAAAATTTCATTATACCATTCCACCACCAAAAAGGTACTCCATTATTTTCATGCATAATACTCTCTCCAAAATATTTGAAAAAAATAGGAGTGGAAGAAAAGAAAAAATAGGAAAAGAAAAATGCTTGCTCATGTACAAGAGCATGAGAAAAAAAAAAGATAAAAGGAAAGAAGAATAAGTAGCCATGTTTCATCCTCACAATAAAGAGAGTGCATAAAAAGGAGTCATCTTCCACTATCACAAATATTCTACCACACTTGCACAATCTTGATATAGGGGCATGATTTGTTTTCTACTAAGGCTCACTCTTTTGACTTAGCAATATATGTGTTGCAAATATGCCTACTCTTGTTCCCTACCATGATCCACAAAAGAGCTTATTCAGATGTAGGACATGAAAGCATTGTCTTGGTGAGGATACAAATACCAGTTGCCACATAGGAGTGATTAAGTGCAACATTTGAGGAAATTAAATTAAAACACCATTTGAAATTCTTCGGAAATTTTAGTGGAACTCATACATTAGGTGATGCCTGCTCATTTTGCTGTTTTGTCCTTCAACCACCCAAGAAAAGGATGAGGCATAAGCCCCATCAAGACTAGGAAAAAGAGTGGGGTACCATAGCCAATTTATTCAATGCAAGGTAGAATACTTTATTGTGCACTTGATACTTTTGCAAAATAGGACATTGTAGCATCTCCTGATCAACAAACTAAGTCTTTATCCTTTCTTCGGGACGAGCAAAGGGTAAGCGTGGGGGAGTTTGTTGACTGTCGTCATATAGCAATTTCGACCGTCAATATAACTCAATTATGTGAATGAATGAATATTTCTTACACGCGTCATAGTTAGGAATAACCTAGTTCAAATTGTACTTGGAGAAATTGGTGCATGCATGTATTATATGCAGATTTGAGGTGAATGCATGGCCACAAGGCAATGAAACACACTTCCAACTAATCAGACGATGCCATGTGGCTTCCCATGGATCCAATGGCCCACTTACAGGCAGGTACCCGCAGGTTTCCACCCCGATTCATCTAGAAGGCCCACATATCAGTGTCCAGGAGCAAGTGAGAGACAAGTGGGGCCAACCCCAATTTGGCCGAACCACCTGTTCGGTTGAACTAGTAAAAGTGCCAAATTCGGTCCAACTGCACATATCAACCCCTTGTGGCTTCCTTGACGCGGGAGTAAGTGAAAGCCGAGGAGATTAGCGCGCGAAGCCGCCTGAGTGAGTATATAAATAGGGGGAGTGCCTCACCTCACTTCACACACACCGCTTGAGCATCATTCCATTGTATACACTAGTTCTCCTAGTTCCTTAGTGGAGGTTAGGATGTAGAGAGGAGTCTCTAGTCTCAAGTCCAAATTGGGAAAGGTATGGCTCATGTATCTTTTCTTGTATTTGTGACTTTATGCATACTAAAGATATTATCTTTAGTCTTCCATTATTCATATACATGGATAAAGTGTTCCTTGTTTGGTTGTGGAGTCCATGTATGTGCTAGGTATAGATGTTGTTACGATCTATACATAATGCCATTATCATGTTATCATAAACATCATACACCACCACTATAGTCTAGTTGGATTAATATTATTATGTTAGTGTGAATATGTTAGTGCTTGGATCCAACATATGTTCAACGATGTTTAGGTTATTCATTGCCTTAGAATGAATACTACATTGCAACTCTTAAGATATTTACTTAGCATGCAAGCGTGGTGGTTGGATAGTTAGTAGCGTTGGATGCATCGTAGTCCATGGGTTGTAGAGGTAGGCGGTATGTGGTGACAGTTCTATCCATCTGTTTTAATCCTCCACGTTCGGCTACATCGTAGGCTCTTGGCGGGAGTCACCTGGCAGACCAGGGTAAGCACGTGCCCAATATGTTGGACCACTAAGCCCTAGTATTCACCACTAGCATATTCATGTGTACTTTATTAGGCTATGTATATGAGTAATTAGAGAATAGTAGGAGTAGCTCCATCTCGTAGTCTAACCCTCGCTAGGACAACCTTACCCTTAGAGTAGATTGCTTAGGTGTGTGTCACACTACCCCTATTATCATCTTACCCCTATTCTGATAAACACTTAGTACCCTATACCTTGATCATAAGAATAGTGATTACTTTACTTCACCACCTTCCTTTGGGATAAATATGATACTCTTGGGAATACTCTTGGATGAAATGCTACAAAGGTGTCTTTCGTGTGCTTGCGGATCCCATCTCCTATCGGAGATGATCTGTGGTATTAAGAACCGTCAACATTGGTCGTGCACCAAACCAGGTCAGCTTCCACGTGTTGGCTCCTCATGGCTCCCTGATGGCGGTGAAGACTGATTTGCACGCTAATTGTGTCGGGAACTGCCTCTACTCCGTGGATAAATAGGGGGTGCCTCACTTCTCCCACACACCGCTCAAGCATTCTCTCTTGTATTACACTAGTGCTTTCTTAGTCCTTAGTGGAGGTTAGGTTGTAGAGAGGAGCCTATAATCCCATGTCCAATTCTGGAAAGGTATGGTTCATGTATCTTTTCTTTTATTTGTGTCTTTATGCTTTATAATAATATCATTATTAGTCTTTATTTATTCATATACTTGGGCAAAGCGTTTCATGCTTGATTGTGGAGTCCATGTATGTGCTAGGTGTAGATGTTATTATGATCTAGTCATAATGTTCATATCTTGTTACATAAACATCATACACCACCACTATAGTCTAATTAGGTATTAATATGATTATGTTAATATGAATATGTTAGTGCTTGGTCCCAATATCGGTTCAAGGATGTTTAGGTTAGTCATTGCCTTAGGATGATATTTGTATCCGCACTCTTATTGTATTTACTTAACATGTAAGTGTGGTGCTTAGATAGTTAAGTAGCGTTGGATGTCTTGTAGGCCAACAAGTTGTAGGGGTAGGAGGCAAGTGGTGATAGCCATGTCCTTCCTTCGTAATCCCCCGCGTTCGGCTATGCCACAGGCTCGAGGTTGGAATCGTCCTGACGTTGTTAGGGGTTAACCCGTGCCCCATTTGTTGGATTAATAAGCCTTAGTATTCACCGTTAGCATACTCATGTGTATATTCTTAGGCTATTTATAAGAGTAATTAGAGAACAGTAGGACCGGTCCTTTCTCGTAGCTTAACCCTCACTAGGACAACCTTACTTTTAGAGTAGATTGCTTAGGTGTATGTCACACTACCCCTATTATAATCTACCCCTGTTCTGATAGTTCCTTAGTACCCTATACCTTGATCATGAGGATAGTGTTTACTCCACTTCACCGCCTTCCTTTGGGATAAATACGATACCCTTGGTAATACTCTAGGGTGAAATACTACAATAGTATCCTCCATGCACTTGTGGATCTCATCTCTCACTGGAGATGATATGTGGTGTTAAGAAATGCCAACACCTTCCTTGGCGGAATAGAGGGGGAGCCACCTTGCACGAATCGATGAACTGGAGAGGTTGTTGGCCGACAAGAAGTCGAATGATGACCTTAAAATGTTACGCGAATCAATGGCGCAGAATGTATTTAACAGTATTTCTATCTGGGTCTTGGTAACCTTCTAGATTGTATTGGAATGGGCACCCTAAGCCACTATTTGTTAGGGTAAAGTGTAGTGGTCGGTCGTCTTGACGTGTTGCGGGAGACGGTCACTGAGGAGCTTGAGGCAGAAGGCCGCAGGGATTTGGTGGAGGCGATCGTCATTAAGTTGGGGTTTCCGGTTCCACCAGAGGAGTAGATTATTCATGTTCTGTCTGCTATTTTATTTTCCTGTTTGTTATAATGTTGTTTTTAGTTAATGAATGTTGGTTTGGTGCTAAATTTGGTCAGATCATTGAATGGATGTCTTTTTGGCTGATAACATTATTATTGATGACAAAGTTACCTATTGTTGATATAGAAATGTATGCATCAGTATACGTTTTCTATCGGACAGTAATAGTTTTATTAGGTGGTCCATAAAAGACAACCGCATGTGAATAAAGTCCTCACAGGCGGTTCTTTACATGAGAACCGTATGTGAAAAATATTTTTAAAATTACACTTATTATATTTTTGTACTTTTAAAGCATTATCATGATACATATTTATATAATTTCTGTAATATTGTTCTTCTCCTCTTATATATTTACTATAGTAAGTAAATCGACATGATGTAACTCAATCTATGCATTTCATTAGCCTTTGTTGTGTTAAAATTTGTTGACTCCGCAATCTTATATGTATTATTATTAATCAAAGTTAGGAAAATTTTACTGTCTCCTAAACAGTATTTATTTGAGAACGCAAATATACTAATCACAACTTAATAAGATGATCTTACCAAGAGGAAGAATGTGGAGATACTATCCTCACCTTAATAAGATGATCTTACCAAGAGGAATCTTATTTCACAATGTCGCATGACTTACTGATGAGCAAGACCAAAATCTTAGTCAGACATGGCTGTTTAGATTACGTTCCTTCTAGTATATTGGTTTATCATCAAGTTAACACAAATATATTCACAGGCAGTTCTTCTTGATAATCGTCTGTGAGAATATTGTTCAGAGCAAAAGATCTAATATTTTTTTAGAAGTATTATGGTTGGGGATCCAAAGATTAATTGCGTATCTTAGGGGTCGCCAACAATAATAACCCAGAGAATTATGGTTTGTCCTTGGTACCAATCATAATCCTCGATAAACATTATTATATCTCGAAGACCGTTGCACGCTTGACCTTATAAGCTGGGTACAACGCCCTCAACTTTGTGAGGTAGGATAATGAAAGTGCATCTTGGCAATACCTTGTGGGTTTTGGACAATTGATGACAAACAAATGAGATTCTAATGAACTTGCTGAGATGACTGCAGGTCAATTTAAATGAGATAGTTTGGTGCACTCAAGAAGTTGAAAAATGAAGTGGTGTAGAACAATAGAAAAGCCCAATTGACGACTGAAGCGCAAAGTAGATTTAAATGTATAGGATGTGTGTGAGAGACACATCCCAAGAGATCAAGTCTTTGCGTATGAGTAATGGCTTAAAATCACCGAAAATTTTACTAAGCACCGGACTAGTCCGTTTAACTCTTTGTTTTCCAAATATACTGTGCACCGGACTAGTCCGATAAACTTTCTAAAACCACATTTCACAGTGCACCAGACTAGTCCGATCTTGGACCAGACTAGTCTGTTCAAGTCTCTGCAAACCCATTACACTACACACCAGACAAGTCCGTCCATAGGACTGAACTAGTCCGTTGAACTCTCTGATGTTCTATAACACATAGCACCGGACAAGTCCGTTATTTGACAAGACTAGTCCATTCAACTCTCTAGAGTTCAAATACATATGGCACCGGACAAGTCCGAACACATATCGGACTTGTCCGGTATACCTCACACAATTAGGGTTTCTAGTGTGTTGCACATTTCACGCCGACTTTTACACAGCACACTAGACAAGTCCGGTCCCAGTACGGACTAGTCCGGTTATCGGGATCCCTAACAGTAACAATTTTGGAAACACTATAAATAGAAGATCCACGACCCCACAAATGTAACTTTCGATTCCTACTGTCAAACTCAGAAACTCTAGAGCCACCACCTGTCCTAAGAGCACATCTCCCCATGCATCTAAAGTCCTCAAAGGTGAAAATGAATTGAGTATTCAGATTTGGGGTTGGGAGATCATTGTATACACATCGTTGAGCTCTTGGGTTTGATCTCTTTACACTTGTGCATTTCTTTGTAATATTTTCGAGTGTATTTGATCATCTTTTCGTTTTACTTTTTGTGGGAGCCCTCAACATGTGAGGTTGCCCCATAAACTCGATGATTACCCGTGATAGTTGATGTGGGCTTCCTCAACGAGGAGTAGATCTCTTTGGTAAGATCGAACCTCGGTAAAAATAGGTGTCCCACATGCTTCTTTGTTTTTGCATCTTCATTAATAAGGGCACATAATTGATCAAGCTTGTAACTTGAATTGTAATTGCTTTTCATGTGTAACTTCACAATATTTACTAATAATTCAAGTGATATCATGAGTTGTTCAAATTTCCGCTGCTATAAACTTTAATTCCTGAAGTAGCACTTTATCAACTCGACACACATTTATCACACCGGACTAGTCCGCACCTCAAACCGGATAAGTCTGGTCTATCAAGCATTTGACCATTTGATTAAGTGTGCAGGAAATTTTCAAAAGCCTATTCACCCCCTGTCTAGGCCACATTAAGTTGGTATCAGAGCAGGTTCTCCATCGACGAGACTTACTGCTCCGAAAGATCAACGACCTCAGAGAAGAACAACGAGATCTTGAAGGTGCTCAAAACCGAAGAAGAGCAAGATACAAAAGCCTTCGATGTACTGAAGGAAAATCCACATGATGATGAAGAAGTGTGTCAACTCAAGTTACTTCTAAGGAAGAAACTTCTGAGCCAAAAGGGAAAAGAATACGACGAGGAGTGGCCATCAAGACTACTCCCGATATCCTTACAACTACAATTGTCTTAATACAAATAATTATTATCTTTCTATTCCCATGGAAAAGCCTCCGCAATTCGATAGAAACGACTACACCATGTGGAAATACAATATGATAATGCATATAATCACTTTGAATCCCAGTCTTTGGCATATTGTGTGTATAGGTGTAGATATCCCAGATACGGACGAAGAACTAACTCTGGATCAAGAACAAGAAATTCACTGCAACGCACAAGCCGTTGCAGTGATTACCTCATCACTGAGCCGGGAGGAGTTCACCAAGATCGATGGATTCAAAAGCGCAAAAGAAATCTAGGATACACTTAAAACAGCACATGAAGGAAATAGGTCAGTCCGAGAAGCCAAAATTAAGATGCTTGAAGGAGAATTGGGGAGATTTGCCATTGAAGAAGGCGAATAGCCTCAAGACATGTACAACCGGATGAGGCACTTATCAACAAGATCGGAGCCTGTGGAAGCAAGAAGTGGACTGACCATGAGGTGGTCAAAAGTACGATTAGAGCCTTCATGCCAAGAAATGACACCTTATGCTCAATGATTCGAGAAAGCTCGGGGTTTCATAAAATGACTCCGGATGAACTATTGGGCAAAATCATAAACCATGAGATGATGGAGAACGAAGCCCAATACGTCAAAGACCTAGCTGAGCTCATCTCCTCCAAAAAGAAGGAAGTTGCTCTCAAAGAAACTTGCAAGCCCAAAGGAAAGGAAACCCGTGAAGCTCAAGACGAAGGAGACACAAGTGATGTGAGCACCAACCTAGATGATGAAGAGATGGTACTCTTCATCAAGAAATTCTAGCGCATGATGAAAAGAAGAAACAGCAGCAACTCAAATGAAGGGAAGAGCAAAGAAAAGGGAAAAATCCAAGGCTTGACGTACATGCTATAACTGTGGCGAGTACAGTCACTTCATTGTTAACTGCACTTATGAAGAGAATAAGAGGAAGAAGGAAACAAAACTTCAAGAAAATAAAATCTTCAGAAAAAGAAGGCAAGCTCATCAAGCACATATTGGCAAGGAGTAGGACTGAAACGACGAGTCCTCCTCCGATGAAGAAGAGGAGATGGCCACCATTGCCATCAATAAGCCTACCAAGAGGTCTACGCTTTCCCCAAACATGGGAGGACGGGAGACACACAATTAAACTTTCCTTATGGCTAAAGAAGGCAAGAAAAAGGTTTGAATTACTCCCCCCTCACTAAATTCCTCTATTGATGATTTTGACAGCTCTAGTGAAAATGAGGAGATGTTTAGGGGATTAAGTAAAACTGCATTGAAGAAAATGAAAATGTTGTCGGATGAAATCTTTGAGAAGGAGGAGCTTGTCAACCGACAAGAAGATATGCTCATCCGTGAAAGGAAGAGGTATAAAGAGGTTGAGAAACTCATTGAGCTTGAAAGAGAGAAGAGCAAGTCACTTGAGCATGAGCTATCCTTGAGTAAGGAAACTTACTCAAAGCTAGAATACTCACACGTTGCAATCAAGGATGAACTTGCTAACTTGTCAAAAGTTAACAAGATTCTTGAAGTGCAAGTTGAGTCGCTCAAGCAAAGTGACTCCTCCTCCTCCAAAAGCTCACCTTCCAAAGGTGTAAGTCCGACAACAATTACATCCTACACATGTTCCATTAAGAAAAATGTTGTCAAACCTGATTCTTCTACTTCTTATGCTAAGCATCCTTCCCAAAGTGGCATCTTTGACAAGAAGAAGATCAAATATGCACGTAGTGCATATATGGTCACTAGACCTCCTAACATCAAAGATGGTCTTGGGTTTAACAAGAACAAACACATGTCCACCAATGTTCATGCTATGAAGAAAATCACTTTTGTTAAGGAAACATCACATGAATCTGACCCGCAAATACTATTTTGCAATTTTGATGGTTCCTATGTACTTATGAAAGACAAGTTTGGACATGTATTTGCTAAATATGCAGGACCACACCACAAGAACTCAAAAACTTGTGTGTGGGTGCCCAAGACTCTTGTAACTAACCTGAGAGGACCCAAACAAGCTTGGGTACCTAAACCCAAGGAATAATTTTGTTTTGCAAGCCTACTCCTCCGGTGGATCAAAATGGGTGCTAGACAGCGGATGCACCAATCACATGACCAGATAGAGGAATATGTTCGTGGAGTATGAGCACAACGCAGATCCAAGTGAAGGGATATACTTTGGAGACAACAGCCAAGGAGAGGTCCTTGGTAGTGGTAAAACTGAAATCTCTTCTCAACATACTCTCTCGAATGTTTTACATGTAGATTCTTTAGATTATAACCTTCTGTCCATATCTCAGCTATGCGACAAAGGTTATAATTGTTTATTCACTAATGAGGGTGCGACCATTTTTAGAAGATGCGATGGATCGATTGCATTAAAGGGAATATTGAAGGAAAAACTTTTTCTTGTTGACTTCAACAAAGATAAAGATGAACTCAACACTTGCTTGGTTGCTAAAACTAACATGGGATGGTTGTGGCGTAGACGGCTAGCCCATGTTGGGATGAGAAATCTGCAGAAACTTCTAAAATGTGGTCACATCAAAGGTTTAAAGGATGTTATTTTTGAGAAAGACAGGCCATGCAGCGCTTGCCAGGTGGGAAAACAAGTTGGAGCACCGCACCCCGCCAATAACGTGATGACTACCACAAGACTGCTATAACTTCTTCACATGGACCTTTAGGTCCAATTGCTTATATAAGCATCGGCGGCAACAAATATGGTTTAGTTATTGTTGATGATCTTTCAAGATTCACTTGGGTATTTTTCTTATATGATAAATCAAAAACTCAGGGAATCCTCAAGAAATTCCTGAAAAGAGCTCGGAACGAATTCTCCTCAACTGTGAAGAACATTAGAAGTGACAACGGGACAGAATTCAAGATTACACAAGTTGAGGAGTACCTAGATGAAGAAGGAATAAAGCACAAATTTTTGGCACCCTACTCCCCTCAACGAAACGGGGTGGTCAAAAGGAAAAACAGAACCTAATCGAGACGGCGAGGACAATGTTGGATGAATACAAGATATCAGACCGGTTTTGAGCTGAAGCAGTGAACACCACTTATCATGCCAGAAATCGGTTGTACCTTCACCAACTCTTGAAAGAAAATGCCATATGAGTTTCTCACCAGTAACAAACCAAATGTTTCATATTTTAAAGTATTTGGTTGCAAATGTTTTATTTTGAACAAGAAAATGAGGACTTTGAAGTTTGCTTTGGAATCTAATGATGGATTCTTGCTAGGTTATGATTCAAACGCCTACGCCTATCGTGTCTTCAACAATGTCTCTGGCCTTATTGAAGTAGCACGTGATGTAGTGTTCGATGAAACTAACGGCCCCAAGTGGAGCAAGCTGATAAGTGTGTGCTAGATCAAGAAGAAGCCCCATGTCAAGCGTTGAGAAGGATGGCACTTGGTGATATTCGACCTCAAGAGCAACTGCAAGATGAACCTCAACAGGAAAGCAATGATCAAGGGGAAGCTCATGCACAAGATCAAGATCAGGAAGATCAAGAAGATCAACATAACCACATAAGCAATGGTCTAGGGGGAGACAATGAATATGAACACAATGAAGAACAAGCAACTTCACAAGTCCCTCACCCAATAGTACATCAGAGTGTACAAAGAGATCTTCCCGTCAATAACATCATTGGAGACATTGCTAAGGGAGTAACTACTAGATCTCACGTAGCTAATTTTTTTGAATATTACTCTTTTGTCTCTTTTCTAGAACCATACATGGTAGAAGAATCATTAAAGGATCCAGATTGGGTGATTGCAATGCAAGAGGAGTTGAACAACTTAAAGAGAAATGAAGTGTGGGAACTGGTGAAAAGACCAAATACGAACATTGTTGGAACCAAATGGGTCTTTCAGAAAAAACAAGATGAACATGGAGTGGTAACGAGAAATAAAGCGAGACTTGTTGCTAAGGTTACTCACAAGTCAAAGGTTTTGACTTCGACAAAACTTTCGCTCCTGTAGCTAGACTTGAGTCCATTGGTATATTATTTTCATATGCTACTCACCATAATTTTAAGTTCTATCAAATGGATGTCAAAAGTGCCTTCCTCAATGGACCAATTAAGGAGGAAGTGTATGTGGAGCAGCAACCAGGATTTGAAGATCAAGAGCACCCCAACCATGTTTATAAACTGTGTAAGGCTCTCTATGGCCTCAAACAAGCTCCTCGAGCTTGGTATGAGTGTCTTAGAGATTTTTTGATTCAAAATGGTTTTAAAATTGGAAAATTTGATTATACTCTGTTCACAAAACACTTTGATGATCATCTATTTGTATGTCAAATCTATGTTGATGATATCATCTTTGGTTCTACTAACAAGTCATTTTGTGAAGAGTTTGGCAAGATTATGACAGATATGTTTGAGATGTCGATGATGGACAAATTGAAGTTCTTCTTGAGATTCCAAGTGATGCAAATAAGACAGGGCACAGACAAGGCCAAGCCCATCAAGACACCCATGGCAACTAACGGACATCTCGATCTAAACGAAGATGGTCTAAGTATGGATCAAAAGGTATATCGGTCTATGATTGGCTCATTACTCTATTTATGTGCATCTTGACCAGATATTATGCTTAGTGTGTGTATGTGTGCAAGGTTTCAAGCTGCACCTAAAGAGTGCCATTTGATAGCTGTAAAAAGAATCTTAAGATACCTTGTGCACACACCCAACTTGGGCCTTTGGTATCCTAAAGGATCCAAGTTTAACTTGATAGGTTATTCTGATGCTGACTATGCAGGATGCAAAGTCGATAGAAAGAGCACTTTAGGGACTTGTCAATTCCTTGGCAGATCCCTAGTTTTATGGTCATCTAAGAAGCAAAACTCCATTGCTCTTTCCACAGCCGAAGTGGAGTATGTTGCAGCCGGTAGTTGTTGCGCACAACTACTTTGGATGCGACAAACTCTAAGGGACTATGGTTACAATCTAAACCGTATTTCACTCCTATGTGATAACGAGAGTGCTATAAAAATTGCGCACAACCCAGTAGAGCACTCAAGAACTAAGCACATAGATATTCGTCACCATTTTCTAAGACGTGATTCATTAAAAGGTGACATAGTAATCTCACATGTTAGGACTGAAAAACAACTTGCAGACATCTTCACCAAGCCACTAGATGAAAAGAGGTTTTGCGAGCTAAGAACCAATCTTAATATATTTGACTCTAGAAATGTGGCTTGAAACATTGCATACCTGATTGTGATTTCAAAGTTTACTCATTTTTTGCAAAAATTTGTTCCTTATCTCAATTTTCTCTTAAAAACTATTTAAATTAGTGAATATTGGTAAATTATGGCCGTTGTATGATTGTTGGTTGCTTACTAGTCAAGTTTATCAAGATTATTTTTGAAATAATGTCCTTTAGATCACTATTAGATCAAAAAACCAAAATCTAGTTGATTCAATTCAGCTCTGTCCTGCTAACATAGGACTTGTTCAGCGTCAGCATCGAACTAGTCCGTTGCAACAGACTAGTACGGCCATGGTTCGGCATACCGAACTTGTTCGGATTTGTCGAGGTTAACCCTAATCCGCCGCCAGGAGCTCATTTCCATCTTCCACAATCTCCTTTGCACTCTCTCTCCTCCACCATGAGCTCCAAAGGCGACCTCCACTTCCAACCATCAAAAACGCGGATTTCTCCAAGGGTAATCTTCCCCTCAGCGCAGATCTTGGCCACCCCAGACTAATACAGCGCCTGCTCCACAACTTCAACACAAATCTTCAACTTTTCGGTAAAATCTCTCTCAAACCCTAGCTCTATACTTTCCTTGATTCTCGATTCGAGCTAGATTTGTTGAAAATAGGAAACTAGGGTTCTCATGGTAGACCGGACTAGTCCGGTGTTCAAGTGCGGACAAGTCCAGTACTCTGGACAAGTCCGCACTCTGAAAACGGATAGGTCCGGTGCCTGAAATTATGAACCTCTAATTTCTTATTTGCACACAGTCTCAAATCAACCTGACAATATGAACCTCTAATTTCTTATTTGCACATAGTCTCAAATCAATTCTCATCAAATCCTTGAACTACCTTGTCTGGCATGATGTCTTCAGGCTCAGAGGATAGTTCTTTTAACTATGATGAAGAGCGAGAACGTGCTCGAGTGCAAATATCCAAAGAGGGGGTGATGAAGAAAAGGAATGATATCAATGTTCACTCGCCTCCTTCCGGCGACACCCTTCCTAAAAGGAGGAGAGTGGTAGTGAAGAAAGCACGGGGCAAGGATGTTGTTGGTACTAGTTCATGGGGGCCCAAGAGAACTCTCAACAAGGGCAAATGACTTGCTAGTGGACCTATTGGCATTTGAAGATGAAAGCTCCTATTCACCGCAACAGACAACCAACTAGTGCTGATTTCACTAGCAAAGGGGGTGAGCTAGCTGACAATTTCAGGAAGGTAGAAGTCTATGATCAGTCCAAACAATCAGTTGATCTAAGATTCTGGAGCAACTTCCATGCTAATTACTACGAGCATGTGTATCTGAAGATGAGGAACCCAATTATTGAAAGTCAACAGGTTGACATCACCTATCTTCAGTCCAAGAGATGTCAAGCCTATCAAGATGTTCTGGAAGCTTTGGAGTGACATGGACTAAAGGATCTTGTCTCTTTCTAGTGGGACTTGAACATTGAGTTCATCACTCAATTCTATTCCACTCTTTACTTTTCTCGTGATGACGGAGACACAATGATATGGATGACACATGGAGTGAAGTACAGTGTCACATATGAAGAGTTTGCCAGAATTCTTCACCTAGAAGATTCTTTGGAGAATGACATCATAATCAACAATCTGAAGCCTCTGGAGAAAGATCAGCTTGACTTTCTTTATGATACAAGGATGCCATTCGAGTCTCCAACCACAAAGTACTTGAATCCCTTCTTTGCTGTGCTAAACAGGATTCTGAGGAAGACCATAGCTCCCAAAGAGGGAGATGCAGGGACTATCCAGGGGACACTCAGGACATTGATGAAGGTGATCATCAGGAGAAGCCCTTCAATGTGTTCGAGTACATGTACAATGACATTGTGAATATCTCCATCACCCCTAGCAGGTTCCATGGCTATGCACCATACATCATGTATATGATTCAGAGGGTGACAGGACTTGAATTTGTCAAGGATGTTCCTCATACTGGACTCAGGCCCCAGAATCCTACTATCTACAATGTCCCCTCTGCTCCTACCTCACTTGCAAAGGAACAAAGGTCTAAGAGGGCTCAAGAAGGCACAAGATTTGAGGCTGTTGCTCCTGCTCCTCCACCTCCTAGAGAGTCCTCCAGTGGAATACTGAAGATGCTCTCATCCATCTTTGCCTCTTGTCGCAAAGTGGAAATCAAGCAGCACAAGGAGAATCTGGCCAGGAAGAAGCATCAGCGATATGTGAAGGCCAATATCAAAGCAATCTGTGAGAAGCTGGAAATAGAGCCAGTAGGGTCACCTCAGATCTCAGAATACTCTGAAGAAGACATCACAGAGATGGCACCTCTAACTGAATAAGAGATGGCTTCATTCGGACTAGCTGGCACATCTGCTCCTCCTCCTCCTCCTCAAGCACATGAAGATGAAGAGAGGACTGAGAGTGAGGGAGGCAATGACGATGGGTGATTCCGCTCAATTTTTCCATTTTTGGCGCCTTGATGCTAAAGGGGGGGGGGGGGGGGGGGGGGGAGATTGAGACTAGCTATCTATTTTGTAGTCATTAAGCCATTAAAGACTTGTGATCAAGGACATGCACTCGTTTTCAAAGTATTGTAATTTATTTTGGATGTGCTTAATTTACTTAATGTGTGATGCTCAGTTAATATTAATGTGATGATTGTTTCTATAACTATTAAGTTCCTATTTATTGCTCATCACATCTTTTTGATCACACACTTGTTAGGCACCCCACCATAAAGAGTGCTTATATGTTTGAAGTTTTTGTTACTCATTTATTATTCTCATATATGCACACTTATGAAAATCAATTTTTACTCTTAATTGTGAAATCTCAATTGGTTGTCAGCAATCACCAAAAAGGGGGAGGTTGAAATTGCATCTAGGCAATTCCTTGTGGGTTTTGAACAATTGATCACAAACACATGAGATCCTAATGAACTGGTTGAGATGACTACAGGTCAATTTAAATGAGATAGTTTGATGCACTCAAAAAGGTGAAAAATGAACTGGTGTAGAAAAGGAGAAAATCCCAACTGACGACTGGAGCGCAAAGTAGATTTAAATGTATAGGATGTGTGTGAGAGACACATCCCAAGAGCTCAAGTCTTTGCGTAGGGGTAATGGCTTAAAATCACCCAAAAGTTCACTAAGCACTGGACTAGTCCGTTCATGGACCGGACTAGTCCGTTCAACTCTCTGTTGTCCAAATACACTGTGCATCGGACTAGTCCGACCATGGACCGGACTAGTCTGATAAATTTTCTAGAACCGCATTTCACAGTGCACCGGACTAGTCCGATCTTGGATCGGACTAGTCCGTTCAAGTCTCTGTAAATCCATTACACTACACTCCGGATAAGTCCGTCCATAGAACCGGACTAGTCCGTTGAACTCTGTGATGTTCTATAACACATAGCACCGGACAAGTTTGTTCTTTGATGGGACTAGTCCGTTCGACTCTCTGGAGTTCAATTACACAGGGCACCAGACAAGTCCAGACTCATATCGGACTAGTCCGGTATACCTCACACAATTAGGGTTTTTAGTGTGCTGCACATTTCACGCCGACTTTTACTCAGCACACCGGACAAGTCTGGTCCCTAGTACGGACTAGTTCGGTCGTCGGTATCCCTAACGGTAATAATTTTGGAAACACTATAAATAGGAGATCCACGACTCCACAAATATAAATTTCGATTCCTACTATCAAACTCAGAAACCCTAGCGCCACCACTTGTCCCAAGAGCACAAAAACACATCTCCCCACGCATCTAAAGTCCTCAAAGGTGAAAATCAATTGAGTATTCAGATTTGGGGTTGGGAGATCGTTGTCAACACGTCATTGAGCTCTTGGGGTTTGATCTCTTTACACTCGTGCATTTATTTGTAATCTTTTCGAGTGTATTTGATCATATTTTCGTTGTAATTCTTGTGCGAGCCCTCAACGTGTGAGGTTGCCCCATAAACTCGATGATTACCGTGATAGTGGAATCAAGTCGGCCTTGTGTGGTGACTTGACGAGGGAAAATGTTTGTAGAGACCCGACTCTGTGTGGGCTTCCTCAACGAGGAGTAGATCTCTTAGGTGAGATCGAACCTCAGTAAAAATCGGTGTCCCAAGTGCTTCTTTGTTTTTGCATCTTCTTTAATTAGGGCACATAATTGATCAAGCTTGTAACTGGAATTGTAATTGCTTTTCACGTGTAACTTCACAATATTGACTGATAATTCAAGTGATATCATTAGTTGTTCAAATTTCCGCTGCTATAAAGTTTAATTCCTGAATCAGCACTTAATCAACTCAACACTCATTTAGCACACCAGACTAGTCCGCACCTCAAACCGGACAAGTCCAGTCTATCAAGCATTTGACCATTTGATTAAGTGTGCAGGAAAGTTTCAAAAGCCTATTCACCCCCTTCTAGGCCACATTTAGGCAAAACTTCACATGCTGTTGCAGGCGCACAGCACGCCGCTAGCCGACTCGTGGGTCGAAATATCACGCGTCCCAGAAATTTCCACAGGCAGTACTTAAAGTAGAACCGATTGTGAAGATGGTTTTGTGATATTATTTTATATATATATATATATATTTATATTTATATTTATATTTATATTTATGTAATCAAATCATACTCAGGTTATAATAATGCAAAAAAGTTTATGAAATTATAACCCATAAAAAGAGAAACAAAAATAAAAATTTGTCAAATTCAATATTATACTGCTTCATTACACATATATAAAATATCTATCAAATTCATTCATAGCAAATATAAAACCTTTTATGCATGACAGTTGTAATTTATTTCATACAATTTTTTCCTACATTGACATCTGCTCGCATGTAGGGTTTCAAATCCTTTTTAACTTTTTTTTCTATGTGCTTGATGTTTTCTAGATCGGTGAAGAGGGACATCTCATCATATTTAATATATTCCTCTTCATTATCTCTCATTCTCAACTCCAATAATATTTTGCTTTCTAGAAACTAGTACGTGCATCTTCTCAGTTCTTGGATCTTGTACATAAAATGTTTTTGCAACACGATCGCAAGAACCCATGAGTCATATTTATAGTCCACTTTCTTTAAATGTACCAGTGTGAGACCGTAGTTGTCCATTTTCACACTATCAGAGTGTTTGATCCATTGGCACTTAAACACATGTATTTGCGTTCTTTCGCCGTAATCAAGTTTCCATATTTCCTCTATGGACCTGAAGTATGTGGTCTTCTACACTAGTGGATCATAAGCCTCTATATACGACTATTTTGGGCTACACTCTTATTGTCTTTTGTCTTAGTGTAAAATGTGTACTCATTGATGACATATGCTTGCCATGATGTCACCAAAGTGGGTAAGTCAGAAGCTAACTTCTTCATTGTTTCCTCTACTATAGAGTCTTTGTATGGTATATTTTTGTCCATTAACCATTCAGTGAAACGACTTCTGTGGTCTTTTATGATCTAGTCCTCTCTGTGGGCTTGGTTTTCTCTGCGAAGCTCAATTTGGTATTCCTCGATGTACGGCTCAGCTATAGCTAGTTGTTGTTGTAGCATACCAAAATGTGCACAATGTACTAATTTGTAATCCTGAACCATGACAGTTTTCTTATCCACTTTGCCTCTCCTACGTAGTCTATCCTCATGTACTGGTATAGGCACACCTACCTGTTTTCCATCTCTGATGTAATCAGCACAACACTCAATCACTTCTTTCGTAGTGTAGCCTTCCATAATTGAGCCCTCTGGGTGAGCACGATTCCGCACACAACCCTTTAATATTGCTAAATATCGCCCTAGTGGAAACATATAATGTAAATATTGTGACCCCAATGCTTTTATCTGATCCATGTGATGTATGATTAGGTACACTTGCATGCCAAAAAAGTATGGTGGGAAATACATCTCAAGCTTGCACATAGTCTCGATGATGTGTGATTTTAGATAGTCTAAGTCTTCATAGGCTATCACCTTTTGCAACACTTCATTAAAGAAGTAACACAAACGTGTGATGATAACTTTTATATGCTATAGTTTGATGACCCTTGTTGCAATGATGAGGAACACTGTCATAATCGTATGATAGTCGCGAGAATTATAGCCGAATAGAGACAAGTCTTTCATCGAGACTAGTTTGCTGATATTGGATGAGAAACTTGTGGACACTCTGACCTCATGCAAGCCTTTCCCAAATTGCTTTTTTCTCCTGTAGTGTCAAAATGTAGCTAGCTAGGGGAAGGTAATACTTCCATTTCCTTTTTATATCGAGTGAAGCTCCGGTCTGTTGTAAATATTTTCTAGCCATATGTGATTTTAATCCATTCTTGGCAACGTGCATCAAATTAATACTATGGAAAGTTTTCAAGTCCTTCCAGTATGGAAGATATCTAAAAAAATTGATTATTTCTTGAAAGTCATTTCAGTTGTATCACTCAAAGATGTATTTTTCTTTCTCTTTGTTCCTTTAGTTTTTTGGCCCTTACAGAAAACAAGTTGAATGTTCTTGACCATTCCGAACAGAGTTTTCCAATATAAGGTTTTGGTGCAGTATCTTTTTTTATTTTGTTATTAAATTGTTTGTTTATCTTATGTTACTTGTGTATATCTGTCAAGAACCGTCGATGTCTCATGTACACAACCTTTCTAGATGAAGTGAGGTACAGAAAAATACTCCATCCACACACATTACACAACCTCTCTTCTCTTTCGTTTGTCCTAATAATGTAAAGAGTCTGGCATAATCATGGATGGTAACAAATATCATTGCTCTTAGCGTGAAATACTCCCACTTGTACTCATCCCATGTACGTACCCTTCATTCCACAACTTCGACATATCTTCCATTAGAGGTTTCATGTACACATCAATTTTGATACTAGCTTTTTTTGAACCTTAGATAAGAATAGATAACAAAATGTACATTTTTTGTGACACGACTAGGTCGGTAGTTTTTACATTGTTAAGATCATGGGCCGATGCTGTGTATGCTTCCTTTTTCGCCAAATAGATTCATTCCGTTTGTACCCAAAGCAAACCTTACATTTTTTATTTCCTTTGCGAACTCTAGGTGCTGAATATAAAAAAAAATTACATTGTGTTGCATCACCAGGGTGTCAAATCTGTTTGTCATTCTTCATGCGCTGCTAAGAATATGAACGCATAAGTTCGGCCTCCTTGGGGTTTGAGAACATACGCTTAAAACAATCAATTATTGGAAGGCACCATATCACCAAGGCAGCTATCTTTCTCTTATTCTTCCTGTGTGCATCTTCAGAAATATCATCATCACCCTTAGGGCCAATAGAGCTCTTCTTATTTTTCAAGGTCCGATTCATGTTTGTAACATACTGGTGGTTGGTAACAAAGACAATGGTGAGGTATGTCCCACTTGCGAAGAAATGTGTGATGCTATTTCTCGTGCCACTGTTATACTTAAGAAAAAGGATAAAAAACTTAGGGACAATGTTGTGGGACATACCTATTATACTGTTATACTAAATCACTTGAATCTGAAATTAGTCGTCTAAAATCCTTGATTGCTAGTGATGATTCTTGTTCCTCATACACCCAGTCCACTGCCTTTTTGCATCTAAGCCCCTAGCAAGAGAACAAACTATTTAATAAACCATAAAATACAAATAGGCCCTTGTATTCAATAGAAATCACATTTGAAATAGGGATTTCATGTTTAGGCCCCTGTGACTTTAGTAAATTACATTTCATAGCACCTATTCAATAGAAAATTACATGGGCTGTCGGATCTTACACAGGTGTTGCTGATTTAAAACAAACAAAAGGGTGTGCTCGATCTAATCGTAGATGTTGCCCCTAGATCTAGGGATACATTGGGCCACATCAATCTGAGGTGGCGCACGACGGCGCATGATGGTGCGCCATGGCTAACGTTGAAAGTTGCCTAGAAGTGGGGGTGAATAGGCAAAATGACCTGAGATAACTTAATTAAACAAGATAAAAACACAAGGGCCGGAATAGACTGGGTCAGGTGGCGGAACTCACTCAACGGAGTGGAGACCTTGAAGTGAGGACAGACGATGCCCTCAACACACATCAAGACCACATCCAAGGACCTACGACTGGCAGCAACAAATTGACACGCAGTTCAACAACATCAACACCATGTTGCAACAACAACAGGCCGACCTCATGGCCAACTTCCATCATCAAGGTTCAACCCTTACCATAGAGAATTAGAAGAACAATCTTGGGGAGGACCCCCACTTGAGGTAACCTGTATCACACCCCATTTGCATTCCTTTATTTTACTTCTTTCCACCACATTTGCATCTAAAAAATATAATGTAGTATAGGTTAGCATAATAAAATAAAAGATGTGAGGTAAGAATATTTCTTTACTTTGCATAGGTTGAAATGATGAATAGTTGCTCTGCTTTATTTTCTCTAGTCCCTTGCATACAACCTAGTATTCTCCACATAGATCGGGCATCTCGTTGTGAGCTCATGCTCTTTACGATATAGAATACAATGTTCAAACAAAAGTGTATTTTTTTTCACACCTAGCAACAACGGACATAGAAGCTTATTCGCTTTATAGTGCTTCTAGTCAGTTTATTGGGATTTGGAAGAATTTTTGCCAGAAGATTCAAAAGATCAATGAAACTAAAATTGGACCATCCTTGGGTGGCTTTCAACTTTAGAAGTTTTAGTACTGCATGCAAAGTAGTAAACTCTGTATCACAACCTTTTGATTGATCATATAAAAGTTCATATGACACACTCTGTATGATATCTACTTTACTTAAACCTTTACTTGTTCCCACAGAGATCAACATATGTGTTTCCATATGATGCGACATCTCCACATAATCAAACTCATCATCATCGTCATCATCATCCTGATTGTCACGTCCAAAATCGATGTGAACTTTATCTCCATTAGAATATCTGACACCTCTCTCATCATCATTATCCACTTCGTGTGTATCTAACTCGCCATGCTCTGTCCATATTATGTAGTTTTTTTAAACCTCTCTTCACCAAGCATGATTATATTATTGTAGTATTTGTCCAAGCAATCTTATTTTTGCAATCGATACAAGGATATAATATCTCATCTATCTTTTGCATCTTCGCATGTCTCTTGGACGTTTTGACAAAGCTTGCAATATTTTGAATGTACGTAGGATCAGGCCTTGACATATTGTACATCCATGCTCAATCCATCTTCTACGTGCCATTGTAAAAATAAAAAAGAGATGTCATTTTATTCTCATTCATTTCCACCTCTAAAGGAAAAAATTAGGAAAATTAAAGAAACACTAAATTAATATTTGAAAATGTAGGATATATACAACGTAGCAAGACATATGTATACATATATTTTAGAGAGACAAAACTTTGAAAAGATTCTTAATTTAGATTAATTCTATTTGCAAATCTTCAATATCGTTAAAAATTTGTGCAAAACCTAATTCAAAAATTAAGAGCTCAAATCATACCAAAAAGGAGAAAATGAAGAAAGATCATAGACTTACCTTATGGAGAGAAATTTTTTCGAAATTTACATACCTATCTCATTTCCAAATCCAAATCTTCACAATCGTAAAAAATGGGAGGCGCCGTAGCAGAGAGGGGTGCGGATAGAGGGGGTGGTCGCGGGGAGCGAGGGCACTGCGGAGCCCGAGGGGGAGGTGGCAGAAGTGGTCAGAGGTGGCGGAGCGGCGCTCAGAAATTTTGGCAGCCTGACGGTTGTTGATGGTCCTTAAATGCTAAATATGACCGTCAATTCACTGCATAAAGACTATAAAATGGAGAACACAACATAGTAGTAGGAGTTAAAACTATCAAATTCCACAAATGTTAGTGTCTATATGAATGCAGTAGAATTAAACCCCAAAATACCCAAGAATACAGAGAGCAATCCTAAAAGTTGCCATTCGACCAATCAAGTGATGACATGTGGCATCACATGGATTCATGGCTCATTCACAGGCGTATCTGAGGAGATCCAACGATAATTCATGCGGCAAGGGGGTCAAGGCCCACTTGGCAGTCACCCCGAGAAAGCACAAGCGAGGGAGGGCCAGGACCAGGTCGGCCGACCCCCTGGCTCTGCCGACTTGGCTCGGGCGCCAAACTCGGTCAGCCTCCACGTGTTGGCTCCTCATGGATCCATGATGGTGGTAACGATTGATTCGCGCGCTAATTGTGGTGCTAAACCGACTAAACTTGTATATAAATAACCCCTCACTCCCTCACTTCTCCACACACCACAAGTTTGAGAATAGTACCCCACTCATAAGGTTTAGAGCTGACCCAGGGTCCAGCCAAGTATAAGGAGAGTGAGGAGGAGCTAGGAGAAGGAGGCTTGGTCTTGTTAAGTCCCTCTTCCGAACTTGTACCTCTACAGAAATTCTGCCGAAATCAAGTAAGAAATTTATGTAAATTCAATACAAGTTTGATTTTTATTTCATAGTAGTTTGCCTTTGTAACTGCTTGTGGGTTCACTGCTTTAATTTATTGGAGGCTCTAGTCGTATCTTTGCATTCGAAATGGTAAGAATTGTGAATTAGAACTTGAGTGTGGTGCTTAGGTTAGAGTTCATCAGTGGATATCTCATAGACCCACAGATTGAAGAGGTAGACAGTAGGTATTGACAGCCCTATCTGTCCTTAGTAATCCTCCACTTTATGCTATGCCATAGGCTTGTGGTAGGAATTGTCTTGGCATTGCTAAGGGTAAACCCATGCCCAAAGCAAGCAGCTGCCATAGACTATTGGGCCTAGATTTCAAACCATTGAATTCCTCTCAAATTCTTGCCTACCAAACAAATTGTATGTCCTTGGGAGAACAAGTTACAAGATCTCATACAAGTTCCTTGGATTCGATACTCTTGGGAATACTCTTTAAGGGGATGTTCTACAACGGTATTTCCGTGCGCTTGTAGATTATTTTGTTTTTGTAAGAAATACCAACAAGCATTTAAAGACACCTATGGGATACGTACCACCAGGGAAAACAAAAAGAAGCTCATTGATGAGAGCCATAGATACCCATGGGAAGATCCAGATCTCTATCGAGTTTGTGCCAATGGCCTTCTTGGAAGGTGTATCCCCACAATTGAAGTAACCAAGACCATTGAAAAATGCCATGCTGGCTCTTATGGACGCTATTACTGTGTTTACCGTACTCGGGCAAAGATCTGGCAGAGTGAATTCTATTGGCCTTCAATGTAGAAGATACCAAGGAATTCATTCACCAATGTTGGAAATGCCAAAACCATGAAGGAATCACTTCTCGTAATGCCATGCCCCTCACATATAATGTCCAAGTCGAATTATTTGATGTGTGGGGTCTTGACATCATGGGACCTTATCCAAAGTCCCATGACTGTGAGTATATTATGGTGGCTGTCGATTATGTGTCAAAACGGGTAGAGGCACTGCCATGCAGAAATGCCGACTCCATGCAAGCTGGGAAAATGTTCCATGAGATCATTTTCCCATGCTTTGGCACTCCCAGAATGGTCAAAAGTGATGGAGGGTCTCATTTCATTGATAAGACCTTCCAGAGCTTGGAGTTAAGCATAATATTTCTACTCCCTATCACCCACAATCAAGCGGTCAGAACGAAACATCTAATAAGCATATCAGAAATATTCTGCAAAAAATGTCTTGGAAATAGGAAGGGGATGGAAGCAGAAGCTACCCAACGCATTGTGGGCATATCAAACTGCCTACAAGACACCCATTGGCATGTATCCTTTCCAACTTGTGTACACTACGTAAGAAAAGCTCATCCGAGACGTTCCCTAACGAAGATGGGAGACGGACAAACTGTGTGTCTATGTCATCGCGTCTCGCATTACGTTGTCATCAGACACATGCTTATGGTGCGTCGCCGTTCATCCAAAGTGCGAGACATACTTAAAAGAAGAGTGTCTCCTTGCTTTGTGTCATAACAGACAGTCTTTCCAGTGTCATTGGAGACAAGGGTGGCGTGCGTTGCCATCAGCATACATGCGTGACAAGCCCTAACAAAGCACGTCACAGATATATTGACTGATCCGAAACGTACTACATTGTAGCACGTCGCGGATTTGTTTACTGATTTGAGACGGGTTTTATGGAAGCTTGTCTCTTTATGTAGGTTATCCGAGACGTTCTGTGCTACAACTCATCGTGGATTATTTACAAGTAGGACCTCCTATCAGGTGCCCCCCACCCGTGATTATCCTGATTGCCGGCTGCATCCTGGAGCTAGCCAGGATTTGGCAGCCGTATTACCAGTGTTAGCAACATACTGTTCATATATTAACATACTATTCATGAACATATGTATAGCCAAAAAGATCACACGTTAAATTATATTGACCAATCAAATATTAACAGTGTCAATCGAGTTATCAAGTATACTAATTACACAACAAAGATTGTTCATCCTGATTACAATGTAACTAATTACACACATCATAATTGTCATCATCTAATCCTGTATACCGTAATGAAAATTCTTCCGATCAATGACTTCATTAAAGATGAGCCTTCATAGCCTCTAATGCTCCGACAGAGACATCCTCAAATTCAATATAATCACTGAAATCATATAAAACATTATCAAATTGCAGTCACATTCGCTTAACAAGTCACATAAGGTAGCAAATATCTGTTAGTGAATGGAGAACTGAGCTTACTTTGTAGCACAGACAGTTGGTGATCATCCGCAAAGCATCAGCAGAGAAATTGTTCTCATGGTAAAGCACATGGTAGTGAGCTAGTGTGCTTGTCCTCTGAAAAAACAAACAATTTACAGTCCACTGATGCATTTGTAGCCTGATATCAAAAACTCGTTAGAGAAACAACAATTATCGCATAGGTACCTTGATTCCAGCATGGCTGCAGAGGTAGAAATCAAACTCACTAGGACGGCAAATTCTAGTGTCAACCACAGTTCCTGCAGTTTCAAGGGTTTGTGAATCAGAATTCATTATATACATTGATAGTCAAAACAAATACATTACTTCTGCATTGGACATAAACAAGGCACATGATTTTATACTGTAATGAAATTTCTCCCTTTGGATCAATGACTTTATTAACGATGAGCCTTCATTAGACATTCTCAAGTCCAATAAAATCACTAGAATGCACGCTCTGAGGACAGGATCGAGGCGGAGGCGTGCTCCAAGACGAGCTGGTGAAGGCGTCGGAGTGGCGGTTCCTCAACTCTTTGATGACAGCAAGCTGGCATACTCCAGGGACAGGGAGAACATTTCCACTTATGTGAAGGTGGTGGCGTGCTCATACCGATTACTGAGGTCGGGGTCGAGGCGGCGGCGTGCTCCGGGGACAGGGGACGAGACGGCATGCTCCAGCATGCTCAACTCTCTGATGACGAAGGTCGGGGTTGACGGCTGGGTAGGGGTCGACGGCGGTAGTGCGACAATGACGAAGAACGAGTTGAGAAAGAGGGACGGCGGCGGCGCGCTCCGAGGACAGGGGGTGAGCCAACGTGCTCCAGCGTGCTCAATTCTCTAATGACGCGAAGGTCAGCGACAACGGCGGGGTCGGGGTCAACGGCGGCATCGCGACGTTGACGATGAAGGGCAGTGATAGCGTGCTCAGGATCTACAATTTTGCTAAATGTTGGGAGAGAGCGCGCGATGGATAAAAATAGCAAAACTCAGAGACGTGCCTGTATAACACCCATCTCTCATTTTGGCGTCCTTTGGTCGAGAGAGCGCGAGAAATTTTTTGCCATAGAGCGCGCAAGAGTTTAAAATAATACTCGGAGATGCACATATATAACGCACGCCTCGCATTATCATCTTTTGCATCAGGGCATTTTCCCGCATTCAAAAGACGAGCCACAGTGTGCTGAAGCCGAGAACATCTTTCGCATGCGGGGATGTACCACTGGCAACTGTGCGTAATGCCTTATATGATCGTTGCATTGCACTCAGCTTTCCGAGGTGAGACAAAAGATCTTCGGCGTGTATCGGAGACAAGCCCAGGTAAGACGTGTCTCTAGCGATGTAGGGTGCGTCTCACATTATTTTGTGGCCCTGGACATGCTGGAGTGCCCTAGATGCGCCACGGTGTGCTGAAACCAGAAACAACATCTAGGACATTCTAGCGTGTCCAACTGGCAACTGTGTGAAATGCCTTATACAATTGTTGCAACGTTCTTAGCTTTCTGAGGTGGGGCAAAAGATCTTCAGCACAAATTGGAGGCGTGCCCTTCTGTAGCGCGTCTCCCTTTTGTCGGATCTCAAATATATAAGACGCGCCTTTCTAAAGGGCGTCTCTCATGCACTCTTCGCCCGATTGCCACTCGCATGACATCACGAGCGTCCGTTGCAGGGATAAACAAACGCAATGACATTACAATTCAGAGATAATTTGCAACTCAATGAATTTCATAGTTCATATATTGTGTGCCCTCTAAACTAATTTCGAATCTAAACTTATTCCTAAAGCTCCCATTGATCAATCTAAACTATACCGTCTAGCTTGCTCCCGAACACGTCTCTTATATTCCCCTGGATCATGAAAAATATTGACATTATTTAAATTAACAGATTTCGAAGGAGGAATGAATAACCTATGTTGGTCACTAACACAAAGTGTCTAACCTTGATAAGTAGATTATAGCAATCAGTTTCAACATCAGGCGCATTTGGCTGATGCAGCAAACGTTGAACTTCAAGTAGTATAGTTTTGATTGTAAAACCAGTCCACCACCTCAACGAAATATCAATTTAAGCAACATAAGAAACCAGTTCAAATATGTTCGGCAACGACTACTAATTACTTGAGAGAAATAGGTATATCTTATAGTCTCTTGATCAAGAATCCCAATGCAGAGTGCTCCTGAGTGATGGACATTTTGGCGGAAGAAACTACTTGGAAAGGCGCATCTTGGAGGCACCAATGGATAGTCCTCTATGAAGGATATTGTCATGGGGTAGTAACCAGCCATGAACAGTGACAATGACACCAAGCCGATATGTAACCCAGCCATGAACAGTACCGACGACGATGACGAGGACGACGATGATGACGACGACGAGGACGGTGATGGTGAACAGAGGCGGCGGTCGCACTGGAGTTGGTCGATTAGTAAAGGACTGTTGGTCGATTAGTAAAGGGGCACCGGAGGTGAAGAGACAAGGAGATAAATGCGAGACGCGCGAAAACAAAGACAGACATACGTTATGTTAAAGCGCGTCTTCCATTGTCGAAAGAGAGACGTGCAGCACAAGGACTGCGGAGAACTTAATTTCGGCAGCGTGGTTCAGAGACACGTGGGACGTCCGTCTACGATCTTTTGTTTCCCTGATGCGGTATCGATGCGTCCCATCATTCCATCAATGCACTGGAAACCAACCGCTCCATCATCAACTCCGCGCAGACCTTATTTAAGACGCGCCATCACTTGTGAGTTCTCCACAAGTGCGTCGCTCACTTTGAATCCGTTTCTTCTTTTCTTCGTCTTCTCCGTGCCGATGACCCACCACCACCATGGCTGACCTTCCGCTGCCAAGCCCTTCGAGGCAGCCACCGTGCAAGAGGCTGTGCTGCAACTCCCCCGAGAGGTTCAACACCGAGCAGCGCCTCCTTATGGCGCAAGAGGTGTACAACAATATGTCTCGCACCATGAGTTCCTTGGGTCTGGGTAGCCTTCCCCAGTTTACTGGAATGTGTACCATCGGCCACTTCCTCTTCACCCTCATGGGGGTGGCTGATCGTCTCAACATTCTATTCGAGATGATGGCCCAAGTTCTTGGCTCCGAGGGCCATAGAAACCTAGTAGAGGCGACGGAGAGAAACCTCGTTCTCGGGATTGCACCGCCGGTGCAGCCGGCGCAGCGGGCCCAGGCTCCTGTTGCACCGGTACCAGAGTCACCACCGGAGGAGGAGGAGGAGTAGGAGTAGGATTTAGTTTTTCTTTGTTATTTTTAGTTGCTTTTGTTTTGTAATATTGTGTTAATGAATGAAATCTATCTTTGTTCATCTATGTGATTGAATATTATATTGTGTGTTCTTCAACTGTGTGAATGGATGAATGTGTGGTGTGTTCATTGTGTTCCTCAAGTATCATAAAGAAATGATTTGATTATTTTCTGGACAAGTGAATGATTTAGTTACCAAGTGAATGTGCTCTAAGTTCAGTGATGTGTGATATCAACAGTGAACTGAAGCAAAATGAAGAAAATCACGAAGCTAAAGGTGACGTGTGGAATCGGAGGCGCGCTCTTTCTAAAAGTACGTATCCATTTTGCTTCTCCGCACAGACATTAGTTTTTTAGTTGACGTTGTTTTTATTTTCTTGTGTCTTGTACTTTTTTCTTGTGTTTTGTAATATATTTGTTAATGAATGTTATCTGTGTTCATCTGTGTGATGAATATTTTGTGTGTTCATCTATGTTATATGTGTTCAACTGTGAATGAATGAAATAATTAAACATTCGGCAACGAGAGTCTGTAAGCGAAGACAAAGGAGACACGCTTTGTGTAGAGTACGTCTCATTTCTTGTGCATATTGGAGACGCGCTTTGTTTGATGCGCGTCTCCCATTTGTCAAAGAGGATGGCGTGTCTCGGATATCTATTTAACTGAGACAGGCTTTATTTGAACGCGTCTCCTTGTACATTCAGCAGAGCCATGTTAGATCCTCACTGAAGCTGGCATGTCTCGCTTAACCTTATCAAAGACGTTCACCTTTGAGCTTTGCCCATCTTTGTCTCCTATTTGGGTTTGTTGCATAATGCTATGGTACGACTTGTCATCTTCCTGTAGAATTGGAACATAAAGCTCACTGAGCCCTAAAACTGTAGAACATGGATCTTAACGAGGCTGGGAAGCACCGTTTGAGGCAAACCTCCGAGCTTGAGCAATGGAGGGACAAGGCGCACCATAGTGACAAAATCTACAAGGAACGAACTACGAGATAGCATGACAAACGAATTACACCTATGGAGTTTAAGCCTAGAGATAAAGTCCTTCTCTATAAATCCAGGGGAAAACTCTTTGGACATGCAAAATTATGAAGTAAATGGGAAGGACCATATACCTTAATAGAAAATTCATCTCATGGAGCCATCACACTCCAAGATGGTGAAGGCTATATATTTAATTTGAATGGTTACCATCTCAAAATCTTCTTAGATTCCCAAGAGATTTTGGAAAATGCAGTTAGCATGGTAAATTTAATCAACTTTCACGCCATTCTTCCAAATTCCACTTGAATCCTTGAAGTCCAATAAGTGGGCCCACTAGAAAATTCATCCATATGGCCCACCGAATCCCAACTAATCCCTCGGTGCTACCACTTCCTTCTAATTTACACCTTGCTCGAGTCCTATCTTCAAATTCCTATTTGATTTTAGGATGCTAGTTTTTTAATTTCAATTTTCATTCAAGCACCCACATTTTGAGTTCAATAAAATGGAACTTACCGGTTGGGATAACATTGGTAAAGTTCCCTTTTCTATCATTGCATTTGTGTCCAATAAAGATTCCAGGAAACAAGTGTGGGGGAGGAGTCCCTCCGCGATTTCACAACATATATATCACGTGTTTCACCCATGGACACGTTGCAAATGTACGCGCGAGGTGACACGACAAAGTGGAGTACCATTCGACCGACCTATTGATGGCCTCACTCGGGTACGTTTCGCTACACAACGTCTGTTTGAATCTCTTATCCCCTGCTCTTGGTGATTAACTGCAATTTGAATTGAAATTTTTGATGCCTTCATGAAAAATCAATTTAAAATCAACACAACTAAAATAAACAAGGAAATTTGCTTAAATATGAGATTAGTATACCCTATATTTTGATTTCACTACCAGGTTTCTGGAACCATATCATTAAATTAGGGCAACATGTCATCTAAGTTTTTGATTGGTGTGATATGGAGAGTAAAATGAACCCATGGACAAACCCATCATTGTTTGAAATTGATTTTGAATTTTGGACAATTTTGAAGTCTTAAGGTTTTGCCTTCCTCTCTCATTGGAAATCAAATACCCACCAAGGCCATATGACATAATTATTGAAAACCACATGCATATGCAACTTTGCATTTTCTTTGAACTTTATCAAACTCTTGACCCTATTGAGTGACTTGCATGAAATCTTTTGATTAGTAAATTTCTCGTGCACTCCACCATACTCCATCATTTTCATCCATCCATCATCAAAAGATACTCTATGAGAATTATTGCAAAATCCTCTCTCATTAAAAAGATGCATAAAAAGGAGTAGAAGGCATGGCTATAAGAGCTCTTAAAAAAATCCAATATGTAGCCATGCGTCATCCTTGCACAAAAAGAGAGTGACTAAATGGGAGTTATCATCACCATTCATCCATCATCCACCATACATAATAAGAGCGCAAGAATTTCCTTAGTCATTGATTTTTATTGCATGGTCTTCTCATATGGATCTCGTTTTTGGCTTAGTATGTTATGAATTGCACATGTGCTACTCTTTATTCCTACCAAGCTCCACAAAAAGCTATATTTAGTTATAGGGACAAAAGTTGCAAAATTATGCCAAGGTGAGGATTCAAACACTTTGAGTGACTTGAGAGAATCCAATAGAGGAGGAAAATGCATTATCCTTTTGAGATTTGAGATATAGCAATTTTTGAAGTTATTTCAGCGGAAAGAAGTCCGGGTGAGATACACTCAACCGTTCCACCTCTCAAATGCCCAAGATGATGTGGTAGCCACACCACAAAATGGGTTCAAAAGCAAAGGTATGAATTCAAATACTTTGTATACTCGTTTCATATTCACATCAATATTTTATCTGATCACTTAGTTCTTCTTGCCTCCACTCGAGGAGAAGCAAATGACTAAGTGTTGGGGAGTGTGTTGATGGTCCTTAAATACTAAATATGACTGTTAATTCACTGAATAAAGACTATAAATGGAGAACACAACATAGTGGTAAGAGTTAAAACTAACAAATTCCACAAATGTTAGTGTCTATTTGCATGCAGGTGCATTAAGCCTCAAAATACCCAGGAATGCATAGAGCAATCCTAAAAGTTGCCATTCGACCAATCAGGCAATGACACGTGGCATCACATGGATCCATGACTCATTCAAGGCGTATCTGAGGAGATCCAACCGAAATTCACGCGAGAAGGGGTCAAGGCCTACCTGGCAACCACCACAAGAGAGCACAACCCAGGGGGGCCAGGACTAGCTCGGTCGACCCTCTGGCTCGGCCGACTTGGCCCTGGCTCCAATCTCGGTGAGCCTCCACGTGTTGGCTCCTCATGGCTCCTTGATGGCGGTAACGATTGATTCGCGCACCAATTAGTGTCAAATCGTCTGAACTCGTGTATAAATACCCCCCCACGCCCTCACTTCTCCACACACCACAAGTTTGATAATAATACTCCACTCATAAGGTTTAGAGCTACCCTTGTGGCCAGCCAAGTAGATGGAGAGTGAGGAGGAGCTAGGTGGAGGAGGCTTGGGCTTGTCAAGTCCCTTTTCTACACTTGTACCTCTACAGAAGTTCTTCCGGGATGGAGTAAGAAATTTTCGTAAATTCAATACAAGTTTGATTTTTCTATTTTATAGTAGTTTGCCTTCATAACTGCTTGTGGGTTCACTACTTTGATTTATTAGAGGCTCTAGTCGTAGCTTTGCATTTGAAATGATTAGAGTTGTGAATTAGAACTTGAGTGTGGTTCTTAGGTTAGAGTTCATCAGTGGATATCTCGTGGATCCACAGATTGAAAAGGTAGACAGTAGATGGTGACAACCCTACCTGTCCTTAGTAATCCCCCACTTTCGGCTATGCCATAGGCTCGTGGCGGGAATTGTCTTAGTATTGCCAAGGGTAAACACGTGTCCGAAGCAAGCAGCTGTTGTAGACTAATGTCGCCTAGATTTAAAACCATTGAATATCTCTCAAATCCTTGCCTACCAAACAAACTTTGTGTCATTGGGTGATCAAGTTAGAAGATCTCATACACGTTCCTTGGATTCGATACCCTTGGGAATACTCTTTAAGGGGAAGTGCTACAGCAAAATTTCCATGCGCTTGCGGATTATTCTGTTTTCATAAGAAATACCAACAACGGTGTAGTTTCAAACACCAGTGAGTTAGGATTCTGCGGGGTGCAGGCGATATCATAACATGGTGACATCCTCACAGGCGGTCGTGGTGAAAACCGCTTGTGATATTGACCATTATCACAGGTAGTCCGTAACAAAACATCGATTGTGAAAATATATAGAACTGCACAGGCGGTAGTTGACAAAAACCGCCTGGGATAACGACAGTGTTCACAGGAAGTTTCAGTGTGAAGTTATGTACCCTATACATCACTACATGCTTATATTTCTAATTTCTTGCTCAAGTTAAAATAACAGCAATCACAATATATTCATAGACACATATATTAAAAGGTACATATATTCAGGATCAACTCACATATATACATGTATACATTGCAATTCATAGTTTACAAGTTTTACTAAAAACTACATACTAAGTTCGGGCAAGTCCTCTGGATCACATCGATTGTACACTATACTGTCGAGCTTGCTTCCTAACACGTCTCTTATATTTCTTTGGATCTTGAAACACAAAGATTATTCAAATTAACAAAAATACAATGATGAATGATATCTAACAAAGTTACTAACCTTCATAAGTAGATTACAGCAAACATTTTCAATATCGAGCACATTTGGCTAATGAAGAAAACACTGAACTTGAAGTAATATCATTTTCATAGTAATAGATGAAGACCAGCCCTAGCAAAATTTCAACTGCAGCAACATAAGAATTCCAAAGTGAGACATTGCAATAACTTAAAATAAGTTTACCTATCTTACAATTTCTTCATCAAGAATCCCAAGACAGAGTGCTCCTGCGTGATGGACGTTTAGGTGGAAGAAACCTGGTGCAAAAGGCGCATGTTGGAGGTACCCTAGGATAGTTCTCCTTGAAGTAGATTGTTAGAAGGTAGTATCCACCTTCCTAGTCAGTCTACAAAATAAATTCATTAACGGGAAAAAGAAGATCAAATAGTGGATTGTGCTTATGCACAATTTATTCCTTTTACCGGGGACGATGCACTGCGAGAGCATAATGTCAAACTATCAAGCTTCGTAGAGAAACTCTGCACCACCGAGACGTACATCATATTATCAACTCGATGTGTGCATGTATACCATCATGAATAAAATATTAAAGAGGATACAATACATACGTGAGGGTGGTTCTTGCGCCACGCCTTACGCTCCTCTGTGAGGCGGCCACGCGCGAGGTTGACAAAGAATCGCCCAGACATGATGACTGTTGCATATAAACAATTAAAGCAAATAGAGAGGGTGATAACTTAATCAAATAATAGTCAGGGTAATGCGTTGAGGCAAGCGCGGGGAGGCACGTGGAGGCGCTGTGAGGCGCGCGGAGGCGGCATGGGTGTGGTGGTGACGGTACCCATGGGGGAGGAGGGAGGCTGCGGCATTTACCTGGCGGCAGAGGGGGCGAGGAGGGAGGCGGTGGCGGCGAGCGGTAGAGACAGTGACGGGGCGGAGCGGTGCTCGGTGAGAGATGAACAATTTTGGCAGCCTAAAGGCATCATTTGAATTACCAGACAGTTATTGAAAGTGTATCTAGGCATCCCTTGTGGGCTTTGGTTGATTTATGACAAACAAGTGAGATCCAAACCACATTATTGAGATGAGCACACGTTTTAATGAAAGAATTATGAAATAGCCAAAAAGAAAGGAGAATGAGAATCAATTTAGAAAAGAGCTCAAGAGCTGAATAGAATACATCATTGTGTAGGGAGTGTGTTGGTGTAACACTTCCCAAGAGCTCAAGCACAAAAGAAATCATCACACACTTCACATTTCACAGGAAAAAAGGACTAGTCCGATATACACCGGACTAGTCTGATAACCTCTCTGTATAAGTTCAGACAAGTCCTGCCAGTGCGGACTTGTCCGCACCGGACTAGTCCGATAATGTACGGACTAGTCCGATAATGCCTCTGGCTAAAATCAGACAAGTCCTATATCTCCACGGACTAGTTCGAAAAAACCCTCTGACTAAAATCGGACAAGTCCTCCAAGTGTGGACTTGTCCTCTATTCACTAAGGGTATAACCACACTGGACTAGTCCGATATTACCACGGACAAGTCCGAAAACCTTTCTGACTAAAATCGGACTAGTCCGCTCCTAGCCGGACAAGTCCGATATTCCTCCACGCTTAGGGTTTCCTGCATGCCGCACACCAGACTAGTCCGGACTCCACCACGGACTAGTCCGGACCCTCAAAACCCTAACGGTAACTTTTGAAAACCCTAATATAAATAGATGTGCACGGCCCAACTATCAACTCTCTCGACCCCCTGCACCGTCACACCCTCCAAGAGCTTAGAAAACACATCTCTCCATGCAATCCAACGGAAGAAAGATCAAGCCCTTGAGGATTCACTTTGGATCAAAGGAGAGACACAATTCCACACATTTGAGCTCTTGGGTTTGATCTCTAACACACTCCCGTTGTTTCATTGTTGATCTTAAGAGTGTGTTCTTGGTGATGTTCGATTTGTAATCTTGGGGAGCCCTCAACTTGTGAGAAGGCCCCTTGAACTTGGTGATTTGACCCTTTGTGATAGTGGAATAGGAACTCGCCTTCGTGGCGCTTCGACGAGATTAGGGTCAATGCAGACCCGGTCCTTTCGTGGGCTCCTCAACGTGGACGTATGTTGCCTCTGTGGGAACCAAACCATGGGATAAAAATAGTGTGTCAAACTTGTTTTTAAGTTTCTCATATCATATTCTAGGGTTTGATTGATCTTGTCCATCTTAAGTTAAAACGTTCAAATCAAAGTTAATTTGTACTCACTTAATTTCATTGACTCAATACTTTCAATTTACATACTATATTCCACTGTGTACTGTGCTTGTATTGAAATCATAGATCGAACTTGATCAATCTAGTTCGCACGCACCGGACTAGTCCGCACTCTACCGGACTAGTCCGATATCTCAGGATTTGATCAGTTTGTTAAGTGTTGCAGGTTCCGACTAAATTTCAAAAAGGCCTATTCACCCCCCTCTAGGCCACATTCAATTGGTATCAGAGCAGGACTCTTCGCAAGAGACTAATCGATCGAAGAGAACATGTCGGACATGAAGGATGTGCACAAGAGTCTTAACCAAGAGAATGTTGAAGACAAAGGAGCTAAAAATTGGAGAAGCTCCTCGATGCCATCCAGGACTTCGAGGATGACAATGAGGAGACGCTTGAACTCAAGGCGCTCCTAAGGAAGAAAGCTCTCTCGAAAGGGAAAGTGAAGGTCAAGGACGAGAAGAAGAAGAAGAATAAGGGGGGTAGTCACCCCGACTACTCCTGATATCCTTTTAACTACGATCGTCTTAATTCTAACAATAACCATTACTTATCCATTCCTATAGGAAAAGCCCCACACTTCAACGACAATGACTACTCAATGTGGAGGTAGAACATGAAAATGCACTTAATCTCACTCAATCCCAGTTTATGGCACATTGTGTGTACAGGAATAGATATCCCGGACGGCAATGAAGAGCTTACCCCAAGTAAAGAGCAAGAAATTCATCAGAATGCTCAAGCTATAGCAGTCATTACTTCTTCACTAAGTCGGGATGAGTTCACCAAGGTGGATGGGCTCAAGGTTGCGAAAGAAATCTAGGATACATTGCAAACCGCACATGAGGGCGTTCGTCATGTGCGAGAAGCAAAGATTGAAATGATCGAAGGCGAATTAGGAAGATTCGTCATAGAAGAAGATGAGTCGCCACAAGACATGTACAACCGGTTGAAGACGCTCATCAACAAGGTTCGAGCATATGGAAGCAAGAAGTGGAACGATCACGAGGTGGTGAAGCTCATCCTTAGAGCTTTCATGCCTCACAACGTCACCTTGTGCTCGATGATTAGAGAAAGCCCCGGGTACAAGAAAATGACCCTGGATGAGCTGCTTGGGAAAATCATCAATTTAGAGATGATGGAAAAGCAGGCAAAGCATGTCAAGGAGATTGCCGACCTCACCTCGACAGAGAAGAAAGGAGTCACCTTGAAGTCCACTTGCAAGCCATTGTCTAAAGAAGCTCGAGAAGCTCAACAAGAAGAGGACAGCGATGACGAGAGCAACGACATTGACGAAGAGGACATGATCCTCTTTATGAAGAGATTCAAGAAAATGATGAAGAAAAGACAAGGGGGAAATCAAGTGAAGGAAAATACAAAGAGAAGTCAAGACCAAAGTTGAGGCGGGCATGCTATAACTGTGGTGAATATGACCATTTTATAGTAGACTGCCCATATGAAGAAAACAAGAAGAAAACCAAGGAAACTAAGCCTCAACCCAAGAAATTCTTCAAGAAGAAGAAGCAAGCTGGACAAGCGCACCTAGGAAAGGAGTGGGACTCAAATGATGAGTCCTCATCCGAAGAGGAAGAGGAGATGGCTAGCATAGCCATCGAGAAGACAACTAAGAAGTCAACCCTCTTCCCAAATCTCAGCGCATGGAAGGGCAACGACACTTGCCTCATGGCAAAGGAAGGTAAACGAAAGGTAACCAACAAATCCTATTCCTTACATTACTATTCTAGTGATAGTGAAGTTGCTAGTGATAATGAAGACATGCTCATTGGCTTAGATAAGAAAACAACTGTGAAAATGAAATTTCTACTTGATCAGCTTGTTGAGAAGGAGAAGTTGATCAACCGTCAAGAAGATATGATTATCTCCCAAAAGGAGGAATATCTTGAACTTGACAAACTTCTCAAACTTGAAAAGGAGCGAGGCAAGTAACTGCAACTTGAGTTAGCCTCAAGCAAGGAAGCTTGCTTGAAGTTAAGCGACTCAAACACCACCATCAAGGAATAACTTGCTAACCTATCCAAGGTTAACAAAATCCTTGAGGTACAAGTTGAGTCACTCAAACAAAGTGACCCCTCATCCTCTTCAAGCTCACCTTCTCAACCACTTAAACCTGAAGCTACTATTCCTTGTTGATGTTCTAAATTGACACTAGCTTGAAGGAAAAGTCAACCTCTACCAAGGACAAGCATCCTTCCCAAAGTGGCATATTTGACAAGGAGAAGATCAAATATGCATGTAGTGCATACTTGGTCACAAGACCTCCTAATGTCAAATATGGCATCGATTATTCTTATGGTGAAAAGCAATATGCTAGAAGCCATAAAAATAACAAGGAGAGCATGGCCTTTGTAAAAGGGAGACTCCTCTCAAGCTAGAAAGCCTAAAGTCAACACATATGATCACCGAACTAGTCCGGTAACCACACGGACAAGTTCGGTCCTCCGGACAAGTCCGGTTTCTCGGATTAGTTCTGTTCATAAACAACAACAAATATTATTCAAGACTTTTGATGCATTCTATGTTCTAATGAGAAGTAATTTTGGTAAAGTTTATGCTCATTATGTTGGGCCACGCTATGGGAACACCAAGTCTCATGTGTGGGTGCCCAAATCTCTTGTAACAAACCTCAAAGGACTCAAGCAAGCTTGAGTACCTAAAACCAAGGCATGATTTGTTTTTGTAGGCCTATTCCTCCGGTGGATTGAAATGGGTGTTAGACAGTGGTTGCACCATCCATATGACCGGAGAAAGAAGGATGTTCTTTGAGTATGAAGAAAATGAGGATCCAATCGAGGGCATCTATTTTGGAGACAATAGTCAAGGAAAGGTGCTCGGTACTGGTAAAATTGCTATATTGTCTCAACATACTCTTTCTCATGTGCTACATGTCGATTCCTTAGATTATAACCTGTTGTCCATATCTCAATTATGTGACAAAGGTTATAATTGCTTGTTTACTAATGAGGGTGTGACCGTCTCTAGAAGGGGTGATGGTTCCATTGCATTCAAGGCTGTGTTAAAGTAAAAGCTTTACCATGTTGACTTCAACAAAGATAAAGTCGAAATTGACACATGCTTGATTGCAAAGAGCAACATGGGTTTGAAGGATGTTGTTTTTGAGAAAGAAAGGCCTTGTAGCGCGTGCCAAGCCGGGAAGCAAGTTGGAGCACCACATCTTGCGAAGAACGTCATGACTACAACAAGACCGCTCGAGCTGCTTCATATGGACTTATTCGTTCCAATTGCTTATATAAGCATCGGCGGTAACAAATATGGCTTAGTAATTGTTGATGACTTTTCGCGCATCACTTGGGTTTTCTTTTTGCATGATAAGACAGAGACTCAAGGAATCCTGAAGAAGTTTTTCAAGTGTGCTCAAAATGAGTTTTCAATGACGATCAAAAACATTCGAAGCAACAACGGCACAGAGTTCAAGAACACTCAAGTTGAGGAGTACCTAGACGAAGAAGGGATAAAGCATGAGTTTTCAGCACCTTATTCCCCTCAACAAAACGGAGTTTCCGAAAGGAAGAATTGAACCCTCACAGATACGGCGAGAACAATGCTCGATGAATACAAAACCTCAGATCGGTTTTGGGCGGAAGCGGTTAACACTGCTTGCCATGCCATAAATCGACTCTATCTTCATCGACTACTTAATAAGACATCATATGAGCTACTCACGGGTAACAAGCCAAATATTTCTTATTTTTGAGTCTTTGGTTCTAAATGCTATATTTTGAACAAGAAGCCGAGGACTTCAAAGTTCGCCTCGAAGTCCAATGAAGGTTTCTTGCTTGGCTATGATTCGAACTCCTACGCCTATCGTGTCTTCAACAAGACCTCTGGACTTGTTGAAGTAGCATGTGATGTAGTGTTCAATGAAACTAATGGCTCACAAAAAGAGCAAGTTGATCCATGTGTTCTAGATAGGGAAGAAGCTCCTTGTCAAGCATTGAGAACAATGGCGTTGGGTGATGTTCGACCACAAGAGCCACCTCTACATGTGCATGAGGAAGATGAACCACAAGTGGAGGCCAATGATCAAGGGGAACTTCCACACAGGATCAACCTCAAGAAGACGAAGATGATCAACAAGTCAATGAGGGCAACCATCTAGGGGGAGAAGAAGAAGATCATGAAGATACAAGACCGCAAGTGCCACACCCAAGAGTACACCAATGCGTCCAAAGAGATCACCCAATCAACAACATCATCGGTGACATCCAAAAGGGAGTAACAACTAGATCCCGCATAGCTAACCTTTGTGAGCATTACTCTTTTGTGTCCTTTTTGGAACCACGCAGGATTGAGGATCATTGAAAGATCCAGACTGGGTGGTGGCCATGCAAGAAGAACTGAACAACTTAAAATGGAACGAGGTGTGGGAACTCGTCGAAAGACCTAACGCGGACGTTGTCGGCACCAAATGGGTCTTCCGCAACAAACAAGACGAACACGAGGTGGTGAAAAGGAACAAGGCACGACTTGTGTCCAAAGGGTATTCACAAGTCGATGGTTTGGATTTCGATGAAACCTTTGCTCTAGTAGCTAGACTTGAATCAATTAGAATATTGCTTGCATATGCTACTCACCAAGATTTCAAGCTCTACCAAATGGATGTGAAAAGCGGCTTCCTCAACGGTCCAATCAAGGAGGAGGTGTACGTGGAGCAACTTCCCAGATTTGAAGACAAAGAGTTCCCCGACCACGTCTTTAAACTGCGTAAGGCTCTCTATGGCCTCAAACAAGCTCCTAGAGCTTGGTATGAGTGTCTTAGAGATTTCTTAATTGAAAATGGTTTTAAGATTGGAAAAGCAGATTATGCTTTATTTACGAAACACTTAGACAATGATCTTTTTATCTATCAAATCTATGTTGATGACATTATCTTTGGTTCAACTAACAAATCCTTTTGTGAAGAATTTAGTAAGATTATAACAGACAGGTTTGAGATGTCTATGATGGGAGAGCTGAAGTACTTCTTGGGATTCCAAGTGAGATAACAAAAGGAAGGGACATTCATAATCCAAACCAAGTACACTCAAGACATACTCAAGAAGTTTGGGATGGACAAGGCGAAGCCTATCAAGACTCCCATGGCAACTAATTGACACTTGGATCTCAATGAAGATGGACCAAGCGTGGATCACAAGGTATATCGCTCCATGATTGGATCCTTACTTTACCTATGTGCATCTAGGCCTACTATTATGTTGAGTGTATGTTTGTGTATGAGATTTCAAGCCAATCCTAAGGAGTGTCATTTGACAGCCGTTAAAATGATCTTGAGATATTTGGTTCATACACCCAACCTAGGCCTTTGGTACCCTAAAGGTTCTAATTTCAACCTCATTGGATACTCTGATGCAGATTATGTCGGGCGCAAAGTAGATAGAAAAAGTACCTCCGTCACCTGCCAATTCCTAGGTAGATCCCTAGTTTCTTGGTCCTCCAAGAAACAAAATTCCATTGCCTTATCCACGGTCGAAGCGGAGTATGTTGCAGCCGAGAGTTGTTGTGCACAACTCCTTTGGATGCGACAAACTCTAAGGGATTATGGTTACAATATGAGCCGTATTCCACTCCTTGGTGATAATGAGAGTGCCATAAAAATTGCTCCTAATCCAGTTGGACACTCTAGAACCAAACACATAGACATCCGGCATCACTTTTTGAGAGACCACTCAATGAAAGGAGACATAGCTATTTCCCATGTCAACACTGAAAAACAACTAGCCGATATATTTACCAAGCCACTTGATGAAAAACGTTTTTGCGAGCTCTGAAATGAACTAAATATCCTTGATGCTCGGAATGTGGCTTCAAAACTTGCATACTTATATGGACTCTTCAAAATATATTGTTTAAGTTGCGAAAATCATCATTCTCAGTTTTCTCCAAAAAACTGTTTCAACTACTTGATCTTGATGAATTATGGTCATTGCTTGATTGTTGTATGCTTACTGATCATATTCATCAAGATTATTTGATTTGCTTTGCCCCCAATTTTCTTAATAAGTACCTTTGAATATATATGAATGGGCTAAGCATTTCTATTCTAGTGACCATAGACTAGTCTGTGGTTACCCGGACTAGTCTGCAGACTAGTTCGATTTAGGCTCTGCAAGAGTTCAGACTAGTCCGATTATTTTCGGACAAGTCCGACTTTTCGACTCCATAACCCTAGCCGCCGCCAAGACCTAACATTCATCATCCTCACAACTTGCCTCACACTCTCTCTCCTCGCTTGAGCTCCCCACGGCGATTTGGTGATTCCTCCATCAAAACTCTCCAAGTTTGGGTGGAAAACGACCTCCATTGCATAGGGATTGAAGACCACGGACTAAGAATCAAGGAATTTCGGTAAAATTTCCTCCCAAACCCTAGAAATCTTGATTTCCTTCGTTGTAGTTCAAATAGCTTAGTTCCTTTCATCAAATACATGCTTCCATGATGTATTACATTGATATTGAGCTATTCTTGCATTGAGCAACACCATTGATCATCTAGTTAGGGTTTGAGGTGATGAACACTGGACTAGTCCGGTCCATGTACGGACAAGTCCGGTCACCCAAACTAGTCCATACCTGTACACCGGACAAGTCTGATTTTTCCTGAAATCAACCCTAATTACTCATTCCTCAATGCACTTCCTTGTCATCAATTCTTATTCCTACATTGTGCAATGCTCTCTCAGGACAATGTCGAACGAGAACATCTCTGACTTTGAAGATGAAATGGAAAAAGACTTGTTGCAGCGAGCTTCGAAGTCTCGCGCTCAGAAGAGGCAAGAGCGACCCTCTGAGCCCGCACCTTCCCCACCTCAGGTGCGGTGCAAGGTGATTGCGAAGAAGCCTGCGTCCAAGGCCAAGGATGTAGCCGGCTCCAGCTCGGCAGCTCTTCGCCAAGTGAAGGGCAAAGGGAAAGGAATTGCATCGGGCCCAGTTGGCCCTCTCAAGATGCATGCTCCAAGGCAGGGAAACAGAGATCCCTCCGAGGAGAGGTTCAACGGCAGGGGAAGCGACACTGCTTCCAAGTTCAGAAATGTGGACTACTACAGCTGGTCCAAGCAGGCAGCCGATGGAACGTTCTGGAGCAACTTCCATGCGGACTTCTATAATTCTGTGTACCTCACAATGAAGACTCCAGTGGTGCGCAGCCAATGGATTGATTGGGCGCACTTTGAAAGGAAGAGCTGCTCAACCTTTGATGAAGTAGTTCAAGCTGTGGAGAGGCATGGATTCAAGGATCTCTTTGCCTTCAGGAACAATTGGAACGATGAAGTCATTGCTCAGTTCTATGCTACATGCTACTTTGCAAGTGATGAGGAAGAGCGTGTGACTTGGATGACTCATGGATCCAAGTACACCATTACCTATGACAAATTTGCAAGGCTGCTACATCTTGATAGGTCCAGCAATGACAACTTGATCATTCACAACATTGGCGTCCTTGAGAAGGACAAAATTAAGTTCTTCTATGACACCCACTCAACTTTCAACCCTCCTTCCACCAAGAATATGAAGTCATTCTTTTTGTTCCTTAACAGGGTTCTGAGGAAGACTATTGCCCCAAAGGATGGGGATGCAGGAAGTGTCCAAGGCTATCTAAGGACACTGATGAAAGTGATAAGCAAAGATAGGAAGTTTGATGTCTTTGACTACATATGGAATGACATGGTGAACATCTCCTGCACTCCTAACAGATCATGTGGCTACGCACCTTACTTGATGTTCATGATTGAGAAGGTCACAGGGATCGAGTTTGTGAAGGACGTGGAGCACACCCCTCTGAGGCCCCAAAAGCCTCCTCAAGCCACAGTTCAAGCTGCTCCTTCTCCAGTGTCTAGTGAAGAGGCACCAAGGAGAGTTCGAGAGGATGAGAGGACTGCTCCCACCACTAGGGCCCCTCCCCAAAAAGGGTCTCCTAGTGGAATCCTAAAGTACTTGGCAGTAATCTTTGCCTAATGCAAGAAGGCCGAAGTGAACACTCACAAGCTGAACAAGGCAAGGAAGGTTGATATGCGATATGTCAAAGAAAATTTCAAACACATTTGCCATAAGCTGGAGATCGAGCTCATTGGATCTCCAGTCATATCTGAAGATTCAACATCAAATTTCACCGAGCTCAGGCCTTTGACTCCCTCCGAGCTTGCTTATTTTGGCATTGAGGGTTCAAGTGGTTCCGCTCCTCCTCCTCCTACTCAACTCGATAATGAAGACGAAGATGATGAGAGGACCGACAGCGAGGACTGACATTCTTAGATCTCTCCTCTCCTTCTTTTTGGTGTCTTGATGCCAAAGGGGGGGAGATTGAGGGGGAGTTACTAGGTCTTAGCTATAGGTTGAGAGATGAGAGCTTCATTTATGCATCTTTTTATCTCTTTTGGGTTGTAAGACTTCATATTATGCTCTTTTGGTACTTTTAGTCTTGTGATGTAATGCTATGAACTATTTATGCTCATATTTATGAAATCTGTGATTTTGCTCTGAAATTGAGATATATGCTTGTTGTTGATATATTGATGTCAATTATTTCACTGTCACAATGATTACTGCTCACACACACTTAGCTTTGCATCCCACCATAAAGGGTGCACATATGTCTTATGTTGTCATTGCTAAATGTGTTTCAAGCGCATATGTGCACACTTTATGAAAATTCTGCATTTTTATCATATTTTGTGAAATCTCAATTGGTTGTCATCAATCACCAAAAGGGGGGGATTGAAAGTGCATCTAGGCATCCCTTGTGTGTTTTGGTTGATTTATGACAAACAAGTGAGATCATAACCACATTATTGAGATAAGCACATGTTTTAATGAAAGAATGAAGAAAGCGTCAAAAAGAAAGGAGAATGAGGATGACTTCGGAAAAGAGCTCAAGAGATGAATAGAATACATCATTGTGTAGGGAGTATGTTGGTGTAACACTTCCCAAGAGCTCAAGCACAAAAGAAATCCTCACACACTTCACATTTCAGAGGAAAAACAGACTAGTCCGATATACACCGGACTAGTCCGATACCCTCTCTGTATAGGTTCGGACAAGTCCTGCCAGTGCGGACTTGTCCACACTGGACTAGTCCGATAATGTGCGGACTAGTCCGATAATGCCTGACTAAAATCGGACAAGTCCTATCTCTCCACAGACTAGTCCAAAAAAACCTATGACTAAAATCGGTCAAGTCCTCCAAGTGCGGACTTGTCCTCTATTCACTAAGGGTATAACCACACTGGACTAGTCCGATATTACCACGGACAAGTCCGAAAACCTTTCTGACTAAAATCGGACTAGTCTGCTCCTAGCCGGACAAGTCTGATATTTCTGGACACTTAGGGTTTCCTGCACGCCACACACCGGACTAGTCCGGACTCCACCACTGACTAGTCCGACCCCTCAAAACCCTAACAGTAACTTTTCAAAACCCTAATATAAATAGACGTGCAGGCCCAACTATCAACTCTCTCAACCCCCTGCGCCGGCACACCCTCCAAGAGGTTAGAAAACACATCTCTCATGCAATCCAACAGAAGAAAGATATATCCCTTGAGGACTCACTTTGGATCAAAGGAGAGACACGATTCCACACGTTTGAGCTCTTGGGTTTGATCTCTAACACACTTTTGTTGTTACATTGTTGATCTTAGGAGTGTGTTCTTGGTGGTGTTCAATTTGTAATCTTGGGGAGCCCTCAACATGTGAGAAGGCCCCTTGGACTTGGTGATTTGCCCCTTTGTGATAGTGGAAGAAGAATTGGCCTTCGTGGCGATTCGACGAGGTTGGGGTCAGTGAAGACCCAATCCTTTCGTGGGTTCCTCAACGTGGACATAGGTTGCCTTTGTGGAAACCGAACCACTGGATAAAAATCATGTGTCAAACTTGTTCTTAAGTTTCTCATATCATATTCTAGGGTTTGATTGATCTTGTCCATATTACATTAAAACGTTCAAATCAAAGTTAATTTGTGCTACACTAAATTTCATTGACTCAATACTTTCAATTTACATACTATATTCCGCTGCATACTGTGCTTGTATTGAAATCATTGATCGAACTTGATCAATCTAGTACGCACGCACTGGACTAGTCCACACTCTACCGGACTTGTCCGATGTCTCGGGATTTGATCAGTTTGTTATGTGTTGCAGGTTCTGACTAAATTTTAAAAAGGCCTATTCACCCCCCCTCTAGGCCACATTCAATTATATTTTGTTGGGTGATATTACGGTACTGGCCTATCCACCATCCAAGTCACCATCATGGTTCACTCCGCAGACATCAACACCAGCCCTCACCACCACATGATCGCACACACTTGCGACGACATTCTCCTGCCCAACCCACCATATGCTGCTACTGCCACATCCCAGCCTGCGCCACCACCTACCTCCGTGTGTGCCGTGTTACGTGATCCGCATTTGCATGCGTGTTGGTGATGAGCCCAAGAGGCAATCATAACAATTCGAGTTAATGCTTAATGGATATTTGATCCATAAGCAATTAGGGTACTAATGGGCTTGCGACCTAAAATCCCATTAGTACGCCTATAAATATGAGGGGTAGGGTTAGGGGCTAATCACCCCACCACGTGACAGCCCTAGCCGCCACCCCTCGAAGGCCTCACGTTGAGACCCTTGCCGCGTGCGCGGTGCTAGCACACCAGCGCACGACATTCCTCTCCGTACGTGTGGACTCTATGGAGGCGCTGCTGCTACTGTTGCGCTGATCAGCTACGACGATCGTGATCGTCTACCTGCTGTTGTGACGAGGACGAGGAGGAGACGAATGAGATCGTCTACTTTCCATAACTCGACGTGCATCTATGTTCCGCTGCGCTACGCGTCTAGTGGTAATGATCCATGACCTCTGTACTTGCATATTTCCTGGGTGATGCGCTAGAGTTCTAGAGTAGTGTACCGCCGATTTCCCAACAGTGGTATTAGAACCGACTTGCGTAGTTTCTGGTCTGGATCTTGTTAGTAGATGGGATCTACTGCAGACATATTCATACGATGAGTTTTATCACACAGTTTTTGTGGTTTGGAATTGGTTAGAGTAGATTATGATCGTATATGACTAAAGGGTCAGTTCGTGCTCCTTCTGTGCTATGTGCGCAACCTGTCCCTACCGGCTGGAATCACCATCGGGACTAATCGCGTACATAGCTAACAGATTGAGCCAATAGACCACGGTCATGAGTCGTGATCTACTCATGAATAATCGGTCACATTGAAAATTGAGGCACTCTGAATGGCTCGGATTCGGGTTGATTTGATCAATCCGATGAGATTTTCATAGTGATTTCATAGATGTGATCTATGTAATTCCGTTTGGTTGTTTTGCTGTCTGCTATAGCGATTACATAATATAGTTTCACGCTAGAAATTGTTCTATGCTTAACTCGTTTTTGCAGGGAATGATGTGAATGGTATGGCCTTAATGTGATGTGATGATATGTGTGTAAATTCAAGTAGCCTGCGTGTTGCAAATTTAACACAACCGGGTTGAGGTTGTCACATAATTGTATAACGACCTGCGTGTCGACCTGTGATGCTTGATCTCTCATTTAATTTATTTGGTACTATTAGTTGTATTAGCTTCTTTTATTATCATGGAGATGTCTTCAAGCATGGTGGAGATGGAGATCACCACAAGAAAGGAGGCATGGCAGCTCAGATCTTGATGGAACCATGGCGGTGGAGACCATTATGATTCTAAAGGCCATACTTTTCACAATCTGATATGATCATACGCCTGTGATGCTTATTACTATTATTTTCATGCTTTTCATATGGTAGATGTTTTGTCATGATAGAATAGCTCCCCTCACAAAAGTCGAGCGTTTGATGCCATTTACCAATAGTTGCACCTATGTTATTTTGATCGTTGTGTGGTAGGTTTGCCAGAGCAAAGTACCATCACCTATCATAATGCATAGGGTGAATGTTGGACATTCACATGCATAGTGTTGGTTTACTCAACAAAGCTATCAAAATGGTTTTGGGCTTTATGGCATAGAGTTGGGAGCCGGGGCATTTGATGTCACCCAACAAACAAGAGTCATATAGGGATATGATTAACAATGGTTGTTTACCTATATCACTAATTTCCTAGCAGTGAAGCCAAAGCTCACTAGGAATTAGTGAATATGGATCTTGAACCACTATATGTCGTTAGAGGGAAGACGATGATCATATAGTGGTGATATCTTTTATTAAAATGTTAATAGAAGATTGGTACATAACATAGTGTTAAACCTTGCATATTTATTTTCCATTGTAGATAATGTCTGCTAGTAACAATTCCAGTTTCAATTTGTGATCTGTGCTTGAAAAGGGAAAGCTCAATGGAGCTAACTTTATCGATTGGTACCGCAACTTGAGAATCGTTCTTAGGCAAGAGAAAACCAAGTACGTTCTTCTGCAGCCTTACCCTGATGACCTCCCAGCTTATGCAACTAATGCAGCACGTAGAGCTTATACGAAGCACTGCGATGATGCGCTTAATGTAAGCTGCCTCATGCTCGCCACTTTGTCCCCTGATCTGCAAAAATAGTATGAGCATATAAATGCTTATTCTATGATTGAGGGACTGCATGGAATGTTTGAGAATCAAGCAAGGGATGAGAGATACAACATCTCAAAGTCCTTGTTCTCATGCATGCTGGCAAAGGGTAGCCCGATCAGCCCTCATGTAATCAATATGATTGGTTACATTGAAACTTTGGGCAAACTTGGTTCTCAACTCAAGGATGATCTGGCTATTGATGTTGTTCTCCAGTCGCTCCCACCAATCTACGAGCCATTCATATTGAATTTTCAAATGAATGGCATGGAGAAAACTTTGGCTGAATTGCATGGGATGCTTAAAACAGCCGAAGAAAGCATTAGGAAAAACGTCACTCATGTGATGATGGTGCAAAATGAGAATAAAAAGAGGAAGCATGTGACACATCCTAAAGGCAAAGGCAAGGTAAAGGTTCCTGATGAGCCTTCAAGCTCAAAGTCTAAAGCAAAGGGCAAATCTGGCTCTTCTCCTCATGATGAATGCTTTCACTGTCATGGTAAGGGGCACTGGTCTAGGAACTGCAAGAAGTACTTGGAGGATAAGAAGAAGAAGGGAAGTGAGACTTCCACTTCAGGTATAAATGCTATAGAAATTAACATTGCATTATCTTCTAGTGAACCATGGGTATTTGATAACGGATCAATAATTCACACTTGCAAATTGTTGCATGGTCTAAGTGAGACTAGAAGATTTGCAAAAGGCGAGTTGGATGTTCGTGTCGGCAATGGAGCAAAGGTTGCGGTCATAGCTGTCCGAACTTACCACTTTTCATTACCCTCAGGATTAGTTTTGAAATTGAATAATTGTTATTGCATTCCTACTTTGAGCAAGAACATTATCTCTTCTTCGTGTTTAGAAGAAGTTGATGGATATGAGATTGTAATAAAGAACAAATATTGTTCTATTTATTACAATAATATTTTATATGCTCAATGTCCATTGGTGAATGGATTATATGTTCTTGATCTTGAGGATAAAACTGTCTGTAACATTAATACCGAAAGGGCTCGACGTAATGATCTAAATCCCACTTTTATTTGGCATTGTCGCTTAGGTCATATAAATGAGAAACGCATTGAAAAACTCCATAAAGATGGTTTACTAAGCTCATTTGATTTTCAATCACTTGACACATGCGAATCTTGTTTGCTTGGGAAGATGACCAACACACCCTTCACTAGTCAAAGTGAGAGGGCGATTGACTTGTTGGGACTTATACATACAGATGTATGTCGACCAATGAGTTCAATTGCCAGAGGTGGTTTTCAGTACTTCATCACATTTATTGATGACTTTAGTAGATATGGTTATGTCTACCTAATGAGGCACAATTCTGAATCCTTTGAAAAGTTCAAAAAATTTCAGAATGAAGTACATAATCAATTGGGCAAGACAATTAAACTTCTACGATCTGATCGTGGGGGTGAATATTTGAGCCATGAATTTTATGATCATTTAAAACAATGTTGAATTGTTCCACAGTTGACTCCACATGGAACGCCTCAATAAAATGGGGTGTCTGAGCATAGGAACCGAACCTTGTTGGACATGGTTAGGTCGATGATGAGCCAAGCAGATCTTCCACTATCCTTTTGGGGTTATGCTCTTGAAACTGCTACGTTTACACTAAACAGAGTCTCAACTAAGTCTGTTGAGAAGACACCATATGAGATGTGGACCGGGAAACGTCCCAGATTGTCTTTCCTCAAAGTTTGGGGTGTGATGTTTATGTCAAACGTTTGACGTCAGACAAACTCACTCCAAAATTAGACAAATGCTTCTTTGTGGGATATCCTAGGGAAACCAAAGGATATTATTTTTATAATAAAACAGAGGGTAAAGTGTTTACCGCTCGCAATAGTGTCTTTTTGGAGAAAGATTATCTCTCAAAAGGAGTTAGTGGGAGCAAGGTGCATCTTGAAGAAATTCAAGAAATACCTGAAAATATTTCAGCATCCACTGATCCTATACAAGATGTACAAGATGTTGTGCAACCAGTTGATGAAAAACCAGCCCCACGAAGGTCTACGAGGGTACGTCGTGCGACTGAAAAGTTAACGCTTCTAACCACGGGGTAGCATGACATGGTATTGTTAGACAATAATGAGCCCACGACCTATACCGAAGCAATGATGGGACCCGACTCTAATAAGTGGCTTGGAGCCATGGAATCTGAAATAGAATCCATGCATGAGAATCAAGTTTGGAACTTGGTTGATCCAATCGGAGGTGTGAGACCTATCGATTGTAAATGGATTTTCAAGAAAAATACTGATATGGATGGAAATGTTTACATCTATAAAGCGCAATTGGTGGCGAAAGGTTTCAAACAAATTCAAGGTGTTGATTATGACGAAACTTTCTCACCCGTTGCAATTCTTAAGTCTGTTCGGATTCTTCTAGCAATTGCTGCATATTTTGATTATAAAATATGGCAAATGGATGTCAAAACATCCTTTCTTAATGAAAATCTAACTGAGGATGTGTACATGACACAACCTGAGGATTTTGTCTATCCTTAAAATGCTAGTAAAATATGCAAGCTTCAAAAGTCCATTTATGGACTGAAGCAAGCATCTCGAAGTTGGAATCTGTGTTTTAATGAAGTAATCAAAGGGTTTGGTTTCATCAATAACGTAGAAGAACCTTGTATTTACAAGAAGTTTAGTGGGAGCGCACATGTATTTCTGGTCCTATATGTAGATGACATATTATTGATCGGAAATGACATTCTAATGCTTGATGATGTTAAATCTTCATTAAGAAAAAGTTTCTCAATAAATGATTTAGGAGAGGCAGCGTACATTTTGAGCATAAAGATCTATAGAGATAGATCTAAAAGGCTAATTGGATTAAGCCAAGATACATATCTTGACAAGATATTGAATCAGTTCAATATGCAAGATTCCAAGAAAGGTTTCTTGCCAATGTCACATGGCATTACTCTAAGCAAGAGTCAGTGTCCTACGACACCTGATGAGCAAAAGAGGATGAGAGTGATTTCTTATGCTTCGACTATTGGATCCATCATGTATGCCATGTTTTGTACATGCCCAGATGTATCTTATGCTCTAAGAATCACGAGCAGGTATCAGTAAAATTATGGTGAGGCTCATCGGACCGTTGTCAAAAACAACCTTAAGTACTTGAGAAGAACTAAGGATGCATTCTTAGTGTTTGGAGGTCAAGAAGAGCTTGTTGTAATAGGTTACATCGATGCAAGCTTCCAAACTGATAAGGATGATTCTAGATTGCAATCCGGTTATGTATACTGTCTCAATGGAGGGGCAGTGAGCTGGAAAAGTTCCAAGGAAGATACAGTAGCAGATTCAACCACTGAGACGGAGTATATTACAGCTTCTGAAACTGCAAAGGAAGCTCTTTGCATCAGAAAATCTATTTCTGAGTTGGGTGTTGTTCCTAGCGCGTCCAGTCCTGTGGATCTCTATTGTGACAATAGTGGAGCCATCGCACAGGCAAAGGAGCCTAGATCACACAAACGATCCGAACACATACTACGACGCTATCACCTCATTCGAGAGATCATTAACCAAAGTGATGTGAAGATATGCAAGGTGCACACGGGTTTGAATGTTGTAGATCCGTTGACAAAGCCTCTTCCTCAATCAAAGCATGAGGCGCACACGAGATCTATGGGTATTAGATACTTACATTAGTGATCATAGTGTGTAGTGGGAGACTTGTGTCAAAGCTATGTTTATGTACTATTAAATAAATTGTTATATGAGTAATCATTATTTACATTGATCATCAAGTATGTGACTTGTTCGTGAAACGCTTTGTTAATAGTAATGTTACTCTAGATAATCCATAGTTTATATCATTATATGAGATAATGATTGCATATAGACTAGCACATGTATTAATTGATGATCACGTTTCGCGGGTCATAGATATTGATGAGGACATCACTTCTATGGATACAAACAACACTCCATTGAACATACAAGATGCAATCAATAGAGTTCATACACAACAATTAATTTCAGATGTGAACTCGTTCTTATATATTTCCTTATATGTTTTTGAGCATAGAATGCTACTTAATGATTTATTTGTGATTAGGATCCATGGAGAGGTTCAAGGAGTACTTGGAGGGAGTATTAGGGACGTGAAAGACCAGAGAATTCGTTCAAAGAAGATGGAAACCGAACCAAACTCCAAATCATATCCAACTCGGAGTCTAGGAGCAGTATGCAATAAAACGGACGTCCAGGATGCATACGAACTCCGTTTTGTACGTTCTACATATGCACGGAAAGGGAAGAGGATAAACTTTCCAATGGCGCCGGTCCCATGTCAAAATGCCTTCGGAGTCGACGGGAATCGTCGAAACAAAATCAAGTACCGAATCTGTCAGGGTGCTGCGCCACCGTATTGGGCCATTGGACCTTGTATCAAGTCTAAGTCCATTATTTTCGTGTCTTAGGGTTAGTTCACGACCCTAAAACCCCCTTGGACGTCCTCCCACCTATATATACTCCATGGTAGCCGCCATGAACAATTGAGTTTTGCTTAGATCAATAATATCGCCGTTCTTCGGTTTGTGAGACCCCAACTTCGCGATTTCAGATCGTGTCTATCTTGTTCTTGCTTGTGTTCTCGGTTGCACTTGCAGAGATTAGCCTTCTTGGCGAGGTCAGTCGTGTGAATCACGGTTTATAACCAACGGAGCGGTGGTGTAGTGATTGCAGGGGCTGTTCGTGTTCTACTCGAGAGCCTCGGATCATCAACTTCGAGATCTCCATCAATCGACTTACCCATTACCTTTCGGAAGATAGGGACTCATCTTTTCCTATCAATTGGTATCAGATTTCCAGGTTGCCCGTTAGGTAATTCATCTATCTATTACATTATTTTTGTTTTTCATACCTAGAGTCCACAAAAAAGCCACAAAAAAACTTCCAGTTTAGTAGATCTGTTCATTACTTTGTCCAAACCACATTGAGCCTTTGCAAATTTATTATTCAGTTTGGTTTGGTTGAGTTTGTGTCCGTGGTTGAGTCATATTGCTGGTTTAGAAGTGTTTTTAGTCTTAGTTTGAGTTTTGCATTGCGTTGATTCATCCTTTTGAATCACGTCATCACGTCCAGATTAGATTCATCTCTGTCCAGTTCAGTATTTTCATCATATCTAGCTCATACGAACTCGGATTTTCATGTTATTGTACTTTCTGGAAATCTTAAGAAGTTATCTATAACTTTCTTATTCAACATTGTCCCAGAAAATATAGTTATCAATGTCGAAATTGCATTAGATCCGAATCTGTTATTGACCAAAAAATTCTGAACAGTCTGTATTTCGGGGGCATTATCTCCTATTGTTCTTTTCCAAAATAGGTCTTCCATATATTTAAATTAAAGAGGAGAGATATATATACAATCTTTATGTTCTAAGTTTTCCAATTTAGAGCCTATAAGTGTGCATATTTGTCCTTGGAAGATTGAGCAGAAAATCTGCGACAGACACACGAGATATCTTGGATTGATTTTCATTGTGTTCTTCCCTTGCAGCACATTCTGAAAAAAAAGGAAGAAAAAAGAAAAAGGCAAGTGCAAAACAAGAAACAAAAGACGCACAAAAAAAGAGGAAAAAACAACGAAAAAAAACAGAATTGCTTGCATTCTTTGTGTCATCTAGTTTTGTCTCATGTCTTGCTAGCTTGAACTACTAGGAACACATTTAGGCCAGCAACTTTGACAAATACTTTGGACACTTATTCAACTTTACTATCTGATTTCATTGTTGCTAATACTTGCTACATAGAAAGTGCCATCCAAGCTACACCTTACTCTTGAGCAGAATCGATACACCTTTGCAATCATCTCACGCTTCATTGGTTTCTTCATACCGGCCACCGTTTGCCACCTGCAGTGTCAGTAAGAACACTTGTAAGAGCGTGGTAAGACACTTGAGAGTGTGTGATTCCACGTCCACTTTGCCATTATCCTTTGTAGTTGATAGGTATAACATATTTTTCGTGTTGTCTTCTCTTTGCTACTAACAATGTCAGGTAAAAGCAAGAATCATGCATTATATGCTGAGATGATGGATATGATGAAGACGACGATGGAGTTGCTCACTAAAAATCAAACATCAAAAAAGGATTCACATGACATTCAGACCACCTTTACAACACCTTCCAGAAGAAGTAATTATATTCTCTCATCTCTTCCTTCTTATGATGGTTTTGGTTACGATAAATATATTGCTTGGGAAATAGAGTTGGATAAAAATTTTGGAAAATTGCATATGTGTGAGAGGAGAAAGATTAGAAATATTTCTAGTGCGTTAGTTGATTGTGCATTAACATGGTGGGACAACTTAAGCGATATAGAAAAACCTCGAACATGGAAAGATATGAAAATTCTTATACGAGAAACTTTTGCTAATGTATCTAATTGCAAAGATGAAATACATGAACTTAAGAAGAATTTTCTTGTTGTACCTCCTCCTTTGCCTAACCTTTTGCAGGAATATGAACAAATAAATGTAGATGCAAATGAGAGTGAGGTGTTGAACAACTCTTCTGAATTTTTTGATAAATCTACTCATAATGCATTTGAATTTCTTGCTGGAAATGAGAGTAGTGTTAATGGACAATGCTATACAGTTCACCAAGGTATGACATTTTCAAATGTGCTGAATTTTGCTACCAATCATACTATCGATGAGCAGCAACAAGGTGAACCTTTTCACAATACACCTTTACCATTAGTTGATTTTCCTACTGATTCTTACAACAAAAATGAGTTGTGTGCTAATAATTATATTGTACTATGCTAGAACAACCAAATGAATTTGATACTTTATCACTCACTTGTGCTGAAATTAAGCATTTGATCCCAACTACATGTGAAAGGGATGAGCTGAAATTGTTATATTCTCTAAATACTTTGGGCTATATTGAATTTGACACTCTTTGTGATCTAGATATCGTAGAGAAGATAATATTTTCTCAATCTGAATTGCCTTTATTAAGTAGAAATATTTTTCATGCTATAGGCAGCTATGAAGATAGTGGTGAATTTATAGTGCATAAAGTTTACATATGTTCAAATGTGCAAGCTCCTTTTGTGCTGCAACAATATGGTGAAATGAATGGATGCACTAACACTAAAAATGTATTGTCAAGTTTTTATAGCATTTTTTTATTGCAGCAAGGACAACAAATAAAAAGGAAGCATTGTTTATTGCGGTTGTGCAATATGGACAGTGTTCATTCTACCCCCAAAGCAATCCTTTTTCCTGGACATACGAGCAAGCCGAGGACGGCTTGTCATAAAGAAGGGGAGAATGATGAGATCATGCATATTATCATTGCACAAATAAACATGGCACAATGTTTATTTGTTTGGGATACTGGCTCAAGTGAATGTGCACTCTTATTTGATGGACAAGATCAAGATGGCGCACTATGTCGTCCACCACCTTGGCCTCCTCCATTCATGCATACAAAAAGATTTGATGGCGTTGCACATTTGGACCAACACATTAGAGAAGATGAACTTGAGTCGAGGACGACTCCAATTCAAGAAGGGGAGGATGATGAGGACATCACTTCTATGGATACAAACAACACTCCATTGAACATACAAGATGCAATCAATAGAGTTCATACACAACAATTAATTTCAGAGGTGAACTCGTTCTTATATATTTCCTTATATGTTTTTGAGCATAGATTGCTACTTAATGATTTATTTGTGATTAGGATCCATGGAGAGGTTCAAGGAGTACTCGGAGGGAGTATTAGGGACGTGAAAGACCAGAGAATTCGTTCAAAGAAGATGGAAACCGAACCAAACTCCAAATCATATCCAACTCGGAGTCCAGGAGCAGTACACAATAAAACGGACGTTCAGGACGCATACGAATTCCGTTTTGGACGTTCTACATATGCACGGAAAGGGGAGAGGATAACCTTTCCAATGGCGCCAGTCCCATGTCAAAATTCCTTCGGAGTCGACGGAAATCGTCGAAACAAAATCAAGTACAGAATCTGTCACGGTGCTGCGCCACCGTATTGGGCCATTGGGCCTTGTAACAAGTCTAAGTCCATTATTTTCGTGTCTTAGGGTTAGGTCACGACCCTAAAACCCCCTTGGACGTCCTCCCACCTATATATACTCCATGGTAGCCGCCATGAACAATTGGGTTTTTCTTAGATCAATAATATCGCCGTTCTTCGGTTTGTGAGACCCCAACTTCGCGATTTCAGATCGTGTCTTCCTTGTTCTTGCTTGTGTTCTTAGTTGTACTTGCAGGGATTAGCCTTCTTGGCGAGGTCAATCGTGTGAAGCACGGTTGATAACCAATGGAGCGGTGGTGTAGTGATTGGAGTGGTTGTTCGTGTTCTACTCGAGAGTCTCGGATCATCAACGTCGAGATCTCCATCAATCGACTTACCCATTACCTTTCGGAAGATCGGGACTCATCTTTTTCTATCAAATATGGAGATATCTAATTAATAATGTGAACACATGTTAGTGAACATGGTGTTGGATTGACCCACTCCGAGACACTGCTGGGATTGTTATTTCCATATGTGCCATCAGTTGGTCTTGAATGATATACCTGCTAGATCTTAGACCTGAGATAGCCATTGTTTCTCATTATGTGTAGTTGTGTACTTTGAGACTACCAAACGCTACTCCGTAACTGGGTAGCCATAAGAGTAGTCTTCGGGTATATAATGAAACATAAAATGAGATGTGCATGGATAAAGATGGGATTTGCCCCTCCTGAATAACAGGAGAGATATCTCTGGGTCCCTCGAGATAGTTGGATTTGAAAGTGCATGGCCATGCCAAAGTGATTAAAGGTTAATCACAGTGACTAAAAGTTAGTCATGGAATGAATCCACTATTTCATCGAGTGAATGGTCGAGCTATCACAAGGATGGCACGAATCTCGCCTTGAGCTTGACTGGTATCGTGAGGCAAAGGGATTAGCATGTTGAATGTATCTAGGTTCGGCCGATATGATCTTTATGTACATCTGGGAGTCAGTATGCCCTGCTAGGTACCTCTACCGACTTGTAGTCGAAAACAGTTTCCATTCACAACCGACTGCACATGAACCTAACGGGTCACACACTTAAGGAGTTGGAATATCGAAATTGGCTAGATGATTGTCTCTAGTGCAAGTGGGAGATTGTTGGTGATGTGCCGAAGAGGCAATCATAACAATTCAGGTTAAGGCCTATTGGATATTTGATCCATAAGCAATTATGGTACTAATGGGTCTGCGACCTAAAAGCCCATTAGTACGCCTATAAATATGAGGGGTAGGGTTAGGGGCTAATCACCCCACCATGTGATAGCCCTAGCTGCCACCGCTCGAAGGCCTCACGCCGAGACAATTGCCGTGCGCGCGGTGCTAGCACACCAGCGCACGGTGTTCCTCTCCGTCATGTGGACTCTGTGGAGGCGCTGCTGCTACTGCTGCGCGGATCAGCTACGACGATTGTGATCGTCTACCTGCTACTGTGACGAGGACGGGGAGGAGACGAACGAGATCGTCTACTTCCCCTACCCCGACGCGCATCTACGTTCCGCTGCGCTGCGCGTCTAATGATAATGATCCATGATCTTTGTACTCGCATGTTTCCTGGGTGATGCGGTAGAGTTGCTAGAGTAGCGTACCGCCGATTTCCCAACAATGCGACCATGGAGGAAGAATTTTGTGCGCTTTGTCCAAAAAAGACCTGGACCCTTGTACCAAGAACTAGTGGTGTTAACATAATCACTAGGAAATATTTGTTCAAAAATAAGACAAACTCTAAGGGCAGCCTTGCCCGACAAAAGGTGCAATGGGTCGTCCGCGAGTTTCACCAGTGGGAGGGCCCAGCATTGATTTTGATCGGACGTTCTCCCCTGTTGTCAAGCTTGCGATGATCCGTACACAGTGCTCCACCTTGCCGCGGTGCGCAATTGGCTTGTCCACCAACTCAACATAAAAATGTATTCCTCCACGATGAAATCTCCGAGCAAGTCTACTGCACTCAAACGGCAGGCTTCGTTGACAAAGCACACCCGGATGTCCGCCACCTGTCAAAAAGCTCTATATGGGCTGAAAAAACGTCGTGGGCATGGCTTTAAACCTTCGCGCATGAACTGACCAATCTTGGCTTCAACTCTTCACTGTTCATCTACAAGACGGACAGGCAATGTCCTACCTACTTTGCTATGTGGATGATATCGTCCTTGCAGCGGCGTCTACGTCTCTGATCAAGTACAGCGCTCCACAAAGGGCTTCTTCCTCAATCTTCATACGCCTAAGATATCCTTCATCGTGCAGGGATGATAAACTACAAGCCATCCTTAATGCTTGTGGACACCAAACCCAAGGCCTCAGCAATTGCCGGCAATCTAGCCTCTGATGCACCATTCTACCACAGCACTAGTGCACTGCAATATTTGACACTTATACGGCCAGACATAGCGTATGCCGTCAACCAGGTCTACCTCCACATGTATGCACGATGTGACACTGGACTCTTGTCAAACACATCCTGCGATACATCAAAGGTACCCTCCATTATGAGCTTCGGTTGCATTGCTCTTCTACTACATCATTGAGTGCCTACACAGACGCGGATTGGGCTGGATGCCCCAACACTTGGCGTTCCACGTCGGGCTACTGCATCTACCTTAGTGACTCGCTCATCTCTTGGTCTTCTAAGCGGGTGACGATGGTATCCAGGTCCAGTGCGGAGGCCGAGTACAGGGTTGTCGCCAACACCACTACCGACTGCTGCTTGTTGCGACAATTGCTGCAGGATCTCCATTTGCAAGTCAATAAAGCAACGATCATGTATTGTGACAACGTCTCATCGATTTACCTTATGAAGAATCCAGTGCATCATCGTAGAACCAAAAACATCAAGCTCGATGTCCATTTTGTTCGATAGAAGGTTGCACTTGGAGAACTCCGTGTATTGCATGTTCCAACAAACATGCAATTCACAGATATCATGACAAAGGTATTGCCATCATCGATATTTGTTGATTTTAAAACCAGTTTATGTATCACATGTAATGGGACATAAACTGAGAGGCGTGTTGGAAGGATGTTTCCTGCACCGGGATTGACCATGTCCTGCGCCCTCATGATCGCAGTGCATGAACTCGGCGTGGACGCCTCGCTCACCCCCGCCGCGCATGTTCCTCCAGCGCCCGTAGATATAGGATCTCCACGATTACCTTTCCTGTATATATACCTCCTATGAATGAATGGCTACTCAACGATTCCCTTTCTATAGTTACCTCTGCTCGTGCAGAAGACGCCACAGCCAGGTCAAGGCGGAGCAGCGTGCGGGCAGCCGGAAGCCAGAACCAGCGCTCGATTCTGGGGCGCAGGGGCGGGGAACATGGAAATATCTCGGTCGGTCGGGCAGGCCACCAACATACCACGGGCGCAACACATTGAATGTTGTGTTGCGGGCTCGATCTGGGGTGCAGCGCTTAACGGGCGCAAATATAGGGTTCGATTTCTAAAATTACGTTGGTTTATATACATAAGTGCATCAGGACAGCGTTTAAACCCGTTTCAAAACCGTTACGTTCAAATCATTCAGCCCATTTAGATGCATGTTGACCCATTTAAACGTGTCAACATTTATAGACCCGTTTAGGGTCTAAACTTTGCAGTAGCTACACGTTTACCGTTTAAACACATTTAGGATAACACTGGGCCTAATTTAGCTCTACCATTTGACCTTCTTGTTGGCAATTGAAGTTAGGACGTGGGTCTAGGTACAGAAGCAATGCCTCAAAGATCCCTAATAGCTAAAACGACTCTAATACTTGCTGGTGCTACAATTTGGTCCTCGTGGAGAAATGACCCTCGCTTTTCGTGTTCTCAGCTCCGATCGACTCCAGGACACGCTCGGCTTGGCTCCGCTCGGGGTCACACGGCCCGCTCAGCTCCCATCATGATTTCTTTCCACACAGCCCGCACATGCCCGACATTCCCGATTTGTTTCCGCCTTTTGCCCCAATTCTGGAATAACAAGACTAGAATAATGGGATAGATGGTTACCATGCAATTATAACATCAACAATAACATGACTAGAATAATGTGATAGCTGTTTACCAGCATTCTAAAATACGTGCCACAAACAAAGATGATGTCTTGTATTCAGAAAGATAATACTAATTGTCTTGATATGGCAGCACATTAAAAGGAAAGGCCCAGTGCTGGAAGCTTCCGCACGAGATGGGATCTGAGGAAGGATTATACGAGACAGTCTTACCCTGGAATGTGCAGTGCAAAGAGAAGGTGTCGAACCCGGGATCTTTTGGCACCAGTGGGATGACTTTACCACAGCATCATACATATCCTTCATATGGCTAACATTGCTAAGTGAAAGTTGCTCTCGGATGCTTCCCTAACACCGTTCTTAAAAAAACTTTAAAGAGACTAACAAATTATTATATAGTCATATTATATATCAATGCGCATCTTGGAGTCAATAGGAGTGGGGAACATGAAAAGCGAGCTGAGCTTCTGAGATTCGTGCGGTGCGTCCCTACCAAAAGAATTCGTTTCCGGCTGGCAGGGCCATAGCTGCAACGGCCATCAACATCTTTGCAGGCTTCGTGGATACCGTGGGAAGTTAACGGTTGGGAAGAGCTCATGCGCCAAGAGGCAACATATTTTGGAAGGTGTCAAGCGTTGCCGCCTGTCTGGGGATCGCCTCGCCGCCCACTACTACAATAAGCCTCATCGCGGACGGCTCCAAACCTATTATCACACGCAGTTTTAAAACCGCCTAAAACGAAGAGCCTGTGATAATCCGCAATTGCACAGGCTGGGAAGTGAAACCGCCTGTGAAGACACATTATTGCAGACGGTTCTTTACTTAGGCTAGCCGCCTGTGAAGATATGTTATCACAGGCGGGTTGTGCAGCATATATAACCGCCTGTGATAATTGTGTTATCACAGGCGGATCTTGACCTACTTCAAGCCGCATGTGAAGATAGTTTATCGTAGCCGGATTCTACCATAAAAGTAACCGCCTGTGATAATTAGGTTATCACAGATGGTTCTTTACCCATATCTAGCTGTCTGTGATAATTGTTTCTCACAGGCAGGTCTAGCTGTTGGTAAATAACTGCCTGTGATAAGGTATAACCTATGCAGTACTAGTTGCTGTTATTTCTAATTTCCAGGTCAATTCAATATAATCACAGAAGTCAACAATATCATCACAGAAGTCATCTCATAGAAGTCAATTTCACTAAAACAATATACATATGTACAAGTTACACATACATTTCATCTCATAGTTTGCAAGTTTTCACTAAAAACTGTTTCTATTGGCATAGTCTCAAAGTTATGGCACATCAGCTATTGCACCATTCTCATCAAAGAACTACCCTCTTATGTGCAAAATTTCACGACGCACGAATTGACACAGTTCAACAGCAATCTTGTCAGCTCCTCCACTAGGAATACTTCTACAAACCGTCCATTCTTTGTTCACATTATTCGTGTGCTGCAATGAAACACATAACAAGCTTTAGAATGTGTTGGTTTGAACAATCTCAAAGTATAGATCAAAGTGAGAGTATACATGAATTTATTTGGTATTTTTGGAGCAGTTGTATTATGAGCAATTGAATTTTGAAGTTAGAATCAAAATATGAAAATAATGTTTATGGTAATATTGAATAGCAGAGAATATAAGTATTAAACTATGCTAGTTACAATGAAAATGAAACTCAAAAGTAAGAAAATAAGATATAGACATTAAGGATAACTTACATCCTCACGATTCACTCTATATTCGCTGGCGGTCGGAAGATGCTCGCATACATAAGATCCGCATAAGACACTCCCAGCAGGCTGCTTCAGGCAAGCATAATACATTTTATGTCCAATGCATTCGTATTAGAAGGTCTCTCACCGCCAAGTTGTTCTACGTAAAACTGCCAAGCGCTGTAATACAAGAAATGTCATATAAAACTTGTCAACACATCCTAAATGTGTGTAAATTAAAATTATTGAATAAACGTACAGTTTCAAAATGAAAAGGAAATCTTTGTAACGATCTGGTGGGTAATCAGCCGAGTCCAAGACTGTTGCCAAACCCTGCGTTGGCTTCATGAAGATCATTATGTAGTGATCACAGCAAACATACAAACACACGTGTTAACAATTACCAATAATTACTATTTCAATGTCATGTGTCGAACTTACTAGTACGGAGCCTTTACGGGGTCCTTGCAGTCTCTGACAAAGTTAAACATTGCATGTCCTATGTAAGCTGCAACTTCCGTGCTTCTATCCTTCTTAAGTTTTGCGATTGCTTTTTCAAAAAAAAAATTCATGTGCTTGAACTTTGCTGAGTCTCGATCCGCCTTGACGTCGAATAGCGTCTTTGCAATCCGTGTAGAGCCAAGGATACCTATCTTGTGTATCATCTTTTCATTATCCATGTATTGCATCCTATTGAAGAAGTTCAAAATTGTTATAATTCATGAAATGTGTATGCGTGTAGTAAGAAAAGCAAATGCAAAATATTAGAGGCACTTACAAGCACCAGACGAGTAGCAGATTGATATCGAGCATGCCCCGATGGAAAAGGGGATGCCACTCTTCAAATAAAATGACTCGTCTATCTTCTCCAGTGCTCCAGAATACATCTTTTGGAATACGAAATGTGACGCAAGAAAGATCATATTTTGTGCCGGCGAGGATGTACCACTCATGCATTCTTTTGAGCGGGGCAGGTTGTTTGGTAAGTTGTACGGATGTCATGAACGGCTTCCCATTCTCAAATTAGGAGGAGCATCCTCAAGCTTGTATATTGGAACTCCTGGTTTAGCTAAAGCCATCCGCCGATTATACAAGACATCGTCTTCTTCACACTCCTCGATATCTTATAATGCTGGCTCATGAGAAGAACGAGATGCACTCGATTTTCTAATATTTTCCTTCATAGTTTCCAAATACTTTAACACTTCTGATGAAGGTTTCTTAATTTTGTATGAGCTAACTTTTATAGGCACTGATGATCGAGGAGTAGTCGTCTGAAGTTGGACACTGGCTTGTTGTTGAACCTGTTGTTCAACTGATTGCTCTTTACTCCCAGCAGTTGGCTCTAGTACTACTTCAAGTTGTTGCTCAACTGGTTGCTCTTTACTAGCAACAGCTTGCTCTGGTACTGCTTGAAGCTATTTTCCAACTTGTTCCTCTTGGATATCTTTACTAGCAAGGTTATTATCATCCTTGCTGAGACATAGGGGGAGTGGAGCTTCCTGGACTGGGAGTGGATCTTCCTAGACTTTCGCCTTAGAATATAGGGTTGTAGTATTTCGAGATCCGATGGGGCTAGAAATTGGCTCATCGTCCAACACGATATCTCGTCGGTGCCAAATGATTAATTGGTTGATAGCCTGCCCCAGAGTCGTGATCCCCTCATGTGTGATGTGGTCTATTTCATAATCTTCATAATCATTATCAATGATCTAAAGAACTTACACCACAACATAATACAACAGAAGTGGATTCCCGTTGAAGTCACGATCAGGCTTTGCCATAGCAGTGGCAACCTGTTTGGTTTTGTTCCCTGCTCTGCCGATCGGGACAAGAAGACGACAAGATTTGTCGTTAGCAATATCATCGACAGCGAACTTATGGGTTGACCCTGAGCCTGGCACAGAACCAACGTTATTAGGGTAGGCAGTTGGAGATACCAATTGCTCCTTTGGCACGGTAATCATCGTTGTACTTGGTGCCACTAATTGTCTCGATTATCTAAGTTGTTCCATTATTTCCTTCACATTTTTTTGACCTTTTGAGCAATCGTTTCATCAAGTGTTTTCTTAAACTTCTCACATCTTCTATATATGTCTTTGTCTTTAGGGAAACCATCTAGCCAAGACATTTGAGAAGAGATTGCTCGAACCCGTCCACTGTGTTCAGGGTTTCCTAGGATAGCGGTCAATTGGTCATTCTCCCTCTTTGGCTTGAAGAGACCCTTCTGTTGCTTTTCAATTACTTCTTTCATTTTTTTCTACTTCATTCACAGAATCGGGTTTTTCAAGTTTGCCCTCGCTGGTCAAACCTGACCGAGCAAAGACCCACCATTGAGTTCTCTCATCGTAGCCTTCTAACGGGTGAGGATTTCCCTTACTGGTAATTTCGTCTAATATCTTATTCCATTTCTAGACTTTGGGGGCATATCCGGCAGACCCCAAGCGATGATGGTATTTTTTTTCTTTTTGGCAAGATCTGACCTAGTTGCACTTAGGGCTTTAGCATTAGGTGTGGTCTTTTGACGAACAAATTCTTGCCACTGAGCTTGTGTAATTTTTCCCATCTTCCTCGGGCTAGGGACCTTATCGGCCTTAACATATGCATTCATTTCACTCTTCCAGCCACGAAACTTCTTGCCGCAAGATACCAATGTTGCTTTCTTTATAGCTTCTTTCGTGCCTTTCGGGAACTTGAATTGTTTCTTTATCCTTTCCCACAACTCATTCTTGCTCTCCTCAGGTAATTTCCTCCAATTCTCAAATGTGATCGCCACGAGCTCTCTAACAAGAAAATCGCATGCATTACGGTACTTGGTAACTGAATCTAGTGGTTCTTGGGGAAGCCCGCCTGGACCGACCCTTGTTATGTACATGATGCGGTCCAATGGACCCTTATTGGGACCTCGTTACCCTCGTTTCCACTTGAGTGAACTTGAGGATTCATCCATTGGAGAACCTTCTGCGGTTTTAGGAGTCGAAGTCACCTCGTTGTCTTCGCGATTAATCTAGGTAGAAAAGAATTATAAGACTTCGTATACTTCACAACCAACATTAACTTGAACTGCTGAAGTTAAGATTCGTGATTCATACCTCGTCGGCAGGATCATATTTCGAGTCTAGATCCTCTGAAGTCTTTTTAATTTTTATATTCAGAAAAGGATATGATGAACTGTGAAAGGAGCCTGAACTGCTGGAGTCAATAAACTCCATGTTGTCTTCTTTATTGTTACTACCAGCACCAGTCTTCTTAGGGCCTTACATGCTAGAACTAATAAGAGAAAAAATATAGTGAATGGCATATTAACTCTACATGAAGTGTTGCATGAAGAAAAAGATGGAAGCATTCTAGGATTTGATAAGGCATTCTAGGGTTGAAGGCGACTGACCAAAAGGTTCCTATACATTGCGAGGGTGACAAGCATGTTAAAGTTGCTCATCAGCAATGGCAATTTTATCTTCTTATTCTAAATAGGCAGTTACCTGTATCTGTGTTCTGAGCACAAACGATGTTCAACAGCCATATGTGAGCACATTGCTTATTTTGCCAAAAGGATAGCGACACCGATCTGGAAGGAGCATCTATTTTCAGTACAGATGCTATTATCCACTCATGTTACCACCGGTAGTTCAGACATGTCACGCAAGTCAAACAGCGAAAGAAGGGTAAGCTTTTAATTCATCATGTATTCTGGTGGCTCTTGTTCTCCAAAGGTTGAAAGGACACAAATGGGAACAATGAATTACTACAAATGACATTAAAAAATAAATTTGTTATGTGAAGCATATATAGAAAAACAACAATTTCTAACTTCTTGGAAGGATAAATAAAACACGATGCCCTTCAATGCAGGTATTAAAATCCATTCTATCCCCAAAATGGATTACCGCCTACATTAGTAACTATTGAAATCCCCTTGCAAGCTTGTCTAAAACCATATAGCAGTTACAGTTCAGACCAGAATTGTCAATGTCATGCTATATTCACATTTTATCCTACTATGGAGAAAGAACAGAAAGGCATGGAAACTACAATCCATGTTACATACATCAAATATTGTGGCAAATAAGCAAATAAAGAACCGTGCCCAGTGCCCGTCACTAGGAATCCTTTATATGCCATGTTTCTTTCACAGAAAGAGTGCCTCATCCTACCATATATATGCCCTTTGTTTTAGAATCATCTAGCATGGTACTAAATATCAATAAGATCCAGGGCAATGGGCAACAACCCTTTTGAATGAGTAATACACAATAACTATATATCTAGCATAATGAAAACATAAACAGAAGGCCTAATCGTTAATCAAAAAGTTTATCATGTCCGAACCCTAGCTAATACTACGACCATGATTTCGCACCAAAGCACGATCGACAAACTGCATCTAGTACATGGAACCAAACGAACGTGTCAAAGGTGTTGTGCGTTAACGCCGTGGTCCACCACCACCACCACCACCAGAATGTCTGCCCTTTTTGAATTCTTGAACCCTAACCAAGGAAATCTATGCAAGGCACCATTTGACTCGGTCAGCGGTGAGGGCGAGGAGGGAGGTGACACGGGGATGGAAGAGGGAAGGTCGAAGGGTTTAGGGTTTACCGTGAAGCTCGGCGGCGATGGCAATGGCTTCGCTCGGCGTACCTAGAAGTGACGATGGTGAAGAAAACGGACAACGGCGAAGCTCGGCGGCGACGAGAGCGGCGAAGACTTGGCGGCAAACGAAATTTTGGCAGCCTAACGGCGTCTAAGTGATTTCGCCCGGGTTAGGTTTTCCAACGCATCCGAGGGGGATATAGAGACGCCTATTTTCTTAGGCGGATTTTAAGTACCGACCGCCTGAGAAGATGGTTATCTCAGACGGGTTTTACTTAGCAACCGCCTACGAAGATTCAATTATCTCAGGCAGTTGGTAAGTAAAACCCGCCTGAGATAATCTTTTTCTCAGGCGGTTATTCAGTAACAACCGCTTGAGAAGATCTTTATGTAAGCTTAATTAATATTCTTTTCATATATTAATATTCTTTTTCTCAGGCGGTTATTAAATACCAACCGCCTGAGAAGATCTTTACTTCTTCTTAATTAATATTCTTGATTAAATGTGGGGCCTTTAAAAAGCCCAAATTCCACTTTTTTGTAATATGATTGATTATTAAAGGTTACCATTAAATTTCACTTCATAAAGCCTTTGAAATTGGTCAGAACATAAAAAACATATAGCAATTACTATTTTTCATTTTTCTATCTTGATGAATATAATGATTTTTTCATTTATTTTTTCAGTGGACATTTTTAGTCATCATGCCAATCTCTATGAATTTTTTTAGAATTTTTTAAATTTTTTTGAATCACTGTGTGTTCAAAATTTGATGAATGTCTCATATGTATATGAGCATTTAGTTAGAATGATGGATAATTTGAATTTTGACATGTTGGAATGCTTTAAAAAATTAACAAAATTCATACATGTAGAAATAATACAAATATGTTCATACAAACAAATTTCAGTGAAGGATCCCTTTTTTAGGAGATACACAAATGTGAATAATATGTGAGTATAAATTAATTTGATATTTACCAAAACATTACAATATCAGCTATACAAGTTTTAAAATATTTGGTTCAAGTGGTGGATGTTAAATTTTGAAAATTATAGAAGAAAGAATTATCAAATTTGGACTCAATTTGCAGAATCTATACATGTTTGAGTATTTATATTGGAATGTAAATAAAAACGAAGCAAGGGAAAATGAAACTTAAGAACAGACTCGGGCAATTATCTCAGACGGTTGGTAAGTAATACCCGCCTGAGATAACATTTTCTCAAGCGGTTATTAAGTATCAACCGCCTGAAAAGAACCTTACTTCTTCTTAATTAATATTCTTGATTAAATGTGGGGCCTTTAAAAAGGCCAGATTCCACTTTCTTGTAACATGATTGATTAGTAAGGTTACCATTAAATTTCACTTCATAAAGCCTTTAAAATTGGTCAGAACATAAAAAACATATCAATTGCTATTTTTCATTTTTTTCTATCTTGATGAATATAAGGATTTTTTCATTTATTTTTTGTCATCATACCAACCTCTATGAAACTTTTTTGAATCAATGTGTGTTCAAAATTTGATGAATGTCTCATATGTATATGAGCATTTAGTTAGAATGATGGATAATTTGAATTTTGACATGTCAGAATGCTTTAAAAAAATTAACAAAATTCATACATGTATAAATAATACAAATATGTTCATACAAACAAATTTTAGTGAATGATCCTTTTTTAGGAGATACACAAATGTGAATAATATGTGAGTATAAATTAATTTGATATTTACCAAAACATTACAATGTCAGCTATACAAGTTTTAAAATATTTAGTTCAGGTGGTAGATGTTAATTTTTGAAAATTATAGAAGAAAGAATCATCGAATTTGGACTCAATTTACATAATCTATACATGTTTGAGTATTTATATTGGAATCTAAATAAAAAAGAAGCAAGGGAAAAATAAACTGAAGAACAGACTCGGGCAATTATCTCAGACGGTTGGTAAGTAATACCCTCCTGAGATAACATTTTCTCAGACGGTTATTAAGTACCAACCGCCTGAGAAGATCTTTACTTGTTCTTAATTAATATTCTTGATTAAACGTGGGGCCTTTAAAAAGCCCAAATTCCACTTTCTTGTAATATGATTGATTAGTATAGGTTACCATTAAATTTCACTTCATAAAGCCTTTGAAATCGGTCAAAACATAAAAAACATATAACAATTGCTATTTTTCATTTTTCTATCTTGATGAATATAATGATTTTTTCATTTATTTTTTCAATGGACATTTTTAGTCATCATACCAACCTCTATGAATTTTTTCAGATTTTTTTAATTTTTTTTTTGAGTCAATGTGTGTTCAAAATTTGATGAATGTCTCATATGTATATGAGCGTTTAGTTAGAATGATGGATAATTTGAATTTTGACATGTTGGAACGCTTTAAAAAATTAACAAAATTCATACATGTATAAATAATACAAATATGTTCATACAAACAAATTTTAGTGAAGGATCCTTTTTTTAGGAGATACACAAATGTAATAATACGTGAGTATAAATTAATTTGATATTTACCAAAACATTACAATGTCAGCTATACAAGTTTTAAAATATTTGGTTTAGGTGGTAGATGTTAATTTTTGAAAATTATAGAAGAAAGAATCATCGAATTTGGACACATTTTACATAATCTATACATGTTTGAGTATTTATATTGGAATCTAAATAAAAAAGAAGCAAGGGAAAAGGAAACTGAAGAGGCTCGGACAATTATCTCAGGCAGTTGGTAAGTAATACACGCCTGAGATAATTATTTTCTCAGACGGTTATTACGCACCAACCGCCTAAGAAGCATTTAAAAACTGCCTGTGAAAACAGACGCCTATATAAAGACCCCTCGGGCACCACAGAAAACGTAACCCTGGAGATTTTTTATCGACGCCGCAAGGCTGCCGAAATTTTCCACTGTTGAGCTGCCACCCAGCCCCTACACCGCCACGCCACCGTGCTGTCACTCAGCCCGCACTACTGCCCCCGCACTGCCGCACCGCCGCCCAGCCCGGCACCGCCACGTCTCAACCCAGCCCCGCAGAGGCACGCCTCTACCCAGCCCCGCTTCGTCGCCCCATAGTGCTGACGTCCCGCCCCACAGAGTACAAGGTACCTAGTAAATTCTCATACTATGCAATTCTACCTTTATTTTTCCATATCAGTTCTTAGTGTCCTTACACATGTAGTTTCCTTACTTTTTCTTTGTATATTTTCATAACTAGCTGATAAGCTGATAGTTTTGTGTGTTCTGGTATATGGATTGTGTCCTTTGCATGTGTGTACATATGCGTTTGGACTCAATAATTTGGAGGTTCGGTCTTTTAGATATTGATGTATGGACTATATTGTAATAAGCTTATTGTAGTTTGTACCTATTATGTGACATGAAAATGATGTTTAATTAACAGATGATATTATCATATATATAAGATGCATGAAGTTTATCCGAACTTGTAATTGTAGTTTTATGTGTTTTCCTTTTCAATATGTTACTTTTGTGCGCGTACCTCCTGCTTGCATATATTATGAAGGAGTGATTAGGGTTAGCTTTCTAGGGAGATGGTTTTATAACTCGCCCATTTAGTTACCGTGGTTGGATGGGATTCGATGTCAAGGTATAATGGACCGGATCCCACCCTAACCAACCCCATGCGACTGGCCCTGTTTGCCCCACGACTTCAATCCTTCACCCCCACTTGCTGCGCCCGACGCCTTCGATTCCGTCCGCCTCAAGATGTCGCCCGTCTCATCCAGACTCCACTCAATGTCGCTGCCTCCTGTACGCCATGCTTACTGTTCATCGCCGACGCCTCCTGCCTACCGCCACTGATGCCTCCTGTCTGTCGCCGTCGCTACCGATCTCCATTACCTCGCAAGGTACAAGCGCTACCAAAGATCCTTGCTTATAACGTTGATCTTAGAGTCTTATTTGACGTTGCCGCCGCTCTCCTACGTGCCACCTCTCTCTACAACTCTGTATCGACTTGGTATTAACGTAAAAACCTTGAGAACGACCGGACATCAATTAGCCATCGACTAGGGTCGATTAGTCGCCCTAATCGACTACTAATCGTCCTAGTCGACCTAATCGCCTCTTAGGCGACTAGGGTCAATTAGACAACTTGTGAACCTTGTGGCTACAAGGAAGCCGAGAAAATTATGAAACAAATTTTCTTGGAACCTTTATGAACAGACCTACATGATACTAGTATTCACTCATATGATACAGTCTTGTTATGTCTTTGTAAATTCATTTTATAGAAGACCTTTAGGGAATATTTGCGGCCAAATTTTGTAAATCTTACAAAAATTCTGTTATTGAAGCATGGACCGTCGAGCGTGGATGTATAACATGCCAAGACCCCATCCTATGTACATTCATAATGTTGCAAATTTTATTGAAGCATCCAAGAGACATGCGAAGTTGCAAAAGATAGATGAGATATTATGTCCAAGTATCAACTGCGAAAATAAGATTGCTTGGGCAGATACTATAGTAATCCAATCTCATTTGGTGAAAAGAGGTTTCAAAAAAAACTACACAATATGGATAGAGCATGGTGACTTAGGTACACATGATGTGGATAAAGATGATGAGAGAGGTTCAGATGACGATAATGTTCATATCGATGATGGTAGTGACAATCAAGATGGTGATGATGATGATGATGAGTTCGATTGTCAGGAGATGTTGCGTCACATTGAACCATATGTATTGACTTCTATGGGAGCAAGTAAAGGTTTAAGTAAAATGGAGACATTGCAGAATGCGGCGACGGAGCTTTTATATGATGAATCAAACGGTTGTGATAAAGAGTTTACTACATTGCTTGCAGTCTTAGAACTACTAAAGTTGAAAGCCACACACGAATGGTCTGATTGTAGTTTCTCTGATCTTTTGAATCTTATGGCAGAAATTCTTCCAAATCCAAATAAACTGCGCAGAAGCACTTATAACGCGAAGAAACTTCTTTGCCCTATGGCACTGGGTGTGACAAAAATACACGCTTGTGTGAACCATTGTATTCTATATCGCAAAGAGCATGAGCTCGCAACTAGATGCCCCATCAGTGGTGTCAGTAGATATAAGAAGGACTACAATCACCAGTATGTTACCAACATGAAAAAGTCTCAGAAGAATAAGTTTATTATTGGTCCTGAAGGTGACGATGACGATACTTCTGGCGATACAGACGGGAAGAATAAGAGAAAAATTCCTGCCTTGGTGATGTGGTACCTTCCGGTAATTGATCGCTTGAAGCGTTTGTTCTCAAACCCTAGGGAGGTTGAACTTATGTGATGGCATTCCGAACAACGCAAGAAGAATGAAAAACATATTCAACACCCTGGTGATGCAATGCAGTGGAAAAATTTTTATATTCAGTATTCAGAATTTGCAAAGTAAATCAGAAATGTGAGGTTTGCCGTGGGTACAGACGGAATGAATCTTTATGGTGAAAAAAGGAGCATACACAGCACATGGCCTATGGTCTTAATGATGTACAACCTACCGGCGTGGTTGTGTCACAAAAGGAAATATATCTTGTTATCTGTTCTTATCCAAGGTCTGAAACAACCCGACATCAAAATTAATGTGTTCTTGGAACCTTTAATGGAAGATATGGCGAAATTGTGGAATGAAGGGGTACGTACATGGGATGAGTACAAGCGGGAGTATTTCATGCTAAGAGCAATGATATTCATTACCGTGCATGATTACCCAGACTGTTTACATTATCGGGACAAATGAAAGGGAAGAAAGGTTGTGTAAGGTGCGTGAATAGAACTGGATTTCTATACCTCACTTCATCCAGAAAGGCGGTGTACATGAGACACCGACAGTTCTTGACAGATACACACAAGTATAGGAAGATGAAAGAACAATTTGATAACAAAATCGAAAAAGATATTGCACCAAAACCTTACAGTGGAAAACTTGTGTTCGAAATGGTCAAGAACATTCATATTGCTTTCGGTAAGGGCAAAAAATGTAAAGGAATCAAGAGAAAGAAATGTACATCTTCGGATGATACAACTGACATGGCTTTCAAGAAACAATCAATTTTTTTCAAGTATCTTCCGTATTGGAAGAATCTAGAATTTTGCCATAGTATTGATTTGATGCACGTTACAAAGAATGTATTTGACGGCATCATTGGGACCTTGCTAGACATGCCGAGGAAAACAAAGGACGGATTAAATTCACGTATGGACCTAGTAAATCTTGATTTGAGACCAGAGCTTCATCCAGTAGAAAAGGAGAACGAGAAGCATTACCTTCTCCCAGCCAGCTACAACTTGACGCTAGAAGAGAAAAAAGCAATTTGCGAATGCTTGCGTGGGATCAAAGTGCCCACGAGTTTCTCATCCAATATCCGCAAACTAGTCTCGATGAAAGACTTGTCTTTATTCGGTTATAATTCTCATGACTGTCACATGATGATGACAGTGTTCCTTGCCATTGCAATAAGAGTCATCAAACCTGAGCATATAAAAGTTGTCATCACATGTTTGTGTTACTTCTTCAATGCGGTATCGCAAAAGGTGATAGCACGTGAAGATTTAGACTATCTGAAAACATACATCGTCGAGACTATGTGCAAGCCATAGATGTGTTTCCCACCATTGTTTTTTGATATGCAAGTACACCTAATCATACATCTTGTTGATCAGATAAAAGCATTAGGGCCACTATATTTACATCATATGTTTTCATTGGAGAGATATTTAGGAGTATTAAAAGGTTATGTGCGGAATCGTGCTCACCAAGAGGGTTCAATTATGGATGGATACACCACTGAAGAAGTGATTGAGGGTTGCGCTGATTACATTAAAGATGGAAAACCGATAGGTGTGCCTATACCAGTACATGAGGATAGACTACGTGGGAGAGGCAAAATGGGTAAGAAAACTTTTACGTTCAAGATTACAAGAATGTACACCGTGCACATTTTGGTATACTACAATAGCTCGCAATAGCTGAGTCGTACATCGAGGAACACCAAATTGAGCTTCGTGAAAAAAAAACCAAGACCGCACAGAGGACTGGACCATGAAAGAGCACAGAAGATGTTTCACCGAATGGTTAATGGACAAAAATATACCATACGGAAACACTATAGAAGAGGCAACAATGAAGAAGTTAGCTTCTGACCCATCTGCTTTGGTGACATCATGGCAAGCATATGACATCAATGGTTACACATTTTACACTAAAGAAAAAGACAGTAAGAGTGTTGCACAAAATAGTGGTGTTCGTATTGAGGCTTATGATTCACAAGGGAAAAAGACCACATACTTCGGGTTCATAGAGGAAATATGGGAACTTGATTATGGCGAAAGAATGGTAATGCCCATATTTAAGTGCCAATGGGTCAAACATCCTCATGGTGTGAAAGTGGACAATTATGGGCTAACACTGGTAGACTTGAATAAAGTGGGTTATAAAGATGACATGTGGGTTCTTGCTGATAGTGTTGCACAAGTTTTTTATGTTCAAGATCCAGAAACTGAGAAGATGCACGTAGTCGTTTCTGGAAAGCAAAATATTATTGGGGTTGAGAATGTGGGAGATAATAAAGTAGAATATAATCAGTATGAAGAGATGTACCTTTTCACCAAACCAGAAAACATCAAGCACGTATAGTGAAGCATTAAAAGGATTTGAAACCCTATATGCGAGAAGATGTCAATGCTGGAAAAAATGTATGATATATATTGTATATATTTGTATCCTCTAAAATGAACTTATAACAATGCTCTATTTCAGCTTTAGATAGCATGTTTCAAATATTATTAAATTCAGCTTCTATTTCGAACATTATTACATTATTATTTTTATCACCTTCACCTGTTCCACACGTTATAAAATTGTATGTGTATATAAATTTCTTCTGACCTATGACGATCAGGCTTGCCTTCCAAAAGCTTGGTTCCAAACAACAACTAGAAGCACAACTCTTGAAGCTCCCGTCAAGCTAATCCCTTCACAGCAAGCTCTTTTAGATACAAGTAACACCCGAGACTCATCATTTGGATGTTAAAAGCTTCAATTGAAGTCTAACGATGCTTCACATCCATTTGAGGGCTTGTTTGGATAGGAGTGGATCCACTTCAATATAAGTGGTTTGAGGTGGATTGATGTGACGCCCAGTTCTGAAAAATGAACCAAGCTAATGCATATGTGTGCCCAGGATGTTCAACACACATACACGAGTGCATTCACAAAAGAGTATACAGAAAATTACTACAAAACCAAATTTTATTACACAATTCAAAATATTCTCGAATACAAGCTCTAATGGGTATTAATGACAAGTTTGAACTAATGCAGCGGAAATAAACTAATAAGCAACTAAGCAAAAGGGTATAGCGCAGCTCCAATAACACCACAGGCAAGTCGACGGCAGCACAAAGCCTAGAACTCTGCATTATCGCCATTAAACTCACAATCCTGACCTGCAACTGTTGGGGAGATTGCAAGAGTGAGTACATGTCGTACTCAGCATGTGTGGAAAGTATGACATGTGGCTGATTCAAATGACGACAATGATAATGGCTAAGTGCTGAAAAGTACAGCAAAACCATTTAGAAAAGCAATGTATTATATGTATGTGAAGTAATCACATCATAAACCATAATTAATAACATAGCACCAATCCATATTCCATATCCATCACCATCATACCATTAACCATATTCAATGCCATAGTTAATCCATAACCAGCCAATACCAGTACCAACCATAACCATCCCAAATCCCAATTTCCCTCTAATCATGTAGGTCATCCAGACGCTCATAACCGGGAGCACGACTATCATGATAGTTTTAACACTCTACAGAGTTTGTACCACTTTACCCACGTGTTTGTGATTTCATCACCCGTCGACGACTAAAGAACCTCCCTTATTCCAAATACACTTCCTTTGGTGTATGGCCAAGAGATCACAAAATAGCCTTTACAAAGGGATTACTAGCCTATTTAGACCCCACTGAGGTTTCACCAGTGGCGATGCCTCCAACTGAGCACATCTTCAACCAAGGGCCCCCTCTTGAGCCATTCGGATCCCAGGGTAGTCCCGCCAATCATCAACAAACCCAATCCAACTACCCCTTCCCCGAGCATCCATAATGGTCCAAATAACACTGGCAAAGCCCTAATTAATCAGCTACGCTGCACCCATACTTGGCCTCGTGGTGGCACTGTAGTCCTTGCTTATTCTCGCATGAACCGGTCCTTAGATCTAAAGCAAGCAAACCACCATGATATCCAACCCATCCACATACCGGGCTTGCTTAGATCACCCATTACCATATCATATTGACCAGTTCACATTAACCAAAATATCATTAATGCATAATTAAATGTGTAGTGTTGTTTTCCCATCCCAATTAATTAAGCGAAGCAAAAAGGTAAAAAACCCTTCCCGACTCTCTACCATAAATTACAGGCGACAAGGGTGGTCAAACAACGCTAGTAAACTTCCTACCATAGGATTCCCATCAAATTCACACAAACATGCAGTTTGCAAACAAAACACTTATTTTAAAAACAGGATCAATATGCTTCAAGGACACTTGCCTTGCTCCGACGAATAGGGTTGCTCAAGTGCTTCGAAGTCTTGGTTCTCGAAATCCTCGTACACGACCTCTTAAGCACTTCCCTCTACTCATGATCACACATACAAGAAAATACATACAAATCAACATGATGCACACATACTAATCAACATGCGATGATATGCATGCATGCAAAATACAATAATTAATTAACTACAGTTGTTTATGGATTAGATGCAACTAGTTCACACGTGTTCATACGAGTTTACGGGGTTTTAACGAGAATTAATACGGCTGAAAATAAATTTATGGTGCAACTACGATTAAATTACGTCTACTAGATTTAATACTAAAATTCGCATCAGAAAAACGAATCCTACCGTAGACGCAATGGCTTCGAAGATCGCGGAATGATGGTGACGCGTAGATGAAGTAGATGGTGCAGCGGTCCTCCGTCGGCACGATGACAGCGATGCGACGACCTCTGGCGGACGACTGTGCCCTCCTCTTTTTCTTCCTCTTCCCCCTCTATTTCTCTTTTTCTCTTCCTCTAGCGGCGCCTCTGTTCTTTCTACCGAGCTAGGGCTTTTTTTCTACGGTGGTGGCGCTGTTTTCTAGTGCTCTGGCGGCGTTGGATTGTTTCTGGCGTCGGGAAACACGAGGGTCTCTGGGCTTTTATAGCCGCGGAACACGGCGCTAGGGCACGAGCGGCACCGTGGCCGACTCGGCCTGGGATGCACGGCGCGCGGTGCGTCGCGTGGCAGCGGGGCCGGTCGGGTCGGCGCGCGGGCGAGGCTGGTGCGGGGCCGGGCGGGCGTGCGGTCGAGTGCGGGGTGGCAGGGTGCTGCGCGGGCGACGCGCGCTGGGGCATGGGCGAGCGGCTCGGGCGGGGACGCGAGGCAGCGGGGCTGGCGCAGGCGCGGGCGGCTCAGGCGGTGCAGCGCTGGGTGCCCTGGCGCGTGGGGCCAGCGCACTGGCGCGTACGGGGCAGGTCGGGAAGGCACGCGCGGGAGGCGCTGGCTGGGCCGACGGCCTGGCCGGCGGTGCTGCTTTTTTTTCATTTTGTTCTTTCCTCTTATATATATATTATTATTTATTTACTATTTATATTATTTTTGTTTTTATTTTTTTCATATATAAATATTATTATATATATTAATTTATTTAATTTATTTAATTTATTTTTTAATATTATTCTTATATATTTTATTTATTTATTTATTTATATTTTTTTATTTGTTTCTTTAGGTTTCCCAAATATATATATATGTTTTATATTATTATTATTATTATTATATTTATTCCCTAATACATGTTTTACGCTATTATTTTCTTTTTCTTCTTTTGCTACACATATCTTGTATTCATGCTCCATCTTTTATTATTATTATTCATCTTTTTCTATAATTTTCTTTTCCAATTACTTTTCTATTGTATAAAATTTCTATTTTCATTTTAATAGATCTAGTTACTCAGTTTATATCTAAATATGAATGCATGTGCATAGACGATTTAGTTCTTTTTCTTTTCTTTTTATTTATTTTCTTTCATATTTGTTATGCTAATTTAATTTATTTTAATATACTTACTCTGTTAAATAACTTTCTTTTAGCTTATTTATTTTAGTAATAAATTTTCAATACATGAGGATGAATGCAAAATGCAATATGAGATGCATATATTTTATATTTTTCTTTATAAAAACAATTTCTTCCTATTATCAACTCTAAATTCCCATTTAAATTTTTAATTTGCCGAAACTCGAAAATCAGGGTGTTACAATTGAGGAGAAAATTAATTCATTCTTCACTTCAATCCACTTCAATCCAAGTAGATTGAGTACACCCAAACAAGCCCTGCAAGATTTCATTCTCTTCTCTCTATTTTAAAAACTTACGAAGATGCTACTTTATCAGTTCTAATGGCTGAATATATTGACTACAAATTAGTACCATCTCTCTTAGTGCTTCACACAGGCGACGAAGCGAACAACTTCAATCACAAATCTTGTTTTTACCCTTTTTATAGGAATTTGGCTTTAATCTTACAAGCATAGATTAATCAATAACTAAAGCTTCCTCATCAGACATGTTAATGGCACTTACAAGTGAATGGTGTGTCGAAGCTAACAGAATCTCAACGTGACTGAAGACAAAGAGATGCTGCATATCAGTGACAACGTCCAGGTTAGACAACATGAAGCTATGATGGCATCCTTCAACAACATGAAAAGTGATGTCAAGGTTATACTTGCATCAACCAAGGCATGTTGTGAGGGCATAACACTTGTTGGAGCATAACGGTTATGCTTCCCCAACAAGTGTTATACCCTCACAACATGTCTTGGTTGATGCAAGCATAACCTTAACATCACTTTTTATGTTGTTGAAGGTTGCCATCATAGCTTCACGCTGTCTAACCTGGACATTGCCACTCATATGCAGATCTCTTTATCTTCAGTCTAATTCAAATTTCGTTAGCTTCGGCACATCCTTCACTTATAACTTCCATTAACATGTGTGATAAGGAAGCTTCACTTATTTGATAAATCTATGCTTGAATTAAAGATAAGGTTAAATCCCTATGAAAGTGTAAAAACAATATTTGTGACTGAAGTTGTTCGCTTCATCGCTTGTGTGAAGCACTAAGAAAGTAGGTATGATTTTTAGTCAATATATTTAGGCTTTAAACTGAGTAAAGACCATCTTCCTAAGTTTTCAAATGGACAGGAGGGAAAGAAATTCATCAAATGGTTGGGAAAATCCTTCTAAAGATCGTCAGGCTTCAAATTGATGCTTTCAACAATCTAAATGATGAGTCACGGGTGTTACTTGCATCTACAAGAGCTTGCTGTGAAGGGACTAGCTTATCAGCATCACAGACGGTTCTTAATTAACAAGTAGTCTGTGAAAACAATGACTTTCCCCAGACGGTTCTTCAATAAAAACCGGTTGTGACGATTGAACCAGTACATACGGTTCTTAAACAATGTCTGCCCGTGAAAATCATGTATTTACCCAGGCAGTTATTAATTAAGAACCACATGTGATGTTTGATACATCACAGGCGGTTCTTAATTAATATGCGTCTGGGTAAATAATGTACTTACCCAGACGGTTCTTTCTTAAAATCCACCTGTGATGTTGAGTCATCACAGGCGGTTATTGTATCATTCGTCATCACAGTCACATTTTTTTACGGACCGCCTGTGTTTGAAAAATCAAGGCGCCTGTGAAAATGCTTTTTGTAGTAGTGGCCTTGGTCCTGACTTCGCTATGGCTACTCTATTGGCACTTTGCTTTTTGGTTCACTAGTTGACGGTATAGCTGCTAGATGGCTTCCGCGTTGGTTATATATATATATATATATATATATATATATATATATATATATATATATATATATATATATATATATATATATATATATATATATATATATAAAGAGAGAGAGAGAGAGAGACACACACAACACACAGGATAACTTGAATGCAATCAGCTACATGGTGCAATCATGCAAAAATTAATTGTCACGTCATACGATCTTCATCTCACAGTTACTGTACTTTTACACTTAAATCATCTCACTAGACAACAAGAACACTATTGTCTAGTGGAAGGGTTTAAGTGCAAAATTACATTGATCGTGGGATGAAGATCTTGTGGCTCACAAAATTTTTGCACGATTGCACCGAAGAGCTGATTATATATATATATATATATATATATATATATATATATATATATATATATATATATATTAGATTGGGGAAAATGGATTAGAGTTTCATTGAAGGAGTGTCAAGAGTACATATAGCCCTAATGGGCTAGATACATGGGCCTGGCCCAAAACACTTACACACCCATACACATAACATTCCAACCCCCCCCCCCCCCCCCCCCCCCCGCAGTCCTAACATGTAGCTCCGGAAGATGTTGAGACTAGACTACAACTCGCAGAACAACGATGAATGGAAGCCCTTCGTGAAGATGTCAGCGAACTGCGACGTCTTGGGGACGTGGAGGACCCGGACCTCGCACGGGCAACCCGCTCACGAACAAAGTGAAGATCAATATCCACATGCTTCGTGCACTAATGCTGGACGGGGTTGGTGGAGAGGTAGACGGCGCTGACGTTGTCGCAGTAGACCAACGTGCTCCAAACGACAGGGGAGCAGAGCTCCTGAAGCAGCTGCTGGAGCCAGGAGACCTCATCCACACCGTTGTCCACGACATGATACTCTGCCTCAGCACTTGAGCACGACACTACGAGCTGCCACTTCGAGGACCAGGAGACAATGTTGCTGCATAGGAAGAAAGTGTAGCCAAAGGTGGACCGACGGGCATCCGGGCAACTCGTCTAGTCAGCATCAGTGTACATGACTAGCTCAAAAGCCTAGTCATCCTGAAGGAAGAGGTCGTAGTCGAGGGATTCACGCAGGTACCGAAGGATCCGCTTCTCAGCGGAGAGATGCGGCTCCTGCAGATCATGCATGTGAAGACACCCCTATTGAACCGCGTAGGAGATGTCCGTCCTAGTGAAGGTGAGATACTAGAGAGCACTTGTAGGACTCCTGTAAATGGTGGAGTCAGCGACAGGAGCGCTGACGGCAGAGGAGACCTTCACCTGGATGTCCACCATAGTGCAGCATGGCTTACAATCAGCCATACCCGCTCTTCGGAGGATGTCTAGGCAGTACTGTCACTGGTGGAGGAACAGGTCGACCGCGTGGAGATCGTGCGCTAAAGGAGAGCTGAACTGGACGCCGTGAGGATGATGTCATCGACGTACAGGAGGAGGTACACAGTGTCACCCTCCCACCTATAAATGAAGAGCGAGGTGTCTGACTTGACCAATAAGGAGGTGAACCGACTGTACCAAGCTCGGGTTGCCTGCTTCAGACCATACAGTGACTTGTTTAGCCAGCACACTATGTCTGGACAAGCTAAACCAACGGACCCGGTCGTCTGACTGCAGTACACCATCTTCGTCCATGTGAGACCTATGTGTGTTGAATACATTGGCTATGATGATAAAAGTTTTTAATACTGCCAAAACACCCTTTTCACAAGGTCCGACTCTAGGTTCGAGCTCCTACAAGGTCCAATGATAGGTCCAGCTTGTTTTGGGTAGCTCCGGCAAGGTTTGACGCAAGGTTCAACTTGCTTTGGCTAGGTCCGACATATTTGTCTAGGTCTGACTTATTTTGACTAGGTCCGACTTCTTTGTCTAGGTCTGACTTATTTTGACTAGGTCCGACTTCTTTGTCTAGGTCCGACTTATTTTGGCTAGGTCTAACATATTTTTTGCTAGATCCGGTGCAAGGGTCCACTAGCTTTGGTTAGCTCCATTGCTAGGTCCGACTAGCTTTGATAAGCTCTGGAGCTAGGTCCGACTAGCTTTGGTTAGCTCCGGCACTAGGTCCTGCTAGCTTCGGTAAGCTCCTATTCTAGGTCCGGTTCCTTACAATGTTTTGAACTTACTTTACATCTATGAAAGTTTGCTTAGTATTCTTTTACTAAGTTTTTGGTGTGTTTTGGTGGTTATGGCTGTTATCATTTTGCTATGGTTTGCAATATGCTTATGTGAGGTGCTCACGTAAGGTGTTGTGGTTTCGGAACTAACAAGAGTCAGGTCAAGGACTTGTGCTCGGAAGTATCGGTTGTTTATTCATGTGCAGGTGTTGCTTGAGTTCAAGACATGGCTGGTGACGGGATCCATTGAACTAGTCTTAGTGAGAAGATGAGGTTCAACAACCATGTTCGGGAGAAATTGTGGTTGAGTTGATCGGGAGGTTGCGCAACATGTTTGAATCAAGAACAATGCATATGAAGGTAACGTGGACATCGTTGTAAGATGTTTGCACGTATGAAAGGAGTGCATGGACGTGGCTATATGATTCCAAGGCGTGATGAAGAGATGTGGAAGTAAAGAATTGGTCGGAAAGGTCCAACTGACTAGGCTACGGACTCAGGCTGCAGCTGAGTCGGGTTTGACTGAAATATGGAAATATTTGAGTTGGCTATGTTAGGATTTTGTGGTGAGCATGAAGTTGAGTTGTTTTAGGAATCTGGGATACATTAATAAGGCATTTGGAAGTCTTAAGATTGCTTGTATCTGCGTATGGAAGAGTCTTGAGCAGTTATGGAAAGTTTTGGTTGAAACTGAGTAGGATACGAGTCCTAGATTGGTTTGGGTTGGCCTCATGGATGGTTATATAAGCAAGGGAGACCATAGCTCATCGGAAACGAATTTTGGGATGTTTCTCTTGTGTTCTATTGAATAAAGATCGTAGTTTAAAGGAACTTTTGTGCCTTGTTCGTCCGACTTTTTTCAGACAAGTTTTTCTCGTCGAGTTTCTGCACAGCACTACCTTGCTTCGGTGGTTTTATCATAACTCGAGTTTTACAGATCCAATTGATGTGATTCTTTTTGGGCTATCTTCACAACTCAATTATCTATCATATGCGAAAATTCCACAGTCATTGGATTTGTGGTTCGGATCTACACGAGGTTCTTTGCAGTGTTGCAAATCTGTTTTACTCGTGTAGGACAGATTGACCTTTGTTCGATCTTTCGATCGTAACTTTTGTTTTTCTCGACAGATTTGCATGATTCTTGTTGTGACGTCTTTGTGACATGATCCTACATTATCTATACTGGTTTTGTCACAATTGATCACGTTTAGATTAGTCGCACACATGATTTTTTAACAAATCAATTTTCCGCTGAGGGGTTTTTGTTGCTTCCGCTGAAAAAGTTGTATTCTAACATTCACCCTCCCTCTGATAGCTTTTCATGTGCTCTTTGATCCTACAGTCAGCATGCCGTGGAGAAAGGCATTCTTGACGTCCAACTGGTGGACAGGCCGAGACCACGAGAGAGCCAACAACAGAATGGTCCGAATCGTCGCCGGCTTCACCATCGGGTCGAAGGTCTCATCGTAGTCGACACAGGGACGCTGAGTAAAGCCCCGAAGAACCCACCGGGCCTTGTATCTCTACAGAGATCCATCCATCTTCCTCTTATGCGTAAATACCCACTTGCCCGTGACAGCATTGCCACGACCAGGACGGGGAACCAAGTCCCAGGTCCGGTTAGCAAGCAGCGCTACATACTCCTCCTCCATAGCTCGACTTTAGTAAGGATCGGCGAGGGTTCTACGGACAGAGGAGGGAATAGGTGAGGTGGGTGAGGAGGTAGGCGATTTAGAGGTGGTCAATGAAAGGATGATCCCGGAGAACTGCTCCACCAGCCGGAGGGCCCCATCGGCATGTCGAGTCACCATCAGGTGAATGTGACGGGGTCACAGTGGAGCAGTGGGGGTGGTACACCGAGGGCTCGGTGTGGGAGGAGGACGGGATATCAACCCGTGCTCGTTTGTGACATCGGGTTCCAAAAATGAACCAAGTGAACGCATATGTGTGCCCAGGATGCTGATCACACATACACGAGTGCACCACAAATGATATACAGAAAATTACCACAACACAAATTTATAATTAAGTACTTTCATTACATTATTCAAATAATTCTCCAAATTACAAATTCTAATGATTAATACTAACAATACTGTAGTGGAAATAATCTAAACTAAGCATACTAAGAATATGGGATATATCGCGACTCTGAACAACACCACAGGCAAGTAGACGATATCACACAACCTAGTACTCCGCATTATCCTCAGAATACTCCCAAACATCACCTGAAACTGTCGGTGGGGAATTACAAGGGTGAGCACATGTCGTACTCAGCAAGTGTGGGAAAATAATGACATATAGCTTAAACAAGGAATGATAATAAATAATAGCTATTTGCTGAAAAGTACATTTAAAACATATGAAAAGCATCCTACAATGTCTATGTGAAATAATCCCATCATATCCGAAATAAACATAATAATAAATCCATCATCCATTAATCATCCATATGCCATTCTCTTACCATCCTGATTAACCATGTTCATTTATCAGCATCCAATCCATAACCATAGCCAATACCAAACCATCCCAATTCCCAAGTTCCACTCTAATCATGGAAGTTTTCTAGGTTCTCATAACCGGGAGCATGACTATCATGATAGTTTTTAACACTCTGCAGAGGTTGTACCACTTTACCCACATGTTCGTGATTTCATCACCTTTCGGTGACTAAGAACTTCTATCATGCTTTATCACACTTCCATTAGTGTGTGGCCAAGAGATCACAACCTACTAAGGTTTCACCAGCAGGCTTGAACCTCCATTCTCCCACCCACGGACCCCCTCATGTGCCATGTGGTTCCCAGGGTAGCCCTCCTCGATTCTCATTCCTCACACCATTCAATGGTCCATACAATACTAGCAGCACACCTAATTATTCAGCTACGCCGCACCCATACTTGGCCTTGTGGTGGCACTGTTGTCCTAGCTTATTCTCACATGAACCGTTCATTAGATCCAAGGCAAGCAAACCACCATATCATCCAACCCAATCCACAAAACATGCTTTCTTAGATCTCCCAAGTCCCATGTTACCAATTAACCATGTTCATCAATTCACATCATTCATAAGTGCATTAATTCATAATTAAGCCATTTGGTTGTTTTCCCATCCCAATTATTTAGAGCAAAGCAAAAAGGTAAAAAGTCCTTCTCGACTCTCTACAATGTATTCCAAGCGACAAGGATGGTTAAACAAGACTAGTAAACACCTATAAATGGCTTTCCCATCAAATTGACACAAGCATGCAGTTTTGCAAACAAAACATTTAAAAATATGATCAAAATGATAAAGGACACTTGCCTTGATCTTGAGATTGATTAGTGTCAAAAGCTTCAAAGTTCTGGTGCTGGAGGTCCTCGACAGCACCCTCCAGAGAAACACCTTCTATTCCGCGCAATAGACATACAAAACAAGCATTACAATCAATAAATGCTCACATATTACTCAATATGACATGAGATGCATGAATAATGCAATTATGGGGTAATGCATGTTATTAGGTCGATATAATTGCTTACTAACTAGTTACAATTCAGTTCTACATGTTAGAACAAGTTCCAAGTCATTTTGAACAATATTAAAGAAGTTCCATGAATTTTCAGAACAGGAAGACCGGACTAGTCCCCACTGGGACCGGACAAGTCTGCCCTGGACCAGAAAGTCGATCAGACTAGCCCGCACTGGACCGGGCAAGTTTGCTATGGCTAGGGTTTTGGTGAATTTCCAACTAGAGCATAGATTGAGTTGAATTATGGGACCAAGATTGACGTAGAAAGATGATCTAAGGTAATTACCATGAATTCAACAACTCAAGGGTCGAGAATTTGACAAAACTCGAGATCTTAACGTTTAGATCCAAAGAAGATGAAGGATTGGTAAGGAATTGACGATGATGTCGATGAGTTGACAAAGATCGATCTTGTTTGATCCTTCTCCTTCCTCCTTCTCTTGTACTAGCTGCGTTGAACTCCTCTTGATGTCGGCCCCCACAAACTAGGGTTAGGGGTTTCTTAAATTGTCACAACGGGGTGAGAGGGTGGGTTTTGGGGTTTTTATATAGGGGTGGAGAGGTAGGGTTTTGGTGGAATTCGTGTATAACACGGTGGCGGCCGTTTAGGGTGTAACACCCTCATTTTCATGCATAATGCACTGCATGCATCTTCATACATGTTTAACATTAAGCAACATAAAATGGAACATTATTAAAATGAATTTAGATCTAATTAGCAATTTAATTTCGTCAAGGTGCGAACTTATAGGTTTACTCATGTGCCAAAATTTTACTTTATTCGTATTTTGTTACTCTTATCGTCTTTCTCATTAATCCATTTCTAAAATAAATAAAGTGTAGAATCTTATTTTATTTGTATTATTTTTTTAGTCTTTGTAGGATCTAAGAGCATGTGAAAAGCTACCAGAGGGGGGGGGGGTAATGGTAGATTAAAACTGTTTTAGCGGAAGCAACAAAAACCCCTCAACAGAAAATCAATTTGTTTAAGAAATCATATGTGTGACTAATCTTTACATGATAAATTGTGACAAAACTAGTATGTATTGTGGAGAATCAATTTACGAAGACGTGACAATAAGAATCATGAAAATCTGTCTACAAAAAATCAAGTTATGATTGAAAGATTGAACGAAGGTCAATCTGTTCTACTTAAGAAAAACCAGATCTGGAACACTGCAAAGAAACTTGTAGATCTAAAACCACAAATCCAATGACCGCGGAATTTTTACAGATGATATATAATCAAGTTATGAAGACAACAAAAAAAGAATCACATAAATTGGATTTGTAAAACTCTATTTATGATAAAAAATTGAAGCAAGGTAGTGTTGTGCAGAAACTCGACGAGAAAGACTTGACAGAAATAAGTCAGACGAACAAAGCACAAAATCTCCTTTAGACTACGAATTTTGTTGATAAAAACACAAAAGGAACAGCCCCAAAGTCGTATACCATGAGGTCTGGCCTCCCTTGCTTATATAACCAGCCCTTAGGCCAACCCAATCCAAACTAGGACTCAAATCCTACTCAGATTCAACCGGAACTTTCCATAACTACTCAAGACCCTTCCATACGTAGATAGAAGCAATCTTAATACTTCCAAACACCTTAGGAACGTATCCCACATTCTTAAAACAACTCAACTTCATGACCCACACGAAATCTAACCAAAACAAACTCGAAACTCTCCATAAACGAACATATCCACCTCAGCCGCAACCTGAGGCATATTCCAGCCAGTTGGACCTTTTCGACCAATTCTTTATGTCCACTTCTCTTCATCACGCCTTGGAACCATGCAGCCACTCCCATGCACTTTATGCACATGTGTAAACATCTTTCAACGACGTCCATGATACCTTCATATGCAATGTTCTTGATCCAAACATGCTACGCGACCTCCCGATCAACTCAACCACAATTCCTCCCGGACATGGTTGTTTAACCTTATCTTCTCCCTAAGAATAGTTCAATGGATCCTGTCACCAACCATGTGTTGAAATCAAGCAACACCTGCACATGAAAAACAACCGATACTTCCAAGCACAAGTCCTCAACTTGAGTCACGTTAGTTCTAAAACCACAACACCTTACATGAGCACCTCACATAAGCATGTTGCAAACCATAGCAAAATGATATCAGCCATAACCACCAAGACACACCAAAAAGTTAGTAAAAGAATACTAAGCAAACTTTCCGTAGATGTAAAGTAAGTTCGAAACATTGCAAGGTAAAAGCAGAACCACTGCGATCAAGCTCTGGACCTTGCCAAAGCTAACCGGACCTTGAGCCAGAGCTTACCATAGCTAGCAGGACCTCGCGCTGGAACTTACCAAAGCTGCAGGACCTATTACCAAAGCTTACCAAAGCTAGCAGGACCTAGTACCGAAGCTTACCAAAGCTAGTCGGACCTTGCGCCGGACCTAGCAAAAACTTGTCGGACCCAAAGCAAGTCGGACCTTATGTTGGACCTTGCTGAAATAAGTAGGACCTTGCAGAAGCTTGGACCTAGAGTCAGACCTTGATGATAAAGGTGTTTTGGTAGTATTCAAAACTTTTATCGCCATCGCCAATGTATTCAGCACACATAGGTCTCACAATCTCCCCCTTGATGAATGCATTGGCAACACCACTTAAAATCCAAACATTGGCTTATTCACATGAAAAGTTTTAAAAATAATTTCTCCCCCTTTTTGAAAATCTAATGAGACAGAACTAAATTTCTCCCCCTATACATATTTCTCCCCCTTGCATACTTCTCCCCCTTTGACAATGTATTCAGCAAGGTACAAAAAGGAATCACAAAGTCATATATGTATGAAATACTATGCTCATATAACGTTAATTTCAAATTCACACAAAGAATTCCCAAGTTTCAAAACTCCCCCTCAATGTAAGCCATGAGGATGCATAACCCATATTTCACTACGAATGTAACAAAAACGAGTGAAATCCAAAGGTTTCGTGAAAATGTTAGCCAATTGTTTTTCGGTATCTAAATGGTGAAGCACAATGTTTCCTTTTTTCAACATTATCACAGAGAAAGTGATACCTAATGTCAATGTGCTTTGTTCTAGAATGTTGCACAGGGTTTTTAGCAATGCAAATAGCACTAGTGTTATCGCAAAACGGTGGAACACTATCTAGATCAACCCAATAGTCCTTAAGTGTTTGAACAATCCAAAGAATTTGTGAGCAAGCGCTAGCAGCATCTACATATTCAGATTCAGCTGTGGATTGTGCAACTGAGTTTTGTTTTCTAGAGGACCAAGCAACAAGAGAATTACCAAGAAAATGACAAGCACCCGAAGTAATTTTCCTATCAATCCTACAACCCCCAAAATGAGCATCCGAAAAAGCTATCAAAGTAATGGTTGAGGAAGAAGGAAGCAAAATGTCAAATTCTTGAGTTCCATGTAAGTACCTGAGAATCCTTTTGATGGCTCGACGATGTGAAGCATGTGGGGAAGCTTGAAATCATGCACAAAGACATACGCTGAATTGTATGTCCGGTCTTGATGTCGTGAGGTACAAAAGTGATCCAATCATGCTCGATATTCTTTTTTGATCAACTGGGTGACCATCTTCAGCAACTTCAAGTATCATTGTTGTACCCATTGGTGTCCGAGGAGGCTTGCTTTTGTCTATGTTGAAGCACTTAAGAAGGTCTCTTGTATACTTCTTTTGATGCACAAAGGTACCTTCCTTGGTTTGCTTGATTTGCAGCCCCAAAAAGTACATGACTTCCCCATCATACTCATCTCAAATTCTGAACTCATCATAGCTGAAAAGTTTGACACAAGATCATGAAAAGCACAACCAAAGATAATATTATCCACATACACTTGAACGAATAATGAGTCATTGCCATGCTTTAAGTACAAAAATAGTTTTATCAACCTTAACCATGGTAAACCCCTTTTCATGTTGGTTTTTAACCTATCATATCATGCTCTAGGGGCTTGTTTGAGACCGTACAAGGCTTTGGACATTTTATAAACATGATTAGGAAAATATAGATTTTCAAAACCAGGTGGTTGCTTAACATAAACCTCCTCATCTATGTAGCCATTAAGAAAAGCATTTTAACATCCATTTGATATAGCTTCAAACCTTTAGATGCAGCAAAAGCTAACAAAATTCTTATGGCTTCTAATCTAGCAACAGGAGCAAAAGTTTCATCAAAATCTAGACCTTCAATTTGATCCTTGAGCAACCAACCTAGCCTTATTCCTAACCACATTCCCATCCTCACTTTATTTATTTTTAAACACCCATTTAGTTCCAATTAAAGTGTGACCTTGAGGTGGAGGTACAAGTTTCCAAACATTATTTCTTTCAAAATTTTCTAACTCTTCTTGCATGGCAATAATCCAAGATTCATTTGTGAGTGTGTGTGATATATCATTGGGTTCAAAAGAAGCAACAAATGCAGAATGAGCATGAGAGTTTGGATCGCAAAACTTGGACCGTGTGACTCGTTCGTGCAAGCTTCCAATAATTTGTTTTGGAGGATGACTTTTGAGAACCAGGAGGGGAGTGGACACTTCACAAGCTTCTTCTTATTCATGTTCATCACAAATCGATGAGCTTGTGACTTGAGGATGATTTGGACCAGCAATGGTGGTTGTCGGTGCTGGTTGTGAATCAAAATCAGGAGCTGGAATAATGTCATTAGCTGCTGAATTTTCGGGCAGCAACACCTCTTCTTCCTCATCTTCAACGAAAATACTCTCCCATTACGGATATGGATCTGGACCTGCAATATTTGAGCTAGTACCTAGGCTAGCTTCATCAAAAGATACCTCACAAGTCTCCACAATTTTGTTAGTGTCAAGTAAAAGCACACGATAGCCTCTAGTATGAGATGGATAACCAAGAAACATGCCATCAATGGATCTAGGTTCAAATTTATCAAGATTACCATGTTTCTTAACAAAGCATTTGCAACCAAAGACCCAAAAGTGTATAACACTAGGACTATGTGCAAACCGGAGCTCATATGGTGTTTTACCTAGCTTATTATGCAAGAGAACACGATTTGAGACATAACAAGCGGTTGCAATTGCATCAGCCCAAAATTTCCTAGGAGTTTGATATTCATCACGCATAGTCCTAGGCATCTCAACTAAGGTTCTGTTCTTTCTTTCTACAACACCGTTTTGTTGAGGTACATATGGTGAAGAAAATTGATGATCTATTCTATTTTCAGCACAAAAGTGATCAAAAGATTGATTTTTAAATTCAGTTCCGTTATCACTTCTAATTGATTTTAAAGATCTTGGGTGATCAATTGATAATCTAAGAAATAAAGTTCTAAAGTGACTAAAAGCTTTATTCTTAGATGCCATAAAGTAAACCGAAGAGTATCTAGAATAATCATCAACAATCACAAGAACATACCATTTACCTCTGAAGGATTAAACACGTGAAGGTCCTACGGTGTCAAGGTGTAAAAGTTGACCCAGTTCAGTTGTCATGATCATTGTGAGAGGAGTATGTAAACCTGCAACCATCTTAGCATGTCTACAAGAAGAGCACACAATTTCTTTGTCCCCTTTAAGCTTAGGCAGCCTACGTATGCGATCAAGAGCACTAACACGTGTGAGATGATCAAAGTCTACGTGACCAAGTCTACGATGCCAAAAATATAAGTCTTTGGAATCATTAGCAACTAGACACCTATGCTTAGAGGAAGACATATAAAAGTCAGCTTTAAAAACTACTGACCTAACTACTAGACACCTATGTTTATGAGCCAAATTTTGAGAATTCTTGAACCTAACTACTGACCTACGAGGTGTTACATGTGTAGCATGAGAAACAGTAGGTTTGGGAGCAATCTTTGCATGTTTTCGACTAATTACAGCAGGTTGCAAGTTCCTAACATTCGGTTTAGTATGTGCGGCAAATTTTACATGAGAGTTATGAGATCTAGCTTGAAATCTTTCCTTTTTATGCTATTTAGCTAGTATATAACAAAAATCTATGACATGACCATCTTTATCACAAAAGGTACAATGAAATGTAACTTGGCGTTCATGTCTAGATGAGCAAGCAACATTTTTATTTGAAACCGAATGAGACAACACTCCTGCAGATTTGAAAACAACTTCTTTTTGTTTAGGAACAGTTTGAATCAAACCACTTCCTAATAACTTTACACTTTTAGGTGGATGTGCCTTAGCATGAGCATGAGAATCAAAACCTAAACCAGTTTTATCATTGCAATATTTAGAACAATTCAATAGCAAGTTCAAATTCTTATTCCCATTACAAAACCGCTCTAGTGTCCTATTCATGTCGTCAAGTTTCTTAGACAAGTCTAGACAGTTTTGACATGAATTTTTTCCTTTTAGTTTGCAATTGGAACAATATTTAACTTCATGAGAACATAAAGCATTGTTTAATATAAAAATTTCATTCGTAGCATCTTGTAATTTCTTATGAAGATCATCACAAGTAGAACAATGCAAATTAATTGTTGAACAGCAAGCATCTTTCAAGTTTTTGTCATTAAGTGCAACAAGCTCTTTGTTCTTTTCAATCTCTAACTAAAGTTTATCAAGTGTGGAGGTGTGTGCACTTCTTAGAGAGGACAATTGTTCATATATTAAATCACATGAGTAACACGAATCATCACTAGGAATCAAATATTTAAAACGATTAATTTTAGATTCAAGTGACTCAATTTTAACAACATTGTCCCTAAGCTTTTTGTCCTTTTTCTTAACTATAACAGTGGCACGAGAAATAGCATCACGCATTTCTTCGCAAGTAGGACATACCTCTTCATTGTCGCTGTTGTGTTCTGCCTCGTCCATACTTGATCTTGATTTGCCCGCCATGAAGCACAAGTTTGCCTAATCATCTTCATCTTCGTCATATCCGATGTCCACATCGCTCGAGCCAAGTTCTTGAAGTACGGAGATAAAATTATTCATCAATTGGTGTCCTGTATAACACTTTTTCTTCTTCTTCTTGTTTGCAGAGGAGTGCTTCGTCCTTGTTTGCTTTTCATCACGGGAAGTAGTACCTGAAAGGTTAGGACAATTCGTGTGAAATGTCCTATTTTACCACATTCAAAGCATTGTTGAGGTCCGACACTTCTTCTCCTTCTAGTTCTCACATTTTGCAATGCTTTTGAGAATCGAGTAGAGATGAGTGCAAGTTCTTCCTCTGGATACTCTTCAATCTGTTCAAGGTTTAGAGAGTACAAGAAAACAAGTGTTCCACAAGATGAAGATGGGCTGGAGCTAGGCATGTCATGTTGAAATGAATGCAATAGACTTGTTGGGGTTCTTACATGAGATTATGTCAAATTCATGAGTTTTCAATTTAGAATATAGAACATCTAAAGTAAGTGTACTCCTGACAGTAGATTCACGAATAGATGTAACTTTAATCTCCCAAATTGACATGTCTAATGCACTTAGTAATTGACTAGCATTCTTAGCATCTGAAAATTTAACATTAATGCTATGCAAGTTGCTGAGAATTTTATTAAAGCGAACAAAGAGATCGTTGATGGACTCACCAGGTTGCATCTCAAAGCGCATGTACTTCTTTCTGAACATGTCTTACCTTACCTCCTTGATCGTGTTGGATCCTTCGTGGTAGTTGCCGAGTGATTTCCACACATCATATGCAGATTGGAGGTGAGCAACACGGTCGAAGTCGCTTTGAATTAATCCTTGTATGATCAAGTTGCGAGTCTTGTTGTTGTTGTTGATATCTCTCATGTTTGTAGTCATGACGTGATCGTATGATGGCACATCGTAAGTCTTGTACACCTTTTACCATATTGTGAAGCCATGTGCCTGGATTAAAGCTTCCATACGTGCCTTCCAAACCTAAAAATCAATACCACTAAAGACACAAGGTTTTGTGGAGTATTTCTCCATGATAATTAGTCAAAAAACATGTGCAAATCACAAATATTAGAGCACCGTGGCTCTGATACCAATTTTAGGATCGAACAGCATGTCAAAAGCTACTAGAGGGTGGGTCAATGGTAGATTAAAGCTTTTTTAGTGGAAGCAATGAAAACCCCTAGGCAGAAAATCAATCTGTTTAAGAAATCATGTGTGCGACTAATCTATACATGATCAATTGTGACAAAACTAGTATGAATTGTGAAGAATAAAGTTACAAAGATGTCACAACAGGACTCATGAAAATCCGTCGAGAAAAACTCAAGTTATGATTGAAAGATTGAACGAAGGTCAATTTATTCTACTCGAGAAAAACCAGATCTACAACACTGAAAATAAACTCGTGTAGCTACAAAACCAAAAATCTAATGACCGCGAAATTTTTACATATGATAGATAATCAAGTTTTGAAGACAACCCAAAAATAACCACGTCAATTGGATCTGTAAAACTCTAGTTATGATAAAACCACTGAAGCAAGGTATTGCTGTGCAGAAACTAGACGAGAAAGACTTGACAGAAACAAGTCGGACGAACAAGGCATAAAAGCTCCTTTAGACTACGAATTTTATTGATCAAAACACAAAAGTAACAGCCCAAAAGTCGTATATCACAAGATCTGGCCTCCCTTGCTTATATAACAAGCCCTTAGGCCAACCCAATCCTAACTAGGACTCAAATCCTACTAAGATTCAACCGAAACTTTCCATAACTGCTCAAGACTCTTCCATACGCAGATAGAAACAATCTTAAGACTTCCAAACACCTTAGGAATGTATCCCACATTTTTAGGATCGACGAGCACATGTAAAGCTATCAGACGGGGATGAATGGTAGATTAAAACTTTTCAGTGGAAGCAACAAAACACCCCTCGGTAGGAAACTGATTTGTTTAAAAAACCATGTGTGCGACTAATCTAAATGTGTTCAACTGCAAAAAAACTAGTATAAATTTTAGAGAATCAAGTCAAGAAGACATCACAACAAGAATCACGAAAATCCATTGAGAGAAACTCAGGTTACGATCGAAAGATCGAACAAAGGTCAATATGTCCTACCCGAGAAAAACAGTTCTGGAACACTGCAAAGAAACTCGTGTAGATCAGAAACCACAAATCCAATGACCGTGAATTTTCATAGTAATCACGTCAATCGTATCTGTAAAACTTGAGTTATGATAAAACCACCGAATCAAGATAGTGTTGTGCAGAAACTCGACGAGAAAGACTTGAAGAAAATAAGTTGGACGAACAAGGCACAAAAGCTCCTTTAGACTATGAATTTTATTGATCAGAACTTACAAGGAACAGCCCCGAAGTCGCGCACACCGAGCTCTGGCCTCCCTTGCTTATATAAACAGCCCTTAGGCCAACCCAATCCCAACTAGGACTCTAATCCTACTCAATTCACGAATCAAAACTTTCCATAACTGCTCAAGACTCTTCTATACGCAGATAGAAGAAATCTTAAGACTTCCAAACACCTTAGGAACGTATCCCACATTCCTAAAACAACTCAAATCCGTGACCCACACGAAATCCTATCATAACCAACTCAAAACTTTCCATATTTAAGTCAAACACGACTCAGCCGTAGCCTAAGTCCATAACCTATTCGGTTTGACCTTTCCGACCACTTTTTTATGTCCACATCTCTTCATCACGCCTCGAAACCATGTATCCACGTCCATTCACTACTTGCACACATGCAAACATCTTCCAACGACATCCACGTGAATGTGGCCTCGAGGGGGGGGTGAATAGGCCTTTTTGAATTTTGTTGGAACCTGCAATACTTAACAACCAGATCAAATCTCAAGATATCGGACTAGTCTGGTCAAGTGTGGACTAGTATGGTGTATACTGACTAGGTTGATCAAATTGGATTGATTATCTTGATTCTAGGATGTATGCAGTGGAAATATACTTGTAATTAAAGTGTTACACAACTATGAACTAGGATGTACCACAAGTTAATCTAAAATTAATTGAAACCCTAGATTGGTATGAAGAGTAAGAATGATGTGCGAAAAGTAAGTACACAAGCACTTTATCCCGTGGTTCGGTTCCCACAGAGGCAACCTACGTCCACATTGAGGAGTCCACAAAAGGATCGGGTCTTCTCCAACCCTACCCTCGTCAGATCGCCACGGAGGCCAATCCTCTTCACTAATCACAAAGGTCAAATAACCGAATTCAAGGGGCCTTCTCGCACGTTGAGGGCTCCCCAAGATTACAAAATGAACACCACCAAGAACACACTCTTAAGATCACAATGAAAACCACATGAGTGTGTTAGGAAATCAAACCAAAAGCTCAATGAGTGATGAACCATGTCTCTCCAATGATCCAAAGTGTATCCTCAAAGGATTGATCTTTCTTGCATTTGATTTCGTGGAGAGAGGTGTTTTCTAGGGTCTTGGAAGGTGTGACGACGTAAGGGTTCGAGAGTTATTAAAGATGGGTCGTGCACACCTATTTATATGGGGTTTCCAAAAGTTATCATTAGGGTTCAGAAATATCGTACTAGTCCGTGGTGGACACCGGACTAGTCCGGTGTGCTGCGTGTAGCAAACCCTAGGTGTCCCGAAATATCGGACCTGTCCGGCTGAAAGCGGACTTGTCCGATTTTGGTTATGGAAATCTTCAGACTAGTCTGATAAATATCGGACTTGTCCGGATAAGTGAAACCCTAAGTGAATTTGGGGAACAATTACGCACTTGGAGGACTTGTCCGATTTAGGTCAGAGGGTTTTCGGACTAGTCCGTGCTAATATCGGACTTGTCCAATTGACATCAGAAAGATATCGGACTAGTTCGGTGTGTGATCGGCCTTGTCCGATTTTGTGCAACTTGTGAAGTGTTTGGGAGACTAGTCCGCACTGGGGAGGACTAGTCCGATTCTAGTCAGAGAGACATTGGACTAGTCCGTGGTGATATCGGACTAGTCCGGTCAGTGAAAAACGGGACTGTGAGGACAAGTCTGCATTGTGAGGACTTGTTCGATCTTGTGCAGAAAGATACCAGACTAGTCTTGGGTCAGTCGGACTAGTCCGATCCTGTATAAATATGTGCAATGTGTGAGATTATTTGTGCTTGAGCTCTTGGGGTGTGTTTGCTTAACACACTCCATACATAATGATCTACTACACTTGTTTCTTGAGCTCTTTTCTGCATTGTTCCTCATTCTCCTTTCTTTTTGGCACCTTGCTCATTTTCTCATTAGAACCTGTGCTCATCTCAACAAAGTGGTTAGGATCTCATTTGCTTGTCATAAATCCACCAAAACCCACAAGGTATTCCTAGATGCACTTTCAATCTCCCCCTTTTTGGTGATTGATGCAACCAATTGAGGTTTCACAAAATATGATAAAAGGTTGAGATTTTCATAAAGTGTGCACATATGAGTTTAAAACACTTTAAGCAATGAAAACATGATCCATATGTGCACTCTTTATGGTGGGATGCAGAACTAAGTGTATAGAAACAATAATCATGATGAGAATGACATAATTGACATCAACACATGTTAACAACAAGCATATATGTCATTCTTAGAGCAAAATCACAGATTTCATCAACATCTTAATAAGCAGTTCATAACATTGCATAACAAGACCAAAAGTACCAAAAGAGCATATTAAAAGCTTTATAACCCACAAATAGACAAAAGACACAAAAGAGAGCTCTCCTCGCATCCTACAGCTAAAGCCTAAGACTCCCCCTCAATCTCTCCCCCTTTGGCATCAAGGCACCAAAAAGAAGGAGAGGAGGGACCTAAGGTCTTCAAGCCTCGCTGTCGGTCCACTCATCGTCTTCATCTACATTTTCTGGCTGATGATGAGGAGGAGGAGGAATGGAACACTCGAGTCCCCAATGCAAAATAGGCAAGCTCGGAGGGAGTCAAGGGCCCGAGCTTGGTGAAGTTAGAATCTGAGTCATCAGAAATGACTGAAGACCCAATGGGCTCGATCTCCAGCTTTTGGCAAATTTGTTTCACATTCTCTTTGACATATCTCATGTCGGCCTTTCTCCTCTTATTCAGCTTATGGGCTTTTACTTCGGCCTTTTTGCAAGAGGCGAAGATGGCTGACAGATACTTCAAGATGACACTTGGGGACCCCTTTTGAGGAGGGGCCCTAGGGGCGGGAGCAGCCCTAGCATCTTCACTAGCTCTCGCCGGAGCCTCTGCACTTGAAGCGGGAGAAGGAGCAGCTTGAACACTTGGATGTTGAGGCTTCTGGGGCCTCAAGGGCAGGTGCTCCACATCTTTGACGAACTCTATCCATGTGACCTTCTCTATCATAAACATCAGATATGGAGCACAGCCACAGGACCTGTTCGGCATGCAGGAGATGTTGACCATGTCATTCCAAATATAGTCAAAGATATCAAACTTCCTGTCTTTGCTAATGACCTTCATCAAGGTCCTAAGGTATCCCTGCACACTTCCTGCATCCCCATCCTTCGGGGCAATGGTCTTCCTAAGGACCCAGTTCAGCACCACAAAGAAAGGCTTCATATTCTTCGTGGAAGGAGGATTGAACTTTGAGTTGGGTTCATAGAGAAACTTCATCCTGTCCTTCTCAATGACACCAATGTTGTGGATGATCAAATTGTCATTGCTCGAGGTGTCAAGATGCAGCAATCTTGCAAACTCTTCATAAGTGATGGTGTACTTGGATCCATGAGTCATACAAGTCACCCTTTCTTCCTCATCACTGGCAAAGTGGCAAGTAGCATAAAACTGATTCATCATTCCAGTTGTTTCTAAAGGTGAAGAGGTCCTTCAATCCATGCCTCTCGACTGCCTCGACCACCTCAACAAAAGGTGAGCAGTCCTTCTTCTCAAAATGCGCCCAATCGATCCATTGGTTGTGCACCACATGGGTCTTCATTGGAAGATATACAGACTTGTAAAAGACTGCATGGAAGTTACTCCAGAACTTCCCATCAGCAGCTTGCTTGGGACGGCTGTAACAATCAACATTCCTGAACTTGGCAACGGTGTCGCTGCCCTTGCCATTGAATCTCTCCTCTGCGAGATCCCTGTCCCCTTGCCTTGGAGCTGACATCTTCAGAGGGCCAATCGGGTCCGTTGCAATCCCTTTGCCCTTGCCCTTTGCTTGGCGAGCACTTGTCGAGCTAGGGCCACCTCCAGTTGAAGCCTTGGAGGCATGCTTTTTTGCGAGTACTTTTCGTCGAGCCTGGGGAGGAGAAGTAGCCGGCTCGGATGGGTGCTCTTGGTGCTTCTTGCTTAGGCCCGTTGAGGACCGAAGCACGGCTTTGTGGTCCATCTCGGCCTCGAAATCAGAGATTTCATCGTTGGTGCTCGACATTGTCCTGAGAATGGATTTCACAAGGTATTGATGAGAATAGATGACAAGGAATTGCATTGAGGAATTAAGAAGTTAGGATTGAGTTCATAAAAATCAGACTAGTCCGGTGTACAGGCACGGACTAGTCCAGTTGACCAGACTTGTCCGTGCATGGACCGGACTAGTCCAGTGTTCAACCTCTAAAACCCTAACTATGAGATAAATGGTGATTCCTAATGCACAACTAGCTTAGCAACAATGTAATACATCAAGGAAGCATGTATATGGTGGAAGGAACTAAGCTAGTTGATCAACATTGAAGGAAATAGCAATTTCTAGGGTTTGGGATGAGATTTTACCGAAATCGCTTGATTCTCGGAAATGTAGGGGTTGAAGGATCGGACAAGTCCGTGGTCTTCAATCCCTACACGAAGAAGGTCAATTTTCTCCCAAACTCGCGAAGTTTTGATGGAGGAATGAAAAAATCGCCTTGGGGAGCTCGAGCGTGGAGAGAGAAAGCTTGAGGCAAGTGTGGGGTGAGGAAGATTAGGGTTTGGTGGCGGCTAGGTTTATAGACACGAAAAATCAGACTTGTCCAAAAATAATCGGACTAGTCCGAAGTTTTTCAGAGACTATATCGGACTTGTCCGTGGTCTGCCGGACTAGTCCGACCTAACCGTCACTCTGCAGACTAGTCTGCATGGGCAGACTAGTCCGGGCAACCACGGACTAGTCCGTGGTCACCAGGGAAGAAATACTTAGCCCATTCGTATATATTCGAAGATACTTATTAATAAAATAGGGAGGCAAAACAAATCAAATGATCTTGATAAATATGATCAGTAAGCATACAACAATCAAGCAATGACCATAATTCACCAAGATCTATTAATTGACATAGTTGTTTTTTTGAAAAATCGAGAGAGATGATTTTCACAACACAATCAATGAATTTTGAAGTTAACATTCAGGTATACAAGATTTCAAGCCACATTCCGAGCATCAAGGATATTTAGTTCATTTCAGATCTCGCAAAAGCATTTTTCATCAAGTGGCTTGGTGAATATATCGGCTAGTTGCTTTTCGGTATTGACATGTGAAATGGCTATATTTTCCTTCACTGAATGGTATCTCAAAAAGTGATGTCGGATGTCTATGTGTTTGGTCCTAGAGTGCTCAACGGGATTATTGGCAATTTTAATGGCACTCTCGTTGTCACAAAGGAGTGGAATACAGTTCATGTTGTAACCATAATTCCTTAGAGTTTGTCGCATCCAAAGGAGTTGTGCACAACGGCTCTCGGCTGCAACATACTCTGCTTTGGCCGTGGATAAGGCAATGGAGTTTTTTTTTCTTGGAGGACCAAGAAACTAGAGATCTTCCTAGGAATTGGCATGTATCGGAGGTACTTTTTCTATCTACTTTGCATCTGGCATAATCTGCATCAGAGTAACCAATGAGATTGAATTTGGAACCTTTGGGGTACCAAAGGCCTAGGTTGGGTGTATGAACTAAATACCGCAAGATTCTCTCAACGGCTGTCAAATGACACTCTTTTGGGTCGGCTTGAAACATTGCACACAAGCATAGACTCAACATAATGTCTGGTCTAGATGCACATAAGTAGAGTAGAGATCCAATCATGGAGCGATATACCTTTTGATCGATGTTTGGTCTATCTTCATTGAGATCCAAGTGGCCGTTCGTTGCTATGGGAGTCTTTATAGGCTTCGCCTTATCCATTCCAAACTTCTTGAGTATGTCTTGAGTGTATTTAGTTTGGCTTATGAACGTCCCTTCCTTTTGTTGGCTCACTTGGAATCCCAAGAAGTACTTTAGCTATCCCATCAAAGACATCTCAAACCTATCTGTCATAATCTTACTAAATTCCTCACAAAAAGATTTGTTAGTTGAACCAAAGATAATATCATCAACATAAATCTGACAAATAAAGAGTTCATTGTCTAAGTTATTTGTAAACAATGTATAACCTGCTTTACCGATCTTAAAACCATTTTCAATTAAGAAATCTCTAAGACACTCATACCAAGCTCTAGGAGCTTGTTTGAGGCCGTAGAGAACCTTACGCAGTTTAAATACGTGGTCGGGGAACTCTTCATCTTCAAACCCGAGGGGTTGCTCCACATACACCTCCTCCTTGATTGGTCCGTTGAGGAAGGCGCTTTTCACATCCATTTGATAGAGCTTGAAATCATGGTGAGTAGCATATGCAAGTAATATTCTAATAGACTCAAGTCTAGCTACGGGAGCAAAAGTCTCATCGAAATCCAAACCTTCGACTTGTGAATACCCTTTGGCCACACGTCGTGCCTTGTTCCTTGTCACCACCCCGTTTTCGTCTTGTTTGTTGCGGAAGACCCATTTGGTGCCGACAACGTTGAATTTGGGTCTTTCGACTAGTTCCCACACCTCGTTCCTTTTGAAGTTGTTGAGTTATTCTTGCATGGCCACTACCCAATCTGAATCCTTCAATGCATCCTCAACCCCGCGTGGTTCCAAAAAGGATACAAACGAATAATGCTCACAAAAATTAGCTATGCGAGATCTAGTAGTTACTCCCTTTTGGATGTCACCGATGATGTTATCAGTTGGGTGATCCCTTTGGACGCATTGGTGTACTCTTGGGTGTGGCACTTGCTGTCTTGAATCTTCATGGTCATCTTCTTCTCCCCCTAGATGGTTGCCTTCATTGACTTGTTGATCATTTTCGTCTTCTTGAGGTTGATCTTGTATGGAAGCTCCCCCTTGATCATTGGCCTCCTCTTGTGGTTCATTTTTCTCATGCATATGTAGAGGTGGTTCTTGTGGTCGAACTTCACCCAATGCCATTCTTCTGAATGCTTGACAAGGAGCTTCTTCTCTATCTAGTGCACATGGATCAACTTGCTCTTTTTGGAGCCGTTAGTTTCACAGAACACTACGTCATGTGCTACTTCAACAAGTCTGGAAGTCTTGTTGAAGACACGATAGGCATAAGAGTTCAAATCATAACCAAGCAAGAAACCTTCATTAGACTTCGAAGCGAACTTTGAAGTCCTAGGCTTCTTGTTCAAAATATAGCATTTGGAATCGAAAACTCGAAAATATGAAATATTAGGCTTGTTAACGGTGAGTAGCTCATAGGATTTTTTTCTTGAGTAGTCGATGAAGATAAAGTCGATTTATGGCGTGGCAAGCATTGTTGACCGCTTCCGCCCAAAATCGATCTGAGGTCTTGTACTCATCGAGCATTGTTCTCGCCATCTCTATGAGGGTTCAGTTCTTCCTTTCGGCAACTCTGTTTTGTTGAGGGGAGTAAGGTGCTGAAAATTCATGCTTTATGCCTTCTTCATCTAGGTACTCCTCAACTTGTGTGTTCTTGAACTCTGTGTCGTTGTCACTTCGAATGTTCTTGATCGTCAATAAAAACTCATTTTGAGCATGCTTGAAAAACTTCTTGAGTGTTCCTTGTGTTTCTGACTTATCATGTAAAAAGAAAACTCAAGTGAAGCGAGAAAAATCATCAACAACTATTAAGCCATATTTTTTACAGCTGAGCTTATGTAAGCAATTGGACCGAATAAGTCCATGTGGAGTGCCTCGAGCGTTCTTGTTGTAGTCATGACGTTCTTAGAGGGATGAGGTGCTCCAACTTGCTTCTCATCTTGGCACGCGCTACAAGGCCTGTCTTTCTCAAAAACAACATCCTTCAAACCTTGGATGTGGTCGCCCTTGAGGAGTTTTTGAAGATTCCTCACACCAACATGCGCTAGCCGTCTATGCCACAGCCAACCCATGTTGGTCTTTGCAATCAAGCATGTGTCAAGTTTGGCTTTATCCTTGTTGAAGTCAACAAGGTAAAGCTTTCCCTTTAACATACCCTTGAAAGCAATGGAATTGTCACTCCTTCTAGAGACGATCACACCCTCATTAGTGAACAAGTAATTATAACCTTTGTCGCATAATTGAGATATGGACAGCAGGTTATAATCTAAGGAATCAACATGTAACACATGAGAAAGAGTATGTTGATATGATATGGCAATTTTACCGGTACCGAGCACCTTTCCTTGACTATTGTCTCCAAAATAGATGCCCTCGCTTGGATCCTCATTTTCTTCATACTCAAGGAACATTCTTCTTTCTCCAGTCATGTGATTGGTGCAGCCACTGTCTAGCACCCATTTAGATCTACCAGAGGAATAGGCCTACAAAAACAAATCATGCCTTGGTTTTAGGTACCCAAGCTTGCTTGGGTCCTTTTAGGTTAGTCACAAGGGATTTAGGCACCCACACATGAGACTTGGTGTTCTCATGGCGTGGCCCAACATAATGAGCATAAATCTTACCAGAATTACTTCTCACTAAAACATAAGATGAATCAAATGTTCTAAAAAGCAACTGTTGTTGTTTATGTACAGGACTAGTCCGAGATCGGACTTGTCCGGAGGACCGGACTTGTCTGTGTCCCGACCGGACTAGTCCGGTGATCATATGTGTTGGATGTGTTAACTTTGGACTTTTCAGTTTGAGAGGGTCTTCCCTTTACAAAGGCAATGCTCTCCTTGTTATTCTTATGGCTTCTAGCATGTTGCTTTCACCATAAGAGTAACCAATACCATATTTGACATTTGGACATCTTGTGACCAAGTATGCACTACGTGCATATTTAATCTTCTCTTTGTCAAATATGCCATTTTGTGAGGGATGTTTGTCCTTGGTAGAGGTTGACTTGTCTTTCAAGCTGGTGTCAACTTTACCACATGTACAAGTAGAGGCAGTTTTAGTTTTAAGGGGTTGAGAAGGCGAGCTTGAAAAGGATGAAGGGTCACCTTGCTTGAGTGACTCAACTTGTACTTCAAGGATCTTGTTAACCTTGATTAGGTTAGCAAGTTCATCCTTGATTGTAGCATTTGAGTCGCTTAACTCCAAGCAAGCTTCCATGCTTGAAGCTAACTCAAGCTCTAGTGACTTGCTTCGCTCCTTTTCAAGTTCTAGAAGCTTGTCAAGTTCAACATATTCCTCCTTTTTGGAGATAATCATGTCTTCTTGACGGTTTATCAGCTTCTCCTTCTCAACAAGTTGATCAAGTATAAATTTCATTTCTGTAGTTGTTTTCTTATTTAAGCCAATAAGCATATGTTCATTATCACTAGCAATCTCACTATCACTAGAATAAGAATGCAAAGTGGTTGTACTCACCACAGTTATAGCATGCCCGCCTCAACTTCAGTCTTGATTTTTCCTTGTACTTCCCTTCACTTGATTTAGCCCCTTCTCTTTTCTGCATCATTCTTTTGAATCTCTTCATGAATAGTATCATGTCATCTTCATCCAAGTCGCTGCTCTCATCATCATCGTCTTCTTCTAGTTGAGCTTCTCGAGCTTCTTTAGACAAGGGCTTGAGAGTGTATTTCAAAGCGACCCCTTTCTTCTTTGCCGAGGTGAGATCGGCAATCTCCTTAACATGCTTGGCCTGCTTTTCCATCATCTCAAAGTTGATGATTTTCCCAAGTAACTCATCCAGGGTCATCTTCTTGTACCCGGGGCTTTCTTGTATCATCGAGCACAAGGTGACATTGTGGGGCATGAAAGCTCTAAGAATGAGCTTCACCATCTTGTGGTCGTTCCACTTCTTGCTTCCGTATGCTCGCACCTTGTTGATGAGCGTCTTTAGTCGGTTGTACATGTCTTGTGGTGACTCGTCTTCTTCAATGGTGAATCTTCCCAACTCACCTTCAATCATCTCGATCTTTGCTTCTCGCACATGACGATCGCCTTCATGTGTAGTTTGCAATGTATCCCATATCTTCTTTGCGATCTCAAGTCCATCCACCTTTGTGAACTCATCCCGACTGAGTGATGAGGTGATGACTGCAGCAGCTTGGGCATTTTGATTGATTGCTTGCTCTTGGCTAGGTGTGAGCTCCTCATCATCATCCGGGATATCTACTCCTGTGCATACTATGTGCCACAAACTTGGATTGAGAGAAATCAAATGCATTTTCATGTTTTGCCTCCACATTGAGTAGTCATTGTCGTCAAAGTGTGGGGCTTTTCCAAGTGGAATAGATAGATAATGATTGTTGTTAGAATTTAGGCGATCATAATTAAAAGGATATCGGGAGTAGTCGGTGTGACTACTCCCCTTCTTCTTCTTCTTCTCATCTTCAATCTTCACTTTTCCCTTGGAGAGGGTTTTCTTTCTTAGGAGCGCCTTGAGTTCCAGCGTCTCCTCATCGTCATCCTCAGAGTCTTGAATGGCCTCCAGGAGCCTCTCCAATTTTTGGTTATTTTCTTCTTCAACCTTCTCTTGGTTGACACTCTTGTGTACGTCCTTCATGTCCGACATGATCTCTTTGAGCGATTAGTCTCCTTTTGAAGAGTCCTGGCTCTGATACCAATTGAATGTGGCCTAGAGGGAGGTGAATAGGCCTTTTTAAATTTTGTCGGAACTTGCAACACTTAACAACCAGATCAAATCTCGAGATATCAGACTAGTCCGGTCGAGTGCGGACTAGTCCGGTGTATACCAACTAGGATGATCAAATTGGATCGATTATCTAGATCCTAGGATGTATGCAGCAGAAATATACATGTAATTAAAGTGTTACACAACTATGAACTAGGATGTACCACAAGTTAATCTTATATTCAATGTTTCAACATAAAGTGAACAAAATTGATTGAAGTCCTAGATTGATATGAAGAGTAAGAACGATGTGCACAAAGTAAGTACACAAGCACTTTATCCCGTGGTTCAGTTCCCACAGAGGCAACCTACGTCCATGTTGAGGAGTCCACAAAAGGACCGGGTCGTCTCCAACCCTACCCTCGTCGGATTGCTAAGGAGGCCAATCCTCTTCACTAATCACAAAGGGCAAATAACTGAATTCAAGGGGCCTTCTCACACATTGAGGGCTCCCCAAGATTACAAAATGAACAGCACCAAGAACACACTCTTAAGATCACAATGAAAACCACAAGAGTGTGTTAGGAAATCAAACCAAGAGCTCAATGAGTGATGAACCGTGTCTCTCCAATGATCCAAAGTGTATCCTCAGGGGATTGATCTTTCTTGCATTTGATTTCGTGGAGAGAGGTGTTTTCTAGGCTCTTGGAAGGTGTGATGGCGCAGGGGTTCGAGAGTTATTAAAGATGGGCCGGGCACACCTATTTATATGGGGTTTCCAAAAGTTAACGTTAGGGTTCAGAAAGATCGGACTAGTCCATGGTGGACACCGGACTAGTCCGGTGTGCTGCGTGTAGCAAACCCTAGGTGTCCCGAAATATCGGACTTGTCTGATTTTGGTTCTGGAAATCTTCGGACTAGTCCGATAAATATCGGACTTGTCCGGATAAGTGAAACCCTAAGTGAATTTGGGGAACAAGTCCGCACTTGGAGGACTTGTTCGATTTAGTTCAGAGGGTTTTCGGACTAGTCCGTTCTAATATCGGACTTGTCCGATTGACATCAGAAAGATATCGGACTAGTCCGGTACGTGATCGGCCTTGTCCGATTTTGTGCAACTTGTGAAGTGTTTGGGAGACTAGTCCGCACTGGGGAGGACTAGTCCGATTCTAGTCAGAGAGACATCATACTAGTTCGTGGTGATATCGGACTTGTCCGGTCAGTGAAAAACTGGACTGTGAGGACAAGTTCGCATTGTGAGGACTTGTCTGATCTTGTGCAGAAAGATATCGGACTAGTTCGGGGTCAGTCGGACTAGTCCGGTCCTGTATAAATATGTGCAATGTGTGAGATTATTTGTGATTGGGCTCCTTGGGTGTGTTTTCTTAACACACTCCATACATAATGATCTACTACACTTGTTTATTGAGCTCTTTTCCGTATTGTTCCTCATTCTCCTTTCTTTTTGGCACCTTGCTCATTTTCTCATTAGAACCTGTGCTCATCTCAACAAAGTGGTTAGGATCTCATTTGCTTGTCATAAATCAACCAAAACCCACTAGGGATTCCTAGATGCACTTTCACCACGATACCTTCATATGCTTTGTTCTTGATTCAAACATGTTGTGCAACCTCCCGATCAACTCAACCACAATTCCTCCCGAACTTGGTTGTTGAACCTCATCTTCTCCCTAAGACTAGTTCAATGGATCACGTCACCAGTCATGTCTTGAAGTCAAGCAACACTTGCACATGAATAAACAACCAATACTTTCGAGCACAAGTCCTCGACTTGACTCTCGTTAGTTCTGATAACCACAACACCTTACGTGAGAACCACACATAAATATGTTGCAAACCTTAGCAAAAATATATATCAACCATAACCACCAAAACACACCAAAAACTTAGTAAAAGAAAACTAAGCAAACTTTCTATAATCCAAAAAAAAAATGGAAACAAAGTAGAACCACTGCGATCAAGCTCCAAACCTTGCCAAAGCTAACTGGACCTTGACCCGGAGCTTAGCAAAGCTAGTCAGGCCTAGCGCCAGAGCTTACCAAAGCTAGTCGGACCTAGCGCCGGAGCTTACCAAAGCTAGCAGGACCTAGTGCTGGATCTTACCAAATCTAGTCAGACCTAGCCACAGCAATTCGGACCTTACCTCGGACCTTGCCGGAGCTATCCAAAACAAGCCAGACCTATCGTCGGACCTTGCTGGAGCTCAAACCTAGAGTCGGACCTTGATGATAAAGGTGTTTTGGTAGTATTCAAAACATTTATCGCCATCGCCAATGTATTCAGTACACATAGGTCTCACAATCTCCCCCTTGATGAATGCAGTGGCAACACCACTTAAAATCCGAACATTGGCTTATTCATATGAAAAGTTTTGAAAACAATTTCTCCCCCTTTTTGAAAATCAAATGAGATAGAAATAAATTTCTCCCTCTATACTTATTTCTCTCCCTTGCATACTTCTCCCCCTTTGACAATGTATTCAGCAAGGTACAAAAGAGAAATTTTAATTTGTTATGAGCACATTATAACATATACATATAGAACAAAGCTCATCCATGTCATACTATCAAGTAACTTACATGATCACAATAATGAGATACATAATGTAGTGTAAGCCATGCTAGAGATCAAATGTAATTTTATATTTAAGCAAGTCATGATCTCACAAACTTAACTATTTCAAAACCTGAAGGCATGATACTTGTTGCTGTAATTTTTTTTAAAGCACAAATTTTGATCATATGAAATTTGCAAGAGATTATATGTGCATCTGCCTTATTCTAACGAACCAAGCAAAGCCTATGTGATTTGACAATCAGAAGCTTAAGGACATGGTTTTAGTCATACACAACTTCTTCCAAGTTCATATCTAAGTGCAATGATAAGCCATCTCAAAAGAAGAAGTGTGATGCATGTATATTCTCTTGATCTTTTCTCATTTCTTCATTTGAACATAAAAACTCAACATGTGAGCTGCTTACTTGATAAATTCTTTTAAAAGCACTTGTAAGCATGCAACAAATTCAAAACAACAAGAAATTTTGACCATGACCAGATTTAGTGTAAGTAATTATTTCAATTACTAGTCATAGAAAAAACTACAAAATGTATAACATGAGTAATGTAGTAAGAACTTTCAGCATGTAAAAGGAATCACAAAGTCATATATATATGAAATACTATACCTATATTATTTAAAATTCAGATTCACACATAAAGTTCCGAAGTTTCAAAACTCCCCCTTAATTTAAGCTATGAGGATGCATAACCCCTATTTCACTACGAATGTAACAAAAATGAGTGAAATCCAAAGATTTTGTAAAAATGTCAGTCAACTGTTGTTTGGTATCTACATGATGAAGCACAATGTTTTCTTTTTCAACATTATCACGGAGAAAGTGATACCTAATGTCAATGTTCTTAGTTCTAGAATGTTGCACGGGGTTTTTAGCAATGCAAATGGCACTAGTGTTATTACAAAATAATGAAACACTATCTAGATCAACCCCATAGTCCTTAAGTGTTTGAACAATCCAAAGAATTTGTGAGCAAGCACTAGCAGCAGCTACATATTCAGATTTGGTTGTGGATTGTGCAACTGAACTTTGTTTTCTAGAGGACCAAGAAACAAGTGAATTACCAACAAAATGACAAGCACCGTAAGTACTTTTCCTATCAATCCTACACCCCAGAAAACAGCATCAGCTTTCAAAGTAACGGTTGAGGAAGAAGGAAGAAAAATGTCAAATTCTTGAGTTTCATGTAAGTACCTGAGAATTCTTTTGATGGCTTGACGATGTGTAGAACGTGGGGAAGCTTGAAATCGTGCACAAAGACATACGCTAAATTGTATGTCCGGTCTTGATGTCGTGAGGTATAAAAGTGATCCGGTCATACTTCTATATTCTTTTTGATCCACGGGTTCACCATCTTCATAAAGTTCAAGTGTTGTTGTTGTTCCCATTGGTGTCTGAAGAGGCTTGATTTTGTCCATGTTGAAGCACTTAAAAATGTCTCTTGTATACTTCGTTTGATACACAAAGGTTCCCTCCTTAGTTTGCTTGATTTGCAGCCTGAAAAAGTACGTGAATTCTCCCATCATACTCATCTCAAATTCTGAACTCATAATAGCTGAAAACGTGGACACAAGATCATGAGAAGCACAACCAAAGATAATATCATCCACATACACTTGAACAAATAATGAGTCATTGTCATGCTTAAGCACAAAAAGAGTTTTATCAACCTTGCCCATGGTAAACCCCTTTTTAAGTAAGAATGTTTTTAACCTATCATACCATGCTCTAGGAGCTTGTTTTAGACCATACAGGGCTTTAGTCAGTTTGAAAACATGATTAGGAAAATATGGATTTTCAAAACTAGGTGGTTGCTTAACATAAAACTCCTCATCTATGTAGCCATTAAGAAAAAGCACTTTTTATATTCATTTGATATAACTTGGAACCTTTAGATGCAGCAAAAGCTAACAAAATTCTTATGGCTTCTAATCTAGCAACAGGAGCAAAAGTTTTATCAAAATCTAGACCTTCAATTTTTGTGAAACCTTGAGCAACCAATCTAGCCTTATTTCTAATCACAACCCCATCCTCACTTTGTTTATTTTTAAACACCCATTTAGTTCCAATTAAGGTGTGATCTTGTGGTGGAGGTACAAGTTTCCAAACATTATTTCTTTCAAAATTTTCTAACTCTTCTTGCATGGCAATAATCCAAGATTCATTATTGAGTGTGTGTGATATATCTTTGGGTTCAAAAGAAGCAACAAAAGCAGAATGAGCATGAGAATTGGGGTCGGGAAACCTGGATCTTGTAACTTGTTCATGCAAGCTCCCAATTATCTGTTGCGAGAGATGATTCTGGTAAATCCATAAGGGAACAAATGTCTCACAAGCTTCTTCTTCATCAGGTTCATCACAGATTGATGAGCTTGTGGCTTGTGGACGATCAGGACCAGTAGAGATGGTAGTCGGAGCTTGTTCAAAGTTCGGATTTGGACACGTGTCAGCTCTGAACTATCAGGCAATATCATCAACTCTTATTCTTCTTCGAAAATACCCTCCCCCTGAGGATATGGATCCGGACCTGCAATGGTATAGCTAGTACCTGGGCTAGCTTCATCAAAAGACACCTCACAAGTCTCCACAATTTTGTTAGTGTCCAATAAAAGCACATGGTAGCCTCTAGTATGAAATGGATAACCAAGAAACATGCCATTAATGGATATAGGTTCAAATTTATCAAGATTACCATGTTTCTTAACAAAGCATTTGCAACCAAAGACCCGAAAGTGTGTAACACTAGGCCTATGTCCAAATCGGAGCTCATATGGTGTTTTACCTAGATTAGCGTGCAAGAAAACATGATTTAAGACATAACAAGCGGTTGCAATTGCATCAGCCCAAAATTTCCTAGGAGTTTGATATTCATCTAGCATAGTCCTAGCCATCTCAACTAAGGTTATGTTCTTTCTTTCTACAACACCATTTTGTGGAGGTACATATGGTGAAGAAAATTGGTGATCTATTCCTTTTTCAGCACAAAAGTTATCAAACGGTTGATTTTTAAATTCGGTTCCGTTATCACTTCTAGCTGCTTTTAAAGATCCTGAGTGATCAATTGATAATCTAAGAAATAAAGTTTGAAAGTGACTAAAAGCTTCATTCTTAGATGCCATAAAGTAGACGCAAGAGTATCTAGAATAATCATCAACAATAATAAGAACATACCATTTACCTCTGAAGAATGAACACGTGAAGGTCATATGGTGTCAAGGTGCAAAAGTTGACCCGGTTCAATTGTCATGATCATTGTGAGAGGGGTATGTGAACCTGCAACCATCTTAGCATGTCTACAAGAAGAGCACACAATTTATTTGTCCCCTTTAAGCTTAGGCAGCCCACGTATGCGATCAAGAGCACTAACACACGTTAGATGATCAAAGCCTACGTGACCAAGTCTATGATGACAAAAATATAAGTCCTTTGAATCATTAGCAACTAAACACCTATCCTTAGAGGAAGACATATCAAAATCAGCTTTAAAAACTCTTTCAAATCAAGACATGTTAAAAATAAGCTCACTATTTGAATTTAAAACTCTGAAGCAATTTTTAGTGAAAATAATTTCCAGATTTTCATCTAGCAGTTGTGAAACAGAAAGCAAGTTGTATTTGAAATTTTTAACAAGTGTCACATCCTTCAAAGTGTAGTGATCATTTACTCTAACCGAACCCTTAGCAATTATAGAAGTTGAAGAAATATCGGCAAAAGTAACATTCTCTACACGTGACACAAAAGAGATGGAGGAGAACGATTCTTTATTACCGGTGATGTGGCATGAGCAACCTGAATCCACAATCCAAATGTTCTCCTTCCTCAAGCGTGTAACCTATAGAGAAGAACAATACGTCAATGACTCAATACTGGGGTTAGTCAAAAGGTATTTAGGAATCTAGTACTGAGTCACGCGACGTGCAGTAGGAAAAACACGCAAAAGGTGAGATAAAACAGCAGGGTTATGAGTAAAAGTTTGAGATTTTTTGTTATTAACTACTGACCTATAAGGTGTTACTTGTGTAGCACAAAAATTGGTATCTCCAAAGGCAAAAACAGAAGGTCTGAAGGTAACAACTGAAGCTCCGGAGGTAAACTTTGAATGTTTTTGACTCATAACAACAGGTTGCATGTTCCTGACATTCGGTTTAGTATGTGTAGGAAAATTTGAATGAGAGTTATAAAATCTAGCTTGCATTCTTTCCTCTTTTTTATGTTGTTTAGCTAGTCTATAACAAAAATCTATGACATGACCATCTCTACCACAATAGATACAATGAAATTTAACTATGTGTTCATGTCTAGATGAGCATGCAGTATGTTTATTTGAACCCGAACGTGACAACACTCCTGCAGATTTAAAAACCACCTCTTTTGGTTTAGGAATTGTTTTAATCAAACCACTTTCTAATGACTTTACAATTTTAGGTTGATGTGCTTTAGCATGAGCATGAGAATCAAAACCTAAACCAGTTTTATCATTGCAAGATTTGGATGAATTCAGTAGCAAGTTTGGATTTTTGTTCCCAATACAAACTGCTCTAGTGTCCTATTCATGTCATCAAGTTTCTTAGACAATTATAGACAGTTTTCACATGAAGTTTCTCCTTTTAATTTGCAATTAGAACAATATTGAACTTCATGAGCACGTAAAACATTGTTCAGTATTGAAATTTCATTCATAGCATCTTTTAGTTTCTTTTCAAGATCATTATATGTAGAACAATGCAAATCCATTGTAGAACAAGAAGCATCTTTTAGATTTCTATCATTAAGTGAAGCAAGCTTTTTGTTCTTTTCAATCTCTAACTCAAGTTTATCAAGAGTGGAGGAGTGTGCACTTCTTAAGGAGGATAATTTTTCATATATTAAGTCGCATGAGGAACAAGAATCATCACTAGGAATCAAGGTTTTCAAACGATTAATTTCAGATTCTAGTGACTCAATTTTATCAGCATTGTCCCTAAGTTTTTTGTCCTTTTTCTTAACAATAACAATTGCACGGGAAATAGCATCACACATTTTATCACAAGTAGGACATACCTCTTTGTTGTCACTGTTGTGTTCTGCATCCTCCATACTTGATCTTGATTTGCCCGCCATGAAACACAAGTTTGCCAGATCATCTTCGTCTTCATCGCTTCCAATGTCTACATCACTCAAGCCAAGTTCTTGAAGTGGGGTGATGAAACTGTTTATCAGTTTGCGTCCTGTAAAACCCTTTTTTACTTGTTGATGTTGCCAGAAGAGGACTTGACTTTATTCTGCTTTTCATCATGGGTAGAAGGACCAGATTGCATCTCGAAGCACATGTATTCTTTCTTGAACATATCCTGCTTTATCTCCTTGATCTGGTTGGATCCTTCGTGGTAGTCACAAAGTGCTATCCACATATCGTACGCCTATCGGAGGTGTGCAACACCGTAAAAGTCGCTCTGAGTTAGTCCTTGGATTATCAAGTTAGGGGCTTTGTTGTTATTGTCGACATCTCTTAAGTTTGTAGCTGTGACTTGATCATTCGGCAGCACGTCATAAGGATTGTACACTTTTTCCCATATCGCGAAGCCTTGCGCCTGGATAAAAGCTTCCATGCATGCCTTCTAAACCTGAAAATCAATACCAACAAACACACTAGGTTTTATCGAGTTTTTCTCCATGAGGATTAGTCAAAAGCACGTGTGAATCACAAAGATTAGAGCACCGTGGCTCTTATACCAATTGTAGGATCGACGAGCACGTGTAAAGCTACCAGAAGGGGGTGAATGGTGGATTAAAACTTTTCAGCGGAAGCAACAAAACACCCCTCGGCAGAAAACTGATATGTTAAAGAAACTGTGTGTGCGACCAATCTAAACGAGTTCAACTATGACAAAACTAGTATACATTGTAGATAATAAGTAACGAAGACGTCACAACAAGAATCACTAAAATATGTCAAGAGAAACTCAAGTTACGATCAAAAGATCGAACAAAGATCAATCTGCCCTACCCAAGAAAAACAGTTCTGGAACACTGCAAAGAAACTCGTGTAGATCAGAAACCACAAATCCAATGACCGTGAAATTTTCATATATGATAGATAATCAAGTTGTGAAGACAACAAAAAAAGAATCACGTCAATCGTATCTGTAAAACCCAAGTTATGATAAAACTACCGAAGCAAAGTAGTGCTGTGCAGAAAGTCGACGAGAAAGACTTGGAGAAAACAAGTTGGACGAACAAGGCACAAAAGCTCTTTTAGACTATGAATTTTATTGATCAAAACTTACAAGGAACATCCCCAAAGTCGTGCACACCAAGCTATGGCTTCCCTTGCTTATATAAACAGCCCTTAGGCCAACCCAATCCCAACTAGGACTCTAATCCTACTCAATTCACGAATTGAAACTTTCCATAACTGCTCAAGACTCTTATATACACAGATAAAAGCAATCTTAAGACTTCCAAACACCTTAGGAACGTATCCCACATTCCTAAAACAACTCAAATTCATGACCCACACGAAATCCTATCATAACCAACTCAAAACTTTCCATATTTGAGTCAAACACGACTCAGCCACAGCCTGAGTCCATAACCTATTCGGTTGGACCTTTCCGACCAATTTTTTACATCCACATCTCTTCATCACGCCTCGGAACCATGTATCCACGTTCATGCACTCCTTGCACATGTGCAAACATCTTCCAACGACGTCCACGATAACTTCATATGCATTGTTCTTGATTCAAACATGATGCGCAACCACCCGATCAACTCAACCACAATTCTTCCCAAACTTTGTTGTTGAACCTCATCTTCTCCCTACGACTAGTTCAATGGATCCCGTCACCAGCCATGTCTTGAACTCAAGCAACACCTGCACATGAATAAACAACCAATACTTTTGAGCACAACTCCTCGACTTGACTCTCGCTAGTTCCGATAACCACAACACCATACGTGAGAACCTCACATAAGTATGTTGCAAACCTTAGCAAAATGATATCAACCATAACCACCAAAACACACCAAAAACTTAGTAAAAAAACTAAGCAAACTTTTCATAATCCAAAAAAGCAAATTCAAAACAAAGCAGAACCACTGCGATCAAACTCCAAACCTTGCCAAAGCTAACCGGATCTTGAACCGGAGCTTACCAAAGCCAGTCGGAGCTTACCAAAGCTAGTCGGACCTAGCGCCGGAGCTTACCAAAGCTAGCAAGACCTAGCGTCGGAGCTTACCAAAGCTAGTCGGACCTAGCCACAGCAAGTCGCACCTTACCTCGGACCTTGTCGGAGCTATCCAAAACAAGCCAGACCTATCGTCGGACCTTGCTGAATCTCGGACCTAGAGTTGGACCTTGATTATAAAGGTGTTTTTGTAGTATTCAAAACTTTATCGCCATAGCCAATGTATTCAGTACACATAGATCTCACAACATTCCTAAAACAACTCAACTTCGTGACCCACACGAAATCTAACCAAAACAAACTCGAAACTTTCCATAAATGAACCATAACCACCTCAGCCACAGCCTGAGCCATATTCCAGCCGGTTGGACCTTTCAAATCAATTATTTACGTCCACTTCTCTTCATCACGCCTTGGAACCATGCAGCCACATTCATGCACTCCATGCACACGTGTAAATATCTTCCAACGATGTCCACGATACCTTCATATGCAATGTTATTGATCCAAACATGCTACGCGACCTCCCGATCAACTAAACCACAATTCTTCCCGAACTTGGTTGTTGAACCTCATCTTCTCCCTAAGATTAGTTCAATAGATCTCGTCACCAACTATGTATTGAATTCAAGAAACACATGCACATGAATAAACAACTGATACTTCCGAGCACAAATCCTCAACTTGACTCGCGTTAGTTCTGAAACCAGAACACCTTACATGAGCACCTCACATAAGTATGTTGCAAACCATAGAAAAATGATATCAGCCATAACCACCAAAATACACCAAAAACTTAGTAAAAGAATACTTAACAAACTTTTCGTAGATGTAAAGCAAGTTTGAAACATGGCAAGGTAAAAGCAGAACCACTGCGATCAAGCTCCGGATCTTGCCAAAGCTAACCGGACCTTGAGCCGGAGCATACCAAAGCTAGCAGGACCTAGCGCTGGAGCTTACCAAAGCTAGCAGGACCTAGTATCGAAGCTTACCAAAGCTAGCAATACCTAGTACCGAAGCTTACCAAAGCTAGTCGGACCTTGCATCGGACCTAGCAAAAACATGTGGGACCTAGCCAAAGCAAGTTGTACCTTACGTCGGACCTTGCCGAAATAAGTCGGACCTTGCATCGGACCTTGCAGAAGCTCGGACCTAGAGTCGGACGTTGTTAAAAAGGTGCTTTGGTAGTATTTAAAACTTTTATCATCAAAGCCAATGTATTCAACACACATAGATCTCACACTCTCATCTTATTTTCTTTTAGTTTTCTTCAAAAATTGTTGGGTTTCATTTCTATCCGACCCCAACTTGTTTGGGACAAAAGCTTGGTTGTTGTTGTTATTGTTGTAGGGTGCGGACTTGTCCGGCCTCTAACACGGACTAGTTCGGTATTCCCTTCAGTTTCAATAAATTCAGTTTCTTCAGAGCCCAGACTTGTCTGGCAAAATGCACGGACTAGTCCGGTTGAGTTTTTGATGTTTTTCCGGACATATCCGATTTCCAGCGGATTAGTCCGATCTTGTCCAATTTTTCAGTCCGGATCAGCCTTTTCTAGCCAAACCCGGACTTGTCTGGCCCCTATACCAAACTTGTCCAGAAACCTCTCTGTTCCAAAATGGACTTGTCCGGTCCTATTGCGGACTAGTCCGGCCTGTAGAATTCCCCTCGGATTCTGTTTTTTCCACGATCGGTTGTTCGGTAATTGCGTTAATTGGGCCCAAGAACTTCGTGCCCAAAATCAATGGAGCCCAAGTGGACCCAACCACGACCCCTACTCGATCCTCACCGAAATCCACTTGGAATTCACCCCAATACTCTAGCACGATCAATCAACTTCTCGACATCAATGTTCTTCATCACCAAATCATCATCAACACCTTTCATCAAGCCCTAATCATCAAGATTCAAGCATTACATCCAATTCTTAATCCTTGGATACCTAAACACTCGGTACACCCTCTAAATCCAAGTTTCCACGTGAATTCAACCCTAAAACTCCGCTGTCCAAAAACCCCTATTTCGCAGTTTTGGACAGGGCGGACTAGTCCGGTGTTGCAATCTGTTTTATGCTGAATTAATTCCAAATTGACTCAAATCAATTTGAAACTTGTTATAAACTATTATAACTAGTTAATAGCAACTCATTAACAAGTTTTAACTTACAATTTCATTAATCATGCATATCATAGCATATTGTAACACCCTCATTTTCATGCATAATGCATTGCATACATCCTCATACATGTGTAACATTAAGCCATGTAAAAAAGAAACAAAATTAAAATGAATTTAGGCTTAATCTGGAAGTTCCAGTCTGTCTGAGTACGGAACAGTCCGATTTTCCCTTTAAAAGTGTGGACTAGTCCTTTATCGCCACGGACTAGTCCTATCAGCCTTACTGGACCAAACGGACTAGTCCGGCCAGCCGTTCCGAAACACTTCAGACTTGTTTGAAAACACCTGTTTTAGTTCGATCCAACCCCAGACTTGTCCGATGTTGAAACCGGACTCGTCCGAAGTCCCTTATTGTACTAGAACGGACTAGTTCGGTCCCTATTGCGGACTAGTCCGGCCTTCGGATACCAACTCGGACTCTTTTATTTCTCCACGATTTGTTTTTGGGTAATTGCCTAATTTGGGCCCAAGAACGTTGTGCCCAACCTCAGAGGGGCCCAAGTGGACCCAACCTCGGCCCTTATATGTTCCCTACCGAATTCCACTTGGAATCCACCCCAAAACCCTAATCCTCCACCTCTATATAAACAACCCAATACCCCTCACCTCTCCATCAAGTTGAAAACTATTGCTGCCACTTTTGCATTGTGATGTCGTCAAGATCAAATCCAGAAGCAAGGAGGAAGAGAGGAACTCGAAGAAGGGCTAATGAAGATCAATCTCCATCGATTCTTCGACAATTGATGTTCTTCATTCAAGTTCTTCATCAACTCATCTCCATCAAGCCCTAATTGCCAAGATCCAAAGTCTCACATCAAAACTCTGATCTTTGGATCTCTAGACACGTGGTACACCCTCTACATCCAAGTTTCTATGTAAATTCAACCCCAATTCTCGCAGATCAAGAAAACCCTAAAAATCCAATTCTGTCCAGGGCGGACTAGTCTGGCCCTGAAAACGGACTAGTCCGTCCTCTGAATCTGAATTGTGCTGAATTAATTCCAAATCGACTCAAATCAATTCTAAACTTGTTCAAACCGTTGAAAACTATTACAACTAGTTAGTAAACGTTAATAGCAACTCATTAACAAGTTTTACCTCACAATTGCATTAATCATGCATATCATGGCATATTGAGTACTATATGAGCATTAATTGATTGAATTGTGTGTTTTGCATGTTTGTCGCTCAGAATAGAAGGAATTGTCATAGAGTGCTTTCGAGGACCTGCAGAACCAGAACTACGAAGCCTTTGATCAAATCAAGATCAGGAGCAAGGCAAGTGTCCTTGACCATATTGATCTTGTTTTAAAGGTTTTGGTTGCAAAATTGCATGCTTGTGTCAATATGATGGGAAAACCCAATTGTTGAATTTTACTAGTTTTGTATGACCACCCTTGTTGCTTGAACACTATGTAGAGATTCGCGAAGGGTATTTTGCACTTTTTCTTTGCAATACTAACATGGGTTTGGGAAATAAACAAATGGCTTAATTGTGAACTATTGAACATGTGAATCATGAGAATTGGTAATAATGACCCTTTAGCAGCATGGTGCCTAGGGATTTAAGCAAGGTGGTTATGTGGAATGGGGTGGACTGTTTTGGTGGTTTTGCTTGCTTTAGATCTAAGAACCGGTTCATGGAGCGACCATTCAGGATTTATAGTGCCACCACAGGGCCAAGTATGGGTGCGGCTTAGCTGACTAATTAGTGAATTGCCAGTGATGTTGGACCATTAAGAATGCTTGGGGAAGGGTAGTCAGAATGGGTTTGTAGAGATTGGTGGGACTACCCTGGGATCCGAATGGCTCAAGAGGGGGGCCTTATTTGGATGTGCTCAGTTGGAGGCATCGCCACCGGTGAAACCTCAGTGGGGTCTAAATAGGCTAGTAATCACTTTGTAAAGGCTATTTTGTGATCTCTTGGCCACACACCTAAGGAAGTGTGACACGGCATAATTGAGATTCCTTAGTCATCGAAAGGTATTGAAATCACAAACTTGTCGATAAAGTGGTACAACCTCTGCAGAGTGTGTCTAGAACTATCATGATAGTCATGCTCCCGGTCATGAGCAACTTGGATCCTCACATGATTAGAATTTGGACATTAACTTGGTTTAATTGCTGGAATTCAATTGGGAATCGGTATTGGTTAATTAATTAACTTTGGTACATGGAATTGATGAAATTGGGATAAATGAGTAGTTATGAGTTGAATATAGATTATTAATGTTGAAATTGGTTAATTAAGTTGTAATTAACGATTAATTGGGTTGTTTGGGAAGGACCTCACTTAATAAGGATATAATTGCATTTTCAACTATTTTGAATGTACATTTATGCAATTATCGCATTTTATTATCATGCCTTGTTTAAGCTACATGTCATAATTTTCCACACTTGTTGAGTACGACATGTGCTCACCGTTGCTATTCCCCCACAAAATCCAGACGCAGGGGATCAGGTGGAGTACCAGGAGGTTTTTGAGGAGTACTAGGCGCGTGTTACCATCAAACCTGCCTGTGGAGTTTGGAGTCATTAGTGTTTAGTTTTCTGCTGCAGTTTCATTAGAGCTTGTAATCGAGACTATTTGGTTTGTAATAAGGTACTATTATTTGCATTATTATTCGAGACATGGTTTGTATCTGTTTATCAATTGTGAAACACCTGTGTATGTGTGTTAAACATCCTGGGCACACATACGTATTACGTTTGGTTCATTTTCGGAATCGGGTGTCACAAATATTGAGTAATATATGAGCATTAATTGATTGCAACGTTGTTTTGCATGTTTGTCGCGCGGAGTAGAAGGCAACGCTGTAGAGAGTGCTTTCGAGGACCCTCAGAACTAGAATTTTGAAGCCTTCGATCCAAACCAAGCTCAAGAGCGAGGCAAGTGTCCTTGATCATTTTGATCCAGGTTTTAAATGTTTTGTTTGCAAAATTGCATGCTTGTGTCAAATTAATGGGGAAACCCAGATATAGGTGTTTGCTAGTTTTGTATGACCACCCTTGTCGCTTGAACACAATGTAGAGAGTCGGAAAGGGTATTTTACACCTTTTGCCTCGCTTAATTCAATTGGGTTTGGGAAACAATAATGTTGCTTAATTATGAACTATTGAACACCTCAATGATGAGAATTAACAATAATGACCTTTTAGCAACATGGTGCCTAGGGATCTAAGCAAGCCGGCTATGTGGAATGCGTTGGACTGTTTCGGTGGTTTTGCTTGCTTTAGATCTAAGGACCAATTCATGGAGCGACCATCCAGGACTTACAGTGCCACTACAAGGCCAATTATGGGTGCGGCTTTGCTAACTAATCAGTGTATTGCCAGTACTATTTGGACTATTAAGGGAAGCTCAGGGAAGGGGTAGTCGTATGGGTTTGTAGTGATGAAAGGACTACCCTGGGATCCGAATGGCTCAAGAGGGGGCCCTTGTTTGGATGTGCTCAATTGGAGAGATCACCAACGGTCAAACCTCAGTGGGGTCTAAATATGCTAGTAATCACTTTGTAAAGGCTATTTTGTGATCTTTTGGCCATACACCTAAGAAAGTGTGAGACAGCATAATTGAGATTCCATAGTCATCGAAAGGTGATGAAATCACGAACTTGTGGGTAAAGTGGTACAACCTCTGCAGAGTGTGTTAAAAACTATCATGATAGTCATGCTCCTGGTTATGAGCAACCTGGACCCTTACATGATTAGAGTTTTGAACCTTGAACATGGTTCAATGGCTGAAATTCAATTGGGAGTTTGTATTGGTTAATTAATTGGCTTTGGTGTAAGGAATTGATGAAATTGAGACATATCAGCAATTATGAATAGATTATGGATTATTATTGTTGGTATTGGTTATTTAAGTTGAAATTAACTGTTATTGGGTTATTATGGGATTGATCTCACTAAATGAACATTTCAACTATTTTGAATGTACTTTTATGCAAATAGCCATTAAATTATCATTTCTTGTTTAAGCTACATGTCATACTTTCTCACGCTTGTTGAGTACGACATGTGATCACTCTTGCTATTCCCCCAACAAATTCAGACGCATGCGTCAATGTGGAGTACCCGGAGGTCTTTGAGGAGTTCTAGGCATGTGTGTTACCGTCAAGCTTGCCTATGAAGTTTGGAGTCATTAGTGTTTAGTGTTTTCTGTTGCAGATATTTGGAGCTTATATTCGAGACTATTTGATTTGTAATAAGGTACTATTATTAGTGTTATTATTCGAGACATGGTTTTATCATTTTATCATTTGTGGATCACTTGTTTATGTGTGTTAAACATCTTGGACACACATATGACTCACACTTGGTTTATTTTTGGAACCGGGTGTCACAAATTGGTATCAGAGCTGTGTTTGACCGTAGGACGCAAGCCTAGGTAGAATGGATACCATAAATCACTTAGGACTTCTTTCCTATTCAAAATTAGCCTGTTTTGCACTATTTTGCCTTCCACCAGATATATAATGTGGAAAAAATTGTGCATTTCGCTGCTGCTGCAATTTTTGCCACTTTTCCATCTTTTTGAGCAAATGCACATCCTCTCACCTTAATTTATAGCTGCTGCAATTTCAGAACTGATGTTTATATTTTCCTCTAATATTCTCATGTTTTCTTATAGATGACTCACACCAAAATGACAGTCCGCAAAAGAGCTCGTTTGCCACCTCTTGGAAGCAAGCTTAGGCCTCGCGAGGAGTCGCAAATGGAATCAGCTCGAGAGGAGGAAGAAGTGAGTTCTCCCATAAAGGAAGTTGAGCATGAACACTTCAACACGACGATGGAGGAAGACCCTGAGGAGGTGGAACTCTATGATGATGAAGAAGAGGAAGAACCTGAGATGGTGGAATTCTATGATCGTGAGGAAGAGGAAGGTGAAGCACATGAGGAAAATGAAGATGAAGCCCAAGATGAGGAGGAACCGCAGGAAGAGGAGGAACCTGCTGCACAAGGAGAAGTATCCGAAGCCCAAAGGAATGCATCATAGGCTAGTGAAGCCAGGAAGGAGGACAAATGCCTGGTTTACTGTGATGCCCAAGAATTCCGTTCCGACAGCTCTGATGGAGGATTTGCAGCCAAGCAATTGAAGGAGTTCCTTGATTTATGCAAAATGCACCCGATATACTATGTTAAGAGGATTCCCCGCCATGGATGTGAAGAACGGAGGGCTCAAGTTACTGTTCTTGCCAAAGATGAGGTGGTCACCCGACACTTTGCATCCACATGGAGATCTACCAGGGAGCAAGGTATTGATGATGTTGCTTGGGATGCACTTACTAGATTGTGCCACATCTATCGAGAGCAAGTTGGAGGTACTAGTTCTACACTGCATCCGCAACGCAAGAAGGGAACAAGGGAAGTCTTATGGCCGCAAGATGGAGCTCAAGGCAGTTCTCGTGCCTTTGACAAATCTCAGGAAGTATTGGTGAATTTGGGAAATCGCTATGCTGATGCCATAGAAGCGATATGCTACCTCCGTAAGAAGTTGTTCATCATGGAGAGAAAGAGTAAGTATGTGCCACTGTGGAGGTTAACGGTGTAGCAACCTCTCCAGCGCCTACATGGATGGCCAATTCACCTTGGCGTGCGCCCATGTATGCCTCGTCGTCACGTCGCCTTCGCCGCCTCATGACCAGGACAGCTGCGGTTCAAGTAAGTAAGTCTGGGTCTCCTATCTAGAAGTTAGAAAAGCGTTTAGATTGTTTTGGTTGTGTTTGGTGTGGTGTGCTGAATTTTTGTGGTGTGTGCTTGTGCTTGTGTGCTCAGTGCGAGTTGTGGGATGCTTAGCGTTTTGTCCACATCCACACATAGTAGAGAGTTGTGGGATCCTTGTCTGCATCCTCTCATAGGGTTTTTAGTTTAATAAGAGAGTTGTTTAGTTACATATACCTTGATGCATATAGTTGGGGTGTTTCTTTTCAAATTCTAAATTATTTCGTCTCTGCTATTCTTTCACCAACAGATGTCGAGGACTTGTAACCAGAGGAATGTCAATGGTGAGGAGGAGAACAATGGAGCACCTCAGAATAACAATGGACATGGACAGAGAGCAATTAACCTTGAGCAGATGTTGGCTATGTGTAGAACTAGCTCATGCAGACCATGATACAGACCATGGGACTGTTGCACGCTGGAAACAACAATTAGCCCCACATGCCTCCACCACCTCCACCCCCGCAACCCAACAATTGTTTGGGAGAGTTCATGAGGACTAGGTCGCCTACCTTCGTTCAAGCCACAGACCCTATGGAAGCTGATGATTGGCTGAAATCTGTTGGGAAGAAACTTTCCATAGTCCAATGCAGTGACAGGGAGAAGGTTCTCTTTGCCTCACACCATTTTGTTGGAGCCGCTGTAGATTGGTGGGAATCTCTTTGCAATGCCCATGAAAATCAAGAGAGAATTATCTGAGCTGAATTTAAGGAGAAGTTCCGCTCTCATTATGTACCTGAGGGAGTCATGATACTGAGAAGACAATAATTTCAAAACCTTAGGCAAGGAAGGATGAGTGTGAGTGAGTATCTCAATAAATTCACTCAACGGTCTAGATATGCTCCAAAGAACATCAGCACTGATAGTAGGAAGCAATATCTATTTATGAGGGGTCTCAACAATGAAATTCAAGTTCAGTCGCTCAACACTGACTATGCAAATTTTCATAAGCTGGTTGACAAGGAAATTGTGGTTGAGAACAAGATTCGAGAATCCTAGGCCCAATGGAGGAGCAACTCAAGGCAACAGAGGACCGCAAAATTTCGCTCGTGGCAAGGTGAACCATGTATCTGTAGAAGAGGCTCAACAAGTTGAAGATGTTGTGATTGGTATGTTTCTCCCTAACTCCAACATTGCTACTATATTATTTGATTCTGAAGCATATCATTCATTCATCTCATCAAAGTATGTTGCAAAGCATAACATGCCTATATCATACCTGAAGTATACCTTGTTGGTTAAATCTCCTGGAGGAGAGATTAGGATGAATATAGTGTGTCCAAAAGTAAGTATTTCCATAAGGGGGTAGACTTCCTTGCCAACCTCATAGTCCTGAATTCGCAAGGCTTGGACATCATACTTGGAATGGATTTGCTAACGAAGCATAACGGAGTGATTCAGTGTGCCACTCGGACAGTGCAATTGACAAACGAGGAAGGAGTCGATATAGAATTCAAGGTAGTTCAGCTGACAACCGAGAAGGCAATGGTAAATCATGCAGAAGGAGTAACCTTGGAGGAAATTCCAGTTGTTCGTGAGTACATAGAAGTGTTTCATGAGGAATTGCCAGGTATGCCACCTGATTGTGATATCGAGTTCGTCATTGATTTAATACCTGGAACTGCACCTATAGCAAAGAGGCCATAGGATGCCGCCTAAAAAATTAGCGGAGCTCAAGAAGTAGATTCAAGAGCAGTTAGAGAAGGGTTTTATAGGCCCAAGTTTTTCACCATGGGGAGCCACAGTGCTTTTCATAGATATGAAAGATGGATCCAAAAGAATGTGCGTAGATTACTAGTATCTCAACGAGGTGACGATCAAGAACAAGTATATGTTGCCCCGTATAGAGGATTTGTTCGACCAGATGAAGGGAGCCAGAATATTCTCTAAGATTGATCTTCAGTCGGGATATTTCCAAATGAAGATTAGACCGTTAGACATACCCAAAACAGCTTTCAGGACACGGTATGGATCCTATGAGTATATGAATTTGTGGGTAAAGTAGTACAACCTCTGCAGAGTGTGTTAAAAACTATCATTATAGCCATGCTCTCGATTATGAGCAACCTGGATCCTCACATGAATAGAGTTTTGAACCTTAAACATGGTTTAATGGCTGAAATTGAATTGGGAGTTGGTATTGGTCAAGTAATTGGCTTTGGTATATGGAATTGATGAAATTAAGACAGATAAGCAGTTGTGAATTGGTTATGGATTATTATTGTTGGTATTGGTTATTTAAGTTGAAATAAATTGTTTGGGTTATTATGGGATTCATCTCACTAAATGAACATATTATTGCATTTTCAACTGTTTTGAATGTACTTTTATGCAAATAGCCATTTAAATTATCATTCCTTGTCTAAGCTACATGTCATACTTACCCACACTTGCTGAGTACTACATGTGCTCACCCTTGCTATTCCCAACAAATTCAGGCGCATACGCCAATGTGGAGTACTCGGTGGTCTTTGAAGAGTTATAGGCGTGTGTGTTACCATCAAGCTTGCCTGTGGAGTTTGGAGTCATTAGTGTTTAGTGTTTTCTGCTACAGTTGTTTGGAACTTCTATTTGAGACTATTTGGTTTGTAATAAGGTACTATTATTAGTGTTATTATTCGAGACATGGTTTTATTTGTTTATCATTTGTGGATCACTTGTGTATGTTTGTTAAACATCCTGGACACACATATGCATCACGCTTGGTTTATTTTTCGAATCTCGTGTCACATAAGGGCCCCACATGGGCTCCACAGGAGTTGGGCACGATGTTATTGGGCCCAATTAAAGCAAATACCCAATAACATATTGTGAAGGAAAAATTGAATCCAAGTCGGGCACACCGGACAAGTCTTGTAGGGGCTGGACTAGTCCGTTGGAAGTCAGAAAGTTGAACGCATAAGTCCGGTATCAAGCCGGACAAGTCCGTTCGCAGGCAAATTGAAGTTCCATATAGTTCAACAGACAAGTCAGGTATGAGACCGGACAAGTCCGGAGATTTGTCAAAATTTCCAAAAACTGGACCAAATGGGGAATCATCGGACAACTCCGAAGAGTTCCAGTACTATGGAACGGACAAGTCCCGACAACAACAGAAACAGTTTCGGACTAGTCCATAGCAAAAAGCGGATAAGTCCAGGGGACAACAGAGAGCAAAACCAGAATATTCCGGGGTCCAAACCGGACAAGTTCGCACTGTTGTAGAATTTAAATGTTGGTTCTACATTTTAAACTTGTTCCTTTTTGTGTTTCTTAATGCTAAACATGTATAAGAATGTATACAATGCATGATGGACGAAAATGAGGGTGTTACATCGTTGCTGATAGACAAGAGCGGGGTCGGCATATCGCAGCATAGAGGTCACGCGTGGCCCAGCAGTCGAAGTCGGGGACGTTAGTGTCGTGCCTGGTGCAGCGAGAGACGTTTGGGATGTTGGGGATGTGTGTGGTGCTGCGGGCAACGTTGGGGACGCCGGTGCCCTGCGTGGCACAGCGGGCAATGTCAGGAACACCAGGGCTGCACGTGGCGCAGCTAGTGACGTCGGACCAGCACAAGACGCAGTCGGTGGCATCGAGGACACTGTGGCTGCGTGTGGGGCAGCTGGTGGCATCGGGGCCGCGCGTGGCACAACTGGTGGCATCAGGGATGCTGGTGTCGTCGAGGACACTAGGGTCGTGCGTGGCGCAGCTAGTGGCATTATGGACGTTGGTGTCGCGCGTGGCGCAGCGGGCGGCATCAGGGCAGCGCAAGGCGCAGCCAGTGGCATCGAGGACACCGGGACGCGCGTGGCGCAGCGGGTGGGTAACCTGCAGGAGGTAAAAGACAAGGTCGCTGTACAGGAGCGGCCTCGAGGTCAGTAGAGAAAAAGGAATCCAACTCAGCAACAGAGTCAGAGGACAAAGTGGGAAAGGGAAAAGATGACTCGTCGAATGCTACGTGTTGAGATATCAAGATATGACGGATAATAAGGTCAAGGCATCAGTACTCCTTATGGTCAGGGGAGTACCCAAGGAAGACACACCGAGTCAAGCGAGGCACAAACTTATGGGGGGCCGTGGCAAAGAGGTTAGGGTAGCAAGCACATCCAAAGATTCAAAAGTGGTCGTAAAGAGGAGGAGTGTCGAACAAAGCAAAGTGAGGGATGGGAGCACTAATCACCTTAGTAGGGAGGCGATTAATGAGGTAGGTGGCAGTGTGAAGTGCCTCCACCCGATAGCCAGTAGGAGTAGAAGCCTGGAACATCAGGGAGCGCATGACATCATTGGTGGTCCAGATCATGTGCTCAACCTTGCCGTTCTGGGGGAAAGTGAGCGGGCAAGACATGCGTAACCGAACATCGTGAGAGAGCAGGAAGTCATGGAACGCAGAGTTGTCAAACTCGTGTCTGTTGTCGCATTGGACCGCCCTGATAGTGCGCCCAAACTGGATGGACACCCAAGCAAAGAAGTGAGAGAGGGTGTCGAACGTAGCAGACTTCTGTCGCAGGGGAAAAATCCTCAAATAGTGTGAGAAATCATCAACAACCACAAGTAATACTTATAGCCATAAACATTGAGAATGGGTGAAGTCCAAAGATCACAGTGGATCAGATTAAACATGCGCTCAACACGAGTGATAGAATGCAGAAAAGGAAGTCGAACATGTCGACCCAACTAACAAGCATGGCAAAGAGACTCATGAGCACCCCGAGCATACGAAATCACGGAACTACTAAACAACTTTGACATAGCATCAACACTAGGGTGGCCAAGTCGATGATGTCAGATGGTCGAAGAGGCTATCGTATTAGAGCAAAAGGCGTAGACGGAGCAGAAGCAGGAAGACGCAGCGTGTACAGGGGCCCCGAGCTCTTACAGCGGAGAAGAAAATGTCGGGTAGTAAGATCCTTTGCAGATAAACCAAAGGGATCGAACTCGATGGAAACGTGGTTGTTGTTGATGGTCCTTAAGTGCCATATTTAGACCGTTAGTTCATCTCATAATGTGCACAAAAGAGAAACACAACATAGTGGTAGGGTTCAAAACTAAACAATTCCACAAGTGTTGGTGTTTATTTGTATGCATGTGAATTTAGACCCAAAATACCAACACATGCAGGGAGTAATCCATAAAATTAGACTTTGATGAATCAGGTGATACCACATGTCATTACATGGATCAAATGGCCCACAAACAGAAGTACCCGAGGCCATCCAACGGTGTAGAACCCATATAAAGGGATGGGACCCACCTGGCAGAGACCTGGAGGAAGCACAGCTCCAACAGGGCTGAGACCAGGTCGGCCGACCTCTCTAGTCGGCCAACTAGGGAGGGGCGCCAAACCCGGTCAAATGCCACGTGTTTGCTACTCCTGACTTGAAGAAGTCATGGGTGACTGATTCGCGCACATTTGGTGGCGAGAATTGATCCTTCTTCGCCCTATAAATAGAACCCCACACCTCACTTCACACACACACCAAAAGTTGAGAATAGAATACCACTCCTAAGGTTTGGAGTAGTCCTAGAGGCTGCCAAGTAGAAGGAGAGTGTGGTGAGAGTTTAGGAGAAGGAGGCTTGGGCTTGTCAAGTCCCTCTTCTACACTTGTATCCCTACAAAGGTGTACTCAAATCAAGTAAGCCCTTTGTGAATTCAATTCAAGTTTGATTCTCAAATCATAGTAGTTTGCACAATTAGTTATTTAAGGAATCATTGCTTTAATTTATTAGAGGCTCTAGTTGTAGATTTGTGTTCGAACAACTAGAGTTGTGATTTAGAACGTAAGCGTGGTGCTTAGGTTAGAAATCACCAGTGAATATCTTGTAGACCCACGGATTGAAGAGGTAGGCAGTAGGTGGTGACAGCCCTATCTGTCCTTAGTAATCCTCCATGTTAGGTTATGCCATAGGCTCTTTGCGTGAGTTGTCCTAGTCTTGCTAGGGGTAAACCCGTGCCCGAAGCAAGCAGCTATTGCAAATTCCTTTGAATTAGAATCAATACTTTGAATTCCTCTCTCTTCCTTGCCTACCAAACAACGTTGTGTCCTTGGGTGGATTAGTTTGTAAGGTTAGCACACACGTCCCTTCGATTCAATACCCATGGGAATACTTGTAAGGATCGAAACGCCCAAGAGGGGGGGTGAATTGGGCTTTCTTTCAAATTTTAAGATAATTAAACACTTAACAACTTAAAGCCCAATTCCCTATGCAATTAAACTATGCAATCAATATAATTTAAAGTTGCGGAATGAAGATTGCATAAGAGTAAAAAGGGAGAGGGATGCAAACGCTCAAGGGACACGGAGTTTATCCCGTGGTTCGGTAAGATCACAAGGATCTTCCTACGTCCACGTTGTGACACCCACCGAAGGGTTTTGCCACTCCCAAGTCACCGAGACTAGGGGCTTCTTCACTATTCTTCTCCGTTCGCCAACCTTGGCAAGGTGGAGCTCAAGCCTTGTACACTTTTGGGATCCTCCGGGCTTCCACAATCCTCTTGGCAAGCTCCGGAAGTTGCACACACCAAGGGACACTCCCTTGTGGCTCTCACTATGCTAGAGACTCCAATCACCTAGAGTGGAGGCACCCAAGCACTATCTCTAGCTAGTTCTAGCCTATCTCTTGGTGTACAAATGATGAACAAATGATGTAAAAGTGGTTGCTCTATTGCTTGAATGCTCTAGGATGTGTAGAGTATGTCTGGGCTTCAAGTCTTATCGATTTGACAGGTTGAAGGGGTATAAATAGCCAGCCTCCACGAGATAGCCGTTGGAAAAGTAGGCTGACATCACTTGTCTGCGAACACCGGATGATCCGATGTCTCCCCTTCTGTTAACATCGGTCAAAGCCAAATTAGCTGATGTCACTGTGTCAGATATGACCGTTGTTAGACCGATGTTGATCTGTCTTCTCATCGGATGATCCTGTGGCTCTTCCTCCAGAATTTTGCTTGATCTTGAGGCTCACTGGAGTGATCGACCGATGTGTGTAATTCTGCACATCGGATGATCCGGTGCTTCACTCGGTCCAATGGTATTGCAATCTGTGATGATGGACCGATGTCACTGAGCCACTCACATCGGATGATCCGGTGAGTGCATTTGTCTAAGGTCTTCTTCTTCAATAGAACCAACTTGACCGATGTAGTCAACTCATATAACGTCGGTTGATCCGGTGTGTTCAATCTTGTTGACTTCGAGTTGTTTTGAGTTGTTCTTTTGGAATTTTGAACTTGTGACCTCTTTGACATTTGTTCGAAGTGTTGTTTTGATTGTCTTCAAGCATGGAATGATATCAAGTTAGAGCTTTCACTTCTTGTCATCACATGTTTTGGTTTGATCTCATTTGTTGATTTTATATGGGTCTCCAATGTAATTTTGATTTCATTTGATTGAGTGTCATTGAGACCTTGCATTCACAAATTCATTAGTAATATCGAATGGTTGTCATTAATCACCGAAACCGTACCTCATGGGGCCTAGATGCTTTCAATCTCCCCCTTTTTGGTGATTGATGACAACACAATATTTAAAAGCGCAATGATAATGAATTTGATGATAATACTCAAGAATATATGCAATGAATACAGCATAGGACACATAAACGCAAAAGAAATTTTTGATGCGAAAAGCTCAAACAATTAAAATCATAAGCAAATGAGACAAGTGAAAGAGTGCTTAATTAAAATTACAAAAGAGTACTCAAGCAAGAATACAAAAGATAAACACACACTCACACACTCCCCCTAAACACGTACTCCTCCTGAGACTGCTACTCCCCCTGACTCTCCTATATCTTCTCCCCCTTTGGCATCAAGACACCAAAAAGGGATCAGAACGCCTACTGACCCTGAGAGCTAGGCGCGAGGACGAACTGAGCACCGTCGCAGTCGTCGGAGCTGGAGTCGCCGGTCGAAGGAGCTGCCGGAGCGGTGGGAACTGGAGGGTCCGCTGCCGGTGTTGGAGGAGAGGGAGCAGGTACTGAAGATGCTGGAGGAGCTGGAGGAAGTGGAGCGCTCACCACGGACGCCGGTGTCTGCTGGAACAAGGTCGTCGCCGGCAGTGGTGAGTGAATCGGTGCGCTAGGTGCCAGAAGTGGTGACATGCTGATCGAAGGGATAGGAGTAGTAGGCACCTGAGCGACACCTGGAGCCAGTCCCAGTCCAGGCTGCTGTGAAGGAAGGGCGATCCCGGTCTGAGTGTAAAGGTTGGTGATCAACCCGAGGATCCCCATCATGGCCTGCTGGGTCTGCTGCTGCTGGTCGAGGGTACGGCGGTGCATCTGATCCACCAGGTTGGTGAACCTGTCCGTATCCTCTCGCCTCTGACGGGCGATCTCCAGCTGGAGCTCCTGCTGCTGCCTCTGCAGCTGTGCCAGGTGAGCAGCCTGCTCCGCCCTGGCCTGCTCAGCTGCGAGCCTGTCCTGGCGCTGCTGCTCGATCATCTGCTGAAGAAGGGAGGACAGCTCCGACGGCTGTGACACCTGCGCCTCGGACACAGGAGGTGGTGTCGGTGGCGGAGCAGCTGAGCCTCCTGCCTCGGCGTCGTGCTGTCTCGGTGAGGGTGGAGGTGGAGGGAAGTACTCCTCAACACTCTCGTCTGTGTCGCTCTCGGACCAGACGTGCTGCAAGTCTCCACCTTGAGCTTCTGCCTCAGCCAGACGCTCATCTTCCTTCTCGAGGTCAGACCAATCCTCCTCAGTCAAGCGGGCCCTGACCTGGCGCTCAACTGGACGGCCAAGGCGGCGGTCTCCAGGAGCGGACGCACGGTAGTGACCGAAGCGGGTCACGCTCTCGTCAGCGAGTCGGGCCTGTGCTGTATGTCCCTCTGGCACCACCATAGAGCAAATATAACTGATCCAGTGCCTGTATGCTAGCTGCCTCATCATGCCCACTCCATCTGTAATTACGTCCTCCATCTCGCAGAGAAGTATGTCTATGATATCAAAATCCATCCCGTTCATTATGTAGAACAGGAGGGTCTGCTGGAGACTCGTGAACCCCTCCAAGTATCCTGACCTCGGCAGGAGCGTGCGGCGCAAGGCGAGGTGCACAATGCGCGCAGCTGGGGTCAGGAGTGCTGGGACTCTCGGCTGATCTGGAGAGAACGTGGGGCCAAACAAGGAGCGGATCTCGTCCAGCTGAGGTGCTACCCCTCCAGTAAGTGGCCTCCTTGGTGGATCTGCCTGCCCATAGACCTTCTCGTGTATGCTAGTGTCGTGCAGGTCCAAGCCAAGGATGTGCCCCAAAGTCTGCCTCGTGAGATGGTAGTGCTGACCATTGAACATGAATGCAATGGATCTTCTGCCCTCTGAGATGTACAGGGTCGCGTAGAAGACACGGACCCATTCTTCCACATACGCACTTCTCTCATAGTCCAATAGCTCCACCAAGCCTCTGTATCGCTCAAAGAAGGGGCGGACATCAGTTTCCGCTGCCACTGCAAGCTGCCTCCAGTCCAAGTGGTTGTGCTGGAAGAGCTTGTGCCCCCGGCGCTTGTAGGTCTCATAGAGAGACGCCTGGGTGACAGTCCAGAAGCGACTGTCAACAAGCAGCTCTCGGGGCTGTGGGAACCACTCCTCAAGAAGAACACTCCATCTGAGCTTCCGGAGTTGCTTTGCCTTCATCTTCCGGTAGTCCACAAGACGGACTCCTTCACCGACCCGGACGGCCGTGTCCATCTCATGGATGTCCCTCTCAGCCTCCCTGTCCTCACGACGGTCGGCAGCCGTCGGTCTCGGACGAGGAGCAGCCTCGGCGTGACCTCCTCGAGTCCGGGCTGAACGCCGGCGGACGAGAGGCGCAACCGGCTCCTCTTCGGCGTCGGAGTCGTCGACCACGGGAGGCGGCCTTGGACGGGCCTCGCGAATCCTCAACGAACCCCCATGGCCGCGCTCACGCTCCTCGGCGGCGCGAGCGGCCATTAAGGCCTTCTTCTCATCCTTCGAAAGTTTCCGCTTTTTCGCGGCGGGCTCCGCGATCGCTTTTCCCTTTCCTTTGCGATCACGACCCATCTAGGCGACGGAGAGGAAGGGTTAGCAACGTTGAAAACGAACGATGACGAGATAATCAACGAGAGACGTCGCACGGCACGGAGCTCACCTTAGCGACGATGGAGCTCGGGAAAACCTAGCGACGGGGGCCGGAGAAGACGTGGAGATGCTTCGACGGAGGGAGAGGTGCGGTGGCGATGGTGCGTGGGCGCGGGTGGAGCACGGCGGCGGTGCCTACGGCTGCGGCGACGGCGGCTGCTGCGGAGGCAGCGGCGGCGGTGCTGCGGGTACGGGCGGCGGCGGCGCGTGGGAAGGGCGGCGGCGCGCGGGAGAGGTGGCGGCGCGGTGAACGGTGGTCGGCGGCGGCGATCAGGGCGTGAGGCGGCGACGGCGAGAGAGAAATCGGGAGAGAAAACGAACGGCGGCGGCGCGCGGGTTTAAATAATGGGGCCCAAACCCTAGCCGTTTTTTAAACACCGGATGGACCGATGATAGATGTAGTGAACGTCGGTCAATTGCAACAGTAAGGATATTAAAGGATTGCTGTTGACATCGGATGAACCGATGATTAGGGTTTTGAACATCGGTCGATTAACACAGTAAGGGTGTTCAACCGAGTGATATTGACACCGGATGATCCGACGTTAGAGGGAGGTAGACATCGGTTGAATAGATCACAGTTCCAGAAGAGTGAACATCGGATGGACCGATGTTTTTCAGGATGAACGCGTCGGATCATTTGAGGTTCTAACAGAGTTGAGCTTTGAGGATTGAACACCTATTTGGCCGAAGAGGGATTGACAGGGGCATCGGATAATCCGATGACAACAGAACGAAAACATCCCATATAAGTCCTTTGACCAAACAAACAATCGAGGAGAAACACATGTCTTAGGACTTTTTGGGCAACCCCTTACCCCTCAAGAAGCTAATATGCCAATAGCTTGGCTAGACCTTAACACAAACGGAACACCAAGAAAAATGGAGGAAAAATATCCAAATAAAATGTAAGGCCCATGCTTTGTGAGGTAGAGTATGAAGACTACTATCTCAATGAAGCATGTTCCTCTAGGCATTAACGTACCTCACATTTTGTTCTTTCCACCTTATATGAGTTGAGATATTGCATTTCAAACAAGTCTCCTTCTCATGAGGTGGGTTCCCCTTTGTGACAATCTACCGTTATGCAATGCCAAACAAAATATAATGAAAGATATTAAATGAGTGCAAGTTTATATGGCAGGGATCATGCAAGGCATAAAGTAAATCTATCTTGCCAAGTTTGAACCTTCCAAAGGCTTCCTCAGGGAAAACTACTTCTAGCTTGCCCCTATCCTTTGGGAGTTAGACAAGACCTATATGATATGCATCCTTACATGAACATGGCAACTTACATGACGTTAGATGCATCTAGCACATTTAATTCACTTCTAAGTCTAGAAAGGGTTTTCTCGTCAAGTGCGGGAATGGAATGGGGTTTCAAGCAAATCTAACCGCACTTGCATTGTCACAAAGGAGAGACACATAATCATACAAGCATTCATTTAACATGACATGGGGCCTAGATGCGGAAAGATATAGCAATAGACTATTTATGGAATGGTAATTTGATTTGACAATAAGGTTACCGTCCATATCCGCGTTAGGCTCCCATTCTCAACTTTCTTCAAGAGGTCCTTAGTAGATTTTCTTTGATGGTGGGGGTCCCCTCTTGAAGTCACCTCGTGGACGGTCACGTGTTCTTGACTTTAGGCACCCAAGCTAGCTTTGGTCCTTGTATGTGTGATACAAGTGCTTTTGGGACCCAAAGTTGCTTGGGGAGTTTCCCTTTCATCCCCTTTACGTTCATGCCGATGAATTTTGCCTTCACCTTAGTACCTACTTTGCTCAACAAATAATAGTGATTTTCAAAGGTAGATGTATAGTTAGTCGGTAATTTTGGAGAAGGTCGGTTAGGTAGAGGGCACTCCCTTGTATGGTGACCGGTGACCTTGCAATGTTGGCAATAGGAGCCAACTTCCTTGATGAAGCTTGTTTTGAGCTCCGGTGAGGGCACCTTTCCTTTGTTGGGCACCGGGAAGGATCCAAGTCCTTTCTTGTTGAAGCCCTTTGCTTGATGGAAGAGGATTTCTTTATGTTTGTCTTCTCCCTTAGATAGTCTTGCTAAGCTTGTGCGGAGACTTTCAATCTCCTCCATCAACTCCTTCTCCCTTGCATTCTCTTTCAAAGACAAAGACTCATGGAAAGCATTAGTAGTACTTGAAATAATGGGTACCTTGTCATCAATAGTTTCTTTCTCCTTATTTTTTAATTTTAGTTCAATGGCTTCATAAGAGAGTTTAAGTGCATGATTCTCTTGAACTATCTCATTGTGCTTATCCGAGAGCGTTTGATGAACTAAGCCAAGCTTATGATTGTCTAGCTCAATTTTAGCCTTATCTTCTTCAATTTGCTTGACATAGGTTTTGAGCGTGTCATGCTCTTTAAGTAAGCTTTCATACTTGCCAAGCAAATCAAGATTAGCATTTTCAAGTTTAGCAAGAGCTTGTTCTAGCGCCTTGACTTTGTTCTTTTCCCTTTTAATGATGGTGTGATATTCATTTATCAATGAAGTTAATTCATCGGGGGAAAGTTCATCATCACTAGAGTCGTCACATACCTCAAAGTTACCTTTCGCCATGAGACACATGGGAGGTGGAGGAAGAGGTGAATCATCTTTGTTGGCAATGGCAAGTCCGGCCAAGTTTTCTTCTTCTTCTTCACTCTCTTCTTCACTTGACTCTTCGTCGGTGATCCATTCATTCCCCTCACACATGAACACCTTTTGAGGTCCTTGTCTCTTCTTTGGAAAGAATTTTGACTTTTTGCCTTTGTCAAATTTCTTCTTTCCAAACGTTCTTGCCTTGGGCTTGACCTCTTCTTCTTCATCCTCGCTATCTTCAAGCTTGTGATACTTGCTCTTGTGTTTCTCCCTTCTCTTGTACGGTTTTGGACAATCGTAGGAGATGTGGCCTTGTTCACCACAATTATAGCAAGTTTTGCTACTTTCTTTCTTGGGGAGGAATGCTCTCTTGTTGGGATCAAAGGTGTATCCCTTCTTGGCAATCTTGGAGTTCAAGCGGGAAAATTTTCTCATCATTGATGCAAGCTCATCATCATCACCATCTTCACTTGATGTTTGCTCTTCTTTGCTTGAACTAGGCTTGATCATTTTCTTCGTTTTCTTGAAAGCCTTGAGAGCAATTGTCCTTGTAGAGGATGAACTCTCCATCATCCCAAGTACACTCATCTCATGAGCGTGTATTTCTCCAATTAGCTCCGAAACTTCAATGTGATCAAGTGATTCCTTTTGGAGCATTGAGTTGATGATGTTATACTTTGGCTTGGGAAGGAGCATGAGGATCTTTCGGTTGATAAGTCCCTTGCCAAGAGAAGCAATATCAAGAGCATTTATTTCCTCAATGAGAACATTTAAGCGAGAAAACATTTCATTTACATTTTCATGAGGAAACATTTTAAATTCATCATATTTAGATTTAAGCAAGTGATATTTAAGTTCTTTGACACGAGAGGAACCCTCATGAATTTCAATCAAGCATGTCCAAATTTCACAAGCTTTTTCTTTACTAGCAATTCTAGAGAATACATCTTGACTAATGCATTCATAGATGGCATTTCTAGCTCTAGCATCCCATTTAATTTGATCACCAATATAAGTATGATCTCCAAATCCCGCATGGGTCGCTTCCCAAACTTCGGGAGCAATAGCCTCTAGGTAGGCACGCATGCGTGCTTTCCAATAGGCAAAGTTCTTGCCCTCGAATGTAGGAACCGAACCCCCATTCTTGGCCATTTAAGCTCTCTAGCGGTGAAGCTAGAATGATCCAATGAGCAACAAGGCTCTGATACCAATTGTAAGGATCGAAACGCCCAAGAGGGGGGGTGAATTGGGCTTTCTTTCAAATTTTAAGATAATTAAACACTTAACAACTTAAAGCCCAATTCCCTATGCAATTAAACTATGCAATCAATATAATTTAAAGTTGCGGAATGAAGATTGCATAAGAGTAAAAAGGGAGAGGGATGCAAACGCTCAAGGGACACGGAGTTTATCCCGTGGTTCGGTAAGATCACAAGGATCTTCCTACGTCCACGTTGTGACACCCACCGAAGGGTTTTGCCACTCCCAAGTCACCGAGACTAGGGGCTTCTTCACTATTCTTCTCCGTTCGCCAACCTTGGCAAGGTGGAGCTCAAGCCTTGTACACTTTTGGGATCCTCCGGGCTTCCACAATCCTCTTGGCAAGCTCCGGAAGTTGCACACACCAAGGGACACTCCCTTGTGGCTCTCACTATGCTAGAGACTCCAATCACCTAGAGTGGAGGCACCCAAGCACTATCTCTAGCTAGTTCTAGCCTATCTCTTGGTGTACAAATGATGAACAAATGATGTAAAAGTGGTTGCTCTATTGCTTGAATGCTCTAGGATGTGTAGAGTATGTCTGGGCTTCAAGTCTTATCGATTTGACAGGTTGAAGGGGTATAAATAGCCAGCCTCCACGAGATAGCCGTTGGAAAAGTAGGCTGACATCACTTGTCTGCGAACACCGGATGATCCGATGTCTCCCCTTCTGTTAACATCGGTCAAAGCCAAATTAGCTGATGTCACTGTGTCAGATATGACCGTTGTTAGACCGATGTTGATCTGTCTTCTCATCGGATGATCCTGTGGCTCTTCCTCCAGAATTTTGCTTGATCTTGAGGCTCACTGGAGTGATCGACCGATGTGTGTAATTCTGCACATCGGATGATCCGGTGCTTCACTCGGTCCAATGGTATTGCAATCTGTGATGATGGACCGATGTCACTGAGCCACTCACATCGGATGATCCGGTGAGTGCATTTGTCTAAGGTCTTCTTCTTCAATAGAACCAACTTGACCGATGTAGTCAACTCATATAACGTCGGTTGATCCGGTGTGTTCAATCTTGTTGACTTCGAGTTGTTTTGAGTTGTTCTTTTGGAATTTTGAACTTGTGACCTCTTTGACATTTGTTCGAAGTGTTGTTTTGATTGTCTTCAAGCATGGAATGATATCAAGTTAGAGCTTTCACTTCTTGTCATCACATGTTTTGGTTTGATCTCATTTGTTGATTTTATATGGGTCTCCAATGTAATTTTGATTTCATTTGATTGAGTGTCATTGAGACCTTGCATTCACAAATTCATTAGTAATATCGAATGGTTGTCATTAATCACCGAAACCGTACCTCATGGGGCCTAGATGCTTTCAATACTCTCTTAAGGGGAAGTTCTACACGACAATTTCCGTGCGCTTGTGGATTTTTATTTGTGACGTAAGAAACGTTAATAAGCATTTTTGGCCCCGTTTCCGGGGACGGTTGCTGTTAATATTCAAACCTTGTTCACCCTCATATCTATCTTCTTATCTTATCTTTCCTTTACTTACCACCACCACATATATGGAGCAGCCCACCATTCTTTCTTATTCTGCCCCAAAGGGCAAGTTCTGTGAGCCACCGCCTTCGGCGGAACCCATCTATTCTACCAGCTATGAACTTCACCCTGGCTTCATAGCCATGGTTCGGGAGAAATCCTTCTTAGGAACGGATTGTGAAAACCCCTACCACCATCTAAGAGAGTTCGAACAGTTGTGTTCATGCCTTCTAATCAAGGGTATGACGCAAGAAACTCTCAAATGGAAGTTGTTTCCTTTTTCTCTCAAGGAAAAGGCCAAATAATGGTATGACCACAATGTTGGGAAGACAAATAGAAATTGGAATGAATTACGCGACAGATTTTGTATTGCTTTCTTTCCAATTGCCCGAATTGTTTCCTTACAGAAGGAAGTACTATGCTTCTAGCAGATGGAGAAGGAGTCTTTAGGTGCAACTTGGTATAGATTTTCTCTTTTGAGAAATTTCAGCCCAGATTTGTCTATCCTTGATCTGTTGCTCTTGCAATACTTCTATATAGGATTGAACAAAGAGTCTGCCCTATATATTGACATTACGACTGGAGGATCTTTCCTCCATAATACGCTAGAAGAAGGCAAGGATCATCTAGACCGAATTCTAGAAATTCTTCCTTCATTATGGGTCAACGAGCCTCCTCAAGAGGAAGTAGTGTCAAGACCCGAGGATAAATCCATGGACAAGGAAGAACCTATCTCTTGCTTATCTCCAACCTTGATGGAGGAATCCTCTCCCGAACCCAGAACTATGAAGGGAAAAGAAATTCAACCTTCGAAGTTTCCCTTCTACTTCGAGGAAGCGATATTTGGAGATTTTGGAAATACTTCGAAGTACTGTTGCCATAGGAAACCATCATTGCCATTAACTCCACCTGACCCACCTGATGGAGTATTCGTCTAACAGACAGTTAAGGATTTAACCTCTATTCTAAACAGAGAATGGACTACGGAAGTTGAGTAGTCACCCGAAATCCTTCGGATGACCTCACCTTTGGCAACCATTCTATGTTTAATTAGAGGAACACCACTGAAGGTCCTATACAACCCCACTGTTGGAGCAAATCTCATTTCTGATTATTGTGCTCTCGCCATTCTGGGCAATGTGCCGTTGGCACCAACATGTAAATCCTTCGGAGATTCTTTCAGAAACATTCTTGATGCATGTGGGGTTTTGCAACAGGTGTCTGTAAGACACAAAGATATTGAGGTAATCCTAGACTTCCATGTGTTTGAAATCCAAGATTTTGACATTATGATTGGGATTCCCATTAAGAAATTTCTCATGGAAATTCCCTTGGAAGGAAACCTCAATGTCAAGCTTGGAGGGAGAAAGTTCTATATTTCTATCTTGCATTCCAAGAACACATATGCAGAATCTCCCATCCAAGATGAGCCATTAGAAGAGGTTAGAACTCTTCAATTCTTAGCACCCCCTAAAATTGAAGGAGAAGAAGATTTCATGCAAGAGGAGGATGAATTTCAGGAGGCAATTAAATTGCCAAAAGAAGAGTTCTTCCAAAAACCTCCTGTTGAGCAATAAATTCTACCTCCAGGCCTAAGTTATGCCTTTCTAAATGGCGATTTGGAAGCCCCTGCCATCATAAGTGACAAGCTTTTAGATGATGAGACACTCAAACTCATTGCCATGTTAGAAAAGCATAGATCTATTTTGGCTATTGACTGGAGGATCTCAAGGGGATTAGTCCAGCGTTTATGCACCCATCGCATTCCCATTGACCCCAAGAGTGTCCCTCAAGGGAACCTCAAAGATGATTGAATAATGCGATGCGGGAAGTTGTCAAGAAGGAAGTCTTGAAACTTCTGCATGTCGGGATTATCTAACATGTTCCTCATAGTGAATGGGTCAGCACAGTTCAAGTAGTGCCTAAGAAGGGAGGTATGACAGTTGTTCAAAATGAGAAGAATGAATTAATTCTTCAACAAACCATCACAGGCTGGAGGATGTGCTTCGATTACAGAAACCTTAACAAGGCTACAATGAAGGATCATTTTCCACTGCCCTTCATCGATGAGATGCCAGAGTGGTTGGCAAAACACTCATACTTTTGTTTTCTTCATGGGTATTAGGGGTATCATCAAATCCCAATCCATCCCGACGATCAAAGTAAGACCACATTCACATGTCCCTATGGAACTTATGCCTACTAGCGTATGTCCTTTGGATTGTGTAATGCTTCTGCCTCTTTTCAAAGATGCATGATGTCTATCTTTTCCGACATGATTGAGGAGATCATAGAAGTTTTCATGGACGATTTCTCCATCTATGGGAAAACTTTTGATCATTGTCTGGAAAATTTAGACAAGGTCTTACAAAGGTGCCAAGAGAAGGACCTTGTACTTGATTGAGAAAAATGCAATTTCATGGTTCGTGAAGGCATCGTTCTTGGACACTTAGTGTCCGAGAGAGGGATAGAGGTGGACAAAGCAAAAATCGAGGTCATTGAAAAACTTCCACCTCCTATCAATGTTAAGGGAATCCGCAACTTTCTAGGTCATGCGGGGTTCTATCGGCGATTCATCAAAGACTTCTCAAAAGTCACTAGATCCCTCACTAACCTATTAGCTAAGGAAGCTCCCTTTGATTTCGATGATGAATGTCTTAAATCATTTGATACACTCAAAAGGGCACTCATCTCAGCTCCAATCATTCAAAGTCCCGATTGGACGCTGCCATTCAAAATCATGTGTAATGCTAGTGATTTTGCTGTTGGTGCGGTCCCAGACCAAACCAAAGATAAAAAGCATCATGCAGTAGCCTACGCTAGCAAAACTCTGACAGGAGCTCAACTCAATTATGCAACAATTGGAAAAGAGCTATTGGTTGTAGTTTTTGCTATCGATAAGTTTATGTCCTATTTGGTTGGAGCCAAGGTCATAGTCTATACAGACCATGCTGCCTTAAAATACTTGCTCACCAAAAAGGATGCTAAACCAAGGCTAATCTGTTGGATTCTTCTACTCCAATAGTTTGACCTAGAAATCAAGGATAAGAAAGGAGTAGAGAATTTTGTGGCAGATCATCTCTCACGTATGGAAGTCACTCAAACCATGGACATTCCTATCAATGACTTCGTACGAGATGATATGCTTCTCAAGGTGACTGACTCTCACCCTTGGCATGCAGATATCGTGAACTTCATGGTCACAGGATACGTACCACCAGGGGAAAACAAAAAGAATCTCATCTATGAGAGTCGTAGACACCTTTGGGATGACCCATACCTCTATCGAGTTTGTGCTGATGGCCTTCTTAGAAGGTGTGTCCCATCAATCGAAGGCACCAAGATTATTGATAAATGCCATGCTAGCCACTATGGTGGCCATTATGGTGTTTACCGTACCCAGGCAAAGATCTGGCAAAGTGGATTCTATTGGCCTTATATGTATGAAGATACAAAAAAATTCATTCGTAGATGTTGGAAACGCCAAAAGCATGGAGGAATCTCAGCTCGCAATGCGATGCCCCTAACATATAATCTCGAGGTGGAATTATTTGATATGTGGGGTATTAATTTCATGGGACCTTTCCCTAGGTCCTATGATTGCGAGTATATATTGGTGGCTATAAATTATGTGTCAAAATGGGTAGAAGCTTTGCCATGCAAAAATGCTGATTCCAAGCAAGCTAGGAAAATGTTCCATGAGATCATTTTTCCATGCTTTGGCACTCCCCATATGGTCGTAAGTGATGGAGGGTCTCATTTCATAGATAAGACCTTCCGGAACTTTTTGAGTGAGCTTAGTGTCCAGCATAACATTGCTACTCCATACCATCCACAAACAAGTGGTTAAGCAGAAACATCTAATAAGCAAATTAAGAATATTCTGCAAAAGACCGTGTTAGAAATGGGAACAGAATGGAAGCATAAGCTACCCGACGCATTGTGGGCATACCGTACTACCTACAAAACTCCCATCGGCATGTCTGCTTTCCAACTTGTATATGGGAAGACTTGTCATCTTCCTGTAGAGTTGGAACATAGAGCTTATTGGGCCATCAACGGTGGATCATGGACCTTCATGAAGCAGGAAAACACCGATCGAAGAAACTTTTCGAGATGGAAGAATGGAGAGATAAGGCATACCATAGAGCTAAAATCTACAAGGAAAGAACCAAAAGATGGCACGATAAGAGGATTACGCCTAAAGAGTTCAAACCTCGAGATAAAGTTCTACTCTTCAACTCTAGGGTTAAACTCTTTGGACATGGGAAGCTTAGAAGTAAATGGGAAGGACCCTTCACTGTGGTACAAACCTCATCCCATGGAGCAATCACACTCCAAGGTGATGATGATTAGCTATTTAAAGTGAATGGGCACCGACTCTAGTTATTTCTTGAATCCTAGGAGGAGGAGGAGGAGGAGGAGGAGGCGGAAAAAGAAATTGACGTGATAAATCTTATTAATTTTCATGCAGTTTCTTTAAATTATGTCAAAATTCTCCGCGTCCAATTAATGGGCCCATCCAATTATTCATCCATGGGGCCCATTAATCCAACCAACGAAAACATAGCCCGAGCAGAGCTAGGAAGGGTTCGGTCGAACCCTAGGGTCGGCTGACCTTCCCCTTGCACCGTCAACTTCCTTTTTTTTCGTGCGGACTCTCCCGACGTATCACAACAAGACTCACGGTGCTATCGTACTTTCCCCACTTATATATTGACGAGGACAAAGAGGAGAACCTTGCACCATCCAGAAAAACCCATCTCCTGTTCCTCCCATCCAAGTCATGGCCGACAAGAAAATTGTGCCTCATGCCTCCTCTAGCTCAACCTTCAACGTGAGCGGAGACATCGTTCCAGCCAATGACAAGTCCACCCTCACTTTGGAGTCTGTCATGGCATTGGATGTCGTACCTCTCGCCATAGTCCCTCCGCCAAAGATGACTCCACGTGGGCGTAGCACCACGCCTCGTGGTGCTGCACGGTCGCTCTCCCCTCGAAGGACGCCCATGAAGTCGACGACACCTGCATGTCGTCATACTACGGCTGGCCTTAAGTCAGTCAAGACCCATCTTTTTCTTGAAAAAGACGAGTCTCTCCCAAAGCTGCAGCCTGGTGAGGAGTTCATGTACACTCTGAAGACCAAGGACGGTGACGTAGTGAGCCGCCACTACAAGTCACCTACGCGTACCTCCTGAGTGTGTGGGAGACCGCCTCATTATCCACGGGGTGTGCAAGCCTGAAGGAGGCTATGCAAAAGGCTTTTTCAAGCAAATGGATAATGTGGCAATGGAGGAATAGATGGGCTCGTCACCCTCCAAGATTAGGCGTCACCTCTCGCAACCTGCCATCAGAGGGCCACCTGGCCAATTTGAGGACAGCGACAGGAAATCTTCTCATGTCCCTAAAGTGGCATAGCTTTCTAAGGAGTTAGCTTCTCTCCGTTTGGAGAACAAGAAGCTATCGAACTTAGTGGTTGTTGACGGCTGTTATATACCAATTTCACCCGTCAATATAACTCAATTATGTGAAGGAAATATCATTTCTTGCACACATCACATTTCTATTTAACCTATTTACACTTGTCCTTGGAGAACGTAGTGCATGTAGGCATTTTATGCAGAATTTAAGTGAAATAAGGGGATGGATTCTATAAAATATTATTCTAGCCAATCAAGCGACGACATGTGGCACCACATGGATCAAATGGTCCACAAACAGAAGTATCTGAGGCCATCCAATGGTGTAGCACCAATACCAATCAATGGGACCCACCTAGTATAGACCTGGAGGAAGCACAGCCCAAACGGGGCTGAGACCAGGTCGGCCGACCTCCCTATTCGGCCGACTAGGGAGAGGCGCCAAACCCGGTCAAATGCCACATGTTGGCTCCTCCCGGCTTCAAGAAGTCATGGGTGACTGATTCGCGCGCTTTTGGTGGAAGGAACCGACCCTTCTCCACGCTATAAATAGGACCCCTCACCTCTCACTTCAACACACACCACTTGAGTATTCATCTATTGTGTCCACTACTCTTCATAGTTTTAGAAGAGTATAGGCCGTAGAGAGGAGAGTCTCTAGTCCATAGTCCAAGTAGGAGAGGAGTAGGAGTCTCTTCCTAATTTCTAATTGGGAAAGGTATGGCTCTTATATTCCTATTTATATTTGTGACTTTATTATTAATGAAGATGTTATCTTTAGTCTTCTATTGTTCATATACTTGGATGAAGCATTTCTTGTTTGATTGTGGATTCTATATATGTGGTAGGAGTAGTATTTATGATTATGCTATATCATTGTCTTATATCATCATAAACACTACAAACCTCCACTATAGTCTAATTAGCTATGACATGATTATGTTAACATGAATCATTTATGCTATGAATTAAAATTGGTTCAACGATGATTTAGTTCATTGCCTTAGGATGGCTTGTGCCTAGGCTCTTAAGGTAATTACTTAATATGCTAGAATGGTGCTAGGATAGAGAGTAGCGTTGAATGTCTCGTAGACCCACGTATTGAAGAGGTAGGCAGTAGGTGGTGACATCCCTATCTGTCCTTTGTAATCCCCCACGTTCGGCTATGCCACAGGCTCATGGCAGCAGTTGTCCTAGTATTTCTAGGGGTAAACCTGTGCCCGATGTGTTAATCCACTTAGCATGAGAATTCATAATTAACATGATCATTAGTAACTAACTTAGGCTATGTATACGTACATTAGAAGCATCGTAGGAGTCTCTACCTAGCTCTTAGCCTAGTCCCTCTTTACACCATTTATCCCCTTAGGATAGAATGCTCTTGTGTGTGTCACATTACTCCAATTATCATTTATCCATCCTTGCTAGAACCTTGCCTAGAGCACCCTAGCCTCTCCACTTGATGATTGATTTACTTCCATCTAGCCTTCTTTTGGGAGAGTATATAGACACCATTTTGGGAATACTCTTAGATGGGAAATGCTACATCGATAGTTTTCGTATGCTTGCAAATTTACATGTATAATCTAAAATCTATTAACAAGCATTTATGGCACCACTACTAGAGATGAATTATTAGTAGTGCGTAGGAACCGTCAACAGTGGCTGAAGGGCGCATTGAGAGGGCGGAACTGAAGGATGAGCTCATATCCCTCAAGGAGGATATTGATGGTGTTTGCCGTGGCATGGGCGCCAAGCTATGGCACGTATGCAATGCTATCGGGAAGCCCGACATCTACTACGCTCCAAAGTTTAGATGTCCCGACCGCATAGGATGCTTACTAGCTTAGTTTAGTTTTATTCCAATTTTTTATTCATTATATTTAGATTACATAATGTAAGCATCCCCATATTTGAAGTTCAATAAAGTGAACTTACCGGTTCATCTAACTCATAAAGTTCTTCCTTTAGTTTATTTTTGTTGAATAAAGAATTCAAGGAACAAGTGTGGGGGAGGCACCCCAAATTCGCGAAATCCCAATGTCCAAAAAAAGTGTTGCATCCTGAAACACGTCGCAACCAAACATACGATTCGACACGTCGAAACAGAGCAACAGAGAGGCCAGAAGGGGGTCGGCTGAACCCTCTGGTCGGTCGACCTGTTGTGGACCCCACACGGCTCCATTTTGCTCCACAAATTTGGTTTGGATCTTCTACCCCTCAATATGCATGATACGTTACTGTTTGAGTTGATTTAATATTTAATACTGAATATTTGAAAGCAATTCAACTCAACAATTTAAAATGTAAAACTTGGTAGTCAAAATTTGTTTGAACTGAAAACTTGAATACTTTATATTTCGATTTATTGCCTCTTTATGATTCCCACAAGCAAAAGTAGGAAAAAAACCTCATCTAAGTATTTGACTAGTGTGATATGGTAAATAAGTTATTCGAGGAGATATCTCTTTTCTTGAAATTGATTTTGATGTCTGCACAATTTGGAGTCTTGAACTTTGTCTGATTCTCTCACTGGAAATTTAAATACCCACCATGGCCATATGATACAAACTTTTGAAAAACCACGTGCATATGCCACATTGTTTTTCATTGAACTTTTTCAAACTCGTGACCCAATTGAGTTACATGCATGAACTTTTTTATTTAGAAATTCTTGTGCGCCTTACTCATGCAAAATTTCTCACATTGAGAATTTGCATCCACCATTCATCCATCCAATAAAGAAACTCCATACATTTTGATCATCAAAATCTCTCTAGAAAAATAAAAAGGAGTAGAAGACATGACTACGAAAAAAAAAGCATCTACTCTTCAAAAGAGGAAGTATGGCAAAAAAAAGAGAAAGAAAGTAGACAAGTTTCATCCTTAAAGAGAGAAAACCATGGAGTCCACAAATATCCATTCCATTCATGTGCACAAGAATTTTCTTTGTCAATTTGTTTGTTGCATAAGTCTCTCATCGAATCAAGTTTTTGACTTAGTAATATATGAATTACAATGTGTGCCACATTTATCCCTACCAAGCTCCAGATATAGCCATATTAGTATAGGGACAAAATTGGCACAACATGCCAAGGTGAGGATGAAAACACTTGAGAGACTTGAGAGATTCCAAATGAGAGATAAGGGCAATTGCTTCTTTGACTTTCTGAATATAGCAAATCATTAGATCATTTCAGCAGGGGAAGATCCAAGAGAATTACATTCCAACCATTCCACTCTTCAAACACCCAAGATTGATGTGGTAGCCACATTCCACAAAGGGAATTCATGAATTGAGGTATGAGTTCAAATATCTAGTATTTTCTTTTTCTAACTTATAGCAAATTTATGACATCATCTTTTTTTTTTTTCTTGCCTTCACTCGAGGACGAGCAAATGACTAAGTAAGGTGGAGTTTGTTGATGGTCCTTAAGTGCCATATTTAGACTATCAATTCACCTCATAATGTGCACAAAAGAGACACACAACGTAGTGGTATGGTTAAAAACTGACCAATTTCCACAAGTGTTGGTGTTTATTTGTATGCAGGTAAATTTAGACCCAAAATACCAAGACATGCAGGGAGTAATCCATAAAATTGGATTTCAACAAATCAGGTGATGTCACGTGTCATCACATGGATCAAATGGCCCACAAACAGAAGTATCCGAGGCCATCCAACGGTGAAGCACCCATATAAAGGGATGGGACCCACCTGTAGAGACTTGGAGGAAGCACAGCCCCAACGAGGCTAAGACTAGGTCGGCCGACCTCCCTAGTCGACCGACTAGGGGGTGGCGCCAAACCCTGTCAAATGTCACGTGTTGGATCCTCCGGTCTTGAAGAAGTCATGGGTGACTGATTCACACGCATTTGGTGGCGGGAACCGACCCTTCTCCACCCCATAAATAGAACCCCACACCTCACTTCACACACACACCAAAAGTTGAGAATAGAATACCACTCCTAAGGTTTAGAGTATTCCTAGAGACTGCAAGTTAGAAGGAGAGTGTGGTGAGAGTTTAGGCGAAGGAGGCTTGGGCTTGTCAAGTCCCTCTTCTACACTTGTATTCCTACAAAGGTGTACTCAAATTAAGTAAGCCCTTTGCGAATTCAATTCAAGTTTGATTCTCAAGTCACAGTAGTTTGCACAAGTAGTTACTTGTGGGTTCATTGCTTTAATTTATTAGAGGCTCTAGTTGTAGCTTTATGTTCGAAACAACTAGAGTTGTGATTTAGAACGTAAGTGTGGTGCTTTGGTTAGAAATCACCAGTGAATATCTCGTAGACCCATAGATAGAAGAGGTAGGCAGTAGATGGTGATAGCCCTATCTGTCCTTAGTAATCCTCCACGTTCGGCTATGCCATAGGCTCTTGGCGGGAGTCGTCCTAGTGTTGCTAGGGGTAAACCCGTGCCCGAAGCAAGCAGCTACTGCAAATTCCTTTGAATTAGAATCAACACTTTGAATTCCTCTCTCTTCCTTGCCTACTAAACAACTTTGTGTCCTTGGGTGGATTAGTTCGTAAGGTTAGCACACACGTCCCTTGGATTCGATACCCTTGGGAATACTCTATTAAGGGGAAGTGCTACACGACATATTTCGTGCGCTTGCAGATTTTTATCTGTGATGTAAGAAACGTCAACAGTTGTCAGTGCTAAAACAATGAATGAAAAGAAGGTGCTAAATGATGTCAGGAGCAACAAGAACATCATGAAGGTGAAAAGAATCCAGCGAACCCGAGTGACCCACTAAGGTGACTGGAAGAACATACCCATTTCCAACAATGATAGATGAAGGATGAGAGGGGTGGGAAGGTTGGGTAGAAGAGAGTATACCGGCGTCAGGGGTGGTGTGGTACGAAGCTCTGGAGTCCACGACCCAGTCAGGACCAGGTGGTGTGAGACTCTACAAGGAGACTAGCGTTGGAGAATGGGTCGCGACATGCCACAGCGATGGCGGCACCATGGAGGGAGGTAGCACGCCTGGACCGCCGACGGTCGTGCCAACGGAGAAGGCAACGGCCGGTCCAGGCACTAGTACATCGGATCGGGGTCTGACGACAGCAGTGGTGGTTGTCCCCTGGATTGCGATGGAGGCGGACATGCCTCTCTGACCGGAGCCACCACTACCACCACCAACAACAGCTCCACCACTGTGAGTGATAGCCGCCATGGACGCACGCTCCGGCTCGAGAGCATGAGCGAGGGTCCTCTCACGCTCACGAGAGGGAGTGAGAGCCGCTGCGACGCTGAAGGTAGGCGCAGAAGGCTGTCCAGCACCTCTGACTGGAGCGCCTGGGTCGTCGACGACACTAAAGAAGACAGCGGACAGGATTGTGCCTATGGGTGGCGGTGGTGATGACACACGCCAAGGCGGTGAAGCCACAGAAGATGTAGGTATCGTTTGATTCGACGGGAGCAAGGTGGACCAGTGTAGCGGGGACCCATGGACAGCAGAGGTCGGTGGCGCTCCCAATAGGGAGATCGACGACGGGGGACGGGCCGCTACGTGACACTCTGGTGGCGGCACCAGGAACTGGCCGGGAGGAGGGCAATGGGCCAGATCGGGTCGACACCGGAAGGCTGCTGCGTCGTGGATCTGGCCAGCGGCGTAGGCGCCGTGAGGCTAGACTGCAGCAGCGCCATGGTCCTGGACGGTGGCCTGACGTGGATCGGCGACAACGATCGCAAGAGGAAGGGTGGCTGCCGCGAAAGAGGGTGGCAGCATCTCCAGACACGGGATTGGCAGCGGCAGAGTCCCCACACGCGGGATGGCGGCTGGGGGTGCTCCAGAGGGGTTCGCGGCAGTGTCCCTAGGCGCTGAAACGGAGGCACCGCCTGGCACAGGCGCAGCGACACCAGATCTGGGCCCGGCGGCGGCCAACCAGGTCAACCGTTGGTTGGTGTCGAGCCTGCCATAACATCACAGAGAGGAGAGAGGAAAGAGGAGGGGACAACGATGTGAGTGTGGGGCGCGGCAGCGCAAGTGGGGGCACAGCGCGCTCACGCGGTCCCTACGACGGCAGCGCCCATTGCAAGATCGGGAATAGAGGAGAGGGTGGTGGCGGCTCGCCAGCCGGCCGGCGTCGGCGCCACCGGGCATGGGTCTGATACCATATTAGATTGGAGAAAATGAATTAGGGTTGTATTGAAGGAGTGTCAAGAGTACATATAACCTTAATAGGCTACATACATAGGTCTGGACCAAAACACTCACACTCATACACATAATATATATATTTGATGAGTCGGTTCCCAGGGTGGTCATGAACCGAGTCATGATCACTTTTTTCCTTATTTCTTTCTCCCGGTACATGCTAGCCAAATTCTTCCAAGGCTTAGAAGTATCAGTAGAACGAACATAATGAACCGGCAGCAGAAGTGGATTATATACCGTTCGCTTGAATAACTGAACAAGTCACGTTCCACATTACCTTCAGACGCAACTTCGTCTGCTCAAATGTTCGATCAAAAAGGATTATAGGGATAACACGTTTAGTAAGAGTCCCACACATATATACCTAATACATGCAAATAATGTCAGTGATAAATCGAATCAAAAGTTGCTATCTACTTCAAACGTCCAGAAAAAGAAAAAGAAGAAAAGAATAACTCAATACTAATATTCATTGTAACAAGCACATCCCTCCACTTGGGCTCTACAATAATTGAGTTCGCTCCTATTTACTTCTTGCTGAATATAGCAAGAACCCTAAGCTCTTCCAGCAAGCATTCGTGCATTTCATTGCCACGTGCAATATATTTTACAGTTATCTCTTATTTTCCAGAAGAGGCTCCACAAGGTTCACTTGCTTTGACGGGTGTGAATCACCTTCAGTAGGTTTCTTCAAAATTCCAGTAGGCTGCTGCTGTCCTTGTCGATTTTGTGCTCCCTGAAAGCACAGAAAAGTCAGCACCGCTAGGGAACTCATTAGAATTGTAAGGTTATTCTGGACCAGTAATAGAAGGTTCGCCACCACCAATCTTTTGTGTACATGTTCTGGCTACTAAATAACTGAGCATGTATCTGAACAGTAAAACTGTTGAACAACACATATGATAATTCCATCAACATTTACGTTAGACCCTGTTTGGCACAGCTAGAACTTGTTACAAAAGCAGCTTGTTTCAAAAGCTGGTGAAAAACAGCCTGCTTATGTCTTGCTTTTAGTTCATTCTGAAAAGCAGCTGAACTAATAAACTGTTACAGAAGCTTCCTGTTTAGCACATCCTCAGATTATTTTTATGAAGAAGTTGCGGCAGAAGTTGTGCCAAACAGGGCCTTGGTACCCTAAAAGAAACCTAAACCTTGAGCTGAAAACTTAAAAACACCCAACTCGATCCAACAATGCTGACCATGTTTGTCAAAGGTCAATTTATGTGTCCTCTAAATCATCTTATCACTTTCTTAGTGGGTAAATGGACAAAGGTGGAAGCAACATCGATGCTTAGATTTTTAACAAAAAAAAACGAACAAAGAAAATGTTTGTCAAGAACGCTAACATGCAACACTCTAATGTGTAGTCCAGGTGAAAGTGATTATCTGGATTTCAAGCAAAGGGCTCTTGCCGGAACAAGATATGTATTTACCCTCTTCATTCAGAAGATTTACAATATGATTCTTAAAGATCAGAAGCAAACTACATTTATAAAACTCAACAATAATTCATATTTCTCAAAAATGTGATGTTAGAACACTGTGAGCAATATGAATATTGTTGACTTCTATTCTACAGCATGCAGGGGCATTGTTTTATTTATATAACTTAGCAGAAAGATTAGCACTTACTGCAGCCTTTTGACCAGTTAATCTCCTAACCGATGGAGCTCTTGCAACAGATGATGCAGCAGCAGCAGCAGCCACTCGGATCCTGTAAGGAAGTGAAAGTTAGTTGCTTTAAATTTAGCAAAAAATCAAGAATCGCAGTAGAAGGTGCAGATAGGATGAGCATACCTTTTATGAACATCAACATATTCATCAGTCTCATCGACTATCTCCTCCTGTAAAATTGGAAAACTCAAAGTGAGATAGCATAAAAGATAACAAAACCAAAGAAGTACTTGCGGAAGCTAAGGCTACTGCACGGTAACTTCCCAAGCGTAAATATACAGAGTTTACCTGCAGTAGTTCTTCAAATACATCTTCGAGTGTGATGATACCAATGACCTCACCATCATCTATATCCTCTGATGACCTCGGCGTCGTGTTTCCATTAACCAGCCTGTTGTTGGGTCTTTCAATATCAACTACTACATTGTCTGTCCTTTCTTCAGCATTAGATAGCAAGGGAGCTGTTAGCTGTTGCGTCTCAGCTGCATCCCTATTTGGTTCAGTTTTTTCAGGGGTTGGAGTTTTGCGTTTAGCCCTCACCACAGCTGCCATATGGCTGCTTCCTTTCTGAAACTCGTTAAGTATATCATACAAAGGCATGTCTGACGGAACCCTGGACACAAAGTAATATTGATAATGTTTCTTTCAGTTTCAGGATGCAAAAAGATTAATTTAGGCATGATACAGCAATGGAGATATTCCAATTACTTCTAACACCCTATTCTGAACAGTTCAAAAATTTCTAAACACGTTGAAAGTCATTTAAGTTTGAATTGAAAATGAAAACCAAAAGGGCAAATCAAAAATTAAATGGAAAATCAAATGAAGTGAACCAAATGACATTTGGGCCGAAACCCAAAACCCAGCCACACTCACTTTTCTCCCCATGGCCCAGCCCACCCGCACACCTCGGATACTTCTTTCTCCCTCTAACTCGTGGACTCCACCTGTAGGCACCTTCCCTCTCTTTTTCCTCCCCTTTCTTTCCCCCCTCTCACGGCACTTCTGTGCCTTTTCTTCCCCAGTCAAAAGCGAGCAACGGAATTCTCCAACCACCCGCCTCGGATCCCCTCTCCCCACCTTCTTGGCGCGCAAGTAGCCTACCCTATAAAGCTCCCCAAAACCCTACCTCTCCTTTTGCCCCGATTTCAGGCGGTGAGCGGGGCCACGCGAGCGCTGCCATCCCTCTCGGTGAGACGCGCACCGCACGATTCCCGTTGAGCTTCTGTTGCTAGGTCGCGTTAACCCACCTTCGTGCTTCGCAGGGACGCGACGAGCTTCCCTCGGTCTTCCCCGTCGCGCGCCGACTCCTCAAACCCTAGCCCCATCGAGGTTCCGGTAAGCCTCGCCGCTATTCTCGTCGTTCCAACATATCCTCTCGGCTACCTCTCGAGCTAACCATCCCATCTCATTCTCCATGCTCCGGAACACATTCCCGTCACGATGTTGCCGAAGTAATCGCCATCGCGACGCCTCATCAACGAAGTCCGACGAACCCTGGTGAGCATCTCCGCCTTCACCAGTGCCCCACCTTTGTTGCACGTACCTCCTCAATCTAACTATCCCAATGTGATCGTGTGACCCCTGAGAAGCTCCATGGCAGAGGGAACGTGAAGATTGGCCACCGAGACGCCCTCCCGGCGATGACAGACACCGCTCGTCGCCTCTCCACGTCACGTGCACCTCTGCGCGCCGTTAGGAGCTTCGAAACCTAGCCTGGTGAGTGCACGCGAAGTCCTCTATCATTTTAGTGTAGCCAGCGTTGATCCTTAGCGGCTTTAGCTCGTGTTTTGCGTGCGCCGGCGAGCTCGGGGCCGCACCCATGGCGTCGAGCTCGGCCAAGAAGATGAGCCACAACGTTTGATCCATGAACCAAGGGCCACGATTAGAAGACCCGTACCCTTTCGGTTATATTAAATCTCGTCCGTTCATTTGAAATCCTAGGCTCTGCAGTAGAACACGTGTACACACAACATATTTTAAATCGGGTGCGTTCACTTCACATCCGACAGCTAGGATTAGATCAGAGGATACACCTTCGTTTGTTTAAATCAAAGCCGCCCATCCTAGATCCAACGATCCACATTCAAATAAGTTCACACGCCGCCGTTTTTACACCGAGACCCCTGCCCTTTTATGGTCTAGCCCTGGAAATTATTTTACCTGACAATAACCTAGGAAAATGCAAACATGCCTTTGTACATTAGGAAAATCACAATTTAATTAAAGATTACATGTTTAGGCCCCTGGAACTTTCAGTCACTGTCAGTTAGGAAAAAATTATAGAATAGCCCCTGGACATGGTAGAAATTATTTTCAACCTTTATAGTATTTGTGTTTCTACTGAAAATTACATGAAATTAGAAATAAATGCAGAGAAGTGTATAAAATATTATAAAATTCCAGAAAATTTATTTAGAGAGTTCAAATTATATCTTTTCTTGTTTTCATTTAGATTATTCATTTTAGCCACCAAAATTATGTAGAATCTATATTTAATTGATGTTTATGAATATAAAATTATTTTGAGCATAGGAATAAATATCAAATAGCTTTAAAAATTATGTAATGTGTTACTTTGAGCTGAAATAATATAATATTTAATTATATCTTGAGTAGAAAAAATCCACTAAAATGTTCAATCATATAAATAGTAGTTTGACTCCGGAAAATCATAAAGTCCAATATAAAATATATTTCAACATCTAGAATTTATTAAAAAAAATAATATAAAGTCTTAGAGAATTTATATAAAGATAGTATAGACCCATAGAAAATCTATATTTTCAATAAAACCATAGTTGGATAATATAATTCATCATCTTAAAACTATTTTAATTACACTATTCAAACTAGGAACATTAATCTAACATAATAAAACACACATATCTCCGATTTAAATCGTGATCGTGTAGGCCTTCGTACCACCTTAAAATATTCACGTAGTGGTTTTTATAACTTGTTTTGTATATGTGATGTAATGTTGTTTATTTCTTCTATATCTCTTTCGATGGTAGTTTCTATGCGTTCTTGTGATGATCGAGAAGCAACATGAAGACCAAAACCGAGAGGTCAGATAAGAAGACTGAGCAACAATACGAGAAAAAGGCAAGTGCTCTTGACCACTTTGTTCCTATTTAGGAATTTAGTTAGTTTGCATGCATGTCTTTAATATGAATCCCATGATTGGAATTTTACTAGCTTTTCCTCAGTATTCCTTGTAACCTGGTTTTGGGTGGATGGGATTTGGGTATGGTCTACGCTTAGCCCTGCTTAGTATATTGGGAGGGATAATGTTGCATATAATACTATTATTATGATGATCATGTGAGATGGGTGACGGATGATAGTGAACTAGTTGTTAGGAATCTAGCAGGCTGGTGGATTTGGTGGGTGCAGTATGCACGAGACTCGATTGGTTGCCGGTGCCTGCGCAGATTCTAAGGACCGGTTCGTGAGACTTGTGATCTAGCTTACACCATGCCACCACAAGACTAGTATGACACAGTTTGACCAATTAAGTTGGTTTTCTCCTTATTCTGTGTGCACCATTGGACGGTGCGGGGAATGGGTTGCGACCCTGGGATCCACAAGGCGTAAGAGGGGGCTTCTGCGATGGAGGTAACATGGACTCCATGATGCCCGTTGAGGTGAAACCTTAGCGGGTGTACATGGGTTTGGTGGTGCAGTGTAAAGGCGTCACAGTGACCTCCTAGCCACACACCATAGGAAGTGTGAAATGTGACCGACGGGCCACAGGCAAAATGGAGGATTAAGTTCACCCAGCAACGGGGGACGGAATCACGATTTGTGGGTGATAGAAGGCTAGAATGAATGTTTGATTAACCAAAGGTCTAGGTACATATTTATAGATACATAGATGGGCCGGTATACAGGCTAGACCCAAACACATAACTCAACACAGTCCAACACACCGCCCCCCCCCCCCCCCCCACCCGCAGTCCCAACATCTAGCCACAACAGATGTTGAGACTGGACCGAAACTCAGAAAACAAAGTCGATGGGAGTCCCTTCGTGAAGATGTCGGCAAACTGTGACGTCGTCGGCACATGGAGAACTCGAACCTCACCGCGTGCAACCCGCTCACGAACAAAGTGAAGATCAATCTCCACATGTTTCGTGCGCTGGTACTGGACGGGGTTGGTGGAGAGGTAAATAGCACTGACATTATCACAGTAGACCAACGTGCTCCGGGCGATAGGGGAGTGGAGCTCCTGAAGTAACTGCTGGAGCCAAGACGCCTCTGCTACGCCGTTAGCCACGGCGCGGTACTCCGCCTCAGCACTGGAGCGAGAAACCACGGGCTGCCGCTTCGAGGACCAGGAGACAAGATTCCCCCCAGGAAGACGGCGTAGCCAGAGGTGGAGCGGCGGGTATCAGGGCACCCCACCCAGTCAGCGTCGGTGTAGACCACCAGCTCAGAAGGCGAGTCACGTCGAAGTAGAAGGCCGTAGTCGAGGGAGTCGCGCAGGTACCGAAGAATCCGCTTCATCGCCGTGAGATGTGTCTCCCGCGGATCATGCATGTGGAGACACACCAACTGAACCGCGTAGGAGATGTCCGGCCTGGTGAAGGTGAGATACTGCAGGGCACCTGCAAGACTCCTGTAAGAGGTGGGGTCGGCGACCGAGGCGCCGTCGGCCGAAGACAGCTTCGCCTGGGTGTCCACGGGAGTGGAGCACGGCTTGCAATCAGCCATGCCCGCTCGCTCGAGGATATCCAGGCAGTACTGGCGCTGGTGGAGGAACAGAGCGTCCGGACGGTGCTCAACCGCAACGCCCAGGAAGTGGTGGAGCTGGCCGAGGTCCTTCATCGCGAACTCGCGCTACAGGGCGGAGATCGTGCGCTGAAGAAGAGTCGGGCTAGACGCCGTGAGGACAATATCGTCCACGTACAGGAGGAGGTAGACAGTGTCACCCTCATGCCTGTAAACGAAGAGCGAGGTGTCCGACTTGGCCTCGACGAAGCCGAGCGAGGCTAGGAAGGAGGCGAACCGGCTGTACCAAGCCCGAGGCGCCTACTTCAACCCGTATAGGGACTTGTTCAGCCGGCAGACCAAGTCTGGACGGGCTGAATCAACGAACCCTGTCAGCTGACTGCAGTACACCGTCTCCGTCAGCGTCCCGTGAAGGAAGGCGTTCTTGACGTCCAGCTAGTGGACAGGCCAAGAACGCGAGAGAGCCAACGACAGAACAGTCCGTATTGTCGCTGGCTTAACCACCGGATTGAAGGTCTCGTCGTAGTCCACTCCAGGGCGGTGAGTGAAGCTCCAAAGTACCCAACGAGCCTTATATCTCTCCAGGGAGCCATCCGCCTTCCTCTTATGCGTGAAAACCCACTTGCCCGTGACAACGTTGCCACGGGAAGGACGGGGAACAAGGTCCCATGTCCGGTTGGCAAGTAGGGCCGCATACTCCTCCTCCATAACGCGGCGCCAGTGAGGGTCAGCGAGGGCGCTACGGACGGAGGTCGGTATAGTTGATACCGAAGAGGAAGTGGATGGTGTCGGTGTCGTCGAGAGAGTACCACTCCGGAGAACCTCTCAAGAGGCCGGAGAACCCCAGCGGCACGTCTAGTCACCATCGGGTGAACGTGTCCTGGGTCCCGGTGGAGCAACGGTGGGTGGTACACTGAGGGCTCGTGACGAGCAGGCGCAGAGGCACCAACCCGCTATCGTCGCTGGTAGACAAGAGCAGGGTCGGCGAACCGTGGAACAGGGGCCGCACGTGGCGCAGCAGGGGACGCGGGAGCCGGAGTAGTCGTCGGGTCCCCGCACGGCGCGGGAGTCGAGGCCGGAGACGCCGGGGCCGCGCGTGGCCCAGCTGTAGGGGACGTCAGGGCCTCGTGTGGCGCAGGAGTCGAGGCTGGAGACGCTGGGGCCGCGCGTGGCGCAGCCATAGGAGACGTCGGGACCTCGTGTGGCGCAGGAGTCGAGGTCGGAGACACCGGGGCTGCGCGTGGCGCAGCCGTAAGAGACACAGGGGCTGCACGTGGCGCAGCAGGAGACGTCGGTGCCACGCGTGGTGCAGCACTCGTCCCCAGGGTCGACGGAGCCTGGGCACCAACCCGCACTCGTCGCTGGTAGACGAGAGCAGGGTCAGTGAACCGCCGTGTCGTGGCTGTAGTAGGCACAGCCGGAGTCACCACAGGTGTCGGTGCTGCGTAAGGTGCAGCTGTCGATGCCGTGGGAGCCACCTGTGAGCCGGTGGATGATGTACCTGCAAAAAAGGCCAAGGCAACTGTGGTGGAGCAGCCTCGGTGTCAGTAGAAAAAAAGAGAGTCTAGCTCTGCAGCTGAATCAGAGGTGGAGGAAGAAAAGGGGAAGGAGGACTCGTCGAAGACGACGTGCCGAGAGATCAAAATGCGGTGGGTAGAGAGGTCGAGGCACCGGTATCTGAAAGTGCATCTAGGACTCCCTTGTGGGTTTTGGATGATTTATGACAAGCAATTGGGATCCTAATCCTTTTGTTGAGATGAATACAGGCAAATAATGAAAAATGAGCAAAATGCCAAAAAGAAGGGAAATGAGAAGCAAAGTGAATTTGAGCTCAAGGAGAAGAAAATAGTAGATTATTATGTATGGAGTGTGTTAATGAAACACACCCAAGAGCTCAATCACTTTCAAGCACACACACACAATGCACAAAGTTATACAGGACCGGACTAGTCCGATATCAGCCGGACTAGTCCGATATCACTTTCTGCACTAGATCGGACAAGTCCGGTATCCACCGGACTAGTCCGATATCTTTCTGATCCACTTCGGACTAGTCCTCCCCAATGCGGACTAGTCCTCAACACAATGCACAAGTCACACAAAATCGGACAAGTCCGTTGTGATCCGGACTAGTCCGATATTCTTTCTGATCCACTTCGGACAAGTCCGGTGTCTACACGGACTAGTCCGATATACACACTGATCTAAATCGGACAAGTCCTCCAAGTGCGGACTTGTCATCCTAAACACTTAGGGTTTCATATGTCCAGACAAGTCCGATGGCAATCGGACTAGTCCGAAGATTTCCAGTAGTGAAATCGGACAAGTCCGTTTTCAACCGGACTAGTCCGATATTCCTGGACACTTAGGGTTTGCTACACACAGCACACCGGACTAGTCCGGTGACCACCACGGACTAGTCTGATCTTTCTGAACCCTAACAGTCACTTTTAGAAACCCCATATAAATAGAGATGCACGGCCCACTTTTACAATCTCTCGAACCCTAGCGCCGTCACACCTCCCAAGAGACTCAAAAACCATCTCTCTCCACGAAATTAAGTGCAAAATCGATCAATCTATTGAAGATCACTTCTAGATCATTGGAGAGACACTTGGCACACATCATTGAGCTCTTGGTTTGATTCTCTAACACACTCTTGCGTTTCAATTTGTAATTTTCGAGTGTGTTATTGGTGGTTTTGTAAGTTGTAATCAAGGGAGCTCTCAACGTGTGAGAACGCCCCTTCAACTTGGTTATTTACCCTTTGTGATTAGTGGAAGAGGATTGGCCTTCGTGGCGACCCGACGAGGGAAGGGTTGGAGAAGACCCGGTCCTTTTGTGGGCTCCTCAACGTGGACGTAGGTTGCCTTCGTGGTAGCCGAACCACGGGATAAATCGTGTGTCTTGTCCTTTTGCGTTCTTTATCTTAATTGATCAACTTAATCTAGGGTTTGATTCACTTTGTTCAATTTGAGTTAAATTGTTGAACAAGAGCCTTAATTGTAATAGAATTTGACATACAACTATTAAACTGTCATTCAAGTTTATATTTCCACTGCAAACATTAACGAATCAATCAAATTGACTGAACTTGATCAACTTAGCCCGTGAAAACCGAACTAGTCCGCACTTTATCGGACTAGTCTGGTATCTCTGGTATTGACTTTGTTGTTGAGTGTTACAGGAACCGAGAAAATTCAAGAAGGCCTATTCACCCCCCCTCTAGGCCTACATTCAGTATCCCTTATGCTCAAGGGAGTACCCAAGAAAGACACACCTAGTAGAGCGGGGCGCAAGCTTATGTGGAGCAGTGGCGGAATGATTAGGGTAGCAGGCGCACCCGAAGACACGGAGGTGGTCGTAGAGAGGGGTAGTGCCATACACGGCAAAGAAAGGAGCCGGTGCTCAAATCGCCTTGGTGGGAAGGCGATTAAGGAGAAAGGTGGAAGTGTGAAGTGCCTCTACCCAGTATCGAGCGGGGATAGATGCCTGAAACATTAAGGAACGCATGACATCATTAGTGGTGCGAAGCATGCGCTCAGCCTTGCCATTCTGGGGGGATGTGTATGGACAAGACATGCGTAGCTGTGTGCCATGTGTAAGAAGAAAGTCACGGAGTCGCGAGTTGTCAAACTCGCGTCCGTTGTCACACTGGAGAGCACAAACAGTACGCCCAAACTGTGTGGAAACCCAAGTGAAGAAGTGAGAGAGAGTATCAAATGTCTCAGATTTCAGACGTAAGGGAAAAGTCCAAGAGAAATGTGAGAAATCATCAAGTACCATCAAATAATATTTAAAACCCGAGACACTGACAACAGTAGATGTCCACAAATCGCAGTGAATAAGATAAAAAATATGTTGCACATGAGACACAGAAGTGGGAAAGGGAAGCCGAACATGGCGACCAAGCTGACAAGCGTGACATAATGACTCATGTGTGCCCCTAGTACACGATATAACTGAACTACTAGACAACTTCGACATAACATCAGCGCCAGGGTGACCAAGCCGGCTGTGCCAAGTAGCGGACGAAGCTGTCGTAGCCAGAGCAAATGACGGAGATGCAGCGGAAGTAGGAAGTCGAAGAGTGTACAGGTGCCCCGGACTATCACATCAAAGAAGACGCCGGGTGGAAAGATCCTTCACAGACAAACCAAAAGGATCAAACTCAACAGAAATATTGTTATCAGTGGTGAAACGACGAATGGAAAGCAAATTTTGAATAATGTCTGGAGCAACGAGAACATTATTAAGATGGAATGAACCCAGAGAAAATGAGTCACCTACTGAGGTGACTGGAAGAACGGATCCATTGCCAACAACGATCGATGAAGGAAACGAGGGATGAGGTGGGTGGGTAGAAGAGAGAATACCAGCATCTGGGGTGGTGCGGTAGGAGGCGCCAGAATCAGCCACCCAATCAGTAGTCGGCGGTGTAAGGTGCATGGTCCTGAAGGAAGACGCCAAGTCCTGACGGTCCCACCCCATGGGCGGCTCCTGGAGGGGTGCTGGCGGCTCCGAGTACCCAGCGGGGTAGGAAGCACCGCCGTAGGCTGGAGTTGGCGATCCAGCCGCAGGGCGACCAGGTCCGCCATAGCCCGGATGGGCTACGTACGCCGCCTGAGGACGTGGTTGGCGCGGAGTAGAGGAAGTTAGTGGTGCCCCAAGAAGACCCGGAGACGGTCCAGGCCACATAGAGATCTGGCCATCCACGGGTTGTACGGTGTGGGTCAGGGCGCATCTCCCTGGCCAGTGCCACCAGTACCACTACCAGTAGGAGCAGTGGACGTAGGAGTGCCGCCAGCACCTCGTCCTGTGCGCCTTCCGCCGCGACGTCGACGAGTACCACTCCCAGAGCCAGCAGAGGCACCCAGGGCGGTAGGCGGAGTAGGTGGTCGCGGTAGTGGTCCCCCAGAAGACGGTGGACGTGAGGGCTGCCCAGAGCCATAGAAGGCTGTGGCAGGCCCAGAGGTAGAAGATCCACCAGTCGTGATCTCCTCAAGCTCGAGATCAGACCAGACCTTCTCAAAGGTCGGTGGCGGCTCCATACGAAGAAGCCAGAAGCGAAGATGGCTGAAGCGCTCGTTCAGGCCGTGAAGGACCTGAAGTACTAGAGTGCTGTCAGCAACCGGCTCGCCAAGATCGCGCAAGGAGTCAGCCATGCCCTTCATCTCTCCACGGTAGGCAGAGATGGAGCGGTGACCCTGCACTGTAGTCTGGAACCGTGTGTTAATGTGAAGAGCCCGAGTTACATGGTTCCCCAAGAAGTGGTGCTCCAGTATCTGCCAAGCCCGGCGCGCGGTCCCCCCACCGCGCTGTCTGACAAGCTTGTGCAGATCGTCGGCGAGAGTGCCAAGGATCCAGGCAAGGACCAGACTGTCCATGCTGATCCAAGAGTCATCCCACGGGGTGTCGTCCTGCTGGACGTGGTCCGCAAGCTGGTACCGCCGCAACATGAGGAGGAACTCGTTACGCCAGCGGGCGTAGGTGGTGGAGTTACAGCTCAGAACAGTCGGCACTAGTGTCCGAATGTTCTGAACTCCAGCCGCCTGGGCGTGTAGAGCGGCGGTGAGCGACGCCGAGTATGCGGAGTGCACACTGGTGTCCGAGGTGGGCTCGTACGTCGCGCTCAGCGGCCGGTGAGCGCTCTCCTGGATTTGGTGTGAGAGAGCAGCCGCTGAAGCGCGCTCCTGCTCTAAGGCAAGAGCGAGTGTCCGCTCGCGCTCGCGAGAGGCAGCTAGAGCCGCGAAGACAGCGGAGGTGTCCGCGACCGTCGTGTTGGTGCTGGCGACGTCGTAGAGAGGATCAGTGGCCGCACGAGGAGCAGTAGCAGTGCCAACAGCAGATCCGGAGCCCGTCATGAAGGCGACGGCAGTAGGGCCGCCAAGTGATCCGCCAACTGTCGGAGCAGTCGCTACGGCGGGCGCGTGTCGAGCCACAGAGACGAGAGGTGCGCCGGCCGCCGGACCAGTAGCAGGTACACGGGCGGGATGGGGCGCACCGGCCAGGGGGCGCCGGCCAGGGGAGCGCCGGCCAGGGGGAGGGCGACGGTGGCGACCAGAGAGGGGGGCGGCGGCGGCCAGAGAGGTGGCGGCGGCAAGAGGGGGGGCGGCGGCGGCCAGAGGGGGCGGCGGCGGCCAGAGGGGGGCGGCGGCGGCCAGGAGGGGCGCGCCGGCGGCGGCCAGGGGAGGTGCGCCGACCATAGGGGGGGCGGCGGCTAGGTTTAGGGTTAGGATGGTGGGGATTAGGGTTTGGCTAATGATACCATGATAGAAGGCTAGAATGAATGCTTGATTAACCAAAGGTCTAGGTACATATTTATAGATACATAGATGGGCCGGTATACAGGCTAGGCCCAAACACATAACTCAACACAGTCCAACAGTGGGTAAAGCGGTACAAACTCTGCAGAATATAAAACTGTATAGACAGTCGTGCTCACAGTCCAGAGCAGGCTAGTAGCTCTTTCACGATTAGCATGGTTTGGAGTGAGGATGATGGTTTGGGATGGCATTATGGTCAAGGTTCCAAAAGGCGCTAGGCGCTAAGCGGGCGGTGACCGTCTGCCTAGAGCCTAGGCGTGACTAGGCACCGCCTAGGCGTTTCAAGACGGTGTGTTGAGATAATCTTGTTTCCTAGAAGATAATTAGTAGGTGCCCAGATCCGGACGCGTATTGATATTAGGGATAGAGTCCTGAGTCGAGTCAAAAGTAGTTTAAAAGAGTTCAAATCGTGGTTAGGAAGGAGTCCTATCTCTAATAGTCTATATAGAGCCGGGATTACCCGTGGAATAAATAAGCAATCAAGTCCCAAAATCCCAACAATTGGTGTCAGAGCTAGTAGATCCAGGAGGGTGCGTACCTCAACGACAGATCCGATGATGCGCAAGGCAAGTACGGCGTCGGCGAGTCCGCACCAGAGGTAGAAGGCGGCACACGTCGAGTGCACCGCCACGGACCAAGTCGGGACGTTGGCTGGATGTGTCGCACGCAGTCGACGAGGACTTGCATGACGACGGCAGAGTTGCGCGACTGAGTTGGTAGTGGTGAGGAGGATCTCGGCGTTAACGTCGGCGCCAGCGTCGGGACGAGGAATCCGGCGGTGAAGGAAGCCGGCACGCTCGGAGAAGGAGAGTCGCGTAGCTGGATCGTCAGCCCTCGAGTACGAATCGAAGGCAGAGTTCTCGAGCGGCAGAGGGAGTCAAGTTGGCAAGTTGGCCGCGGCTGGGAGTTGCTGGCAGCGGCGGCGGCTCGGCACAAAGACAGGCGCTAGTCGTGCTAGGGTTATCCATGTGGTTGACTAGGTCGGGCTCAAAGGAAAGATGGATCGGGCCATGATCAGGTCAGGGAGGCTCTTTCTTCTGTAGATTGGGCCTTGGACGTGGGTCTGGCACTAGTGTTCCAATAAAGGACTGTTGGGCTATAAAATAAACAGAAAAGTGTTCACATCATGCAGAGAAAATTAGTGGCACTCCATTATCCTATGCTAAACAAGACCAACTATATGGTGTGGGCTATTAAGATGAAGGCACAGGGGGTGTGGAAGGCTGTGGATGCAGAAAAAGTGGATAATGTTGATCCAAAATGGATCAATTGGCTCTTGCGGCCATCTAACCATAGTTATTAAGGCGGTAAGGCGACCTAAGGCGACCGCCCCTCTTTTTACCTTTTAAGCGATAAGGCGTAAGGCGAGGCGACGCCTTATTAATATAAAAAAATAGGAAATTATAGGAATGCAGTCCCAAATTCCAAATAGATGAGGATGAAACTACCAATTAGCAAATAGTAGTAGTTCAATATAAACCAACATAATAGACAAAGTCCACCATAACTAATAAATAGTATTAAATAACCACTCCCATCTCTTAGTTTATCTCAATACCAGTTGTCGAACACATCAGACATTGCATTATCATGCAAAAAGTATGTGACACACTGCAACAGAGGGAGTAGAGGGGCAGCAACAACAAGCAGGGAGTAAGGCGTCCTCGCCTTATCGCCTTATGGACGCCTTAAGGCGCCTTAGGACGCCTTACGGACGCCTTAGGACGCCTTATGTATAAGATTAAGGCGATAAGGACGCCTTCACCTCAAAAACCGCCTTACCGCTTAAGCGTCGCTTAAGCGACGCTTAAGCGACGCCTTAATAACTATGCATCTAACAAGCTATTGATGAAGACACTCTCATGCGAATTTTTGAAAAGAAGATGACAAAAGATGCTTACATGATCAAGATAAAATTCTTGGGTGAAGAACATATGATGGAAGCAAAGATTCAGACTCTCCAGAATGAAATTGATGTGTTGTGCATGAACGGGGGAGATCCCATCGACGACTTCGCCACTAGAGTGATGATAATCATCACAAAAATTTGTGGTCTTGGCGGAGAAGTTGAAGAAAGTGTTAGTATTGGGTTACATAGTATGTTGGACCTCCTCGTGTGTGTGGTAGGCCCAGCCCATACGACCTTCTTGCCGCCCAAGGCAACAAGGGCTGGCGCCCCTATGGTTTCCCCCTGGCCGTCGGTCACCCCTAGGGGTCTCCCCCTCTATATATTGTAACCCTCTATGGCCTAATGGAATCACCTAATTCCGCAACATTACCTCTCCACTAACATGGTAATCATAGCCTGGTTTTTATCGCTTCCGCTAACCCTAGCCGTCGCCGCCGCCGGTTCTATGCTCGTGCGACTACCATGGCAGACGACGCCGAGGCCGCTGCCCTACGTGCTCGGCTAGAGACGATCATCAAGGAGGCCGAGGACGCCGAGGCATAGGCTGCTGCTGCTCGTCGTCGCGTCCAGGCCGCCCGCCTTCTCCTTGAGGAAGAGGAGTCCAAGGCTGTCGCCTTGGAGCAGACGGCCACTGCCGCCTGTCAGCGCATACCATCGTCTTCTTCCTCGGACCTTTGTACCGTTGTCTCTACAGCTCCTTCGACCTACGAAGACAGTCGTCGCCGGCCTTCACCTTCAGGCAACTGCGGTGTTCAACATCCGCCAGCTGGTGAACATCGTTGTCGGTACCCTGCGTACGGGGTACCCTCGCACACAAGCTTCAAGTGCCAAGGTACGTTCAGCGCCGCCACGTGGACTACAAGGACGGGACCCGACTCCCCCGGAGGGACGGGATCCCAGGGTGCCACGTGTTCGGGTGGGACCTCATCCTACTATAGGGCGAGGTCCAGCGCAACCACGTGGCTCAAAGCATCAGGCCAGACGCCTCCCCGCAGAGAAGGGCTCCGGAGCTGCCACGTATCACGAAGGGACCAGTTGTTGTCGCATGCCCCGACGGGCTCCGAAGCCGTTACGTGCTCCGAAGACCAAGCCTGGCCTCCCCCGGCGGAGGCCAGCCCCGAAGCTGCCATGTGTCCCGCAACTCACCTTGGGCGGTAAAGTGCGGAAGTTAAGGGATTGTGCGCCCCGTCTAGATCAAGCATTGAAGACAGGCACCCACCTTTGGGGCAGGTAAAGCGGAGCACGCTAACGGTCAGAGACCGCTGCGCCCAATCACATCACAGTGAAGACACCGCAGGCCTACCCTGCCCCGCCAAGTGGGTAGCTTGCGGCGACCAGACAGACAGATGGGACATCCCCTGACACCATCAGCGACTACGCATGGGCCACTGACGACCTTGGGCGGTGAAGTGCGGGAGTTAAGAGATGGTGTGCCCCGTCTAGATCAATCATTGAAGACAGGTACCCACCTTCGGGGCAGGTAACGCGGAGCACGCCAACGGTCAGATACCGCTGCGCCCAATCACATCACAGTGAAGACACTGCAGGCCTATCCTGCCCCGCCAAGTGGGTAGCTTGCGGCGACAAGACAGACGGATGGGACATCCCCTGACGCCATCAGCGACTACGCATAGGCCACTGGCGATCAAGGCAGCAAGATGGCAAGTCTTCAAGCCTCGGCCAGAGGAAGCTTATGCGATAAGCCATATAGATCTTTTAGGATAAGATCGCTACGGGGCCAACTGTCGGCTCCAGACCCCACTTGTAAGGCGTCTGGCCTTGCCTATAAAAGGATCAGACCACCACTGTTACAAAGGATCCTCAACTTATGCATTCACACACACCAGCAATACAACCTCACCGTGTAGTAGGGTGTTACGCTCTTGCGGCCCGAACCACGTCAAAACCATCTCATACTCTCATACGCGCGTCCACTAGATTGAGAACTAAGCTCTACCGATCAAAGAACCTCAGCGGGTTGCTCCTTAGCAGATCTGGGGGAAGTGTCGCATTAACACTTCGACAATCATCCTCGACTCCTCCTACACCAATTACGCCAGATAGCGTGATCTCATGGAGCAAGCCCTACAGCGCTAAGCCCTGATCAATCATGTAGCACTAAGCCCTGATCAATCATGTCACAGACGATTCTCTGTCCAATGATCCGGGGTGGACTCGGATGGACAGCATCGTCCTCAACTGGATTAGCAACTCCATCTCGACGGATCTTCACTAGGTGGTCCGGGAACGTGGCTGCACAGCGCACCACCTCTGGCTCGCCATCGAGAACTAGTTTCTCGGTAACCGTGAACAACATACTTTTCACCTTGATGATGCCTTTCGCAATTTTGTTCAGGGTGGCCTCTCGATCAATGAGTACTGCCACAAATTCAAGGCCATGGTCGATGGTCTGGTCGACCTTGGCGCACCCGTTGAAGACCGCATCCTCGTCCTCAACATCCTCCGAGGGCTGAACCAGCGGTTCAAGCACTTGGGTGCCATCATTCGGTGCTACTCGCTGTTTTCAAACTTCCTCAAAGTTCAGGATGACCTACTACTAAAGGAGATCCACATGGGCAATACAGGACATGCGGTTGCCCCAACAGCACTCTACTCCAACGCTGCGTCCCCAGTGTCCAAGCCACCGTCCTCCACGTCGTCTCAGCCGCCCAGTGGCGGTAACAGTGGCTACCGGAACAAGAATAAAAACCGCAAGAACAGCAACGGTGGTGGAGGCCGTAGTGGCTCCTCTGGCCAGACCACCGCTCCCACTGGTCCCGACAGCAGGACCAACGCACCATGGCCGACCTACGGCCATCCGTGGCAGGGGCACATGATAATGTACCCCGGCCTTGTGCCTGCCGGACAGCAGCGTCTAGCAAATATCTCGGCATGGAAGCGTTGCTTCCATACATCCATGGCATTATAATGTATTAGGTTAAAGGGCCCGACCAAAACTTGTATGTTAGATTGGCTCTCAGGTTTGAACTTCCTCATTCGTAACTCAGGAATATGAAGCTCAACCTATGTACCTCGAAACCAACTTTGCAATCCTTGGATTGTCCTATATCTATAACACAGTCGGGGTTTCCCCTACTGTCCTTTCGTCAAAAAAAATATTTTGCTTGCTCCTGACATAGTTCAAAGTCTCCTTTCTGTTCGTTCTTTTACTAACAATTGGTGCTCTATGGAATTTGACCCGTTTGGTTTATCTGTGAAGGATCTCACAACCAAGAACGTGATCGTCAGGTCGAATAGCATCAGCCCGTTGTACACAATGCGTCTTCCAGGGTCTCTCGCTCTATCTTCCAGTGTTGTGGCCAAACTTGTTGTTGTCCCTCAAGCCCTTGCTACTGTCGCTCCCACCAAGTGGCACCGTCGTCTTGGTCATCCTGGCCCTGACGTCTTATCTAGTTTATCTAGGTCATCTTTCATTTAGTGCACCAACAATAAACATGATTTTTGTCATGCATGTCAGTTAGGCAAACACACCAGGTTGCCCTTTTGTAGCTCATCTCATCATGCGAAACATGTTTTTGATTTAGTGCATCTTGATCTTTGGATATCTCCTGTTGTTAGCGTGTCAGGTTACAAGTATTATCTTGTCATTCTTGATGACTTCACTCATTACTTATGGACTTTTCCTCTAAAGCATAAATCTGACACATTCACTACCTTGTCCAACTTCTTGGCTTATGTGTCTACTCAGTTCGACACGAAGGTCAAAGCCATCCAGTGTGACAACGTGCGCGGATTTGACAATTCTTCCACCCGACACTTCCTTCTGTCGAATGGGAGACAGCTCCGGATGTCGTGCCCATACACATCCCCACACAATGGTAAAGCTGAACGTATCATTCGTTCCATTAATAATGCCATCCGCACTTTGCTTATCCAGGCTTCCCTTCCCGAGCTTTATTTGGCTGAAGGGTTGCACACTGCTACATATCTTCTAAACCGCCTTCTGACGAAGGTTATTCAGGTTGTGTGTCCGCACATCGCCCTCTTCGGGTCCGCGCCCTCATATGTGCATCTCTGAGTTTTCGACTGTGCATGTTACTCTAACACTGCTGCAAACACGCACCATAAGCTCGCTCCTCGCTCTACCCGGTGTGTCTTCCTTGGCTACTCTGATCATAAAGGCTATTGCTGCCTTGATCTCTCCACAAACCGCATGATCATCGCTAGACATGTGGTTTTTGATGAGGACAGCTTCCCCCTCGCTGCCTCGCCCAATCTAACTGACCTAGATTTTCTTTATGACTCTAGTTCCACAGACACCACCGATGGAACCCGACTCACCACTGCAGGTACAGTGGCACCATGCCAGCCAGCTCTGGAGGTCCCTCTGGGAATCGAGCACTTTGTGGCTCCCCTTCCCGCTCTGGCAGTCCATCCAGGATTTCTGCCACGAGTGGCACCGACTGCTGCGCCACGTGCGGACCCGGATTCATTGCCGCGCCACACGCGGCTCTGACCACTCCTGCTGCACCGGCAGTGGTCCATGATGGCCCGCCTCCCCGTCAGTGGTCGGCATCGCCGATTGTCTACGTCCGACGTCCACGGCAACCCACCGCAGCGGGTATCACTACACCACCTCCTCCTCAGCGACGAGAGGAAAGGGTGTAGTGGGGCCTGTCACGCCTCCGGAGAATCCTCACCGGATGATCACACGAGCGAAGGTTGGGTTCCAAGTGCTACCTGACCGGTTCATCCTCGCCGTCACGATTGCGCCTCCGACATCGTCTCTGATCCCGTCCTCTGTCTGCGCTGCCCTCGCTGATCCCAACTGGCGTGCGGCAATGGAGGATGAGTACGGGGCTCTACTGAGTAATGGGACCTGGGACCTTGTTCCACGACCTCAGAACTCCAACGTCGTCACCAGCATATAAGTCTTCACGCACAAGTTCCACACTGACATGACCTTCGATCGCTACAAAGCTCGCTGGGTTCTTCGAGGTTTCACCCAGCGACCAGGGGTTGACTACGATGAGACTTTCAGCATGGTTGTAAAACCGACCACTGTGCGCACGGTGCTCGCTACTGCTGTCTCCCACGACTGGCCGATTCAGCAGCTTGATGTGAAGAATGCCTTCCTCCATGACACCCTCACTGAGACTCTACTGCTACCAGCCCACGGGTTTCGATGATTCAGCTCACCCCGACCTGGTTTCTCACTTGTGCAAGTCCTTATATGGGCTTAAGCAAGCACCCCGGGCCTGGTACAGTCGTTTCACCAGCTATCTGACCACACTGGGATTCATTGAAGCTAAGTCGGACACCTCGCTGTTCATCTTCCGGCGCAGCTCAGAGACGGTATATTTTTTACTATATGTTGATGATATCATCCTGACTGCATCCAACACGGAGCTTCTGCGTTGTACTATTTCCGCTCTTCAGCGGGAATTCGCCACGAAGGACCTTGGACCTCTCCACCACTTCCTAGGCATCACCGTCGAGCGTCGTCCAGACGAGTTGTTCCTCCACCAGCGCACCTACACGCTGGACATCCTCAAGCGGGCAGTCATGGAACTGCACGCCGCGTACGACTCCAATCGATCTCCAGGCGAAGTTGGCTGACGACTCGGGGCCTCCGGTTGCGGACGCCTCCTGGTTCCGGAGTATTGCAGGAGCCCTCCAGTACCTGACGTTTACACGGTCTGACATCGCGTATGCTGTATAGCAGATCTGCTTGCACATGCACGACCCTCGGGAGCCCCACTTGACGGCCATGAAGCGGATCTTGTGCTATCTTCGTGGGACGCCTAACTTCGGCTTGTTGCTACACCGCTCGACCAGCTTCGACCTGGTTGTCTACACCAACGCTGACTAGGGTGGCTGCCCGGATACTCATCGCTTCACGTCAGGCTATGCCGTCTTCCTCGGGGACAATCTGATCTCCTGGTCTGCCAAGCGACAGACAGTCGTCTTCCGCTCCAGCGTCGAAGTCGGGTACCGTGTTGTCGCAAATGGTGTTGCTAAAGCCACCTAGTTGTGCCAGCTCCTGCATGAGCTCCAGACTCCTCCATCACGCTACACTCTCGTCTACTGCGACAACATCAGCGTCGTGTACCTCTCCACTAACCCCGTTCAGCATCAGCGCACGAAGCATGTGGAGATTGATCTTCATTTCGTCGGAGAGAAGGTTGCCATTGGTCAAGTCCAATGACATCGCAGTTCGTTGACATCTTCACAAAGGGTCTCCCCTCCTTGATGTTTAATGAGTTTCGGTCCAATCTCAACATCTGTGATGGCTGAGTTGTGACTGCAGGGGGTGTTAAGAGTATTGGGTTACATAGTATGTTGGTCCTCCTGCGTGTGGTAGGCCCAGCCCATAGGAGCTTCTTGTCGCCCAAGGCAACAGGGGTTGGCGCCTTCAGGGTTTCCCCCTAGCCACCGGTCACCCTTAGGGGTCTCCCCTCTATATATTGCAACGTTTTATGGCCTAATAGAATCATCTAATTCTGCAACATTACCTCTCCATTAACAGAAAGTTATATCGTAAAGAAATTGCAACGTGCTTTGACTTCAAAATTTCTCCATATTGCATCAATTATTGAGCAATTTGTTGATATGAAGACGATGACTGTGGAGGAACTCGTCGTTGACAGACTCAAAGCGCATGAAGAACGGGTGAATGCTTCAACAACCAAGAGCATGAAGAGAAACTCTATTCAACAAGGGAGGAGTGAAAGACAAGAGAGGAAAAGGATGAAGAGAATCTTCTTTTGACAAAGGAACAGTGGAAAGCAAGAGAGGCAAAAGAGAGGAAGAAGAAGAAAATAGACAAGTCAAAGATTCAATGCTTCAACTGTCATAAATTTGGGCACTTTGCTAGTGAGTGTCCCAATAACGAGGAAGATGAGAAGGCGTTTTTGCATGGGAGGGGAATTATTTTGATCTCACATCGAAGTATGATCAGGATGGAAGTGTCCATGCCCAGAGGGTGTAGTTGTGTCCACTTCAGAGATAAAACCTTAATTCATGCTCGGGATGGAAGTGTTCATGCCCAGGGGTGTAGTTGTGCCACTCCAGGGATAAAATTCATATTCGTGTTCGGGATGTAGTTGTGTCCATTCCAAAGGTGTAGTTGCGTCCAACCAAAGTGTGTAGGATGGAATAAGTATGTTTCCGTCCTAAGTGTGTCCTAAGAAACAAGATTAGGGGGTGAATGTTGAGATAATCTTGTTTTCTAGAAGATAATTAGTAGGCGTCCAGATCCGGACGCGTATTGCTATTAGTGATAGAGTCCTGAGTCGAGTCAAAAGTAGTTTAAAAGAGTTCGAATCATGGTTAGGGAGGAGTCCTATCTGTAATAGTCTATATAAAGTCGGGATTACCCGAGGAACACAAGCAATCAAGTCCCGGAATCCCAACACGGTGTGCACAGTAGCAGTGATGAATTCTAATTCTTTAAAAATACTACAATCTATTCATATTTCTGCTATATTGGCTGATTTTTCGCAACCCACTTCAGCCCTAGCGCTTTAGCTTCTACAGTCCCAAGCAACAACCCAGCCCAACTGTTGTCTGTCTCCTTTCACATAGGGCACCCTGTCTCCTTTCACGTAGGGCACCCTCCTGCTTTCTCCGTTTCGGATCCCCCAGCCCTTCTTCCTCACAGATCCACCCCCTCTTGGGCGCTCCTCTCCGGATCGGGCACCCCCCGTTTCCTCTCCTTTGCGGCTCACCTCCGGATCAGACAGCCCTGCCGCCCCTCGTCCGTGGCCCACCTCCCGATCCACCCCCTCCCCCCAGCGCCTTGCGGACGCCACCTACCCCCAAGGCGAGGCGGTCCACCTGCACGGAGCACCTAAGCGAGCCTAGACGAGCGCCTTTTGAAACGGTGATTATGGTTGATCTTGATGATACTTGGTGGATGGTGATGTTGGGATATACACTTAACAAATAGGTTGCTAATGCAACCTAGGACTAGGATTGCAATTTGCAATAAGCCAACTTGGCCTTCCTTGATTATAGCCTCATGTCATAAATTTCCCACACATATTGAGTACTCTATGTACTCATGCGCTTTCCTTTTCCTCTACATTATTTGTTGCTCAATGAAAAGAAGATCAATGAAGAGAATGCGTAGAAGTTCACGTTGCTGCCAGTCGATTTGCCTGTGGACGGCCCTACGAGCTTTTCCTCTTCCGCTGCTATTTGAAAACTCATTTGAAAGTATAAAATGTTGATTTTATTCGATATAGAACCGTTTATCACTATTTGTCCTACATGTATAATTAAACTGATTCTGGAATACATGTAGATTTTGTCCGATTTTACTTTACGTAAATGGGGCATGAAATTACTGGATTCTGAAGTATTAATAAAATCAAACAGTTGTAGGACACTAACCTTGGGATCCTTCTAATTGAAACAGCACTAACTGGCGTCTCTGTTTCAGCACGTACAGTCAAAAGGCTTTTCACCTAATTATTTCAAAATTGCCAGATGTTAGTATATTAATAGCTAACTGCCAAACAATAGTCCATGAAAATTTCTAAAACTTACCAATAGGAGCCCAATAATGTTTCGGGGGTTTCCTGAATATACAGGGACACGGCTGTGTCCTCGAGCAAGAATTTTCCCAATCGCTTCCCTGTGAATAACAATATACTGCACTGAATATATACTGATCACAAATGTTTAGCAAGCTACCACAATTTTTCATGTACTCTACTACATTGCAACTATGTCAAAAAAAAACTATGCAATAGCACAATAAAAGAAGACATACTAATTTCAAATACTCATTGCAAACCTCCCAGCCAACTTGAATAAACAATTTGGGTTAACAGTCTGTAGAATGTGCTCCTATCTTAGGTGTGGGACTGCATAAACTGTGGCTACTTTATGTATATTTGCGTTCACGTTTTTGATCAATATATTACACTGCTGGGGCCTCCCTTGCAGTTTTTTTATTCAAAAAAAACTTGAATAAACAATCCAATAATATGGTGTTTGTAGGAAAAAAAGAAGGTAGATGGTAAAGCATCTCAGCAGCACACCAAATAGAAGTACTATTTTCACATATATTTCAATAAAGGATATCGACACAGCAAATAAAATAGGAAAAATCCATTTTAGTCCCTCAAACTATTGCATAGGTCCGCATAACCCTCTGAAGTATTGTTTGGTTCATTTTACACCCTAAATTTGCTAATCTAGTTCATTATGCACCCTAAACCAGTTTTTTAATCCCGCTTTGGTGACGTGGACTGGGATTAGAGCTGGATTTGTACATGTCATTCGCTGATGTGTACAAATCCAGCTCTAATCCCAGTTCACGTCACCAAAGCGGGATTAAAAAACTGGTTCTGGGTGCATAATGAACTAGATTAGCAAATTTAGGGTGTCAAATGAACCAAACGATACTTCAGGGGGTTATCCAGACCTATGCAATAGTTCGAGGGAGCAAAATGAACTTTTTCTAATAAAATATGATCACATGAACATAAGATCAACAATACAGAATATATGGTGCAGCTGTGTTACTGGCATAAGTGCCAATTTAGTATTACCAATCCAACTTGGAGTCCACATCTAGTGAAAAAGTTGATTCGATAGGTGTCATAGCTTCTTCAGCAGTCTGCAGGAACAAACAGTAATAAGATTCCCACCAGATCCAACTATAAAGATTTCCGTTTCGACATTTGTTAGTTAATAATGCTAACTGTTTCTCAGTGAGCACTGTGCCACAACATCAGACTATCATATCACTTGTGCTTTCTAAACATGTACATAACTGAAATTGGCAAACCTAATACTAAAACAATCTATGCAAAAAAGAAAAAAAAAACACAATCTATGCAAAAAAGGAAGAAACACTTGGTTTTTATTTGAACAAGAATCGCAACGTAGACTGAACCATTTCTGAAAGAGCTCCATAACATAAAACTGGGTGCCTTTGTATGCTTAAGCAAAAATAGGAGAAACAAGATAACACATGAAAAAATGAACGCCAAAAAATCCTTTCTCATTGTTGAATGCTTGAATGATGAAACACTTAAAAATAAACAAGAATCATCAAAAGGAAGCAGCCATTTATGATATGTTTTCTTCCCCCATGGAACTGCTCCTTTTACACCTCTAAACTGCCAAATGCTGTTTATTTTTCAACCCTAGGTGGTTTTGTAAGTGGTTTTACCAGATCAGAGCCTGCAATCACCAATATTTAACTTATATGTGGCATCTGGTAGCTATTTTTTCCAAAGACGTACTCTGATCAGGATGTAACTGTCACATGACCCAGAGCTGGGGAGCCTGGTGCGGGGCGCCCAGCCGAGTCTTATCTGGACTCAGCAGCAGGGGCACGCACCAGGGTGGAGTACAGTCCAATCAGGACTCTAGCTGAAGGTTTCGATTAGCATCTAGTATTGGATCCGGTCTGTTAGAGGTAATGTTACAGATAGAGACATAATAGAATAATACTATTTGTAGACATAGGACTCTGTAAAGGGCCCCTTATAAAAGGAACAGCCAAGCGCAGGTTGTATCCATCCTATTGATTAGTAAGTGACAAAGTTCACCGTCTAAGGAATAAACTATTCCAGCTGATAGGCTTCACGACAGCGTCTGTCCAGGCCACATGCAGCAAATCGCCTGAACCTGTCCTGCACCCAGATCTCTCTAGAACTCGCCGAGTTCAATACTGCATAGGCTCCTCTTCTCCACTAATCATCTAGGCAGCATCTCTGTTCTGTTCTGATCATCCAGAACAGGAAGAGGTCCGGTTCCTTTCTGCTCTAACAGCCAAACTTCTCTGCACGTTCCTGTTCAGCACCCAGCTCCCTGTACAGTTCATCCAGAACAGTACAGACGCCTAGAACAGTACTCAGAGGTGATTTGGGGTCCAGATTTCCAACATTCGTGGCATCAGAGCCTGATTTGACCTTGGGTTAAATTCAGCACCATGATGAAGGAAGATCAGACCCCCTCCAAGCAAGGGCAGCATCACCGGCAACAAGATCAACCCGACACCCCCTCCGACAGTTCGTGAGGTTTACACGGGAACCAGATTCTCCATCCTCACCAAGACCAACTACGCGGAGTGGGCTGTCATGATGAAGATCAAGTTGAAGGCACGCTTGCTATGGCAGACGGTGGAGGAAGGCAACACAACCGAGCATGAGGATATGATGGCGCTAGACATCCTCGTCAGCACCGTCCCGCTGGAGATGATCACAACGATCAGAGAGAAGAAGACGACGAAGGAGGCATCGGACACGATCGCCCTCATGCGGGTCGGGCCGACCGCGTGAAGAAGACGACGACGCAGCAACTCTGGCATGAGTTTGAGGCCACCGCCTTCAAGCATGGCAAGGGGATCGAGGACTTCTACATCCGGCTGAGTGGCATGGTGTCGCGCCTTGCCTCGCTCGGGGAGCCGCTGGAGGAGTCAGTGGTCGTGCAGAAGCTCTTGCGAAGCGTTCCAGAACATTTCCAACAGATCGTGGTGGCGATTACGATTTTGTTGGACGTGTCGACCCTCACATTGTCGGATGTGACGGGACGGTTGAGAGCTGCCGAAAACGCCTTCGACGCAGCGAAGTGGAGGAGTTCATAACGGCCAACTGTACCTCACTCAGGAGGAGTGGGAGAAGCAGGTGGAGGAGAAGTGGGTTGTCAAGTCGTCAAAGAAGGGCAGCCGGAAGGGCGCACCAAAGAAGAACAAGAAGGGTTACGGGAAGAATATTTCGCGTGATCAGTGCAGGAAGTGTGGGAAGAAGGGCTACTGGGCCAAGGAGTGCGATCGAAGTCGAAGCAGAAGGAGCTGCAGCAGCAAGCTCACATGACGAAGGCAGAAGAGGAGGGCGCCTTGTTCATGACAAGGGCGGCCTCAGTACAGGTGGAGCCTGTACAAAAGCGTACCACGTGCCCACTGGAGATAGTGGAGGGGCGTGTCTTCGCACATCACGACAACGACACATGGTACCTCAACACCAGTGCGACCAATCACATGACGGGCTCGCGCGCCGTCTTCTCCGAGCTCGATGAGAATGTTGTCGGGACGATCAAGTTCGGCGACAACTCGATCGTGCGGATCCAGAAGAAGGGTACGGTCACCTTTGCCACCAAGATGGGTGAGCACAGGAGGCTTACAGGCGTCTACTTCATCCCGCGCCTCACCACCAACGTCATCAGCGTTGGCAGGTTGGATGAGGATAGCTACAGCATCACAGTACACGGAGGAGTGATGCAAATACGAGAAGAGGAGAATCGTCTCCTCAATGAGTACAACGCGACGACAGCAAGTTGTACTCCGTAAGGCTCAACATTACGCAATCGGTCTGCCTGACAACGCAACGTGGTGATGTTGTGCGGCGCATGGAGGGCGCGCTCGACCTTGTCCACGACGACATCAGTGGGCAAATTACTCCGACGACTCCAGGTGAAAACAAGATGTTCTTGGTGTTGGTAGATGATAGGAGCCGCTACATGTTGCTTTATCTTCTCGCAAGCAAAGAACAGGCGGCCGACTTGATTCAGCGATTTCAAGCTGCTGCTAAATTAGAGTCTGACGGGGGGTTGAAGCTACTCTGTACTGATCGCGGGGAGTTCACCTCACAGGAATTTGGCAAGTACTGCGCTCAGCACGGCGTATTGCACCAGCTCACAAGCCCCTACACGTTGCAGCATAGTGGGGTTGTGCAGCGATGCTACCAGGCGATGGTCGACATGGCACGAAGCTTGTTGAAGGCTAAGGGGCTACTCGGGATGTTTTGAGGTGAAGCAGTCATCACGGCTGTTTACATCCTAAATTGATCCCCAACACATAGTCCTGACAAAAAGACGCCTTATGAAGCTTGGCACGGGCAACGACCAAATGTTAACTACCTCATAATCTTCGGGTGTGTGGGGCACGTGAAGAAGATGTCAATGGTGTTCATTGGATATGTTGCAGGTACGGAGGCGTACCGGATATACAATCTGGTGGATCGACGTGTTCACATCACGCGTGACGTGGTGTTCGATGAGGCGGCCAAGTGGGATTGAGGCGCAGAAGCAGCAAGAGAAGACTAAAGCACATTCTACATCAACTCCACGGGTCTAGCAGCCACTGGACCATCTGTTCCAGGTGCCGGATCTGTTGTCCAGGCACCAGAACAGTCCTGCAGGGGCTAGGAGGCCCTGTACGGGGCGCCAGAGTTGCTGGAGGACGGGCTGCAGCGGCTGGGAGGAGCGTAGAAGGTACTGAGAGTTCAGAACAACACCCAACAGGGGCAGCACAGGGCATTGGAGGCCCTGTACGTGTTGCTGTCCCTACGGTGGAGCACGAGGTTGAAGACTGGAGCTCCCACAAGACTTATGAGCATTCTCCAGGACCCATCCAGTTGATCAAACTGCCAACGAACATCGACAGCTACGTCGACGCCTATCACAATGGGGATGCATCTGTCACCTCTCTGAGGCACGCTCCACGGAGCTTGGAGGAGGGTGAGTTCAAGTTCATCATCACGGAGGAGCCAATGTCGTTCATGGAGATCAAGTCCAGTGAAGAGGATGGGATGTGGCACGGTGAGGTGATGAAGCACAAGGAAGGATTGGTGATCGAAGGCAAAGACAATCAACAAGGTGGAGACGAACATCTTGACCGAGATGCTTGGAAGACGAAAGTTCGTCAAAATGGGGAGAAAGATCGGGATCCTAGACTAGACATGCGCCAACGTCAGGATCTAGAGGAGAATGTCACGTGACCCAGAGCTGGGGAGCCTGGTGCGGGGCGCTCAGCCTAGTCTTATCTGGACTCAGCAGCAGGGGCACGCACCAGGGTGGAGTACAGTCCGATCAGGACTCTAGCTGAAGGTTTCGATTAGCATCTAGTATTGGATCCGGTCTGTTAGAGGTAATGTTACAGATAGAGACATAATAGAATAATACTATTTGTAGACATAGGACTCTGTTAAGGGCCCCTTATACAAGGAACAGCCCAGCGCAGGTTGTATCCATCCTATTGATTAGTAAGAGACAAAGTCCACCGTCTAAGGAATAAACTATTCCGGCTGATAGGCTTCACGGCAGCATCTGTCCAGGCGACATGCAGCAAATCGCCTGAACCTGTCCTGCACCCAGATCTCTCTAGAACTCGCCAAGTTCAATCCTGCATAGGCTCCTCTTCTCCACTAATCATCTCGGCAGCATCTCTGTTCTGTTCTGATCATGCAGAACAGGAAGAGGTCCGGTTCCTGTCTGCTCTAACACCCAAACTTCTATGCACGTTCCTGTTCAGCACCCGGCTCCTCATCCAGAACAGTACAGATGCCGAGAACAGAACTCAGAGGTGATTTGGGGTACGGATTTCCAACAGTAACTAGATTCCAAAACTAGTGATTGTGCCCGCCAACACAAGCACAAAACCACGGTTGAGAAATGAACAACCTTTTCTATTTAAAAGGATACAAAACAGATGGTTTTAACGGTGACGGTTGAAAAATAGCCTCATGCGATCTGCCTTAAGGTAATTGAGTTTCGAGCTATCCTGTGCACCTTTTCAGTCAGGTCCAGTGCTCCACTTATTATTGTAGTTTCATCATGGGTAAGCTCTCCACCCTTACCAGCCTGTCACGGTAGAAATGTTTAACAGTAACATAGTTGAACATGCATACTTCTTAAGAAACTGCATAACAAGACCATCTGACCTCTTTGCTATGGATTGAAACTAAAGCTTTCAGCTGCGCTCGCCTAAAAAGTGCAGACTCATTATGCCCTAGAGCACAGTCTAGGATCTGTGGAGAAACATATCTCAACCAATTCAATAACCAATCAATAGACTATAAATCATGCAAAATCCAGAAAAAAAATAAACAAAATATTATCTGATGATATGCCAATGATACATACTGTAAAAGACTATGTAATCAGGTCATTTTTTAACTAAACTATAGTAAATATAAGATCTGCAATAAATTGAAATACAATGTCTCAAACTAATCACTTTTAATATCCAATCTGCACAGTCTAGGATCTGCGTAGAAATATACCTCAACCAATTCATGACCGATCAACAGACTATAAATCATGTAAAATCCATTAAAAAAAAAAGATAAACCAAATATTATCAGAAGATATGCCAAAGATACATATTGTAATAGACTATGTAATCCGGTCATTTTTAACTGAACTATAGTCAATATAAGATCTGCAATAAATCGAAATACAATGTCTCAAACTAATCACTTTTAATATCCAATCTGCAATCAGGCTCCTGCTTCATGTAAAATTTTCATTGAATCACTTGTACTGCATCACAATGGCAGAGCTTTAAGCACAAAAAAAAGGAGGGGTCACTTCCCAAGAGTATGGTATTTTAGTTTCATTAGGATGCTTAGCATTCAGCCAAGTGCTGGAGAAGCTATGGCCCCCTTTGGCCTGCACAAAGCTCCACCACTGCTAAATTGTATGAGGAAAATTTAACATGCTCAACCTTTTTATACATCAAAATGTACCTAAATCTCAGATGACATTGAGTAAAAGAAAGCTTGATGCCTAATATAGAAAAGTAGATTTGTCAACAAATAAGGAGTTCATTGTTGAGTATAATCTTGTTTTCTAGAATATTCTAGAGTGAGTCCAAATTGGTTTCAAGGAAGAGTCCTAATTTGTTTTAGGTAAGAGTCCTAGTACAAGTTAAGTATAGATAAGAATCCTAGTTAGATTGGAGATACGAGTCCTAGGAGGAGTTAAGTTGTTTGTAAGGGGTTCTTATATATAGCCGCCCATCAAAAATTTCGAGTTTATTTTCGTCAGATTTCCAACAATTGGCATCAGAACTAGGGTTACAGATTCGCTGCCCCTGGGAGGGGACATACTCTCGGGGGTGGCAGGGAGGCGGAAGACCCACGTGGGTGCAGGTCGTCGGAGGGAGATCGCAGAAGTCGGTGCCCGAACGGAAGAAGCTGTTCGCGCGGTCAGACAGGGACGGCGTGGATCCGCAAGGAGGCGGGCTGAGACAGAGCAATCCAGGAAGGAGAATACGGCGAGTCGAGACCCGACCCTGGCGAGTTCCACAACAAGGCATCAATCGGGGCGAGTTGGGCGTCGTACGTATCTCGAGCAGGGAGGCGCGACTTGCGGGAGATGCTCGCTACGGCGGAGGGAGGCAGCCGCGGACGCGCAGTTGGCGGCGGCGCGCAGATGGCACATCAATGGCAACAATGCGGTGGCACGCAGCTAGGACAGCGTGGCTGAGGCACCCGGCGAGCAATTGTGTAGCGTTGTGCACTCGACGGATCGAGCCAGAGGAGGCTCATGCCTCACGTTGCTTGCCGCAGCAGTCGACAAGCGGCTCCGGTCGTGGATCCCAGATGAGGGCTGTCGGAGAGAACAAGGAGGCTCGGGAACAGAGGAAGACAGAACACGGGAGGAGAGCAGAGAACGTGGGTATAGTACAGAGGCATGGTGCTGCTGGTCACGTACGGTGCTGTCCCAGGTACACGTGGGTGCTCCTGCTTTTGTGTTGATTGATTTCATGGAAGAGAAAAGCTACAACAGTCACATGGACTTGGATGTTGTTGTGTTGGTTGCGTACATGCAGCAGACACGTGTTCGGAATGGTGATAGTTTTGTTTGGCTATGTGCACCCAAAAATATACCAGCTAAACCAACGGAGAAGGTGTTCGTGAAGAGTAGAGTGTTTGGGATGATGTGTTCCTCCCAGTGGATGATGTGTTCTTCCTACTCAAATTCGTGTTCAGAATGATGTGTTCGTTCTGGTGGATGATTTGTTTGTCTAGGAGATGATGTGTTCGTCGCGTAGGTGTTCGTGTACGGAATGATGTATTCGTTCTGTGAATGATGTGTTCGTCCCAAAGTCATACGGGTGATGTGTTCGTCCCGGGGGTGGTGTGTTCATCCCATGGTTGGTCAAGATGAAGAGTTCATCTTGGGGGGTTTAGTGCGTCTACATCCTAAAATTAGTGTGTGTGTGTGTGTTGAAGACAAGATTACAGGGTGATTGTTGAGTATAATCTTATTTTCTAGAATATTCCAGAGGGAGTCCAAATTAGTTTTAGGGAAGAGCCCTAATTAGTTTTAAGGAAGAGTCCTAGTACAAGTATAGATAAGAATCCTAGTTAGATTGGAGATAGAGGGTATGTTTGGATTGTCGCTTTTGTTTACCTTTACAAACTTTGGTGATGCCAAATTTTAGTGTAGAATTTGGCCAACCAAAATTTGGCCAACATTGGTAAGGGAAATGAACTAGCACAACACATTCATCCATTGGCTTAGCAAATTTTGGCTTCAATCCAAATACACTCTTGTTTCACGGTCAACTACCAAAATTTGGTAAGGTCATCGTTGGCAACAAGCCAAACACACCCAGAGTCCCAGGAGCAGTTAAGTTGCTTGTAAGGGGATCTTATATATAGCCGCCCACCACCCAGCGTGATTAATCAATAAACATTTCAAGTTTATTTCCGTCGGATTTCCAACATTCATTACAGGGTTATGATACAAATTTACAATAGAACTTGTGCTAAGGGCTAGTTCGTAAGGTCTTATAGCCTGTTACTCTGTTAGAGCATTCATAAGCTGCATTCACAAGGCAGGCCAACAAGATTGACAAATGGTAGTATAAACAAATCTCACATGCGACTGAACTCTATGGAAACAGAAGGATTAGTGTGCACTTCTCTAGGATTATAATATGATGACATGGGTCAGGTTAGAAATTCCAGACAAAGGCTTTGTGTATCATTTATCAAATATACGCAGATTGTGAAATATATTTCTGACCACACGAAAAGTAATAAGTATATTTTCAGCCTTCCTAGATAAAAGTTGCAAGAATCGTAGATCAGTAGAACAATAGTTTAATAATAAAAAAGATAAGAAATCAAGAGTAAATATAGTCAAAAGAGGAAATATTATTTCAATAGGAAACACTTTTTTTATACTGTCTACACCCACAAATAACAGTTCTATTAGTAGTTTCATACCACACCTACGTAGCAAAAAAAAAAGTTAGTTTTCAGTTTCAGTTTTTTTTAGAAAGTATAACAGCACTGTTTCCAGTTTGAAACATCAAACTAATCGAACAAAACGTATGCAAAGTTATATTAAAATAGTTATTAGCTGCACTAAAGAAACTGAAAGAACAAAGGTCAGAGAACTACATCTCTGTTGACACTGGGTACCAAAGAGATACAACTTCCACATAGCTACTGAATGTCAAAGTAGCTGAAGCTGTGACGAATTTGTAGTTGTTTGGTAGGCTGGTAGCCAGTGTCAAAATAGTTGTACTTCATCACACGTCAAAATATTTATAGAGAACTAACAATGAAAAAACTTAAAACTAACGCTAGTTTTTTTTCTTGAAGTCTCTCTATCGGGCACAGTTGTAGTATCTAGATATGAGAGCTAATATGTACCCAAATATCTCTCATGCCAGTTACTGGAATCTTCGAAAACAGCAAAAACCAAAATATCACTCTGTAACCAAGTTCATCGGCCATGGCATATAACTTAAGGAAAAGACTACACAAAACAGAAGAGGTGCAGAACGATAGAAATTTTGAACTGAATCAGGTGAATATTTTCATATACCTTTCCTATAGGGTAGGAAATAGGATAGCATATGACCATGAGAATGCGCACAAGCCATACAAAGTTAGCACCAACTGCCAAACCATACCTAGTACAGATTGCTTGCGGTATAACCTGGTGATAAACGTCAATCATTAACCAGACAATTCAACAGAAAATAGTAAAATTAGAAAATCAGATTAGTACCTCCCCAAATGCAAGAACAAACGTCACTGACAATATAACAGCAACAATAGGATGAAACATCCTGTCCAGAAATATAGGAAGTGCCTGCAAAGGACACAACAAGGTAAGTGGAAGAGCCAACTGGTTAGTACTAAAAGGGCTCAAACGGTATATGAGAAAAAACAGTCACCATCAAATAATAGCAGCTTTAAAATTCAGAAATAAAACAAGTAGACGAAGTCATCTGCAACGAATGATAATAAATTTACAATGTGATTAAATATTAATACTATCATGCATCATGGAAGAGTGGATACAAAACATTGATGGCCAAGAAACTAATACACATGCATGACAACTGGAAAAGGAACTTCAATATTTTGTGGATTCAATAAATAATATACTTAATTTGTAAAAAATGCATTCGCTCCCAGGTTCCCACATGCAAAATAATCAGTTTCCCACACTTTAAGATAATCATAAAGCAGAAATCATGCTATGAGACTAGTCAAGTGTTGTTGCGTGGATATCTCAAAAAAGCTTCAAAGACGAACAATATCTTTCCAAACAGATCAAACTGTTCATAACCTATATGCTGTTTTGCAAAAATATGCATGCACATTAAATAATATATAAATTGATTGCAACCAAAATTGTATACCTCCATGGCCGCAGCATTGCACAGCAGCAGAGTGACAAGAAGCTGGTGCTGCTTTTGAACAACTGGAAGGATGGCAGCTGCAGCAAACAAAGCAAATTAATAAGAAAAACAGAGAAAAAGAAATATAAATCAGTCAAGAGCCTCAGAGGGAATAAGTATTTCACTAAAGCCCAAAAAAAATGAAGAGCTAGGCATTAGTCGATAACAAGAGATAAATAGGTCGTTTGTGGCCAGTAACACTCAATAAGCAGCAGTATTGCTATACCAAAGCTGAAAACTACTAGCACATGCATTAGATAAACTGATGAAGATCTGAGAGATCCAGATGTCATTTTAGACAGTAACTAGACACACTCACATGAGATTAAGAGGTAAAACAAAAACACCAAAAGTAACAGAAAATATTACTTGGCTAAAAGCCATATCTGAACTCTACTCTCACAAACAAACATGTTAGATACAGGAAGCTCTAGAGAGGACAACTTTACCATGCCTTTCCATTGCATAATGCCTCTAATTCCCACATGACTGATCTACCATTTCATATCTGCCCAGAGGCAGTGAGAATCTTACATAAAGAGAAAATCCTACCAACAATGCTTTTTCTTATTCCCTGATTTTCTTACTAGCCTTTTTGTTTATTCTACTCACCGTTCCAAAAGGCGTTCGCCTAGGCTCACTTAGGCACTCCGCGCGGGTGGACCGCCTCGCCTTGGGAGGTAGGCGGCCGCAAGGCAGTAGGGGGAGGGGGATCGAGAGGTGAGCCATGGAGGAGGGGCGGCGGGGCTGCCAGATCCGGAGGTGAGCCGTGGAGGAGAGGAAACGGGGTGCCGAATTTGCGAGGAAGAAGGGGTAGAGGATCCGGAGCATAGAAAGCAGGAGTGTGTCATGTGTGGAAGGAGACATGCAACAGTTGGGATGGTTTGTTGCTTGGAACTGTAGAAGCTAAAGCCCCAGAGCTGAAGTGGGTTGCGAAAAATTAACCCACATAGCAGAAATATGAATATATTGTAGTATTTTTAAAAAAATAGAATTCATCACTGCTACAGTGCACACTACCTTGAAACGCCTAGGCGGTGCCTAGTCACGCCTAGGCTCTAGGCGGACGGTCACCGCCCGCCTAGCGCCTAGCGCCTTTTGGAACCTTGATTCTACTTTCCTTACCAAACACTCTTATTAATCTGTCAGTATTGGCATCCTACCTTATCTTCACTGCCAGTACCACCACTCACAAAACTTAGCATCCTTATGATCAGGGCTATAGAAATTCATCATGAGACACCGAAGGCGTTCTTATATCCAGAACTGGAAAGTAAATTAACATTTCGTATGATATTGTCATGCCCACTCCCTAATGCAACGTAGCACGACACCGTGATCCCACTACGACTCTACGAGAGGTCACCGAGGTCACGCCTAAAACGGCAACCAGATCGAGCAAGGCAATGGAAATAGGGGGGAGAATGTATAAGCTTTCAGATCGGACCAGCCTGCTCCTTCTCGGCGTCTGTGCCGCTGCGCTGGAGGATCTCCAGCTCCACGAGGCCGAGCGACATGAGACCGAGGGTGAGCCCGGACATGATCCCGGCGAAGAGCACGAGGAAGCAGGAGATGCCCGCGTACGCCCACCACTCGAGCGACCCGAACGGGGTGTCCTGCCCTTTCACGATCAGCGCCATCGCGCCCACCCCCGCCGCCGCAGCCGCGCTCGACACCGGCCGCGCCGTCGCCGACACGACCCGCACAGCCGCAGCCAGGCTCGCCGCCCGCGCCGTCCCCGCAGCCGCCGCCATCTCGCCCGCCCCGCGTCGACAAGTCAGACAGAGAGAGCCAGGCGAGGCCCAACGGTGCCACCGTATCAAGGAGGAGATGGAGAAGTCAGGGAGAAAGGGGACAAGACGGCGCGGCGTGGAGGCCGTGGGACGTGGCCGCGGCCAGATTGGCGGGGCGGGGCGGTCGATCGGACCGCTGCGGAGAGGGAGGACACGCGGGCCGAACGGCGGGCCACCAGGCCCACCACCTCACGCCGTAGCCGTTTGTTCGGGCCTTTTCAGCTTGTGAAAAGTTAGATCGACGCGTGGTGCTCGCACTAATTACAGTTAGTGTAGGTGACTGATAGGGCACGTGTAGAACTCACCTGTACAGTAATTGTAGTGTAGTTATTATAAAAGATTTGAGTCCTCGCACTTGCACCTGCATTCGAGTTTGCAAACACAGGTGGCACATGCCTTTATCATGGTGAAGTTACTCCCTCCATCACTCAACTCTATTTTTATTTTGTCAAATATGTCTTTGATCAGGGATTTTTATGTATTCTATTAATTTTAATAACATGTAAATTTTAAATTATAAAAATATTTTCCATGAAGAATCTAAAAGTATATTTTTATATTATTAAAATTGATCAAAATTATATAAATCATTAGTCAAAGGTAGATTTGACCAATTTTAGAAATGAAATTGAAATGTGACAGAGATAGTATATCGGCTATTGTGTGATTGGGATGCGCCTTGAGAATTCAGTTAGTTATCTCCTATTTCTATTATGAGATTATAGGCAACATTAATAGCTACATTTCTCCGAGTATGGCAAGTTGTGGTTTCCCATATTTTCATTTTCATATCCGATACACTAAAAAAAAATTGGTAACCATTCATGCAAACCCTTAGTAATGTGTGGCAGTGTCTGTTCCACCAACGTTTTAGCAACTATTTGCAAGAAAAACGAAAATGGTTCTGAAAATGTTTTGCAACTATTCACGAACATGTTGCACCCCTCTAACAGTTTTGTAACTTATTAGAGCTTAGCTTGCAGACAAGTGGCGTATGTATGTGACAAGGCTTATTAACATTCATTGGCGATTTGATAAGACTTTTTAAGCTGATGAGAATCATAGGTACTCCAATTATATTTTAATAATAAGATTCAAAAAGTAACATAGAAGGCGTGATAATTTCATTACTCGGGCAACTTTTTTGAGGGTAGTACTCTGCTAACGTAAAATGCAAGATCTGATGCAAAGATCGTGTCAATATGAGGTTGTTTTGTTAGAGGAACCCAACAAGTCTGGTATTGAGACTGTACTAGTCCGGTGTTGTCCAGTAATTGTAATCGGACTAGTCCGGACCTTGACCGGACTAGTCCGGTCGGTTTAGTAACTGTCAGTTTAAACTCGAAATTGACATGTGTTCTAATTGAAAGGACACGACTCACCGAATGTTATGTCCCTGATCGGCGACACAACTATTCCTAAGGGGTGGGAGACTCCCTCTTGTGTCTCTTGGTCAAATATAAGAAGCACTACAGAAAACGCGATCATTTGCGACGACTAAAACAATTTGTGACGACCCGCACTCGACCGTCACAAATGGAAGCAGCCGTCACAAATAGGTGATTAAAATGTGACAGCTGGCCCATAAGCCGTCGCAAATAAAGGTAGCGTCACAAGTTAGCCCTTGTTTGCGACAGTAAAAAAGACATTGTTGCAAGTAAATTAGATTGTGACGGCCAACCCTAGGGCCGCCGTAATCTACATAGCCGTCGCAAACAAAAGTGATATACCCACGGCCCACCTCGGCCCGACTCACACTCACGCCGCACACGCCGAGCTCCCGCCACCGCTCCTGCCGAGCTCACGCTGCCACCGCACTCCCCGACGTCGGTTGCCTCTGGAGCTCCCCGCCACCCCGGCTTCCGAGCTCCCGAGCCCCGCCGCCACCGCCAGCTCCCGCGCTCCCGCCACCGGTCGTCTCCCAAACGCCGGCTCCCCGCCTTTGGCCGCCTTCCCGATGTCGGTCGCATCTCGAGCTTCCCGCCACCCCCCCCCCCCCTGGAGCCCTCGAGTGATGTCGCCACCGTCAGCTCCCGCCCTCCCCGCCTCCGGTCGCCTCCCCGACGTCAGTGCTCCTCTTCTCCTCCCAGTGAGCATCCTTCTCACTGTTTGATAAATTGATTAATTGATTAGCCGTCGTGTAGCTCTAACATTATCGATACTTTGAGCAATTGATTGATTGATTCGAAATTTTGAGCACAAATTTTTGTTTAATGTGTTGAATTAGTTAGGTTAATTGGTGATTAGTTGATTAGAGGATTGAATTTTGTAATTCGTTGGTTAAATTGGTGATTAGTTAATTGAATTGTGTAATTCATTGATTAAATTGTTGATTAGTCGAAGAATTGTTGTATTTGATTATGAATCATGTTTAGGTTATTAATTTATGTTAATCATGCTTTGGTTATTTATTTATAATAAATTGATATGTTAATCATGCTTAGTTAGGTTTAGGTTTAATTATGTTTAGGTTTATTTATGCCTAGGTTTAATCTTTTGTTAACTGAGATTAAGTTTGCTTAGCTAGGTTTATGTTTAAATGGGTTTCGGCTCAGCTCGGGCCGACACGGGCCATTTAGGGTTTAGGGTTTAGGCAAAAAGCGACGGTGACGATGACAAGCTCCCGCACGTTGTCGGTGGGCCTCGACGGTCCAAGTGGTGACTCGCAACTAACCCTATCGCGGTAATACCTAACCCCACACCATGGCGTCCCCAATCGAGCCAAGCAGCCACCGTCTGAGCGAGTCATGACCCCAACGCTCGCGACTCCCTTGCCTAGCTAGGTTTAGGTTTAAATGGGCTTCGGCTCGGCCCGTGTTGACACGTGTCATTTAGGGTTTAGGCAAAAAGCAGCGGTGACGACGACAAGCTCCCACGCATGGTTGGCGGGCCCCGACGGGTGGTTTCCTCTCGTCATTCCTCCTCTCTCGTTATTTCCTCGCCTCCTCTCTCGTTCTTGGACAGTTGACCCCAAAGCTTGAAGAATTGCACCATTTTTGGGGGTGCAGTGTAAAACAAGTGAGGTTATGCTGCGGAAATTTTGTTTGGATTCAAGTTTTGTGTCTCGTCAGAAGCAGGAAAAATCATGCATACATTAACAATAATTTTTCGTCTTTAAACTACAGAGTCAAACATGGGTGAAGACCGCGATTGGATGTATACTGATTGGAAGAGCAGAACTGTTGGTCACTCGGATGAGTGGTACATCAAGTTAGATAAATTTTTGGATCGGACATTTTCGTTGTCAACGGATGATAAGGTGCGGTGCCCATGTACAAAATGTCAGAACACCAAGTTTTTTTATCAGACTTGATCTTTCATTTCACTTATGTCGAGACAGTTTCACGCCATATTATGAGGTGTGGACCTTCCACGGCGAGACTAAATCTCGAGTCATGGTAGAAGTGGATGAGGATGATGATATAACGGGGGTTGATAGGATGGATGAGATGCTAGAAGCTCTAGAAGTGGAGGATCCTCTTAAAATGGAGGCAAACGAGTTCTTCGAGGAGCTCAAAAAATCACAATAGTCGTTGCATGAACACACGGATGTGACTGTCCTTGCTTTCTTGACCAGATTTATAGCAATTAAGTCTAAGTACTTTTTTCCATCAAGTGCTACAATGATCTCATGAAATTGATTTGTGATATCCTTCTACAACCTCAAAAGCGCCTAAAGATATGTATCAGTCGAAGATCCGGATATCTGGTCTCGATATGAGCTATGAGAAAATCGATGTGTATTCAGACAACTTCATGCTATTTTGGAAAGAGCACTCCAACAAGAACATGTGCTTTAAATGTGGTAAACAAAAGTATGTCAAAGTTGTTAATGACGATGGCGATAATGTGATGATAGATGTCGCACATAAGAAAGCTTCGTTACTTACCTATGACTCTTTAGTTGAACCGGTTGTTTCTTTTAAAAAGAACTGCAAGACACATGAGATGACACAAAGAAGGTAAACGTGAGAACAAGAAAATTTTGACGCATTCGTCCGACGGTGAGGCATGGAAGGGGCCAGACCGTTTTGATCTAGATTTTTCTCATGATGCGAGAAATGTTCGTATCGTGGTAGCAACAGACATATTCTCATCGTTCAGTACGAATGACACACCATACTCCTGTTGGCCTGTCTTTGTCATTCTGTACAACCTGCCACCGACTCTTTGTATGAAGAACGAGTTCATGTTCCTCAGCCTCATTGTACCTGGAATGGATCATCCTGGGTCAGTCTCAACATGATGTTGAAACCGCTGATCGAAGAAATGAAAATGATGTGGACAGGAGTTGAAGCGTACGACAATTACAAGAAGCAGAAATTCAACCTTCGACTTGCTTATTTGTGGTCCGTCCATGATTTGCCGACATACGACATGTTTTTCGGATGGAGCACTCACGATCGTCTGACGTGTCTGATATGTGCTTCAGACACGGATTGCTTTCGACTAACTCATGAAGGCAAGATATCTTACTTTAATTGTCATAAACGTTGGCTGCCTCCGAATCACATATTTAGGCAAGAGAAGCATGTATTTAGAAGAACACCATTGTCACTAAAGGACCACCGAAAGTCTCAGCGGGTTAGAAATTTATGATATGTTGGACAAACTGGTGTCAAAGGAAGGTCGTCCTGGATATTTCCTAGGTTATGGAGAGGAACACAATTGGACTCACATATGTAGACTTTGGAAGCTACCGTATGTGAAACCGTTGATTTTAATGCACAACATTGTCATACATCAGGAGCGTAACATGGGCGAAAGTATCATAAGCACATGCATGGATATGACTGGCAAAATGAAAGACAATATAAAAGCTAGACTAGATTTGGCAGATATTTGTAACCGTCCAACTCTTGAAATCTCTGAAAGTAGTGGTAAGCCACGTGCTTCTTTCTGTCTTCGACCTAAAGAAAAAAAAGTCATGAAATGGTTGAAAACTTTGAAATTCCTAGATGGTTACGCAGCTTGCCTGAAACGAGCTGTAAATGTGAACACAGTAAACCTCACTGGGTTGAAGAGTCATGATTATCACATTATCATATAAAGGCTCTTACCTGTTATGTTTCGGGGATATCTAGATGATGCGGTGTGGAAGGTTTTAGCCGAGCTCAGCTATTTTCCATAGACAACTTTGTGCTAAAGAAATCAAGATAGGGATGATGGATAAGTTTGAGAAGGATATACCCGTACTTTTATGTAATATGGAAAAAGTTTTCCACCAGGTTTCTTCAATCAAATGCAACATCTTATTATCCATCTTCTATTAGAAGCTAAACTTAGCGGTCCTGTGCAATACATGTGGATGTATCACATTGAAAGAGTGCTACGATATCTGAAACCAATGGTTGACAACAGGGCAAGGGTGGATGGGTGCATCGTTGAAGCATATGCTCTTATGGAAGTAGGATACTTTTCAAGTGTCCATTTTGCAGAAGAACACAATGTCAATACTTCGACGATGTGGTACAATGTGGACAAAACACCCCCTTTAAGTGACCTCTTTTTTTTTCAAACGAGAGGCACTACCGTTGGTAGCTACATGACCTATGCCCAACCCGAACATGACAGGACTATTGCTTTACTCTACATGTACGCAAATATAGATGGCATGCAGGAATATCTCGAGTAAGTGTTTGTCCTACATTTATGCTAATTGACATATTTTTCTACACATGTATTCTAAAAAATGTTTTTGCACGTTCAGCGAGTTCCATAGACAATGTTGGCCACATAGGCATCAACTTATGACCAAACAAGTAGAAGAGATGCGACAAGAAGAAATAAATAGAGGGTTGGGTTTTCTATCCTGGTTTCGAAATTATGTAATACTCTCTCGTCTTCTATATATCATAAGTTACTATTATTAAAGAAGTATTCTTTTAACAGTGCAGGACTCACAATGTCCATAAAGATTTGCGGCAGTTATCTTATGGATTGGTGAACGTTAGAAGTTGTAGTCGATATGATATAAATGGCTTTTGATTCTGTAAAACTCATTATGAAACTTTTCATCCTCTCTAGCAACATCAAATTTCGGTGTTGTGACGAGAGCAATTGACACTCAAGGGATGTAACCAATTATTATGGGATCATTAACAAAATTCTTGAATTTACTTTTACCAGAAATAAGACACTTTGAGTTGTCTTCTTTGACTGTGACTGGTTTGATAACACTCATGGAACTTGAGAAAACCAATTTGGAATGGTGGAAGTCAAACATAAGGACCGACTACGAGGTTACGATACATTGATTCTTGCACACCAAGTGGAGCAAGTGTATTATCTACCTTATCCATGCACAAAGCTCAGTGCTTGGTGGGTGGTATATAAGGTGAATCCTCGTGAGTGGTTAATACTCCTGGGGATGATGGTTACCATGATAGTGAAGACATTGAAGAAGTGTACCACAAAGAAGAGTTGTCAGACGCTTTTATCATCGAGCCTGGTGTAGGACTCGATCAGTTAGTTGGAGATGTTGAAGATGTAAAGACAGATGATATGCAAAAATAGGAATTAGAACAGGTCACGATGGAAGATCGTTGGGCTGGTCTAAGGAGTAGGGCACATGATAATGATGTTGATAAATTTTGAAAGTGATTAAAAGTAACTTTTTCTTGAAGATAGTAACATGAATTTTGTATATCTTATATGCATATTTATTGATTATCTATTAAAACAGAATGGCATCAAAGAAGAGAAAGAAGGTGGTGCCAACGAGGGGGTTCTTCCCCTCTAGAGTTGAGGACACTTTCGCTGGTGCCTCGTCGACCGAGAGCACACACTCTCAGCTGTTGGGGCATGTTCTGAGTAGCTCTAGGGCTTCGTCACAGCAGCCCACACAAGTAAATTTCACTATTTTTGACAAATTTGATTTCCAGTTAAACTTACTTGTGAATCATTTGAATGTTGTAGTCCTCATCGACTGACTCATAGGCTACGATGCCAGTTGAGATTGGCTACCCTTCGATGAGCCAACCCTCGACCAGCCGGCCCTTGGCTGGCGAGCCTCTGTTCCTGAACCCTTTGGCTCAGCTGGTGACGAGCCTTCTAGGTCACCAGACGTGGTGTCTGAGCAGACGCGGAGGACGAGGAGGACTCACTTTGTTAGTCCTCCTGCGGTCCCTTCACAGAGGATCATGATTCGTCCGATCAGAGATAGGTAATAAAATCATAGTGTTCAATTCTGGTTTCTTTTGGTTACTTAAGTAATGAATCAATAAATGTCTTGCAGCGCTTGGTCTGACGCGTCTTTCACCGGTGAGAGACACCACAGACCGGTGAACGGTGTCCTCGGGTCCTTAGTGCATTTGCACTATCTCGGGGTTATCGACGGGGTGTCTGCTACTTCGTGGGAGGACTACGCACGTGCCCATCACTAGGAGCACGACAATGTTCAGGAGGCTGTATGGGTTGATGTTATAATAAGTATGTTAAATGAAGTTTCTAAGTTTTAACTCTTAAACTCTTTTAATGAACATCTCTTCAATATATTCTTTATCAAAGGGAAGGTATATTTTAGAGCACCCGAACGACCCTCACATGTTTGAGCATGCGAGGAAAGTGTTTCACGTAAACGTTGCGAAGGCGGTTCAGCAAGATTTGTCGAATGCTCGTATTCAAGTTATCAATAAGAACTTGAAGGCGAACCAACACCACGTACAACACTTCCGGAACGAGAGCGAGAGGCACATGATGGAGGAGGAGTACGCGATGGTACGTGGGGTGTAGTAAATATTTATTCTGATAATTTACTCAATGGTATTTTAACGACCTACAACTATGTGCAGGGCCACGTGAGCTAGTTGCAGGGTCAGTCTGATGCATACCGGGCCATTTGTCGGTACTGGTCTAGCAATGAGTTTAAGGCTAAGTCACAGAGGGCTCGAGGGTGCAGAGGCGTCGAGGGGAAGCACAACCACGGCCAAGATAAGCACTTGCGTTTAGCTAAACGCATGGTAAGTGTATCTAACTTATGTTTATATATTCATAATATACTATTCGTACTAACACGTTGTAACACCCTCATTTTCATGCATCATGCCCTGCATACACTCATATACATGTTTAACATTAACCCGCATAAAGAGGAACAAGTTTAAAATTGATTCGGAGCATTTAAAATTGATTTGGAACAAACCGCACTTAAAATGCAGGAAAGTGCGGACTAGTCCAATTTTACTGAGGACTAGTCCGATTTCTCTCTGACTAAAAACGGACTTGTCCGTTTTTGCTGCGGACTAGTCCGATTTTGCCTCTGGAAACTTTCGGACTTGTCCAATTTTGTGCGGACTAGTCTGATATTCCAAGAATCCTTGAAAATTTGCTAAGTCCTTGGACTTTTCCGGACTAGTCCGGTGTTCCAGCGGACTTGTCCAATTTCCTCTCTGTTTAAAGTCAGACTTGTCCGATTTTCTTTCTGGACGACTTCAGACTAGTTCAGTCCTGTCCGAAGTTGTCCGATATTTCGCGACTCCGAGTTGATCTTTTGTTTTACGACTTGTTTCTTGGGTTTCATGTTAAGTGGGCCTAGGGACGTCGTGCCTAACTCTTTTAGAGCCCATGAGGGACTCTAAACCGACCTCTACTCATCCCAAACTCGAAATCCATCTAACCCTAGCCTCCACCTCTATATAAACAGCCCCACCGCTTGGATTGACATCTATTTGCCACTTTTCCACCCACCCAAACCCTAGTTCGTGGGGAGCCACCGCAAAGGAGGGAGGAGAAGATCCCAAGCAAGAAGAAGAAGAGGAGGAAACGAAAGACGATCAAGATCTCCACCAAGTTTTCGTTCTTCACCACCAATACATCCCCAAGTCGATCTAGAAAACCCTAATCTGCTGATCTCGCAGAGTGCGGACTTGTCCGGTCCCTAGCGGACTAGTCCGATCTTTCTGGTTAAATTGTGTTGAATTAACTCTAAAATTTGATTTAATCGAATCCAAACCTGTATAAACTTGTTAAAAACTATTAGAACTAGTTAGTGATCATTAAAAGTAATCTAGTAACAAGTTTTACCTTGCATTTGCATTAATCATGCATGTCATATCATATTGAGTAATATTTGTGCACTCTTTGATTGTGTTTCTGGTCTTGTATGTTTATTGTGTGGATTAGACGGATTTGCGCTAGAGAGTGCTGCGGAGGACCTACAACACCAAGAGTTTGAAGGCTTTGATCCTAATCAACCGCAAGAGCAAGGCAAGTGTCCTTGAAGCATATTGATCCTGTTTTTTTTTTAAATAAATTTTTTGTTTGCAAACTGCATGCTGTGTCAAATTGATGGGAATCCTATGGTAGGAAGTTTACTAGATTTGTTTAACCACCCTTGTCGCCTGGAATACATGGTAGAGAGTCGGGAAGGGTTTTCACCTTTTGCTTCGCTTAATTAATTGGGGTGGGAAAACAACACTACAAATTTAATTATGCATTAATGATATTCTGGTTAATGTGAACTGGTCAATACGGTTTGGTAATGGGTGATCTAAGCAAGCCTGGTATGTGGATGGGTTGGATTTCATGGTGGTTTGCTTGCTTTAGATCTAAGGACCCGTTTCATGCGAGAATAAGCCAGGACTACAGTGCCACCACGAGGCCAAGTATGGGTGCGGCGTAGCTGATTAATTAGGGCTTTGCTAGTGCTATTTGGACCATTGTGGATGCTCGGGGAAGGGGTTGTCGGATTGGGTTTGTTGATGATTGGTGGGACTACCCTGGGATCCGAATGGCTCAAGAGGGGGCCCTTGGTTGAAGATGTGCTCTGTAGGAGACATCGCCACCGGTGAAACCTCAGTGGGGTCTAAATAGGCTAGTAATCCCTTTGTAAAGGCTATTTTATGATCTCTTGGCCACACACCGATGGAAGTGTGAGACAGCATAATAGAGGTTCTAGTCATCGAAAGGTGATGAAATCACGAACACATGGGTAAAGAGGTACAAACTCTGCAGAGTTAAATAAAACTATCATGATAGCCGTGCTCCCGGTTATGAGCACCTGGACAACTTCCATGATTAGAGGGTACTTGGTATTGGGATGGCATTTGGGATGGTTATGGTTGGTATTATGGTTATGAATTTATTTCTGGTATTGAATATGGTTATTGGCAAATGGTGAAATCTGGAATTATTGATGAGGATGGTGAATTATGGACTGGTATTATGATATTACTTATGATTATGATGGGTTTGATTCATATAAATATAATATATTGCTTTTCAAATGTTTTTATGTACTTTTCAGCACTTTGCCATTATTATTGTCGTCATTTGGTTCAGCCACATGTCATACTTTCCACACTTGCTGAGTACGACATGTACTCACTCTTGCAATCCCCCCAACAGTTGCAGGTTAGGATTGGGAGTTTAATGGCGATAATGCGGAGTTCTAGACTGTGTCTACCGTCAGCTTTGCCTGTGGTGTTTATTGGAGCTGCGCTATACCCTATTGCTTATGTTGCCTAGCTGTTTAGTTTGCTTAATTAGTTTATTTCTGCTGCATTAGTTGAACTTGTCATAAATATTAATTATAGCTTGTATTTGAGGATAATATGGTTTGTGTAATAAAATTTGGTTAATTAATCTTGTTCTGTGGTAATAATTTGTATATCGTTTGTGATTGCACTCGTGTATGTGTGATGAACATCCTGGGCACACATATGCGTTAGCTTGGTTCATTTTTCGGAACCGGGCGTCACACACGTTGTCGGTACCCTCCGTACCAGATACCCCTTTGGATTGCAAAGATCACAAGGAAACTCCATCTACCAAATTTGAAGACCTCCGAAGGCCCCACATGTTAGGTGTAGCCGGACCTGCTTCCCCGACATGGTTAGTCCCAGGGCTGCCACGTGTATCACAAGACCGGAGCTATCACCCACACATGGGAAGCTCTGATCAGAATACCAAAATGGCACCCCCGAACCTAACCCCGGACAGAGGAAAGCTCCGGTACTGACACATGTCCAACAGCACCGGACCTACCCGTCCACGACGGTAAGCTCCGGAGCTGCCACGTGGCAACCGCCGGACCTTCAACTTCAACTATCAGGCCGGTGGACCCCTCAACGGCTCCGAACCTTCAAGGATCAATCAAAGACTTCAAGACCTGATTAAGTGCCATTAATACCATATTAATGACACACGATCGGATGACCCTTAATACTGGTAACGACACTGTTAAGGCCCGTTACCAGACTATTAAGGGTAATTAATCTCATTAGTTGTGTATCAAACATGTGTAACCGCCGGGGCCACCTGTCGGGCCAGGCTAACGATGTAATGACCAGTCCTTGTACTATAAAAGGACTGGTCAACGATACACAGGGGATGGTTCCATACCACTACTGAACTCCCTGAGCTAGACGAGCTTCTTCTTATGGAGCTTCTTCTAGACTCACACGCTTAATACATCACCAACACACCCCGTGGAGTAGGGTATTATGCTCAGGCGGCCCGAACCACGTAAATCTCTGTGTACACTTGTCTTTCACCTTCTTGAATCTCTGCGCGCCCATTACCGAACTACAACTCCTTAATCTACCTAAGGTAGTTTCAGGAGATCTGCCAGATCCAAACACCGACAGTTGGCGCGCCAGGTAGGGGGCGCCCGAGATTTCGAGTATGGTGAACTCAACTGCTGGATCATCCAATAGCAACCATGCTGTTCAACCCGTTGGGGGCAATCCCTCCAATATGCAGCAACCAACAGGTGTCGTGGCTCCAGCAGGAGTCATGCCTCCACCGCCACCGCTTGCACCAGCAAGTCAAGCTGAGCAGCGTGACGGTGCATCAGCATCGGTCACTGCATTGGCGAATAACAACAACCCTGAACACGCGCTTCATGCAGCGCTTGCTCTCCTCTAACGTCCACCACCTCTAGGTGCATCCCAGGGTGCGATGGAGCAGTGGAGGGCTGATGTGGAACATCTGGTTGCAGCAGCAGCCGACCGCATCAGCAACCAAGGTCCTCCTCCTTCGGGGCGGGCCCCATCGCAGCGCTGGACTGTGTCTGGAAGACTTGGTCCGCACGCTTCCCAGAATAGGAGGCATGCTGCGTCACAACAAGTTACGTCGCTACCTTCTGGGGCGCGACGTACTCATACGATGACCAGGCTTTCAACTCATGACCTCCGGGCAGAGCTTGATCGCCGTTACCGTCAATAGGACGGCTGCATCCATATCGAGCGTGCTCGCAAAAGGCGAGAGGCTCGAGACAGTCCTGCTCCCGAGGGAGTAGGAGGCTGTTCTGCACTGGCCATGCACCTAAGCATGGTCAGATGGCCACAAAAGTTCCGGCTTCATCTGCCGGAGAAATTTGACGGGACTATTAATCCCGCCGAGTTTCTCCAAATTTACACCACCGCAATCCTTGCGGCCGGAGGTAATGAGGCCGTAATGGCCAACTACTTCCCAGTGGCCTTGACTGGGACCGCCAGGTCCTGGTTCATGAGCCTTCCTCACAACTCTATCAATAGTTGGGAGGAATTGTGCCAACAGTTCACTGCCAATTTTTGGAAGTTCATACACCCGGCCAGGCACTGAACTGGACCTTTTTGCAGTTGTGCAGAAGGGGGGAGAATCCCTGCGCTCATTCATCCAGAGGTTCTCCCAGATATGAAACACCATTCCTTCTATCTCTAGCGCTTCTGTTATCATGGCATTTAGACAGGGTGTACGAGATAAGAAGATGCTGGAGAAGCTGGTGGTCAAGGAGATCACCAGCGTCACGGAGCTCTTCAGCTTGGCAGACAAGTGTGCCAAAGCTGCGGAGGGCCGTGAAATGCTCTCCAAACCACCCCCGGAGGATGGAAAAAAAATCCTCCAAAGGCGAAGCCACTACCTCTGGGAGTGGTAAAAAGAAGAAAAAGTCCAACGACAAGAAGAAGCCGTCGGCCGGCACATCTACCACTGCAGCTGCAGCTGCTCCGGGTGGCAGGGGGCCACGCCCCGAGAAACGACCTCGGCCATCCTCTGAAGACAGTGGCAACTCCAAAATGTGGTGCCCTATCCACAAGTTGAATGTTCACAACTTGGAGGACTGCTGGGAGGTCCAAAACCTTGCCGAGCGCTACAACAAGCGCCGGGAAGAAGTTCCTTTCCATCAGAGGGAAGGAAAATAGAAGGTCGATGAAGCTCCGGCTGAAGAGGAGTTAGGCTTCCAGGACCCTAAAAAGGTCCTGAAGGCTGTTTACACCTCCATTGACAACGACTCTGACGTCTCTGACAATGAGCGTCGGAAGACCATGAACACCATCTTTGGTGGTTCGTGGGACATCACCTCTCACCGTGTCCTCAAGATCATGCGGCGGGACATGGCCTCAGTAGCTCCTACAGCCAGGGCGGAGCCTCATCGAAAGTGTATGGACACTACCATCACTTTTGATGCTTCAGACTGCCCTCAGAACATGATCGGAGCTGGCCAGCTACCTTTGATGGTATCACCTGCCATCAACAACATTCAACTCCACCATGTAATGGTGGACGGAGGTTCGGGGCTGAACCTCATAAGCTTCAAAGCTTTTGTCAAGCTTTAGCTCCGACCTTCGGACCTTCGCCCCTCCCGACCTTTCTCCGGAGTAGGTCCGGGGGCCATAACATCGCTCGGTGCCATTACCCTCCCCGTGACCTTCGAGACTCGGGAGAATTATCGCACTGATAAGTTGATCTTTAACGTCGCTCAGATCAAATTGCCTTTCAATGCCATTCTGGGCAGGCCCGCCTTGTACAAATTCATGGTTGTTGCTCATTATGGCTACTTGGTGTTGAAGATGCCAACACCAGCTGGCGTTCTTCGGATCCGCGGAGATTGTACTGCCGGAGTGACCGCTCTGGAAGAATTTCATGCGCTTGCTACAGCGCAGGAGGAAGAATCCAGGCAGGAACAAGCTCCAAAACCCCCGAGTATTCGTCAACGAGGCTCAACCTCCGCACCTCGCGTGCAACCAAGCAGCGACACCGACATCCCCATCAAAGTCGTCCAAATCGGTTCCGATGCTGCTCAAACCACCCGTATATTGGGAGGTCTGAATGATAAATAGGAACTCGCGCTCATCACTTTCCTCCGGGCTAATGTCGACGTGTTTGCCTGGCAACCGTCACAAATGCCTGGGATCCCTAGGGAAGTGATCGAGCATAATCTGAAGATCTATCCTGACGCTCGACCCATACATCAGAAGCCTCGGAAGCAATCCGTAGAGCGACAACTTCATACGACAAGAAGTGAAGAAGTTGCTCGAAGCTGGATTCATCCGAGAAGTCTTCCATCCAAAAAGGCTGGCAAACCCAGTCGTTGTACCCAAGGCCGGCGGGAAGCTTCAGATGTGTATCGACTACACAACACTAAATAAGGCATGCCCAAAAGATCCATTCCCACTACCTATGATAGACCAGATAGTTGATTCCACCTTCAGGTGTGAATTACTGTGTTTCCTAGACGCATATTCTGGGTACCATCAAATCAGAATGTCTAGGGAAGATGAAGAACATACTTCTTTTATCACAGTAGATGGATTATACTGTTATACCGCCATGCCATTTGGTCTCAAGAATGCAGCTTCAACATTTGTACGAGCTATGTACAAAACCTTTGGAGAGCTCATCAGAGACGTAGTGGAAGTGTATGTTGATGACATCATCGTCAAGATAAAGGACAAGGGGAATGGGCACTACCCTTCTTCAAGCTATTGAGGAAGTCCGAACCATTTCAATGGTCTAAAGAAGCAGAAAAGGCATTCCAGGAGCTAAAGCAGCTCCTCACCACTCTACCAACCTTGGTAGCTCCGAACCCTGGTGAGCCCTTACTGCTTTACATTTCAGCAACCGACGAGGTTGTCAGCATGGTCCTGGTTGCGGAGAGACCAGAACCATCCAAAGCTCAGGAATCTAGACCCCTCCGGGGGGGGGGGGGGTCCGGAGGTTCCTGAAGGTGAGTCTGGGTCCCAGCCCCAGACTTGGATCTACAGGGAGTTATTCCAGAAGATCTGGACCCCCCGGGAGGGTCCGGGTTGCTCCAATAGAAGCTTCGGGTTCCTCCAGCAAGGACCCAGAGGTCCCCGAAGCAAGTCCGGACCCCTCCGGGAGGGTCCGGGTCGATGTGGAGGAAGCTCCGGGCCCCTCCGGGAGGGTCCGGACAGTCAAACGCCTAGTGTACTTCATCAGCGAAGTACTACATGATGCCAAGACTCGATACCTAGAGGTGCACAAGCTGCTCTACGCAGTTATCATCGCCTCTAGGAAGCTTCACCATTACTTCCAAGCTCACAAGATCTCAGTGGTGACCTCTTACTCACTGCGTGCAATCCTGCATAATCCCAACTCTACTGGGAACATTGCAAAGTGGGCAGCGGAATTGGCCGAATTCGATCTTGAATTCATCCCAAGACAAGCAATGAAGAGTCAAGCATTGGCAGATTTCGTGGCGGAATGGACCCCCTCTCCATCAAACCCTTGGGGCCCTAGTGAGCAGAAGCCGGAACTCAAGGCTCCGGTCTTCACCAAACCTCACTGGACCCTCTACTTCGACGGCTCCATGCAAAAGCAGGGGGCCAGAGCTGGAGTCCTTCTCCTCACTCCAACCAAGGAGAAGGTAAGATAAGTGGTCCACCTTGACTTCAAGGCGACCAACAACATGGCGGAGTATGAAGCACTCATTTATGGACTAAAGGTGGCACTATCATATGGTGTCAAGCAACTGTTGGTCAAGGGAGATTCACAGCTCATCATTAAACAGGTGAAGGGTGAATGCTCCTGTAACAATCCCCAACTAGCTGCTTATCTCCTTGAAGTCCAGAGGCTTCAGAAGGACTTCGAAGTCCTGGATCTCCACCATGTCCAGCGTGTCCATAACGCTGAAGCTGACGAACTCTCGATGAAAGCGTCAACCAGAGCTCCGGCTCCTGACGGAACCTTCGTCCGGAGGTTGTCAAACCCACAGCTCAGCCTGCCAAACTGAGCGAAGGGGGCGAGACCAGCATCCCAAAGCTGGCGGTCCCGATGGCCCTGTTACCATGGCAGCCATCAAGGGTCGTAGGTGCTGCCGGAAGCTCCGAGCAACCCAGCACGCAAGACTCAAATGCTAAAGCAAGCTCTGATCCATGGATCTCGAAGATCCGGAGCTACTTGAAAGACAATATCCTTCCTGACGATGATGTATCCGCTGACCGTATAGTCAGATTGGCTAAAAGATACATTCTAGTAGAAGGGGATCTCTACCGGCGCGGTGCCAACGGCGTCCTAATGCGGTGCATCACAAGGGAAGAAGGCTGCAAGCTCCTCGCAGAAATCCATGGAGGCGAGTGTGGGAACCATGTGTCTTCTCGCACGCTGGTCGGTAGAGCCTTCCGACATGGCTTCTACTGGCCTACAACGCTCCAGGATGCAACTGAGCTCGTGAAGAAATGCAAAGCATGTCAGTTCTATGCAAAGCAAATTCATACACCAACTCAGCCTCTACAAATGATACCTCCTACATGGCCTTTCGCTGTGTGAGGGACGGACATGTTGGGACCCTTTCCCAAGAGCCGTCGGAGGTTACAAGTTCCTGTATGTTGCCATTGACAAGTTCACCAAATGTCCGGAAGAAACTCCAGTTGTGACAATAAACAAGCAATCAACTATCAACTTCTTGCAGTCCATCGTATGCGTATTTGGAGTCCCGAACAAAATCATAACAGATAATGGGACCCAATTCACAAGCTCTGCTTTCCAAGGATACTGCGAAGACCTCGACATTCATGTTAGCTATGCCTCCGTAGCTCACCCGACAAGCAATGGCCAAGCCGAGAGATCAAATGCAGAAATCCTGAAAGGACTCAAGACGCGCACATATGAGCGCCTGAAAAAACATGGAGCCAACTGGATTGAAGAGCTTTCGCCCGCTCTATGGGCCAACAGGACAACTCCAAACCGGTCAACTAGAGAGACACCCTTCTTCCTGGTGTACGGAGCTGAAGCAGTCCTTCCTCCAGAAATCACCTTGGGGTCGCTCCGGGTCCGAACCTCCGAAGAAGCCACGCAGGACCAACTCCGACGTGAAGACCTTGACCTCCTCGAGAGGGAAGGTGCCGAGCAGCTGTTCGGAATGCCCGATACCGCCAAGCTCTTCGGTGCTATCACCAACGGCATGTTCACAGCCGACAGCTCGAGGAAAGCGATCTGGTGCTACGGAGAATACAATCTAGAGAAGGGTTAAACAAACTCTCCCCCAGCTGGGAGGGACCCTTCCGAGTGATCACAGTATCCCGTCCCAGATGCGTTCGCTTGGCAACCGAGGAGGGGACACCTCTCCCAAATCCTTGGAACATTGAGCACCTCCATAAGTTTTACGCTTAATATCATGGAGGTGAGTCTGTAATTACATGTGGTGTATGTTATAGAGTCATTGTACAGAGTTGAGTAGCTCCTCTGGGAGGGCAGCCGGACCTACCCCGCTAGGTCCGCAACGTCCATGCAACACTTTTCACAGTCTCAGAACTAAAAGTGTAGCTAGCTACCTTGGGTCAAACGAGAAACGAAACACACTTAGCCTGGTTCCGTACCCTAAGAGTGTACTTGTTTCCCCTGTACCCCGGACCTATAATGAAAGACATCATTGTGTGAAAACAGACTCCATGTGCATTTACTTTGTACAAGCTCAATATTTTTTATTTTTCTCTTTCTTGTCTATAACAAAGTTGTGCAGTTCTTAAGAAACTTTAGCTCGGCCAGTTCATGTACAATTTGAGTTGCATTGTCTATCCTTCCGGGTTCAAACATTGTTGATGGCCTACTTGTCTGAATGCCGCCAAGCCAATCTAGGGCTGGAGTGTGCTATCGACTTAGCCTGGTCATGCAACCTAAGTACGCCACTCTACCTACACCCCGACAGGCCGAAGTAAGGCGACTCCAGAAACGATCGGACCTGAAGGAAGCATGACGGTGCTCTTGATTGTATTTAGGATTGTGTCGAAGGTCTTAAACGACACTTCCCCCGGACCTGCTTAGAGAGCAGCCCGCGGAGGTTCTTTGGATTCACGAGGGCTAGTCCCAGGAGATTGAGCGCAGTAGGATGGTGAACACAGAGGGTTTTACGTGGTTCGGGCCGCCGGAGCGTAACACCCTACGTCCACGGGAGTGTTTGTGTATTGCCTTGCTTGAGCGTGTATGAGTCTTAGTCTGATTTTTCGATCCCCTTCCAAGGTCGTCTGCCGAGTCCTTTTATAGTTCAAGGACTCTGCAGTCATAAGGTGGCCCCCAGGGCCCGACAAGTGGTCCTGGGGAGAGCCAAATCCTATACAAGATCTAGGATTAAATGCTATCTACTTCCCTTTGTTAGGGGCGTCAATGCGCCGTCCCACCGCATCGTGCGCCAGGGCTACACATAGTTGGTCATGATGGCGGTGCACGTCCCGTCTATCTTGTCCTTACGGCCCATTCGTCCGTCTTGTGGCGTGGGTCTGTACCGGCTACTTGGACAAGACAGGACACTGGAGCCTTGACTTACGCATGCGCCACTCCGCTTCGCCTAGAGAAGGCGCGTGTACTTTAATGCATGTTCGAGCAGTGCACACCTTCCTTTACTGTAGCCTCCTACCGCACTGAGTTGGCCATCTGCCACATGGTTGCATCGGAGCCTGCCTCTGTGGGGAGTCGAGCACTCGATGGTAAAGGCCACGTGGCGCATCCGGAGCCCACCCCTGTGGAGGCGTGGGGGCTCAGCCCTGCTGGCCACGTGGTAGTTCCGGTGCCTTTCCCTGCAAGGAAGCAGGCTTGGCCCCGAGGTTCCAATTGGCCACGTGGCAGCCCTGGAGCCCGCCTTAGCGGGGAGGCGAGGGTCCAGTTCAGCTAGCCATGCGGCAACCCGGGAGACTGCCCCGGCGGAGAGGTAGGATCTGGCCCTTCGCTCTACGACGTGGCAGCCTCAGATTCGACCTCTTTAGTAGAGGCCGAGTCCTTAGCCGTTTTCTCCTTGTGCGCGGGGGTACCTGGTCTACGGTGTAACACCCTAAATTTCCGCATCATGCATTGCATACATGATCATGCATTGAACATTGGTAGAATAAAGAAAAAAAATAATAAAAGATGGAGCATATATACAAATGTATGTAGCAAAAGATGAAAAAGAAAATAATAGCATAAAACTTGTAATAGGGAATAAGTATAAAAATAATAATAATATATAAAAAAGTATATATAAATAATATATAACAAAATAAAATATAAATAATAAAATATAAATAATAAAATATATAATTATAATAATATAAAAAGAATAAAAAATAATAAAAGAAAAAGAATATATATATATAAATAATATAAAGAATAAATAAATAATAATATATTTATAAAAAAAAAGAGAAAAAGAAAAAAAAAGCAACCGCCGGCCAGGCCGTACCGGCCCAGCCAGCGGTGACCGCCGAGCGATCCCGCACGCCGGGCCACGTGCGCCGCCCGCTGGGCCCCGCTCCCACGTGCCGCACCGCGCGCCTGCCGGCCTCGCACCGCGCTGACTGGCCCCGCTCTCCCGCGCTCGCCCTAGCCCCGTTCCCGTGCCCTAGCGCCGCCAGCACGCCCGATCCCGCGTTGTGCCGCGCGTCCCTAGCCGCGCCTGCGCCTATAAATACGGCTGCAGGGCTTCGTGTTTTCCCCTCGACGCCAGAAGCAAAACCGCCGCCGCCCAGGGGAAAGGAAACCCTAGCGACGAAAGAAAAAAAGGGGACCAGAGAATAGAGGTTGCGTCGCCAGGAAGAAAAGGAAGAAAAAGGAGGGGAAGAAGAGGAGGAAAAAGAGGAGGGCGCCGTCGTCCACCGGAGATCGTCGTCGTGCCGCCGGAGGACCGTTGCGTTGTCCACCTCGTCTACGCGCCATCATCGTCCCTTGATCTTCGAAACCATCGCATCTACGGTAGGATTCGTTTTTCCAATGTGAATCTTAGCGATGTATTAGATCTAATAGACGTAATTTAACTGTAGTTGCACCATGAATTTATTTTCAGCAGTATTAATCCCCGCTAAAACCCCCGTAAACTCATATGAACACGTATGAACTAGTTTCATCTAATTAATAAACAACCATAGTTAATTAATTATTAAACTTTGCATGCATGCATATCATCGCATGTTGATTAATGTGTGTGCATCATGTTAATTTGTATGTATTTTCTTGTATGTGTGATCACGAGTAGATGGAAGTGCTCAAGAGATCGTGTACGAGTTCAGAATCAAGACTTCGAAGCGCTTGAGCAACCCTATCCGCTGGAGCAAGGCAAGTGTCCTTGAAGCATATTGATCCTGTTTTTAAAATAAATGTTTTGTTTGCAAACTGCATGCTTGTGTCAATTTGATGGGAATCCTATGGTAGGAAGTTTACTAGATTTGTTTAACCACCCTTGTCACCTGGAATATATAGTGGAGAGTCGGGAAGGGCTTTTTACCTTTTTGTTCGCTTAATTAATTGGGATGGCAAACAACACTACACATTTAATTATGCATCAATGATATTCTGGTTAATGTGAACTGGTCATTACGATGGGTGATCTAAGCAAGCCTGGTATGTGGATGGGTTGGATGTTATGGTAGTTTGCTTGCTTTAGATCTAAGGACCGGTTCATGCGAGAATAGGCGAGGACTACAGTGCCACCACGAGGCCAAGTATGGGTGCGGCGTAGCTGATTAATTAGGGATTTGCTAGTGCTGTTTGGACCATTATGGATGCTCGGGGAAGGGGTAGTCGGATTGGGTTTGTTGATGATTGGTGGGACTACCCTGGGATCCGAATGGCTCAAGAGGGGGCCCTTGGTTGAAGATGTGCTCAGTTGGAGGCATCGCCACCGGTGAAACCTTAGTGGGGTCTAAATAGGCTAGTAATCCCTTTGTAAAGGCTATTTTGTGATCTCTTGGCCATACACCAAAGGAAGTGTAATTGGCATAAGGGAGGTTCTTTAGTCGCTGACGGGTGATGGAATCACAAACACGTGGGTAAAGTGGTACAAACTCTGCAGAGTCTATTAAAACTATCATGATAGCCGTGCTCCCGATTATGAGCGCCTTGATGACCTACATGATTAGAGGGAAATTGGGATTTGGGATGGTTATGGTTTGGTAATGGTTATTGTTGATATTATGATTATGATTATGGTTATGGTTATGGTTATGGGATGGAATCATGGTTTATGACATTGATTATGGTTATTGGCAATGGTAAATTATGGACTGGTATTATGATGGTTACATGGTTTATGATGGATTTACTTCACATAAATATGATACATTGCTTTTTCAAATGGTTTTACTGTACTTTTCAGCACTTTGCCATTATTATTGTCATCATTTGAATCAGCCACATGTCATACTTTCCACACTTGCTGAGTACGACATGTACTCACTCTTGCAATCCCCCCCCCCAACAGTTGCAGGTCAGGATTGTGAGGTTAATGGCGATAATGCAGAGTTCTAGGCCGTGTCTACCGTCAGCTTGCATGTGGTGTTGCATGGAGCTGCGCTATCCCTTATGCTTAGTTTGCTTAGTTACTTAGTAGTTTATTTCCGGTGCATTAGTTGAACTTGTCATAAATATTCATTAGATGTTGTATTCGAGGATAATCTGGTTTGTGTAATAAAATTTGGTTAATTAATCTTGTTCTGTGGTAATTTTCCGTATATCATTTGTGATTGCACTCGTGTATGTGTGTTGAACATCCTGGGCACACATATGCGTTAGCTTGGTTCAATTTTCGGAACCGGATGTCACAGATTGGTATCAGAGCCACATGTTGACTGTAGGATGCAGCCTAGATAGAATGGACACTTTAGAGCACATAGGAGCACTTAGGAATTGATGTGTTTTTGCTTGGAGTGTTGTTTGCTATATATATATATATATATATATATATATATATATATATATATATATATATATATATATATATATATATATATATATATATATATATATATATATATATATATATATATATATATTGTTTGCTTGTGTGCTTAATAGAGGATTTTGGGATGCTTTAGCATTTCCATGTCCACCTAGGCTAGTATAGCTAGTTGGTTAGCTCCATATCCCTTGATGCATATAGTTGGAGACGTTTCTAAATTCTTACCTATTGCTCTTCTTCAGATGGTGAGGACTCACAACCAGAGGGATGCCAATGACGAGGAGGAGAACCATGGAGTACCTCAGAACAATACTGGACAAGGACCTGCTCATGGAGCTATCAATATTGAGCAGCTACTGGCTATGCAAAACCAGCTCATGCAGACCATGATACAGACTATGAGACAGCTGCAGGCTGGCAATAACAACAATAAGCCCCACATGCCTCCACCACCACCCCCGCCTCCTCATAACCGATTGGGAGAGTTTATGAGGACTAGGCCGCCAACCTTTGCTCAAGTTGCCTACCCTATGGATGCGGACGATTGGCTCAAGTCCGTGGAGAAGAAGCTAGCTATTGTCCAATGTAGTGACTGAGAGAAGGTCCTATTTGCTTCTCATCAACTCGTTGGAGCAGCTGCAGATTGGTGGGATGCTTATTGCAATGCTCATGAGAATCAAGAGAGGATCACTTGGGCGGAATTCAAGGAGAAATTCCATTCTCATTATGTGCCGGAAGGTGTTATGATATTGAAGAGACAAGAATTTGAGAACTTAAGGCAAGGAAGATCAAGCGTGAGTGAATATCTCAATAAATTCACTCAACTCTCAAGATACGCGCCTGAGGATGTTAGTCGGGACAACCGGAAACAATACTTGTTCATGAGGGGCTTGAACAATGAGATCCAAGTGCAATTGCTCAATTGTGACTACGCAAATTTTCAGAAGCTTGTGGACAAAGCAATTGTGGTTGAGAACAAGATTCGTGAGATGGAGCAAGAAATCAAGAGGAAGGCGCCATATCAAGGACAACAACAAGGAGGTAATGTGCGCCCTCGCTTAGCACCACCCAATGCACCCTATTACAGCTCCTCTATTCCTGCTCAACGCCCTGGTTATGCACCGCTCCCAACTCAGTTTGTGCAGCAGCGCCTTGTTATGCAAGCACCTAGGCCTCCAATGCCTTATGCACCTCGTGCTGATTTTCCTGCAGCCAATGTTCAAAACCAAGGTTGTCCCAATAATTCTGGTGGAGTTAAGAAGTGCTATACTTGTGGAGAAGCTGGACACTTTGCGCATCAATGTCCTAAGTCAGGCCTTGGTCAAGGAAGCAATGCGCCGAGGCAAAACCCAAGACCCAATGGAGGACAGCCACAAGGGAACCATAGACAGCAGAATTTTGCTCGTGGCAACGTGAACCATGTCTCTACGGAGGATGCTCAACAAGCGGATGATGTGGTCATTGGTATGTTTCTCGCCAACTCCAACCCCGCGACTATGTTATTTGATTATGGAGCATCGCATTCATTCATTGCATCGAAGTATGTTGCCAAGTATAGTTTGCCTATCTCTCATATGAAGTTTACTCTGTTGGTTAAGTCTCCTGGAGGAGAGATGAGGACAAATATAGTATGTCCAAAAGTATAGGATAAGGGGGGTAGACTTCTCCGCCAACCTCATTGTTTTAGATTCTCAAGGGTTGGATATTATACTTGGTATGGACTGGTTGAGGAAGCACAATGGAGTTAAATTCAACCTTGGAGCAAGAAATTTGAGAAGCACAAACCACGGATGAAGAAATACAGGAAATCAAGGAAAAGATCCAAGAAGGAAGAGAATTCAGATTTGATGAGGACGAACAGGGTACCTTATGGCTCAGAAAGAGAAACGTTGTGCCTAATGTAAAACATATTCGGGAGACAATATTAAAGGAGGCACATGACTCGCCGTACTCAATTCATCCCGGCTGTACAAAGATGTACAAGGACTTAAAGACATGCTATTGGTGGGCCAGCATGAAAAAGGACATATCCGAATATGTTGCATTTTGTGATGTGTGCCGACGAGTTAAATCTGAACATCAAAGGCCAGCCAGATTGTTACAACCATTGAAGATCCCGGAGTGGAAGTGGGAAGAGATTGGTATGGACTTTATAGTTGGATTACCGCGAACTCAGTCTGGCTATGATTCAATATGGGTTATTGTGGATCGGTTGACAAAATCAGCTCACTTCATCCCTGTGAAGACCACATATACCACCGTGAAGCTAGCAGAATTGTATATGGAGCATATTGTGTGTCGACACGGAGTATCGAAGAAGATAGTCTCGGATAGAGGTTCTCAGTTTACCTCCAGATTTTGGCAGAAATTGCATGAAGCTATGGGTACAAGGTTAAACTTCAGTTCGGCGTATCACCCTCAAACAGATGGACAAACCGAGAGGACCAATCAAATTTTGGAAGACATGTTAAGAGCTTGTGCTTTAAAGCATGGGAAAAGTTGGGATAAAAGTTTGACGTATGCTGAATTCTCGTACAACAATAGCTACCAAGCAAGTCTGAAAATGTCACCCTATGAAGCACTATACGGAAGGAAGTGTAGGACACCTTTGTTCTGGAATGAGACAGGAGAGAATCAAGTATTTGGTCCGGATGTGTTACAAGACGCTGAAAGACAAGTTCAAATAATACGGGAAAACCTAAGGGCTGCCCAGTCCCGACAGAAGGGTTATGCGGATAATAGGCGAAGGAGTCTGACTTTCGAAGTTGGAGAGTTTGTATACCTCAAGGTGTCACCTATCCGAGGTCAGCGATGGTTTAACGTCAAAGGAAAACTGACACGTCGCTATATCGGCCCATTTAAGATTCTGGACAAGCGAGGAGAGGCATCTTATCGACTTGAGCTGCCGACGTATCTCTCCGATGTACACGACGTATTTCACGTCTCTCAACTCAAGAAGTGTCTCAGGGTACCGGAAGAACAAGTGCCGATGGACGAGTTAGAACTTCACGAGGATTTGTCTTATGTCGAGCAACCTATCAAGATCTTGGACGTAAGGGAAAGAGTCACGAGAAATAAGAGGATCCGTTGGCGCAAAGTGCAATGGAAACACCATACAGAAGCCGAAGCTACGTGGGAACGTGAAGAAAACCTGAAGGCAGAATTCCCGCATCTTTTCTCCACGCTGTCGAATCTCGAGGGCGAGATTCACTTTAAGGGGGGTAGATTTGTAACACCCTAAATTTTCGCATCATGCATTGCATACATGATCATGCATTGCATACATGATCATGCATTAAACATTGGTAGAATAAAGAAAAAAATAATAAAAGATGGAGCATATATACAAATGTATGTAGCAAAAGAAGAAAAAGAAAATAATAGCATAAAACTTGTAATAGGGAATAAGTATAAAAATAATAATAATATATAAAAAAGTATATATAAATAATATATATAATAATATATGAAAAAATAAAATATAAATAATAAAATATAGTATATTAATAATATAAAAAGAATAAAAAATAATAAAAGAAAAAGAATATATATATATATATAATATAAAGAATAAATAAATAATAATATATTTATAAAAAAAAGAGAAAAAGAAAAAAGAAAGCAACCGCCGGCCAGGCCGTACCGGCCCAGCCAACGGTGACCGCCGAGCGATCCCGCACACCGGGCCACGTGCGCTGCCCGCTGGGCCCCGCTCCCACGTGCCGCACCGCGCGCCTGCCGGCCTCGCACCCCGCTGACTGGCCCCGCTCTCCCGCGCTCGCCCTAGCCCCGTTCCCGTGCCCTAGCGCCGCCAGCATGCCCGATCCCGCGTTGTGCCGCACGTCCCTAGCCGCGCCTGCGCCTATAAATACGGCCGCAGGGCTTCGTGTTTTCCCCTCGATGCCAGAAGCAAAACCGCCGCCGCCCAGGGGAAAGGAAACCCTAGCGACGAAAGAAAAAAAAGGGGACCAGAGAATAGAGGCTGCGCCGCCAGGAAGAAAAGGAAGAAAAAGGAGGGGAAGAAGAGGAGGAAAAAGAGGAGGGCGCCGTCGTCCATCGGAGATCGTCGTTGTGCCGCCGGAGGACCGTTGCGTTGTCCACCTCGTCTACGCGTTATCATCGTCCCTTGATCTTCGAAGCCATCGCATCTACGGTAGGATTCGTTTTTCCAATGTGAATTTTAGCAACGTATTAGATCTAATAGACGTAATTTAACTGTAGTTGCACCATGAATTTATTTTCAGCAGTATTAATCCCCGCTAAAACCCCCGTAAGCTCATATGAACACGTATGAACTAGTTTCATCTAATTAATAAACAACCGTAGTTAATTAATTACTAAACTTTGCATGCATGCATATCATCGCATGTTGATCAATGTGTGTGCATCATGTTGATTTGTATGTATTTTCTTGTATGTGTGATCACGAGTAGAGGGAAGTGCTCAAGAGATTGTGTACGAGGATTTTCAGAATCAAGACTTCGAAGCGCTTGAGCAACCCTATCCGCCGGAGCAAGGCAAGTGTCCTTGAAGCATATTGATCCTGTTTTTAAAATAAATGTTTTGTTTGCAAACTGCATGCTTGTGTCAATTTGATGGGAATCCTATGGTAGGAAGTTTACTAGATTTGTTTAACCACCCTTGTCACCTGGAATATATGGTGGAGAGTAGGGAAGGGCTTTTTACCTTTTTGCTTCTCTTAATTAATTGGGATGACAAACAACACTACACATTTAATTATGCATCAATGATATTCTGGTTAATGTGAACTGGTCAATACGATGGGTGATCTAAGCAAGCCTGGTATGTGGATGGGTTGTATGTTATGGTGGTTTGCTTGCTTTAGATCTAAGGACCGGTTCATGCGAGAATAGGCCAGGACTACAGTGCCACCACGAGGCCAAGTATGGGTGCGGCGTAGCTGATTAATTAGGGCTTTGCTAGTGCTGTTTGGACCATTATGGATGCTCGGGGAAGGGGTAGCCGGATTGGGTTTGTTGATGATTGGCGGGACTACCCTGGGATCCGAATGGCTCAAGAGGGGGCCCTTGGTTGAAGATGTGCTCAGTTAGAGGCATCGCCACCGGTGAAATCTTAGTGGGGTCTAAATAGGCTAGTAATCCCTTTGTAAAGGCTATTTTGTGATCTCTTGGCCATACACCAAAGGAAGTGTAATTGGCATAAGGGAGGTTCTTTAGTCGCCGACGGGTGATGGAATCACAAACACGTGGGTAAAGTGGTACAAACTCTGTAGAGTCTATTAAAACTATCATGATAGCCGTGCTCCCGGTTATGAGCGCCTGGATGACCTACATGATTAGAGAAAAATTGGGATTTGGGATGGTTATGGTTTGGTAATGGTTATGGTTGATATTATGGTTATGGTTATGGTTATGGGATGGAATCATGGTTTATGACATTGATTATGGTTATTGGCAATGGTAAATTATGGACTGGTATTATGATGGTTACATGGTTTATGATGGATTTACTTCACATAAATATGATACATTGTTTTTTCAAATGGTTTTACTGTACTTTTCAGCACTTTGCCATTATTATTGTCATCATTTGAATCAGCCACATGTCATACTTTCCACACTTGCTGAGTACGACATGTACTCACTCTTGCAATCCCCCCCCCCCCCCCCAACAGTTGCAGGTCAGGATTGTGAGTTTAATGGCGATAATGCGGAGTTCTAGGCCGTGTCTACCGTCAGCTTGCCTGTGGTGTTGCATGGAGCTGCGCTATCCCTTATGCTTAGTTTGCTTAGTTGCTTATTAGTTTATTTCCGCTGCATTAGTTGAACTTGTCATAAATATTCATTAGAGGTTGTATTCGAGGATAATCTGGTTTGTGTAATAAAATTTGGTTAATTAATCTTGTTCTGTGGTAATTTTCTGTATATCATTTGTGATTGCACTCGTGTATGTGTGTTGAACATCCTGGGCACACATATGCGTTAGCTTGGTTCAGTTTTCGGAACCGGGCATCACATACGGGTACCGACAGTGGCCCCCAAGCCCACCTCGGGAGAGTCGTCGATACCGCAGGTGGGGTCTTCTTCCTTATCTTCCCACACAACTCTTTCGATTCCAATTCTGGGTAGTTCCCCGGGCGATACGTCCCTGCCGTTGTGGCGACGCGTATCCTCCTGGTAAGCAGATGCACTGGAAGGGCGCCGCGCGACATGACTTCTGCCTTCAGCCATGCTTTAACTGCGGTGGTTCCCAAGGTGGCTCCTGCACTTCCGCGGCTTTTGCCTTTTCAGAAACCGCCGAGTTACCTCCCGCATAGTTAGCCACCCGGCTCGCCTTCTTTGTCCAGTGACCTGAGCCCTCATGTTATTGCCTGTGCGTGTCTGTTGCTCTTCTACCAAGGCCGTGGCGATTCACACGCTGCGTCTGTTGGCTTGCAGAGGTGGATAAAAAGAGACCTTTCCCCCAAAGGGTGCTTTCTTCCGCTTCTACATCCTTGCGCTCGTGCCTTCTTGCCCCAAGCCTAGTTCTTGCACTCTAGCTCCCGATCTCCCCTTCCAGAGCCTCCTCCTTCGATCCTCTTGGCGAGCATCCTACCTAAGTCTCGGCTGTCTAGGTCCGCTGACCTGGCCCCCATGCACCGGCTTCTCGGATGGCACGCTCCTGAGCAGGAAAAGTGGCTCCATCCCGGGAGGCTGCCGTTGAGCCTCTCCACCGGGGAGATGGTGCTTTTTTCGTCGTACGTGCTGGCCGGCTTCGTCCCGCCTGTATCCGCCTTCCTTGTCATGCTCCTGGAGACCTTCGGCCTCCAACTCCACCACCTCGCGCCGAACTCGATCGCCATGCTGGCGGTCTTTGCTCACCTCTGTGAGATGTTCATGGGGGTGATGCCGTCGGTGAAGCTCTTTAGGTACTTTTTTGTACTGAGGGCCACCGGCAGAAGCTCGAAGGAGCACCTCGGCGCCTACTACTTCCAGCGCCGCACCAAGGTCCCCACGAGGTACATTGCTTCCTTCAACTCTGCACGGTGGGAGCAGTGGCGCGAAGATTGGATGATCGCCAAGGTCGAAGCCCACGACCAGATGTGCCTCCCCACCGGGATCCCCTACTCCGAGCGGTCATTCTGGGAGGAGCGCCCAGAGCTGGAGGAGGCATTCAACCCGGTGTTGGAGAGGATCCAGATGCTGGCGGACCACGGGCTGTCGTCTGCCATGGTGCTGAGGGACTTCATGTCCCGCCGCATAGCTCCGCTCCAGCGCTGCACCCGCCCAGTGTGGATGTTCACCGGCCTATCGGACTGCACCCGGCTTGAGACCGGCCCCGACTCCAACCTGGACAAGCAGCAGCTGCACGACATGCTGACCCGGGTCTGTCTCGACGAAATTTCCCCCGAGGACCTGGCTCTTCCGACATCCTGCCGCCCCTTGTGGTCAGACTCCGAGCTGAGGAGGCAGCTGCTGAAGACAATGCTGACACTCGACGAGTTTGGGCTGGCGCAGCGCCAGATCGGGGACCCGTTCCGGGGGGTCAACATCGTCGACGACGCTGAGGGAGGCGGGGCTCCCCCAAGCAGCGAGGATCCTTCAAGCGACGACGCCTCAAGCGGGCCGCAGCACTGTCAATGGGGAGGCAACGATGCCTCTGTTGACAAGGGGAAAGGGAAAGCACTGGTTCCGGTGTCAGACCCGAACCCCAAGAAGCGCGCCCGGTCGCCGCCGCCGGCCCCCTCCGTTCCTCGTCAGGACGCCGGAGCCCTACCGCATTCGTCGTCAGGGGGCGCCGATGGCGCCACTTTGCCGCCCGAGTCCTCGACGTGCAAGAGGGGGAGGCTCCTCAACGCCGATTTGACCCCAGCATTCCCTCGTCGTTCGGAGGAGCGCCAGACTTCGGGGGTGCCACCGACTCCTCCACCACAGGGGCCCCCAGCACACTCAGCGGCCCCCGCCGCGGGTTCAGGGGGTCCGAACCTCCCCAACTCTTTCGGGAAGCGGTGGAACTTCAACGTCCCCCGGTAAGCCTGCATAGATTTTATCTTGGGTGCTCTTTGCTGTGTGCTTACCCTTTCATTTCCTTATGATCCAAATTTGCTTGATTTCAGCACCACTACAGCTACTCCTCCGCCCGCTGGCCCTTCTGCTAAGCGGTATGCCGCTCCAGCCGGCTTGTGGTGCTCTTCTGCAGCCTCGGGCCCTGCTCTGACGCACCGGGCTGCTACCGCCGGGGTGCCCTGGGCCTCCGTGCCCGAGACCCCCACAGCGGCTGCTGAAGCCTAGCCGCACGCGACGGCGGCTGCTGCCGCGCCCGCCAACGACTCCGCATCCACCGGCTACTCCGTGCCGGCCGATGCCACCGCGCCATCCGACACCACTACGTCGGCTGGCGCCGCCGCCCCGGGTGCCTTCACCGGGGAGGAGGCCCTTGGGGGCGACGCGCCTGCTTCTGGCAGTGGTCCCCCCCGCCTTCTCCAATTGGGGGAGCTCTGGTCCCCGTCTCCCCAGTGGTCCTCCAAATGGAGGATGATGTTGAAGAAGTGGGGGGCAGGGACCCGCTGCTACAGTGGAGCCCCACCCCCTGTCTGAGGCCATGGTCGTGGCCTACTCTGACTTCCGGTAGGCTCAGGCGGCCCTCGCCAGGGAGAAAGGGCGGCTTGAAGACGAGGATGACCGGCTCCAGGAATGGGCGAGACCCTAGAGGCCCAGACCCGGCTGGCGAAGAGCCGAGCGGCTCAGCGGGAGGCGGTTGTTCAGGAGGAGATGAAGATCCTCGAGCAGGAGCGCGAGCTCATCGCTCAACTGGATGCCGTCACCCAGAAGCTGAAGGCGGACGCTGCGGCTATCCACGCTGAGGCCAGCTCCCGCCTCCAGTCCTGCGAAGACCTTCAACAACTGCTGTCTCGCCGGGAAGCTGCTCTTGCCAAACGGGAGCAGGAGCTGGCGGCGAAGCAGGCTGAGGTGGAGGCAACCTCCCGCTGGCTCGTCCTCCAGCAGGAAGGGGCGAGGGTCCGCGCCGCCGAGCTAGACCATCGGGATGCCGCCTTGGCTGAAGCGGAGCAAGCCCAGCTCGCCGAGCGCCAGGCCCTCCTGGACCGCGAGTTCAACGTCGCCCTCAAGGAGGGTGACTTGAGCCGCCGCGAGCGGGAGGTCAGTGAGCACGAGAGGGCCTTGGCGATCAAGGAGAAGCGGTTCCTAGACGGCGGCTCCCGAGCATTGGCGGCGGCCCAGCAGGAGGTGCAAGAGCTCCGGGCGTCATGCTCTACTGAGGCCCGGAAGGTCTGGGAGTTCCTTGGCGGCACTGACTTGGCTCTGGTGCCGCTCGGCTTCAGCCCGGTGCGCGTGGGGGGACCAGCACAGGAGGTGAGCCAGGTGTTCTTAGCACTTGACTCCACCAGCTCGAGGATGCGTTCGCTGGGGGCCATCATCGACAACCAGCTGGAGGAAGAATGGAGGATGCTGGTGCAGGAGGTGGCGACACACATCCTGGCCTGCTACCGGAGCTGGTACCCTGATGTCTCTCTGCAGCCGGTCCTTGAGGGGCCCATCGCCGAGAGGGAAGAGGCCGCCAAGTCTGAAGTCTCGGATGTGGTGGCGCTTATCACCTCAAGGTTCCAGCAGAGCGGCTGAGGGTTCCCCATGCGCTGTTTATGTTTTGTGTTTCTTTCAGCTTTTGTCTGTGGTTGCTTGCGGTGGCAAACTTTTTATTTTGGAACAAAAAATCTGCCTGTGGTTCCTCTTATACTCAGCATTCTTTTATTTCCAACAATATCTTCTAGTTGCTTGTTGCTCCTTAGCTTCCAGGACCTACCGCCCCCTAGTGTGTGGCCCCCTGACACGTGTGGCCAGTTGTTATGGGCACACCTGTCAGATACCTAGAAGTTAGGGCGGACAGTTGCAGGGGAGCTTAGGATGCGTAGGTTGCATTGCTGTAACTGAGTATGCAGGGACGTCGACGGCGGGCCCCCTGGGGGTGCCGCTGGAGCTTCGGTCCGGCGGTGTCCACGATCTTCTGTGAAACGTCGACGGCGGCCCCCCTGGGGGTACCACCAGAGCTTCGGTCCAGCGGTGCCCACCATCTCTGGTGAAAGGTCAACGGCGGGCCCCCTCGGGGGTGCCACCGGAGCCTTGGTCCGGGGGTGCCCACCATCTTTGTGGGTACTCTGATGGTTATCACCGGGATAACTCCTTGAATACCTGCGTATAGTTAAAAAAACAGGAGAAGTAATTCTGTCCGCTGGTCATTGTTTCCATGCTCCTTTTTAGTGTCGCTTGACTTACGATCTTGGGCTGACTCATGGGGCTTGGGTAATTCAGTGCGTCTGCACCTAGGGCTCGCTATCCATACTACTTAAGGGTGGTTCATCTGGCCCCCAGTACTCAGCTGTAGCGCTGGGGAGGCAGGACGCACAGGCTTAAGGTACAGGACCAGGCTAAGCAGGTTGTGCCCCTGGACCTCCCTCTCGGCGTAAGATTTTCCCAGGGAGACCATCTGGAGACACTTACCCTCGAGTATAGGAACATCCGAGGCCCCAGGCACATTGCAGGTACCTCAAGCTACCCCACCTACAACCAGACAGCAAGGCTCCCACTATTGCTAGAGCAGGGAAAAATGACATTGCTCATGATAGATCACGAGCTACAGCGAACGTATAGCAATATCATAAAAAATTAAAGATAATTTTTTGAATGAGGAACCCTATACAGGGTAGGACAACAATCTTTCATTGCGGTCTCCCATAAGATGGGACAGGTTTACAAGGGGGACGACCCGGCTCAGGCGACAAAGGAAGTTGAGTGCACCTACTTAGGGTTCTGGACCAGGCTAAGCAAAATGTGCACTTAGAGCCTCGTCCGCGGAGCCTTAGTTGCCCTAAGTACCGTTCCTAGGCACCATGTACCTTTTACAATGAAAGAAAACTGTCCTAACACTGGTCTAGGGGTAGAACTTACGGAGGTGCTCGATGTTCCAGGGGTTGGGCAGTCACTCTCCATCCTCCGTGGCTAGGTGGACGCACCCAGGGTGGCATACCTCTATAACCCGGAAGGGGCCCTCCCATCTGGGGGAGAGTTTGTTAGCCCCTTCCCGGGAGAGTATGCGACGCAGCACCAGGTCGTCTACCTTTAGCTCCCTACTCCGCACGGTCCTCTAGTGGTAGCGCCGGAGCGTCTGCCTGTACCGTGCATTTTGGAGAGCCGCCCTCACTCATCCCTCGTCGACGAGGTCCACGTCTTCACGCCGGAGCTGGTCCTGCGCGGCTTCGTCGTACACCCGGACACAGGGGGAGCCCCTGGTAATTTTTGGGGGGAGGATGGCCTCTGCCCCGTACACTAGAAAGAAAGGCGTTTCCCCCGTGGCCCGGCTGGTTGATGTCCGGCTAGCCCACAGTGCACACGGAAGCTCGTGTACCCAGTTTGCACCATGCTTCTCAAGGCGTGAGAATTTGCGAGTCTTGAGGCCCTTGAGGATCTCTACATTGGCCCTCTCGACTTGTCCATTGCTCTCTGGATGAGCGATAGATGCATAGCAGACTTGGATCTCAAGGTCCTCACAGTATTCCTGGAATGCTGCACTTGTGAACTGGGTCCCGTTATCAGTGACGATTCTGTTCGGGACCCCGAATCGGCAGACGATCGACTTGATGAATTTGACTGCTGACTGCTTGTTGATGGTGACGACTGGGCGGCTTCCATCCACTTGGTGAACTTGTCTACGGCGACGTAGAGGTGCCGGAATCCTCCGATGGCTCTGGGAAAGGGTCCCAGGATATCCAACCCCCATACAGTGAATGGCCATGAGGGTGGGATCATCTGCAGCGCCTGAGCTGGTGTGTGGATCTGCTTGGCTTGGAACTGGCACACCTTGCATCTCCTGACCATCTCGGCGGCATCCTGGAGTGCTATCGGCCAGTAAAAGCCGTGCCGAAAGGCTTTACCGACCAGCGTGCGGGATGACGCGTGGTTCCCACACTCGCCTCCATGGATCTCTGCGAGCAAGTCGCAGTCCTCCTCCCGGGTAATGCAACGCAGTAGGATGTCGTTGGCACCACACCGGTAGAGATCCCCTTCCACCAGTGTGTACCTCTTAGCCATGCGGACTATCCTTTCTGCCAGGGCATGTTCTTCGGGAAGGATGTTGTCTTTCAAGTAGTCCCGGACCTCCGAGATCCATGCATCGGGATTTACTTGAGCCTCTGGATATTGGGCGCCCGGTAGCTCGGAGCTCCCGGTAGCGCATACAATCCTTGGCAGGCTCCATGGTAGCAGGGCCGCCGGGACTACCATCTTCGAGGTGCTGGGCTCGCCCCCTTCGCCCGGTTCGGCTGCTCGGGCGGTTGGTCGTGGTAATGTCCTTGCAAAGACTCCTTCGGGCACTGGGGGCCCTGTGGAGGCCTTCATTGACAGGTCGTCTGCGATTGAGTTGTCGGCTCGGGGTACATGGCTCAGGTCCAAGACTTCAAAGTCCTTCTCCAGCTTCCGGACATGCAGCAAGTATGCTGCTAGCTGAGGTTCATTGCAGCTGCACTCCCCTTTGGCTTGCTTGATGATCAACTGGGAATCACCTTTAGCCAGAAGTTGACGGACATTGAGAGTCAGGGCACTCTTTAGCCCGAAGATTAGGGCTTCATATTCTGCCATGTTGTTAGTCACCTTGAAGTCGAGGTGCACCATGTACTTGAACTGCTCCCCAGTCGGGGTGAGGAGCAGGACCCCAGCCCCGGCCCCCTGCTTCCGCGAGGAGCCGTCGAAGTAGAGCGTCCAGGGAGGTTCGGTGAAAACTGGAGCCTTGGGCACCGTTTCTCCGTTGTCCGGGTCCCCTGGGTTGCTTGGCGATGGAGTCCATTCTGCCAGGAAGTCTGCCAGTGCTTGGCTCTTGACTGCATGTCGAGGTAGAAACTCCAACTTGAACTCTGCCAGCTCTGCTGCCCACTTGGCAATGTTGCCAGTCGAGTTGGGGCTGTGGAGCACAGTTTTTAGTGGGAAGGAGGTCACCACTGAAACTCGGTGAGCCTGGAAGTAATGCCGGAGCTCCCTCGACGCTATGAGTACTGCATACAGCAGTTTGTGTACCTCCAAGTATCTTGTTTTTGCTTCATGGAGGACCTCACTGATGTAGTAGACTGGCTGTTGGGAGGTCCGAACCCTCCCTGGGGGGTCCGTGGCTCCTTGCAATGCGTCTGTATCCTAGGGAATGTGGCTCCCAGGGTCTAGTCGGACCTCCGGGGGCTGGGACCCGGAGGGCACTTGGTTGCCGGAGCACACAGCGGGGGGGGGGGAGGGGGGGGGGTTCTCTTCTGGGTCCGGCCCCTGAGGCTCAGCCTCCCCCTCTGGGGCTCCTTCTGGTGCTTGTTGCGGCAGTAGCTCCGACCGCTCTGCAACCAAGACCGTGCTGACCACCTCCTTTGTTGCGGTGATGTATAGCAGGAGTGGTTCTCCGGGTTCTGGCACCATCATAATGGGTAGCATCGTCAGATGCTTCTTGAGCTCCTGGAATGCCGCTTTCGCTTCCTCGGTCCACTCAAAGGGACCCGACTTCCGTAGAATCTTGAAGAAGGGTAGGGCTCGCTCAGACAGTCTTGAGATGAATCGGCTGAGGGCCGCCAAACACCCTGCAAGCTTCTGCACATCCTTGATACGGCCCGACGGCCGCATCAGCTCTATTGCCTTGATCTTCTCTGGGTTAGCTTCAATTCCTCGGTGTGAGACCAAGAAACCAAGGAGCTTCCCTGCAGAAACCCCAAAGACGCACTTGTTGGGGTTCAGCATTGTGTGCGTCGTGCGCAGCTTGCTGAAGACCTGGGCCAGGTTGTCTAATAAGGATGTGCGGGCTCTAATTTTTACCACGATGTCATCAACATACACCTCTACCAGGTCTCTAATGAGGTCCCCAAATGTCTTATGCATTGCACGCATAAAGGTGGGGAGAGCATTCTTGAGTCCATAAGGCATGGAGACATAACAATACAGGCCATCTACTGCTATGAAAGCAGTGTGTTCCTCATATTCCCTAGACATTGGTGTTTGGTGAAAACCAGAATACGCATCTAGGAAACACAAAAGATCACAGCCTGATGTTGTGTCTACTATTTGATCTATCCTAGGAAGAGGGAATGGATCCTTTGGGCATGCCTTATTGAGGTTGGTGTAGTCGATGCACATTCGGAGCTTCCCGCCAGCCTTGGGGACGACAACAGGGTTGGCCAACCAATGTGGGTGGTGGACCTCCCGGATGAAACCAGCATCGAGCAGCTTCTTGATTTCTGCACGGATGAAGTTCTGCCTCTCGATGGACTGTTTCCTGGGCTTCTGTTGCACCGGTCGGGCATCAGGGTATATCTTCAGATGGTGCTCAATCACCTCCCTAGGGATCCCGAGCATTTGTGATGGTTGCATGCAAACACATCGACATTGTCCCGAAGGAAGGTGACGAGCGTGAGTTCCTATTTGCTGTCCAGGTTCCCCGTGATACGGGTTGTCTGGGCAACCTTAGAACCAATCCCGACGACCTTTACTGGGACATCGTCGTCGGCTGGTTGCACATGGGGTGCAGAAGTGGAGGCCCGCTGCGTCAGGCCCTGTTCTGCTTGACTCTCCTTCGTGCCCCCTGAAGCCGGAGCCCTCCCGGCTGTGAGCGCCTGGAGCTGCTCCAAGGCGGATACTGCTGCTGAGCGGTCCCCTCTGATCCTGAGGACACCGGAAGGCGTCGGCATCTTCAGGACGAGGTAGCCGTAGTGGGATACGGCCATGAACCTATAGAGCATCGGCCTCCCGATGATTGCGTTGAAGGGGAGGTCGACGTCTGCCACGTCGAACAAAATGCTCTCCGTACGGTAATTCTCCGGGGTCCCAAAGGTCACCGGGAGGTGAATGTTACCGTACGGGAGAATCTGTCCCGGTCTAACACCTGAGAACGGGCTCGAAGGTGTGAGCCGGGACATCGGCAGCTGTAGCTTCCGGAAGGCTGCCATGGAGATGAGGTTGAGGCCTGCCCCACCATCAATCAGCACATGAAAGACCTTCACGTTGGCAATGGTCAGGGACACTAGCAGTGGGAGTACGCCTGCCCCCGCCATGTTCTTCGGGCAGTCAGAGGCGTCGAAGCTGATTGCCGTGCTCATCCACTTGTGGTGGGGAGCCGGTCTCGGAGCGGGGGCCACCACGACCACTCCCGTCGCAGAGTCTTCACTGCATTCCGGGACGTGGGTTCTGTGGCTCCCCCGTAGATGACGTGGAGAGTCTTGCGGCGCTCCTTATCGCTGCTGGAGTCGGAGTCGCCACCCTCGAAGACGGCCTTCACCGCCCTCTAGGGTTCCTGGAACTCCATCTCGATGTCATCCTCCTTTTCGGGATCGACCTTTTGTTTGCCCTCCCTCTGGCGGGAAGGTGCGCCCTCCTGGCGCTGCTGCTTCTGCTTTTGTTCACGGAAGCGCTTCGCGAACTTCACTTCCCGGCACTCGCTAGCGCTATGTCTATTTGTGCGGTGCACCGAGCACTTGAAGTCAGGCTCCTCGGGTTCAGGTGACTGCCGAGGGCGCTTGTCTCGGCGCGGCGGCCGGGCTCCGCCGGGAGCCGCGGTTGCCACTGCATGGGCTCCGGGCTTTGGCTTGTTCTTTCCATTGCCCTTCTTCTTATTCTTGCCGCTGCTTTTTGCAGAGGCTCCTTCCTCAGTTGGTGTGGCTTCCCTTGCCTCTGAGGAAGGTTGGGAGTGCCAGTTGCGTCCCTCAGCTGCCCTAGCACATCTGTCTGCTAGGACGAACAGCTCGGAGACATCACGCACTTCATGCGTGGCTAGCTTCTCAAGCATTTTCTTGTCCCTCACACCCTGCCTGAACGCAACAATAACTGATGCGCTAGTGATATGAGGGATTGTGTTCTGTACCTGAGAGAATTGCTGGATGAATGATCGCAGCGACTCTCCAGCGCGCTGTCTGATGGCGTGGAGGTCAAGCTCTGTGCCGGGGCGCTTGTAGGAACTGCTGAAGTTCGCCATGAACTATCAGCACAGTTCATCCTAGGAGGTTATGGACCCCTGGGGCAGGATCATGACCCATGACTGGGCTAGGCCGATCAGGATGATGGGGAAGTAGTTGGTCATGACGGCCTCGTCGCCTCCTGCAGCTAGTATCGCGGTGGAGTGGATCTGCAGGAACTCACTCGGGTTGACACTCCCGTCGTACTTCTCCGGCATGTGTGGCCAGAACTTTCGTGGCCAGACCATGAAACGGAGGTGAGGTGCCAGAGCCGCAAACCCTTGGGTGGGGCTGACTGGCGCCGGTGGTGGCACTGCATACCCTGGGTGAGCAGGTGGGCCTGCATACACCTGATGCTGGGGCGGTGCAACATACGCCTGTGGAGGTGGAGGCGCGACGTACGCCTGATATGGAGGTGGCGTAACATACGCCGGGTTCGGCAGTGGCACGGCGTGAGCCTGGGGAATAGGGCCCGGCGCACTGTAGTCCGCCTCAAGGTTGCGCCGCCGTTCCCTCTGTCGCTCGATGGTAACTGGGCAGTCTTCTCCCGACCTGCGGCGCTGCAGCTCGGTTCTCAGGTATATTGCTGAGATCCTAGTCGATCGCGAGTCCGCCGTCCATCGGTCGACGGTTGGAGTCCGTGACAACGACACATGCATCGGCTGGGCATGTGTCTCCCTTGGTGGAGGTGCATTGTGTGCAGCGGTGACGAGGTGGTCGACGTCATTGATCCACTGCTGAGCTGCTCCCCGGGGAGCATCTCCAGCAGGTGGATTGTGGAGTAGCGCGCGCGCTGCTGTGAGCGCACTCTCCGGGCTTGCTGCCGGCGACGCTGTAGCTGCCGTCACAGCTGGATTACGCCATGGTGTGGCGTGCCGACCTGGAGCCGGCGAGGTGACAGCGGGGCGACGTGAAGGTCCTGGCCTCGCTGCTCTACTGCGGGATCCCGCTCTAGAGCGAGATGATGCCTGGTCCTCAGCTGCTACCTGTCGCCCCTACTGTGGCCTGGATGTACTGGCGTTGGAATGGCTGTTCACCATTGCTGCTGGTGGAAATCTTCTAGGGGAAAAAGCCCCCTTCCTGGCGCGCCAAATGTCGAAGGTCTTAAACGAAACTTCCCCCGGACCTGCTTAGAGAGCAGCCCACGGAGGTTCTTTGGATTCACGAGGGCTAGTCCCAAGAGATTTAACACAATAGGATGGTGAACACAGAGGGTTTTATGTGGTTCGGGCCGCCGAAGCGTAACACCCTACGTCCACAGGAGTGTTTGTGTATTGCCTTGCTTGAGCGTGTATGAGTCTTAGTCTGATTTTTTCGATCCCCTTCCAAGGTCGTTTGCCGAGTCCTTTTATAGTTCAAGGACTCTGCAGTCACAAGGTGGGCCCTAGGGCCCAACAGGTGCTCCCGGGGAGAGCCAAATCCTATACAAGATCTAGGATTAAATGCTATCTACTTCCCTTTGTTAGGGGCGTCAATGCGCCGTCCCACCGCGTCGTGCGCCAGGGCTACACATAGTTGGTCATGATGGCGGTGCACGTCCCGCTCGTCTTGTCCTTACGGCCCATTCGTCCATCTTGCGGTGTGGGTCTGTACCGGCTACTTGGACAAGACAGGACACTGGAGCCTTGGCTTACGCATGCGCGACTCTACTTCACCTGGGGAAGGCGCGCGTACTTTAATGCATTGTCAAGCGGCGCACGCCTTCCTTTACTGCGGCCTCCTACCGCACTGAGTTGGCCATCTGCCATGTGGTTGCACCGGAGCCTGCCTCTGTGGGGAGTCGAGCACTCGATGGTAAAGGCCATGTGGCGCATTCGGAGCCCACCCATGTCGAGGGGTGGGGGCTCAACCCTGCTGGCCACGTGGTAGTTCCGGTGCCTTTCCCTGCAAGGAAGCAGGCCTGGCGCCGAGGTTCCGATTGGCCATGTGGCAGCCCCGGAGCCCGCCTCAGCGGGGAGGCGAGGGTCTAGTTCAGCCAGCCACGCGGCAACCCGGGAGCCTGCCCCGACGGAGAGGTAGGATCTGGCCCTTTGCTCTACGACGTGGCAGCCTCGGATGCGACCTCTTTAGTAGAGGCCGAGTCCTTAGCTGTTTTCTCCTTGTGCGCGGGGGTACCCGGTCCGCAGGGTATCGACAGATTGTGTTCGACCTAAAACTTTCTCGGGAACAGTAAGCCACAATGAAGTTATAGATAGGAAACAGATTTTACTGTTTTTCTTGACTTCAGTGTACAGGAAAAATAAATAAGCTCTGACATCCTCTAGGCGGCTTGTGGTCGATGTTCAAACATTGACATCGAGCATCTCTGGAGCTACTCAGTTCTGGTAAATCTAGGGGACAAGCTGTCAACACGAAGATGGTGGAAAGACTCGAAAGTGGAGTCTGCCGTTGACACAACACGTGTTGACGGAGGTCACTGTCGGAGCTGCCAAGCTACGACACCCTGGAAGGCTAACCATCGATGCTTTACGCGTCGATGGAGACTATTGCCGGAGCTACTAAGCTCTGGAGATGGTCAATACCGGAGCCACTAAGCTCCAACAGCCTCAGGGGGCCTACACTATCGAAGACTTCAGACCTACCTTCTACAAGTTTGAAGCATGCAAGTCTTCAACAACTGTTACATCCTCTTGGTACATGTTCACAATCAAATTGTGTACATCTACCAGGGGGCCAAGTGAGACAAAGGCGTTGAAGACAAAAAATGAAATTCAAATTTGCAAAAATTTGGATTTCATTCATCTGGAGACAAGAGATTACAAAATTGGAGAAGAATAAGAGAGAATACAAGCGGGAGCTACAGAGAGATGGTCCTAAACCCTATGGAAGAACTGGGCGACCTTCTGGTCCACCTCCGACACGCTGGCTCGGGCGGCTTCACCCTCTCCTTCGATGGGGCCTTCAAGCACCGGGTCCAGAGGGAATTGAGGGTCCCGGCTGGTGTAGCACGTCAGCACAAACTCTGCAACGTTCTTCGCCAGGGACTGACCCTCTGTTTCCAACTGGTCCACGATGACATCGCCCATCTTGGAGAGTTTGTTGCCTGCTGAACTCAGCGCCTCCAACGCCTAGTCCAGCTCCAGCTCCGGATCATCCGGACGAACGAGACTGAAGCCCATTGGCGTCAGCACGTCGTTGGCCTTGCCCAGGAAGTCCCAAACTTGTTGGGACTCTGCAACCCTTCCGCTCCGCATCTCTGCCAAGGATCTTTTGGCCGCCGCAAGCTCTGAGCTCTCCTGAGCAAGACGCTCCACCTCTTTGGCATTCTGTTGAATCGTTTCAATAACCTGCCTTTCGAGTTTGCTGAGCTCTTCCTCCCGGAGGTGGATCTCATTCCGACGATTGACCAGATCCTTCTCTCGGCCCCGTACTCTCTTCTCTCTGGCGGCGATGGAATTCTCCTGCTTGTAGAGATCTTGCCCTCGCTCCCAGGCCTTCTTCTCCTCCTCCTTGCAACGCTCCTCCAATTTCTTGGTGCGTTCTTCGAGGCTCTTGTCAGCCAGAGCTCTCTTTTGGACAAGCTCTTCCTCCCTCTTCACGAGGTCGTCCCACAACTCCAAGAATTTTGCTCTTCATCTTCGAGCTGTCTTTCCCGCGCTTCAAGAGCCTCCCGGCGCTTGATGAGACTATCGTGGATGGCGGTGAGCCTTTCCTGGCGATCATCCACCGCGCTATTTGTAGCCTTGGCCTGCTCATAGATGGCCCGAGACTGGTTGTCGAGGGTCCGCGTCATGCTTTCCCTCTCATCCAACAACTTTCCCCAGTACTCCAGGCGGACCTTCTCCCTTTGCACCCACTTCTTGTCGTCAACCAGCCTCGACTGTGCCAGCTTGGTCTCAAAATGGAGTTGGTTGTGCCACCTCCTAAGGGTTTGGAGCTCCTCCTCGAGGGCCTTGCTGTCGTGGTAAAAGGCCAACTGGACTTCACAAAGACTAGAGCAGGCGTTGTCGATAGACAACGATAGGGGGATCGGGTCTGGACCTACTGGGGTCATCTCCACTGGCTCCAGCGGATATTCAGCAACAAAAATTGGGTCCCACTCTACGAGAGTGGTCCCCTGAGCTTCCACGACACTAGGGTCGTCCTCCAGGATAGCCTCGGCCGCTGCCGAGGAAGTACTTGCAGCCGAAGTTCCAACCTCCGGAATTGTTTCCGAAGGCCCAGCCGCCAGGTCATCAACAACTGGCCCCTCAAGCGGGGGGCCAGCAGCTTCATCTTGGCACCCTGGCTCAGTAGCGGGCACCTCCGGGATCATCGCTTCTGGAGCGGGTGTTGAAGGTTTGGTCGGAGCAAAAGCTACTTCTGGCTCTGGCGCGGGCACCTCATCCGCCGCTGGCTCAGGTGCTGGCGCTTCGACCACCATGGGCTCTGGCGCTGGCATTTCGACCGCCATAGGCTCAAGCAACGACGCCTCCGCAGCAACTGGCTCTGACGCCGGAACCTCTTCAACGGACGGCTCCACAGCTGGAACATCTGCAGTAACCGACTCCACCGCCGGAGCTTCTTTGACAACTGGCTCAAGTGCCGGAGCTTCATCAACACCTCGCTCCACTGCCGGGACCTCATCAACCACCGGCTCGACTGTCGGGGCTTTAACAACATCCGGCTCTAGGGCCGGAATCGCAGCTCCCTCCGGCTCAGCGGCCGGAGCGTCTAACATCTCAGCATCCAAGCCCGGAGCTTCGACCTCCGTGGCTGGCGCTGCCGGTACATCTTCATTCTCGTGGTTCGGCGCTACCACGGGAGCTTCTGGGGATGAGTCGTCCAAAACCACGACAGCCAGCGCCGGGGCTACCGAAGCCTCAGCCACCTCTTGGGGCGGCGCTGGAATCGGAGCCAGAGCTTCAGCCTGCACAGCCTCAACTGCTGCTGCAGGGACCGGAGCTTCAACCCTTTTCTTGGGCACGCTGTGGATGAAGGACAAAAAAACTCAAAATACAGTTAACAATAAAAAATGATTGAGGTAAAAAATCAAAAATTACCTTGGAAGGCTTCCACACCAGTTACCGCGGAACCTCTTCTTCGGATGCTCCAGACTGGCCCCAGCCGCCAGTGGCGTGGTAGTCCTGGAGGGTCCCCTGGAGCTTGTTGCTGGTGTCGGCGTTGCTCTGGTCGAGGCCCCCCTCGACCGGGAAGGACCTCCGGACCTGGAGCCCTCAGCTGGCCCTGGTACCGGAGTCACTTGGCCGGAGCTAGCACGCCGGGAAGAAGCCACTACTGGAGTAGATGCCGCCGTCGTAGACCTCCCCCTCCGGGGAGAATGAGACGCCGTGGAAGAAGTATGCCTGGTGGACCTTCTGTCGGCATGCTTCCTATTACGGCTCGAGGGCTCGACCAATTCCTTGCCCTTGCCAATGACTTCAGTTCTTGGCTTAGGGGCGGGAACAGAGCCACCTTCCAGAGCTTCAGAGATCGCCAACCCGATGGTCGAGCGCCTCTCAACGACACCAAGGTCGTCAAGCACCGACATCGTCCGCTGAGGCTCCCTACTGAATTATGCCTCCATGTTCAGAGGGAGGAAAGTCGTCACCCTCGATGTCGATGCCGTGCTGGAACTTCTTGAGGTGCAACTCCAAAGTTGCACCCTCCATGTTGGACTTCAAACCGGTCTCGATCCGGTCGTCGTCCAACACACCGTTGAGGGCCCAAGCCAACTTCTCCCTCCTCTTCAACGAAGCCCACCTGTTGGTCAGGAAGTTGCAAAACACCGCCTGGGGAGTCACCCCTCCTTCCGCGCACAAGCAAATCCTAGTCAGAGCAGGGTTGGAGGCATCCAACAGCACCAGAGCTTCACTCCAAACTGCAGTGTCGATGTTGGGGAGGCCTTTCGACAGCTCCAGCTTCTCGTTCTCTTCCACCCTGATTACAATCCAATCCTTCTTCCAGCCGTCCGACTTCCCAGAAGGGAACGACCGCAAGTACTTGTACGGGTGCTTCTTGCGCTTCACAAAATAGTAGAAGCCAAGGTACTCGTCACTCCTGCCCGTAGTTTGAACAGTGAAGAAGGTGCAGAAAAGCTCAATGTAGGGGGGAATGCCCACCCACATCTAGCAGAACTGGACAAAGATTGACACCAGCAGAATGGAGTGGGGGCCAAGGTGGTACAGCTGCAAACCATAGAAGTCTAGCAGAATCAAGAAGAAAGAGGAGAAAGGTGGGATCAGTCCTACCATGGCGTACGCGGAAAAGTACACCATGTCGCCGGCATGTTCCTCCTCGAACGGAAGCTTGCCGGCGCAGACCAAGTGGTTGAAGAAGTCAGGGGACCATCCCATGAGGGCCCGTACCTTCTTCAAATCGTCATCGGTCTTCAGTCGGCTCTGGCGGAGACCCAACTCCATCGCCGCACAACGAGGCAAGAGAGGAAAGGCAAGAAAAAGTTTGGAAGGTTTGAGCGCAAGATCGATTAAAAGGCATAAAGAACCCCAAACGGTGCGTGCTTTCCTTCTTAAGTAAGCCCCCGCAACGCCTGTATGGAAACCGCAGTGGAGTCGACGATACCAGTCAAAAATTTCACCCCGCCAATGACAAGGGGACCCGGGGCCATCCCGACGATCAAGTCGAGGTTCTTACCCCAGGCGAACAGTTGTCATCATGAAAGGCGGGAAACCCGAAGGCGGCGACCTGACAAGGTGCTCGAAACCGATACAATTTTTGTATCGGGAACCGACGACCTTCAATTGCGTGAGATCCACGTGCTGAGATCTCACCTGCCGCCTCCTAGATACGCCACGCGGCGGAAGTTTAACTGCGAACTATCGCCAACGGCACGACCAAAGACCCTTGAAGACACGGTTTAGAAATAGAAGAATGGACCCACCTCCGGCGAAATGACTTCATCCAAAAGGTCTCTCCCGGAGGTGAGTCCAGGGGGCCACTGTCAGTACCCTCTGTACCGGATACCCCTTGGGATTGCAAAGATCACAAGGAAACTCCATCTACCATATTTGAAGACCTCCGAAGGCCCCACATGTCAGGCGTAGCCGGACCTGCATCCCCGACATGGTTAGTCCCAGGGCCGCCACGTGTATCACAAGACCGGAGCTATCACCCACACATGGGAAGCTCTAGTCAGAATACCAATATGGCACTCCCGGACCTAACAAAGACAAAGGGAAGCTCCGGTACTGACACGTGTCCAACAGCACCGGACCTACCCGTCCACGACGGTAAGCTCCGGAGCTGCCACGTGGCAACCGTCGGACCTTCAACTTCAACTATCAGGCCGGTGGACCCCTAAATGGCTCCAGACCTTCAAGGATCAATCAAAGACTTCAAGACCCGATTATGTGCCATTAATACCATATTAATGACACACGATCGGATGGCCTTTAATACTGGTAACAACACTGTTAAGGCCCGTTACCAGGCTATTAAGGGTAATTAATCTCATTAATTGTGTATCAAACATGTGTAACCGCCGAGGCCACCTGTCAGGCCAGGCTAACAATGTAACGACCAGTCCTTGTACTATAAAAGGACTGGTTGACGATACACAGGGGACAGTTCCAGACCACTACTGAACTCCCTGAGCTAGATGAGCTTCTTCTTCTGGAGCTTCTTCTAGACTCACACGCTTAATACATCACCAACACACCCCGTGGAGTAGAGTATTACGCTCAGGCGGCCGGAACCACGTAAATCTCTGTGTACACTTGTCTTTCACCTTCTTGAATCTCTGCGCGCCCATTACCGAACTACAATTCCTTAATCTACCTAAGGTAGTGTCAGGAGATTTGCCGGATCCAAACACCGACACACATATTGATTGGAGCGCGATACGGGAGTGCCGCCAACCCCTGCTGAGGTATGGAAGAGAGGTTACAGGGACCCTTCTCAACCTCAGGGGTGCAGTTAGGCCGCAACCAAGCGGTTGGTAAGTTTAGAAATCATTCATTTTAAATATAACTATATGGATTGTTGAACTTACACAGTTTTCTTGTTTTTTAGTCTAGGTATGGGGAGGAGACCAGGAGGATACACGGCGCAGGCTTCGATTAGGAACATGAACCAATTGATTCTCAAGCCGTGTATGCAAGCGGAGGTGGAAAAGCCCACAGAAGGTGAGTTCATAAGTCATTTTATCATTTTCAATTCAAAATATATAAGATATTTCAATTCTATATTACTCATTCTTTTTTTTATAGGCTCGCTATATTCGAGGGAGTTGTTAACTCGAGGGCGGCGATACCTGCGAGAGGCAACTCCACGCAGGCTTCATCGGCGGGTCTAGGTCGCCGTGTCTTGCAGGTGGAGACTCTCGCCCGTCAGGTCCAGGAGAGCCCCGAGCGGTACTAGTCGGACATAGAGGCATAGAGGGTGGCAATGGAGGCCACCATCTCCTACCAGTGAGCCTGCATGGAGCAGATGTGATAGACGATGGAGATGCAGAGGCAGGCGATAACGGTAAGTTAAATTAATTTAAATTCATTGCATTCTTAATAATATGTAATAACCTGTAGCGTTTGCAATAACAGAGTTTCTTTCAAGGCCACGGAGTCCAGGGGTTGCACCTCGAGCTACATCAACTTCCACTGCCAATTCCACCGCCAGAAATGCAGTTACAGCCGCCGGTGCACACTTCTCCGGGTTTTCAGGTAATAAAAAACGTTCTTACTTAGTCTTAATTCATCAAATATAGGCAAATCTAATTCAACTTAACTATTGTAGTCTTACTTAGTCTTAAATAATCAAACATAACAAATCCAACTCAAATTATCAACTCTATCTTGTTTAATCAATTGTAGTCCAAAACGAAGTTCCAAACTAATCAATATGTCAAACAACTTCTATGTGTTGCAGGAATCAGCGATGGAGGCTCAAACTCCATCGCCATCTATACCGACGCCTGGACTGACGCGCGGCGAAGACGTTGGCGGCTCCAGAGGTAGCTAGAATTGAGTAGAAGAGCTAGCGGATTGTTTTGTGTTCTTTGTGTTGTGATGGAGACGTTATATATTGTGTTTTGGAGGCTGCTGCTGTTATGTGCTGCTGATGTTATATATTTTGTCTCTATCGTGTTTCTCGCCATCGAGTCGAGCACCATTTTTTTTTAAATAACAAAACCTTATTTGTGATGACTTTTTATACAGTACCGTCGCAAATAAGGGTTCTCGCCGTCGCAAATAAGGGTTCTGGCCATCACAAATTAACCTATGTTATTTGCGACAAGTCGGCCGTCACAAATAGAACCTGTGTAATTTGCAACGGTTGTAGTAAGTCGTCGCAAATTGTCCGATCGGGCCCATCCGCTAGGCCCGGGCTTGCAACGGTCGTCGCGAGCCATCGCAAATAACCGTATTTGAGACAGTTGCCATCGCAAATAACCTTAATTGTGACAAAACACGAGCGATAGCCGGAAACCGTCACAAATAAGGAAAATCATCTCAAATAGCTTATTTTTGACGGTTTTTTGCTTATTTGCGATGGCTCTAGCCGTTGCAAATCGTCGGAATTCCTATAGTTAAGAGAGTCAAGTGTATGATCAAGAAATGCTTATGCATACACATACACACACTTGAACACTCTTAACTCACTCAGAATCTGTCAACACACCAAGAGAAGAACAAGGGGAAACGCTTCCCGTCGTCGTTCTTATTGCGGCCTTGCCTTGTTGGCTCGATGGACGCATTATCAAGCAACAACAAACATGGAGGAGAAGGTATTATTAAGGTTCTTGTGCTATTTGAGAGATAGCACTTGATGTTGATCTTGTATTCAGTTTTCTCCTATGTAATTCGAAATGATTTAGTGGTTATTTGATCTTTGGGCTTCCTTTATGATTTTAACAATGGTACCAGAGCCAGGTTAGACCACTAATCATTTTGAATTATGTTTTGATTAAATTTTTCGTTGCAAGTTTTGAAGGTCCGGACTTGTCTGGTCTATGGACCGAACTAGTCCGGTATGCCACAATGAAGTGGTTAGGTTTTTCGGATCAGGATGTTTTGGCATGTTCATCTTATTGAAAACCAATTAAGCACTTTTGATTAAAATCCATTGTAAAAAATTAAGTTGATTTTGTAAGATCGTAAGATTAAGATTCTCTTTTGGGTATTTTGATATTTTACGATTTTTATATGAAAAATTTTCCGGGTTGGCCGGACTAGTCCAAAATAGTCAGACCAAACTCGAAATGTTCAATAAAGAACAGATCAAATGTTTCCAAAACAATACTAGATATGTCTGTTGTTGACAGCTGTTATATACAAATTTCACCCGTCAATATAACTCAATTATTTGAAGGAAATATCATTTCTTGCACACATCACCTTTCTATTTAACCTATTTCCGCTTGTATTTGGAGAAATTGGTGCATGCAGGTATTTTACACAGAATCAAAGTGAAACAAGGTGATGGATCCTATAAAATATCATCCTAGCCAATCAAGCGTCGACACGTGGCACCACATGGATCAAATGGCTCACAAACAGAAGTATCCGAGGCCATCCAACGGTGTAGCACCCATATCATTGAATGGGACCCACCTATAAGTCACCTGGAGGAAGAATTGGCCGTTTGGAGCCAAGACTAGGTCGGTTGGGCCCCCTAGTCGGACGACGAGGTCCTGTCGCCAAACGTGGTCAATCGCCCCGTGTTGGCTCCTCCCGCCTTGAAAAAGTCAGTGGTGACTAATTCACGCGCTTTTGGTGGTGGGAACGAACCCTTCTCCAAGCTATAAATAGGACCCCTCACCCCTCACTTCAACACACACCACTTGAGCATTCATTCTTTTGTATACATTAGTTCTCCAAGTCCTCAGTAGAGGTTAGGCTATAGAGAGGAGCCTCTAGTCCCAAGTCCGAAATGGGAAAGGTATGGCTCATGTATCTTTTATTGTATTTGTGACTTTGTGCTTAATAATAATATCATTTTTAGTCTCTATTTACTTATATACTTGGGCAAAGCGTTCCTTGTTTGGTTGTGGAGTCCATGTATGTTCTAGGTGTAGATGTTGTTATGATCTAGACACAATGACTTTATTATGTTATCATAAACATCATACACCACCACTATAGTCTAATTAGGTAATAATATGATTATGTTCATATGAATATGTTAGTGCTTAGTCCAAACATTGGTTCAATGATGTTTAGGTTAGTCATTGCCTTAGGATGAATATTAAGTTGCAACTCTTAAGGTATTTACTTAGCATGCAAGCGTGGTGCTTGGATAGTTAAGTGGCATTGGATGCCTCGTTGTCCACGGGTTGTAGAGGTAGGTGGTGACAACCTTATCTGTCCATTGTAATCCTCCACGTTCGGCTACGATGTAGGCTCTTGGCGGGAGTCACCTGGCAGACCAGGGTAAGCCCGTGCCCAATATGTTGGACCACTAAGCCCTAGTATTCACCATTAGCATAATCATGTGTACTTTATTAGGCTATGTATATGAATAATTAGAGCATAGTAGGAGTAGCTCCATCTCATAGTCTAACCCTCGCTAGGACAACCTTACCCTTCGAGTAGATTGCTTAGGTGTGTGTCACACTACCCTCATTATCATCTTACCCCTGTTCTGATAAACATATAGTACCCTATACCTTGATCATAAGAATACCGTTTTCTTTACTTCACCGCCTTCCTTTGTGATAAATACGATACCCTTGGGAATACTCTTGGGTGAAATGTTACACGACATTTTCCGTGCGCCTGCGGACCTCATCTCTTACTAGAGATGAACTGTGATGTAAGAAACGTCAACAAGCATTTCTGGCGGCGTTGCAGGGGAAGGCAAAGGAAGTGAAGGATAGTTATCACTTGTGATTAAGCTATAGGTACTAGTAGTTATTAGACAGGATTACCCTTGTTTGTTTTCTCCTTTTGTGTGAAAATAGGGTAGACTTGGCTAACCCATTTTATGGGATGGCCAATGAGGACGCAAGTGCTCAACTAGATGATTCAAGGCGTACCTCAACAAAAGTTTGCTAGGCAACACCATTTCCTTTCGCGGAAGAATTTTAGCTTCCAGTAGGAGCCAAAGTCATCCATCCCCAAGCTTGGGGGAGGCTCCAAGAGTTCCTCTTGGTTTGCCTCCACCATAGGGTGGATAGTTGGCTCCTCATCCAACATTCATGTCATGGGTTGGTCCACCAATCCATGACCACCTTTGTGCTGGAGCTGAAGGAGTCATATTCTCATTCATCATGGATGAGAATATGGTCTCTACTCAAGGGGTGGATTGAAGAGTGCTCTAGTTCCTTTAGCTTGGCATGCACACCACTTAGCAAGGTGGACATGCTAGCTATGGAACTACACCTCCCATTAAAGTATCATGATAAACCAAGTCAATGGAGAAGTGTTTGGAATTATCCAAGCCATGGTATTCACATGATTTGTGAAAATCCATGTCAAACATGGGCCACTTGGGGAATCATTTCCCTAAGACCCATGGGGATTCTTCCTTTCAAACACAGCTTCAATGGCTATTACCATTAAGGAGGTTAAGGGTGGAATCAACATCACCCTTTCAATCAAGGAGGCTATGCGGATTTCAAGGGATTTAAGTTCAACTAGCCTACCTTGAAGTATCTTGTTCATGGCCAAGCAAGAAATCAAGACAACATCCACATGAAGCTCTTGGCCAAGGACAAGAAACTTAAAGAGCATTCAAGATCCAAGATATCCCACAATCACTTGATGGGATACCTACTTCGGCCGAACCCATGCAACCTAGGGCAAGTGACATTGTGGATGAAGCGTTTCTTATTTGATTGTGGAGTCCACATGTCATCATGCCTAAGGAAGCTTTTGATCCATTATCAAAGTATGGGTTGACCCTAAGGAACACCAAAAAGGTCGAAGTGACACCCCAATAGAAGGACAAGCCTCACCATGCTGACAAGAGAGTATCTTCAAGGGGGAAAAGCCATCACAACATCAACAAGTCTTCATCAAAATGACGGAGAGGCTAGGGCCATCATGTGGTCCATATATCCAACTGACATGCCAAAGGATATTTGGCATGTCAATCAAGAGAAGTTGTCCACATCTTCAACTCCGAGATTGGACAACAAATCATCAAACCAAACAAGACAGAGGTAAGTCTCACTTATCGGACTTCAAAAAATTCAGTGAGTCCTTGCCAATAGGTTAGTTGGTAGTTATCTCATATTTGATTTCCCCATTGCATATTTGAATTTCCCATCAATCGTTGCATTTTCATTTAGCATGTTTAAATTTTCACACTTGCATGTTGGAAAGTAAAATTTCCAACCATCATAAAAAATAAAATTTTGAATTAGGAAATAAATTTAATTGGATATGAACCTTGGGCGTAACCACTTGAAATCATCGTCCTAATTCAAACCAAAAATATTTCCCTTAAATATTCATTGCATTTGCAAGTTGTTTCAAGTTGGGAAAAACAATTTGACATAGGATACAACATGCTTTTTAGCTGACGTAACCCATTTTCGAGTTGTTTTGTTTATTCTTGATTTTAGTGCAGCCAGGACAAAATTTGTAAAGAGGTTGGAAGATCCCATCAAGCGCATATCCCTCCACCGATCTCATTTTGAGTTCATGGTGGAAGAATGCTCAAAATGGTGGCCCAATGGAGGAGCAAGATGAAGCCCATTCAACTCCAACCTCAACTTGATAGAAGGCATTGAACATGAAGGCTACACCAAAATTCATGGTCGTTTCTCACATAACAACCTTCAATCGGACTACTCTTCAATTGAGGTACAAGTTTAAAATTTTCCGTCATTTTAATTGTATTAGGATTGAATGATTTTTGCTTACATTGCTAAGGAAGGTTCACACCATTTCATCATTCAATTCTTATGCATCCTCACGAGAGTAAGTGTTGACATTACTCTTTTTGATTCTTCAAAAAGGAATGTCACCTTACTTGAGAATAAATTTAAACAACTACCTAGAATTTCATAAGCATTGCTAAAATTTACTTAGACATTTCCTGCCTAGGTAATGCTTATGGAATGACTTAATCGTTGAATTAGTGTGTAGCAACCTAGGAGTAGTGGTATTCGTAATTTTGATTTGAAACTCATTCATGTATGGATCACTAAATTTCAAATTTCTAGGCAAGAAAACAAAAGAAAATGTTCAGAAGGATACAATTGAGAATCTTGTTTGTCATGATCAAAATAATGACATTTGCTCTTGTGTAAAACACTATGATGGTTAGAAAATTTACAAGGTGAAGGGATCCATATAGTGTATTTATATCAGTTGCATTGTTATGAATAAAAGCTTTAGAAAATGTGCAAATTGATTTATCCATAAAGCCCCACTCTTATCAATGAATAATACATTCTTCATGGATATACTTTAATTTGGACCCAACACATATTTGATTTTTATCTTCCCCATATGTACAAATGGAAATTCGGTTACCTAACCCAAAATTCATTTGTACGAGTATCGAGAGCTAACCATCCCTCTCTATCATAGAGACGAAGTTTGCAGGAGTGAAATAACTATGCAGGCATTCAAAGATCCGATTGTTGGAAACCCTAAGAGGATTCCAGTTCAATATCTCTTTGCTAAGGAGTAAATGAGGATGGTTGCTACCTATCGGAAATTAAGCCCGAAGGTCAACCATAACTATACGAGGCCAGAGATTTGACATGGAAATCCTCCGTGAGCAACCAATGGGCTGCTACGAATATGTGAGAACATTATGCTCCCAACTATTCTAAGCACTCATTCAAGCTCAAGGGAATTCCCGCCATCATTGGGTATAGGTTATTCCTTTGTGGCTAAAAGGTATGATGAACCTTAACCAAGGAATGACAAGATCACATCCAATGAATATCGGGTGCAAGTTGTTCCTATGTGGCCAGAAGGTATTTTATACCTTAGCCAAGGAACAATGGACCACACTCAACCCCTGTTGAGTGCACGTCATTCCTTCGTGGTTATAGGTATGTTGTACCTTAGCCAAGGAATAGCAGATCATACTCAACACATGTTGGGTACATGTCACTCCTTTATGGCTGAACAGTATCACTACCTTAGCCAAGGAATGACGGATCACACCCAATGCATGAGGGTTACAAGCTATTCCTTTATGGCCAGAAGGTATGAGACACCTTAGCCAAAGAATGACGAAACACACTCAACCATGTTGAGTGCATGTCATTACTTTGAAGCCAAGGGATATCATTACCTTAGCCAAGGAATGACAAAGTACATCCAACCTATGGAAACCTTAAAGTGTAGATGAGCAATATCGACAACACTCACCTCGACCACACTCATAGAACTCATGGAAGGCAATCCAACATCAACACTCAACCCTCCAATGGCAAAGCCATGCTGCAACAAGGTTAGGCCAAACTCATGGCATACATCCATCGTTAGGGTTTCAACCCCTAGCACGGACCTTGACCAAGAACAAGCTTGGGGGTGGACCCCCACTTGAGGTAACTTGTATCACACCGTTGCATATTTATTTTCCATTCACCCACCATTCACCTTGCATATAAAAAAACTTAAAAAAATAAGTAGAGTAGATTTGCTTTAAAAATAAAACAAAAAGATGTGAGGTAAGAATGGTTTGTAACTCACATAGATGAAATGATGAATAGTTGCCCTGTTTTAATTTTCCTAAGTCCCTAGTTTACAACTTACTACTCTCCAAGATATTGCTTTTATTGGCTAGAATTACTTTTGCCTTGATTTAGAAATTGTGGGTAGTAAATCTTAATCCAATTCAAAGTCGTTGTGAGATATGATATAGTCATAGGTCTACTATTCTTAGTTTGAAAGTGAAACTTAGATTTCCAGAGAAATTCTAAAAATACTTAAGTTATCCTCATTTGATTGGAAATACCTACCAAAACCATATGATATATTACATTGATAGACCTTATGCATATGCTATTTGTCTTCACATTGAGCTTTGTCAAACTAGTATAGACCTATGTGAGATTTCATTCATTACTTTTTGAATTCAAGACTTCACTTGCACATGTTGTACTTTAACACTAGAAGTGCAAATTCCCATCACACCACCATTCCACAATGAAAAGAGAAACTCATACCCTTCATGCTTAGTACTCTCTACAAGTTTATTGCATAAAAAGGGAGTAGAAGACATGACTACAAAAAAAAAGAGAAAAAGAAAATGCATGTGTCGGTACCCAGCAGACCGGGTACCCTCGCACACAAGCTAGAGCCGCAAGGTGCCTCGCCTCCCAACATGGACACGGTCCGAGGGCACCATGTGTTCAAAGAAACTTGGACCCGCCAACCTCAGATGGGAAGTCTGGGGTGCCCACGAGACATCCAAAAGGGGGGGGGGAGCTGAGCAACCCAAGGAGACGCTATGGTTATTCATCCAGCGTTTCTCCCAGGTACGCAACTCCATTCCCAACATCCCAAATGTCTCTGTCATAGTGGCATTTCGTCCGGGAGTGCGAGATCACAAGATGCTCGAGAAAGTAGCCACGCACAACATGCAAGATGTCTCCGAGCTCTTCTCCATCGCCGATTGGTGTGCCAGAGTGGCAGAAGGCCGCGACTGGCACGCTCAACCCACCTCGAAGCGGGCAGGGCTGGCCAGACCGGAGAAGGAGCCGCTACCCCTGGTAGCGGCAAAAAGAAGAACAAGAATCGGGGTGGCGACCAGAACAAGCCACTGCATGGATCCCCCGTCGCTGCAGCAGCCGCAACCGGAGGAGGCAAGCCGCCACGCCCAGAGAAACATCCTCGTCAGCCACCAGCCGCTGATGAAGACGTCGAGCCCTACCCGGTGCACAAGACTCGTGAACACGCTACGGGCGAGTGATGGGAGATAAAAAGGTGTGTCGAACTCTATCAAGAACGGGCGCAGCAGCGCCCAGACGGCGCCCCCTTCTGCCAACTCGAGGGCAAGCAGAAGGTCAAACCCAAGGTCGACAATGACGAGGAGCTGGAGTACCAGAAGCAAGAGCGGGCCGTCAAAGTGGTCCACCAAGATGAGGACTCCGACGCGAGCAGCAACAACGAGCGTCGCAAGACCCTCCACATCATCTTCGGAGGGTCTTGGGATCCCGCGTCCCGGAAGGCGGTCAAGACACTTCATTGTGTGGTGGCTTCAATAGCCAACGTACCCACTCCAATGCAGCACCACCGCCGGAAGGAGACGCCGATCAGCTTCGACGCCTGTGACTGCCCCAAGAACATGGCTGGGGCAGGGGTACTACACCTCCTACTCGCCCCCACCATAGCCAATGTCAAGCTCCACTACATTTTGATAGATAGCGGGGCCGGCCTCAACCTCCTTAGTCGGGCAACATTCGAGTAGTTGCAGATCCCGGTGTCCAAGCTTGCCCCCTCAAGCCCATTCTCGGGGGTGGGACCTGGGAGCATCATCCTGTACGACAACATCCATCTGCAGGTGACCTTCGGGACACCTGACAACTACAGGACAGAGAGCATCCTCTTCGACGTCGCTGATGTCAGCCTCCCCTTCAACGCCATCATCGGTAGGCCTGCTCTCTACCAGTTCATGGTTGTAGCCCACTACAGCTACCTCGTTCTGAAGATGCCAACCCCCTACGACATCGTTAGTATCCGCAGAGATTGCACCACTGCAGTGTTAGCCTTGGAGCAGCTCCAAGCACTCACAGCTAACCCAGCACCTATCCCGGGCAACGCTGGATCGAGTCGACCTCTGCCAAGCTCGCGTCAGCATAGAGCACCCGCCGCGCCTCAGTTGCAGCCCCTCCGACAGCACCGACACCTCCATCAAAGCTGCCAAGCACAGTGCCACCTCTGCTCGGACCACTCGCAAGACGGGCGGTCAAGGCGGGAAATAGGGATAACTCGCTCATCACCCCTCTAAGTAGTTGTTGACAGCAAGGTTGCCCACCAACCATCGCAGCTACCCATGGAGCTTTGGGCGCCCCTATTGTAAATACTAGGCTTAGTAGAACAATGTAAAAGATTTGTAGGGCTTAGGAGCATCACTAAGGACAACCGAGCGCCAGGAGGGTCAGGTCCAGAGTGCGCAGTAAGCTTAGCTTGGTTCCGAACCCTGTGCACCCTTCCTCCCTCGTCATCCGGAGGCAAGCCGTTGCCCTCTTTTGTAAAAGCCTGTCTCCTCCTACAAAAGCCTATCAGAAATTCACTGTTTTACTTAAAGGCTTCTTAAAAACTTTGTTCATTTAATTACACATTAGTTTTATGATCATGCCATGATAACCTCGTTTACCATGTGTTACCTTCATATTCACCATCACATACTATGTAACTCATCCTAGCTAAAGTCATACAATCCAGCTACAGGTGCATCAACTTGAGGTACCTGCAGTGTGTGAAAGGTTCTCCCGGCTGCTCTCATCATTAGGGACCCGTGGCGCCAAAAGGTTCCCCAGGAAAGGTTTGTGCTGAGCAGGAGGTACAGGGGTTGCAAATTGCTTATCTTAGTCCTGCACCCTAAGAAAACACACCCTACATCCCAGCGCTACAGCTGAGTACTGGAAGCAGAGAGCTCACACCCTAAGGATGACAGGAGTCGGACCCCGGAGCACTGATGCATCGAATTACCCATGCCCCGTACGTCAGTCCAGGGCTGTAAGACATGGCAGAGCTAAGGAGAGGAACAGGTATAACTGACAAACAAGGCTAGCCCCCCTCTTCCTATATGCAGGACAAACGAACGGAGCATCCAGCCCTGCCACCTTCCCAAGGGCCTGTCGTCGACGTCTACACGAAGATGGTGGATGACGCCGGAGCATCCAGCTCCGACACCTCACAAGGGGCATGTTGTCGATGTCACAGAATGTCAACGACAGCACCAAGCGCGGATAAGTGAGTAAACTATCCTGCCCCGCTCTTGTTGCTAACAAGGTTCCTTTGTAATGGCCTATAAACCACGGGTCTGCTATCGACGTCTCTACGACGATGGTGGACGACGCCAGAGCATCCAACTCCGGCACCACCCAAGTGTCCTACAGTCGACGTCTCTACGACAATGGTGGACGACACTGGAGCATCCAGCTCCGGCACCTCACAAGGGGTCTGCCGTCGATGTCACAGAACGTCACTGACAACGCCAAGTGCGGATAAGTGAGTAAACTCTCCTGCCTCGCTCTTGTTGCTAACAAGGTTCTCTTGTGATGCTCTGTAAACCAGACGACTGCCGTCGATGTCTCTACGATGATGGTGGACAATGCTGGAGCATCTAGCTCCTGCACCACCCAAGGGGCCTACCGTCGACGTCTCTACGACGATGGTGGACGACGCCAGAGCATCCAGCTCTGGCACCTCCCAAGGGGCCAACCGTCGACGTCTCTACGACGATGGTGGACGACGTTGGAGCATCCAACTCCAGCATCTCCCAAGGGGCCTGCTGTCAACGTCTCTACGACGATGGTGGACGACACCAAAGCATCCAACTCCAGCACCTCCCAAGGGGCCTGCCGTCGACGTCTACACGAAGATGGTGGACGACGTCGGAGCATCCAGCTCTGGCACCTCCCAAGGGGCCTACCGTTGATGTCTCTACGACGATCGTGGACTACGCCAGAGCATCCAGCTCCGGCATCTCCCAAGGGGCCCACCGTCGACGTCTCTACGACGATGGTAGAGGACGCCAGAGCATCCAGCTCCGACACCTCCCAAGTGGCCTGTCATCGATGTCTACACGAAGATGGTGGTTGACGCCAGAGCATCCATCTCCGGCACCTCACAAGGGGTCTGTCGTTAACGTCACAGAACGTCAACGATAGCACGCGAATAAGTGAGTAAACTCTCCTACCCTGCTCTTGTTGCTAACAAGATTCCCTTGTGATGGCCTATAAACCAGGGGCCTGCTGTCGACGTCTCTACAAAGATGGTGGACGACGCCGGAGCATCCATCTCTTACACCACCCAAGGGGCTTACTGTCGACGTCTTTACGATGATGGTGGACGACACCAGAGCATCCAGCTCCGGCACCTCACAAGGGGCCTGCCGTCAACGTCACAGAACGTCAACGACATCATCAAGCGCGGATAAGTGAGTAAACTCTCCTGCCCCTCTCTTGTTGCTAACAAGGTTCCCTTGCGATGGCCTATAAACTAGGGGCCTGCCGTCGACGTGTCCACGACGATGGTGTACTACGCCGGAGCATCCAGCTCTAGCACCACCCAAGGGGCCTACTGTCGATGTGTCTACGAAGATGGTGGACGACGCCAGAGCATCCAGCTCCGACACCTCCCAAGGGGCCTACCGTCGACGTCTCTACGACGATGGTGGATTATGCCGGAGAAACCAGCTCCGACATCGCCCAAGGGGCCTGCTGTCGACGTCTCTACGACGATGGTGGACGACGCTGGAGCATCCAGCTCCGGCACCTCCAAAGGGGCCTGCCGTTGACGTCTACACGAAGATGGTGGACGACGCCGGAGCATCCAACTCCGGCACCTCACAAGGGGCCTACCATCGACGTCTCTACGAAGATGGTGGACGACATCGGAGCATCCAGCTCTGGCACCTCCTAGGGGCCTGCCGTCGATGTCTACACGAAGGTGGTGGACGACGCCGGAACATCCAGCTCCGGCACCTCACAAGGGGCCTGCCGTCGACATCACAGAACGTCAACGACAGCACCAAGTGAGGATAAGTGAGTAAACTCTCATGCCCCGCTCTTGTTGCTAACAAGGTTCCCTTACGATGGACTGTAAACCAGGGGCTTTCCGTCGACGTATCTACGATGATGGTGGACAACGCCGTATCATCTAGCTCTGGCACCACCAAATGGGTCTACCGTCGACGTCTCTACGATGATGGTGGACGACGCCGGAGCATCCAACTCTGGCACCTCCCAACAGGCCTACCATCGACGTCTCTATGACGAAGGTGGACAAAGCCAGAGCATCCAGCTTCGGCATCTCCCAAGGGGCCTACCGTCGACGTCTCTATGATGATGGTGGACGATGCTGGAGCATCCAGCTCCGGCACCTCCCTAGGGGCCTGCCGTCGACGTCTACATGAAGATGGTGGACGACACCAGAGCATCCAGCTCCGACACCTCACAAGGGGCCTGTCGTCCACATCTACACGAAGATGGTGGACGACGCCAGAGCATCCTGCTCTGACACCTCACAAGGGGCCTGCCGTCAACATCCCAGAACATAAACAAGAGCACCAAGCACGGATAATTGAGTAAACTCTCATGCTCCGCTCTTGTTGCTAACAAGGTTCCCTTGCGATGGCCTGTAAACCAGGGGCCTGCTGTGGATGTCTCTACGATGATGGTGGATGACACCGAAGCTTCCAGCTCTGGCACCACCCAAGGGGCCTACCGTCAACATCTCTAAGACGATGGTGGACGACGCCGGAGCATCCAGTTCCAGCACCTCCTAAGGGACCTACTGTCGACATCTCTACGACGATGGTGGATGACGCCAGAGCATCCAGCTCTCGTACCTCCTAAGGGGCCTGCTGTCGATGTCTACACGAAGATGGTGGACGACGCTGGAGCATCCAACTCCGACACCTCACAAGGGGCCTGCCGTCGATGTCACAGAACGTCAACAACAGCACCAAGTGCGGATAAGTGAGTAAACTCTCCTTCCCCGCTCTTGTTGCTAACAAGGATCTCTTGCGATGGCCTATAAATCAGGGGCCTGCCGTCGACGTCTCTACGATGATGGTGGATGACGTTAGAGCATCCAGCTCCGGCACCACCCAAGGGGCCTACCGTCGATGTCTCTACGAAGATGGTGGATGACGCCGAAGCATCCAGCTCCGGCACCTCCCAAGGGGCTTGCTGTCGACGTCTCTACGAAGATGGTGGATGACGCCGGAGCATCCAGCTCTGACACCTCCCAAGGGGCCTGCTATCGATGTCTACACGAAGATGGTGGACGAGGCCGGAGCATCTCCCAAGGGGCCAGTTCAAGAAATTTTGCGATCAAGTGGTAGAAGTGCTTAGCCAACTAACCACATCTACCAAGGGGCCTCTGAGGGGATCCACATGCAGAAAATCAACGGACGACACTTCGGCCATGTCAATTGTGCAAATTGCTGGTCCTGAGAAGCCAACAAGCTCAACAAAGGTTCTGCAAATCCCTATGCAGCTAAGGACTTAGAGCAACAGTTGAAAAGCACAGGGACAATGCAAGAATCCAAACACAAGTTTGAATTCATTAAGGAATTCTTTACAAGGGAGGGTGAACCCCGAATACAAAAAACAAGCTACTAGCCTCAACCCTGACTGAATTGCGCTATGACATGTTGGGCGACTTCCTTAACCTCTGACGCTGTTGTCGCCTCGCGGTCCTCAACAAGGCCTTAAAAAACTGGCTCCAGTGGCAGAGCGGGGTACCGGCTCCGGTAGCACACCAAGACATGGGATGCTACCATCTCCGCCATTGCCCTACCCTCGGTTTCCATACGCTGAGCCAGCTGACGCTCCCGCAGATCAAGCTCCCGACCGCAGTGCTCTGCTGCCTGCTCCCAGGCTTTAACGTCAAGATCGTGCAGTAAGAGTTCCTAATGCTCAGCTAGTTGCTGCGCCCAGTCCCGCAACAAATTACTCTCCCGAAGCTCAAGGTCTTCGAGGCGGGACTGCAGTCTGTCCTGGTCAACATCAGATCGGGCCATCATCACCTGCGCTGCCACCTCTTTTTCGGTGACAACAGCCTCCCTCTTGGCAACGTCGGCTTCCTGACAACTCAGGGCCTCCCGACCGATAGCAAGAGCGTGCAGGCTGGCGTCAGCAGCGTCGTTGGCTGCCTTGGCGTCGGCCAGAATCTTCTAGGTCAAGGCGTCTGAGGCCCTCACTAAGCGGTGCCTCACCTCCAGTTCCTTGCTCTCCTTCTGGTACTTTGCCTTTGCCTCAACGATCGTGGAACTCAGGTGATCCTCCCAGCCTCGGAGGCGCTTGCCCTTGGCATGCAACTTCTTCCACTCTGAGGCAAGAGACTCTTGCGCCCGACGGAGGTTGGATTGCAATTGAAGGATGCTGGATTGTGTCAAGTCCATGACATCAGAAAGCCGCTCCGGCTGCGCTGAAGTCAGGGAAGGCCGTCCGATGATCATCTCGGGGACCCCTTCCTCCCGTAACGGTGAAGGCGAGGCCACCAGCACTGGTAATCTTACTTTTGTAGTCTGAGCAGGAGTTGCAGTGCAAGATCCCACAGCAGGGCCACCACCGCTCAGAAAGCCGCTCGCTGAATCAGCGGCCATGGAGGTCAGACCCTCAACCCCCGGAGTCGGCTCCGACATGGCCTCTGCCACGACGGACGGAGGTGCCCCTGGCAGGACAGCTGGAGATGCAACCGGAGATGCTTCGCTACCCACGCTGGGCACAATCGCTAGAGCAGCACTCCCCTAAACAAGCTTGGCAGGCTGCCCCGCTAGCAGCTGTAGCATCCTTGGCCACCTTCAAAGCACTTCTGGTCACTAGCCCCGGCGGTAGGGGCCTCACAACAGCTGATGTAACCCTGCAAATCAAGATCAAGCCCTTACCAATCAACATAGGCAAGCGAGACAATAGAGCAAGCGTTGGCAAGAATGCCTTACCAACGTCCTCGGAAGCTCTAGCGAGCCTCCACTTTCGGCGACCTTGAAGCCGCGGGCCCTGGCGATGGCGTAACATGCGATGCCCTCCCCTAAAACCACCAGCAGTGCTGCTGCACTACGCCGGTGTGCTTCCACCAACCTCGACAGAGGCACCTCCCGAGCTGCCGACGATGTTAGCTTGAGGCCTCTTTGCCTGAGGCTCCGTAGGTGTGACGCTGCCGGAGTCCCCTATGGCACCCTGGATCGCGCAGGCGATGGGGATGTTGGATGACGTGCTGACCGCCGACAATGGTGGAGCCGGCGCTTGACGGACCGAACCTCCCCCCGAAGAACCACCGACGCTAGGTACTGAAGAGAGGTGCGCCGGTGGACGCTGACTTGGAGTGAAGGCCACCTGTGGCGGCACCCTCGGTGGCGACTGAGGGCATTTCTCCTTCACGACCTCGACCACCAGGGCCTTCCCTTTGCCTACGTTGGGGGACCGGTGCCCTCCCCTTACCTACGTCAGGGACCAGCGCCTTGCCTTTCCCCCCAGCAGTGGGTGCCTCCTCCGCCCCCAAGGGTTCGGAGCCTGAAGAAGGTGCAGACTCCTTCGAAGAGTCGATGATGGCTAGGCCCGAGCTCTCATCGCCAACCTGCCGTGGCGCAAGACCAATCACGTCCAATCTAGGCATCTCCTTCAGAACCTTCGTCCAAAGGTCCCAATCCATGCAAAGTGGTGGGCAAGCCTGCGGAAGTTTGAAGACATCACCTGACAGCAGGTCGTTACACACCTTGGACATTGCTTCAAACACCTCCTGTGGGGTCGCCTCCGTGTCGTGACCCCTCAGCAACCTGGTACCATTTTGGAGCCTGAAGTAGAACCATGTTGGGTGGCAACGGTGCTGGAGAGGGGCCAGACAGCGGCGAATGAAGTCGGCCATATCACCGACAACTTCGACAGGCTGTGGTCCGCTAGGAATCAGATCCTCTCCATCATCAATGTGTACGCCTTCAAGATCTGAGCGTTCCTCCTAGGCCACCTTCCTAATCGTCGGCCAGCCGGCGGGCAGGACCATGCGATTGTGGGCATCGGCATGTACGACCACCCAGTCGCTCCTCCAACCGAGCCACTTCGCTGGGGAGAGCGGAGTAATGTACTTAAAGGGGTTGTTGGCCCGATGCTGGAAGCAGAAGCCACCGAGGAAGTTGGCTTTGTTCTTCTTCCCGGTCTGCCTCAGCACGAAGAACTGCTGGAACACCAACACGCATGGGCACACCCCGACGAACATCTCGCAGAAATGTGAGAACACCGCCACCACCTCCAGAGAGTTCGGCGATAGATGATGGTGCTGGAGCTCAAGGATTTCCGGGAGTGTCACAAGGAAGGAGGAAACAGGAGGGACAAACCCGAAGTAGGCGTACGCCTAGAAGAAGACAATCTCCTTCTCCCCCTATTCAAGTGGCAAGGAGTCGGGACGGATCAGATCCCGTTGTTCCTTGTCCTCCCAGCCGAAAAGACGCCTCACGGGTGAGACATCCTCCATCCGGGAAGGAGGCAGAGCTGAGTCCATTGTAACAGGGGGTTAAGAACCTCAAGAATGGGCAGACACACAAGGAGGGAGTCGAAGGCTCAAATGCTTGGGATGTGCGGAAGAAAGTAAACTCCATTACCCACAAAGGTACCTTTTTAAAGCACCCTAGTGGCGTTTGGGCGCACCGTGCAAACTTGAGCGGGCTCCAAATCAACGGCTCGTAACACAGTGTCCATGAGGAGCGGGCCCAGGTCCCCTGTCAAGAAAGCTGGCCCGAGCAGTTCCCCGCAAGAGAAGGCAACCTGACGGTTCCTATAGAGACGAAAGTGAAAGCAGCAGAAGTGCAGCAGACGCCTTGGGAACCATTGCGATAATGTCACAGCGAGCAAAGATCCCGTCGCCATGACCCCTCAACCAGAGAGGGACGCGTGGTCATAGCAGCAGAAGAGCGCACCGCTTCGACTGATCAAGACAAAATTAAAAAACCGCGCGGGAAAACAACATAAGGCTCAACCCTCAGGCTCGTCGCCTCACCCCAAGGTGGACCCAGGGGCAACTGTCGGTACCCAGTAGACCGGGTACCCTCTCGCACAAGCTAGAGCCGCCAAGGTGTCTCGCCTCCCAACAGGGACAGGGTCCGAGGGCACCACGTGTTCAAAGAAACCTGGACTCGCCAGCCTCAGATGGGAAGCCGGGGTGCCCACGAGACATACAAAAGGGGGGGGGAGCTCAGCTCCACCTTGACAACAAGCTCCCAGGCAGCCACGTGTCCAGCAGGACGGGACCCAACCTCCTCCGTAGGGGTGAGCTCCCAAGCTTCCACGTGACCCACAAAGTTGAGACCTGGCCTCCCCCACGAAGGTGAGCTCCCAAGCTTCCACGTGGCCCACGAAGTCGAGACCTAGCCTCTCCCATGGAGGTGAGCTCTCAAGCTGCCACGTGGCCTACAAGACGGGCGTGGCCTCCAACATGACAGAGAGCTCCCCGGTGGCCACATGGTCAGTCCACTTGCCCTAAGCAGATAGTAGAAAAGTTAAGAGGGCAGTGCACCTTGTCTCCATCAAGCCTTGAAGATACATGGCTTCCCCAGTTTCATGGTGCGACACACGCTTAATGTCAGGTACCGCTGCATCACAGTGAAGGCGCCGCAGGCCTATCCAACTCTGCCAAGTGTGTAGCTTATAGTGCTAGAGACAGTTGGATAGGACATTCCCTGCCAATGTCAGCAACAGCGCATGAGCTACTGGCGACCCGGGCGGCAAGGCGGTGAGTCATCACGTCCGTGGTTAGAACTAGCTTGCAGAAGAAGCCTTAGATCTTTAGGATAAGATCACCCCGGGACCACCTGTCGGGCCCCGGGATGCCACTTGTAAGGCGTCCAACCTTGACTATAAAAGGCCCGGACCGCCATCGATACAACGACCAGACTCAGAATCCCCGATAAAATCACATACGCATACACACTCACCAAGCAATACAATCCACCGTGCAGTAGGGTGTTACGCTCCTTGCGGCCCGAACCACGTAAAAACAACTGTCTCATACTCTTCCGCTAGAACACTAGTTTGTGGCCTAAGCCCCGCCAAACAAGAACCTCCGCGGGCTGCTCCTTAGCAGATCTGGGGGAAGTGTCGCATTGACCCTTCTACAGCATGCTTACATCATAAGCATGAGAAAAAAAGAGAGAGAAAGAAAAAAAATAAAAGTAGCCATGTTTCATCCCTGCAAAATAAGAGAGTCCACTCAAAAAGGAGTCATCTCAAATATCCACATACACCTCCATTCCATCACACATGCACAAGTCTTAAACCAAATAGTTTTGAATTGATTTCTCCTAAGGCTTGCTTTTTTGACTTAACAATATTATGTGTTGCAAATATGCCTATTATATTCCCCACCAACAAGTCGTATTTAGTGGTAGGATGAGTGTAGGAAATGCCTTTGTGAGGAAATATTTCCACTACACACAAAGGAGAGACCGAGAGAATCAAATTGAGGTACTTATAATCTAAATTGAACTCTCCAGGATTTGAGTGGAACTTGATTTCTAGGGTATGTGTGCTCCACTTGTTGTTCTATATTTCAACCACCCATGAATAGAAGATGGCATAAGCCCCATATTGACTTGAGATCGGTTAAGTACCATGCCAATTTTTGCAATACTAGGTCGAGTATTCTGTTGTGCACATGGTACTTTTGAAAAGTAGAACATAGTGGCAACTCCTGATCATCAACCTAAAGTCTTAACTTTGCTCGGGACGAGCAAATGATAATCTTGAGGGAGTTTGTTGACGGCTGTTAAATACCAATTTCATTTGTCAATATAACTCAATTATGTGAAGGAAATACCATTGTACACATCACCTTTCTATTTAACCTATTTCCACTTGTACTTGGGGAAATTGGTGCATGCAGGCATTTTACACAAATTGAAGTGAAACAAGAGGATGGATCCTATAAAATATCATCTCAACCAATCAATCGTCGACACGTGGCACCACACGGATCAAATGGCCCACAAATAGTAGTATCTGAGGCCATCCAATGGTGTAGCACCCATATCATAGAATGGGACCCACCTATCAGTCACCTAGAGGAAGAACTGGCCGTTTGGAGCCAGGACCAGGTTGGCCGACCCCCCTAGTCGGCCGACTAGGTCCTGGCACCAAACGCGGTCAAACGCCACGTGTTGGCTCCTCCTAGCTTGAAAAAGTCAGTGGTGACTGATTCGGGCACTTTTGGTGGCGGGAACCGACCCTTCTCAAAGATATAAATAGGACCCCTCACCCCTCATTTCAGCACACACCACTTGAGCATTCACTCTTTTGTATACATTAGTTCTGCAAGTCCCTAGTGGAGGTTAGGCTGTAGAGAGGAGCCTCTAGTCCCAAGTCCAAATTGGAAAAGGTATAACTCATGTATCTTTCCTTGTATTTGTGACTTTATGCTTTATAATTATATCATTATTAGTCTCTATTTACTTATATACTTGTGCAAAGCATTCCTTGTTTGTTGTGGAGTCCATGTATGTTCTAGGTGTAGATGTTGTTATGATCTAGACACAATGCCATTATTATGTTATCATAAACATCATACACCACCACTATAGTCTAATTAGGTAATAATATGATTATGTTAATATGAATATGTTAGTGCTTGGTCCCAACATTGGTTCAATGATGTTTAGGTTAGTCATTGCCTTAGGATGAATATTACGTTGCAACTCTTAAGGTATTTACTTAGCATGTAAGCATGGTGCTTGGATAGTTAAGTAGCGTTGGATGCCTCGTAGTCCACAGTTGTAGAGGTAGGTGGTAGGTGGTGACAGCCCTATCCGTCCATTTTAATCCTCCACGTTCGGCTACGACGTAGGCTCTTGGCGGGAGTCGTCTGGCAGACCAGGGTAAGCCCATGCCCAATATGTTGGACCACTAAGCCCTAGTATTCACCATTAGCATATTCATGTGTACTTTATTAGGCTATGTATATGAATAATTAGAGGAGAGTAGGAGTAGCTCCATCTCATAGTATCATCCTCGCTAGGACAACCTTACCCTTAGAGTAGATTGCTTAGGTGTGTGTCACACTACCCTCATTATCATCTTACCCCTATTCTGATAAACATTTAGTACCCTATAACTTGATCATAAGAATAGTGTTTATTTTACTTCACCGCCTTCCTTTGGGTAAATACGATACCCTTGAGAATACTCTTGGGTGAAATATTACACGACAATTTTTGTGCGCTTGCGGACCTCATCTCTTACTAGAGATGAATTGTGATGTAAGAAACGTCAACATCCGTCCTATGGACCAGACTAGTCTGGTCATGGTTCCGTTTAAGTTCGGACATGTCCGACTTATGGACCGAACTAGTCCGCAAAAGGTATTGTAGGAGTTCGGACTAGTCTGGCCACATGCAGACTAGTTTGGGTTGTACAATTAAGTTTGCTTATTTAGTTAAACTTCCGCTGCGAGTTAAGTCTAAATTATCATAGCAATTTGGTTGAGTAACCAAAGTGAAAGATAAATTTCTATGTCATTTTAAGTTACATGAAATTCTATTGAGTAACCAAAGTGAAAAATAGAATTGTCATGTTTTTTAAGCTATATTAATATCATTATTGGTTGAGTAACCAAAGTGAAAGGCATTAATGACATTTTTTATTCTAAATACATAGTAATTTGGTCGAGTAACCAAAGTGAAAGAATAAATTACTATGTTGTTTTTTCAGTTGTTCTCCAATATTGAGTTTTAATGTCATTATTGGTTGAGTAACCAAAGCGAAAGACATTAATAACATTGTTCTTATAAGTACATAGTAATTTGGTCGAGTAACCAAAGCGAAAGATAAATTACTATGTTGTTTTTCAGTTGTTCTCAAATATTGAGTTTTGGTCGAGTAACCAAAGTGAAAGATAAAACTCAATATTTCCTTATGATTAACATCTATGCATTCACTTATGATTTTGTCTTTCGATTATGAAGATTGCTCCAATGCCAATTCAGCACTGAGTTTCATCGCTTCTATTGATCCACTCAATAGAAGTAATTATAGGAGATGGTGAGAGAGGTTGGAGATTTCTTTAGCAATCTTCGAGATAGACTTGGCTCTCACTACTCCATATTTGATTGCACCGGTAGAACCAATAAAAAATGATGTTGAAACTCAGGAAGCCTTTGCTATGAGGACAAATGAATATACAAATGAGTTATTGGCTTATGACATTGATTGTTATAGGTGGAGAAAAGCAAACGAGAAATGTTTGATGGTGATTAAGAACACTATCACTGAGGTCATTCAGAGGGCAATCCCTGAATGCGACATTGCTATTGAATACCTCCAAAAGATACAGAATCAGTTCACCGGTTCTTTTAAAGTTACTACAAGCACTCTTATCAAGAGGCTTAGTACCGAAAAGTATTATGGAGGTGTGTGCGTGAGCATATCCTAAGGGTGAAAAATATGGCTGCGAAGCTTAAGGCTATGAATTTAGGGATTAAAGATGAGTTCATTGTGCATCTCATCATTGCCTCACTTCCTATGGTATTTGAGACTTTTGTCATAAACTACAACTCTCAACCTGAACTATGGAACATAGAAAAACTCATGGCTATGTGTGTTGAGGAGGAAGATATGATTAAGTCCCTGTAGGATCGAGGAGCCGTAAAAAGCTATCAAAAGGGGGTGAATGGCAGATTTAAACTTTTTCAGCTGAAGCAACGAAAACCCCTCGGCAGAAAAACGACCTGATAAAGAAATCGTGTGTGCGACTAATCTAAATGTGTTCAACCATGACAAAAGTTATAGATATTGTAGATAATCAAGTCATGAAGACACGACAATAGGAATCATGGAAATCCGTCGAGAAAAACTCAAGTTACGATCAAAAGATCGAACAAAGGTCAATCTGTTCTACCGAGTAAAAAACAGTTTTGCAATACTGCAAAGAAACTCGTGTAGATCCAAAACCACAAATCCAATGACCGTGAAATTTTTACAGATGATAGAAAATCAAGTTGTGAAAAAAATACAAAAAGAATCACATCAAATGGATCTGTAAAACTCGAGTTATGATAAAACCACTAAAGAAAGGTAGTGCTATGCAGAAACTCGATGAGAAAAACTTGTTGACAACAAGTTGAATGAACAAGGCACAAAAGTTCCTTTCAACAATGAATTTATTCAATAGAACACAAGAGGAACAGCCCCAAAGTCGTCTCACACGAGCTCTGGCCTCCCTTGTTTATATAACCAGCCCGAAATCCAACTCAACTCTAACTAGGACTCTAATCCTACCCTGATCACGAATCGCAACTAACCATAACTGCTCAAGATCTTCCTATTCACAGATAGAAACAATCTCAAGACTTCCTAAAAAACTAAAAAACATATTCCACATTCCTAAAACAACCTAACTTTGTGTCCCACATGAAAACTATCATAACAAACTCGATACTTTCCATATCCGATCCATAACCGACTCCGCCGCAGCCGTAGTCATCATCCGATACGATCTGATCCTTCTAACCAGATCTTTCCTTCCATAATCCTGTCTTCAGAACTATGTTGCCACATCATGCATCGCATGCATACGTGTGAACACCTTCTTTCGACTTTCAGTTTCCTTCATATGCACTTCCCTTGATTCAATCATCCTGTGTGACCTCCTTATCAGCTCAACTGCAGTTCCTCCCGAACTTGATTGTTGGAACCTCATCTCCTCCCTGAGACTAGTCCAATGGATCCTGTCACCAGCAGTGTCTTGAACTCAAGCAACACCTGCACATGAACAAACAACCGATACTTCCGAGCACAAGTCATCGACTTGACTCTCATTAGTTCTGAAACCACAACACCTTACATGAGCACCTCACATAAGCATGTTGTAAACCACAGTAAAAGTGGACATTTTTATAACATCCAAAATGCAACAAAAATTTAGTAAATGAATATTAAGCAACATTTCAGAATGTAAAACAAATTCAGAACAATTTAGAGAAACGATAAAATTAAGTTCTGAAACTTGCAAAAGCTAACGGGAGCTAAAACAAAGTCAGTCGAAATACAACCAATAGTAGCTTCCAAAGTTAGCAGAACTAGCATCCGTTGGAGCTTACCAAAACTAGTTGAAACTACCCAGAAGCCGAAGCTAGAAAAAGCAAGTCAGAGCTTAACAAAGACATGCTGGATCTATCAAAAATATGTCGGAGCTAAAGACAAAACTCATCGGAGCTACCCCAAAACATGTTGGACCTAGACAAAGCAAGTCAGACCTTGCTGGAGCTACCCAAAACAAGCCGGACCTATCGTCGGACCTTGCTAGAGCTCGGACCTAGAGTCGGACCTTGTTAAAAAGGTATTTTGATAGTATTCAAAACTTTTATCATCAAAGATAATGTATTCAGCACACATAGGTCTCACAATATCCCCCTTGATGAATGCATTGGCAACACCACTTAAAATCCGAAGATTGGCTTATTCACATGAAAAGTTTTGAAACAATTCCCCCTCTTTTTAAAACCAAATGAGATAGAAATAAATTTCTCCCCTTCCCCTTGCATACTTCTCCCCCTGAGAATAATCGTGCCAAAAACACTTCCCCTTGCATACTTCTCCTCCCGAGAAGAATCGTGCCAAAAACACTTGTGAATATGTGCAATTTGCCCCCCTTTGACAATGTATTCAACAAGGTTCAAAAGAAAATTTTCAATTGTTATAAGCACATTAGAACATATACATATAAAACCAAGCTCATCCAAGTCATACTATCAAGTAACTTACACTATAACAATGACATACATAAAGTAGTGTAAGCCATGCTAGAGATCAAATGTAATTTTCAATTTAAGCAAGTCATGATCTCACAAACTTAACTATTTCAAGACCTGAAAGCATGACACTTGTTGTTACAATTTTGATCATTATTTAAAGCACAAATTTTGATCACATAACATTTGCAAGAGATTATATGTGCATCTGCCTTATTCTAACCAACCAAGCCAAGCCTATGTCATTTGCCAATCAGAAGCTTAAGAACATGGTTTTAGTCATACACAACTTATTCCAAGGTCATATCTGAGAGCAATGATAAGCCATCTCAAGAGAAGAAGTGCAATGCATGCATATTGTCAAAGTGTTGCAACAACACATCCTACGATACTACTAACGTGTAGCCCGTGGAGGTTCTTATTTTAGTTGGGGCACGCAGAGATCAGGATAAAGATGGCGACACCAGAGATTTATGTGGTTTGGGCCGCCTGAGCGTAATACCCTACTCCACGGGGTGTGTGTGTTATTGTATTATGAATCGCTAGGAAGAGTAGTCTCTGGCTCGGCGTGGAGTTCTCCCCTGTATCGTGCGGCTCAATCCTTTTATAGTCCAAGAACTGACCGTTACATCATTAGCCTGGCCTGACATGTGCCCTGACGTATTAAATAGCCTAATACATTGTCTATGAGTATTAAGCATAGTTAATAGTGTGATAACGTGCCTTAATGGTTGTGTTACATCTATTAATAGCGATTTGACAATGTGTCGTTAATATAGCATTAACGACATGTAATCAAGTCTTGTACCTGCCGCTTTAACAGTCCCTTGAATGTCCATGCTAAAGGAGATCAATTGTCGGTACCCTGCCTACCGTATACCCCTTGGGAATACAAAAATATCAAAGGAACTTCACATGTCTGAGTTGAAGACCTGCGAAGGCCCCACGTGTCATACGGGACCGGACCTGCCTCCCATCTGTGGTTAGTCCCGGTGCTGCCACGTGTATACTGCAACCGGACCTACATCCCACACATGGGATATCTCCAGGCTAAACACCTGTGCGGCACCCCCGGACCTAACCCCTGACAGATGGAAGCTCTGGTACCGACACGTGTACATCTACACTGGACCTACCTGTCCCAGACGGAAAGCTTTGAAGCTGCCACGTGTCCAACCGTCGGACTTTCAGCCTCAACAATCAGACTGGTGGACCCCCAACGGATCGGACCTTCAAGGGGCAATCAAAGACTTCAAGACCCGATTAAGTGTCATTAATACCGTATTAATGACACACGATCGGAAGGCCCTTAATACCAGTAACGGCACTGTCAAGGCCTGTTACCATGCTATTAAGGGTAATTAACCTCATTAATTGTGTGTCAAGCATCAGTAACCGCTAGGGCCACATGTCGGGCCAGGCTAGCGATGTAACGACCAGTCCTTGTGCTACAAAAGGACTGGTCGAGCGATACACAAAAAGACCCCTCTGGAAGCTCTCGACTCTGAGATGATCAATACAACAACTACACACCCTGTGGAGTAGGGTATTACGCTTAGGCTGCCCGAACCACGTAAATCCTTGCGTCTACTCGCCATCGTGTTCTGAATCTCTGCGCGCCCAATACCGAACTACAAACTCCGCGGGCTACCAACAGTAGTACCGGGAGAATCGCCGGAACAACACTCCAATAGCTGGCGCGCCAGGTAGGGGTGTGCCTGAGATTCAAAGATGGTGAACTCTGCTGCTGGATCGTCCAATGGCAACCCTGCAGCGCAACCTGCTGGAGGCAATCCCTCCAACGTGCAACAGCTAGCAGGTGCTGTGGCTCCAGCAGGAGCCGTGCCTCCACCGCCACCGTCTGCATCGGCAAATCAAGCTGGACAGCGGGATGGGGCGTCTGCGTCGGTCATGGCATCAGCTAACAACAACTCTGAACACGCGCTCCATGCCGCGCGTGCTCTTCTCCAATGCCCACCACCTCCAGGTGCATCCCAGGGTGCAATGGAGCAGTGGAGGGCTGATGTGGAACATTTGGTTGCAGCAGCAGCCGATCGCATCAGCAACCCTCGGGGCGGGCCCCAACGCAGCATCGGACCGTATCGGGTAGACTTGGTCTGCACGCTTCCCAACATAGGAAGCGTGCTGCGTCTCAACAAGCTATGTCGCTACCTTCTGGAGCTCGACGCACCCATACGGTAACCAGGCTTTCAACTCACGACCTACGGGCGAAGCTTGATTGTCGTTACCATCAACAGGATGGCTGCGTCCATATCGAGCGCGCTCGCGAAAGGCATGAGGCTCGAGACAGTCCTGCTCCCAAGGGAGTAGGAGGAGACTGTTCTGCCCTGGCCATGCACCTACGCATGGTCAGATGGCCACAAAAGTTCCGGTCTCACCTGCCGGAGAAATTTGACGGGACTGTCAATCCCGCTAAGTTTCTCCAAATATAATCCACCGCAATCCTTGCGGCCGGAGGCAACGAGGCCGTAATGGCCAACTATTTCTCCGTGGCTTTGAGTGGGACCGCCAGGTCCTGGTTCATGAGCCTTCCGCCCGACTCCATCTACAGTTGGGCGGAACTGTGCCAACAGTTCACCGCCAATTTCGGGAGTTCATACACCCGACCAGGCACCGAACTGGACCTTTTTGCTGTCAAGCAGAAGGGGGGAGAGTCCTTGCAATTCTTCATCTAGAGGTTCTCCCAAGTACGAAACACTATTCCTTCTATCTTGAGCCCCTCTGTTATTGTGGCATTTAGACAGGGCGTACGAGACAAGAAGATGCTGGAGAAGCTGGCGACCAAGGAGATCACCAGCATCATGGAACTCTTCAGCTTGGCAGACAAATGCGCCAAAGCTGCGGAGGGCCGTAAAATGCACTCCCAACCACCTCCGGAGGACAACAAAAAATCCTCCAAGGGTGAATCCACTACCTCCGGGAGTGGCAAAAAGAAGAAAAAGTCTAACGGCAAGAAAAAGCCGTCGGCCGGCACATCAACTGCTGTAACTGCTGCAGCTCCGGGTGGCCGGCGGCCACGCCCAAAGAAACGACCTCGGCCGTCATCTGAAGACGGTGGAAGCTCCAAGATATGGTGTCCTATACACAAGTCGAACAACCACAACCTGGAAGACTGCCGGGAGGTCCAGAACCTTGCCGAGCGCTACAACAAGCGCCATGAAGAAGTTCCTTTCCGTCAAAGGGAAGGAAAACAGAAAGTCGACGAAGCTCCGGCTGAAGAGGAGTTAGGCTTTCAAGACCATAAGAAGGTCTTGAAGGTTGTTTACACCTCCATCAACGACGACTCCGACGTCTCCGACAATGAACACCATCTTTGGTGGTCCGTGGGACATCACCTCCCGCCGTGTCCTCAAGACTATGCGGTGGGACACGGCCTCAGTAGCTCCCACCGCTAGGGCAGATCCGCACCGGAAATGGATGGACACTGCCATCACTTTCGATGCATCAGACTACCTTCAGAATATGATCGAAGCTGGCCAACACCCATTGATGGTATCTCCGACCATCAACAACATTCAACTCCACCATGTAATGGTGGACGGAGGTTTGGGGCTGAACCTCATAAGCTTTGAAGCTTTCGTCAAGCTTCAGCTCCGACCTTTAGACCTTCGCCTCTCTCAACCTTTCTCTGGAGTAGGTCCGGGGGCCATAACCCTACTCGGTGCAATTACTCTTCCGGTGACCTTTGGGACCCGGGAGAATTACCGCATTGAGAAGTTGGTCTTCGACGTGGCGCAGATCAACTTACCCTTCAATGCCATTTTGGGCAGGCCAGCCTTATACAAGTTCATGGCTGCTGCTCATTATGGCTACTTGGTGTTGAAGATGCCAATACCAGCCGGTGTTCTCCGGATCCGTGGAGATCGCACCGCCGGAGATACAACTCTGGAAGAACTCCACACGCTTGCTATAGCGCAGGAGGAAGAATTCGGAAAGGAGCAAGCTCCGAAACGCCCGAGCATTCGTCATCGAGGCTCAACCTCCGCACCTCGCGTGCAATCAAGCGGCGACAAAGACATTCCCATCAAAGTCGTCCAAATCGGTTCCGATGTCGCTCAGACCACCCGTATATCGGGAGGTCTGAATGAAAAATAGGAACTCGCGCTCATCGCTTTCCTCCGGGCTAACGTCGACGTGTTTGCCTAGCAACCGTCACAAATGTCTAGGATCCCTAGGGAAGTGATCGAGCATAATCTGAAGATCTATCCTGACGCTCGACCTGTACATCAGAAGCCTCGGAAGCAATCAGTAGAGCGACATAACTTCATACGTCAAGAAGTGAAGAAGTTGCTCGAAGCTGGATTCATCCGAGAAGTCTTCCACCCAAAGTGGCTGGCAAACCCAGTCGTTGTACCCAAGGCCGGCGGGAAACTTCGGAAGTGTATCGACTACACTACACTAAATAAGGCATGTCCAAAAGATCCATTCCCACTACCTAGAATAGATCAGATAGTGGATTCCACCTCCAGGTGTGAATTACGGTGTTTCCTAGACGCATATTCTAGGTACCATCAAATCAGAATGTCTAGGGAAGATGAAGAGCATACCTCCTTCATCACAGTAGATGGATTGTATTGTTATACTGCCATGCCATTTGGTCTCAAGAATGTTGCTTCAACTTTTGTACGAGCTATGTACAAAACTTTTGGAGAGCTCATCAGAGACGTAGTGGAAGTGTATGTCGATGACACCGTCGTCAAGATCAAGAACAAGGAGTCATTCCTTGACACCTTGCAAGCTGTCTTCGACAAGTTGCGAGTCACTCGCACGAAGTTGAACCCAAACAAGTGTGTCTTCGGGGTTAGCTTCGGAAAACTTATACGTTTCTTGGTGAACCACTGAGGAATAGAAGCAAATCCGGTAAAGATAAAAGCTATTGAAAACATGCAGCCACCAGCCCGCATCAAGGAGGTCCAGAAGCTGACTGGATGTCTAGCTGCCCTCAGCCGGTTCATCTCAAGACTGGCGGAACGGGCGCTACCCTTCTTCAAGCTATTGAGGAAATTCGGACCATTCCAATGGTCTAAAGAAGTAGAAAAGGCATTCCAGAAGCTGAAGAAGCTCCTCACCACCCTACCGGCCTTGGTAGCTCTGAACCCTGGTGAGCCACTCCTGCTTTACATTTCGGCAACCGACGTAGTTGTCAGCATGGTCCTGGTTGTGGAAAGACCAGAACCATTTCCAGTTCAGGAATCCAGACCCCTTCGGGAGGGTCCGGAGCTACCTAAAGTTAAGTCTGGGTCCCAACTCCCAGACCCTGATCCTCAAGGAGAGATGCCGAAGGATCCATCTCCTTCAAATGAAGGAGTCACTGCTGCTGAACAAGAAGATTCGGACCCCTCCAGAAGGGTCCGGATCACTTCAGGAGAAACTCTGAGTTTCTCTAGCTGGAACTCGGAGGTTCCCGAACAAGGTCCGAACCCCTCTGGGAGGGTCCGGGTAGATGAGGAGGAAGCTCCGGGGCCCTTCGGGAGGGTCCGGACGGTCCAGCTCCAAGTGTACTTCATAAGCAAAGTACTCCATGATGCCAAGAAACGGTACCTAGAGGTGCATAAGCTGCTCTACATAGTTCTTATTGCCTCTAGGAAGCTCCGACACTACTTCCAAGCTAACAAGATTTCAGTGGTAACCTCTTATCCACTACGTGCAATCTTGCATAACTCCAATTCCACTGGGAACATTGCAATGTGGGCAGCGGAATTAGCCGAGTTCGACCTTGAATTCGTTCCAAGACAAGCGATCAAGAGTCAAGCACTGGCAGACTTCATGGCGGAATGGACCCCCTCTCCATCAAATCCTGGGGGCCCCAGTGAGAAGAAGTCGGAACCCAAGGTTCCGGTCTTCACTGAGCCTCACTGGACTCTCTACTTTGACGGCTCTGTGCAGAAGCAGGGGGCCGGAGATGGAATCCTTCTCCTCGCTCCGACCGGGGAGAAGGTTAAATACATGGTACACCTTGACTTCAAGGCGACCAACAACATGGCGGAGTATGAAGCACTAATTTATGGACTCAAGGTGGCACTATCGTATGGTGTCAAGCAGCTGTTGGTAAAGGGTGATTCACAGCTTGTTGTAAAACAAGTCAAAGGTGAATGTTGCTGCAACAACCCTCAACTAGCTTCATACCTACTTGAAGTCCAGAAGGACTTCGACGTCCTGTATCTTTGCCATGTCCAGCGTCTCAACAATGTTGAAGCCGACGAACTCTCGACGAAAGCTTCAACCGGGGCTCCGGCTCCTGGCGGAACCTTCGCCCGGAGGTTGTCTAAACCTACAGCTCAGCCTGCCAAACTGAGCGAAGGGGGCAAGACCAGCACCTTGAGGCTAGCGGTTCCGATGGACCTATTACCATGGCGCCCATCAAGGGTCGTAGGTGCTGCAGGAAGCTCCAAGCAACCCAACACGCAAGACTCAAATCCTCAAGCTAGCTCTGATGCATGGATCTCAGAGATTCGGAGCTACTTGAAAGATAATTTCCTTCCTAAAAATAATGTATCCACTGACCGGATTGTCAGATTGGCTAAAAGATACACACTGGTAGAAGGGCATCTCTACCGGCGTGGTGCCAACGGCGTCCTAATGCGGTGCATTAAAAGGGAAGAAGGTTGCGAGCTCCTCACAGAAATACATGGAGGCGAGTGTGGGAACCACGCGTCCTCCTGCACGCTGGTCGGTAAAGCCTTCCGGCATGGCTTTTACTGGCCTACAGCGCTCCAGGATGCAACTGAGCTCATGAAGAAATGTGAAGCATGCCAGTTCCATGCGAAACAAATTCACACACTGGCCCAACCTCTATAAATGATACCTCCTACATGGCCTTTCGCTGTGTGGGGGGTGGATATCTTGGGACCTTTCCCAAGAGCCTCGAAGGTTATAATTTCCTGTACGTTGCCATTGACAAGTTCACCAAATGGCCGGAAGCAACTCCAGTGTTGACAATAAACAAGCAATCAGCTATCAACTTCTTGCACTCCATCGTATGCATATTTGGAGTCCCAAACAAGATCATAACTGATAATGGGACCCATTTCACAAGATCTGCATTCCAAGGATATTGCGAAGACCTCGACATCCAAGTCAGCTACGCTTCCGTAGCTCACCCGACAAGCAATGGCCAAGCTGAGAGAGAAAATGCAGAAATCCTAAAAGGACTCAAGACGCGCACATATGAGCGCCTGAAAAAACATGGAGCCAACTAGATCGAAGAGCTTCCGCCCACTCTATGGGCCAACAAGATAACTCCAAACCAGTCAACTGGAGAGACACCCTTCTTCCTGGTGTACGGAGCTGAAGCAGTCCTTCCTCCAGAAATCACCTTGGGGTCACTCCAGGTCCGGACCTTCAACGATGCCACGCAAGACCAGCTCTGGCGTGAAGACCTTGACCTCCTTGAAGAGGGAAGGTGCCGAGCAGCTGTTCGGAATGCCTGATACCACCAAGCTCTTCGGCGCTGTCACCAAAGGCATGTTCACAACCGACAGCTCGAGGAAGGCGATCTGGTGCTACGAAGAATACAATCCAGAGAAGGGTTAAACAAACTCTCCCCTAGCTGGGAAGGACCCTTCCGAATGATCAAAGTATCCCATCCCGGATGCGTTCGCTTGGCAACCGAAAATGGGACACCGCTCGCTAATCCTTGGAACATTGAGCACCTCCGTAAGTTCTACACTTAATATCACGGAGGTGAGTCTGTAGTTACATGTGATGTATGTTATAGAGTCATTGTACAGAGTCAGGTAGCTCCTTCGGGAGAACATCCGTACCTTCCCCGGATGGTCCGCAAAGTTCAGGCAACACTTGTCACAGTCTCAGAACTAAAAGTGTGGCTAGCTACCTTGGGTCAAATGAGAAACGAAACACACTTAGTCTGGTTCCGTACCCTAAGAGTGTACTTGTTTCCTCTGTACCCCGGACCTATAATGAAAGACATCATTGTGTGAAAACAGACTCCACGTGCATTTATTTTGTACAGGCTCAATATTTTTTATTTTTCTCTTTCTTGTCTATAACAAAGTTGTGCAATTCTTAAGAAACTTTAGCTCGACCAATTCAAGTATAATACAAGTTGCATTGTCAATTCTTTTGGGTCTAAACATTGTTAATGGTCTATTCGTCTGAATGCCGCCAAGCCAATCTAGGTCCGGAGTGTGCTATCAACTTAGCCTGGTCATGCACCCTAAGTACGCCACTCTACCTACACACTGGCAGGCCGAAGTAAGGCGAGTCCAGAAACAATCGGACCTGGAGAAAACAAGCCAGTGCACTTGATTGTATTTACAATTGCGTTCGACCTAAAAATTTCTCGGGAATAGTAAGTCGCAATTGAGTTATAGATAGGGAATGTATTTTACTGTTTTTCTTGAATTCAGTGTGCAGGAAAATGAAAGATTTCATGATGATGGTGAATGAAGCCGGAACTACCAAAGCTCCGACATCCCCCAGCTGGCTTGTAGTCGATGTTTCAAACATTGATAGCAAGCGTCGCTGGAGCTACTCAGCTCCGGTAAAGCCAGGGGGCCTTTCGTCAACGTGAAGAAAAGATGGTGGGAAGACTACATAGTGGAGTCTGCTGTCGACACACCGTGTGTTGATAGAGGTCACTGCCGGAGCTACCAAGCTTCGACACCCCAGAGGACTAACCGTCGATGCTCTACACATTGATGGAGACTGCTGCCGGAGCTACTAAGCTTCAACGATGGTCACTGCCAGAGCTACTAATCTCCGACAACCTCAGGGGGCCTCTACTATCGAAGACTTCGGACCTACGCTCTACAAGTTCGAAGCACGCAAGTCTTCAACAACTGTTGCATCCTCTTGGTACATTTCAATCAAATTGTGTACATCTACCAGGGGGCCAAGTGAGACAAAGATGTTGAAGACAAAAAATGAAATTCATAAAAACTTGGATTTCATTCATCTGGAGACAAGAGATTACAAAATTGGAGAAAAAGAAGAGAGAATACAAGCGGGAGCTACAAAGAGAGAGTCCTAGACCCTATGGAAGAACGAGGCGACCTTCTGGGCAACCTCCGACATGCTGGCTTGGGCGGCTTCTCCCTCTCCATCGATGGGGCCTTCAAGCACCGGGTCCAGTGGGAACTGAGGGTCCAGGCTTGTGTAGCACATCAGCACGTATTCTGCGACGTTCTTCGCCAGGGATTGTCCCTCGGTTTCCAGCTGGTCCATGATGACATCACCCATCTTGGTGAGCTTGTTGCCTGCCAAACTCAATGCCTGCAACGCCTGGTCCAGCTCCAGCTCCGGATCATCCAGACGCACGAGACTAAAACCCATTGGCGTCAGCGCGTCGTTGGCTTTGCCCAGGAAGTCCAAAACTTGTTGGGACTCTGCAGCCCTTTAGCCTTGCATATCCTCCAAGGATCTTCTGGTCGCTGCAAGCTTTGAATTCTCCCGGGCAAGGCGCTCAACCTCTTTGGCGTTCTGCTGAATCTTTTTAGCAACCTGCCTTTCGAGTTTACTGAGCTCCTCCTCCCGGAGGTGGATCTTGTTCCGACGGTCGACCAGGTCCTTCTCCCAGCCCTGCACCTTCTTCTCCCTGGCAACAATTTCATCCTCCCTCTTGCTGAGGTCCTGTCCTCGCTGCCAGGCCTTCTTCTCCTCTTTCTTGCAGCGTTCATCCAACTTCTTGGTACGCTCAGCGAGACTCTTGTCACCCAGAGTCAGCCTCTGAGTGAGCTCCTCCTCCCTCTTCACGAGGTCATCCCGCAGCTCCAGGAGTTTTTGCTCTTCATCTTCAATCTTTCTCTCCCCCTCGTCAAGAGCCTCCCGGCGCTTGACGAGACTGTCGTGGATGGCGTTGAGCCTCTCTTTGCAATCACTCGCTGCATTATTAGCAGCTACAGCCTGTCCGTAGATGGCCCGGGACTAGTTGTCAAGGGATCGCGTCATGCTTTCCCTCTCGTCCAACAGCTGGCCCCTATACTCCATCCGGGCCTTCTCCTTCTTCACCCACTCCTTGTCGTCAGCCAGCCTCGACTGCGCCAGCTTGGTCTCAAATTGGATCCGGTTGCGCCACCTCCTAAGAGTTTAGCGCTCCTCCTCGAGGGCCTTGCTGTCGTGGTAAAAAGCCAGGTGGACCTGACGAAGACTGGAGCAGGCGTTGTCGATAGACAGCGACAAAGGGATTGGCTTCGAGCTTGCCGGGGTCTTCTCCGCTGGCTCCAGCGGGTTCTCCGTGATAAAAATCGGGTCCCACTTTACAAGAGCGGTCCTCTGAGCTTCCACGACACTAGGTCTGCCCTCTGGGATAGCCTCGGCCGCCGCCGAGGAAGGTCCTGCAACAGAAGTTTCGACCTCCGGAGTTGGCTCCGAAGGTCCTGCCGCAAGGTCATCAACAACTGGTCCCTCGGGCTGGGGGCCGGCAGCTTCATCTTGGCACCCTGACTCAGGCGCGGGAACCTCCAGAACCACTACCTCCGGGGCAGGCGTTGAAGGTTCGGTCAGAGCTGAAGCTACTTTTGGCTCCGACGCTGGCGCCTCCTCCACCGCTGGCTCAGGCGCTGACGCTTCGACCATCATGGGCTCGAGCGCTGCCACCTCTGCAGCAACTGGCTCAGGCGCCGGAACTTCTTCGACGACCGACTCTACCGCCGGAACTTCATCAGCCGTCGGCTCTACCGCTGGGGATTCATCAACACCCGGCTCTATCGCCGTGGCCTCATCAACCACCGGCTCCGCTGTCGGGGCTTCAACAACATCCGTCTCTAGAACCGGGACTACAACTACCTCCGGCTCTAAGGCCGGAGCGTCCGACATCTCAGTATCCAAACCCGGAGCTTCAACCTCCGGGGCTGGTGCCGCAGGAACATCTTCATTCCCATGGTCCAGCACTACCATGGGAGCTTCAGGGGATGACTCGAGGTCAAGGACCACGACAGCTAGCGCTGGAGCTGCCGCGACCTCAGCCACCTCTTGGGGCGGCGCTGGGATTGGAGCCGGAGCCTCCGCCTGCACAGCGTCAGCTGCTATTACAGGAACCAGAGCTTCAGCCCCTTTCTTGGGCACTCTGTGGATGAAGGACAAAGAAACTCAAAACACAGTTACAACAAAAAATAATCAACTGAGGTAAGAAATCAAACTTACCTTGGAAGGCTTCCGCTCCAACTAGCGTGGAACCTCTTCCCCGGACGCTCGGGGCCGGACCCTGTCGCCACTGGCGTAGTAGCTCCGGAAGGTTCCCCGGAGCTTGCTGCTGCCGTCGACGTCATCTTGGTTGAGGCCTCCCTCGTCCGGGAAGGACCTCCGGACCCAGAGCCCTCACCTGGCCCTGGTACTGGAGCCACATGGCCGGAGCTAGCACCCCGGGGAGATGCCAATGCTGGAGTAGTTGCCGCCATTGAAGACCTTACCCTCCGGTAAGAAGGAGCCGCTGCAGAAGGAGCAGGTCTGACGGACCTCCCGTCAGAGTGCTTCAGCTTCCTTTTACGACTCGAGGGCTCGGCTAACTCTTTGCCCTTGCCCATGACTTCAACTCTATGTCTCGGGGCAGAAGGGGGACCACCCTCGGAAGCTCCGGGGATCACCAACCCGATGGTCGAATGCCTCTCAACTTCACCGAGGTCGTCAAGCACTAGCATCTTCCGTCAGAGCTCCCTGCTGAACTCCGCCTCCATGTTCAGAGGGAGGAAAGCCGCTGGCGGAGTTAAGTCATCACCCTCGACATTGATGTTGTGCTGGAACTTCTTGAGGTGAAACTCCAAAGCTGCGCCTTCCATGATGGACTTCAAACTGGTCTCGATCCGGTCGTCGTCCATCATGCTGTTGAGGGCCCAGGCAAGCTTCTCCCTCTTCTTCAACGGAGCCCACCTATTGACCAGGACGTTGCAAAATACCGCCTGGGGAGTCACCCCTCCCTCCACGCATTGGGGGATCCTAGTCAGAGCAGGGTTGAAGGCGTCCGATAACACCGGAACCTCGCTCCAAGCTTCAGTGTCGACGTTGGGGAGGCCTTCGGGCAGCTCCAGCTTCTCATGCTCCTCCACCCTGATGACAATCCAATCCTTCTTGTAGTCGTCCCACTTTCTAGAAGGGAACGACCATAAGTACTTGTACGGGCACTTCTTGCGCTTCACAAAATAATAGAAGCCAAGGTACTCGTCACTTTTGCCGGTGGTGTGGATGGTGAACAAGGTGCGGAAGAGCTCGATGCAGGGAGGAATACCCACCCACATCTCACAGAAGTGGACAAAGATTGACACCAGAAGAATGGAGTGGGGGCCAAGGTGGTACAGCTGCAGACCATAGAAGTCTAGCAGCATCAAGAGAAAAGTGGAGAAGGGTGGGATCAGTCCCACCATGGCGTACGCGGAGAAGTACACCATGTCGCCGACGTGCTCCTTCTCGAATGAAAGCTTGCCGGCGCGGACCTGGTGGTTGAAGAAGTCACTGGACCACCCCATGAGGGCCCGGACCTTCTTCAAATCACCGTCAGTCTTAAGTCGACTCTTGCGGAGACCCAACTCCATCGCAGCATAGCGGGGCGAGAGATGAAAAACAGGCTAAAGTTTGGAGGATTCAAGCGCAAGTTCAAATGAAGGCGTAAAGAATCCCCAAACAGTGCGTGCTTTCCTTCTTAAGTAAGCCCCCGCAACACTTGGATGGAAACCGCAGAGGAGCCGACGATACAATTCAAAAAATTCACCCTGCCAATGACAAGGGGGCCTGAAGCCACCCTGACGATCAAGTCAAGGTCCTTACCCCAGGCGAATGGTTGTCATCATGAAAGGCGGGAAGCCCGAGGGCAGCGGCTTGACAGGGTGCACGGAACTGATACGGTTTTTGTATCGGGAACCGGCAACCTTCAATTGCGTGAGATCCGCACGCTCAGATCTCACCTGCCGCATCCTGTATGTGCCACGAGACGTTGGTTTAACTGTGAATTACCGCCAACGGCACACACAAAGACCCTTGAAGACACGGCTCAAAAACCGAAGGATGGACCCACCTCTGGCAGAACGACTTCATCCAAAAAGTCTCTCCTAGAGGTGGGCCCAGGGGGCCACTATCGGTACCCTGCGTACCGTATACCCCTTGGGACTACAAAAAGACCAAAGGAACTTCACATGTCTGAGTTGAAGACCTGCAAAGGCCCCACGTGTCATACGGGACCAGACCTGCCTCCCATCTGTGGTTAGTCCCGGTGCTGCCATGTGTATACTGCAACTGGACCTACATCCCACACATGGGATAGCTCCGGGCTAAACACCTGTGCGGCACACCAGACCTAACCCCTGACAGAGGAAAGCTCCGATACCAACACGTGTACATCTACGCCGGACCTACCCGTCCCAGACGGAAAGCTCTAAAGCTGCCATGTGTCCAACCGCCAGACCTTCAGCCTCAACAATCAGACTGGTGGACCCCCAATGGCTCGGACCTTCAAGGGGCAATCAAAGACTTCAAGCCCGATTAAGTGTCATTAATACCATAGTAATGACACACAACCGGAAGGCCCTTAATACCAGTAACAGCACTGTCAAGGCCCGTTACCACGCTATTAAGAGTAATTAACCTCATTAATTGTGTATTACTCATCAATAACCGCCAGGGCCACATGTCGGGCCACGCTAGCGATGTAACGACCAGTCCTTGTGCTATAAAAGTATTGGTCGAGCGATACACAAAAGGACCCCTCTGGAAGCTCTCGACTCTGAGATGCTCAATACAACAACTACACACCCCGTGGAGTAGGGTATTACGCTCAGGCGGCCCGAACCACATAAATTCTTGCGTCTACTTGCCATAATGTTTTGAATCTCTGCGCGCCCAATACCAAAATACAAACTCCGCGGGCTACCAACAGTAGTACCGGGAGAATTGCCGGAACAACACTCCGACATTCATCAACGTATTCGTTGATGGTGAAGGTCCGGAGGCTCCACACGTGGCAGCTTTGGAGCTTCCCCTTGCACGTGTCAATCTCCGGAGCTACCCATATGAGGGATGTGGGTCCGGTGTAATATGACATGTGGATCCTGAGGAGACCTTCAACTTTAATGGGTAGAACTCCTTTGTACTTCTTGCGGTATCATAGGGTACCCGATACGCAGGGTACCGACAGTGGCCCCTGGGCCCACCTTTGGGAGAAACCCTTTGGGTTAAGTTATTCTACCAAAGGTAGGGCCATCCTTGATTCCCGCGCTTCGACATCAAAAGTATCCTAATATGCCGTTGGGGCGATGGTCCGGGGTTAAACCGTCACCGCGTGGCTTGTTATGAATGCGGCATATGAGATCTTTGAGTGCGGATGTCATGCAATTGAAGGTCGCCAGTTCCCAATACAAAAACTGTATCAGTTCCGAGCGCCTTGTCAGGGTGCTGCCTTTGGGTCTCCCACCGTCCATCATGGCAACGATTCGCCTTGCGGTAATAAACTCGATCTCTTCGTCAAGGTGACCCCGGACCCATTTGTCATGGACGGGTTATATTTTTGAAATGTGACCCCACTCTTTTTGCGGTTTTCATCCAAGCTTCGCGGAGGCTTACTTAAGAAGGAAAGTATGCGCGGTTTGAGGACTCTTTACGCTTTCAATCAAACTTGCGCTCAGAACCTCCCAAACTTCACCTAGCTTCCTCTTCCTTTGCTCCACATTGCCGTGATGGAGTTGGGTCTTCCCAAGAGGTGCCTCAAGAGCAAGGATGATTTGATGAAGGTTCGGACCTATATGGGGTGGTCCAGTGACTCTTCGACCACCTGATCCGCACCGGCGAGCTCCCGTTCAAGAAGGAGCGTAATGGTGACATGGTGTACTTCTCTGCGTACGCCATGGTGGGATTGATCCCACCTTTTTCAACCTTTCTTTTAATGCTGCTAGACTTTTATGGTCTCCAACTGTATCATCTTGGCCCCCATTCTCTTCTGCTAGTGGCGACCTTCATCCACTTTTGCGAGATGTGGGTGGGTGTTCCACCCTGCATTGATCTGTTTCGTACCTTCTTCACCATCCATACCACCAGCAAGGGGACTGAGCTTCTTGGCTTCTACTATTTCGTGAAGCACAATAACTGCCCCTTCAAGTACTTGAAGTCATTCCCATCTGGCAAATGGGATGACTGAAAGAAGGACTAGGTCATAATTGCAGTGGAGGAGCACGAGAGGTTGGAGCTGCCCCGAGGGCTCCCCAATGTTGACATCGACGCCTGGAGTGTAGTTCCAGAGCTGTCAGATGCCTTCAACCCCATCCTGACTAGAATCTGCGAGTGCGTGGAGGGTGGAGTGACCCCTCAGATTGTCTTCTGCAACTTCCTGGTCAACAGATGGGCTCCGCTGAGGAAGAGGGAGAAGCTCGCCTGGGCCCTCAACAGCGTGATGGATGACGACCAAATTGAAACTGGTTTGAAGTCCAACCTGGATGATGAAGCTATGAGGCTTCATCCCAAGAAATTCCAGCATGGGATAAACGTCGATAGCAAAAACTTAGTTCCGCCGGCAGTTTTCCTTCCTCTGAACATGGAGCCACAATTCAGCAGAGAACTCCAGAGGAAGATGCCGGTGCTTGATGACCTTGGTGAGGTGGAAAGGCATCCGACCTCTGGGGTGGTAATCCCTGAAGCTTCCAAAGGAGGGCATGCCTTCGCCCGAGCCGGAGGGTTGAAGACATTGGCAAGGGCAAGGGCAAAGAGCCAGCCAAACCCTTCAGCCGGAAGAGGAAGCTGAAGCATGCTGATGGGAGGTCCGTCAGGGCTGCTCCCTCTACAATAGCTCCTTCTCAACCGGCGGAGGCGGTGTTCTGTGACTACACCTTCTCCAGCGCAGGTGGCTTCCAGAGGCGCTAGCTCCGGGCAGTCAACCCCGGCTTCAGTGCCAACTAAAAGTTCCAGGCCCGGGAGTTCTTCCCGGCCAAAAGAAGCTCCGACCGAGAGGACTTCGGCTACTGCAAGTGGTCCTCAACTGAGGTCCGAAGTCATTGTCTCACCAGACTTGGTGGGCTCTGGCTTCGGGCCTCAGAAGAAGAGGTTCCGAGGCGACTGGGGCAGTAGCATACCTAGGTAAGCATCGTGTCCTCGCCTTAAAACGCTGATCTTGTTTTTGTGGTGTCTTTAATCTTCTCCTCCCTTTATTTCTAGAGTGTTGAAGAAGGGGTCAGGAACTTCAGCGTCCGCTGTAGCGGCCGGGGCTGCGCATGCCGAAGCTCTGACTTCAAGCACCGAGCCTCCTCCTCAAGTGGTGGCAGAAGTCACGACAGCTCTAGTGCCAGCTGTCGTGGACTTGGATTCAGAGTCCTCGCCGGAAGCACCCGTGGTAGCGCCGGACCGCGGGGGAGAAGTTAAAGATGTACCTTTGACAACGGTGCTAGAGGTTGATGCTCCAGTACCAGAGTCGGAGATGTTTGAAGCTCCAGTCTTTGAACCGGAAGTCGTCAAAGCCATGGCCGCTGAGCCAGAGGCAATTGAAGCTTCGGCCATTGAGCCGGAAATAAATGAAGCTCCGGCCCTTGTGCTAGAAGTTGTTGAAGGTCCGATGGCTGAGCCGGAGATGCTTGAAGCTCCGATCACTGAACCGGAAGTGACTGACGCGTCGACGTTTAATCCGAAGGTGGTGGGGGACCGAACGAAGCTCCAACTACTGCCCCGGAGATATCTGCTCTGGAGGTGTCTGGACCAGAGTCAGAGCAGCCTGAAGTGGCGACAGGTCCTCCACCTTCAGAGCCAATAATTGAAGACCCGAAAGTAGCGCCTTCGAGTTCCAGCCTAGAGGTGGGAGTTCCCACAGCGGGTTCTTCCTCTACTACTGTTGAAGGGCTTCCGGAGAGCGGCCTTAGTGCTGTAGGAGCTCAGGGGACCACCCTTATAGAGTGGGACCCAATTTTGTGATGGGAAATCCTCTGGAGCCTGCGGAGATGGTCCTAGCAAGCCCAGAGCCTATCCCTCTGGTGTTGTCTATAGACAACGCCTGCTCGAGACTCTGACAAGTACAACTTGCCTTCGATCATGAGAGCAAAGCCCTGGAGGATGAGCGCGACACCTTGAGGTGTTGGCGCAACAGACTCCACTTCGAGAACAGGCTTGCCGAGACGAGGTTGGCTGACCAAAAGGAGTGGATCAAGAGGCAGAAGGCTCGGTTGGAATATTGGGACAAGCTGTTGGAGGAGAAGGAAGCCGCCATCAGGGCGCTCGACGCTAAGTCCAGGGAGATCCTTGAGTAAGCCAAGGAGAGGCATGATGCTGCTGATGAGTGTCATGAAAACCTCAATGAATTGAATGAGGTCCTTTTGAAGCATTGGGCGGACTTTGAGGTGAGGGAAGAAAAGCACCTAGAGCAGCAGGAGGATGCTATGAAGAGGGAGGCGGAGGTCACTCAACAATTGACTCTGGGTGAATACAATTCGGTAGATCGTAGCAAGAAGCTGGATCTATGGAGCAAATAGGAGAAGGAGAAGTACTGGAAACTGGGGCAGGAGCTCTCGAAAAGAGAAACTGAAAGGTAGGGAAAAGGACTTGGCGGAAAGAAGGAACCACATCCACCTCCGGGAGACGGAGTTGACCGATCGTGAGAAGCAAGTTGCTGAAAGTATGCAACAGCATGCTAAATTGGTCGAGCGCCTCGCACGTGAAGGTTCGGAGCTTGCGGCCGCCCGTAAGTCACTGGAGGAGCTGCAGAGCTTGAAGGAGACTGAGTCCATCCAAGTATGGGACTTCTTGGGACGAGCCAACGCCGTGCTGACGCCACTAGGCTTCAGTCCTGTACGTCCGAACAATCCAGAACTGGACTTGGACCGAGCACTGGTGGCCCTCAACACTGCTGGCGGCAAACTCGACGCGATGAGCGACGTCATTGCAGACTAGCTAGAGACAGAGGGGAAATATCTAGTTGCAAACGTCGCAGAGTATGTGCTGATGTGCTATGTGAGCCGAGACCCCCAATTCTCTCTGGACCCGGTGCTGCAAGGTCCCGTTGCTGAAGAGGAGGACGCCGCAAGGGCCAGGGTCCAAGGAGTTGTCAAGGAAGTCGCCTCATTCTTCCGCAGGACTTAGATGCTCCAGTAACTAGGACATTTTTCTTCTGCCTTCTACTGTAATCCCAATTTTGTAATCCAGTGCTTCGATTTAATGAAACCCATTTTGCCATGAACTTCATTTTATTTTGTCTTCAATATAATGTGCTCTGTCTTGTTGGTATATGTGCACAATTGAAGTGTGTACATGTACTAAAGGATTTGACAGTATATTGATGACTTGAACGCTTCACACTTGTGGATTTTAGGTCCGAAGTCTTTATTTCTGACGCATCGACAACAGGCCCCCTGGGATTGACGGAGCTTGGTGGCTCTGGTGGTACCCACTATCAACGTATAAAACGTTGATGGCGGGTCCCTTAGGATTTATCGGAGCTTGGTAGCTCCTGATGTCACCGCACGAATAGTTGAAGGTAGGCCCCCCGGAGGTTGTCAGAGCCTTGTAACTCCGTCATTACCCACTGTCACATATTAAATATCGATGGTGGGTCCCTTCGAAGGATGTGAGAGCTTAGTAGCTCCGGCGTCGTCCACCATCGCTATGAATTTCTACTTTCCCTGCACATTAAATACAAGAAAAAGTAAAATTTGTCCTCTTGTCTACAAATCGTTTGTGACTTATTGTTCTTACTTGAGTTTTTATTCCGAAGTAACTCGATATGGTAACAAGTATATTGATGTAACCTTTCCAGACCCATATGCTTTTTTAGTGCTCACCCTACTGATGCCTGCCGGAGTGTAGGTAGAGTGGCGTACTTAGGATGCAGGACCAGGCTAAGTCGATAGCACACTCCAAACCTCTGTTGGCTTGGCGTTCACGCAAGTAGACTATATAGCATGTTAAGACCCAAAGAGGTCAACAATATAACTTGCAACGCATATGAATAACTTGGGTAAAAACTAAAAGAATTGCACAACTTCATTATAAACAAGAAGGTGAAAAAAATAAATTTGATAAACCGATCCTTTCACAAAAATAAAGGTACGTGGAGTCTGTTTTCACACAACAATGTTTTTCATTATAGGTCCAGATTACAGGGGAGACAAGGACACACTTAGGGTGTGGGACCAAGCTAAGTGCGCTATACATCTTGTACTAACCTAGGGTAGGTAGTTACACTTTTAGTACAGTGACTGTATGAAGTGTACTTGAACTTCCCGGACCCTCCCGGAGGGGTACGCATGTTCTCCTAGAGGACCTACTCGTGTCTGTTTAATGACTCTATAACATACATCATGTGTAATTACAGACTCACCTCCGTGATTTTAAGCATAAAACTTACGGAGGTGCTCGATGTTCCAAGGATTAGGAAGCGAAGTCCCATCCTGTAACATCCCAAAAATTTCGAAATTTGGCTAATTCAAATGTGAAACGGAATTCAAAATTTTTATTTCAAAATCTCTTCTCCGATCCACTCGAATCTCGAGGGCGAGATTCATGTTAAGGGGGGGGGGGGGTAGAATTGTAACACCCTGATTTTTGAGTTTCGGCAAATTAAAAATTTTAATGGGAATTTAGAGTTAATAATAGGAAGAAATTGTTTTTATAAACAAAATATAAAATATATGCATCTCATATTGCATTTTGCATTCATCCTCATCTACTGAAAATTTACTACCAAAACAAATAAGATAAAAGAAATTTATTTACCAGAGTAAGTACATTAAAAGAAATTAAATTGGCATAATAAATATGGAATGAAAGAAATAAAGAAAAGAAAATTTATTATGAAAGAAAGAAACAATAAGTTGCTAAGAAAAATTTAATAAATAACAAACATAAAGAAAGAAAAAAATATAACTTTAACTAAGTAAATAACTAAATAAATAAAATAAAAGAAAAACAAAAAGAAAATATAAATAATATAAAAAAAGAGAGAGAGAAAGAAAAAAAAGAGGCACCGCTGGCCAGGCCGACGGCCCGCGCACCTGCCCCGCTCCCGCGCCCTCCCGCACGCGCCGCCCGCGCCTCGGCCTCGCGCGCGTGCGCCCCGCTGGCCCCACCGCACCGGCCGCCCCAGCGCGCACCGCCTGCGCGTTGACCCGCGCGCCCAGTCGCTCCCGTGCGCTAGCGTGACCGCACCGCGCGCGCCGCCCGACCCCGCTGCCACGCGGCCGCCCGCGCGACTAACGCCCCTGCGCGACCCCGGTCCCTGCCAGCACCAGCGCGCCCTGGCCCACTACCGCTCCTAGCCCCGCACCGCACCCTGCACCCGCCCCGCGCTCCCACATCTCGATCGAGACCCGTGGCCGAGTCAGCCAAGAGGCAACGCGTCTCCCGGCTATAAAAAGAACCGAGACCTCGTGCTTTTGTCGACAGAAGCAGTGCTGCCTCCATCCAGAAAACCCTAGCCGCCAGCAAGAAAAAAGGGACCTTGCCAGGTAGAAAAATAGGAGAGAAGAGAGAAGAAAATGGGAAGAAAAGAGCTGCTGTCCGCGGGGTCATCGCATCGTCCCCTTCTTCGCGGGAGATACATACGTCGCCGCCGGATGATCACATCCACATCTCCTTCACCTACGTCATGTCGTCATCCTCTTGATCAACAAAACCCTAGATCCCGAAGACACACGTCGCGCCGCCGTTCCACGACCGTCCGGACTAGATGCGCACACAATAGTATTACAATCTAGATCTAGACTATTAATTTGGTTCTACTATATGAATTAGATCACGTATAGAACGTGTTTTATTTGAGCGATCGTTAATTATTATCTGATCATCTTAAAAATCACTTGGAACGCACAAGTTAGATTAAATCATACAAGATCAATATGATATTTTAGATTTGACAAAATTTATATTTTCAGTATTATTTAATCTGTTTTCAGAATTAATAAATAAGATTAAAGCCTAGTTAATTCATAAAGTAGCAAAATAAATCCAGAAAAATTCCTAAATTTTAGAACAAATTCTAGTAAGTTATTAATAATATTTTCAGCATATTTAATGTTCTGAAATAACTATTTTGCCTCTGAATTAATTGTAATTAATTCCAAACTTGATCGATTAAATAGGAAATCATTATGGAAAATTATTAAAAAGCCATGGAAATTTATATAACGTTAATACAAACATATTTTCTGCATGTATTCATATTTTGCATATTGATTAGTAGTTGCAATGCATTTCTTATGTCTGTTTGCTTGTGTATGTGGTTGATTGCGAGTAGACGGTTTGCTCAAGTGGTTAAGATCGAGAAGCGAGTATGTGTGGATCTTCATGTGCAAGACGTTGACTTGCTTGACCATCGGAATTGCGGGATATAAAGGCAAGTGTCGTTGAAGCATATTGATCCTGTTTTTAAAATAAATGTTGTTTGCAAACTGCATGCTTGTGTCAATTTGATGGGAATCCTATGATAGGAAGTTTACTAGCTTTGTTGACCACCCTTGTCACCTGGGATATATGGTAGAGAGTCAGGATGGGATTTTTACCTTTTTGCTTCGCTTAATTAATTGGGGTGGAAGAACAACTACACTACTTAATTTAATTATGCATTAATGAGATTGTGGTTAATATGAACTGGTTAAAATGATATGGTAATGGGTGATCTAAGCAAGCCCGGTATGTGGATGGGTTGGATGATATGGTGGTTTGCTTGCCTTAGATCTAAGGACCGTTTCATGCGAGAATATGCCAGAAAAACAGTGCCACCATAAGGCCAAGTATGGGTGCGGCGTAGCTGAATAATTAGGAGCGCTGCTAGTATTGTACGGACCATTGGATGGCGCGGGGAATGGGAGTCGAGGAGGGCTACCCTGGGATCCGCATGGCACACGAGGGGGCCCGTGGGTGGGAGAATGGAGATTCAAGCCTGCCGGTGAATCTTTAGTGGGCCCGTACATACTAGTAGTCCCTTTTGAAAGGCTATTTTGTGATCTCTTGGCCACACACCTACGGAAGTGTGAGACGGCATAATGGAGGTTCCTTAGTCACCGAAAGGTGATGAAATCACGAACATGTGGGTAAAGTGGTACAAACTCTGCAGAGTCTAATAAACTATCATGATAGCCGTGCTCCCGGTTAAGAGCACCTGGACAACTTCCATGATTAGAGGATTTTGGTATTGGGATGGTTGGATTATGGTTATGGGCTGGTAATGGTTAAGGATGGTTTATGGATTACGGTTATGGATATGAATTTGAGTTATGGTAAATGGACATGGATAATGATGATGTTGGCAATAATTGGATATGGTTTATATTATGTTAATATGATGGTTATGATGGGATTGTTTCACATAGACATAATATAATGCTTTTCAAACGTTTTATTGTACTTTTTAGCACTTAGCCATTATCACATTCGTCATTTGAATCAGCTACATGTCATACTTTCCACACTTGCTGAGTATGACATGTACTCACCCTTGCAATCCCCCCCCCCCAACAGCTGCTAGAGATATTTTGGAGATCAACATGGAGCACTAGGTTGCGTACCGCCGTCGACTGCCTGTGGAGTTGGAGTCGCCTACGCTAGTTTATTTTCCGCTGCAATAGAATCAAGGTATATTTATTATTCGTGACATGGTTAAATTCTGATTTCCGTTTGTGATGCATTTGTGTATGTGTGATGAACATCCTGGGCACACATACACTACACTTGGTTCGTTTTCCAGAACTGGGTGTCACAAATTGGTATCAGAGCCGTGTCGACCGTAGGACGCAAGCCTAGGTAGAATGGACACCGTAAAACACATAGGAACTATTTTCTAAAAGCTATATTCTAAATTGCATCGCTGCTGCATTTTCCTTTTGCAATTTCAACTGCGTCTCAACGTGCTTGCTGCTGCTATCTTAGGACTATTACACCTCTCATCTTTAATGATTTTTCGTTAAGAACATATGATCTGTTTTTGAAAAAAAATTTAAAATTTTTCATTCTCTGACTTATTTGATGTCTTTCGTTCCTCCTTTCATATCCAACACTTCTTTTCAAAAAAAAATTATAGATGACCACCCTAGCACTTCTAAGCATCCAGAAGAAGTAGGAGTATTCGAAGAAGTACAGAAAGGAACACACCTCAGAGAGAAGACTTTGAAGACACATTTCATGTGGAGGAGCCTGAAGCCTACACCGTTTTGTAGTTACGATACGTGTCTCGTAATTAGAATCTAAGTCTACCCTTGTATAAGTTGTAATAAGCGTTTAGTCCGTTAGTGCGCTTGCTTATGTTTGGTGTGATGACTGTATGATTGCTTGCATGTATGTTTGTGTGTTTGGATGTGCATTGTGGAACACTTATATATATATCCACATTCTCATCCATTAATGCACTATTTAGGATCATATACCTTGATGCATGCATATAGGTTGGGATTCCTTCTATCTCTCTTTTCTCGTTCAACCACTACTTCAATGGGAAATGGACACAACTAGAAGGATCACTATTCCAGAAGCAGCTACATGGGAGTATGAAGATGATATCAAGATAAAGTTTTTCCTTGTCTCTTCTCTAATCCCTCTGAATCTTGAGGGCGAGATTCTTGTTAAGGGGGGGTAGATTGTAGCATCCCAAAAATTTCGAAATTTGGCTAATTCAAATGTGGAACGGAATTCAAAATTTTTATTTCAAAATCTCTTCTCTGATCCACTCGAATCTCGAGGGCGAGATTAATGTTAAGGGGGTAGAATTGTAACACCCTGATTTTCGAGTTTCGGCAAATTAAAATTTAAATGGGACTTTAGAGTAAATAATAGGAAGGAATTGTTTTTATAAAGAAAAATATAAAATATATGCATCTCATATTGCATTTTGCATTCATCCTCATCTACTGAAAATTTACTACCAAAATAAATAAGCTAAAAGAAATTTATTTACCAGAGTAAGTACATTAAAAGAAATTAAATTGGCATAATGAATATGGAATGAAAGAAATAAAGAAAAGAAAATTTATTATGAAAGAAATAAACAATAAGTTGTTAAGAAAAATTTAATAAATAACAAACATAAAGAAAGAAAAAAAATATATAACTTTAACTAAGTAAATAACTAAATAAATAAAATAAAAGAAAAACAAAAAAAATATAAATAAATAAATAATATAAAAAAAGAGAGAAAGAAAAAAAAGAGGCACCGCCAGCCAGGCCGACGGCCCAGCCAGCGCGCACCTGCCCCGCTCCCGCGCCCTCCTGCACGCGCCGCCCGCGCCCCGACCTCCCGCGCGCGCGCCCTACTAGCCCCACCGCACCGGCCGCCCCAGCACGCACCCGCCTGCGCGTTGACCCGCGCGCCCAGCCGCTCCCGTGTGCTAGCGCGACCGCGCCACGCGCCGCTCGACCCCGCTGCCACGCGGCCGCCCGCGCGACCAGCGCCCCTGCGCGACCTTGGTCCCTGCCAGCGCCAGTGCGCCCCGGCCCCGCACCGCTCCTGGCCCCGCACCGCACCCCGCGCACGCCCCGCACCCGCCCAGCGCTCCCGCATCTCGACCGAGCCCCGTGGCCGAGTTGGCCAAGAGGCAACGCGTCTCCCGACTATAAAAAGAACCGAGACCTCGTGCTTTTGTCGACAGAAGCAGCGCTGCCGCCATCCAGAAAACCCTAGCCGCCAGCAAGAAAAAAGGGGCCTTGCCAGGGAGAAAAATAGGAGAGAAGAGGGAAGAAAAGGGGAAGAAAAGAGCCGCTGTCCACGGGGATCGTCACATCGTCCCCTTCTTCGCGGGAGATCCATACGTCGCCGCCGGATGATCGCATCAACATCTCCTTCACCTACGTCATGTCGGCATCCTCTTCATCAACAAAACTCTAGATCCCGAAGACACACGTCGCGCCGTCGTTCCACGACCGTCCGGACAAGATGCGCACACGGTAGGTATTACAATCTAGATCTAGACTATTAATTTGGTTCTAGTATATGAATTAGATCACGTATAGAACGTGTTTTATTTGAGCGATCGTTAATTATTGTCTGATTATCTTAAAAATCACTTGGAACGCACAAGTTAGATTAAATCATACAAGATCAATATGATATTTTAGATTTGACAAAATTTATATTTTCAGTATTATTTAATCTGTTTTCAGAATTAATAAATAAGATTAAATCCTAGTTAATTCATAAAGTAGCAAAATAAATCCAGAAAAATTCCTAAAAATTTAGAACAAATTCTAGTAAGTTATTAATAATATTTTCAGAATATTTAATGTTCTGAAATAACTATTTTGCCTCTGAATTAATTGTAATTAATTCCAAACTTGATCAATTAAATAGGAAATCATTATGGAAAATTATTAAAAAGCCATGGAAATTTATATAACGTTAATACAAACATATTTTCTGCATGTATTCATATTTTGCATATTGATTAGTGGTTGCAATGCATTTATTATGTATGTTTGCTTGTGTATGTGGTTGATTGCGAGTAGACGGTTTGCTCAAGTGGTCAAGATCGAGAAGCGAGTATGCGTGGATCTTCATGTGCAAGATGTTGACTTGCTTGACCATCGGAATTGCGGGATATAAAGGCAAGTGTCCTTGAAGCATATTGATCCTGTTTTTAAAATAAATGTTGTTTGCAAACTGCATGGTTGTGTGAATTTGATGGGAACCCTATGATAGGAAGCTTACTAGCTTTGTTGACCACCCTTGTCACCTGGGATATATGGTAGAGAGTCCGGATGGAGTTTTTACCTTTTTGCTTTGCTTAATTAATTGGGATGGAAGAACAACTACACTACTTAATTTAATTATGCATTAATGAGATTGTGGTTAATATGAACTGGTTAAAATGATATGGTAATGGATGATCTAAGCAAGCTCGATATGTGGATGGGTTGGATGATATGGTGGTTTGCTTGCCTTAGATATAAGGACCGGTTCATGCGAGAATATGCTAGGACAACAGTGCCACCACAAGGCCAAGTATGGGTGCGGCGTAGCTAAATAATTAGGAGCGCTGCTAGTATTATATGGACCATTGGATGGCGCGGGGAATGAGAGTCGAGGAGGGCTACCCTGGGATCTGCATGGCACACGAGGGGGCCCGTGGGTGGGAGAATGGAGATTCAAGCCTACCGGTGAAACCTTAGTGGGCCCGTACATACTAGTAGTCCCTTTTGAAAGGCTATTTTGTGATCTCTTGGCCACACACCTACGGAAGTGTGAGGCGGCATAATGGAGGTTCCTTAGTCACCAAAAGGTGATGAAATCACGAACATGTGGGTAAAGTGGTACAAACTCTGCAGAGTCTAATAAACTATCATGATAGCCGTGCTCCCGGTTAAGAGCACCTGGAAAACTTCCATGATTAGAGGATTTTGGTATTGGGATGGTTGGATTATGGTTATGGGTTGGTAATGGTTAAGGATGGTTTATGGATTACGGTTATGGATATGAATTTGAGTTATGGTAAATGGACATGGATAATGATGATGTTGACAATAATTGGATATGGTTTATATTATGTTAATATGATGGTTATGATGGGACTGTTTCACATAGACATAGTATAATGCTTTTCAAACGTTTTAATGTACTTTTCAGCACTTAGCCATTATTACATTCGTCATTTGAATCAGCTACATGTCATACTTTCCACACTTGCTGAGTACGACATGTACTCACCCTTGCAATCCCCCCCCCCCCAACAGCTGCTAGAGATATTTTGGAGATCAACATGGAGCACTAGGTTGCGTACCGCCGTCGACTGCCTGTGGAGTTGGAGTCGCCTACGCTAGTTTATTTTCCACTGCAATAGAATCAAGGTATATTTATTATTCCTGACATGGTTAAATTCTGATTTCCGTTTGTGATGCATTTGTGTATGTGTGATGAATATCCTGGACACACATACACTGCACTTGGTTCGTTTTCCAGAACTGGGTGTCACACATCCTCTGTTGCCAAGCGAACGCATCTGGGTCGGGATACTTTTATCACTCGGAAAGGACCTTCCCAGCTGGGGGAAAGTTTGTTCATCCCTTCACAAGTTAGTATCTTTTGAAGCACCATATCACCTTCTTCAAGATGTCGATTGCGCACATGCCTTTGATTATAGCGCCGGAGCGCTTGGCGATAGCATGCATTCCGAACAACTGTTTGGCACCTTCCCTCGTCGATGAGGTCAAGGTCTTCATGCTGGAGCTGGTCCTGCGCGGCTTCGTCGAAGGCCCGGACCCGGAGGGACCCCAAGGTGATTTTCGGAGGAAGGACTGCTTTAGCTCTGTACACCAGAAAGAAGGGTGTTTCTCCAGTTGATCGGTTAGGTGTTCTCCTGTTCGCCTACAATGTGGACGGAAGCTCTTCAATCCAATTGGCTCCATGTTTTTTCAGGTGCTCGTATGTGCTCGCCGCGAGTGCTTTTAAAATTTTTGCATTCGCTCTCTCGGCTTGGCCATTGCTTGCTGGGTGAGCTACTGAGGCGTAGCTGAGTTGAATGCCGAGGTCTTCGCAATATTCTTGTAATGCAGCACTGGTGAAATGGGTTCAGTTGTCAGTTATGACTTTGTTCGGAACTCCAAATCTGCATATAATAGACTTCAAGAACTTGATTGCTGATTGTTTGTTGATTGTCACAATTGGAGTTGCTTCCGGCCACTTGGTGAACTTGTCGATGGCGACATCCAGGAACTTGTAGCCTCCGATGGCTTTTGGGAATGGTTCCAAGATGTCCATGCCCCACACAGCGAATGGCCATGTAGGAGGTATCATTTGTAGTTACTGAGCCGGTGTGTGAATCTATTTTGCGTGGAACTAGCACGCTTCACATTTTTTTCACTAGCTCAACCGCATCCTGGGAGTGTTGTAGGCCAGTAAAAGCCATGCCGGAAGGCTTTACCAACTAACGTACGGGAATATGCATGATTCCCACACTCGCCTCCATGGATTGCCGCGAGGAGCTCGCGGCCTTCTTCCCTTGCAATGCACCACATTAGGATGCCATTGGCACCGCGCCGGTAGAGATCCCCTTCTACCAACGTGTATCTTTTAGCCAACCTGACAATCTGGTCAGTGGATACACTGTCTTCAGGAAGGATATTGTCTTTCAAGGAGCCCCGAATCTCCAAGATCCATGCATCGGAGCTTACTTGAGCTTATGAGTCTTGCGTGCTGGGTTGCTCGGAGCTTCCGGCAGCACCTACGACCCTTGGTGGACGCCATGGTAATAAGGCCATCGAGACTGCCAACTTTGTGGTGCTGGTCTCGCCTGCTTCGCTCAGTTTGGCAGGCTGAGTTGTTGGTCTTGACAACCTCCGGACGAAGATTCCATCAGGAGCTGGAGCTCCAGTTGAGGCTTTCGTCTAGAGTTCGTCACCTTCAACATTGTGAAGACGCTGAACATGGTGGAGATCCAGGACTTTGAAGTCCTTCTAAAGCCTCTGGACTACAGGGAGATAAGCAGCTGATTGAGAATTGTTAAAGGAGCATTCACCTTTGACTTGTTTAATGATAAGTTGCAAATCTCCCTTCACCAATAGTTGTTTGACACCATAAGATAGTGTCACCTTGAGTCCATAGATAAGAGCTTCATACTCTACCATGTTGTTGGTCGCCTTGAAATCAAGGTGAACCATGTACTTGACTTTCTCCCCGGTCGGGGCAAGGAGAAGGATTTTAGCTCCGGCTCCATGCTTCTGCACAGAATTGTCAAAGTAAAGAGTCCAGTGAGGCTCGGTAAATACCGGAACCTTGGGTTCCGATGTTCTCTCACTATGGCCCCCAGGGTTTGATGGAGAGGGAGTCCATTCTGCCACGAAGTCGGCCAATGCTTGACTTTTGATTGCTTGCCGTGAAATGAATTCTAGATCGAATTCGGCTAGTTCTGCTGCCCACTTTGCAATGTTCCCAATAGAGTTAGGGTTATGTAAAATAGCACGCAGTGGAAAAGAAGTTACCACCAATATTTTGTGGGCTTGGAAGTAGTGTTGAAGCTTTCTTGAGGCAATAAGAACTACGTAAAGCAGCTTATGCACCTCAATGTATCTTGTATTGGCGTCGTGGAGCACTTCGCTGATGAAGTACACTGGGCGTTGGATGCTCTAGACCCTTTCAGAAAGACCCGAAACTTCTTCTCCATCGACCCGGACCTTCCTAGAGGGGTCCGGACCTTCATGCTGTGCTTCTTGGACCCTCCCAAAGGGGTCCAAAACTCCTTCTTGTTCGACCTGGACCTTGCTAGAAGGGTCCAAATCATCTTGGTCGGCCAGATGAACTCCCTGAGGTAGATGAGGTTGATCTCCTAACATTTCGTATTGAGGTTCCGTGTCTGGGGGCTGGGACCCAGACACGCCTTCATTTAACTCCAGACCCTCTCGGAGGGGTATGGGTTCCTGGACTGGATGTGGCTCCAAACTTTCCACAACCAGGACCATACTGACAACTTCGGTGGTTGCCGAAATGTAAAGCAGTAAAGGCTTACAAGGATTTGGAGCTACCAATATTGGTAGGGTGGTGAGGAGCTTTTTTAACTCTTGAAACGCATTTTATGCTTCTTCAGACCAATGAAATGGTCTGTACTTCCTCAAGAGTTTGAAGAAGGGTAGCGCCCGTTCTGCCAGTCTTGACATAAACCAGTTGAGCGCAGCTAGACATCCAGTTAACTTTTGGACATCCTTGATGCAGGCTGGGGGCCGCATATCTTTTATGGCCTTGATCTTCGCTGGATTTGCTTCAATTCCTCGGTGAGTCACCAAGAAACCTAGAAGCTTCCCGGAGCTAACCACGAAGACACATTTGTCCGGGTTAAGCTTAGTGCACGTGGTGCGCACCTTATCGAAGACAGCTTGTAAATTGTCAAGGAGTGACTCCTTGTTTTTGATCTTCACGACGATGTCATCGACATACACCTCCACCAAATCTCTAATTAGCTCTCCAAATGTTTTGTACATAGCTCGCACAAATGTTGAAGCAGCATTTTTAAGACCAAATGGCATGGGAGTATAACAGTACAGTCCATCTACTGTTATGAAGGTAGTATGTTCTTCATCTTCCTTAGACATTTTGATTTGATGATATCCAGAATATGCATATAAGAAACACAAAAGCTCACACCCAGAGATGGAGTCCACTATCTGGTCTATTCTAGGTAGTGGAAATTGATCCTTTGGACATGCCTTATTTAAGCTGGTGTAGTCGATACAAATATGAAGCTTCCCGCCGGCCTTGGGTACAACGACTGTGTCGGTACCCTGCGTACCGTATACCCCTTGGGACTACAAAAAGACCAAAGGGACTTCACCTGTCTGAGTTGAAGACCTGCAAAGGCCCCACATGTCATACGGGACTGGACATGCCTCCCATTTATGGTTAGCTCTGGTACTGTCACGTGTACACTGCAGCTGAAACTATATTTCACACATGGGATAGCTCCAGGCTAAACACTTGTGCGGCACCCCCGGACCTAACCTCCGAGAGAGGGAAGCTCCAGTATCGACATGTGTACATCTACACTGGACCTACCCGTCCCAAACGAATAGCTCCGAAGCTGCCACGTGTCCAAACCACCGGATCTTCAACCTCAGCAATCAAGCTGGTGAACCCCCAACGGCTTGGACCTCCAAGGGGCAATCAAAGACTTCAAGACCTGATTAAGTGTCATTAATACCATATTAATGACACATGATCAGAGGGCTCTTAATACCAGTAACAGCACTGTCAGGTCCCGTTACCACGCTATTAAGGGTAATTAATCTCATTAATTATGTATTAAACATTAGTAACCGTTGGGGCCACATGTCGGGCCAGGCTAGCGGTGTAACGACCAGTCCTTGTACTATAAAAGGACTGGTCGACAATACATAGGGGACGGATGGTCTCTTGGCTGAAAACTCTCTAGACGCTCTTAGACGCTCAATATAACAGCTACACACCCCGTGGAGTAGGGTATTACGCTCATGCAGCCCGAACCACGTAAACCCTCGTGTCCATTTTCCATACTCTTCGAAATCTCTGCGCACCCAATACCGAACTATAAACTCCGCGTGCCCGAGATTTGAAGAATGGTGAACTTAACTGCTGGATCGTCCAACTGCAACCCCGCTGCGCAACCAACTGGAGGCAATCCCTCCAACATGCAACAACCAGCAGGTGTCGCAGCTCCAGTAGAAGTCATGCCTCCGCCGCCACCGTCTGCACCAGCAAATCAAGCTGGACAACGAGACAGAGCATCTACGTCGGTCACAACATTGGCGAATAACAACAATCCTGAACACGCGCTCCACGCTGCACGTGCTCTTCTCCAATGCCCACCACCTCCGGGTGCATCCCAAGGTGCAATGGAGTAGTGGAGGGCTAATGTGGAACATTTGGTTGCAGCAGCAGCCGATCGCATCAGCAACCAAGGTCCTCCCCCCTCGGGGCGGGCCCCATCGTAGCATCGGACTTTGTCGAGCAGACTTGGTCTGCACACTTCACAAAATAGGAGGCGTGTTGTGTCTCAACAAGTGATGTCATTGCCTTTCGGGACGCGATGCACCCATACAGTAACCAGGCTTTCCACTCATGACCTCCGTACGGAGCTTGATCGCTGTTACCGTCAACAGGACAGCCGCGTCCATATCGAGCGTGCTCACGAAAGGCGAGAGGCTCGAGACAGTCCTGCTCCCGAGGGAGTAGGAGGAGGCTGTTCTGCCCTGGCCATGCACCTACACATGGTCAGATGGCCACAAATGTTCTGGCCTCACCTGCCGGAGTAATTTGACGGGACTGTCAATCTTGCTGAGTTTCTCTAGATTTACTCCACTGCAATCCTTGCGCCCGGAGGTAACGAGGCCGTAATGGCCAACTACTTCCCAGTGGCTTTAACTGGGACCGCCAGGTCCTGGTTCATGAGCCTTCCGCCCAACTCCATGAATAGTTGGGCGGAACTGTGCCGACAGTTCACCGCCAATTTTGGGAGTTCATACACCCGACCAGGCACTGAACTGGACCTTTTTGCTGTCACACAGAAGGGGGGAGAATCCCTGCGTTCCTTCATCCAGAGGTTCTCCCAAGTACGAAACACTATTCCTTCTATCTCTAGCTCCTCTGTTTTCATGGCATTTAGACAGGGCGTACGAGACAAGAAGACGCTGGAGAAGCTGGCGATCAAGGAGATCACTAGCGTCACGGAGCTCTTCAGCTTGGCAGACAAGTGTGCCAAAGCTGCGGAGGGCCGTGAAATGCACTCCAAACCACCTCCGAAGGATAATAAAAAATCCTCCAAGGGCGAAGTCATTACCTTCGGGAGTGGCAAAAATAAGAAGAAGTCCAACGGCAAGAAAAAGCTGTCGGACGACACACCTACTGTTGCAGCTGCCGTAGCTCCGTGTGGTTGGGGGGCCATGCCCCAAGAAACGACCTCGGCCGTCATCAGAAGAAGGTGGCAACTCCAAAGTATGGTGTACTATTCATAATTCGAACAACCACAACTTGGAAGACTGATGAGTGGTCAAAAACCTTGTCGAGCGCTACAACAAGCGCCGGGATGAAGTTCCTTTCCGACAAAGGGAAGGAAAACAGAAAGTCGATGAAGCTCCGGCTCAAGAGGAGTAAGGCTTTCAGGACCCTAAAAAAGTCTTGAAGGCTGTTTACACCTCCGTTGACGACGAATCCGACGTCTCCAACAATGAACGTCGAAAAACCATGAACACCATTTTTGGTGGTTCGTAGGACATCACCTCTCGCCGTTTCCTCAAGACCATGCGGTGGGACATGGCTTCAGTGGCTCCCACCGCCAGGGCGGAGCCGCACCAGAAGTGGATGGATACTGCCATCACTTTCGACATGTCAGACTGCCCTCGGAACATGATCGGAGCTGGTCAACTCCCATTGATGGTATATCCGACCATCAACAACATCCAACTCCACCACGTGATGGTAGAAGGAGGTTCGGGGCTGAACCTCATAAGCTTCAAAGCTTTCGTCAAGCTTCAGCTCCGACCTTCGGACCTTCGCCCCTCCCAACCTTTCTCCGGAGTAGGTCCGGGGGCCATAACCCCACTTGGTGCCATTACTCTCGCCGTAACCTCTGGGACTCGGGAGAACTATCGCACTGAGAAGTTGGTCTTTGATGTTGCTCAGATCAACTTACCCTTCAACGCCATTCTAGGTAGGCCAGCCCTATACAAGTTCATGGTTGCTGCTCATTATGGCTACTTGGTGTTAAAAATGCCAACACCAGCTGGTGTTCTCTGGATCCGTGGAGATTGCACCGTCGGAGTGACAGCTCTGGAAGAACTCTACGCTCTTGCCACAGTGCAAGAAGAAGAATCTGGAAAGGAGCAAGCTTCAAAACCACCGAGCATTCGTCATTGGGCTCAACCTCTGCACCTCGCGTGCAACCAAGCGGTGATACCGACATTCCCATCAAAGTCGTCCAAATCGGTTTTGACGCCGCTCAGACCACCCGTATATCGGGAGGACTGAATGACAAATAGGAACTCGCGCTCATCACTTTCCTCCGGGCTAATGTCGACGTGTTTGCCTGACAACCGTCACGAATTCCTGCGATCCCTAGGGAAGTGATCGAGCATAATCTGAAGATCTACCCTGACGCTCGGCCTGTACATCAGAAGCCTCATAAGCAATCAGTAGAGCGACAGAACTTCGTACGACAAGAGATGAAGAAGTTGCTCGAAGCTAGATTCATCCGAGAAGTCTTCCACCTAAAATGGCTGGCAAACCCAGTCGTTGTACCCAAGGTCGGCGGGAAGCTTCGGATGTGTATCGACTACACAACACTGAATAAGGCATGTCCAAAAGATCTATTCCCACTACCTAGAATAGACCAGATAGTGGATTCCACCTCCGGGTGTGAATTACTGTTTCCTAGACGCATATTCTATGTACCTTCAAATCAGAATGTCTAGGGAAGATGAAGAGCATACTTCTTTCATCATAGTAGATGATTGTATTGTTATACTGCCATGCCATTTGGTCTCAAGAATGCAACCTCAACATTTGTACAAGCTATGTACAAAACTTTTGGAGAGCTCATCAGAGATGTAGTGGAAGTGTATGTTGATGACATCGTCGTCAAAATTAAGGACAAGGAGTCACTTCTTGACACCTTGCAAGCTGTCTTCGACAAGTTGCGAGTCACTCGCACGAAGCTGAACCTGGACAAATGTGTCTTCGGGGTTAGCTCTGGAATGCTTCTTGGTTTCCTGGTAAACCACCGAGGCATAGAGGCAAATCCGGCGAAGATTAAAGCCATTGAAGATATGCGGCCACCAGCCCGCATCAAGGACGTCCAGAAGCTGGTTGGATGTCTAGCCGCCCTCAGCCGGTTCATCTCAAGACTGGCGGAATGGGCACTTTCCTTCTTCAAGCTATTGAGGAAGTTCGGACCATTCCAATGGTCTGAAGAAGCAGAAAAGGCGTTCTAGGAGCTGAAGCAGCTCCTCACCACTCTACCAACCTTGGTAGCTCCAAACCCTGGAGAGCCTCTACTGCTTTACATTTCGGCAACTGACGAAGTTGTCAGCATGGTTCTGGTCGCGGAGAGACCAGAACCGTTACAAGCTCAAGAATCCAGACCCCTCCAGAAGAGTCAGGAGGTTCCTGAAGGCGAGTCTGGGTCCCAGCCCCCAGACTTGAGCCAACAAGGAGTTACTCTTGTTGATCAAGAAGAGCCAGACCCCCCTGGGAGGGTCCAGGTCACTCCTAAAGAAGCTTCGGGTTCCTCCAACAAGGACCCGACGATCCTCGAAGAAGGTCTGGACCCCTCTGGGAGGGTTCGGGTCGATGAGGAGGAAGATTCGGGCCCCTGCGGGAGGGTCCGGACAGTCCAACGCCCAGTGTACTTCATCAGCAAAGTACTCCATGACGCCAAAACTCGGTACCTGGAAGTACATAAACTGCTATACGCAGTTCTTATTGCTTCCAGGAAGCTCCGACACTATTTCCAAGCTCACAAGATCTCCGTGGTGACTTCATATCCACTACGAGCGATTTTACATAATCCCAACTCCACTGGGAACATTGCAAAGTGGGCATCGGAATTGGCCGAGTTTGACCTTGAATTCGTCCCAAGACAAGCAATCAAAAGTCAAGCATTGGTGGACTTTGTGGCGGAATGGATCCCCTCTCCATCAAACCCTGGGGGCCCTAGTGAGCAGAAGCCAGAACTCAAGGTTCCGGTCTTCACCGAGCCTCACTGGACTCTCTACTTCGACGGCTCCATGCAGAAGCAGGGGGTCGGAGCTGGAGTCCTTCTCCTCGCTCCAACCGGGGAGAAGGTTAAATACATGGTACACCTTGACTTCAAGGCTACCAACAACATGGAGGAGTGTGAAGCACTCATTTACGGACTAAAGGTGGCACTATCTTATGGTGTCAAGCAGCTGTTGGTCAAGGGAGATTCGTAGCTCATCATTAAACAGGTGAAGGGTAAAAGCTCCTGCAACCATCCCCAACTAGTTGCTTATCTCCTTGAAGTCCAGAGGCTTCAGAAGGACTTTGAAGTCCTAGACCTCCACCATGTACAGCGTCTCCATAACGCTGAAGCTGATGAACTCTCGACGAAAGTGCCAACCGGAGCTCCGGCTCCCGACGGAACCTTCGTCCAGAGGTTGTCTAAACCGACAGCTCAGCCTGCCGAACTAAGCGAAGGGGGTGAGACCAGCACCTCAAAGTTGGCAGTCTCGATGGCCCTGTTACCATGGTAGCCATCAAGGGTCGTAGGTGCTGCTGGAAGCTCTGAGCAACCCAGCACGCAAGACTCAAATGCTCAAGCTAGCTCCGATGCATGGATCTCGGAGATCTGGAGATACTTGAAAGACAACTTCATTCCTGAAGATAATGTATCCACTGACCGGATAGTCAGATTGGCTAAAAGATACACTCTGGTAGAAGGGGATCTCTACCGGCGCGGTGCTAACGGCGTCCTAATGCGGTGCATTACAAAGGAAGAAGGTTGCAAGCTCCTCGCATAAATCCATGGAGGCGAGTGTGGGAACCACGCGTATTCCTGCACGCTGGTCGGTAAAGGCCTTCGGCATGGCTTTTATTGGCCTACAGCACTCTAGGATGCAACTGAGCTGGTGAAGAAATGTGAAGCATGCCAGTTTCATGCAAAACAAATTCACACACCGGCTCAGCCTCTACAAATGATACCTCCTACATGGCCTTTCATTGTGTCGGGGATGGATATCTTGGGACCTTTCCCAAGAGCCGTCGGAGGTTACAAGTTCCTGTACATCGCCATTGACAAATTCACCAAATGGCCGGAAGCAACTCCAGTTGTGACAATAAACAATCAATCAGCCATCAACTTCTTACAGTCCATCGTATGCAGATTTGGAGTCCCAAACAAAATCATAACTGATAATGGGACCCAATTCACAAGCTCTGCATTCCAAGGAAATTGCGAAGATCTCGGCATTCAAGTCAGCAACGCTTCCGTAGCTCACCCGACAAGCAATGACCAAGCCGAGAGAGCAAATGCAGAAATCCTAAAAGGACTCAAGACGCGCACATATGAGCGTGTGAAAAAACATGGAGCCAACTGGATTGAAGACCTTCCGCCCACTCTATGGGCCAACAGGACAACTCCAAGCCGGTCAACTCGAGAGACCCCCTTTTTCCTGGTGTATGGAGCTAAAGAAGTCCTTCCTCCAGAAATCACCTTGGGGTCGCTCCGGGTCTGGACCTTCGATGATGCTGCGCAGGACCAGCTCCGACACGAAGACCTTGATCTCCTTGAAGAGGGAAGGTGTCGAGCAGCTGTTCGGAATGCGTGATACCGCCAAGCTCTCCGGCGTTATCACCAAAAACATGTTCAAAGCCGACAGCTCGAGAAAGGCGATCTAGTGCTATGGAGAATACAATCCAGAGAAGGGTTAAACAAACTCTCCCCCAGCTGGGAAGGACGCTTCCGAGTGATTAAAGTAACCCGTCCCGGATGCGTTCGCTTGGCAACCGAGGATGGGACACCTCCCCCTAATCCTTAGAACATTGAGCACCTCCGTAAGTTCTACGCTTAATATCACGGAGGTGAGTCTGTAGTTGCACGTAATGTATGTTATAGAGTCATTGTACAGAGTCGGGTAGCTCCTCCGGGAGAACAGCCGAATCTTCTCTGGAAGGTCCACAAAGTTCAGGCAACACTTGTCACAGTCTTAGAACTAAAAGTGTAGCTGACTACCTTGGGTAAAACAAGAAACAAAACACACTTAGCCTGGTTCCGTACCCTAAGGGTGTACTTGTTTCCCCTGTACCCTGGACCTATAATGAAAGATATCTTTGTGTGAAAACAGACTCCACGTGCATTTACTTTGTACAAGCTCATTATTTTTTATTTTTTATTTTTCTCTTTCTTGTCTATAACAAAGTTGTGCGATTCTCAAGAATTTTTGAGATCGACTAATTCATGTACAACGAGGGTCGCATTGTTAATTCCTCCGGGTTCTTATGTTGTTGAATGGCTCACTCGCCTGAATGCCGCCAGCCAATCTAGGTCCGGAGTGTGCTATCAACTTAGCCTGGTCCTGCACCCTAAGTACACCACTCTACCTACACCCCGGCAGGCCGAAGTAAGGTGGGTCCTGAAAACAATTGGACTTGGAGAAAACAACTCAGTGCACTTGATTGTATGAAGAATTGCGCTCGACCCAAAAAATTCTTACGAGAATAGTAAGTCGCAACTGAGTTATAGATAGGAAACGAATTTTACTATTTTTCTTGACTTCAGTGTGCAGGAAAAATAAATATCTCATGATGATGGTGAATTAAGCCAGAGCTATTAAAGCTCCGACATCCCCTAGATGGCTTGTAGTCGATGTTTTAAACATTGATAGCAAGCATCGCTGGAACTGCTCAGCTCCGGTAAAGCCATGGGGCTAACCGTCAAAGTGAACAAAAAATGGTAGGAAGACTCCAAGGGACTAACTGTCGACGCTTTACACGTTGATGGAGACCACTGCTGGAGCTACCAAGCTCCAATGATGGTCAAGGCTGGAGCCCTTAAGCTCTGATAACCTCAGGGGGCCTTCGCTATCGAAGACTTCGGACCTACGCTCTACAAGTCTAAAGCACGCGAGTCTTCAACAACTGTTGCATACTCTTGGTACATGTTCACAATCAAATTGCATACATCTACCAGGGGGCCAAGTGGGACAAAGGTGCTGAAGACAAAAAATGAAATTCATAAAAAACTTGGATTTCCTTCATCTGGAGATAAGAGATTACAAAATTGGAGAAAAAGAAGAGAGTATACAAGCGGGAGCTACAAAGAGATGGTCCTAGACCTTATGGAAGAACGAGGCGACCTTCTGGGCAACCTCAGAAACGCTGGCTTGGGCAGCTTCTCCCTCTCCGTTGATGGGGCCTTGGAGCACCGGGTCCAGGGGGAATTGGGGGTCCCGTCTTGTGTAGCATGACAGAACAAATTTTGTGATGCTCTTGGCCAAGGATTGTCCCTCGGTTTCCAGCTGGTCCGCGATGACATCGCCCATCTTGGTGAGCTTGTTGCCTACCGAACTCAGCGCTTGCAACGCCTGGTCCAGCTCCAGTTCCGGATCATCCGTACACACGGGACTAAAACCCATTGGCGTCAGTGCGTCGTTGGCTTTGCCCAGGAAGTTCCAAACTTGTTGGGACTCTGCAACCCTGCCACTTCGCATCTCCTCCAAGGATCTTCTGGCCGCTGCAAGCTATGAGTTCTCCTGAGCAAGACGCTCCACCTCTTTGGCGTTCTGCTGAATCTTTTCAGCAACCTGCCTTTCGAGTTTACTGAGCTCTTCCTCCCGGAGGTGGATCTCGTTCTGGTGGTTAACCAGGTCCTTCTCTCGGCCCCACACCTTCTTCTCCCTAGCAGCAACGTCAGTTTCCCTCCTGTGGAGTTCCTATCCTCGCTGCCAGGCCTTCTTCTCCTCTTTCTTGCAGCTCTCGTCCAATTTCTTGGTGCGCTCCTCGAGACTCTTGTCACCCAGGGTTAGCCTCTGAGTAAGCTCTTCTTCCCTCTTCACGACGTCGTCCCGCAGCTCCAGGAGTTTTTGTTCTTCATCCTTGAGCTTTCTCTCCCGCTCCTCAAGAGCCTTCCGGAGCTTGACGAGACTGGCGTGGATGGCGTCGAGCCTCTCTTGGCGATCATCCGATATGCTATTAGCAGCTTTGGCCTATTCGTAGATGGCCCGGGACTGGTTGTCAAGGGATCGCGTCATGTTTTCCCTCTCATCCAGTAGCTTACCCCAGTACTCCAGGCGGATCTTCTCCTTCCTCACCCACTCTTTGTCATCAGCCAGCCTCGACTGCGCCATCTTAGTCTCGAATTAGAGCCGGTTGCGCCACCTCCTAAGAGTTTTATGCTCCTTCTTGAGAGCCTTGCTGTCGTGGTAAAAAGCCAGCTGAACCTGGCAAAGATTGGAGCAGGCGTTGTCAATAGACAACGACAGAGGGATCGGGCCCGGACCTGCCGGGGTCATCTCCGCCGGTTCCAACGGGTTCTCCGTAACAAAAATTGGGTCCCACTCTACAAGAGCGGTTCCCTGAGCTTCTGCGGCACTAGGGCCACCCTCCAGAATAGCCTCGGCCGCCGTCGAGGAAGGTCCTGTTACAGAAGTTTCAACCTCCAGAGTTGGCTCCGAAGGTCCCGCCGCCATGTCGTCAACAGGTCCCTCAAGCGAGGGACCATCAACTTCATCTCGGCACCCTAGCTCAGGCGCGAGCACCTCTGGGACCACCACATACGAGGCAGGCATTGAAGGTTCGATCGGAGTTGAAGCTATCTCCAACTCCGACACTGGCACCTCCTCCACTGCCGGCCCAGGTGCTAACTCTTCGACCATCATGGGCTCGGGCGCCGGCACCTCTACAGTGATTGGCTCAGGCGCCGGAACTTCTGCAGCAACCAGCTCTACCGCTGGAACTTCTTCGATAACTAGCTCAGGCACTGGAGCTTCATCAACCACCGGCTCTACCGCCGGGCATCATCAAACACCGGCTCCACCGCCGAGGCTTCAAAAACATCTGGCTCTAGGACCAAAATCGCAGATATCTCCGGTTCTGAGGCCGGAGCGACCACGATTTTAGCGTCCAAACCCGGAGCTTCAACCTCCAGGGCAGGTGCCGCTAGCACATCTTCATTCCCGTGGTCCGGCGCTACCACGGGAGCTTCGGGGGATGAGTTAAGGTCCAAGACCACGACAACCGGCACCCGAGCTGTTGCATACTCAGCCACCCCTTGGGGCAGTGCGGGGATTGGGGCCGGAGCCTCCGCCTACACAGCTTCAGATGTTGTAGCAGGAACAGGAGCTTAAGCCCCTCTCTTGGGTACCCTGTGGATGAAGGATGAAGACACTCAAAACATAGTTACAACACAAAACAACCAATTGAGGTAAAAAACAAAATTTACCTTGGAAGGCTTCCACACTAGTTAACACGAAACCTCTTCTTCGGACGCTCAGGACTGGACCCTGTCGCCACTGGCATGACAGTTCTGGAAGGTTCCCCGGAGCTCGCCGCAACCGTTGGTGCTGCTTTAGTTGAGGCCCCCCTCGATCAGGAAGAACTTCCGGACCCAGAGCCTTCAACTGGTCCTGGTACTGTAGCCACACGGTCGGAACTAGCACCCCGGGGAGATGCCGATGCTGGAGTGGATGCCGCCGTTGAAGACCTCCCCCTCCGGGGAGAAGGAGCCACTGGGGAAGGAGCAGGCTTGACGGACCTCCCATCTGTGACGCCCGGTTCCGAAAATGAACCAAGCTAACGCATATGTGTGCCCAGGATGTTCATCACACATACACGAGTGCAATCACAAAAGAGTATACAGAAAATTACCACAAGACAAGATTAATTATCAAATTTTATTACACAAACCAGATTATCCTCGAATACAAGCTCTAATGAATATTAATGACAAGTTCAACTAATGCAGCGGAAATAAACTAATTAAGCAACTAAGCAAACTAAGCAAAAGGGATAGCGCAGCTCCAATCAACACCACAGGCAAAGCTGACGGTAGACATGGCCTAGAACTCCGCATTATCGCCATTAAACTCCCAATCCTGACCTGCAACTGTTGGGGGGGGGGGGATTGCAAGAGTGAGTACATGTCGTACTCAGCAAGTGTGGAAAGTATGACATGTGGCTGATTCAAATGACGACAATAATAATGGCAAAGTGCTGAAAAGTACAGTAAAACATTTGAAAAGCAACATATTATATGTATGTGAAGTGAACCCATCATAATCATAAATAATATCATAATACCAGTCCATAATTCACCATCCTTATCAATAACTCCAGATTTCACCATTGCCAATAACCATATCCAATACCAGAAATAAATCCATAACCATCCATAACCATTACCAAACCATAACCATCCCAATTACCAATTTCCCTCTAATCATGTAGGTCATCCAGGCGCTCATAACCGGGAGCACGGCTATCATGATAGTTTTAGTTAACTCTGCAGAGCTTGTACCTCTTTACCCACGTGTTTGTGATTTCATCACCCGTCAGCGACTAAAGAACCTCTCTTATGCCAATTACACTTCCTTTGGTGTATGGCCAAGAGATCACAAAATAGCCTTTACAAAGGGATTACTAGCCTATTTAGACCCCACTGAGGTTTCACCGGTGGCGATGTCTCCCGCGGAGCACATCTTCAACCAAGGGCCCCCTCTTGATCCATTCGGATCCCAGGGTAGTCCCACCAATCATCAACAAACCCAATCTGACTACCCCTTCCCCGAGCATCCACAATGGTCCAAACAGCACTAGCAAAGCCCTAATTAATCTGCTACGCCGCACCCATACTTGGCCTCGTGGTGGCACTGTAGTCCTGGCTTATTCTCGCATGAACCGGTCCTTAGATCTAAAGCAAGCAAACCACCATAAAATCCAACCCATCCACATACCAGGCTTGCTTAGATCACCCATTACCATACCATATTTACCAGTTCACATTAACCAGAATGTCATTAATACATAGTTAAATGTGTAGTGTAGTTTTCCCATCCCAATTAGTTAAGCGAAGCAAAAAGGTAAAAAGCCCATACCGACTCTCTACCATATATTCCAGGTGACAAGGGTGGTTAACAAAGCTAGTAAGCTTCCTACCATAGGGTTCCCATGAAATTGACACAAGCATGCAGTTTTGTAAACAAAACATTTATTTTAAAAACGGGATCAATATGCTTCAAGGACACTTGCCTTGCTCTTGCTGTTGATCAGGATCAAAGCCTTCAAACTCTTGATGCTGTAGATCCTCCGCGGCACTTTCTAGCGCAAATCCGTCTAATCCACACAATAAACATACAAGACAAGAAACAAAATCAAAGAGTGCACAAATATTACTCAATATGACATGACATGCATGATTGATGCAAATGTAAGGTAGAACTTGTTACTAGATTGCTTTTAATGATCTCTAACTAGTTCTAATAGCTTTTAACAAGTTTATACAGGTGTGGAGTTGATTAGATCAAATTTTAGAGTCAATTCGACACAATTTAGCCAGGAAGATCGGACTAGTCCGCTAGGGACCGGACAAGTCCGCACTTGACGAGATCAGCAGATTAGGGTTTTCTAGATCGACGTAAATTCGGAGATTAGGGGTTGAATTCACGTAAGGAAAAGAGAATAGGAGGTATACCAGGTGTTCAGAACTCCAATGAATCAAGAACTTGGAGGTAACACTTGGATCTTGATGATCTAGGGTTGGTGATGAACTTGGAGATGAATTGGTGGTGAAGGACGAAACTTGGTGGAGATCTTGATCCTCCTTCGTTTCCTCCTCTTCTTCCTCTTGCTTGGGATCTTCTCCTCCCTCCTTGATGGTGGCTCCCCACGAACTAGGGTTTGGGTGGGTGGAAAAGTGGCAAATAGATGTCAAACCAAGGGGTGGAGCTGTTTATATAGAGGTGGAGGCTAGGGTTAGATGGATTTCGAGTTTTGGGATGAGTAGAGGCCGGTTTAGAGTCCCACATGGGCTCTAAAAGAGTTAGGCACGATGTCCCTAGGCCCACTTAACGTGAAACCCAAGAAACAAGTCGTAAAACAAAAGGTCAATCTCGGAGTCACGAAATATCGGACAAGTCCGGAAAGGACCGGACTAGTCCGAAGTCGTCCAGAGAGGAAATCGGACAAGTCTGGCCTATAATCGGACAAGTCTGATCTTAGTCAGAAAGAAAAACGGACAAGTCCGCTGGAACACCGGACTAGTCCGGAAAAGTCCAGGGACTTAACAAATTTTCAAGGATTCATGGAATACCGGACTAGTCCGCACAAGATCGGACGAGTCCGAAGTTGTCCAGAGGCAAATATCGGACTAATCCGCAGCAAAAACGGACAAGTCCGTTTTTAGACAAAGAGAAATCGGACTAGTCCTCAGCAAGACCGGACTAGTCCGCACATTCCTACGTTTTTAAGTGCGGTTTTGCTGCAAATCAATTTTAAACTTGTTCCTCTTGTTATGGGTTAATGTTAAACATGTATGTGAATGCATGCAAGGCATGATGCATGAAAATGAGGGTGTTACAAACCTACCCCCCTTAAAATGAATCTCGCCCTCGAGATTCGACGCGGAAGAGAAGAGATAGGGAAAGTCCTTCTTGAGATCATCCTCCAATTCCCACGTCGCTTCTTTTTCGGTGTGGTGCTTCCATTGAACTTTACACCATCTAATGACCTTGTTCCTTGTGACCCTCTCCTTAGTTTCCAAGATTTTGACCGGTTGCTCGGCATACGTCAAATCTTCCTCTAGTTCCAATTCTTCCATTGGCACTTGTTCTTCCGGTACTCTCAAACACTTCTTGAGGTGAGAAACATGAAAGACATCATGTACATCCGAAAGATGAGCTGGCATCTCCAACTTATACGCTACTTCTCCTCTTTTGTCCAAAATCTTGAATGATCCAATATAACGAGGTGCAAGCTTCCCTCTTATGTGGAACCTCTTATGACCTCTCATTGGTGACACCTTGAGGTAAACGAAATCTCCTATTTCAAAGGCTAATGTCCTTCTCCTATTGTCCGCATAGCCTTTTTGTCTTGATTGGGCAGCCCTCAAGTTTTCACGAATTATTTGGACTTGCTTTTCGGCTTCTTGCAACACGTCCGAACCAAATACTTGAGTTTCCCCTGCTTCATTCCAGAATAAAGGTGTCCTACACTTCCTCCCATAAAGCGCTTCATATGGTGACATTTTAAAGCTTGCTTGGTAACTATTGTTGTATGAAAATTCTGCGTATGGCAAGCTTTTGTCCCAACTTTTCCCATGCTTTAAAGCACAAGCTCTTAACATGTCCTCCAAAATCTGATTGGTCCTCTCGGTTTGTCCATCCGTTTGAGGATGATATGCAGAACTAAAATTCAACCTCGTTCCCAAAGCTTCATGCAGCTTTTGCCAAAACCTGGAAGTAAATTGAGAACCTCTATCCGAGATTATCTTCTTCGGTACTCCATGTCGGCACACAATATGCTCCATATACAATTCTGCTAGCTTTGCGGTGGTATATGTGGTCTTGACAGGAATGAAGTGAGCTGATTTTGTCAACTGATCTACAATGACCCATATTGAATCATAGCCATACTGGGTTCGCGGTAATCCAACTATAAAGTCCATACCAATCTCTTCCCACTTCCACTCTGGAATCTTCAATGGCTGCAATAACCCTGCTGGCCTTTGATGTTCCGCCTTGACTCGTTGGCACACGTCACACAATGCAACATATTCGGCTATGTCCTTCTTCATGCTATCCCACCAATAGCAAGTCTTCAAGTCTTTGTACATCTTCGTACAACCTGGGTGAATCGAGTAAGGCGAGTCATGTGCCTCCTTTAATATTTTCTCTCGAATATGCTTCACATTAGGCACAACGATTCTCTTTCCAAGCCATAAGGTACCATGTTCGTCTTCATCAAATCTGAATTCTCTCCCTTCCTCAGTCCTTTCCTTGATTTCCTTGATCTCCTCATCTGTGGTTTGTGCCTCTCGAATTTCTTGTTCCAAGGTTGGGTTTAATTCCATCATCTCCATCTCATTTACAAACCCGAGGTTCAACCGTTCAAACTCCTTGCATAACTCGGATGGTAACTCTCGAACTGTGAGTTGGTGACTTACTCCCTTTCTACTCAAAGCATCGGCCACTACATTGGCCTTTCCCGGATGATAGTTGATCCCCAAATCATAATCTTTGATGAGCTCCAACCATCTTCGTTGCCTCAAGTTCAGATCCGTTTGTGTGAAAATGTACTTCAAACTCTTATGATCCGTGTAAATTTCACACCTATGTCCAAGAATATAGTGTCTCCAAATCTTCAATGCATGTACCATGGCCGCGAGTTCCAAATCGTGCGTGGGGTAATTCTGCTCATGTTTCTTCAATTGTCTTGATGCATAGGCGACCACTTGACCTTCTTGCATAAGCACGCATCCGAGTCCTTGTCTTGATGCATCACAATAAATATCAAAACTCTTGCTTACATCCGGCAATACCAAAACTGGGGCTGTTGTCAACCTCTTCTTCAACTCCTCAAAACTATTCTGACAAGCTTCAGTCCATTGGAACGCCTTTCCCTTCATTAGCAACTCCATCATAGGCTTGGCTATCTTGGAAAAGTCCTTGATGAATCGACGGTAATATCTAGCCATCCCAAGAAAACTCCGAATTTCCTTGACATTCTGTGGCGGTTCCCACTTAAGCACATCTCTCACTTTACCAGGGTCAACCGATACTCCTCCTCCTGAGATTATATGACCCAAAAATGGCACCTCTTTCAACCAAAACTGGCACTTGTTGAACTTGGCATACAATTGATTCTCCCTCAATTTCTGCAGCGTAAGCCTCAAGTGTTCCTCATGTTCCTTCTCATCCTTCGAGTAGAACATAATTTCATCAATAAACACCACAACGAACTTATCTAAGTACTCCATGAAGACCTTATTCATGAGGTACGTAAAGTAGGCAGGTGCATTTGTCAATCCAAAAGACATCACAGTGTACTCATAAGATTCATACCGTATCCTAAAAGCTGTCTTGGGTATGTTCGATGGTCTAATATTCATTTGAGAGTATCCCGACCTCAAGTCAATCTTAGAGAAGACACAAGCACCCTTCATCTGATCAAACAAGTCTTCTATGCAGGGCAAGGTGTACTTGTTCTTGATTGTTACCTCGTTGAGAGCTCGGTAATCTACGCACATCTTTTGGGATCCATCCTTCTTGTCCACAAACAGCACAGGCGCTCCCCAAGGTGAAGAACTAGGGCGAATGAAACCCTTCTCTAATTGCTCTTGAATTTTCTTCTTGAGCTCTGCTAATTCCATAGGAGGCATCCTATACGGCCTCTTAGCTATAGGTGCAGTTCCAGGTATTAAATCAATAACAAACTCAATGTCTCGATCGGGTGGCATACCTGGCAACTCGTCCGGAAAAACATCCAAAAATTCACACACCACCGGAATCTCCTCAATTGTGGCACCGTCCATATGATTCAACTCCAGTTGCTTCGGTGCAGTTTGAGATGCTTCAAATTCTACGGTGATCCCTTCCTCATTGGTCAACTTCACCGTCTTCGTGGCACACTCAATAACTCCATTGTGCTTCCTCAACCAGTCCATACCAAGTATAATGTCCAATCCTTGAGAATCCAAAACAATGAGGTTGGCGGAGAAGTCTACCCCCCTTATTCTAAGGCTTACTTTTGGACATACTATATTTGTCCTCATCTCTCCTCTAGGAGACTTAACCAACAGAGTAAACTTCATATGAGAGATAGGCAAACTATGCTTGGCAACATACTTCGATGCAATGAATGAATGTGATGCTCCATAATCAAATAACATAGTTGCGGGGTTGGAGTTGGCGAGAAACATACCAATGACCACATCATCCGCTTGTTGAGCATCCTCCGTAGAGACATGGTTCACGTTGCCACGAGCAAAATTCTGCTGTCCACGGCTTCCTTGTGGTTGTCCTCCATTAGGTCTTGGGTTTTGCCTCGGTGCATTGCTTCCTTGACCAAGGCCCGACTTAGGACATTGATGCGCAAAGTGTCCAACTTCTCCACAGGTATAACACTTCTTAACCCCACCAGAATTGTTGGGACGAGCTTGGTTTTGAGCATTTGCAGCAGGAAAATTAGCACGAGGCTCATAAGGCATTGGAGGCCTAGGTGCTTGCATAACAGGGCGCTGCTGCACAAACTGAGTTGGGCGCGGTGCATAACCAGGGCGCTGAGCAGGAATAGAGGAGCTGTAATGAGGCGCATTGGGTGGTGCAAAGCGAGGGCGCACATTACTTCCTTGTTGTTGTCCTTGATACGGCGCCTTCCTCTTGATTTCTTGCTCCATCTCACGGATATTATTCTCAACCACAATCGCTTTGTCCACAAGCTTCTGGAAATTGACATAATCACAATTGAGCAATTGCACTTGGATCTCATTGTTCAAGCCCCTCATGAACAAGTATTGCTTCCGACTGTCCCGACTAACATCCTCAGGCGCATACCTTGAGAGTTGAGTGAACTTATTGAGATATTCACTCACGCTTGATTTTCCATGTCTCAAGTTCTCAAATTCTTGCCTCTTCAATATCATAACACCCTCGGACACATAATGAGAACGGAAACTCTCCTTGAATTCGGCCCAAGTGATTCTTTCTTGGTTCTCATGAGCATTGCAATAAGAAACCCACCAATCCGCAGCTGCTCCAACTAGTTGATGAGATGCAATTAGCACCTTCTCCCGGTCACTGCATTGGACAATAGCTAGCTTCTTCTCCACGGACTTGAGCCAATCATCCGCATCCATAGGGTTTGCGGCTTGAGCAAAGGTTGGCAGCCTAGTCCTCATAAACTCTCCCAACCGGTTATGAGGAGGCGGGGGTGGCGGTGGAGGCATGTGTGGCTGATTGTTGATATTGCCAGCCTGCAGCTATCCCATGGTCTGTATCATGGTCTGCATGAGCTAGTTTTGCATGGCCAATAGCTGCTCGATGTTGATACCTCCCTGAGTAGATCCTTGCCCATTGTTGTTCTGAGGCACTCCATTGTTCTCCTCTTCATCATTGCCATCCCTCTGGTTGCGAGTCCTCATCATCTGAAGAAAAGCAATAGGTAAGAATTAGAGAACGTCCCCAACTATATGCATCAAGGGATATGAAACTAAACAGCTAACTACACTAGCCTAGGTGGACATGGCAATGCTAAGGCATCCCAAAATCCTCTACTAAACACACAAGCAAACAATATATATATATAGCAAACAGCACACCGAGCAAAAATACATCGATTCCTGAGTGCTCCTACGTGCTCTAAAGTGTCAATTCTATCTAGGCTGCATCCTACGGTCAACCTGGCTCTGATACCAATCTGTGATGCCCGGTTCCGAAAATGAACCAAGCTAACGCATATGTGTGCCCAGGATGTTCATCACACATACACGAGTGCAATCACAAAAGAGTATACAGAAAATTACCACAAGACAAGATTAATTATCAAATTTTATTACACAAACTAGATTATCCTCGAATACAAGCTCTAATGAATATTAATGACAAGTTCAACTAATGCAGCAGAAAAAAACTAATTAAGCAACTAAGCAAACTAAGCAAAAGGGATAGCGCAGCTCCAATCAACACCACAGGCAAAGCTGACGGTAGACACGGCCTAGAACTCCGCATTATCGCCATTAAACTCCCAATCCTGACCTGCAACTATTGCGGGGGGGGGGGGGGTTGCAAGAGTGAGTACATGTCGTACTCAGCAAGTGTGGAAAGTATGACATGTGGCTGATTCAAATGACGACAATAATAATGGCAAAGTGCTGAAAAGTACAGTAAAACATTTGAAAAGCAACATATTATATGTATGTGAAGTAAACCCATCATAATCATAAATAATATCATAATACCAGTACATAATTCACCATCCTTATCAATAACTCCAGATTTCACCATTGCCAATAACCATATCCAATACCAGAAATAAATCCATAACCATCCATAACCATTACCAAACCATAACCATCCCAATTACCAATTTCCCTCTAATCATGTAGGTCATCCAGGCGCTCATAACCGGGAGCACGGCTATCATGATAGTTTTAGTTAACTCTGTAGAGCTTGTACCTCTTTACCCACGTGTTTGTGATTTCGTCACCCGTCAGCAACTAAAGAACCTCTCTTATGCCAATTACACTTCCTTTGGTGTATGGCCAAGAGATCACAAAATAGCCTTTACAAAGGGATTACTAGCCTATTTAGACCCCACTGAGGTTTCACCGGTGGCGATGTCTCCCGCAGAGCACATCTTCAACCAAGGGCCCCCTCTTGAGCCATTCGGATCCCAGGGTAGTCCCACCAATCATCAACAAACCCAATCTGACTACCCCTTCCCCGAGCATCCACAATGGTCCAAACAGCACTAGCAAAGCCCTAATTAATCAGCTACGCCGCACCCATACTTGGCCTCGTGGTGGCACTGTAGTCCTGGCTTATTCTCGCATGAACCGGCCCTTAGATCTAAAGCAAGCAAACCACCATAACATCCAACTCATCCACATACCAGGCTTGCTTAGATCACCCATTACCATACCATATTTACCAGTTCACATTAACCAGAATGTCATTAATACATAGTTACATGTGTAGTGTAGTTTTCCCATCCCAATTAGTTAAGCGAAGCAAAAAGGTAAAAAGCCCATACCGACTCTCTACCATATATTCCAGGTGACAAGGGTGGTTAACAAAGCTAATAAACTTCCTACCATAGGGTTCCCATCAAATTGACACAAGCATGCAATTTTGTAAACAAAACATTTATTTTAAAAACAGGATCAATATGCTTCAAGGACACTTGCCTTGCTCTTGCTGTTGATCAGGATCAAAGCCTTCAAACTCTTGATGCTGTAGATCCTCCGCGGCACTTTCTAGCGCAAATCCGTCTAATCCACACAATAAACATACAAGACAAGAAACAAAATCAAAGAGTGCACAAATATTACTCAATATGACATGACATGCATGATTGATGCAAATGTAAGGTAGAACTTGTTACTAGATTGCTTTTAATGATCTCTAACTAGTTCTAATAGCTTTTAACAAGTTTATACAGGTGTGGAGTTGATTAGATCAAATTTTATAGTCAATTCAACACAATTTAGCCAGGAAGATCGGACTAGTCCGCTAGGGACCGGACAAGTCCGCACTTGACGAGATCAGCAGATTAGGGTTTTCTAGATCGACGTAAATTTGGAGATTTGGGGTTGAATTCATGTAAGGAAAAGAGAATAGGAGGTATACCAGGTGTTTAGAACTCCAATGAATCAAGAACTTGGAGGTAACACTTGGATCTTGATGATCTAGGGTTGGTGATGAACTTGGAGATGAATTGGTGGTGAAGGACGAAACTTGGTGGAGATCTTGATCCTCCTTCGTTTCCTCCTCTTCTTCCTCTTGCTTGGGATCTTCTCCTCCCTCCTTGATGGTGGCTCCCCACGAACTAGGGTTTGGGTGGGTGGAAAAGTGGCAAATAGATGTCAAACCAAGGGGTGGAGCTATTTATATAGAGGTGGAGGCTAGGGTTAGATGGATTTCGGGTTTTGGGATGAGTAGAGGCCGGTTTAGAGTCCCACATGGGCTCTAAAAGAGTTAGGCACGACGTCCCTAGGCCCACTTAACGTGAAACCCAAGAAACAAGTTGTAAAACAAAAGGTCAATCTCGGAGTCACGAAATATCGGACAAGTCCGGAAAGGACCGGACTAGTCCGAAGTCGTCCAGAGAGGAAATCGGACAAGTGTGGCCTAAAATCGGACAAGTCCGATCTTAGTCAGAAAGAAAAACGGACAAGTCCGCTGGAACACCGGACTAGTCCGGAAAAGTCCAGGGAGTTAACAAATTTTCAAGGATTCATGGAATACCGGACTAGTCCGCACAAGATCGGACGAGTCCGAAGTTGTCCAGAGGCAAATATCGGACTAATCCGCAGCAAAAACGGACAAGTCCGTTTTTAGACAGAGAGAAATCAGACTAGTCCTCAGCAAGACCGGACTAGTCCGCACTTTCCTACGTTTTTAAGTGTGGTTTTGCTCCAAATCAATTTTAAACTTGTTCATCTTGTTATGGGTTAATGTTAAACATGTATATGAATGCATGCAAGGACATGATGCATGAATATGAGGGTGTTACACCATCAGAGTGCTTTAGCTTCCTTTTTCGGCTCGAGGGCTCGGCCAACTCTTTGCCCTTGCCCGCGACTTCAACTCTCTATTCCGAGACGGAAGGGGGACCACCCTCGGAAGCTCCGGAGATCACCAACCCAGTGGTCGAACGCCTCTCAACGACACCAAGGTCATCAAGCACCGGCATCTTCCGTCAGAGCTCCCTACTGAACTCTGCCTCCATGTTCAGAGGGAGGAAAGCCGCCGGCGGAGACAAGTAGTCACCCTCGACGTTGATGCTGTGTTGGAACTTCTTGAGGTGAAGCTCCAAGATTGCGCCTTCCAGGTTGTACTTCAAACCAATTTCGATCCGGTCATCGTCCATCACGTTGTTGAGGGCCCAAGCAAGCTTCTCCCTCTTCTTCAGTGGAGCCCACCTGTTGGCCAGGAAGTTGCAAAATACCGCCTGAGGGGTCACCCCTCCTTCCACGCATTGGCGGATCCTGGTCAAAGCAGGGTTGAAAGCGTCTGATAACACCGGAACTTTGCTCCAAGCTTCAGTGTCGACGTTGGGGAGGCCTACGGGCAACTCCAGCCTCTCATGCTCCTCTGTCCTGATGACAATCCAATCCTTCTTCCAGTCGTCCCACTTGCCAGAAGGGAACAACCGCAAGTACTTGAACGGGCACTTCTTGCGCTTCACAAAGTAATAGAAGCCAAAGTACTCATCACTCCTGCCGGTGGTGTGGATGGTGAAGAAGGTGTGGAAGAGCTCGACGCAGGGAGGAATACCCACCCACATCTCGTAGAAGTGGACAAAGATCGACACCAAAAGAATGGAGTGGGGGCCAAGGTGGTACAGCTGCAGACCATAGAAGTCTAGCAGCATCAAGAAAAAAGAAGAAAAGGGTGGGATTAGTCCCACCATGGCGTACGCGGAGAAGTACACCATGTCGTCGGCTTGCTCCTTCTCAAATGGAAGCTTGCCGGCACGGACCTGGTGGTTGAAGAAGTCACTGGACCACCCCATGAGTGCCCGTACCTTCTTCAAGTTGTCGTCGGTCTTAAGTCGGCTCTCTCGGAGACCCAACTCCATCGCAGCACAAGTGGGGCTAGGGACGAAAAGCAAGCAAACGTTTGGAGGATTTGAGCACAAGATCAAATGAAAGCGTAAAGAACCCCCAAACGGTGCACTCTTTCCTTCTTAAGTAAGCCCTCGCAAAGCTTGGATGGAAACCGCAGAGGAGCCAACGATACAAGTCAAAAACTTCACCCTGCCAATGACAAGGGGGCCCGGGGCCACCCCAACGATCAAGTCGAGATCCTTACCCCAGGCGAACGGTTGTCATCATGAAAGGCAGGAAACCCGAAGGCGGCGGTCTGACAAGGCGCGCGGAACCAATATGATTTTCGTATCGGAAACCGGCGTCCTTCAATTGCGTGAGATCCGCACGCTAAAATCTCACCTGCTGCATCCAGGATATGCCACGCTGTAACACCCTCAATTTTTGCATCATGCATTGCATACATGTTCATGCCTTAAATATTATTAGAATAAAAGAAAAATAATAAAACATAAAATATACATATACAAATATGAGTAGCAAAAGAAGAAAAGGAAAATAATAGCATAAAACTTGTAATAGGGAATAAGTATAAAAATAATAATAACATATAAAAATAAAATAACTAAAAATATATATAATAATATATCTTTAATGATAATATTTATATATGTAAAACAAAAAGTATATCTATAAAAAAAGAAAAAAAAAGAAAAACAACCGCCGGCCCTGCCAAACGGCCCAGCCAGCGAGCGCCCCACCCAGCGCGACCCCCGAACGGCCCCGCACTCCCGCGCGCTGAGTCGCCCGCCCGGGCCCCACCCCGCACCGATGCCCCGGCCTCCCTCCACACCCGCTCGCCAGCTGGCCCCCGCCACCCGCGCCCTCACGCGCGCGCCCCGCGCCTGGCTCTCGCGCGCCGGCCCTAGCGCGATGCCCCACGGTGCCATGTGCCCTGGTCGCCGCCTATATAAGAACCCGTAGGGCATCGTAATTTTCTCCAACACCGCCAGAAACAGCGCCGCCAGGGAAAACGGGAGGAGCCCTAGCTCGGTAGAAAGAACAGAGGCACCAGAAGTTGCGCCGCCAGAGAAAAAAAGGGAGGAAGAGGAAGAAAAAGAGGAGAGCGCCGTCGTCTGCCGGAGATCATCGTCATCGTGCCGCCGGAGGATTGCTGCACCGTCTACTCCACTTCGTCTATGAATCGCATTCATCTCGTGATCTTCGAAGCCATCACATCTACGGTAGGATTCGTTTTTCCGATGCAAATTTTAGCGACGTATTAGATCTAATAGACGTAAATTGATTTTTGTTGCATCGCCTTTTTATTTTCAGCAGAATTAATCCTCGCTAAAACCCCCGTAAACTCATATGAACACGTATGAACTAGTTGCATCTAATTAATAAACAACCATAATTAATTAATTGGTCTTTGCATGCATGCATATCATCGCATGTTGATTAATGTGTGTGCATCATGTTGATTTGTATGTATATTCTTGTATGTGTGATCACGAGTAGATGGAAGTGCTAAAATAAATGTTGATCCGTTGGAGCAAGGCAAGTGTCCTTGAAGCATATTGATCCTGTTTTTAAAATAAATGTTTTGTTTGTAAACTGCATGCTTGTGTCAATTTGCTGGGAATCCTATGATAGGAAGTTGACTAGCTTTGTTTAACCACCCTTGTCACCTAGGACATGTGATAGAGAGTCGGGAAGGGCTTTTACCTTTTTGCTTCACTTAATTAATTGGGATGGCAAACAACACTACACATTTAATTATGCATCAATGATATTCTGGTTAATGTGAACTGGTCAATACGATGGGTGATCTAAGCAAGCCTGGTATGTGGATGGGTTGGATGTTATGGTGGTTTGCTTGCTTTAGATCTAAGGACCGGTTCATGCGAGAATAGGCCAGGACTACAGTGCCACCACGAGGCCAAGTATGGGTGCGGCGTAGCTGATTAATTAGGGCTTTGCTAGTGTTGTTTGGACCATTGTGGATGCTCGGGGAAGGGGTAGTCGGATTGGGTTTGTTGATGATTGGCGGGACTACCCTGGGATCCGAATGGCTCAAGAGGGGGCCCATGGTTGAAGATGTGCTCAGTTGGAGACATCGCCACCGGTGAAACCTCAGTGGGGTCTAAATAGACTAGTAATCCCTTTGTAAAGGCTATTTTGTGATCTCTTGGCCATACACCAAAGGAAGTGTAATTGGCATAAGGGAGGTTCTTTAGTCGCCGACGGGTGATGAAATCACAAACACGTGGGTAAAGTGGTACAAACTCTGCAGAGTCTATTAAAACTATCATGATAGTCGTGCTCCCGGTTATGAGCGCCTGGATGACCTACATGATTAGAGGGAAATTGGGATTTGGGATGGTTATGGTTTGGTAATGGTTATGGTTGATATTATGGTTATGGTTATGGTTATGGTTATGGGATGGAATCATGGTTTATGCCATTGATTATGGATATTGGCAATGGTAAATTATGGACTGGTATTATGATGGTTACATGGTTTATGATGGGTTTATTTCATATACACATAATATATTATTTTTCCAAATGGTTTTTACTGTACTTTTCAGCACTGAGCCTTTATTACATTCGTCAATTGAATCAGCCACATGTCATACTTTCCACACTTGCTGAGTACGACATGTACTCACTCTTGCAATCCCCCCCCAACAGTTGCAGGTCAGAATTGTGAGTTTAATGGCGATAATGTGGAGATCTAGGCCGTTTCTACTGTCAACTTTGCCTGTGGTGTTGCATGGAGTTGCGCTATCCCTTTTGCTTAGTTTGCTTAGTTGCTTAATTAGTTTATTTCCGCTGCATTAGTTGAACTTGTCATTAATATTCATTAGAGCTTGTATTCGAGGATAATATGGTTTGTGTAATAAAATTTGATAATTAATCTTATTCTGTGGTAATTTTCTGTATACTCTTTTGTGATTGCACTCGTGTATGTGTGTTGAACATCCTGGGCACACATATGCGTTAGCTTGGTTCAGTTTTCGGAACCGGGCGTCACAGATTGGTATCAGAGCCAGGTTGACCATAGGACGCAGCCTAGATAGAATGGACACTTAGAGCACATAGGAGCACTTAGCAATCGATGTGTGTTTTGGTTGGTGTGCTGTTTGCTATGTATATATTGTTTGCTTGTGTCCTTAATAGAGGATTTTGGGATGCTTTAGCATTGCCATGTCCACCTAGACTAGTATAGCTAGTTGGTTAGCTTCATATCCCTTGATGCATTTAGTTGGGGACATTTTCAAATTCTTACCTATTGCTTTTCTCTAGATGGTGAGGACTCGCAATCAGAGGGATGTCAATGGTGAGGAGGAGAACCATGTAGTACCTCAGAACAATACTGGACAAGGACCTGCTCATGGTGCTATCAATATTGAGCAGCTACTGGCCATGCAAAACCAGCTCATGCAGACCATGATACAAACTATGGGATAGCTGCAGGCTGGCAATAACATTAACAATCAGCCCCACATGCCTCCACCGCCACCCCTGACTCCTCATAACCGATTGGGAGAGTTCATGAGGACTAGGCCGCCAACCTTTGCTCAAGCTGCTGACCCTATGGATGCTGATGATTGGCTCAAGTCCGTGGAGAAGAAACTTGCTATTGTCCAATGTAGTGATCGAGAGAAGGTCCTATTTGCTTCTCATCAACTTGTTGGAGCAGCTATCGATTGGTGGGATTCACTATGCAATGCTCATGAGGATCAAGAGAGGATCACCTGGGCGGAATTCAAGGAGAGTTTCCGTTCTCATTATGTGCCGGAAGGTGTTATGATCTTGAAGAGGCAAGAATTTCAGAACTTGAGACAAGGAAAATCAAGCGTGAGTGAATATCTCAATAAGTTCACTCAACTCTCAAGATATGCGCCTGAGGATGTTAGTCGGGACAGCCGGAAGCAATATTTGTTCATGAGAGGCTTGAACAATGAAATCCAACTGCAACTACTCAATTGCGATTATGCCAACTTCCAGAAGCTTGTGGACAAAGCAATTGTGGTGGAGAACAAGGTTCGTGAGATGGAGCAAGACAACAAGAGAAAGGCGCCATACCAAGGACAACAACAAGGAAGTAATGTGCACCCTCGCTTTGCACCACCCAATGCACCTTACTTCGGCTCTTCTAAGCCTGCTCAACGCCCTGGTTATGCACCACGCCCAACTCAGTTTGTGCAGCAGCGCCCTGTTATGCAAGCATCTAGGCCTCCGATGCCTTATGCGCCTCGTGCTGATTTTCTTGGAGCCAATGCTCAAAACCAAGCACGTCCCAATAATTCTGGTGGAGTTAATAAGTGTTATACTTGTGGAGAAGCTAGACACTTTGCGCATCAATGTCCTAAGTCAGGCCTTGGTCAAGGAAGCAATGCGTCGAGGCAAAACCCAAGAACCAATGGAGGACAGCCACAAGGGAACCATGGACAGCAAAATTTTGCTCGTGGCAACGTGAACCATGTCACTACAGAGGATGCTCAGCAAGCGGATGACGTGGTCATTGGTATGTTTCTCGCCAACTCCAACCCCGCGACTATGTTATTTGATTCTGGAGCATCGCATTCATTCATTGCATCGAAGAATGTTGCCAAGTATAGTTTGCCTATCTCTCATATGAAGTTTACTCTATTGGTTAATTCTCCTGGAGGAGAGATGAGGACAAATATAGTATGTCCAAAGGTAAGCCTTATAATAAGGGGGGTAGACTTCTCCGCCAACCACATTGTTTTGGATTATCAAGGATTGGACATTATACTTGGTATGGACTGGTTGAGGAAGCACAATGGAGTTATTGAGTGTGCCACAAAGACGGTGAAGTTGACTAATGAGGAAGGGATCACCGTAGAATTTGAAGCATCTCAAACCGCACCGAAGCAATTGGAGCTGAATAATATGGACGGTGCCGCAATTGAGGAGATTCCGATAGTGTGTGAATTTTTTGATGTTTTTCCGGATGAGTTGCCAGGTATGCCACCTGATCGAGACATTGAGTTTGTTATTGATTTAATACCTGGAACTGCACCTATAGCTAAGAGGCCATATAGGATGCCTCCTATGGAATTAGCGGAGCTCAAGAAGCAAATTCAAGAGCAATTGGAGAAGGGTTTTATTCGCCCGAGCTCTTCACCTTGGGGAGCGCCCGTTCTATTTGTGGACAAGAAGGATGGAACACAAAGGATGTGTGTGGATTACCGAGCTCTCAATGAGGTGACCATCAAGAACAAGTACACCTTGCCCCGTATAGAGGATTTGTTTGATCAGATGAAAGGTGCCTATGTGTTTTACAAGATTGATTTGAGGTCAGGTTACTTTCAAATGAAGATTAGACCATCGGACAGACCCAAAACAGCTTTTAGGACACGGTATGGGTCTTATGAGTACACCGTGATGTCTTTTGGATTGATAAATGCACCTGCTTACTTTATGTACCTCATGAATAAAGTCTTCATGGAGTACTTGGATAAGTTTGTCGTGGTGTTCATTCATGATATTATGATCTACTCAAAGGATGAGAAGGAACATGAGGAACACTTGAGGCTTACGTTGTAGAAATTGAGGGAGCATCAATTGTATGCCAAGTTCAACAAGTGTCAGTTTTGGTTGAAAGAGGTGCCATTTTTTGGTCATATCATCTCAGGAGGAGGAGTATCGGTTGACCCCGGTAAAGTGAGGGATGTGTTGAAGTGGGAACCACTGCAAAACGTAAAGGAAATAAGGAGTTTTCTTGGAATGGCTGGATATTACCGTTGATTCATCAAGGACTTCTCCAAGATAGCCAAGCCAATGACGGAATTGCTAATGAAGGGAAAGGCTTTCCGATGGACTCAAGCTTGTCAAAACAGTTTTGAGGAGTTGAAGAAGAGGTTAACAACAGCTCCAGTTTTGGTATCGCCGGATGTAAGCAATAGTTTTGATATTTATTGCGACGCATCGAGACAAGGACTTGGATGTGTATTGATGCAAGAAGGTCAAGTGGTTGCCTACGCGTCGAGATAATTGAAGAAACATGAGCAAAATTACCCTACACATGATTTAGAACTTGCAGCCGTGGTACATGCATTGAAGATTTGGAGACACTATATTCTTGGACATAGGTGTGAAATTTATACGGGTCACAAGAGTCTCAAGTATATTTTCACACAAACAGATCTGAATTTAATGCAACGGAGATGGTTGGAGCTCATCAAAGATTATGATTTGGGGATCAACTACCATCCAGGAAAGGCCAATGTAGTGGCCGATGCCTTGAGTCGGAAAGGAGTAAGTAATCAACTCACGGTTCGAGAATTGCCATCCGAGCTATGTAAGGAATTCGAACGGTTGAACCTCGGGTTTGTAAATGAGATGGAGATGATGGAGTTAAATTCAACCTTGGAGCAAGAAATTCGAGAAGCACAAACCACGGATGAACAGATCAAGGAAATCAAGGAAAGAATCGAAGAAGGGAGAGAATTCAGATTTGATGAAGACGAATATGGTACCTTATGGCTCGGAAAGAGAATCATTGTGCCTAATCTGAGGCATATTCGGGAGACAATATTAAAGGAGGCACATGACTCGCCGTACTCAATTCATCCCGGTTGTACAAAGATGTACAAGGACTTGAAGACATGCTATTAGTGGGTCAGCATGAAAAAGGACATAGCCGAATATGTTGCATTGTGTGACGTGTGCCAACGAGTTAAAGCTGAACACCAAAGGCCAGCAGGATTATTGTAGCCATTAAAGATTCCGGAGTGGAAGTGGGAAGAGATTGGTATGGACTTTATAGTTGGATTACTGCAAACCCAATCTGGCTATGATTCAATATGGGTCATTGTGGATCGATTGACAAAATCAGCTCACTTCATTCCTGTCAAGACCACATATACCACCGCGAAGCTAGCAGAATTGTATATGGAGCATATTGTGTGCCGACATGGAGTTCCAAAGAAAATAGTCTCGGACCGAGGTTCTCAGTTCACCTCTAGGTTTTGGCAGAAACTGCATGAAGCTATGGGTACAAGGTTGAATTTCAGTTCGGCGTATCACCCTCAAACAGATGGACAAACCGAGAGGACCAATCAAATTTTGGAAGACATGTTAAGAGATTGTGCTTTAAAGCATGGGAAAAGTTGGGATAAAAGTTTGCCGTATGCTGAATTCTCATACAACAATAGTTACCAAGCCAGCTTGAAAATGTCACCCTATGAAGCACTATACTGAAGGAAGTGTAGGACACCTTTGTTCTGGAATGAGACAGGAGAGAATCAAGTATTTGGTCCGAATGTGTTACAAGACGCTGAAATACAAGTTCAAATAATACGGGAAAACCTAAGGGTTGCCCAATCCTGACAGAAGGGTTATGCGGATAATAGGCGAAGGAGTCTGACTTTCGAAGTTGGAGAGTTTGTATACCTCAAGGTGTCACCTATCCGAGGTCAGCGACGGTTTAACGTCAAAGGAAAACTGACACCTCGCTATATCGGCCCATTTAAGATTCTGGACAAGCGAGGAGAGGTAGCTTATCGACTTGAGCTGCCGGCATCTCTCTCCAATGTACACGACGTGTTTCACGTGTCTCAACTCAAGAAGTGTCTCAGGGTGCCGGAAGAACAAGTGCCGATGGACGAGTTAGAACTTCAGGAGGATTTGTCTTATGTCGAGCAACCTATCAAGATCTTGGACGTGAAGGAAAGGGTCACGAGGAATAAGGAAGTCCGTTGGTGCAAGGTGCAATGGAACCACCATACGGAAGCTGAAGCTACGTGGGAACGTGAGGAAGACCTGAAGGCAGAATTCCCTCATCTTTTCTCCACGCTGTCGAATCTCGAGGGCGAGATTCATTTTAAGGGTGGTAGGTTTGTAACACCCTCAATTTTTGCATCATGCATTGCATACATGTTCATGCATTAAATATTAATAGAATAAAAGAAAAATAATAAAACATAAAATATACATATACAAATATGAGTAGCAAAAGAAGAAAAGGAAAATAATAGCGTAAAACTTGTAATAGGGAATAAGTATAAAAATAATAATAACATGCAAAAATAAAATAAATAAAAATATATATAATAATATATATTTAATGATAATATTAATATATGTAAAACAAAAAGTATATATATATGTAAAAAAGAAAAAAAAAGAAAAAGAAAAAAAAACAAAAACAACCGCCGGCCAGGCCAAACGGCCCAGCCAGCGAGCGCCCCACCCAGCGCGACCCCCGACCGGCCCCGCATTCCCGCGCGCCGAGTCGCCCGCCCGGGCCCCACCCCGCACCGATGCCCCGGCCTCCCTCTACACCCGCACGCCAGCTGGCCCCTGCCGCCCGCGCCCTCACGCGCGCGCCCCACGCCTAGCTCTCGCGCGCCGGCCCTAGCGCGATGCCCCACGGTGCCGTGTGCCCTGGCTGCCGCCTATATAAGAACCCGTAGGGCATCGTAATTTTCTCCAACACTGCCAGAAATAGCGCCGCCAGGGAAAACGGGAGGAGCCCTAGCTCGGTAGAAAGAACAGAGGCACCAGAAGTTGCGCCGCTAGAGAAAAAAAGGAAGGAAGAGGAAGAAAAAGAGGAGAGTGATGTCGTCTGCCGGAGATCGTCGTCGTCGTGCCGCCGGAGGATTGCTGCGCCGTCTACTCCACTTTGTCTACGCGTCGCATTCATCTCGCGACCTTCAAAGCCATCACATCTACGGTAGGATTCGTTTTTTCGATGCGAATTTTAGCGACATATTAGATCTAATAGACGTAAATTGAATTTTGTTGCATCGCCTTTTTATTTTCAGCAGCATTAATCCTCGCTAAAACCCCCGTAAACTCATATGAACACGTACGAACTAGTTGCATCTAATTAATAAACAACCATAATTAATTAATTGGTCTTTGCATGCATGCATATCATCGCATGTTGATTAATGTGTGTGCATCATGTTGATTTGTATGTATATTCTTGTATGTGTGATCACGAGTAGAGGGAAGTGCTCAAGAGGTCGTGTACGAGGATTTCGAGAATCAAGACTTCGAAGCGCTTGAGCAACCCTATCCGCCGGAGCAAGGCAAGTGTCCTTGAAGCATATTGATCCTGTTTTTAAAATAAATGTTTTGTTTGTAAACTGCATGCTTGTGTCAATTTGCTGGGAATCCTATGATAGGAAGTTGACTAGCTTTGTTTAACCATCCTTGTCACCTGGGACATATGATAGAGAGTCGGGAAGGGCTTTTACCTTTTTGCTTCGCTTAATTAATTGGGATGGCAAACAACACTACACATTTAATTATGCATCAATGATATTCTGGTTAATGTGAACTGGTCAATACGATGGGTGATCTAAGCAAGCCTGGTATGTGGATGGGTTGGATGTTATGGTGGTTTGCTTGCTTTAGATCTAAGGACCGGTTCATGCGAGAATAGGCTAGGACTACAGTGCCACCACGAGGCCAAGTATGGGTGTGGCGTAGCTGATTAATTAGGGCTTTGCTAGTGCTGTTTGGACCATTGTGGATGCTCGAGGAAGGGGTAGTCGGATTGGGTTTATTGATTATTGGCGGGACTACCCTGGGATCCGAATGGCTCAAGAGGGGGCCCTTGGTTGAAGATGTGCTCAGTTGGAGACATCGCCACCGGTGAAACCTCAGTGGGGTCTAAATAGACTAGTAATCCCTTTGTAAAGGCTATTTTGTGATCTCTTGGCCATACACCAAAGGAAGTGTAATTGGCATAAGGGAGGTTCTTTAGTCGCCGATGGGTGATGAAATCACAAACACGTGGGTAAAGTGGTACAAACTCTGCAGAGTCTATTAAAACTATCATGATAACCGTGCTCCCGGTTATGAGCGCCTGGATGACCTACATGATTAGAGGGAAATTTGGATTTGGGATGGTTATGGTTTGGTAATGGTTATGGTTGATATTATGGTTATGGTTATGGTTATGGTTATGATTATGGGATGGAATCATGGTTTATGACATTGATTATGGATATTGGCAATGGTAAATTATGGACTGGTATTATGATGGTTACATGGTTTATGATGGGTTTATTTCACATACACATAATATATTGTTTTTTCAAATGGTTTTTACTGTACTTTTCAGCACTGAGCCTTTATTACATTCATTAATTGAATCAGCCACACGTCATACTTTCCACACTTGTTGAGTACAACATGTACTCACTCTTGCAATCCCCCCAACAGTTGCAGGTCAAATTGTGAGTTTAATGGCGATAATGTGGAGATATAGGCCGTGTCTACCATCAACTTTGCCTGTGGTGTTGCATGGAGTTGCGCTGTCCCTTTTGCTTAGTTTTCTTAGTTGCTTAATTAGTTTATTTCCGCTGCATTAGTTGAACTTGTCATTAATATTCATTAGAGCTTGTATTCGAGGATAATATGGTTTGTGTAATAAAATTTGATAATTAATCTTGTTCTGTGGTAATTTTCTATATACTCTTTTGCGATTGCACTCGTGTATGTGTGTTGAACATCCTGGGCACACAAATGTGTTAGCTTGGTTCAGTTTTCGGAACCGGGGTCACACATTGCTATCAGAGCCAGGTTGACCGTAGGACGCAACCTAGATAGAATGGACACTTAGAGCACATAGGAGCACTCAGGAAGCGATGTGTGTTTTGGTTGGTGTGCTGTTTGCTATGTATATATTGTTTGCTTGTGTGCTTAATAGAGGATTTTGGGATGCTTTAGCATTGCCATGTCCACCTAGACTAGTATAGCTAGTTGGTTAGCTTCATATCCCTTGATGCATTTAGTTGGGGACATTTTCAAATTCTTACCTATTGCTTTTATCTAGATGGTAAGGACTCGCAATTAGAGGGATGTCAATGGTGAGGAGGAGAACCATGTAGTACCTCAGAACAATACTGGACAAGGACCTACTCATGGAGCTATCAATATTGAGCAGCTACTGGCCATGCAAAACCAGCTCATGCAGACCATGATACAAACTATGGGACAGCTGCAGGCTGGCAATAATATTAACAATCAGCCCCACATGCGTCCACCGCCACCCCTGCCTCCTCATAACCGATTGGGAGAGTTCATGAGGACTAGGCTGCCAACCTTTGCTCAAGCTACTGACCCTATGGATGCTGATGATTGGCTCATGTCCGTGGAGAAGAAACTTGCTATTGTCCAATGCAGTGACTGAGAGAAGGTCCTATTTGCTTCTCATCAACTCGTTGGAGTAGCTACCGATTGGTGGGATTCACTATGCAATGCTCATGAGGATCAAGAGAGGATCACCTGGGCGGAATTCAAGGAGAGTTTCTGTTCTCATTATGTGTCGGAAGGTGTTACGATCTTGAAGAGGCAAGAATTTCAGAACTTGAGACAAGGAAAATCAAGCGTGAGTGAATATCTCAATAAGTTCACTCAACTCTCAAGGTATGCGCCTGAGGATGTTAGTCGGGACAGCCGGAAGCAATATTTGTTCATGAGAGCCTTGAATAATGAAATCCAAGTGCAACTGCTCAATTGCGATTATGCCAACTTCCAGAAGCTTATGGACAAAGCAATTGTGGTGGAGAACAAGGTTCGTGAGATGGAGCAAGACAACAAGAGGAAGGCGTCATACCAAGGACAACAACAAGGAAGTAATGTGCGCCCTCGCTTTGCACCGCCCAATGCGCCTTACTTCGGCTCTTCTGAGCCTGCTCAACGCCCTGGTTATGCACCACGCCCAACTCAGTTTGTGCAGCAGCGCCCTGTTATGCAAGCATCTAGGCCTCCGATGCCTTATGCGCCTCGTGCTGATTTTCCTGGAGCCAATGCTCAAAACCAAGCACGTCCCAATAATTCTGGTGGAGCTAAGAAGTGTTATACTTGTGGAGAAGCTGGACACTTTGCGCATTAATGTCCTAAGTCAGGCCTTGGTCAAGGAAGCAATGCGTCGAGGCAAAACCCAAGACCCAATGGAGGACAGCCACAAGGGAACCATGGTCAGCAAAATTTTGCTCGTGGCAACGTGAACCATGTCTCTACGGAGGATGCTCAGCAAGCGAATGACGTGGTCATTGGTATGTTTCTCGCCAACTCCAACCCCTCGACTATGTTATTTGATTCTGGAGCATCGCACTCATTCATTGAATCGAATTATGTTGCCAAGTATAGTTTGCCTATCTCTCATATGAAGTTTACTCTATTGGTTAAGTCTCCTGGAGGAGATATGAGGACAAATATAGTATGTCCAAAGGTAAGCCTTAGAATAAGGGGGTAGACTTCTCCGCCAACCTCATTGTTTTGGATTCTCAAGGATTGGACATTATACTTGGTGTGGACTGGTTGAGGAAGCACAATGGAGTTATTGAGTGTGCCACAAAGACGGTGAAGTTGACTAATGAGGAAGGGATCACTGTAGAATTTGAAGCATCTCAAACCGCACCGAAGCAATTGGAGTTGAATCATATGGACGGTGCCGCAATTGAGGAGATTCCGGTAGTGTGTGAATTTTTGGATGTTTTTCCAGATGAGTTGCCAGGTATGCCACCTGATCGAGACATTGAGTTTCTTATTGATTTAATACCTGGAACTGCACCTATAGCTAAGAGGCCGTATAGGATTCCTCCTATGGAATTAGCGGAGCTCAAGAAGCAAATTCAAGAGCAATTGGAGAAGGGTTTTATTCGCCCGAGCTCTTCACCTTGGGGAGCGCCCGTTCTTTTTGTGGACAAGAAGGATGGAACGCAAAGGATGTGTGTTGATTACCGAGCTCTCAACGAGGTGACCATCAAGAACAAGTACACCTTGCCCCGTATAGAGGATTTGTTTGACCAGATGAAAGGTTCCTGTGTGTTTTCCAAGATTGATTTGAGGTCAGGTTACTTTCAAATGAAGATTAGACCATCGGACAGACCCAAAACAGCTTTTAGGACACGGTATGGGTCTTATGAGTACACCGTGATGTCTTTTGGATTGACAAATGCACCTGCTTACTTTATGTACCTCATGAATAAAGTCTTCATGGAGTACTTGGATAAGTTTGTCGTGGTGTTCATTGATGATGTTATGATCTACTCGAAGGATGAGAAGGAACATGAGAAACACTTGAGGCTTACGTTGCAGAAATTGAGGGAGCATCAATTGTATGCCAAGTTCAACAAGTGTCAGTTTTGGTTGAAAGAGGTGCCATTTTTTGGTCATATCATCTCAGGAGGAGGAGTATCGGTTGACCTCGGTAAAGTGAGGGATGTGTTGAAGTGGGAACCACCGCAAAACATAAAGGAAATAAGGAGTTTTCTTGCAATGGCTGGATATTACCGTCGATTCATCAAGGACTTCTCCAAGATAGCCAAGCCAATGACGGAATTGCTAATGAAGGGAAAGGCTTTTCGATGGACTCAAGCTTGTCAAAACAGTTTTGAGGAGTCGAAGAAGAGGTTAACAACAGCCCCAGTTTTGGTATTGCCGGATGTAAGCAAGAGTTTTGGTATTTATTATGACGCATCGAGACAAGGACTTGGATGTGTATTGATGCAAGAAGGTCAAGTGGTCGCCTATGCGTCGAGACAATTGAAGAAACATGAGCAGAATTATCCTACAGATGATTTAGAACTTGCAGCCGTGGTACATGCATTGAAGATTTGGAGACACTATATTCTTGGACATAGGTGTGAAATTTATACGGATCACAAGAGTCTCAAGTATATTTTCACACAAACAGATCTGAATTTAAGGCAACGGAGATGGTTGGAGCTCATCACAGATTATGATTTGGGGATCAACTATCATCCAGGAAAGGCCAATGTAGTGGCCGATGCCTTGAGTCGGAAAGGAGTAAGTAATCAACTCACGGTTCGAGAATTGCCATCCGAGCTATGTAAGGAATTCGAACGGTTGAACCTCGGGTTTGCAAATGAGATGGAGATGATGGAGTTAAATTCAACCTTAGAGCAAGAAATTCGAGAAGCACAAACCACGGATGAAGAGATCAAGGAAATTAAGGAAAGAATCGAAGAAGGGAGAGAATTCTGATTTGATGAAGACGAATATGGTACCTTATGGCTCGGAAAGAGAATCAGTGTGCCTAATGTGAGGCATATTTTGGAGACAATATTAAAGGAGGCACATGACTCGCCGTACTCAATTCATCCCGGTTGTACAAAGATGTACAAGGACTTGAAGACATGCTATTGGTGGGCCAGCATGAAAAAGGACATAGCCGAATATGTTGCATTGTGTGACGTGTGCCAACGAGTTAAAGCTGAACACCAAAGGCCAGCAGGATTATTGCAGCCATTAAAGATTCCGGAGTGGAAGTGGGAAGAGATTGGTATGGACTTTATAGTTGGATTACCGCAAACCCAATCTGGCTATGATTCAATATGGGTCATTGTGGATCGATTGACAAAATCTGCACTTCATTCCTGTCAAGACCACATATACCACCGCAAAGTTAGCAGAATTGTATATGGAGCATATTGTGTGCCGACATGGAGTTCCAAAGAAAATAGTCTCGGACCGAGGTTCTCAGTTCACCTCTAGGTTTTGGCAGAAACTGCATGAAGCTATGGGTACAAGGTTGAATTTCAGTTCGGCGTATCACCCTCAAACAGATGGACAAACCGAGAGGACCAATAAAATTTTGGAAGACATGTTAAGATCTTGTGCTTTAAAGCATGGGAAAAGTTGGGATAAAAGTTTGTCGTATGCTGAATTCTCATACAACAATAGTTACCAAGCCAGCTTGAAAATGTCACCCTATGAAGCACTATACGGAAGGAAGTGTAGGACACCTTTGTTCTGGAATGAGACAGGAGAGAATCAAGTATTTGGTCCGGATGTGTTACAAGACGCTGAAAGACAAGTTCAAATAATACGGGAAAACCTAAGGGCTGCCCAGTCCCGACAGAAGGGTTATGCGGATAATAGGTGAAGGAGTCTGACTTTCGAAGTTGGAGAGTTTGTATACCTCAAGGTGTCACCTATCCGAGGTCAGCGACAGTTTAACGTCAAAGGAAAACTGACACCTCGCTATATCGGGCCATTTAAGATTCTGGACAAGCGAAGAGAGGTAGCTTATCGACTTGAGCTGCCGGCGTCTCTCTCCGATGTACACGACGTGTTTCACGTGTCTCAACTCAAGAAGTGCCTCAGGGTGCCGGAAGAATAAGTGCCGATGGACGAGTTAGAACTTCAGGAGGATTTGTCTTATGTCGAGCAACCTATCAAGATCTTGGACGTGAAGGAAAGGGACACGAGGAATAAGGAAGTCCGTTGGTGCAAGGTGCAATGGAACCACCATACGAAAGCCGAAGCTACGTGGGAACGTGAGGAAGACCTGAAGGCAGAATTCCCTCATCTTTTCTCCACGCTGTCGAATCTCGAGGGCGAGATTCATTTTAAGGGGGGTAGGTTTGTAACACCCTCAATTTTTGCATCATGCATTGCATATATGTTCATGCATTAAATATTAATAGAATAAAAGAAAAATAATAAAACATAAAATATACATATACAAATATGAGTAGCAAAAGAAGAAAAGGAAAATAATAGCGTAAAACTGGTAATAGGGAATAAGTATAAAAATAATAATAACATACAAAAATAAAATAAATAAAAATATATATAATAATATATATTTAATGATAATATTTATATATGTAAAACAAAAAGTATATATATAAAGAAAAAAAAAGAAAAAAAAAAGAAAAACAACCGCCGGCCAGGCCAAACGGCCCAGCCAGCGAGCGCCTCACCCAGCGCGACCCCCGACCGGTCCCGCACTCCCGCGCGCTGAGTCGCCCGCCCGGGCCCCACCCCGCACCGATGCCCCGGCCTCCCTCCACACCCGCGCGCCAGCTGGCCCCCGCCACCCGCGCCCTCATGCGTGCGCCCCGCGCCTGGCTCTCGCGCGCCGACCCTAGCATGATGCCCCACGGTGCCGTGTACCCTGGCCGCCGCCTATATAAGAACCCGTAGGGCATCGTAATTTTCTCCAACACCGCCATAAACAGCGCCGCCAGGGAAAACGGGAGGATCCCTAGCTCGGTAGAAAGAACAGAGGCACCAGAAGCTGCGCCGCCAGTGAAAAAAAGGGAGGAAGAGGAAGAAAAAGAGGAGAGTGCCATCGTCCGCCGGAGATCGTCGTCGTCGTGCCGCCGGAGGATTGCTGCACCGTCTACTCCACTTCGTCTACGCGTCGCATTCATCCCGCGATCTTCGAAGCCATCACATCTATGGTAGGATTCGTTTTTCCGATGCGAATTTTAGCGACATATTAGATCTAATAGACGTAAATTGATTTTTGTTGCATCGCCTTTTTATTTTCAGCAGCATTAATCCTCGCTAAAACCCCCGTAAACTCATATGAACACGTACGAACTAGTTGCATCTAATTAATAAACAACCATAATTAATTAATTGGTCTTTGCATGCATGCATATCATCGCATGTTGATTAATGTGTGTGCATCATGTTGATTTGTATGTATATTCTTGTATGTGTGATCACGAGTAGAGGGAAGTGCTCAAGAGGTCGTGTACGAGGATTTCGAGAATCAAGACTTTGAAGCGCTTGAGCAACCCTATCCGCCGGAGCAAGGCAAGTGTCCTTGAAGCAATTGATCCTGTTTTTAAAATAAATGTTTTGTTTGCAAACTGCATGCTTGTGTCAATTTGATGGGAATCCTATGGTAGGAAGTTTACTAGATTTGTTTAACCACCCTTGTCACCTGGAATATATGGTGGAGAGTCGGGAAGGGCTTTTTACCTTTTTGCTTCGCTTAATTAATTGGGATGACAAACAACACTACACATTTAATTATGCATCAATGATATTCTGGTTAATGTGAACTGGTCAATACGATGGGTGATCTAAGCAAGCCTGGTATGTGGATGGGTTGGATGTTATGGTGGTTTTCTTGCTTTAGATCTAAGGATCGGTTCATGCGAGAATAGGCCAGGACTACAGTGCCACCACGAGGCCAAGTATGGGTGCGGCGTAGCTGATTAATTAGGGCTTTGCTAGTGCTGTTTGGACCATTGTGGATGCTCGGGGAAGGGGTAGTCGGATTGGGTTTGTTGATGATTGGGGGACTACCCTGGGATCCGAATGGCTCAAGAGGGGGCTCTTGGTTGAAGATGTGCTCAGTTGGAGACATCGCCACCGGTGAAACCTCAGTGGGGTCTAAATAGACTAGTAATCCCTTTGTAGAGGCTATTTTGTGATCTCTTAGCCATACACCAAAGGATGTGTAATTGGCATAAGGGGGGTTCTTTAGTCGCCGACGGGTGATGGAATCACAAACACGTGGGTAAAGTGGTACAAACTCTGCAGAGTCTATTAAAACTATCATGATAGCCGTGCTCCCGGTTATGAGCGCCTGGATGACCTACATGATTAGAGGGAAATTGGGATTTGGGATGGTTATGGTTGATATTATGGTTATGGTTATGGTTATGGTTATGGTTATGGTTATGGTTATGGTTATGGGATGGAATCATGGTTTATGACATTGATTATGGATATTGGCAATGGTAAATTATGGACTGGTATTATGATGGTTACATGGTTTATGATGGGTTTATTTCACATACACATAATATATTGTTTTTCCAAATGGTTTTTACTGTACTTTTCAGCATTGAGCCTTTATTACATTCGTCAATTGAATCAGCCACATGTCATACTTTCCACACTTGCTGAGTACGACATGTACTCACTCTTGCAATCCCCCCCAACAGTTGCAGGTCAGAATTGTGAGTTTAATGGCGATAATGTGAAGATCTAGGCCGTGTCTACCGTCAACTTTGCCTGTGGTGTTGCATGGAGTTGCGCTATCCCTTTTTCTTAGTTTGCTTAGTTGCTTAATTAGTTTATTTCCGCTGCATTAGTTGAACTTGTCATTAATATTCATTAGAGCTTGTATTCGAGGATAATATGGTTTGTGTAATAAAATTTGATAATTAATCTTGTTCTGTGGTAATTTTCTGTACACTCTTTTGTGATTGCACTCGTGTATGTGTGTTGAACATCCTGGGCACACATATGTGTTAGCTTGGTTCAGTTTTCGGAACCGGGCGTCACACACGCGGCAATGGTTTAACTACAAACTACTGCCAACAGCACATTTGAAGATCCTTGAAGACACGACAAAAAAATCGAAGGATGGACCCACCTCTGGCAAAACGACTTCATCCAAAAGGTCTCTCCCACAGGTGGGCCTAGGGGGCCACTGTCGGTACCCTGCGTACCGTATACCTCTTGGGACTACAAAAAGACCAAATGGACTTCTTTTGTCAGAGTTGAAGACCTGTGAAGGCCCCACATGTCATACGGGACTGGACATGCCTTCCATCTATGGTTAGCTCCAGTACTCCACACGTACACTGCAGCCGGACCTATATCCCACACATGAGATAGCTCCTGGCTAAACACTTGTGCGGCAACCCCGGACCTAACCTCCGACAGAGGGAAGCTCCTGTATTGACACGTGTACATCTACACCGGACCTACCCGTCCCAGATGAATAGCTCCGAAGCTGCCACGTGTCCAAACCGCCGGACCTTCAACCTCAGCAATCAAGCTGGTGAACCCCCAATGGCTCGGACCTCCAAGGGGCAATCAAAGACTTCAAGACCTGATTAAGTGTCATTAATACCATATTAATGACACACGATCAGAGGGCCCTTAATACCAGTAACGGCACTGTCAGGTCCTGTTACCATGCTATTAAGGGTAATTAATCTCATTAATTATGTATTAAACATTAGTAACCGTCGGGGCCACATGTCAGGCCAGGCTAGCGGTGTAACGGACAGTCCTTGTACTATAAAAGGAATGGTCGACAATACACAGGGGACGGACGGTCTCTGGGTTGAAAACTCTCTAGACGCTCTTAGACGCTCAATATAACAGCTACACACCCCGTGGAGTAGGGTATTACGCTCAGGCGGCCCGAACCACGTAAACCCTTGTGTCCATTTGCCATACTCTTCGAAATCTCTGCGCACCCAATATCGAACTATAAACTTCGCGAGCTACCAACGGTAGTATCGGGAGAATTGCCAGAAAAACACTCCGACAAACTGGGTTTGCCAGCCATTTTGGATGGAAGAATTCCCGGATGAATCCAGCTTCGAGAAACTTCTTGATTTCCTATCGGGTGATGTTTTGTCGCTCGATTGATTATTTCTGGGGCTTCTGGTGTACAGGCCGTGTGTCAGGGTAAATCTTCAGACTGTGCTCAATCACCTCCCTAGGGATCCCGGGCATTTGTGACGGTTGCCAGGCAAACACGTCGACATTAGCCCGAAGGAAAGTGATGAGTGCGAGTTCCTATTTGTTGTTCAGACTTCCCGATATATGGGTAGTCTGAGCAGTATTGGAACCAATTTGGACGACTTTGACGGGAACGTCATTGTCGTCGCTTGGTTGTACACGAGGTGCAGAGGTAGATCCTTTATGACGAATGCTCGGAGGGTTCGGAGCTGGCTCCTTAACGAATGCTTCCTCTTGCACTGTGGTAAGTGCATAGAGTTCTTCTAAAGCAGTGACTCCTGCAGTGCGATCTCCACAGATCCGAAGAATGCCCGCAGGTGTTGGTATCTTCAACACTAAGTAACCATAATGAGCGGTGGCCATGAACTAGTACAAGGCTGTCCTACCCAGAATGGCATTGAACGGCAGACTCATTTGCGCAACGTCGAAAACCAACTTCCCAGTTATGTAGTTATCCCGAGTCCCGAAGGTCACTGGGAGTGTGATGGAACCAAGAGGAGTGATGGTCCCCGAACCTACCCCAGATAAAGATCGGGATGGGCGAAGGTCCGAAGGTTGGATCTGAAGCTTAACGAAAGCTTCGAAGCTTATGAGGTTCAGTCCTGAACCTCCATCCACCATTACATGGTGGAGTTGAATATTGTTAACGGTGGGTAACACAATCAACAGAAGTTGGCCAGCTCTGATCATGTTGCGGGGGCAGTCCGAAGCATCGAAAATGATGGGGGTGTCCATCCACTTCCGATGAGGTTCCACCATAGCAGTGGGAGCAGCAGCGGCCATGTCCCGCCGCATTGTCTTGAGGATGCGGCGAGAGGTGATGTCCCAAGAACCACCATAGATGGTGTTTAGGGTATTCCGATGCTCGTTGTCAGAGACGTCGGAATCGTCGTTGACAGTGTTGTAGACAACTTTCAAGACCTTCTTAGGATCCTGGAATCCTAGCTCCTCCTCAGTCGGAGCTTCATCGACTTTTTATTTTCCTTCCCGCTGACGGAAAGGAGCTTCTTCCTGGCACTTGTTATAGCGTTCGCAAGATTTTGGACCTCCCGGCATTCTTCCAGGCTGTGTCTACCCGTCTTGTAGATCGGACACAATGTTTTGGAACTGTTGCCATCTTCTGATGAAGGACGAGGTCATTTCTCGGGGCGTGGCCCCCGGCCACCCAGAGCTACAGTAGCTGTAGCGGCTGGTGCACCGGCCGACGGCTTCTTCTTGCCGTTGGGCTTCTTCTTCTTCTTTTTGCCACTACCGGAGGTAGTGGCTTCAATTTTGGAGGGCTTCTTGTTGGCCTCCAGAGCTGGCTTGGAGTGCATTTCACGGAACTCTTCAGCCTAGCAGACAAATGTGCTAGAGCTGCGGAGGGACGTGACACTGGTGACTTCTTTGATTGTCAGCTTCTCCAACATCTTTTTATCTCAAACACCCTGTCTAAATGCAATGATAACAGAAGAGCTCGAGATTGAATAAATAGTATTCCGTACATGAGAAAACCACTGGATGAAGGATCGCAACGATTCCCCTGTTGTTTGCTTTACAGCAAACAGATCCAATTCAGTGCCAGACCGGGTGTAAGAACTCCCGAAGTTGGCAGTGAATTGCTAGCATAGCTCCGCCCAACTATTAAGAGAGTCGGGTGGAAGAATCATAAACCAGGACCTTACAGTTACAATTAGAGCCATCGGGAAGTAGTTGGCCATCAAAGCCTCATCACCCCCCACTGCCAGTATAGCAGTGGAGTAGATTTGAAGGAACTCAGCGGGGTTGACAGTCCTGTCAAATTTTTCTGGCAAGTGAGGCCGAAACTTTTGTGGCCATCTGACCATGTGTAAATGCATGGCCTGGGCAGAACATCCTCCTCCTACTCTCTGAGTAGTAGGGTTGTCTCGAGCCTCTCGCCTCTCTCGAGCACACTCGATATGGACGCGACCGTCCTGCTACCGGTAATAGCGATCCTGTTCCGACCGCAGGTCATGAGTCGGAATCCTGGTGATGTTGTGGGTACGTCGTGCCCCGGGAGGCAACGAGGTCACCTGTTGGGATGCAACACGTCTCCTCTGCTGTGAAACTTGCGGACCAAGTCGGCCTGACAAGGTCCGTTGTTGTGATGGTGCTTGCCCCGAAGGGGGAGGACCTTGGTTGTTGATGCCAGCGGCTGCAGCTGCAACCAGATGGTCTACATCAGCTCTCCACAATTCCATAGCACCCTGAGGTGCCCCTGGAGGTGGTGGATGTTGTAGAAGAGCTCACGCAGCAATGAGTGTGTGCTCATGATTGTTGTTAGTCGATGCAGTGATCGATGCAGATGTCCCATCTTATCGTCCAGCATTGTTTGCTGGAACAGAAGGCGGCTGTTGTGCCATAGTGTCTGCTGGAACAATGGCACCTGTTGGCTGCACATTGGAGGGATTGCCACCAGCAGGTTGTTCAGCTCGATTGCCGTTGGAAGATCCTGTGGCGGAATTCACCATCTTGAGATCTCGCCCTGCCCCTACCTGGCGCGCCAAATGTCGAAGTGTTGCAACGACACTTCCCCCGGTACTACTAATGTGTAGCCCGCGGAGGTTCTTATTTCAGTTGGGGCACGCAGAGATCAGGATCAAGATGGCGACACCAGAGATTTACGTGGTTCGGGCCGCCTGAGCGTAATACCCTACTCCACAGGGTGTGTGTGTGTGTGTGTGTGTTATTGTATTATGAATCGCTTGAAAGAGTAGTCTCTGGCTCAACGTGGAATTCTCCCCTGTATTGTGCGGCTCAGTCCTTTTATAGTCCAAGGACTGACCATTACATCATTAGCCTGGCCCGACATGTGGCCCTGGCGTATTAAATAGCCTAATACACTGTCTATGAGAATTAAGCATAGTTAATAGTGTGATAACGTGCCTTAATGGTTGTGTTACCTCTATTAATAGCGATTTGATCGTGTGTCGTTAATATAGCATTAACGACACGTAATCAAGTCTTGTAACTGCCGCTTTAATAGTCTCTTGAATGTTCGTGCTGAAGGAGATCCATCAACGTATTCATTGATGGTGAAGATCTGGAGGCTCCACACGTGGCAGCTTTGGAGCTTCCCCTTGCGGGGAGGTAGCTCTGGGACCGCTATACACATGTCAACACCGGAGCTTCCTCTGCTGGGGGCTAGGTCCGGGGTCATTATATACATGTTGATCACGGAGCTTCCCTGTGTTGGGAGTTTAGCTCCGGATTTAAATTACACGTGTCAATCTTCGGAGCTATCCATATGAGGGATGTGGGTCCGGTGTAATATGACATGTGGGGTCTGAGGAGACCTTCAACTTTAATGGGTAGAACTCCTTTGTACTTCTTGCGGTATCATAGGGTACCCGGTACGCAGGGTACCGACACATATTCTATTGATCTTTTCTCAATTTATATTTGACCATAAAAATATTAACAAGTGAGTTGATTACTTGATTAATTCTTTATGATTAAAAGCACTTGTGAGCATGCAACAAGTTCAAAACAGCAAGAAAGTTCGATCATAACCAGATTTAGTGTAAGTAATTATTCCAATTACTAGTCATATGGCAAAAACTACAAAATGTATAACAAGAGTAATGTAGTAAGAACTTTCAGTATGAAAAAAGAATCACAAAGTCATATATGTATGAAATATTATGCTCATATTATTTTAATTTTGGATTCACACATATACTTTCCAAGTTTCAAAACTCCCCCTCAATTTAAGCCATGGGGATGCATAGCCCCTATTTCACTATGAATGAAACAAAAACGAGTGAAATCCAAAGGTTTTGTAAAAATGTCAGCCAATTGTTGTTCGGTATCTACATGGTGAAGCGCAATGTTTCCTTTTTTCAACATTATCATGGAGAAAGTGATACCAAATGTCAATGTGCTTTGTTCTCGAAGGTTGCACGGGGTTTTTAGCAATGCAAATGGCACTAGTGTTATCACAAAACTGCAGAACACTATCTAGATCAACCCCATAGTCCTTAAGTGTCTGAACAATCCAAAATAATAGTTGAGGAAGAAGAAAGAAAAATACCAGATTCTTGAGTTCCATGTAAGTACCTGAGAATCCTTTTGACAGCTTGACGATGTGAAGCACCTGGGGAAGCTTGAAACTGTGCACAAAGACATATGCTGAATTGTATGTCCGGTCTTGATGCCGTGAGGTACAAAAGTGATCCGATCATGCTTCTATATTTCTTTTGATCCACGGGTTCACCATCTTCATCAAGTTCAAGTGTTGTTGTTGTACCCATTGGTGTCCGAAGGGGCTTGCTTTTGTCCATGTTAAAATGCTTAAGAAGGTCTCTTGTATACTTCGTTTGATGCACAAAGGTACCTTCCTTAGTTCGCTTGATTTGCAGCCCCAAGAGGTAAGTGAGTTCACCCATCATACTCATTTCAAATTCTGAACTCATCATCGCTGAAAACTTGGACACAAGATCATGAGAAGCACAACCAAAGATAATATCATCCACATACACTTGAACAAATAGTGAGTCATTGCCATGCCTAAGTACAAAAAAAGTTTTATCTACCTTGCCCATGGTAAAACCTTCTTGAATTAAGAAAGTTTTTAACCTATCGTACCATGCTCTAGGAGCTTGTTTTAGACCATACAGGGCTTTAGTTAGTTTGAAAACATGATTAGGAAATTCTAAAATTTCAAAACCAGGTGGTTGCTTAACATAAACATCCTCATCTATGTAGCTATTAAGAAGAAAGCACTTTTTACATCCATTTGATATAACTTGAAACCTTTTGATGCGGCAAAGGCTAATAAAATTCTTATGGCTTCTAATATAGCAACAGAAGCAAAAGTTTCTTCGAAATCTAAGTCTTCAATTTGTGTGAAACATTTAGCAACAATCTAGTTCTATTCCTAATTACTACACCATCCTCACTTTGTTTTTAAACACCCATTTAGTTCCGATTATGGTGTGGTTATGAGGTGGAGGTACAAGTTTCCAAACATTATTTCTTTCAAAGTTTTCTAACTCTTCTTGCACGACAATAATCCAAGATTTATTAGTGAGTGTGTGTGATATATCCTTAGGTTCAAAAGCAGCAACAAAAGCGGAATGAGCATGAGAATTGGGGTCAGAAAACCTAGATCTTGTAACTCGTTCATGCAAGGTTCTAATTATCTCTTGCGGGAGATGATTCTTGTAAATCCATAAGGGAACAGATGTCTCACAAGCTTCTTCTTCATCAGGTTCATCGTAGATTGATGAGCTTGTGGCTTGTGGACGATCAAGACCAGCAGAAGTGGTAGTCAGAGCTTGTTCAAAGTTCGGAGCTGGAGACGTGTGAGCTTCGAAACTATCAGGCAGTATCATCGACTCTTCTTCTTTGAAAATACCCTCCCCTGAGGATATGTATCTAATCCTGCAGTACCAATGCTAGTACCTAGGCTAGCTTCATCAAAAGAAATTTCACAGGTCTCTATAATTTTGTTAGTTTCCAATAAAAGCACACTGTAATCTCTAGTGTGAGATGGATAACCAAGAAACATGCCATCTTCGGATGTAGATTCAAATTTATCAAGATTTCCATGTTTCTTAACAAAGAATTTGCAACCAAAAACCTTAAAGTGTGAAACACAGGGCCTATGTCCAAACCGAAGTTCATAAGGTGTTTTGCCTAGTTTAGTACGCAAGAAAATACGGTTTGAAACATAACAAGCTGTTGCAATTGCATCTGCCCAAAATTTTCTAGGAGTTTGATATTCATCAAGCATGGTACTAGCCATCTCAACTAAGGTTCTGTTTTTCCTTTCTACAACACCATTTTGTTTAGGAACATATGGTGAAGAAAATTGATGTTCTATTCCATGTTCAGTCAAAAGTGATCGAATGATTGATTTTTAAATTTAGTTCCATTATCACTTCTGATTGCTTTTAACGATCTTGGATGATCAATTAATAGTCTAAGAAATAAAGTCCTAAAATGAGTAAAAGCTTCATTCATAGATGTTATAAAATAAACTCAAGAGTATCTAGAATAATCATCAACAATTACAAGCACGTACCATTTACCTCCAAAGGATTGTACACGTGCCGGACCAACGGTGTCGAGGTGCAAAAGTTGACCAGGTTCAGTTTTCATAGTTATCGAGAGAGGAGCATGTGAACCTGCAACCATCTTAGCATGTCTACACGAAGAGCATACAATATATTTGTCTTCTTTGAGTTTAGGCAAACCACATTTGCGATCAAGAGAACTAACACGAGTGAGGTGATCAAAGCCTGCTTGACCAAGTCTACGACGCCAGAAAAATAAATCTTTTGAATCATTAGCAACTAGACACCTATGCTCTAAAGTTGACATATCAAAATCAGCTTTAAAAACTCTTCCAAAATGAACCATGTTAAACAAAAGCTCACAATTTGAATCTACAACTTTGCAGCAACTTTTAGAGAAAATTATTTCCAAATTTTCATCAAGCAATTGAGAAACAGAGAGCAAGTTGTATTTCAAATTTTTAACCATTCCTTTAGCAATAATAAGATTTGAAGAATTATCGACGAAAGTAAAATTTTCTACACGTGACACAAACGAGAGGGAGGAGAACCATTCTCTGTTACCGGTCATGTGTCGTGAGCATCCTGAATCCACAATCCATATGTTCTCCTTCCTCAAGCGTGAAACCTACACAAAAGGACAATACATCATTGACTCAATACTAGGGTTAGTCAATAAGCATTTGGGAATCCTGCACTGAGCCATGCGACGTCCAGTAGGAACAACACGCAAAGGTTGTGACAAAACATCAGATTTATGAATCAAGGGTTGAGGTTTTCTGTTCCTAACTACTTATTTAAAAGTTGTTACTCGTTTAGCACAAAAAACAGTAGCTCCGGAGTTAAGAGCAGTAGTTCCAAAGGAGAAAGCTGAAGCTCCGGATGCAAAGACTGAAGTTTCGAAGGGAATAACAGAAAGTCCAGGAGCTATCGTAGCTATCGGAACTACCGGAGCTGCCTTTGCAGATTTCTTACCAAAAGGTCCGGAAGCTACTTTCAAATTTTTGACTCATTAACGCAGGTTGCATGTTTCTAATTTTAGGTTTAGCATGCATAGCAAATTTAGCATGAAAGTTATGAGATCTAGCGGACACTTTATCCTTTTTCATTTGTTTAGCTAGTCTATAACAGAAATCTACGACATGACCATCTTTATCACAATAAGTACAATGAAATTCCATTTTGTAATCATGTCTAGATGAGCATCCAGTATTAGAAACAGAATTAGAAAGCACTCCTGCAGATTTAAAAATCACATCATTTTGTTTAGGGACAGTTTTGATTAAACCTCTTCCAAATGATCTTACAACGTGAGGTGGATGTTTTTTAGAATAAGCATGAGAATGAAAACCTAAACCAGTTTTATCATTGCAAGGTTTAGAAGAATTTAACAGAAGTTTAGATTCTTGTTCCCATTGTAGAACTGCTCTAGTATCTTATTTTTATTGTCAAGTTCTTTAGATAAAACTAGGAAGTTTTGACATGGAATTTTTTCTTTTAGTTTGCAATCGGAACAATATTTAACTTCATGAGAACATAAAGCATTGTTTAGAATGGAAATTTCATTCATTGCATCTTTTAGTTTCTTGTCAATATTGTCACATGCGGAACAATGCAGATCATCTGTAGAACAAGAAGCACCTTTTAATTTTTTAATATTAAAATCAGACAGCTTTTTGTTCTTTTCAATTTCTTCATCAAGTAGAGGAGTGTGCACTTCTTAATGTGTACAATTGTTCATAGATTAAGTCACATGAGGGACATGCATCATCACTAGGAATCAAAGTTTTTAAACGGTTGGTTTCAGGTTCTAGTGACTCAATTTTAGCAGCATTATCCCTAAGCTTTTTGTCCTTTTTCTTGACAATAATAGTTGCACGAGAAATTGCATCACACATTTCATTACAGGTAGAACATACCTCATCATCGTCACTGTTGTGTTATGCATCCTCCTGACTTGATCTTGACCTTGTTTTGCTCGCCATGAAGCATAAGTTGGTCAGATCATCATCATCTTCATCACTTCCAATGTCTACATCACTTGAACTGAGCTCTTGAAGTGCGGTGATGAAGTTGTTTATCATCTTGCGTCCTATGGAGCCCTTCTTTTTCTTGTTGGAGTTTACAGAGATGGTCTTGACCTTGTTCTGCTTCTCTTCATGGGTAGTAGGACCAGAAAGGTTAGGGCATTCTGTACGAAATTGTCCTGTCTTATCACATTCAAAGCATCGTTGAGGTCCGGAGCTTCCTCTCCTTTTAGTTCTCACATTTTGCAATGCTTTTGAGAACCGAGTAGAGATGAGTGCTAGCTCCTCTCCTGGAAATTCTTCAATCTATTTTAGGGTTAGTGAAGACAGCAAAGCAAGAGTATTGCAAGATGATGATTGGGCGGAGCTAGGCATATCACGTTGTGAAACGAATGCAATAGACTTATTTGGATTCTTTCGTGATAAAATTTCAATTTCATGAGTTTTTAGTTTAGATTAAAGCACATCTAAAGTAAGAGTACTCATGACAGTTGAATCACGAATGGATGTTACTTTCATCTCCCATATTGTCATGTCTAACGCACTAAGGAGTTGCCTAGCATTCTTAGCATCAGAAAAGTTTACGTTGACACTACATAGATTACTGAGAATTTTATTAAAACGGGCAAAAAGTTGATCAATGGACTCACCAGGTTGCATCTCGAAGTGCATGTATTCCTTTTTGAACATATATTGTTTTACCTCCTTCATTGTGTTGGATCCTTCGTGATAATCACAAAGAGCTCTCCAAACATCGTATGCTGATCGAAGGTGCGCGACACGATCAAAGTCGCTTTGAGTGAGTCCCTGAATGATCAAGTTGCGAGCTTTGTTGTCATTACGTCCCGTAGATTTGTAGCCGTAACTTTATCATTTGGTGGCACTTCATAAGGTTTTTATACCTTTTCCCATATCGTGAAGCCTTGCACTTGGATGAAAACCTCCATGAGTGCCTTCCAAACCTAAAAATCAATACCACTAAACACACAAGGTTTGACGGGATATTTCTCCATGATGATTAGTCAAAACACGTGCAAAACAAAGAGATTAGAGAATTGTGGCTCTGATACCAATTGTAGGATCGAAGAGCACGTGAAAAGCTACTAGAGGGGAGTTAATGGTAGATTTAAACCTTTTCAGCAGAAGCAACAAAAACCCCTCGATGGAAAAAATGACATGTTAAAGAAATCGTGTGTGCGACTAATCTAAACATGTTCAACTTTGACAAAAGTAGTAGATATTGTAAATAATCAAGTCACGAAGACATGATAATAGGAATCATAGAAATCCATCGAGAAAAACTCAAGTTACCATTGAAAGATCGAACAAAGGTCAATTTGTTCTACCGAGTAAAAAACAGTTCTGCAATACTGCAAAGAAACTCGTGTAGATCCAAAATCTCAAATCCAATGATCGTGAAATTTTTATAGGTGAAATAAAATAAAGTTATGAAGACAATCCAAAAAAATCACATCAAATGGATCTGTAAAACTCGAGTTATGATAAAACTACCAAAGAAAGATAGTGCTATACAGAAACTTAACAAGAAAAACTTGTAGACAACAAGTTGGACGAACAAGGCACACAAGTTCCTTTCAACAACGAATTTTATTCAATAGAACACAAGAGGAACAGCTCCAAATTCATCTCACACGAGATCTAGACTCCCTTGTTTATATAAACAACTCGAAATCCAACTCAACTCTTACTAGGACTCTAATCCTACTCTGATCACGAATCGCAACTAACCATAACTGCTCAAGATATTCCTATTCGTAGATAGAAACAATCTCAAGACTTCCTAACAAACTCAGGAATGTATTCCACATTTCTAAAACAATCTAACTCCGTGTCCCACATGAAAACTATCATAACCAACTCGATACTTTCCATATTTGATCCATAACCGACTCCACCGCAGCCGAAGTCATCATCCGATACGATCCAATACTTCCAACCAGATCTTTCCTTCCATAATCCTGTCTTCAGAACCATGTTGCCACATCATGCATCGCATGCATACGTGCAAACACATTCTTTCAACATCCAGTTTCCTTCATATGCACTGCCCTTGATTCAATCACCATGTGTGACCTCCTGATCAGCTCAACCACAGTTCCTCCCGAACTTGATTGTTAGAACCTCATCTCCTCCCTGAGACTAGTCCAATGGATCCCGTCAGCAGCCGTGTCTTGAACTCAAGCAACACATGCACATGAACAAACAACCTATACTTCCGAGCACAAGTCCTCGACTTGACTCTCATTAGTTCTGAAATCACAACACCTTACGTGAGCACCTCACATAAGCATGTTGCAAAGCACAGTAAAAGTGGACATTTTTATAAAAGCCAAAATGCAACAAAAACTTTGTAAATGAATACTAAGCAACATTTTAGAATGTAAAACAAATTTGGAACAATTTAGAGAAACAATAAAATTAAGTTCTGAAACTTGTAAAAGCTAACGGGAGCTAAAACAAAGTCAGTCGAAATACAACCAATAAGAGCTTCCCAAAGTTAGTAGAACTAGAATCCACCGCATCTTACCAAAACTAGTCGAAACTAGTCAACCCAAAAGCTAGAGCTAGAAAAAGCAAGTCAGGGCTTAACAAAGACATGCCGGAGCTATCAAAAATAAGTCGGAGCTAATGGCAAAACTCACCGGAGCTACCCAAAAACATGTCGGACCTAGACAAAGCAAGTCGGACCTTACGTCGGACCTTGCTGGAGCTACCCAAAACAAGCCGGACCTATCGTCGGACCTTGTTGGAGCTCGGACTTAGAGTCGGACCTTATTAAAAAGGTGTTTTGGTAGTATTCAAAACTTTTATCGTCAAAGCCAATGTATTCAGCACACTTAGGTCTCACAGTCCCTTCATGGTAATGATGCTATTAATTATGTGAAGGGAAAATGTAAGGCTAAGAATAATTATTCTTCTAAGCAATATTTTAAGTATCATGGTTTTTTTCACCATGATAAAGGTAAGGGTAAGGGTAAGGCTTCACAAAGCCATCTTACAATAAGGATGTGAAAGTGGAGAAAGACCAGTGCCGCTTTTGTTTAGACAAAGGTCACCACAGAAGGATTGCATAGTCTTCCTTAAATGGTGTTGTGAAAATGGTAATGATTTTGTGACCTTTGTTGATGAATCCCTACTTTTAGATTATACAACATCTACTTGGTGGATTGAATTAGGTGCCACTGTGCACGTTTGTAATTCATTGCAGGGGTTAAATATGAGGAAGACCTTGGAAAGAAGGGAAAGGGCCATTAAAGTTGCTGGTGACCATGAAACTGAAGTGAAAGTCATTGGAAATTATCCATTAGTATTAATAAATGGCTTTGTACTTACACTTTAGGATGCATTATATGTACCCTCTTTAAGTAGAAATCTGATCACAATATCATGCTTAGATGATAATGGTTATGTTTGCCAATTTGGCAAAGACAGATGTGTAATTAAGTTTGATAATAAGATTGTTGGTGTTGCCATAAGACAAGGCATGCTATAGTTATTATCTATTCATGATGATATATGTTGTAAGTGACAATCAATGTTCCTCACATCAGAGTAAGCATAAGAGAATCGATTCCAAAATGTCTTTGAAATTATTGCATTTTCGCTTAGGCCATATATCGAGGGGAGGAATTGAACAATTGATTTCACAATCGATTCTTCCTCATTTGGATTTTTTGAATTCAGAAGAATGCATAGACTGCATTAAGGGAAATTTGTTAAGAAAATTAAGAAAGGTGTCATACGCAGTGTGGGAATTTTGGAATTAATACATACGAATATTTGTGGTCCATTCTCCGTAGTATATGTTGATGGTTTTGATTCGTTCATAACCTTCACGTATGACTATTCTCGTTATGGATATATTCATCCAATTAAAGAATGCTCTCAAGCGTTTGATAAATTTAAGATATTTAAGGCTGAAGTTGAAAATCAGCACAACACTAAGATAAAAAGTGGTAAGATCCAATCGTGGTGGTGAGTATTATGATTGTCATACCCCGTATGACCAAGTTCCTAGACCATTTGCTCAGTTCCTACAGGAAAATGACATAGTCGTCCAGTATTCCACAACGGGCGAGCTCCAGCAAAATGGAGTAGCGGAATGGTGCAACCGTACGCTAATGGATATGGTAAGATCCATGTTAGGTCAATCAGATTTGCTGGTTAGCTTATGGATGGAGGTATAAAAAACCGCCAATTCATGTGCTAAATTGGTTCCTACTAAGTCGGTGCTTAAAACATCGTATGAGTTGTGGGCAGGCCGTAAGCCCTCATTAAGTAATATGAATATATGAGGTTGTCCCGCTGAGGCAAAAATGTTTAACCCAAACATTGGTAAGTTGGATGCTAAGATAATAAGTTACTATTTTATTGGATATGTAGAAAAGAGTAAGGAATATCGTTTCTACTGTCCAGAACAATATACTAAGATTGTAGAAATAAGACATGTCATCTTTACAGAGGATCCCATGATCAAGAGAAGTATGGTAAGACGAGAAATTAATCTTGAAGAGAAGCGGGTTTATGTACGCACCCCTATGATTCAAGAACCATATTTCTCATTACCTACCATTGTTAAATTATCAGTGCCTATTGGTGAATATTCAACACTTGTTTTTAGTTTTCCATTGGAAACAAAGTTATTAAGAGAGGTTGAGCATTCTCAGCTCGTTGTCACTAATAATGAATAGCAACAACAACCTCAAAAGAAGGATAATGTGCAATTAAGAAAATATCAAAGAGAAAGAAAATCGGCCATTCCAGACGATTATGAGATCTATATGAGTAAGGCAATTCAGATGGGGGGTGGTCCCACAACATTTGAAGAAGCTATGAGAAGTCTTCAATCATTTGAATGGCGTAAAACCATGGAGGATGAAATGTGGTCTATGGAAGCAAACAAAGTCTGAGATTTAGTTGGGATTCCTAATGAAGCCAAAAGAGTAGGCTGTAAATGAGTCTATAAAATTTAACGCGACTCCAAAGTGAATATTGATAAGTTTAAGGTCAGACTTGTTGCAAAAGGCTTCACTCAAAGAGAAGGGATTGATTATAATAAGACATTTTCACCCATCTCAAGTAAGGATTTGTTCAGAATCATTATGGTATTAGTTGCACATTACAATTTAGAATTACATCATATAGGTATAAAACGACATTCTTTAATAGTGATCTATATGAGAACGTTTATATGACACAAGCGAAATGTTTTTATGTTAAAGGTAAGGAACATATGGGATGCCACTTAGGAAAGTCCATCTATGGACTTAAACAAGCATCAAGACAGTGGTATCTCAAGTTCGATGAGACAATAAGAAAGTTTGAGTTTAAAGAAAATGAGGAGGACAATTGCATTTATGCTAAGTTTAAGAACGAGAAATCTATTTTCCTCGTGCTTTATATAGATGATATACTGCTTGCAAGTAGTGATGTCAATCTACTATCAGAAACTAAGAAGTTCTTCTCATCTAATTTTGATATGAAAGATCTTGGTGAAGTGTCCTATGTATTGGCCATAGAAATTCACCGAGATAGAAATAAGGTGGTGTTAGGCTTATCACAAAAGTCATACTTAGAGAATGTACTGAGAAAATACAATATGCATAAGAGTAAGCCTTCGTCTGCTCCGATTGTCAAGGGTGATAAGTTTGGAAACTTTCAGTGTCCAAGGAACCAATATGAGATCAATCAAATGAAACTGGTTCCATATGCTTATGCTGTTGGAAGCCTTATCTATGCTCAAGTCTGTACTTGCCCTGACTTAGTTTATGTGATCCTAATGCTTGTCAGATATCAGGCCAATCCAGGGTTTGATCATTGGAAGACAGTTAAGAAAGCTTTAAGATATGTGCAAGGCACAAAATGCCTCATGTTGACGTATAGTAAGTCAGACCTACTTGAAGTAGTGGGATATTCAGATTCAGATTTTGCAGGTTGTGTGGGTACTAATAAATCCACATCAGAATATATATTCACCCTCGCGAATGAAGTTATTTCGTAGAAAAGCACCAAACAAACCATCACTGCATCGTCCACAATGCATATCGAGTTTGTTGCATGTTATGAGGCCATCGGGTAGGCAGTTTGGCTTAAGAAATTTTTACCCGGTCTTAAAGTGGTCGACAAGATTGAAAAACCATTTAAGTTATACTGCAATAATAAGCCCACATTATTTTACTCTCACAACAACAAGTCAAATGCTGCTGCCAAACACATTGACATTAATATTTATATTGTGAAAGATCGAATTCAGGATCATACCATAAGTCTTGAACATATAAGTATCAAGTGTATGCTTGCGGATCCACTAACAAATGGTCTTCCACCCAGCGTGTTCAGTGAACACGTAGCGGACATGGATTTAAGAGAGAACCTATGATCACTGAATATTCAGGGGTCAAGTAAGAGTAAGATTCATTTTTAAGTGTGAGATGTATCGTAGTCTTCGAGTCCAACAATACGTAAATGGTTGTTGTGATGTGTCTTGTCCTATATGTCAAGCATGAGAAAATGAACAATAAGTTTATTATTAAGTAAGTTGGTAAGTTTCAGATTTGACTTCAAGGGGAGAATGTTAGAGGAACTGGACAAGTCCGGCATTGAGACCGGACTAGTCCGGTGCTGTCAAGTAATGATAATCGAACTAGTCCGGATCCTGACCGGACTAGTCCGGTCAGTTCAGTAATTGTCAGTTTGAACTCGAAATTGACATATGTTCTAATTGAAAGGACACGGCCCATCAAATTTTATATCCCTGATCGGGGGACACAACTATTTATAAGAGGTGAGAGGTCCACTCTTGTGTCTCTTGGTCAAATATAAGAAGAGAGTCAAGTGTATGATCAAGAAATGCTTATGCATATACATACACACATTTGAACACTCTTAACTCACTCAGAATCCGATCAACACACCAAGAGAAGAACAAGGGAAAACGTCTTCCGTCGTCGTTCTTCTTGTGGGCTCACCTTGTTGGCTTGATGGCTGCATCATCAAGTAACAACAAATATGAAAGAGAAGGTATTAGTAGTGTTCTTATGCTATTTGAGAGACAACACTTGATGTTGATCTTGTATTCAGCTTTCTCCTATGTAATTCAAAATGATTTTGTGACTATTTAATCTTTGAGCTTCTTTTATGATTCTAACATGTTTCACTCAAGAATAAAGACTTCACGTCAGCGGCCAGTGATAATGGTACGTGGTTGTCATTCTATATACATTGGAAATTTATTTTTGGGATTGATCTATTTGTCAACAGGGGTTAAGTCTTCAAAATAAATTTCAAGTGTCTTTTGTGCGTTGAAGATGTCCTAAGCGTGCATCAAACTTTGATTGAATCTGTTGATCTTTTGAAGGATATGATTTTAGAAATCTATGTAGTTGCAGGGCTGCATACGAGTGTGGTATGTGCGGATGGTGTAAACTAGTGTATACACACGTAAACAAATATTATAGCTGTACCCATCGAGAGGGGGAAGGGGAAAAAACTTCACGTTGACAAGTTGGTTGAAGTTCTAGTACGAGTGGATATACAATTTATCTGGTTCAGAACTTGTTATCAGGCTTACGGACTAGCAGGCTCATTTCAGCCTTGTCTATGCCAGTTATTTGGGTCGGGCTGTGGCAAGCTAAGCTCTAACAACCCAACTTGGCTTGGTTATTTTTTTCTGCGTGGGTTCGCGCAGCTTGCGGCTTGCAGACATGACGCTTTTATGCAAGGTTGGTGATGACGGGCTTTGCGCAGCTGGCAGAAAACTCGCACAAATGTGCAGCTGATATCCCTCCGTCCCCAAATACAATTTATGCGGATCGGCGATGATTCAGGGACGAGCCAAATAGCCAAGGACGGATGACCTTGGGCCGCGCCGGTGCTGACGTTTTCCTGGACTGAACGGCAAGGCCCTGAGACGTGTTTTTTGGTGGGCCGGCGCGACGGCGGCCTCCTTCGGCCTGCGCGATGACTTCGATTACCTGATTGCAGCCAGCCAAGAAAAAGGAGGGAAAGAGCAAGAAGAAGGTCCGCTAATTTAGAATAACCAACAGACCACATCTCAGCTGCCTTCGTGGTACTACTCCAGCTAAGGTTTCCAGTCCGCGGGCTTTTTACGAGATGCGGCGGCAAGCTCGTTTCTGATCGATGGATAAGCCGCGCGTCGGCGTCCCTGTCGTGCGGGCCGCATCGCGTGCACTGCTCCATGGGATCGGGAGCGACCCGCCGCGAGTGGCGCGCGGGCGAGCAACGTCGACGAGACCGGAAAAAGCAGCCGATCTCGAGGCCACGGCCGCTCGCTACGATCGCCATTCGCCCAGGCTATACAAACCACACCAGCCGACCAAACTGAATGGCGGCAGCGTCTCCTTGCCATAGACCTGGCCGAGCGATCGACTGTGCCACGACCGCGGCACGAAGTCGACCTGCTACATGGCCCGACCGATTCCTGTCCGGCGAATGCGCGATTAGCGTACGTGTGCAATTCTGGTTGACAAAATATATACTTCGTCGCTTGTTTGTCTCGCGCCACAATATAGATCAAAAAATGATTCCATTTCTGTGGTGCGCTTCAGGACCGATATCGATCTGTTCATCATGTACTTTCAGGTTTCGCTTCAGTGGAGAGCAGGAAGGACACACGCTGCCCTTACTGTATCGCATTCATATGTGTTCGACAGTTTTCCAGCGTGAATTAAATGCTATATTCTTTTATGAGGTGGTTATCCATTAGAATGTGTCGTTTGACAGTACAGGAAACACGATCATTTCCGACGGTCAGGTTAACTTGTAACGGTCCGCAACGGGCCGTCGCAAATAAGCGTTGCCGCCGCAAATAGATTGCTTAATTGCGACGGCTGGACAGGAAGCCGTCGCAAATAGAGTTTATTTGCGACGGTCTGTTTCCGAGACCGTCGCAAACAAGATTAATTGCGACAGCTAACCCTAGAGCCATCGCAAATTAAAGTCTATACCTATCTGTCGGGATCCCTCATTTCCAAACTGAGCCGCCTTCTGTCTTCTTCCTTCTGCCGCCGCCGCCTGCTGCTCCCTCCGGCGCCGCTGTCGCTGCGCCGCGGCCACTCCGCCACCTCAACGTATGGCTGCACCTTCCTCTTCTCCCTCCCCTCCATAGCCGCCCCCTCCCTCTTCCCCCATCCATAGCCGCCCCCACCTTCTATGGCCTCCCTTCCCTCCTAACCTCCCCCTACCTCCCCCCGTCCATGGCCGCCCCTCCCCCTCCCCTTCCTCCTAGCTAACCCCCTCCCCCTCTCCACCTTCCATGGCCGCCCATCCCCCACCCCCATGGCCCCCCTTCCTCCCCTCCTTCATAGTTTAATTTGTTTAATTAGTGGTGAATTATGTGTTGAATTTTTGCTTAATATGTTGAATTAGGGAAGTTAATTGGTGATTAGTTGATTAGAGGATTGAATTGTGTAATTTATTGGTTAAATTGGTGATTAGTTGATTGAATTGTGCAATTTGTAGATTAAATTGTTGATTAGTGGAAGAATTGTTCTATTAAATTGGTAGTGCTTATGTCTATGTTAATCATGCTTAGCTAGGTTTATATTTAATTATGTTTATGTTTATTTATGCCTATGTTCAATTTATTGTTAATTGAGATTAAGTTTGATTGTTGGTAAATTGTGGTACGCTACTCTAGCAACTCTACCGCGTCACCCAGGAAACATGCGAGTACAGAGGTCATGGATCGTTACCACTAGACGCGCAGCGCAGCGGAACGTAGATGCGCGTCGGTGTAAGGGAAGTAGACGATCTCGTTCGTCTCCTCCTCGTCCTCGTCACAGCAGCAGGAAGACGATCACGATCGTCGTAGCCGATCAGCGCAGCAGTAGCAGCAGCGCCTCCACGGAGTCCATACGTACGGAGAGGAACGTCGTGCGTTGGTGTGCTAGCACCACGCGCGCGGCAAGGGTCTCGGCGTGAGGCCTTCGAGGGGTGGCGGCTAGGGCTGTCACGTGGTGGGGTAATTAGCCCCTAACCCTACCCCTCATATTTATAGGCGTACTAATGGGCTTTTAGGTCGCAGGCACATTAGTATCCTAATTGCTTATGGATCAAATATCTAATAGGTCTTAAACCGAATTGTTATGATTGTCTCTTGGGCACATCACCAACAATCTCCCACTTGCACTAGAGACAATCATCTAGCCAAGATTTTCGATATTCCAACTCCTTAAGTGTGTGACCCGTTAGGTTTATGTGCAGTCGGTTGTGAATGGAAACCATTTCCAACCACAAGTCAGTAGAGGTACCTAGCAGGACATACTGACTCCCGAATGTACATAAAGATCATATCGGCCGAACCTAGATACATTCAGCATGCTAATCCCTTTGCCACACGATACCAGTCAAGCTCAAGGCGAGATGTGTGCCATCCTTGTGATAGCTCGACCATTCACTCGATCAAATAGTGGATTCATTTCGTGACTAACTTTTAGTTACTGTGATTAACCATTAATCACTTTGGCATGACCATGCACATTCAAATCCAACTATCTCGAGGGGCCCAGAGATATCTCTCCTGTTATTAAGGAGGGGCAAATCCCATCTTGATTCGTGCACATCCCATTTTATGTTTCATTATATACCCGAAGACTACTTTTATGACTACTCAGTTACGGAGTAGCGTTTGGTAGTCTCAAAGTACACAAGTACGCATAGTGAGAAACAATGGCGATCTCAGGTCTAAGGATCTAGCAGGTGTATCACTCAAGACCAACTGATGGGACATATAGAAATAACAATCCCAGCAGTGTCTTGGAGTGGGTCAATCCAACACCATGTTCACTAACATGTGTCCACATTATTAATTCGATATCTCCATATCTATGACCCGTGAAATGTGATCATCAATTAATACATATGCTAGTCTGTATGCAATCATTATCTCATACAATGATATAGACTAGGGATCATCTAGAGTAACATTACTTTTACGAAGAGTTTCACGAACAAGTCACATACTTGATGATCAATGTAAATAATGATTACTCACATAATAATTTATTTAATAGTACATAAACATAGCTGTGACACAAGTCTCCCACTACACACTATGATCACTGATGTAAGTATCTAATACCCATAGATCTCGTGTGTGCCTCATGCTTTGATTATGGAAGAGGCTTTGTCAATGGATCTGCAACATTCAAATCCGTGTGCACCTTGCATATCTTCACATCACCTCGGTCGATGATCTCTCGAATGAGGTGATAGCGTCGTAGTATGTGTTTGGATCGTTTGTGTGATCTAGGCTCCTTTGCCTGTGCGATGGCTCCACTATTGTCACACTAGAGATCCACAGGATTGGACGCGCTAGGAACAACACTCAACTCAGAAACAAATTTTCTGATCCAAACAGCTTCCTTTGCAGCTTCAGAAGCTGCAATGTACTTCGCCTCTGTGGTTGAATCTGCTAATGTATCTTGCTTGGAACTTTTCCAGCTCACTGCCCCTCCATTGAGGCGGAACACAAATCCAGATTGCGATCTAGAATCGTCCTTATCAGTTTGGAAGCTGGCACTGGTGTAACCTTTTACAACGAGCTCTTCTTCACCTCCAAACACTAAGAATGCATCCTTAGTTCTTCTTAAGTACTTAAGGATGTTTTTGACAATGGTCCAATGAGCCTCACCAAAATCTGATTGATATCTGCTCGTGATACTTAGAGCATAAGATACATCTGGGCGTGTACATAGCATGGCATACATGATGGATCCAATAGCCGAAGGATAAGGAATCGCCCTCATCCTCTTTTGCTCATCAGGTGTCAAAGGACACTGAATCTTGCTTAGAGTAATGTCATGTGACATTGGCAAGAAACCTTTCTTGGAGTCTTGCATATTGAACCGATTCAATATCTTGTCAATGTATGTATCTTGGCTTAATCCAATTAGCCTTTTAGATATATATATATCTATAGATCTTTATGCCCAAAGTATACGTTGTCTCTCCAAAATCCTTCATTGAGAAACTTTTTCTTAATGAGGATTTAACATCATCAAGCATTGGAATGTCATTTCCGATCAATAATATGTCATCTACATATAGGACCAGAAATACATGTGCGCTCCCACTAAACTTCTTGTAAATACAAGGTTCTTCTACGTTCTTGATGAAACCAAACCCTTTGATTACTTCATCAAAACGTAGATTCCAACTCTGAGATGCTTGCTTCAGTCCATAGATGGACTTTTGAAGCTTGCATATTTTACTAGCATTTTTAGGATCAACAAAACCCTCAGGTTGTGTCATGTACACATCCTCAGTCAGACTTCCATTAAGAAAGGCTGTTTTGACATCCATCTGCCATATTTCATAATCAAAATATGCATCAATTGCTAGAAGAATCCGAACAGACTTAAGCATTGCAACAGGTGAGAAAGTTTCATCATAATCAACACCTTGAATTTGTTTGAAACCTTTCGCCACCAATCGCGCTTTATAGATGTGAAAATTTCCATCCATATCAGTCTTTTTCTTGAAAATCCATTTACAATCGATAGGTCTCACACCTTCGATTGGATCAACCAAGTTCCAAACTTGATTTTCATGCATGGATTCAATTTCAGATTCCATGGCTCCAAGCCATTTTTTAGAGTCGGGTCCCGTCATTGCTTCAGTATAGGTCGTGGGCTCATTATTGTCCAACAATACCATGTCATGCTGCTCCGTGGTTAGAAGCGTTAACTTTTCAGTCGCACGACGTACCCTCGTAGACCTTCGTGGGGCTGGTGTTTCATCAACTGGTTGTACAACATCTTGTACATCCTGTATAGGATCAGTGGACGCCGAAACATTTTCAGGTATTTCTTGAATTTCTTCAAGATGCACCTTGCTCCCACTAACTCCTTTTGAGAGAAACTCTTTCTCCAAGAAGACACCATTGCGAGCGGTAAACACTTTACCCTATGTTTTATTATAAAAATAATATCCTTTGGTTTCCCTATGATATCCCACAAAGAAGCATTTGTCTGATTTTGGAGTGAGTTTGTCTGACGTCAAATGTTTGACATAAACATCACATCCCCAAACTTTGAGCAAAGACAATCCGAGACGTTTCCTGGTCCACATCTCATATGGTGTCTTTTCAACAGACTTAGTTGGGACTCTATTTAGTGTAAACGCAGCAGTTTCAAGAGCATAACCCCAAAAGGATAGTGGAAGATTTGCTTGGCTCATCATCGACCAACCATGTCCAACAAGATTCCGTTCCTCTGCTCAGACACCCCATTCCATTGAGGCATTCCAGGTGGAGTCAACTGTGGAACAATTCCACATTGTTTTTGTCAGTGGTTTTGATCCGGCAGATCTCCCGACACTACTAAAGTGTTAGAGGAGTTTGAGGTTCGGTATGGGCGCGCGGAGATTCCAAAAGGTGAGATGTCGAGTGACACAAGGGACACAAAGATTTATGTGGTTCGGGCCGCCTGAGTGCAATACCCTACTCCACGGGGTGTGTTGGTGTTGTATTGGATGTATGAGCTCAACGTCAGTTGAGAGTGTAAAGTCCGCGTGTCTCCGGAGAGTGTCCCCTATGTATCATCGGCCTGTCCTTTTATAGTACAAGGGCAGGCCGTTAAAAGTTAGCCTGGCCCGACATGTGGCCCCGGCGGTTACTTATATTGATACACATTCAACACGTTTAATTGCCCTTAATGACCGAGTTATGGGCTTTGACAGCACCGTTACTGGTAATTAAGGTCATCCGATTGTGTGTCATTAATATAGTATTAATGACACTTGATCGGGTCTTGAAGTCCTTGATTCCCCTTTGAAGATCCGGAGCCGTTGTGCAGTCTTCCGGAGGTTAGAGGCTGAAGATCCGACGGTTGGACACGTGGTAGCGCCGGAGCACACTGTGGGGAACAGATAGGTCCGGTGTTACCCGACACGTGTCAGTTCCGGAGCTTCCCTCGGTCTGGGGTTAGGTCTGGGGGTGCCATTTCGGTACATAGCCCGGAGCTTCCCCCTTGTGGGCGGTAGCTCCGGTTTGATAGTACACGTGGCGACCCTGGGACTAACCATGTTGGAGAAGCGGGTCTGGTTATGTCTGACATGTGGGTCTCCAAAGGTCTTCAAATCAAGTAGATGACTTTCCCTTGAGATCTTTGCAATCCCAAGGAGTATATGGTACCCAGGGTACCGACAGTGGCCCCCTGGGCCCACCTCTGGGGAAGACCCCTTGGGTGAAGTCATTCCGCTGGAGGTGGGTCCATCCTTCGACTTTTGAACTGAGTCTTCAAAGGTCTTCGGATGTGCCGTTGGCGATAGTTTGGAGTTAAATCCTCGCCGCGTGGCATATCCCGTGTGCGGCAAATGAGATCTTTGGCGTGCGGATCTCACGCAATTGAAGGTCGCCGGTTACCGATACGAAAATTGTATCGGTTCCGCGCGCCTTGTCAGGCCGCCGCCTTCGGGCTTCCGGCCTCATGATGACAACCGTTCGCCTGGGTAAGAATCTCGACTTGATCGTCGGGGTGGTCTCGGGCCCTCTTGTCATCGGCTGGTTGGAATTTTTGAGTAGTATCTTTGACTTCCTTGCGGTTTCCATCCAAGCGTTGCGAGGGCTTACTTAAGGAGGAAAGCGCGCACCGTCTGGAGTTCTTTATGCCTCTCATCTGATCTTGCGCTCAAACTCCCAACTTGTGCTCGCTTTTCCTCTCTTGCCTTGCTGTGCTGCGATGGAGTTGGGTCTCCGCGAGAGTCGTTTGAAGACCGAAGGTGACTTGAAGAAGGTTCGGGCCCTCATGGGATGGTCCCCGGACTTCTTCAACCGTCTGGTCCGCGCGGGAGGAGAGCTCCCGTTCGAGAAGGAGCACGCCGGCGAGATGGTGTACTTCTCTTCGTACGCCATGGTGGGGTTGATCCCACCTTTTTCCTCCTTTTTCTTGATGTTGCTTGACTTTTATGGTCTGCAGCTATACCACCTTGGCCCCCACTCCATTCTTCTTGTGTCTATCTTTGTCCGCTTCTGTGAAATGTGGGTGGGCATCCCCCCTTCATTGAACTTTTCCGGACCTTCTTCACCGTCCATACCACCGGTAGGAGTAATGAGTACCTTGGCTTCTATTACTTCGTGAAGCACAAGAAGTGCTCATTCAAGTACCTCCGGTCGTTTCCCTCTGGAAAGTGGGATGATTGGAAGAAGGACTGGATAGTCATCTGGTTGGAGGAGCACGAGAAGCTGGAGCTGCACGAAGGCCTCCCCAACATCGACACTGCAGTCTGGAGTGGAGCTCCGGTGCTGTCGGATGCCTTCAACCCTGCTCTCACCAGGATCCGCCAGTGCGTGGAGGGAGGATTAACTCCTCAGGCGGTATTTTGCAAATTTCTGGTCAATAGGTGGGCACCGCTGAAGAGGAGAAAAAAACTCGCTTGGGCCCTCAACAGCGTGATGGACGACGACCGGGTCGAGACCGGACTGAAGTCCAACATGGCGGGGGCAACCTTGGAGTTACATATCAAAAAGTTCCAGCACGGCATCGATGTTGCGGGAGATGACTTGACGCCGCCATCAGCCTTTCTCCCTCTGAACGTGGAAGTAGAGTTCAGCAGGGAGCTCCGACGGACGATGCCGGTGCTTGATGACCTTGGTGTCGTCGAGAGAAGATCGACATCCAGGGTGGTGATCCCTGGGGCTTCCGAAGGTGGTTCCGACCCTGCCCCGAAGCCAAGGATCGAAGTCGTCGGCAAGGGCAAGGAACCGGCGGATGAACCCTTGAGCCGGAAGAGGAAACTGCAGCATGCCAACAGAAGGTCCGTCAGGCCTGCAACCTCTGCATCAGCTCCTTCTCCCCGGAGGGGGGGGGTATTCTACAACTGCGGCGACTGTACCCGCAGTGGCGTCTTCCTGGGGTGCTAGCTCCCGGCATGCGACTCCATCACCAGGTCCAGTTGAGGCCACTAGGTTCGGAGGTCCTTCCCGGTCGAGGAGGGCCTCGACTAAGGAAGTGCCCGTGACTGCAACGAGTTCCGGGGGGCCTTCCGGAGCTTCCACGCCGGCGGCGGCTATGGTCAGCCCAGAACGCCCGGGAAAGAGGTTCCGCGCAAGCTGGTGCAGAAGCCTCCCGAGGTAATTTTTAATCTTTACCTCAGACAGTTGTTTTTTGTAGTAACTGTTTTTTAAATTTTTTCATCCTTCATCTGCAGCGTTCCCAAGAAGAGGAGTGAGGCTTCACCCTCAGCCACAGCAGCTGAAGTTGTGAGGGCGGAAGCCTCTGCTCTTGTCCCGGTGCCGCCCCAAGTGGTGGCTGAAGCTGCGGCAGCTCCAGCGCCAGCTGGGTCATGGACCTTGACTCATCCCCCGAGACTCCCGTGGTAGCGCCAGACCACGGGAGAGAAGATGCGCCAGCGGCACCTGCCCCAGAGGTTGAAGCTCCGGGTTTGGGTGCTGAGATGATGGAAGCTTCGGCCGTTGAGCCGGAGGAAGCAATAATTCCGGCCCCAGAGCCGAAAATTGTCGAAGCCCCGACGGTTGAGCCGGAGGTAATTGAAGTCCCGGCGTGTGCACCGGATGTTGAGGAAGTCCTGGCGGTTGGGTCGGGTACCTCTGAAGCACCGGCCATAGAGCCGGTCATTGCTGGAGCTCCAACCACAGGGTCGGTTGATGTTGAAGACCTTCCGGCTCCTGAGCCGGTTGCCGTTGAAACTCTGGCCGCAGGGGCGGCTGTTGTTGAAGATCTTCCGGCGCCTGAGCCGGTCGTTGTGAAGGCTTCAGCGCTCGAGCCCCCAGTAGAGAAGGTGCCCAGGCCGGAGCTAGAAGCAGTTCCTACTCCGGGAGTGACGACGCCGGAGGTACCCGCGGCTGAGCCGGAGTGCTCTGATGAAGTCGCTGGCCCCCTGCCCTAGGGGACGAACAAAGATCTGGCGGCTGGTCCTTCGGAACCACTTCCGAAGGTTGGAACTTCATCAGCGGGACCCTCCTTGATGGCGACTGAGGCCATCCTGGAGGACGGCCCTGGTGCTGTGGAGGCTCAGGGGACCACTCTTGTGGAGTGGGACCCAATTTTTGTAACTAAAAACCCGCTGGAACTAGCGGAGGAGACCCCAGCAGGTCCGGATCCTATCCCGTTGTCATTGTCTATTGACAACGCCTGCTCCAGTCTGCGTCAAGTTCAGCTGGCATTCTTCCACGACAGCAAGGCTCTTGAAGAGGAGTGCCAAACCCTTAGGAGGTGGCGTAATCGGCTCTACTTTGAGACCAAGATGGCGCAGTCAAGGCTGGCAGATGACAAAGAATGGATCAAGCAGGAGAAGGTCCGCTTGGAGTACTGGGGCAAGTTATTGGATGACAGGGAGAGCTTGACTCGTGCTCTCGACACTCAATCACGGGCCATTTATGAGCAGACCAAAGCAGCTAATAGTGCGGCTGATGAACGCCAAGAAAGGCTTGAGGCCATTAACACTACTCTCATCAAGCGCCGGGAGGCACTTGAGGAGAGGGAGAAAAGGCTCGAAGATGAAGAGCAGAAACTCCTAGAGCTACGGGATGACGTCTTGAGGAGGGAGGAGGAGCTCACCGAACAGGTGGCTCTGGCTGACAAGGGCCTCGAAGAGCGCACCAAGAAATTGAAAGAGCGTTGTGCTGAGGAGGAGGAGAAGGCCTGGGTGCAAGGGCAGGAACTCTACGAGCAAGAGTGTGCCATCGCTGCCAGGGAGAAGAAAGTAAGGGGCAGGGAGAAGGACCTGGTTGACCGCCGGAACAAGATCTACCTCCAGGAGGAGGAGCTCAGAAAACTCGAGAAGCGAGTTGCTGAAAAGATTCAGCAAAACACCAAAGAAGTTGAGCACCTCGCTCGTGAGAATTCTAAACTGGTGGCGGCCAAAAGATCCTTGGAAGAACTGAAGGGCTTGAGGGCTGCGGACTCCCTACAGGTTTGGGAGTTCCTGGGCAAGGCCAACGACGCGCTGACACCGATGGGCTTCAGTCCCGTGCGTCCGGATGATCCGGAGCCGGAGCCGGACCTGGCGTTACAAGCGCTGAGCTCGGCGGGTAGCAAACTCCCCAAGGTGGGCGACGTCATCGCGGACCAGTTGGAGGTTGAGGGGCAATCCCTATCGAAGAACCTTGCAGAGTATGTGCTGACGTGCTACACCAGCCGGAATCCCCAATTCCCTCTGGACCCGGTGCTTGAAGGTCCCGTCGAAGGAGAAGGTAAAGCCGCCCGAGCCAATGTGTCAGAGGTTGCTCAGAAGGTCGCCCAGTTCTTCCATAGGGTCTAGGATCATCTCTGTAGCTCCCACTTGTATTCTCTCTTTTTCTTCCTCAATTTTGTAATCCCTTGTCTCCAGATGAATGAAATCCCCAAATTTTTGTGAATTTCACTTTTTGTCTTCAACACTTTTGTCTTCACTTGGCCCCCTGGTAGATGTACACAATTTGATTGTGAACATGTACCAAGAGGATATTGTGTTTTGTTGAAGACTCATTTGCTTCGAACTTGTAGAGTGTAGGTCTGATGTCTTCGATAGTGAAGGCCCCCTGAGGTTGCTGGAGCTTAGAAGCTCTGGCATTGTCTATCGTCGGAGCTTAGTAGCTCCGGCAATAGTCCCTATCAACGCGTAGAGCATCGATAGTTAGTCCTCTGGGGTGTCGGAGCTTAGTAGTTCCGGCAGTGACCTTTACCAACGTGTAGTTTGTTGGTAGCAGACTCCGTTTGTGGGGTCTTCTCACCATCATTTATTTTGCGTCGACGGCTGGCCCCCCTAGCTTTATCGGAGCTTGGTTGCTCCGGTGATGCTCGTTTTCAATGTTTAACATCAATTACAAGCCACCTAGGGGGAGTCGGAGCTTAGTTAGCTCCGGCTTTTCTCCATTAACGTGGATTTTTTATTGTTCCTGCACACTGAAGCCAAGAAAAATAGTAAAATTCGTTCCTTGCCTATAACTTTGTCGCGGCTTACGATTCCCAAGAGAGTTTTAGGTCAAACGCGATTCTGAATACAACCGAATGCGTTGTCTTTTCTTCCAGATCCAATTGTACTTGGACCCGCCTTACTTCGGCTCGCCGGGGTGTAGGTAGAGTGGCGTACTTAGGGTGCTTGACCAGGCTAAGTCGATAGCACACTCCGGCCCTAGGTTGGCTTGGCGGCAGTCAGGCGAGTGGGCCATAGACAATATTTGAATCTAGAAGAATCGACAATACAGCTCGAATCGTATATGAACCAGTCGAACTAAAATTTCTTAAGAATTGCACGTCTTTGTTATAGACAAGAAATAGAAAAATAAAAAATGTTGAGCCTGTACAAAATAAATGCATGTGGAGTCTGTTTCACATGAAGATGTCTTTCATTATAGGTCCAGGGTACAGGGGAAACAAGTACACTCTTAGGGTACGGAACCAGGCTAAGCGTGTTTAATTTCTCGTTTGACCCAGGGTAGCTAGCCACACTTTTAGTCCTGAGACTGCGACAAGTGTTGCATGAACTTTGCGGACCTTCCGGGAAAGGTCCGGCTCTTCTCCCGGAGGAACTACCCGACTCTGTACAATGACTCTATAACATACACCTCAAGTTACTACAGACTCACCTCCGTTATATTAAGTGTAGAACTTACGGAGGTGCTCAATGTTCCAAGGATTTGGGAGAGGTGTCCCATCCTCGGTAGCCAAGCGAACGCTTCCGGGATGGGATGCTTTAATCACTCGGAAGGGTCCCTCCCAACTGGGGGAGAGTTTGTTTAACCCTTCTCTGTATTGTATTCTCCGTAGCACCAGATTGCCTTCCTCGAGCTGTCGGTTGTGTACATGCCGCTGATGATAGCGCCGAAGGGCTTGGCGGTTCGGGCATTCCGAACAGCTGCTTGGCACCTTCCCTCCTCAAGGAGGTCTAGGTCTTCACGCCGGAGCTAGTCTTGCGTGGCTTCGTCGAATGTCCGGACTCGGAGTGACCCCAAGGTGATTTTTGGAGGAAGGATTGCTTCAGCTCCATACACCAGGAAGAAGGGTGTCTCTCCATTTGACCGGTTTGGAGTTGTCCTGTTGGCCCATAAAGTGGGCGGAAGCTCTTCAATCCAGTTGGCTCCATGTTTTTTCAAGCGCTCATAGGTGCGCGTTTTGAGTCCTTTAAGGATTTCAGCATTTGCTCTCTTGGCTTGGCCATTGCTTGCTGGGTGAGCTACGGAGGCGTAGCAAACTTGAATGCCGAGGTCTTCGCAATATCCTTGAAATGCAGAGCTTGTGAATTGGGTCCCGTTATCAGTGATGATTTTGTTTGGGACTCCAAATCTGCATACAATGGACTGCAAAAAGTTGATAGCAGATTGCTTGTTGATTGTCACAATTGGAGTTGCTTCCGGCCACTTGGTGAACTTGTCAATGGCAACGTACAGGAACTTGTAACCTCTGACGGCTCTTGGGAAAGGTCCCAAGATGTCCATCCCCCACATAGCGAAGGGCCATGTAGGAGGTATCATTTGTAGGGGCTGAGCTGGTGTGTGAATTTGCTTTGCATGAAATTGACATGCTTCGCATTTCTTCACCAGCTCAGTTGCATCCTGGAGTGTTGTAGGCCAGTAGAAGCCATGCCGAAAGGCTTTACCAACCAGCGTGCGGGAAGACACGTGGTTCCCACACTTGCCTCTATGGATTTTTGCGAGGAGCTCGCAGCCTTCTTCCCTTGTGATGCACCGCATTAGGATGCCATTGGCACCGCACCGGTAGAGATCCCCTTCTACCAACGTGTATCTTTTAGCCAATCTGACTACCCGGTCAGCGGATACATCATCGTCAGGAAGGATGTTGTCTTTCAAGTAGTTCCAGATCTCCGAGATCCATGCATCGGAACTAACTTGAGCATTTGAGTCTTGCGTGTTGGGTTGCTCGAAGCTTCCGGCAGTACCTACGACCCTTGATGGCTGCCATGGTAACAGGGCCATCGAGACTGTCAGCTTCAGGATGCTGATCTCGCCCCCTTCGCTCAGTTCGGCAGGCTGAGCTGTGGGTTTTGACAACCTCCGGACAAAAGTTCCATCAGGAGCCGGAGCTCCGGTTGACGCTTTCGTCGAGAGTTCATCGGCTTCAACATTGTGGGCACGCTGGACATGGTGGAGATCTAGGACTTCGAAGTCCTTCTGAAGCCTCTGGACTTCAAGGAGGTAAGCAGCTAGCTGGAAATTGTTGCAGGAGCATTCACCCTTCACTTGCTTAATGATGAGCTGTGAATCTCCCTTAACCAGCAGTTGCTTGACACCGTATGACAGTGCCACCCTTCGTCCGTAAATGAGTGTTTCATATTCTGCCATGTTGTTGGTCGCCTTGAAGTCAAGGTGTACCATGTATTTTACCTTCTCTCCGGTTGGTGCGAGGAGAAGGATTCCAGCTCCGGCCCCCTGCTTTTGCATGGAGTCATCGAAGTAGAGGGTCCCGTGAGGCTTGGTGAAGATCGGAGCCTTGTCTTCTGGCTTTTGCTCGCTGGGGCCCCCAGGGTTTGATGGAGAGGGAGTCCATTCTGCCATGAAGTCTGCCAATGCTTGACTCTTGATTACTTGCCTTGAAATGAATTCGAGATCGAATTTGGCAAATTCCGCTGCCCACTTTGCATATTCCCAGTTGAGTTGGGATTATGCAAGATTGCTCGAAGTGGGTAAGAAGTCACCACTGAGATCTTGTGAGCTTGGAAATAATGGTGAAGCTTTCTGGAGGCAATAAGAATTGCATAGAGCAGCTTATGCACCTCTAGGTATCGAGTCTTGGCATCATGAAGTACTTCACTAATAAAGTACACTGGGCGCTGGATGGTCCGGACCCTCCCGGAGGGGCCCGAAGCTTCCTCTTCATTGATCCGGATCCTCCCGGAGGGGTTCAGATTTTCTTTGGGGACTTCTGGGTCCTTGCTGGAGGAACCCGGAGCTTCTTAAGAAGTGACCTGGACCCTCCCGGAGGGGTCTGGGTCTTCTGAAGTAACTTCTTGTGGATTCAAGTATGGGAGCTAGGACCCAGACTCGCTTTTAGGAACCTCCAGACCCTCCTGAAGGGTTCTGGACTCCTGAGTATGGGATGGTTCTGGTCTCTCCGCAACCAGGACCATACTGACGACTTCGTCAGTGGCTGAAATGTAAAGCAGCAAAGGCTCACCAGGGTTCGGAGCTACCAGAATTGGTAGGGTGGTGAGGAGCTGTTTTAGCTCCTGGAACGCCTTTTCTGCTTCTTCAGACCATTGGAATGGTCCGGACTTCCTTAATAACATGAAGAAGGGGAGTGCCCGTTCCGCCAGTCTTGAAATGAACTGGCTGAGGGCTGCTAGATATCCAGTTAGCTTTTGGACATCTTTGATGCGGGCTGGTGGCCGCATGTCTTCAATGGCTTTGATCTTCGCCGGATTAGCTTCTATGCCTCGGTGACTTACCAGGAAACCAAGAAGTTTTCCGGAGCTAACCCCGAAGACACACTTGTCTGGATTTAGCTTTGTGCGGGTGACCCGCAGCTTGTCGAAGACAGCCTGCAAGGTGTCAAGGAGTGACTCCTTGTTCTTGACCTTGACCACGATGTCATCGACGTACACTTCCACTATGTCTCTAATGAGTTCTTCAAAGGTTTTGTACATAGCTCGTACAAAGGTTGAAGCTGCATTCTTGAGACCAAATGGTATGGCTGTATAACAGTACAATCCATCTACTGTGATGAAAGAGGTATGCTCTTCATCTTCCCTAGACATTCTGATTTGATGATACCCAGAATATGCGTCTAGGAAACACAGTAATTCACACCTGGAGGTGGAATCCACTATCTGATCTATTCTAGGTAATGGGAATGGATCTTTTGGACATGCCTTATTTAGTGTTGTGTAGTCGATACACATCCGAAGCTTCCCACCGGCCTTGGGCACAACGACTGGGTTTGCCAGCCATTTTGGATGGAAGATTTCTCGGATGAATCCAGCTTCGAGCAACTTCTTCACCTCTTGTCGAATGAAGTTCTGTCACTCTACGGATTGCTTCCGAGGCTTCTAATGCACAGGTCGGGCGTCGGGGTAGATCTTCATATTGTGCTCAATCACTTCCCTGGGGATCCCAGACATTTGTAACGGTTGCCACGCAAACATGTCGACATTAGCCCGGAGGAAAGCGATGAGCGCGAGTTCCTATTTGTCGTTCAATCCCCCCGATATACGGGTGGTCTGAGCGGCATCGGAACCGATTTGGACGACTTTGACGGGAATGTCGGTGTCGCCGCTTGGCTGCACACGAGGTGCAGAAGTTGAGCCTCGCTGACGAATGCTCGGGGGTTTTGGAGCTTGCTCCTGCCTGGAGTCCTCCTCTTGCGCCGTAGTAAGCGCATGGAGTTCTTCTAGAGCAGTTACTTCGGCAGTACGATCTCCGCGGATCCGGAGAACGCCTACTGGTGTTGGCATCTTTAACACCAGGTAATCATAATGAGCAGCTGCCATGAATTTGTACAAGGCAGGCCTACCCAAGATGGCATTGAAGGGTAAGTTGATCTGAGCAACGTCAAAGACCATCTTCTCGGTGCGATACTTCTCCCGGGTCCCGAAGGTAACGGGGAGGATAATAGCTCCGAGTGGGGTAATGGCTACCGGACCTACTCCGGAGAAAGGTCGGGAGGGGTGGAGATCCGAAGGTCGGAGCTGAAGCTTGGTAAAAGCTTCGAAGCTTATGAGGTTGAGCCCCGAACCTCCGTCTACCATGACATGGTGGAGCTGGATGTTATTGATGGTAGGAGATACCATCAAAGGTAGCTGACCTGCTCCAACCATGCTTCGAGGGCAGTCCAAAGCATCAAAAGTGATGGCTGTGTCCATTCACTTCCGATGAGGCTCCGCCCTGGCTGTAGGAGCTACAGCAGCCATGTCCCGACGCATAGTCTTGATGACGCGGCGGGAGGTGATGTCCCATGATCCACAAAAAATGGTGTCCATGGTCTTCCGACGCTCGTTGTCAGAGAAGTCGGAATCGTCGTCGACGGAGGTGTAGACGGCCTTCAGGACCTTTTTGGGATCCTGAAAACCTAACTCCTCTTCAGCCGGAGCTTCGTCAACTTTTTTTTTCCTTCCCTCTGTCGGAAAGGAGCTTCTTCCCGGCGCTTGTTGTAGCGCTCGGCAAGGTTTTGGACCTCCCGGCAGTCTTCCAAACTATGGCTGTCCGTTTTGTGAATTGGACACCACACCTTGGGTTTGCCACTGTCTTCAGAAGACGGTCGAGGTCGCTTCTCGAATCGTGGCCCCCGGCCACCCGGAGCTGCAGCAGCTGCAGCATTGGATGCACCGGCCGACGGCTTCTTCTTGTCGTTGGTCTTTTTCTTCTTCTTGCCACTCCCGGAGGTAGCGGCTTCTCCTTTGGAGGATTTCTTGTGATCCTCCGGAGTTGGTTTGGAGTGCATTTCACGGCCCTCCGCAGCTCTGGCACATTTGTCAGCCAAGCTGAAGAGTTCCATGACACTAGTAATCTCCTTGATCGCCAGTTTCTCCAGCATCTTCTTATCCCGCACTCCCTGTCTAAATGCCATGATGACAGAGGCGCTAGAGATAGAAGGGATAGTGTTTCGTACCTGAGAGAATCTCTGGATGAATGATCGCAGGGATTCTCCTCCTTTTTGCACAACTGCAAAAAGGTCCAGTTCGGTGCTTGGTCGGGTGTAAGAACTCCCGAAGTTGGCGGTGAACTGCCGGCACAACTCCTCCTAACTGCTGATGGAGTTGGGTGGAAGGCTCATAAACAAGGACCCGGCGGTCCCAGTTAAAGCCACTGGGAAATAATTGGCCATTACGGCCTCATTTCCTCCAGCTGCCAAGATAGCAGTGGAGTAAATCTGAAGAAATTCGATAGGATTAACGGTCCCGTCGAACTTCTCCGGTAGGTGAGGCCGGAACTTCTGTGGCCACCTGACCATACGCAGATGCATGGCCAGGGATGAACAGCCTAATCCTACTCTTTTAGGAGTAGGAATGTCTTGAGCTTCTCGTCTTTCACGAGCACGCTCAATATGGACTCGGCCGTCTTGTTGGCGATATCGGCGATCAAGCTCCGCCCGGAGGTCATGAGTTGAAAGCCTTGATACCGTGTGAGTGCGTCGTGCCCCGGAGGGCAACGACGTCACCTGCTGTGACGCAACACGTCTCCTATTGTTGGAAACGTGCGGACCAAGTCTGCCAGACAAGGTCCGTCGCTGCGACGGGGCCCGTCCTAAAGGAGGAGGACCCTGGTTGCTAATGCGGTCGGTTGTTGCTGCAACCAAGTGTTCCACATCGGCCCTCCACTGCTCCATTGCATCTCGGGATGCGTCCGGAGGTGGTGGGCACTGAAGAAGAGCACGTGCTGCATGGAGTGCGTGTTCCGGGTTGTCAAGATTCGCCGAAACAGTGATTGACACCAGTGCACCATCGCGTTGTCCAGCTTGATTTGCTGGTGGAGGCGGCGGTGGTGGAAGTGTGACTCCTGCTGGAACCGTGGTTCCTGCTGGTGGCTGCATATTGGAGGGATTACCCCCAATAGCTTGAACAGCGGGATGACCATTGGATGATCCAGCGGTTGAGTTCACCATTCTTGAAATCTCTGGGGCCCTACCTGGCGCGCCAACTGTCGGTGGTTTTGATCCGGCAGATCTCCCGACATTACTAAACTGTTAGAGGAGTTTGAGGTTCGGTATGGGCGCGAGGAGATTCCAGAAGGTGAGATGTCGAGTGACACAAGGGACATGAAGATTTACGTGGTTCGGGCCGCCTGAGCGTAATACCCTACTCCACGGGGTGTGTTGGTGTTGTATTGGATGTATGAGCTCAACGTCAGTTGAGAGTGTAAAGTCCGCGTGTCTCCGGAGAGTGTCCCCTATGTATCGTCGGCCTGACCTTTTATAGTACAAGGGCATGCCGTTACAAGTTAGCCTGGCCCGACATGTGGCCCCGGCGGTTACTGATATTGATACACATTCAACACGTTTAATTGCCCTTAATGACCGAGTTATGGGCTTTGACAGCACCGTTACTGGTAATTAAGGTCGTCCGATCGTGTGTCATTAATATAGTATTAATGACACTTGATCGGGTCTTGAAGTCCTTGATTCCCCTTTGAAGATCCGGAGCCGTTGTGGAGTCTTCTGGAGGTTAGAGGCTGAAGATCCGATGGTTGGACACGTGGCAACACCGAAGCACACTGTGGGGAACAGATAGGTCCGGTGTTACCCGACACGTGTCAGTTCCGGAGCTTCCCTTGGTCTGGGGTTAGGTCCGGGGTGCCATTTCGGTACATAGCCCGGAGCTTCCCCTTGTGGGCGGTAGCTCCGGTTTGATAGTACACATGGCGACCCTGGGACTAACCATGTTGGAGAAGTGGGTCCGGTTATGTCTGACATGTGGGCCTCCGAAGGTCTTCAAATCAAGTAGATGACTTTCCCTTGAGATCTTTGCAATCCCAAGAAGTATATGGTACCCAGGGTACTGATAGTTTTAAATGATCATGAAATTCATGGCTCAAATATTCACCCCCACGATCAGATCGTAGAAGTTTAATTGTCTTGCCTTATTGATTTTGTACTTCATTCTGAAATTCTTTGAACTTTTCAAAGGATTCAGACTTGTGCCTCATTAGGTAGACATAACCATATCTACTAAAGTCATCGGTAAATGTGATGAAGTACTGAAAACCACCTCTGGCAATTGAACTCATTGGTCCACATACATCTGTATGTATAAGTCCCAACAAGTCAGTCGCCCTCTCACTTTGACCAGTGAAGGGTGCTTTGGTCATCTTCCCAAGCAAACAAGATTCGCATGTGTCAAGTGATTCAAAATCAAATGAGCTTAGTAATCCATCTTTATGGAGTTTTTCAATGCGTTTCTCATTTATATGACCTAAGCGACAATGCTAAATAAAAGTGGGATTTAGATCATTTCATCGAGCCCTTTTGGTATTAATGTTACAGACAGTTTTATCCTCAAGATCAAGAACATATAATACTTTCACCAATGGACATTGAGCATAGAAAATATTATTGTAATAAATAGAACAACATTTGTTCTTTATTACAATCTCATAACCATCAACTTCTTCTAAACACGAAGAAGAGATAATGTTCTTGCTCAAAGTAGGAATGCAATAACAATTATTCAATTCCAAAACTAATCCTGAGTGTAATGAAACGTGGTAAGTTCCGATAGCTATGACTGCAACCTTTGCTCCATTGCCGACACGAACATCCAACTCGCCTTTTGCAAATCTTCTAGTCTCACTTAGACCCTGCAACGATTTGCAAGTGTGAATCATCGATCCGATATCAAATACCCATGATTCACTAGAAGATAATGCAATGTTAACTTCTATAACATTTATACCTGAAGTGGAAGTCTCACTTCCCTTCTTCTTCTTATCCTCCAAGTACTTCTTGCAGTTCCTAGACCAGTGCCCCTTACCATGACAGTGAAAGCATTCATCATCAGGAGAAGGGCCAGATTTGCCCTTTGGCTTAGACTTTGAGCTTGAAGGCTCATCGGGAACCTTTCCCTTGCCTTTGTCTTTAGGATGCGTCACACGCTTCCTCTTTTTATTCTCCTTTTGCACCATCATCACATGAGTGGCGTTTTTCTTAATGCTTTCTTCGGCTATTTTAAGCATCCCATGCAATTTAGCCAAAGTTTTCTCCATGCCATTCATTTGAAAATTCAATATGAATGGCTCGTAGCTCGATGGGAGCGACTGGAGAACCACGTCAATAGCCAGATCATCCTTGAGTTCAGAACCAAGTTTGCCCAAAGTTTCAATGTAACCAATCATCTTGATTACATGAGGGCTCACCGGGCTACCCTCCGCCTGCTTGCATGAGAACAAGGAATTTGAGATGTTGTATCTCTCAGTCCTTGCTTGATTCTCAAACATTCCACGCAGTCCCTCAATCATAGAATAAGCATTTGTATGCTCATACTGTTTTTGCAGATCAGGGGACATTGTGGCGAGCATGAGGCAGCTTACATTAAGCGCATCATCGCAGTGCTTCGTATAAGCTCTGCGATGAAAACATGAAAAGAATAGTAATAAGCATCACAGGCGTATGATCATATCACATTGTGAATAGTATGGCCTTTAGAATCATAATGGTCTCCATCGCCATGGTTCCATCAAGATCTGAGCTGCCATGCCTCCCTTCTTGTGGTGATCTCCATCTCCACCATGCTTGAAGACATCTCCATGATAATAAAAGAAGCTAATACAACTAATAGCTACCAAATAAATTACATGAGAGATCAAGCATCACAGGTCGACACGCAGATCGTTATACAATTATGTGACAACCTCAACCCGGTTGTGTTAAATTTGCAACACGCAGGCTGCACGAATTTACACAAAGATCGTCACATCACATTAAGGTCATACCATTCACATCATTCCCTGCAAAAACGAGTTAAGCGTAGAACAATTTCTAGCGCGAAACTATATTATGTAATCGCTATAGCAGACGGCAAAACGGAGGTCCCGCTAGCCGGTTAGCGGGCGGGGGGGGGGGGGGGGGGGGGGGGTGGGGGGGTCGAGGGGGGAGCCGCCCCCCGCGGGTTTCAGGGCAGCGTCCTGAACACCAAACGAAATTACATAGATCGCATATATGAAATCACTATGAAAATCTCATCGGATTGATCAAATCAACCCGAATACGAGCCATTCAGAATGCCTCAATTTTCAATGTGAGCGATTATTATTCATGAGTAGATCGTGACTCATGACCGTGGTTTGTTGGCTCAATCTGTTAGCTATGTACACGATTAGTCCCGATGGTGATTCCAGCCGGTAGGGACAGGTTGCGCACACAGCAGAGAAGGAGCACGAACTGACCCTTTAGTCATATACGATCACAATCTACTCTAACCAATTCCAAACCCCAAAAATCATGCGATAAAATTCATCATATGAATATGTCTGCAGTAGATCCCATCTACTAACAAGATCCAGACCAGAAACTACGCAAGGTGGCTCTGATACCGCTGTTGGTAATCTGCGGTACGCTACTCTAGCAACTCTACCGCGTCACTCAGAAAACATGTGAGTACAGAGGTCATGGATCATTACCACTAGATGCGCAGCGCAGCGGAACGTAGATGCGCGTCGGTGAAGGGAAGTAGACGATCTCGTTCATCTCCTCCTCGTCCTCGTCATAGCAGCAGGAAGACGATCACGATCGTCGTAGCCGATCAGCGCAGCAGTAGCAGCAGCGCCTCCACGGAGTGCACACGTACGGAGAGGAACGCCGTGCGCCGGTGTGCTAGCACTGCGCGCGCGGCAAGGGTCTCGGCGTGAGGCCTTCGAGGGGTGTCGGCTAGGGCTGTCACGTGGTGGGGTAATTAGCCCCTAACCCTACCTCTCATATTTATAGACGTACTAATGGGCTTTTAGGTCGCAGACCCATTAGTATCCTAATTGTTTATGGATCAAATATCCAATAGGTCTTAAACCGAATTGTTATGATTGCCTCTTGGGCACATCACCAACATTGATAAGATAGATTTAGATCAATACTTATGTCTATGTTTATAATAAAATTGTTTATGTTTAAGTTTATGTAGTGCGAGGGGAGAATTATACGATGGGGTAGCACTTGCATGCAGAAGGACAGACGAGCTTGTATGTCAGCAAGCTATTATGGTGTGCGCTGTACTAATTTCGGGATAATGATCCATGTGCTCTTGAGCTTTGCTACCGTTCTGAAACCCCAATTTCCCATGAGCGAGGAGAGGAGAAACTAAACCTAAACCATTGCCCATATGCTTGACGCGTAAGAATAAGAAAAAAAATGATCACCAAAACGAGCTGCTGTCGTACTCTACTACACCGCAGCATCTTTTTCCTGGAGCGGGTATATATACTACCTGAGCGATCCAGGTCCAGCTCCGCGTCTTCTTGCTGAAGCTCGGAGACTCCTCATACCCTTGTGTTGCTACCTTATCTTGCTGACCAGAAGAGTCCACACACAGGCTACCCGGCATGGCGGAGACGAAGGAGAAAAGCCCGAAGCTTGGGAGGCTGCGTTGCGCGGCAAAGCGGCTGAAGGGGAAGCTATACATCATCAGGATGTGCGTTGCCATGCTCATTTGCGGCAGGTAGCTTATATAGCACAAAGTGTGTATATTGTTAGAGATATAATATTATATTTATATTAGATGATGTAATAGGAGTTTATTTGCATATTTTTACTCATCATGTACTTTATATATTGAGCATTCGGCACTCTCAATAATATAAGATCATATTCATAACATGATATACAAATTCTTAAATCTTTTAATCTAATTTTTTCTGGCGGCGGCAGCTCGTCCTCCGGCGTGCCGCTGCCGCCGCACGGGGCAGGCAGTGGGTGAGGTGGAGTGGGTGCGCGTGTGCGCGTGCAGGCTGGGGACGCGCTGCCGGTGCCAATCCGGTTTGGTCTCTGTTCGTGCGGCCTCCAATTGCGCCGCTAGGGATCTGACTTGCGCCGCCTGGATCTACGGCGTCCAGCGTGCGAACTGCCACCAGCGCCCTTCCGCCACCACCCTGTTCGGTCGTGCCTCCATCTGGATCAACGCTCGCCCATCCGACTTTGCGTTCGATGCCATGCAGCCTCTTTCTTCTGGATCGATCCCATGTGGCCTTTGTCTGGATGCGTGAGCCTTCGTCTTTGCCTCTCTGGGCTACAGATCCGGCATATGAAGCCGTTTCTTGCCCTTGCGCTAGTCCTATGGTCGCCGCCCTGGTGGGGTGCGGCCTGGTGAAGCAGCTGGTGCTCGTCTATGCCGACCTGATGCACGACTCCAAGACGGGCCACTTGACGCTGACATCACTGCGGTCAATGCTGGTGGGGCAGGTCATCGGCACGCTCATGGGCTGCGTCATCTCGCCGCTCACCTTCTTCGTCTTCTACAAGGCGTTCGACGTGGGCAACCCGCACGGATACTAGAAGGCGTCGTACACGCTCATCTACCGCACCATGGCCATACTCGACGCGGAGGGCTTCGCGTTCGCGGTGGCGGCCAACGTGGCGAGGGATCTCCTGCTGCACCTGTTCGGCCGGTTCGTGCCGCTGTTGATGCTCTTCGTGCAGGCCTTCCTCACGGAGCAGGGCTTCGTTGGTGCATACCCGGCTGCCACACTACTCTTCTTCCAGTTCTTCTTCGCCGCCATCACGCTCATCCTCGTCGCCGGCTCGCTTCTCGGCCGCGTCAACTTACAGAAAGTGGATGCTCTTCGTGCGGCTCTGGCTCACCTTCTCCTACACTGTCGGCACCTTCAGCCTCTGGAGTCCCAATGGGTTCCTCTTCAAAGCCGGCGTCGTGGACTTCACTGGCAGATACATCATCCAGCTCTCCTCTGGCATCGCTGGCTTCACCGCCGCCAGACGTGGTGTGCATCTCAGTTTATGCGGTGTTGACGTCAGTGTGACGTCATCGTGGCGTCGCAAAGGCTGAGCATCTAGGGTTTCAGGGTTTAAAAAGAATCTTGCTGCTTACGCCGCTTTTATTTGTGCTCTCCCCGTCATTGCTGCTGCTTATTTTGCGCTTTTGCCGTTATCGGTCATCTTCTTCATGATAGATGACTTCTTCTTCTTCTTCGACCGAAATTCCAGTTGTGCGGTGTCTGGTGTTTTTCAATGACACCAATTACCGTGACTGGGTTCCTCGTATGCGTCTATATATGCATGGTCTATGACTTTGGGAGTTACTCATGGACGATCTCTGGTTGTTATTGGTCTTTTTTGTCATGATTCACAACATCTTTGAGAGCTTGACTGACTTCGTTTTCCTTTCGATGCGTCTATCAGTTCAGTCAGCTCCAGTTTTGCTGCTTCGTATACTTCGATGTTTGCTCAGTAGCACCACCATTTAGGTCATCTTTGTGGCACTCGGTATATTTTTTATCTCTCCAATCTCAATGTTCGTGATGCACCTTGATTTTAAGAATGGATATTAGATATATAATACTATATTTATATTAGATGATGTATTAGAGGATTATTTGCATATTTATACTAATCACGTACTCTATATATTGGAGCCTCTGACCCTCTCAATAATATAAGATCATATTCATAACAAAAAAACTGCTTGCGCCGCTTTTATTTGCGCTCTTCCCGTCACCCGCCGCTGCTTACTTTGCGCTCTCGTGGTCGACTGCCATCTTCTTCATGATGATTTTTTCTTCTTCGAGCAGAATTTTAGTTGTATAGTGTTTGGTGCTTTTCAAAGGCATCAATTACTGCGACTGAGTTCCCCGTATGCGTTAACATATATGTGGTCTACGACTTTGGGAGTTGTTCATGGGCGATCTCTAGTTGGTACTAAATTTCGTCGTTGTGATTTACATCATCTTTGGGAGCTTGACTAGTTTCGTCTTCTTTCCGCTGCACCTACCAGTTCAGTAGACTTCAGTTTTGCTGCTTCGTCTACTTCGACGTTTGTTCAGTGACATCACCGTTTGAGTCATCTTTGTGGCTCTCAACATGTTTTTTATCTCTTCAAACTCAGTGTTCGTGATGCACCTTGAGTTTGAGGGAGGGTGTTAGAGATATAATACTATATTTATATTAGATGATGTATTAGAGGTTTATTTGCATATTTGTACTCATCATGTACTCTATATATTGGAGTATCCGGCTCTCTCAATAATATAATGTCATATATATATATATATATATATATATATATATATATATATATATATATATATATATATATATATATATATATATATATACTTTCGCTTTGTCTTCTGCATGCTGAATTAATCAATGTACCCGCGTGTGCATAATGCATCAATAAACACAAATTGATGAAAGATCAGTTTGTAAGTATATGGTGAAGTAATGAATTTCTTGACTTAGTTCTAATCATCCCCAGAAAAGCATGCGTGTGTATCAATGATTTGTGGCGTGTCGTTCATCAAGTAATTATTGTATTAGAAATGTGGGTTTATTATATTAACTCTGGTGCTCAATACTCCATTCTTTTTATTTGATGCTGGTAGTTTAAATGGAGGGAGTATTTATTTATGTTCTACATGCTATCTATCTATATCCATAATATGATTGTTTGTTCCTTAGTTATGAGGATATATTTCAAGCAACAGTTTCTTTCCTGCGTTTCAGTGCCTGCGTGCTCAGCCCTCATCCGTTTGTTTTGCTAATTTCATTGTTACCACTTATATTCCAATGATCCAATAAAATGGATTGAACCATTGATGAACGCCATGCGTCGTGTATACATTTACATGCACGTTCCTATCCTATATATATATGAATGTCACTGAAACAAATTACGTACATTTAAGCTTTATTTTGCATAATGCATAGCTTTCACTACTACAAAGCACAGTTGTCTATTACAAAACCCAAATGACTGCAGCGACCGGTATAGGGTAAACTGACAAAAATGCGCCACTACAAAGCTTGACGGTGGGTCCCACTGAAAGACTTGCTACTGAAAAAGATTTCCTGTGATGAATGTTTAAGTGGCCAAACACTAGAAATATATAGGGGTATTTCTAGTGGCAGACCACATAATTAAACGTCCACCACTAGAAATCAGTTTCAGTGGCGGGGGGTACATAAACGTCCACCACTAGAAATCAGTTTTCACTTTCAATTTCTCCATATATATTTTTGCGGATTTACTCCCATTCATGCGATAGAAATCACGGATGATTTAAGTCGACGACAAGCTCAACGACCCTTCAGGCTTGGGAGATTTTTAGGTCCTTAGATGCAGGCTTAGAAAGTGGTTCATGAGAGTTGATAGGACTGATGGTGGTAGCGGTCAGGCGTTGTTGGCGGCGCCGGAACCGCAGACTACAAGCGGACGGTGGACGATGTCGACGAGTTAACACAACAGAGGCTATGATGGCGAACCGGTGACGAGACACCTGAGACGCACGCATGCGGCCATGCGGGCGACAGGTGGGAGAGCACGACCCTGCGACCCAAGCTTTGGTTTGTTGTCATCGGTAGGTATAAGATTGCATGCACCAGGACCATCCAATCTTGATCAGGGCAGATAATAGTTGACTGAAGCAAAGTGAATTTTCAGTTACCTGAAAATTTGTTTTGGCCCATATTTTTAAGAGAAATGCTATATTTTAGATTTCTGAAATCAACACTTTTTTCTAGCGGCCGTTAGATGCGCTTTAAGACTCGTGCGCTCCTTATCTTCTTCCCCTCCCGTTCCTCAACCCTAACCCCGACTCACGATACTTCTCAGAATCAGCTCCTGTAGCGGTGGCCGGAGCTACTGCCGGCGGCGCCCGAGCGACGACGGCGCGGAGCCCCATCGGAGGCGGCATGGAGCCCAGCGACGGCCCTGCGCGACGCCCTGGCGCGACTCAGCGTCCGGCGACGGCGTGGCGCGCAAGCTCTCGGTGGCCGTGGAGGCGGTGGCGCCGCCGGCCTTCCAACCGGAAACGAAGAAGGTAAGCTTTTCTGTTAATTGTTAATCAGTAATCTGTATTTGTTAATCCATAATTTTTTAAGGTTATGTCAATTGTAAATAATAAGATAAATTTTTTTTATTGATTAACCTATAAAATTAAGAGTTGATAGTTAATTACAATATTAGTGGTTAATGATACTAATTAGCTACTAATTATGCGATGCTTGAAATTTTCTCAAATTTTAACCACCTGACTAATAGACAGACCCTATTTTTAAACTGAGAATGCAATACTACTGTTGTGAATGAACAATTGGAACCAGAGATGCACCACTACAGGAATCCCGACGATTTGCGACGGCCCCTGGGTGTCGCAAATAAGCCAAAAACCGTCGCAAATAAGCTATTTGCGACGGCTTTACTTATTTCGCAAAAAAGCTTATTTGCGACGGCCACCGTCGCAAATAAGCTAATTATTTCCAGGGGGCCGATGGACCCCACTGGTCGATTTGCGATGGCCATGCCATCACAATTAAGTTTCTATTTGCGACGGCTTGGCCGTCGCAAATAAGCTCAGCCGATGGATCCCATACGGTCAACCGACGGGGCCCACACAACCATTTGCGACGGCCTGGCCATCGTAAATAGGGTCTTAATTGCGGCGGCCCGGCCGTCGCAAATAACAAAGGCTAGTTTGCGATGCCTGGATTCTTATTTGCGATGGTACTGTATAAAAAGCTGTCGCAAATAAGGTTTTTAATTTTTTAAAAAACTAAAAATACTACCCGGCTCGATGGCTAGAATCACAGAACATACAAGATAACATATGACAATCACAAACAGTATCACAATCACAAACAACATCACAATATCATCGATACATCACACATCACCATCAACAAAGCAAACAAGAGCTCACTCGCCCGTCTGACCTCCGAAGCCACCTCCAAAGCCACCTCCAAAGTCGAAGTCATCGTCGCGCCTCATTCCAGGTGGTGGTAACTACGGCGACAGAGTTTGAGCAGCTGTCGCAGATCCCTACAATTAATAAGACTTAGAGTTAGAATATAAATGCATCAACATCTCTCTCCCTCCCTCTCCCTCCCTCTCGATCTAGATCCCCTCTCTTCCCCTCTCTTTTCATTCCTCTCTCTATCTCATCTATCTCTCTATCACTCTATCTCTCTATTGCTATCATTTTCCGTCTCTCTTCCTCTCCTTCTATCTCCATCTACATCTCCCTCTCTCTATTCATTCCTCTCCCACTCTATCTAACTATCTCTCACTCTTTCTTATATCTCTTTCTTTCTTCTGTCTTAATCCTTTTCTTCTATCTAAATATCTCCCTCTCTCTTCTATCTCAATCCTTTTTCCTCTATCTTCCTCCCTCTTCTAACTCCATCTCTAACTCTATCTAACTATCTTTCACTGTCACTCTATTTCCTCTCTTTATTTTGGTTGAGGTAAACTAGAATTGTTAAGTTGACATAGAAAATTACCTGACCCACAGAAGAAGGATCGTCTGAAAGGACTGGTAGTGGCGGTAGCTGGATCCCCAGAACTTGCACCTGAGCCATGGTCTGTCATTACAAATATTAAATGTTACGTATTACTAAGTCATTTACGATGAATTAATGAGAACTTTAGTTTTCATTTTGTTACCTCCATTGCTTCCCGCATCTGCAACAACACTGCTGCCTGGGAAGAGATCGTGGCCTCCATCGCGATCCTTTGGCGTTCCGCCTCCTCCTGTCACCTGAGGTTCTCTTCTATAGTTTGTCGGAGGGATTGCATCTCAATGTCCCTCTGCGAGACGCGGCGACCTGCTGTGCCCACTAATGAAGCCTGCGTGGAGCTGCCTCTCGCAGGTCTCCCCGCCCGCGAGTCGACAACTCCGTCGAATATGGCGAGCCTATAAAAAAGAGAGTCAGTAATATGAAATTAAAATATCTTGAATACTTTGAATTGAAAATGATAAAATGACTTATAAACTCACCTTCCGTGTGCTTTTTCACCTCCGCTTGCATACGCGACTTCAGAAGCGATTGGTTCACGTTCCCAATTGAAATATTCACCGTGTATCTTCCTAGCCTCCTCCCCTACTTAGCCTGCAAAACAAGGAAACCGTGTAAGTTCAATAATCCATATAGTTATATTTAATATGAATGATTTCTAAACTTACCAATCGCTCGGCTGCAACCTGACTGCACCCCTGAGGCTGAGAAGGGTCCTTGTGACCTCTCTTCTAGATCTCAGCAGGGGTCGACGGCACCCGTGTCTCGCGCTCCTATCAATACGTGTTAGTACGAATAATATATTATGAAGATATAAACATAAGTTGCATACACTTACCATGCGTTTAGCTAAACGCAAATGGTTATCTCCTTCTCTAACTTATCCATCATCCCTATCTTGATTTCTTTAGCACAAAGCTATCTATAGAAATAGCTGAGCTCGGCTAAAACCTTCCACACCGCATCATCTAGATAGCCTCGAAACATAATAGGTAAGAGTCTTTCTATTATAATGTGATAATCATGTTTCTTCAACCCAATGAGGTTTTCTATATTCACATTTATGGCTCGTTTCAGGCTAGCTGCGTAACCATACGGGAATTCAAAGTTTTCATCTATTTCATAACTTTTTTCTTTTCTTTCGATCGAAGACAGAAAGAAGCATGTGACTTCCCACCACTTTCAGAGATTTCAAGAGTTGGATGGTGACAAATGTCTTCCAAATCTAGTCTAGCTTTGTAATTGTCTTTCGTTTTGTCAGGCATATCCATGCAAGTTCTTATAATACTTTCGCTCATGTTACGCTCCTGATGTATGACATCAATTTTGTACATTAGAATCAACGACTTCACATACGGTAGCTCCCAAAGTCCACATATGTGAGTCCAATTGTGTTCCTCTCCATAACCTACGAAATATCCAGGACGACCTTCATCAGGCACCAGTTTGTCCAACATATCAGAAATTTCTGACCCGTTGAGACACTTCGGTGGTCCTTTAGTGATAATAGTGTTCTTTTGAAAGACATGCCTCTACTGCCTAAATATGTGATTCGAGGGCAGCCAACGTCTGTGACAATCAAAGTAAGATATTTTGCCTCCATGAGTTAGTCGAAAGCAATCTGTGTCTGAAGCACATATCGGACACGTCAGACGATCGTGAGTGCTCCATCCGGGAAACATGACGTATGCCGACAAATCATGGACGGACCACAAATAAGAAGCTCGAAGGTTGAATTTCTGCTTCTTGTAATTGTCGTACGCTTCGACTCCTATCCACAAGACTTTCAATTCTTCGATCAGCGGTTTCAACATCACGTTGAGACGTGACCCGGGATGATCAGGTCCAAGTACAATGAGGCTGAGAAATATGAGCTCATTCTTTGTACAAAGAGTAGGTGGCAGGTTGTACGGAATGACAAAGACGGACCAACAGGAGTATGGTGTGACGTTCGTACTGAACGGTGATAAATTGTCTGTCGCTAATCCGATGCGAGCATTCCTCGCATCACGAGAAAAGTCTGGATCGAAATGGTCTAGCGCCTTCCATACATCACCGTCGGATGGATACGTCAAGAATTTTTTGTTCTCACGTTTATCTTCTTTGTGCCATCTCATGTGTATTGCGGTTCTTTTTGAAAGAAACAACCGCTTCAAACGAGGTGTCACACGCAAGTAACGAAGCTGCTTATGTGCGGCATCTGTCATCACATTATTGCCATCATCATTAACAACTTTGACATACCTCGATTTACCACATTTCAAGCACATCTTCTCATTGGCGTGCTCTTTCCAGAATAGCATGCAGTTTTCTGGGCACACATCGATTTTCTCATACTTCATACCGAGACCAGATATCTTGATCTTTGACTCTTATATATCTGGTGGCGCTTAGTGAGGTTGTGGAAGGATATCGCAGATCAATTTCATGAGATCATTGTAGCAGTTGATGGAAAAAAGTACTTGGACTTAATTGTCATAAATCTGGTCAAGAAAGCAAGTACGGTCACAACCGTGTGTTCATGCAATGGCTCTTGTGATTTCTTCAGCTCCTTGAAGAACTCCTCTGCCTCATTTGTAAGAGGATCTTCCGCTTCCAGAGCTTCTAGCATCTCATCCATCCTATCAACCTCTTTTATATCATCATCCTCATCCACTTCTGCTATGACTCGAGAATTAGTCTCGTCGTGAAAGGTCCACACTTCATAATGTAGATTGAAACCATGTCGACATAAGTGAAACGAAACCTCCCATCTTCTCAAAAACTTGGTGTTCCGGCATTTTGTACATGGGCACCGCACCATATCTTCTGTTGACAATGAAAATGCTCGATCCAAAAATTTATCTAACCTGTACCACTCATCCGATTGACCACAAGTTCTGCTCTTCCAACCAGTATATATCCAACTGTGGTCTTCATCCATGTTTGGCTCTGCAGTTTAACGTGAAAGAAATTGTCATTAGTATATACAGGATAGGTCCTAAAATTTTGACAGCATGACGAGACGCGTCACAGTATACCTTTAAAGCATACAAATCATTATTAGTTTCATTGTTATGTTATTTCATGGTCCTACAATCTAGGCAGATAGATCCTAAACCCACCCAAGAGTGATCGAGCAGAACGTGCTCATGACGAGACGTGTGATCCGGATTCGAACGAAATTTTGGCAGCATAACCCCGCTGTTCTCCACTGCACGCCCAAAAATGGTGCAGCAGAGAACAACAGGGTTATGCCATCGAAATCTCGTCCAAATCCGGACCCGCGTCTGGTCATAAGCCAATTCCGAACCTGCACGTCTCACATGCCAATGGCATGTGAGACGTGCTGATTCAAAACGGGTAATGCATTGCTATAGGTTACATTACTCATTTTCATTTTGAAGTCATTTAAGAGAGAGAGAGAGAGGAAACAACTAGAGAAAGAGTGAGAGAAAAGTTGGTCTTAGATGACAATTCCACATCCATTTCCACCGTCCACACAATCACGGGTCATTGATGTTCTTATCAATACTGACCCGGCCCATATACACTTAACCCTAACGATTCACCTATTGTCCCAGTCACGGGTCACGATCATGACCCACACCGCAGCGGCGTCGTTCTCTCTTTGCCCGACCTCGAAGGAAGGTTAGAATTGGGCCCGACGGACTGTATATACGCTACATATATGATGCCTACTTTACGTACGACGACCCTTTTGTTTAGCTGTTTCTATATATAATACATAAGCATAAAAAATATTAAAGAAAATATAAGCAATTATATTTTAAACACAAAACAATAAAACGAGAGCAATAATACAAATCTTAAACATTATTAAATCAAACCTAAGCATATATAGTAACATTAAGATCTAATTAACAACTAATCAACAACTAACTAATAATTAATTAGAATGGTCAACTAATTAACAACTAACTAACAATTAATTGCAATTCAAACCTAATTAGCAACTACTAACAATTAATGAGAATTAACAACTAATTAACAACAATAACAATTAATTTGCATAACAACTAATCATCAAGAACAATTAACAACTAAATAGCATAACAACTAATCATCAATTAACAACAATTATCTAGAAATTAACAATTCATGAATTATCGATCTAACTACATTAACTAGTAAGTAACAATTACTTGTGCGGCGTGGAGCAGCGGGCCGGCGGCGTCGGATGGACGGCGGAGGCGTTGGAGGAGGCCGGTGGCGCTGCTGTCTAGGGCCGGGAGCGGCGGGGGCGCAGGGGTCGGGTGGGGGCGCGGCGGGCGCTGCTATTCGGGGCAGGGGCGGGGCCGAGGGCGGCGAGGGCGCGGCTGGAGCGGGGGTGGCGGGCCGGTGGCGGGGCTGTGGTGGCGTGAGGCGCGGGGGGCGCGGCGGGGTCGGGGGCGGCGGGGGCGCGGCGGGCCGGCGGCGTGAGCAGGGGCGGCGGGTTGGCGACGGGAGCGGCGGCGGGCCGGTGGCAGGGGCGCGCCAGGGCGGTGTCGGCATATTCGGGGAGCGGTGGAGGAGAATGAGGTGTCGGGGTCCGACGGGGCCGATATTAGCCCTTATTTGCGATGGCACTATTAATTGCGATGACCTTATCTTGTGACCGTCACAATTTATCATATTTGTGACAATACTTTTTATTTGCGACGGCTACTTGATTTGCGACGGCCTTAAGGTTGGCCATTGCAAATAAAAGCTTATTTGCGATGGCTGTCGACGAAGCAGTCACAAATTAAGTCTTATTTGCGACGGCCACAGACATGTCGTCGTAAATGATCGCATTTCGTGTAGTGCACAGATGCACCACGGTCCTTTTCTTTGTCTGTCGTGTTCTCTTGTCTGTCCTGTACTCCTACTCTCGTGTAGTAGTATTTCCTAGGGACAGACGCACGTGTGTGGCGAGGTGGCGCGCGTGGACATGGACCCACACAGGCATGGGCAATGAAGTACCTTTGTCACCCATCTGTTGTGTTCCGCTGTTCGTATCAGCATTGTTAGAATTAGATTAGAGAGAGACAAACAAAATGATTTCAACTTATCTTCTTATTCATTCATACTTTTCCTTTTATACATGATGAGGAGGCATAACACGAAGAGACGTATCCATTTGAAGGAGGAGTCGCAACCCATTGGAAGGAAGAAACTGCCACTGTTTCAAGTGTTCACATTATTGTACTGTAAAACTCCCCTTTGAACGCTTGAACTCTTTGTGTATGCTTATAATCTTCTAAAACCCAGTGGGAAAAAATTTGAAGGTATATAATTGAATGCTTTTGTGTAAAAACTCCTGAAAATATTATTAAAACAGGAGAAAAACACAACATTTAAATGTCATATATGTTTTCATATAAAAACCCCTGTGGGGAAAATAATAAAATTGATATTATCTTGCATTGTCATTGCCTCATTAAAACTTATTGTGAGAAACCTTTAAAAGTAAAACTCACGTAAGAAAAAAAGTACAATTTAATGCAGAATTGTCAAGTCATTTTCTATGAAACTCCCCCTAAACCTTGCAAATCTCTAAGTCTACTCATACCAATACCTGCGACACATTTAGAAAATGTGGAGTATGGTAGGAACTTAGTAAATAAATCTGCTAAATTATCACATGACTTAGTTTGTTGGAGATCAATTTCTCCATTCACCTGAAGTTCATGTGGGTAAAATAGTTTAGGAGCTATGTGTTTAGTAACATTAGTCTTTACATATACTGATATTTAAATCAGTGCCAATGATATTTAAATCATCAACATATACTGATATGATACAAAAACCAGTTGAGGATCTTCGAATGAAGACACAAGGGCAATCATCATTTGTAGAGTAGCCTTTGTTTAAAAGCAACTCCTTCAGTCGGTTATACCACATCCTTCCAGACTGTTTCAAGCCATATAATGACTTGTTGAGTTTAACACAAAACATGTTGCGGTCTACTTTTCCATTCGGTATGGGTATCCCATCGGGAACCTTCATATAAATATCCGAATCTAGTGACCCATATAAATATGCAGTCACGACATCCATCAACTGCAAAGATAGATGTTTTTGTGTTGTCACAGATATCAAGTATCGGAAAGTTATTCCATTCATAACAGGAGAATATGTTTCATTGAAATCAATGCCGGGTCTCTGCGTGAACCCTTGTGCAACTAGCCTTCCCTTGTATCTCACAACCTCATTGTTTTCATTTCGCTTTTGAACAAAAACCCATTTGAACCCAACAGGATAGGATCGAGAAGGAGTAGGTATTACATTTCCGAATACCTCTCTCTTTTTAAGTGAGTCAAGTTCTGCCTTGATTGCTTCTTTCCATTTGATCTAGTCCGAGCGTTGTTTACACTCTGTTATGGTCTTAGGATCAGGATCTTGGAGAAGATCAACAATCATGGTTGAAAAGCATGAGTTGACAACCGTTGTATTACGGTCAAATAATTCTCTAGAACTAGTATAATTGATGGAAATTTCTCTTATCTCCTGTAATTCTTCTTGACTTCCCAACATAGAAGAATCAGGGTTTTCCAATTGTCCAGCCTGCTCTATAGTGCGCATTTGAGGGCTAGATAAAGGATTTAAAATATCCCTTTGATGTATGCCAACATTTTGTTGACTTGCATTTACTTTCCTCGAGGAAGATCTAGTCTTTGGACGCTTGCTTGAAGCATCTATTCCCTTACTTGCTCTCCCCCTTTTCGGAGGTTGAGTGGTTTTTATTGGTACCCCCACTCGGCAAGGTGCATTGGCAGCAGGATTCAAAGACTTTGTGACATTATTATAGTCAGTAAATGCATCTGGCAGGTTACTAGCAATTTGTTGTAACTCTATAATTTTCTGAACTTGAAGTTCAGTTTCCTTTGTACATGGATCAACATTTAGGATGGACTTGTCATCCCAATTTATTTCTCGGCGGTCATTGATAAATTTATTATCTCCCCCTAAAGCCGGGAAATGATCCTCATTAAAAATACAATCAGTGAACTGGGCCGTGAATAAATCTCCTGTTAAAGGCTCCAGGTATTTAATAATAGACGGGAATTGATATCCCACGTATATTCCTAATTTTCTTTGAGGGCCCATAGAAGTTCGCTTAGGTGGTGAAATTGGTGTGTATACAGCACAACCAAACTTCCGCAGATGGGAAATATTGGGTTGATCTCCACGTACAATTTGTAAAAGGGAGGTGGTATGATATGTAGTTGGTCTTAATTGTAGAAGATCAACAGCGTGTAAAACTGCATGACCCCAACAAGATGTTGGTAAATTGCATCCTTGTAATAATGGCCTAGCTATGAGTTTAACCCTCTTTATTAAAGATTCTGCCAAACCATTTTGTGTGTGTACATATGGAACAGAATGTTGTACTTCAATTCCTTGAGCCATACAATAATCATTAAAGGCTCGAGATGAGAATTCAGCAGCATTGTCCATACGGATACTTTTAATCCTATATTGAGGATAATTCGCTTTCAACCTTATGACTTGTATCATAAATTTGGCAAAAGCGTGGTTACGTGTAGATAATAAACACATATGTGACCATCTAGTAGATGCATCAATTAAAACCATGAAGTATCTAAATGGACCACACATAGGTTGTATAGGTCCACAAATGTCACCTTAAATTCTTTCAAGGAACTTTAATGGTTCAGCATGGATCTTTAGCGGAGAAGGCCCCAAGATCAACTCGCCCATAGCACATGATGTACACATAAAATCATTAGATTTTGGAAATTTAGTGTTCTTTAAATCATGGCCTGTGCAATTTCCAATAATTTTCCGCATCATCCCTATTCTGGGGTGGCCTAGGCGTGAATGTCAGGTCTTAAATATATCAACATTCTGGAAAATCACCTTGTATGCAACATGAGGTACGGGTTTTATGTACGTGAAGTACAGTCCAAATAGAGTAGAAGGAATTCTTTCTAGAACTTCTTGGCCATATTCGGAAGATTTTGAAATAAGAAGAAATTCTTCTTTATTTTCTTCATGAGTATGTATATGTAACCCATTTTTCCGAATATCTCTAAAACTTATGAGAGTACGTGTAGAATCGGGATACAATAAAGCATCCTCAATCATTACTTGTGTCCCATTAGGGAGAGTAATAGTGGCTTGTCAGAGCCAACTATTGTCGCATCGCGTCCTGCGATGGCCAAAACATTTCCCGACCTCCTAGTTAGGGTCTGAAAATTTTGTATCCCTAAGTATAGAGTTTGTGGTGCAACTATCCACAAGGCACATTTCTTCTTCCATCTTAAATTTCCCGTGAAATCTAATAAATAATAATAATAATAATAAGTTGCATTGAAATCAAATATGTATATAAAATATTAGAGTGTTGAATAACCATAATACAATATATTTAATATTATATTACAACACACTTGTATTTACATAAATTCGAACATATGTAAATTTCTATGGTAGAAGATCTATAAAAGATCATCGAATACATCGTTCGAATTGTATTCCACCATAGCATTGTCCAAATCCATGTGGTCATCATCATTCAATGTTAAATCGTTGTTTCCAGGATCTTCAATATCCTTGCTTGAAAAACCGACTTCAAATGTTGGCTTTGTTTGAATACTCAAATGAGATATTCGTTTTGAGATCCTTGAGCTTTCTTGTCTTTTCCCAGTGATTTCTGGTATAAAGCCACAAGGTGTTTAGGCGTGCGACAGTTATCAGCAGTATGCTTATAAGTGCCACATGCCTTACACTGCACTATTTTCCCTTTGAAGGGAACACCATCCTTTCTCATTTTCTTTGAGAATTTCTTATTCTTTTGCCTATTACGGCGGCGTCTAGCAGATCTACCATTTTTCTTAGAATATAAATTCTTAGTAGCATTAGCTTTCTTCTCATTATGATGAATTTCAGGTAGAGGAGCAGCCGCAACACGACGTTGGTGATGATTCTTAATAGTAAGTTCATCATGCTTCTCTGCCTGAAGTAAATCTCTAATGAGGTCAGCATAATGTTGGTAGTTGTGAGCCCGGTATTGATGTTGTAGGACCCTATCAGAAGGGAGCATAGTTTGAAGAGTCTTCTCTATTTTGTCCTCTTCTGATGGTTCTTTCTTACAAAACCTTAATTTAGCACATACCTTATGAACAGCATGATTATAGTCTTATATATACTTAAAATCATGAAGACGTAGTTGAGTCCATTCATGATTAGCCTTAGGCAATAGAATTGCCTGCTGTTCATAACGGCTTTTTAATACCATCCAAAGAGTACGTGGTTCTTCTTCCATCACATATTCTGATTTCAAGTCAGGATGAAGATGATTACAGATGATCTACAGTGCCTGGTACTTAAATGTATCCAGAAATGCTGCAGGTCTTTCTTCAGGAGGAGTAAGAGCAGTCATGAGTCCTCTGAAAGCCAAACTTATCTTGATGTCAAGAGCCCATGTGGGGTAATTATGACCATCAAGTGCAAGTTCTTCAAACTCGCGAGACATTGATTCCTACATGTAGGAAACCGGAGATTTTATTAATAAAATCATCATGGTGGTGTTGTAATGTGTGTTAATCATAATGAAAAACACATTAAATTTATTCTCTCTTATCTAGCCAAATTTAGAAAAATGGCTTCAAAGAAGAACAAATATATGTATATTTCATGTTGAAAATGGCCAATTAAATAAATAGCCAAATTAAAAATGAATTATACACTTTGTTATATTAAGGTATGATTCATGATGCATTAAGCCAAATTATAGAAAAATGGCTTAATCAAAATGAGTCAATTTACTTTATATTTTATGTGTATTGTTATTTTCATCATAAGCCAAAATTTGAAAATTAGCTTTAAATGATGAAAAGTTGTAAAATTTGTGAATGTATTAAACAAAATTCAAAGTCGAGGCCAAATTCTGGAAATGGCCTAAAATTGAATTTTGTACAATGTAAATTTTAATTTTATCATTATGGTCAAAATTTGAAAATTAGCCAAATATTGAATTTATTGAAAATAAATAATATTTAAATGCAATATATACATTGTCATAATATATATTTACATGAATCACAAATATTTACAACATTACACATACACACTTGCAGCAATTTAAACTTAATCTAATATTAACTAGATTAAACTGCAAATTAAAACAGAAAATTAAAATATGTACATTGGGGCCGTTCCTGGAATTTTGGTCCAGAAAACGGCCCAAAAGGTTGAGGTGGCGCTGCCCAGCCGTGGATGCAGGCGGTGCAACCCATCAACGGACTGGCCAGCCAGTCCGATCGGCAGCACAGCCCAGCCGCGGGCGGCCCAGGCTGTCCGATCGGTGGTGCGGCCCAGCCGTGGGCGACCGAGGCGCTCCGATCGTGCGCGGCCCGAGCGCGCGGTCCAAACCGGTGGCCTGTTGGCGAGGGATTAAGGGTGGGGGGGTCTGGTGGTGGGCGGTTAGGGTTATCCCGTAACCGCCTCCACGTTGTTCCCGCCGCCGCTCCTCCTTTCTCCGCGCCGTCGCACCCTAGTTCCATGCTCTGACGATGTTTTGCTCCTTTTTGCCGGTGTCGCGCCCCCTCAACCCCGTTCCCACCATTTAGTGGTTTGAGCCGGCAACCAAGGCCCAAGATCTAGGCCTTCGTGTTGCTCGATTTGGGGTAGCGAGGTGCGTGAACCGGCGGAGAACCCGATTTCCGCTCGGGCTCACAAGCGCCGCCGGTGGTGCGTTAATTTCCGGCGGGTTGGTCGGAGTCCTTGAAGCCAAGGGTCCTTAAGGTCGGCCTCTCAGGACGATGCATATCCTTGCGGTCCGACGGACTGGTGGTGTTTCCATGGCATCGGTGACACCACGGACGCCATCTTCCACTTGCCTTCTTCCTTCCTCCCCCTCTTCATGTCCTCCCGATGACGAAGGGACCAGATCCGGTGCAACCCGGATCGGGTTCTCCCCTCCGAGTACGGCACTGTGATCCCCTTGAGGACCCGTTTGACGGGCCTCTTGGTCCGAGGGCTGTACGGGGAACGGGGTCGGCGGTCGATCTTGAACTCAACATCGCAAGATGCTTCTTGGCGGTTGTGCGGAAGGAAGAAGCACCCTTCGGTGGTGGCCCAGTCGCTCACGGTGATATTCGTGGCAACGACGGCAGGGCCGTCCACCAGGACGTGCATGACAGCATCATCGGCCGCCACAGCGTGCGCGGCGGCAAAGGTAACTTCTTTGGTTCATTGTTGTAGGGTTGCAACGATGAAGGTCGGTGTACAAGCAGCGGTGACCACGGCGGTTGCCACGACGATGGCGTTGAACACCATGATCACCATGGCGGCGCAGATGGATTGATGATTCTTCATTTTCAACAAAGAACGGAAAGATGATGGAATTGGTAAGACTTGAATTTGCCATCTTACCAGTGTTTCCCTCTCTTAGTTGTAGAGCAAAGTGCTGATGACGTGTTAGAATTAGATTAGAGAGAGACAAACAAAATGATTCCAACTTATCTTCTTATTCATTCATACTTTTCCTTTTATACATGATGAGGAGGCATAACACGAAGAGACGCATCCATTTGGAGGAGGAGTCGCAACCCATTGGAAGGGAGAAACTGCCACTGTTTCAAGTGTTCACATTATTGTACTGTAACAAGCATATTTTCGGCCGAAACGGTGACGCTGATCGATCACATGTCCAACTTTTAATCTCGTCTCCTCGATCCAAGCCTCGAGCTTTACGTGTGCATGTCATACGACGCTCCCAAATCACAACCTGGGGCACCTCCGTGAATCCATGTCCACCAAAGCTGAAGGTCGAAGAAGGTTCAAAACATCGTAAGACCGAGGTATTGAGTTTACCTTGGTGAATACTTGTCACAGGTGCTGAGGGACAACAATGAAATCTTGAGACCGGCAAATAATATCACTAGTGTTGTGAAATCACGCCTGGACGCCTAGGCGCCCGCCGACCGACGGGACGCCTAGGCGCCTAGGCGGACGCCTAGATGGGGGCCAGGCGAGCAGGGAGCAGGGAAGATGGAGCCTCAGAGGCCACCGAAGAGAGCAGGAAAAAGCCGCCGACAATGTGGGAGCCGTCCATCGGGGCGACATGAGAACAAATGCCGAACGGGAGTCGGGAGGCGGGTCTAGAATTTGGAGGCGGCGGCGGCGGCTGGGAAATAAGAAAATCTTAGGGTTAATAACTTATATGGGTCGGGCTAAACAAAAGAAAGGCCCATATGGAAACCCTAAGTTGCCACAATCCCATCCTCCTTCCGCCGCAGGCACTCCACACTCGCGCAACTCCTTTCCTCTCCGCCTGTGCCAGCCGCGCTGTCACTCTACTTCAGCGCACCGCACCGGCCCTCCTCTGCCCCAGTGCGCCGCGCCGCGTCGTCCATCCTCTCCATCAGTGATGGCCGCGTCGCGCCTTTCCTCTCCGCCTGTGCCCCGGCCGCGCCGCACCTTTCCTCTCTGCCTGTGCCGGCCGCGCCACCACTCTACTCCAGTGCATCGCGCCGCACCAGCCCTCCTCTCTGCCTGTGCGCCGCACCGCGCCTCACTCCCTCTTGCGCGCCTTTGTTCCGGCAGTCAGACGACGCCCGGACGCCTAGAGATGACCAGTCAGGCGCCTGGACCGTTCTAGGCGAGGCGAGGAGGCATGGCGTCCGCTTCGGAGCGACTGGACTAGGCAACACCTGGACAACACTGAATATCACAACAAAACCTTCCATTTAGTCATTCAGAGACGAAGGCTCTCCGCTTTCATCATCTTCATCGCCCAAGCATGTGACTACTAACTATAGTTTACACAGGCTAAACTTTCAGGAAGTCAAACGCTGAAATGCCAAAATAATTCAACAAATTAAACAAGAACGGCCCCAATTGCAAACCGTCCTCATCTAAAGAACTACACATACCGCAAAAATGGAGAACAAGAACATTACAACATCTGAGGGTGACATTACTAGCAATCCTAACTTCTGTACATATCATTTGAACTAGTTGTTACCCTGATCTTCCATCAATGGCATCAATCGCAGCTTTGAGTACATATCAAAAGAAGCGTTGGAGAAGTCAGCCAGCGCATGGAATAGCTCAGGTAAGTGCACCTTCAGGATCGAAAGGGATTTTTCCCTGACCTGCTTCGATAACTTGCTATGGGCTTCAATCTCGTCATCGAGCATGCTCTTCAAGCTCTCCACCGCGAATTTTCTTTCCATAATTGTGTCTTTATGACCTGTTCCTTCACCATTCTCTGGATCCACATCAAATTTTCCGCGCTGTGAATGCTTGTGATACCAATCCTCAAAAGCTCGGGCCTTTCGAATGTACTCCCTGTGAGTTTGCGCGCAGATCTCCTTCCGTCGTGAAAGATCGAATTCAGGATCATACCATAAGTCTTGAACATATAAGTACCAAGTGTATGCTTGCGGATCTGCTAACAAATGGTCTTCCACCCAGCGTGTTCAGTGAACACGTAGCGGACATGGATTTAAGGGAGAACCTATGATCACTGACTATTCAGGGGTCAAGTAAGAGTAAGATTCATTTTTAAGTGTGAGATGTATCGTGGTCTTCGAGTCCAACAATACGTAAATGGTTGTTGCGATGTGTCTTGTCCTATATGTCAAGCATGAGAAAATGAACAATAAGTTTATTATTAAGTAAGTTGGTAAGTTTCAGATTTGAGTTCAAGGGGAGAATGTTAGAGGAACTGGACAAGTCCGGTATTGAGACCGGACTAGTCTGGTGCTGTCAAGTAATGATAATCGGACTAGTCTGGATCCTGATCGGACTAGTCCGGTTAGTTCAGTAACTGTCAATTTGAACTCGAAATTGACATATGTTCTAATTGAAAGGACACGGCCCATCGAATTTTATATCCCTGATCGGGGGACACAACTATTTCTAAGAGGTGAGAGGTCCACTCTTGTGTCTCTTGGTCAAATATAAGAAGAGAGTCAAGTGTATGATCAAGAAATTCTTATGCATATACATACACACATTTGAACACTCTTAACTCACTCAGAATCCGATCAACACACCAAGAGAAGAATAAGAGAAAACACCACCCGTCGTCGTTCTTCTTGTGGCCTCACCTTGTTGGCTTGATGGCTGCATCATCAAGTAACAACAAACATGGAAGAGAAGGTATTAGTAGTGTTCTTATGCTATTTGAGAGACAACACTTGATGTTGATCTTGTATTCAGCTTTCTCCTATATAATTCAAAATGATTTAGTGACTATTTAATCTTTGAGCTTCTTTTATGATTCTAACATGTTTCACTCAAGAATAAAGACTTCACATCAGCGGCCAGTGATAATGGTACGTGGTTGTCATTCTATATACATTGGAAATTTATTTTTGGGATTGATCTATTTGTCAACAGGGGTTAAGTCTTCAAAATAAATTTCAAGTGTCTTTTGTGCGTCGAAGATGTCCTAAGCGTGCATCAAACTTTGATTGAATCTGTTGATCTTTTGAAGGATATGATTTTAGAAATCTATGTAGTTGCAGGGCTGCATACGAGTGTGGTATGTGCGGATGGTGTAAACTAGTGTATACACACGTAAAAAAATATTATAGCTGTACCCATCGAGAGGGGGAAGGGGAAAAAACTTCACGTTGACAAGTTGGTTGAAGTTCTAGTACGAGTGGATATACAATTTATCTGGTTCAGAACTTGTTATCAGGCTTACGGACTAGCAGGCTCATTTCAGCCTTGTCTATGCCAGTTATTTGGGTCGGGCTGTGGCAAGCTAAGCTCCAACAACGCAACTTGGCTTGGTTATTTTTTTCTGCGTGGGTTCGCGCAGCTTGCGGCTTGCAGACATGACGCTTTTATGCAAGGTTGGTGATGACGAGCTTTGCACAGCTGACGGAAAACTCGCACAACTGTGCAGCTGATACCCCTCCGTCCCCAAATACAATTTATGCGGATCGGCGATGATTCAGGGACGAGCCAAATAGCCAAGGACGGATGACCGGATCCTGACCGGACTAGTCCGGATCCTGACCGGACTAGTCCGATCAGTTCAGTAACTGTCAGTTTGAACTCAAAATTGACATATGTTCTAATTGAAAGGACACGGCCCATCAAATTTTATATCCCTGATCGGGGGGACACAACTATTTATAAGAGGCGAGAGGTCTACTCTTGTGTCTCTTGGTCAAATATAAGAAGAGAGTCAAGTGTATGATCAAGAAATGCTTATGCATATACATACACACATTTGAACACTCTTAACTCACTCAGAATCCGATCAACACACCAAGAAAAGAACAAGGGAAAACGCCTCCTATCGTCGTTCTTCTTGTGGGCTCACCTTGTTGGCTTAATGGCTGCATCATCAAGTAATAACAAACATGGAAGAAAAGATATTAGTAGTGTTCTTATGCTATTTGAGAGACAACACTTGATGTTGATCTTGTATTCAGCTTTCTCCTATGTAATTCAAAATGATTTTGTGACTATTTAATCTTTGAGCTTCTTTTATGATTCTAACATGTTTCACTCAAGAATAAAGACTTCACGTCAGCGGCCAGTGATAATGGTACGTGGTTGTCATTCTATATACATTGGAAATTTATTTTTGGGATTGATCTATTTGTCAACAGGGGTTAAGTCTTCAAAATAAATTTCAAGTGTCTTTTGTGCGTCGAAGATGTCCTAAGCGTGCATCAAACTTTGATTGAATCTGTTGATCTTTTGAAGGATATGATTTTAGAAATCTATGTAGTTGCAGGGCTGCATACGAGTGTGGTATGTGCGGATGGTGTAAACTAGTGTATACACACGTAAACAAATATTATAGCTGTACCCATCGAGAGGGGGAAGGGGAAAAAACTTCACGTTGACAAGTTGGTTGAAGTTCTAGTACGAGTGGATATACAATTTATCTGGTTCAGAACTTGTTATCAGGCTTACGGACTAGCAGGCTCATTTCAGCCTTGTCTATGCCAGTTATTTGGGTCGGGCTGTGGCAAGCTAAGCTCCGACAACGCAACTTGGCTTGGTTATTTTTTTCTGCGTGGGTTCGCGCAGCTTGCGGCTTGCAGACATGACGCTTTTATGCAAGGTTGGTGATGACGGGTTTTGCACAGCTGGCGGAAAACTCGCACAACTGTGCAGCTGATACCCCTCCGTCCCCAAATACAATTTATGCGGATCGGCGATGATTCAGGGACGAGCCAAATAGCCAAGGACGGATGACCTTGGGCCGCGCCGGTGCTGACGTTTTCCTGGACTGAACGGCAAGGCCCTGAGACGTGTTTTTTCGTGGGCCGGCGCGACGGCGGCCTTCTTCGGCCTGCGCGATGACTTCGATTACCTGATTGCAGCCAGCCAAGAAAAAGGAGGGAAAGAGCAAGAAGAAGGTCCGCTAATTTAGAATAACCAACAGACCACATCTCAGCTGCCTTCGTGGTACTACTCCAGCTAAGGTTTCCAGTCCGCGGGCTTTTTACGAAATGCGGCCGGCAAGCTCGTTTCTGATCGATGGATAAGCCGCGCGTCGGCGTCCCTGTCGTGCGGGCCGCATCGCGTGCACTGCTCCATGGGATCGGGAGCGACCCGCCGCGAGTGGCGCGCGGGCGAGCAACGTCGACGAGACCGGAAAAAGCAGCCGATCTCGAGGCCACGGCCGCTCGCTACGATCGCCATTCGCCCAGGCTATACAAACCACACCAGCCGACCAAACTGAATGGCGGCAGCGTCTCCTTGCCATAGACCTGGCCGAGCGATCGACTGTGCCACGACCGCGGCACGAAGTCGACCTGCTACATGGCCCGACCGATTCCTGTCCGGCGAATGCGCGATTAGCGTACGTGTGCAATTCTGGTTGACAAAATATATACTTCATCGCTTGTTTGTGGCGCCACAATATAGATGAAAAAATGATTCCATTTCTGTGGTGCGCTTCAGGACCGATATCGATCTGTTCATCATGTACTTTCAGGTTTCGCTTCAGTGGAGAGCAGGAAGGACACACGCTGCCCTTACTGTATCGCATTAATATGTGTTAGACAGTTTTCCAACGCGAATTAAAGGCTATATTCTTTTATCAGGTGGTTATCCATTAGAATGTGTCGTTCGAGGGGAGAATTATACGATGGGGTAGCACTTGCATGCAGAAGGACAGACGAGCTTGTATATCAGCAAGCTATTGGTGTGCGCTGTACTAATTTCGGGATAATGATCCATGCATGTGCTCTTGAGCTTTGCTACCGTTCTGAAACCCAAATTTCCCATGAGCGAGGAGAGGAGGAACTAAACCTAAACCATTGCCCATATGCTTGACGCGTAAGAATAAAAAAAAATGATCACCAAAACGAGCTGCTGTCGTACTCTTACTACACCGCAGCATCTTTTTCCTGGAGCGGGGTATATACACTACCTGAGCGATCCAGGTCCCGCGTCTTCTTGCTGAAGCTCGGAGACTCCTCATACCCTTGTGTTGCTACCTTATCTTGCTGACCAGAAGAGTCCACACACAGGCTGCCCGGCATGGCGGAGACGAAGGAGGAACGCCCGAAGCTTGGGAGGCTGCGTTGCGCGGCGAAGCGGCTGAAGGGGAAGCTATACATCATCAGGATGTGCGTTGCCATGCTCATCTGCGGCAGGTAGCTTATATAGCACAAACTGTGTATATTGTTAGAGATATAATATTATATTTATATTAGATAATGTAATAGGGGTTTATTTGTATATTTTTACTCATCATGTACTCAATATATTGGAGTCTCCGGCATTCTTAATAATATAAGATCATATTCATAACATGATTTACAAAATCTTAGATCTTTTAACCTAATCTTTTGTGGCGGCGGCAGCTCGTCCTCCGCCGGAGGGTGCCGCTGCCACCGCACGGAGTGGGCAGTGGGTGAGGTGGAGCGGGTGCGCGTGCAGACTGGGGACGCGCTGCAGCTGCCAATCCGGTTTGGTCTCTGTTCGTGCGGCCTCCAATTGCGCCGCTAGGGATCTGACTTGCACCGCCTGGATCCACGGCGTCCAGCGTGCGAACTGCCACCAGCGCCCTTCCGCCACCACCCCGTGCGGTCGTGCCTCCATCTGGATCAACGCTCGCCCATCCGACTTTGCGTGGATCGATGCCATGCAACCTCTTTCTTCTGGATCGATCCCATGTTTTTTTTTTTTTTTTTTTTTTTTTGAAGACACGGGGTAGCTCCCGGATACTTTAAGAGAGGAGGATGAGCTACGGGGATCCCAGGGATCGAACCCGCACGGTCGGGGGTCACACCTGGACCTCCCAACCACCCGGCCTCTGGCCGGTTCTCAGGATCGATCCCATGTGGCCTTTGTCTGGATGCGTGAGCCTTCGTCTTTGCCTCTCTCGGCTACAGATCCGGCACACGAAGCCGTTTCTTGCCCTTGCGCTAGTCCTCCTATGGTCGCCACCCTGGTGGGGTGAGGCCTGGTGAAGCAGCTGGTGCTCGTCTATGCCGACTTGATGCACGACTCCAAGACGGGCCACCTGACGCTGACATCACTGCGGTCAATGCTGGTGGGGCAGGTCATCGGCACGCTCATGGGCTGCGTACGTCATCTCGCCGCTCACCTTCTTCATCTTCTACAAGGTGTTCGACGTGGGCAACCCGGACGGGTAGGCGTCGTACGCTCTCATCTACCGCACCATGGCCATACTCGACGTGAAGGGCTTCGCGTTCGCGGTGGCGGCCTACGTGGCGAGGGATCTCCTGCTGCACCGGTTCGGCCGGTTTGTGCCGCTGTTGATGCTCTTCGTACAGGCCTTCCTCACGGAGCAGGGCTTCGTCGGTGCATACGCGGCTGCCACGCTACTCTTCTTTCAGTTCGTCTTTGCCGCCATCACGCTCATCCTCGTCGTCGGCTCGCTTCTCGGTCGCGTCAACTTACAGAAGTGGATGCTCTTCGTGCCGCTCTGGCTCACCTTCTCCTACACCGTCGGCACCTTCAGCCTCTGGAGCCCCAATGGGTTCCTCTTCAAAGCCGGCGTCGTGGACTTCGTTGGCAGATACGTCATCCAGCTCTCCTCCGGCATTGCTGGCTTCACCGCCGCCAGACGTGGTGTGCATCTCAGTTTCTGCTGAGCATCTAGGGTTTTGGGGTTCAAAAAGAAACTTGCTGCTTACGCCGCTTTTATTTGTGCTCTTCCCGTCGTCCGCCGCTGCTTATTTTGCGCTCTTCGACCGGAATTTCAGTTGTGCGGTGTCTGGTGCTTTTCAATAACACCAATTACCGCGACTAGGTTCCTCGTATGCGTCTATATATGCGTGGTCTATGATTTTGAGAGTTGCTCATGGGCGATCTCTGGTTAGTATGATCTTTTGTTGTCGTGATTCACAACATCTTTAGGAGCTTGACTGACTTCATTTTCCTTCCTCTGCGTCTGTTAGTTCAGTCGGCTCCAGTTTTGCTGCTTCGTATACTTCGATGTTTGCTCAGTGGCACCACCATTTATGTCATCTTTGTGGCACTCATCATATTTTTTATCTCTACAAACTCAATGTTCGTGATGCACCTTGATTTTAAGGAGGGATGTTAGAGATATAATACTATATTTATATTAGATGATGTATTTGAGGCTTATTTGCATATTCGTACTCATCGTGTACTCTATATATTAGAGCTTCTGACCCTCTCAATAATATAAGGTCATATTCATAACAAAAAAAGCTGCTTGCGCTGCTTTTATTTGCACTCTTCTCGATCGTCACCCGCCGCTGCTTATTTTGCGCTCTCGTGGTCGCCTGCCATTTTCTTCATGATGACTTTTTCTTCTTCTGGCGGAATTTCAGTTGTACAGTGTTTGGTGCTTTTCAATGACATCGAGTTCCTCATATGCGTTAACATATGTGTGGTCTACGACTTTGGGAGTTGCTCATGCATGGGCGATCTCTAGTTGGTATTGGCTTTCGTCGTCGTGATTTACATCGTCTTTGGGAGCTTGACTAGCTTTGTCTTCCTTCCGCTGCGCCTGCCAGTTCAGTAGGCTCTAGTTTTACTGCTTCGTCTACTTCGACGTTTGCTCAGTGACATCAACGTTTGAGTCATCTTTGTGGCTCTCAGCATGTTTTTTATCTCTTCAAACTCAGTATTCGTGATGTACCTTGAGGGAGGGTGTTAGAGATATAATACTATATTTATATTAGATGATGTATTAGGGACTTATTTGCATATTTGTACTCATCATGTACTCTATATATTGGAGTATCCGGCCCTCTTAATAATATAAGGTCATATTCATAATATATATATATATATATATATATTTATATATATATACACACACTTTCGTTCCCCGCCCGACGCTTTGTCTTCTGCATGCTGAATTAATCAACGTACCCACGTGTGCATAATGCATCAATAAACACAAATTGATGAAAGATCAGTTTGTAAGATTTCTTGACTTCTTAGTTCTAATCGTCCCCAGAAAAGCATGCATGTGTATCAATGATTTGTGGCGTGTCGTTCATCTAGTAATTATTGGAATAGAAATGTGGGTTTATTATATTAACTCTGGTGCTCAATACTCCCTCCATTCTTTTTATTTGATGCTGGTTGTTTAAATGGAGGGAGTATTTATTTATGCTCTACATGCTATCTTTCTATATCCATAATACGATTTTTTGTTCCTTAGTTATGAGGATATATTCCAAGCAACAGTTTCTTTCCTGCGTTTCAGTGCCTGCGTGCTCAGCCCTCCGTTTGTTTTGCTATTTTTATTGTTACCACTTATATTCCAATGAACAATCAAATGGATTGAACCATTGATGAACGCCATGCGTCGTGTATACATTTACATGCACGTTCCTATCCTATGTATGAATGTCACTGAAACAAATTACATTTAAGCTTTATTTTGCATAATGCATAGCTTTCACTACTACAAAACAGTTGTCTATTACAAAACCCAAATGACTGCAGCGACCTGTATAGGGTAAACTGACAAAAATGCGCCACTACAAATGCTTGACGGTGGGTCCCACTGAAAGACTTGCTACTGAAAAAGATTTACTGTGATGAATGTTTAAGTGGCCAAACACTAGAAATATATAGGGGTATTTCTAGTGGCAGACCACATAATTAAACGTCCACCACTAGAAATCAGTTTCAGTGGCGGGGGGTACATAAACGTCCACCACTAGAAATCAGTTTTCACTTTCAATTTCTCTATATATATTTTTACGGATTTACTCCCATTCATGCGATAGAAATCACGGATGATTTTAGTCGACGACAAGCTCAACGACCCTTCAGGCTTGGGAGATTTTTTAGGTCCTTAGATTCAGGCTTAGAAAGTGGTTCATGAGACTTGATAGGACTGATGGTGGTAGCGGTGAGGAGGCGTTGTTGGCGGCGCCGGAACCGCAGACTACAAGCGGACGGTGGACGATGTCGACGAGTTAACACAACAGAGGCTATGATGGCGAACCGGTGACGAGACACCTGAGACGCACGCATGCGGCCAAGCGGGCGAGAGGTGGGAGAGCACGACCCTGCGACCCAAGCTTTGGTTTGTTGTCATCGGTAGGTAGAAGATTGCATGTACCAGGACCATCCATTCTTGATCAGGGCTGATAAGTTGACTGAAGCAAAGTGAATTTCCGTCACCTGAAAATTAGTTTTGGCCCATATTTTTAAGAGAAATGCTATATTTTAGATTTCTGAAATCAACACTTTTTTTAGGCGACAGTTAGATGCACTTTAAGACTCGTGCGCTCCTTATCTTCTTCCCCTCCCGTTTCTCAACCCTAACCCCGACTCATGTTGCTTCTCCGAATCGGCTCCTGTAGCGGTGGCCGGAGCTACTGCCGGCGGCGCCCGAGCGACGGCAGCATGGAGCCCCATCAGAGGCGGCATGGAGCCCGGCGCGGCCCTGCGCGACGCCCCGGCGCTGCTCAACGTCCGGCGGCGGTGTGGCGCGCAAGCTCTCGGTGGCTGCGGAGGCGCCGCCGGCCTTCCAACCGGAAACAAAGAAGGTAAGCTTTTCTGTTAATTGCTAATCAGTAATTTGTATTTGTTAACCCGTAATTTTTTAGGATTATGTCAATTGTAAATAATAAGATAAAGAAATTTGTGGTTGATTAACCTATAAAATTAAGAGTTAATAATTAATTGCAACATTAGTGGTTAATGAACTAATTAGCTACTAATTATCCAATACTTGAAATTTTTTCAAATTTTAAGCACATGACTAATAGACAGACCCTATTTTTAAATTGAGAATGCAATATGTTAGAGATATATCGGTTATTTGTATCCCGTGAAATCCTCATCCGTCGACCAACCGGATCCCTTTCACACTCTGTACCACATTCGACAGTCTCACCTTCTTCTTTGGAGCCTTGTTCTTTGGTTCCCGATTACACTTTGAAGGCTCCTGTCACGCAGGTTTATACTCGACGAGTTGAGCCCCCTTCATATGTGTCATCTTCTGATGAGCCGTCTACTCCAGTTTAGTCATCTTCTGATGTCTCAGCTTCTCCAGCTCAGTCTGCCTCTCCAAATACGCCTTCTTTTTCTGAGGGATCATCTCCTTCCGATGATGCTTCTCCTGAGCAGCCTCTTGGACGCAGTCATCGTCCTCATCAGCCTCCTGCTCGGTACTCTCCTTCTAGCTTTGCTGATACTGCTATACCTGAGCTGGCTACATATCGTGATGTTGTTCCTCATACGGAATGGCAGCATGAGATGGCCGAGGAGATTGCTGCTCTTGAGCGTACCGGCACGTGCGAACTTGTGCCCTCTCCTCCACGTGTTTGCCCGATCACCTGTAAGTGGGTCTATAAGGTTAAGACTCGCTCTGATGGTTCACTTGAGCGATATAAGGCTCGATTAGTCGCTCGTGGCTTCCAGCAGGAACATGGTCGCGACTATGATGAGACATTTGCTCTTGTCGCTCACATGACCACTATTCGCACTTTGCTTGCAGTGGCCTCTGTTCGTGACTGGTCTATCTCTCAGCTTGATGTGAAGACTGTCTTTCTTAATGGTGAGCTGCGTGAGGAAGTTTATATGCAGCCACCACCTGAGTATTTTGTTCCTGAGGGTATGGTTTGTCACCTTCGACGCTCTCTTTATGGCCTTAAGCAGGCTCCTCGTGCTTGGTTTCAGCGTTTTGCGTCTGTGGTCACTGCTGCTGGTTTCTCCGCCAGTGCTCATGATCCTGCGCTTTTTGTGCACACTTCGTCTCGTGGCCGCACTCTTCTTCTTCTCTATGTTGATGACATGATCATCACCGAAGATGATTCAGAGTATATAGCCTTTGTAAAGGCCCGTCTCAATGAGCAGTTTCTTATGTCCGATCTTGGTCCTCTTCGCTACTTTCTTGGGATTGAGGTTTTTTCCTCCTCTGAGGGAATTTATCTGTCTCAGGAGAAGTACATTCAGGATCTTATTGATCGGGCTTCTCTTACTGATCACTGGACTGTTGAGACTCCCATGGAACTCAATGTCCATCTTCGAGCCACTGATGGTGAGCCTCTTGATGATCCTACTCGTTACCGTCATATTGTAGGGAGTCTCGTGTACCTTGGTGTCACTTGTCCTGATATCTCATACTCTGTTCACATTCTGAGTCAGTTTGTTTCCGCTCCCACCCAGGTCCACTATAGTCACTTGCTTCATGTATTGCGTTGTCTACGTGGGACTATCTCTAGACGCCTGTTCTTTCGACGCTCTAGCTCTTTACAGCTCAAAGCATATTCTGATGCTACTTGGGCTAGTGATCCCTCTGATCGTCGATCTCTTTCTACCTATTGTGTTTTTCTTGGTGGTTCCCTCATTGCTTGAAAGACTAAGAAGCAGGTAGCAGTTTCTCGTTCGAGTGCAGAGGTTGGGTTGCATGATATGGCTCTTGTGAGTGCAGAGGTTACTTGGTTGCGGTGATTGCTTGAGTACTTTGATGTTTCTGTTGGTATGCCGACTCCTCTTTTATCTGACAGTACATGCGCTATCAGTATTGCTCGTGATCCGGTTAATCATGAGCTTACCAAACACATTGGTGTTGATGCTTCTTATACACGAGCACAAGTGCAAGACGGTGTTGTCGACCTTCAGTATGTGCCTTCAGAGCTTCAACTGGCGGATTTCTTTACGAAGGCACAAACTCGAACTCAGCATAGTTTTTATCTCTCCAAACTGAGTGTTCGTGACGCACCTTGAGTTTGAGGGGAGTGTTAGAGATATATGGGTTATTTGTATTTCCCCTTTGCATATGAGCTTTTTCGCATATTTGTAATCCCTTGTACCTCTATTTATGGTGGCCTTTGTCCCTTATAATAATACAAGCGCTATTCATAACACAATACTAGTGTTGTGAATGAACAGTTGGAACCAGAGATGCACAGATGCGCCACGGTCCTTTTCTTTGTCGGTCGTGTACTCCTACTCTCGTGTAGTAGTACTTCCTAGGGACAGACGCACGTGTGTGGTGAGGTGGCGCGCGTGGACATGGACCCACACAGGCATGGGCCATACCTTTGTCACCCATCTGTTGTGTTCCGCTGTTCGTATCAGCATATTTTCGGCCGAAATGGTGAAGCTGATCGATGACATGTCCAACTTTTAATCCCGTCTACTCGATCCAAGCCTCGAGCTTTACGTGTGCATGTCATACGGTGCTCCCAAATCACAACCTGGGGCAACTCCGTGAAGCCAAGTCCACCAGAGCTGAAGGTCGAAGAAGGTTCAAAACATCGTAACACCGAGGTATTGAGTTTACCTTGGTGAATACTTGTCACAGGTGCTGAGGGACAACAATGAAATCTTGAGACCGGCAAATAATATCACAACAAAACCTACCATTTAGTCTTTAGACGAAGGCTCTTCGCTTTCATCATCTTCATCGCCCAAGCATGTGACTACTAACTATAGTTCACACGGGGAACAACTGCTGTGCAATCTACTGTTTCGTGCAAGCGTGCAATCTTCACATCTCAACCGTTTCGTACCAATCTAAAGGTGGTGCACTCAAGGTTCTTTTTGCATATTGTCAGCAGCACCAGGTGACAAGATTTAAGTGCTAAAAGTGCAGCACCCTTAGATAGATAGAGAACGGTTGGGATTTGGAGATTGCACGTTTGTACAAAACAGCAGATTGCACATCAATTGTTCTCAGTTCACAGAGGCTAAACTTTCAGGAAGTCAAACGCTGAAATACCAAAATAATTCAACAAATTAAACAAGAACGGCCGCCATCGCAAACCGTCCTCATCTAAAAAACTACACATACTGCAAAAATGGAGAACAGGAACATTACAACATCTGAGGGTGACATTACTAGCAATCCTAACTTCTGTACATATGCTTTGAACTAGTTGTTACCCTGATCTTCCATCAATGACATCAATCGCAGCTTTGAGTACATATCAAAAGAAGCGTTGGAGAAGTCAGCCAGCGCATGGAATAGCTCAGGTAAGTGCACCTTCAGGATCGAAAGGGATTTTTCCCTGACCTGCTTCGATAACTTGTTATGGGCTTCGATCTCGTCATCGAGCTTGCTCTTCAAGCTCTCCATTGCGAATTTTCTTTCCATAATTGTGTCTTTATGGCCTGTTCCTTCACCATTCTCTGGATCCACATCAAATTTTCCACGCTGTGAATGCTTGTGATACCAATCCTCAAAAGCTCGGGCCTTTCGAATGTACTCCCTGTGAGTTTGCGCGCAGATCTCCTTCTGTTTCAACTCCTCATCTTGAACACTTAAAATCGTGTCCAAGACTGCTCGAAAACTGACAATTGCAGTCTTCGCAAGATCGTCAGGCAGCTTAGTTAGATTTTCATTCCACGCTTGAAGAAAAGCCTTTATAGGAGGTTGCTGCGTCCTGGGTGGTGAAGCTACCTTCCCCTTTAAGCTGCTCTCTATGGGTATAAGATTCAACTTCAACCAGCTATAGAGAGCGTTTATGTATTCCTTTTGATGGTTCATGAGATCACGAAAATTTGTGTTCCACTTCTCAACAATTTCACGTAGCTGACGTGTGTGGCTGTGGTGACGTGCACTTGTTTCAATATGGGAATCAGAAATGTAGCCTGCCTTCAGATTTAACACAGTTTTAAGTTGGTTTGCGTGATGCATGTGCATGTCCTCCCACATTTTTGCCATCCTGGAAAGATAGCAGCAAACAAATATTATAAAAAGAGGTGCCATAGAAGATAAGTTTGTTAAACAAACAAAAGCCGAACTAATAAAAAATCCAGCAATTGAAAAAAAAATCTGGTAGTGTGCCTCCACTTCTGTCCTAAGGTTTTGGGTTTGAACCAGCCTCTCTACAAAAGCAGGGTGAGGCTGTTTAGAAATAACTCTTCCCTAGACCCTACAATGTGTGGGAGCCTTCAACATTGGGTACACCTTTTAGTATATGATGCAAATAAATATCATGATGCCTGACCATGGACAGTAGAAAATGAATGTAAGTGGTACTGGTGTGGACCTGGCCCAAGACCAATATTGACCAATTACTAGATTGAAAAGTGGTGTATTCAGGTATCAATGATGCATGCAACCGAACCGAACAGGAACTCAGGAATTAGTTGTTCAGATGAGTTGATTAAATAATAATGTCCTAAAGCCACATCTGAAAAGCCACAGGTCACAGTATGATAAAGGAGGAAATCAGAATGCAGATAAATTACCTGTCAGCGAGATCCAACAGTCTAGGGTAGAGTTGACCATCACGGAGATGTTCAATTTCTGATACAGTTGAATCCATTGATTGCATATTAACAATGTATCTCGTATGCAAGTGGGTAACAACAGCTTTTGTTTTCTCCAGAATCTCAATAGCAGCATTGTGCTTCTTTTGTCTGTTCAACAAAGCAACCTTCCTCTGATACTCAAGCTTGATGAGCTCACCAGCCTATGCAAATGGAATCAACCCGGTTTCAATACTTCAATCAAAACAAACATTAACTTCAGGAACTATGAATATATCGGATGTGTTTTACTAAGAACTACTTGTTTGGACCTTTTGTAATCAAATATAAACTTTTCACAAAACTTGAGTTTTTGAAAACTCAACTTAAAATGCACAAATACCCTTGTGTATATATGTTTGTAATCCATAATTTGGCATAAGAGATTTCACAGTAGGTCTTTGGTCTTCCTAATAAAGCACCAAGAAGAACAAAAACCAAGACATGCTGCCAGCAGCTCAAACCTAGTTTGCTACTATTCCGGGAAAGAAAATAAATTTCTATCATTTTGGTAGTTTTCAAGTAAACACTTTTGCTGGTGCACCAGACAAAACTCTGTATGTTTTTCTATTTGGATAGTGATTAAACTTCAAAGCAAATGGGAAATTTACTGAACCTAACTTTTCATCTTATGAAAAAGTAGTTAAATAAGTAAAAACTCGATGGCTGTACAAGAAATTTTAAATTTTGATAGAATCATTATGTAACTCGTATAGTACTAGTCTAGAACATAAAGCAAAATAAAAACAAAACACTAAAAAAAGAACGAATTGTACCTTCACTTCATCATATAGTTTTTTCTCCCAAGTTAATATCTTATCTACTACAGTTGCCAAGGTCTCCCATTCATCGTTTTCAAAGTCATCCTTCCCATCTTCACCACTTTGCATGCCTTTGAAGGATTTATCCCATGTTATTATTTTCATTACTCTCGCCGAATGATTGACATGACCTGGTAAATATTTTCGTGGACATGATTAAAACAGAGAATGTAAGTAGCCAGCTATTTTACATTTGTTTTACATTAGTTCAGATGATGCATCGCGGAAGTCTTTTTCTTTATCATTTGAATGATACCCGAGTAACTTTAATGGCATAGTGTAACTATTAATCATTGGTTGGAAAATTGTTCTATACACAATTAATGAAATAGTTATGTAGTCATACAAATTTCACTTGGAGGCAAATAAAAATATTAAAGTCATCTAATATACTGGAATGTATTTTAATATTTTGGAGAATGTATAATAACATAATCAAAAGGATTTTTACCTATGTAACTTAGTTTTAAATGGGAGAACAGACACAATTTTGGAAGCTTCCACACGAGGTGGGGTCTGGGAAAGTATTATACGAGGCCAATCTTACCCCTGCAATATGCAATGTAAAGAGACGGTGTTGAACCCAGGACCTCTTGGCACTAGTGGGATGACTTCACCACTACGCCAGGCCTGTCCTTCGTAACTTAGTTTTAATTGCATAAAAAATAATTTGGAGGTACAGTTATTTAAGCCTGTAGGATGATGAATTAATTATGTATCTAAATCAGATTCTTTCAGAGCTATTTCTATATGTTTACAAGAATTTGTCATTGAGAGTGCAGAAAAAGAGGACAGAAGGTCAGAGTGGGGACAAAGTATTAGTAAAACTAGAAAACCAGATGATCATGCAGGAGTGATAAAAATGTTATATCAGCAACAAAAACTAGTAGATTTTTACAAGGCTTATGTGATCTCATATAAGCCAAGGATGGAACCTTTTGAATATAGGAACTTAATAATGGTCTGACACCACATTATATGTGGAAAATTAAGGAGACACTGCACACTATCATACGTATTCTGATGCCACGTTTACACTGATGATTCATACTCTTCCCTGCTTGTATGCTAAAACAAATGCCTGAGTTTTGCATCACTGGATCACACTAAGGAAAACCAATAAGACAGTAACCATTCATCTAAACATCACCCTGTCAATAACATGTAGGACCAGACCCACATGCCATCGACTAGATTGAATGCATAGCTGAAAACTCCCCTCAAAGTGATGGTACAAATGCAAATAGCCCTTTTAAATAATTTAAATCTTCTAATCATATGTTCCATTGTCTTTGATGTCAATTGTAGTAGCTCCTCATTAAAGCCATTGGTCTAGTCTGATGTTGCAATAATGTCAGACCTTTTCCATATCATAGCATTCAATCAAAAACAAGATTTGTACTAACTCTGTTCCAATCAAACTCTATTTCTAGAATTGGTCAAAGTCAAACTAGCTGAACTTTGACCAAGTTTATATAAAAAAGTATTAACTTCTACCACATAAAATAAATATGATATGGAAATACAATTCATAGCAAATCTAATGATACTAATATAATGTTATGGAAGTCAATATACTTTTCTATAAACTTGGTCAAAAGTAGATTAGTTCGACTTTGACCAAATCTAAAAATAGAGATAGAATGGGACGAAGGGAGTATATTTTACACACAGGGCAAACATATAATAACTATAACTGTAGATTGAGCAGGCAATACATTATTGAGCTTGCATTGAAGTCTAGTATGAAGTCAAAATGGAATTCAATTTACATCCACATTTAATCATAAGTGATCAATATATACACAATGTATTAATAACTCACACCAATGATTTTGCTGAAAAACCACTTTTACCAACAGCTATCTAGTTCCTACAAGAACATATTGTTCAATCCATGTTACCACTGGGTGGCGCAAACGGGATACTGGACAGTGGGGAGCTCATGAGTTTTAAAGAACCCCACAACAAATATTTGAGACCCTAGCTTTTGACGTCCATCTACCAAAGAATCTATCACGTCACTATCACTATCAAGCAAAAAGGATCAAATTTTAATGACAGTTCCACAACAACAAATACAAAGCCCACCATCTGGTATCCTAAAGCATCCAAAATTGCAAGTATCAAGGCACAATCAAGTAACTGACCTCGATTGTCGACAAAATTGGAGTGGTAATGCATCCGGTTGGCTTCCAACACCTTTGACGCATACCCTGCACTCTCCGACGCTTTTAAAAACCTCTCATCAATCTCTGCAAGAACCCGGAGGAGTTCCACGTGTGTAGGGGCCACCTTCTCGGCTTTCCCACCGCCCACCAGCGTGATTGGTTGCGCTGACTCTGTGTGCTGATGGGGTGCAGCCTTCGTCTTCCCTTTGCCCTTCTTTTTCTTGGATGGATGCTTAAGGGGCTTTGGCGGAAGCGGCGTAGGCGGCTTGACCACCTTCGGCGTTCGCGGCTCCTCCTCAAACTCCTCTAACAGTGGCACTGGAGCTGACGGAGGAGGAGACGGAGGCTGCTGTGGTGGCGACGGCGGGACATATTTCTCTTCCGGCCCTGGGATGATCTCCTCGTCGTCGGGCCCAATGGAAGCTATCCCTTCATCCATGGAGAAGAAATAGTCCCATGTGTCGATTCCTGATTTCGGCTCCGGCAGGGGCGGAGGAGGAGGCTGAGGAGTCACCGGCGTCTCCGCCGTAAGAGGCGAAACTGGTGGCGGCACCGGCTGGTGGTGACGCAACCGCCGCCGTCGTTCGCCGAGGTGTCCTTCGTCCTCCTCCCTCTCCACGTCCTCCCTAATGGAGTTGCCATGGAGAACGGAGGGACCGTTGGCCGCGGTCGAAGGCGGCAGCGGCATGCTGATGGAGCGGTTGATCTTCGCCGGCGACGGTGAGAACTCCGGCAGCGGCGGCGGCGGAGGGGGCAGCGTGTCGAGCGGCGGCGGCGGCGGCATTATGAGTTCGGCCCCCGCCGCCGAGATGACCGCGACCCCGGCCGCCGCACCCGCGCCGGTCCCGGCCGGTGCAGCGGCCCCGGCCGCCGCCTCCTCGGTCTCCCCAGGCGGCACGCCCTCCCCGTGCGCGAACTCGGAGAGCGCGGCGCCCGTGTCCCGCATCGAGAATGCGTAGGCCGAGTGCGCGGCCGCAAAGGCGTTCCGCGCCGCGACGGCCGCCTTCATCCACTGCCGCCGCTCCTTGCATCGCGCCACCGCCTCCTCGTTCTCGACCCGCGACTGCGCGCACCCCATCCCCTCCCCCTCTCTACCCCCCTCCCCTCACCGCATTGCGCAGCAGCGACGGGGCCAACCCACTCCCAAAACCCCTTACCCAAGCGTAGCAAAGCAGAGCACAGCAAAGCAGTAGGCGGGGTGGGTGGGCTGGTGGATCTAAGAAAGCTGCTGCCCTGATAGTGCTCGACCTGAGGCCTAGCAGTGAGCCGAACAGCCACTAGCACGCTCTGTCAAGTCACTGACGTAATGATCCACCTGTTGTTGAGAGCCACCTGTCCATGAATATATAGATTGGGTCACCTGGGTGGGATTGGTATGGTCGACCGTTGTGGCGGTAAATGCAGAGAATTTCCTCAGATTTTTCTATTTATTACAGTCTCCAGATTTTCTTATTTATTACAGTCTCCATCCGCGCGTTTTTGTGCGCTTCTCTTCTTTTCCTGTCGGGTACGGATGTTCCGGAAATTGTGGAACCCACTGTCAGTGTGACGGGAGGGACCTGTTGGGGTTGGCTCCGTTTCGTCACCATTTTTTACTATCGTGGCGGCGTGACAGCCTTAGGCTGTCCGCATAAGCATACTGTAAAGCATACTGGATATGTGTAAATTTAGAGGATTTATGAAAATATAATAAAAAAAGTAGAAGGGGAATAGTGTATAGAGTATGATTTAGATGAAACGAGTATGAATAACCTTAGTGAGGAGAGGCACGTGGTTGTTTGACCCACACGTCGAAATCCACGTGGCTTGACGTGTAGCGACTAGGCCTGGTAATGGAACGACCATCACTTTCACAACTGATTTCGGCTCTTATAAAAACATAGGCCGAAAATGAATAATAATTTGGTTCGATCCAGATCCGGTCCGATCCTTTCACTTTTAGTTCATTTCTTTAGGCTTTTTACCACCTCTAGTAGTTGGTTAGTTGGAGTTTTGAGAAGCGCGAAGGGACTCGTCCAAGGATGCAACTTCTGTACTTCTATTTGTGATTCCATACGTGCCCCTGTTGATGTGTGACAACCTTATTCGTTGTGAAGGTATGATAGTTAATATGAGCATTAATAAAGAGACCAATAAAATTATAACATATCAGCGGAGTACACATGAGAGCACGAAAAGGGAGTATAGAAGCCGCATCCATCAGCCAACAGCCCAACGGCTCGCCGACCGGAGTAGATGACGTCAGCAGGAGAGCGGCGATCGACCGTGTTAAATGGGTAACCAAGCGGAAGGGAGCCGTTGGATTGGTGGCCAAGTTTAAGCCGATGGCCGATCTTTGTGTCTATTGTTAACAAGTGGAGCAAATTTGAGCAATTGTTTTGTGTATGGAGCCCCAATCAGATGCAGTTACCAAAGAAAAGTCGTCAATCTTACAAGGAGGGGCATGAGCGCCTCCGCCTCTCAGATTCCATATGTAGTGGGGTTGCACTGCACCGGAGTTACAAAGTAAAATGACTAAAATGCATTAGAGGTCTGCGAAATTATTCAGTTATATCATACAAATACATAAGCTTTTACTTTATATTTCTACGTATATAAACTTGTTCATCTGTATTATTTAGACAGACGAACTTTTTTATTTACAATTATAAATGCATGGATCTTTTAAGTGACGTATTGTATATCTATATCTCTTCACCCATGGGTCTCAACTTTTTGTGGTCCTAACAAATGTATCACATATGTCACTTTTCTCTCTCTTTCTTCGGCCGGGAAACACTACATAAAGAAAATTGAAAATCACTAGTGTTGTGACTCGGACTTTTTTAAAAGCTGATATTGTAGACAATATCATGGAGTCCTTCATATCTACACACAGTATATTATCCTTCATCAGGTTAGATTACAAAAATGCAATATATTAGAGATTCGTAGCTCGAGCTTGCGTCAGCATGTTGATCTTGAGAATGGTGACTGCCAACACTTCTGCACAAACCTCGATACATGACAAAAGCATATGCGGATCACCCCTCTTCTCTAGCTAGAACCAATGAGCTTTGATTTCGTATTTAAACATTTGGTGAAAGAGTGTAAACCTATTGTGCATCACCTCAAAAATTCATGAAACTATAAATGCAAAGAATAAGTTCACGTACCCAATCGACATAGTGACACAAGTTCATGAATATAAAAATACAAATAGAATTTTATGAATATGAATGACACAACCGAACAAGTTCTTAATGCAGAATAAAAGTTTATGAATCTGAATGACAAAGCTGGATAAATTCACGTACCTTCGATGTGTTCTACTCAAATAAAATATTGCCTGAGTTCCGGACAAACAAAAATCATTGCAGCCTCTTTGACGAAATTGTTTTCAAAAAAAATATTTACCTCTTCTTCACAGCTGAGAGCTTGCAACAATCACACCCCCTTTACCTTGAATGTTGTCATTTGCCACTTGTGAGTTGGAAGTGAGATGCACAAAAAGTTAAAATAAGGCTCTGTTGGCATTTCAGAAACCGACTAGTACATTTGTATTGAATCATGTTTGTCTCCGTATGGCTAGCTTCAAAGAACAATGATTTATCCTGTTTCGGGCAAAAAAGGCCCTACGTCCAGAGGGAATCTTCTGTGATCTTTGTTAGTTCAAAAGATGAGAGAACATATTACAAGCAGGCCTCGCCCGAGTATATGAACTCTAGGAAAGTAGGAACATCCATGAAAGTAATGCGTAAACGTAAACGTGCATGTGCGTAAGAAAGTAAAGAAGAAACGCAAGTTCATCAAAGGAAAAGAGTGCAAGAGCACCGAAAGGAAAAGTGCATAAGTAAATGCGTAAGTTAATGCAAAAAGTAAAATGCATATAGTAACTATGAATACAAAGTGAATTGACCCCCTCCCCTCGCTGAAGGACTATGGGGTCATTTTATAGGGGGCGAGGCGACCGTATCAATCCGACATTCCTCATAGTGAGACCCATTTTACACAGTCTATCGGAAGCTTCAGTCTTGGCTTCTTCGTGGTCTCGAAGGCACCGTCTTCAGGGTGAAGTTACCATCCCTCTAACGACGGATGGAACAAATGTCAAGCTTATCCTGCAACAGGTCACATCGTGGGTTCCCCCCCCCCCCCCCCCCCCCCACCGAAGTTATTGTGTCCACCGTCCATCATAAATGCCCCAACTACCCGCCTCTCCTGGGCTCAGGCCTGGGAGGAATCGTTCGCCCAACCTCTCGATCGGGACTTGGGCAGGTTAAATAACATGACCCTGCATGGCCGTGGTGTTGGTGGCGGGCCCCTCCTCGACCGGAGGGTAGCTTTAGTCCGTAGCCGTGTAGTGGTCACATACTGTCGGGTCCCTTTAGTACTCCAGGTATAGAACTCCGACAAACCCTGTATGGCAAAGTGAAATGTTTAGATTCTAGACTAAAATACTTGAATCTATACCAAACACATATTTCTAGAAACATTTTAAGGGTTAAACATCTTGAATTTGTAATGTTTCTGATTCTCGTAGAATCTGGAACCAAACTGACCCTCCGTAAAGGGAAATGATGATAGTGTCTCGTATTTGTGTTGCAATGGAACATCTTAGATTCTACATGATACTGTAGGATAGAAGAGCACATGAAAAGCTACCAGAGGGGGGTGAATGGTAGATTAAAACTTTTTGAGCGGAAGCAATGAAAACCCCTCGACAGAAAAACGATCTGTTAAAGAAATCATGTGTGAGACTAATCTAAACGTGTTTCACCGTGACAAAAGTGATAGATATCAGAGAGAATCAAGTCATGAAGACGACACAATAAGAATCACTCAAATCCATCGAGATACACCCAAGTTACGATCGAAAGATCGAACAAAGATAAATATGTTCTACTGAGCAAAAAACAGATCTGCAATACTACAAAGAAACTCGTGTAGATCAAAAACCACAAATCCAATGACCGTGAAATTTTGACAGATGATAGATAATCAAGTTGTGAAGAGAACTCAAAAATAATCATATCAATTGGATCTGTAAAACTCGAGTTATGATAAAATCACCAAAGAAAGGTAGTGCTGTGCAGAAAACTCGACGAGAAAAACTTATCTGGAACAAGTCGGACGAACAAGACATAAAAGTTCCTTTAAACTACAATCTTTATTGAATAGAACACAAGAGGAACAGCCCAAAAGTCATCTACCACGAGCTCTGGCCTCCCTTGCTTATATAACCAGCCCTTAGGCCAACCCAAAACTAACTAGGACTCTAATCCTACTCAATTCACGAATCGAAACTTTCCATAACTGCTCAAGACTCTTCTATACGCAGATAGAAGCAATCTTAAGACTTCTAAACACCTTAGGAACGTATTCCACATTCCTACAACAACTCAAATTCGTGACCCACACGAAACCCTATCATAACCAACTCAAAACTTTCCATATTTGAGTCAAACACGACTCAACCGCAACCTTAGTTCATAACCAAGTCGGTTGGACCTTTTCGACCAATTCTTTACGTACACATCTCTTCATCATGCCTCGGAACCATGTAGCCACGTCCATGCACTCCTTGCATATGTGCAAACATCTTCCAACGACGTCCACAATACCTTCATATGCATTGTTCTTGATTCAAACATGCTGCACAACCTCCCGATCAACTCAACCACAATTCCTCCCGAACTTGGTTGTTGAACCTAGACTAGTTCAATGGATCCCGTCACCAGCCATGTCTTGAACTCAAGCAACACCTGCACATGAATAAACAACCAATATTTCCGAGCACAAGTCCTCAACTTGACTCACGTTAGTTCCAAAACTACAACATCTTATGTGAGCACCTCACATATACATGTTGCAAACCATAGAAAAATGATATCAACCATTACCACCAAAACACACCAAAAACTTAGTAAAAGATTACTAAGCAAACTTTCCATCAATGTAAAACAAGTACGAATCATTGTAAGTTAAAAGCAGAACCACTGCGATCAAGCTCTGAATCTTGCCAAACCTAACCGGAGCTTGAGCCGGAGCTTACCAAAGCTAGTACAACCTAGCGCTGGAGCTTACCAAAGCTAGTACAACCTAGCGCCAGAGCTAGAAAACATGTCGGATCTAACCAACATAAGTCGGACCTAGCAAAAACATATCAGAGCTTAACAAAGACGTGCCGAAGCTATCAAAGACATGCTGGAGCTAAAGACAAAGCTCACCGGAGCTACCCAAAAACATGTTGGACCTTGACAAAGAAAGTCAGACCTATTGTCGGACCTTGCAAAAGCTCGAAGCTCGAGTCGGACCTTGCTAAAAAGGGTGTTTTGGCAGAATTTTAGAACTTATATTATCAAAGCCAATGTATCCAGTACAAGCCAATGTATTCAGCACACATAGGTCTCACAGATACACTTAAATATGTACCAAACACACATTTTTAGAAATGTTTCAACGGTGAAACGGCTTGAAACATTTCAAGATTTTAGCCTAGACTAGTGAAACACTTGAAAAGTTGTGGTTCCACAACTTGAAACAGTTCAACCTCCCATACCGCTCTTTTGAGTTTGGCAAAATTACATAAAATGACACTGTAATCCCGTTGAGACATTCAAATTGTTTTAATTTGTAATTTGGGAATACATAAGTGGTGAGACAACATATTATTTGAACATCCGTATATTTGGATGATGACATATATTTTAGAATGACACTTATAAGTTATGTATATTTTAAGACTTTATTAAATATTATAATGTGGCAAAAAACAAGATAGGTCATCTAAGGGTACATGGGTCATTTCAATCTTTCTATTCTCTATAATGAATCTGAAACCATAAAACTAGCCAAATGGTTTTCTAAGTAATTCTGTTTCAGTTGAGAAATATTTTTGGATTGAAATTGAAATGTTTTTGATTCTCGGAGAATAACAAACAGTCATAATCAACGTAAGTCTTATCTTTCTTATTTATACTCTTCAAGTTGTAGTATCCATGTTTTACCACTGATTCTTTTTTAAAAGTTGGCATTCATTTTACATCTAACATGTCAAAACTTAGAAAATACATTTACTAAGTCTACACTTTTGCAATCAAAAGGATGAAGAAAAATGTTTGAAACAATAGAATAAATCAAAGGTTTTTGGTTCCTTTAGTACTACCGGAAAACGATAAATCTACAACAGCTGGTGTTATTTACAGCGACCAAAAGGTCAGTTATCCTAAATACTGTTATTTACGATGGCTAAATCTGACAGTCATAAATATATCCATTATTTACGACAGTCAGGTCGAGACAATCGTAGTTAAGTTTAATTTACGACAGTCCTGTCTATTTACAATGGCTTCCACCTTTTTGTCGTACATAACATACCCTATACCCATCATATCCTTCTCTCTCTCTCACTCATTCGCATGTCGCTGCCTCTCTCTTGCCCGCTCTCTCTCCCCGCTTCCGCCCCACACCGTCGGCACCTCTTCCTCGCACGCCGCCAGGCACCACCACCCCGTCCAAGGTATCCTACTCCCTCCCCTCTTGCCCCCACAATGAGCCTCCCCCCCCCCCCCCCCCCGACCACCTGACCCCCTACTTCCCACCCCCTGCATTTTGTGATTGATTGACTAGTTGATCATTTTATCCATTTTGTGATGATCATTTTGTACATTTGGTGATGCTAGGTTCTCGTGTGCGCGTCATCCTCCCGCTGCTCCACCATGCTCCAGCTGCCGTGCAGGGTACCCATAGAGTACTATAATAATAGTACTAGTATAGTAGTAATATATTAGTAGTAGTATAGTACATGAAAAATGAAAAATCTACAATGCCCACCTTTATCTACGATGTTTTTAGCTATTATCAGATAAGGTCTTGCTAGACAATTCAGTTAAATATTAAGTGTATATTTAAAGAGTAAGAGTCACTTCTAGCAAAAATAATTACCAATTATTATTTGAAATAGGATGTCGTCGGACAAGCGGAAGCAGGTCAAGACTACCGTGAAGTCGTTTCTGAGCAGTGCAAGATGCGACGGGTGGATACCTTTTTCCAGAGTAGTAGTTCAGGAGGGAGCAATCGATATTAGCTGTTGAGACACTTCCCCTCAGAGCCGGGAGGTAGACCTATTGCCTTTCAGCGGATCGAGGTAATTTAATTTATCAATTATATTTTGTTAAATTTCACTACTAATTTATTTATATATCTTACAACTTTTGTAATTTTCCATAATGACTCAGAGTCATAGGCGGAGGGGCCTCTTGAGGCACAAATTGGTCAACCTGAGCCACGATTGGTTGACCCATCCGGGTCGACTGACCCATCTCGAGTCGGCAGACCACCCTTGTGGGTTGGTTGACCACCCTTCCGGGTCGGCTCTGTATTCTTCTGGGTTTGCTAACCACCCTTCCGGGTCTGCTAACCACTATTTTAGGCCAGCTGAGGAGGAGGTGCCACGAAGTGATGAACTAGGAGGAACCATTATGTGGATCCTCCTCCGGTTCCTAGACAAGAAGCTCTGTCGGCGTTGACAGTTGTTACTTACCAATTTCGACCGTCAATATATGTCTATTATGTGAAGGAGTAAACATTTCTCACGCGCATCACCTTTATATTTAACATAATTCCACTTGTACTTGGAGAAACGGTGCATGTAGGTATTTTATTGCAGAAATGAGGAGAAAATAGGGGAGTAATCCTGAAAAATATACTCCCAACCAATCAAGCACTGACACGTGGCAGTCCATGGATCCAAGGATCCATTCTCAGGCGTATCTAAGGAAATACAATACCAATTCACGCATGGATGGAGCAAGGACCCACAAATCAGTCACACGGATAAACCAAAGCAAGTGGGCCCACCTGCCATTCTGGTATTCACCTATAAATCGGTCAAACAACGTGTGGCACTCTCTTGTGGTGCCCTGCAGGTGGTGGTGTCTGATTCTCACATAAAATATGGCGGGAACCAAGCTTAACACTAGTGTAAATAGGACCCCACACACCTCACTTTTACACACACCACTTGACCATCACTCTCTTGTATACACACTTCCTCTAGTTCTTAGTAGAGTTTAGGCCGTGGAGAGGAGCCTCAAGTTCCCGAGTCCATTTTGGACAAGATACGGATCATGTTTCTTTTCTTCTATTTGTGACTTTATGTATTATAATAATATTAGTCTGTCATTATCTATATAAGTGGGTGAAGAGCTTCTTGTTTGATTGTGTAATCCATGCATGTGGTAGGTTTAGTTGTTATTATGATATTACAGTAATTATGTTATCACAAAAATCATAAAACTCCACTATAGCTTAATTAGGTATGCTATGAATATGTTAATATAAATAACATAGTGCTTGGTCCCAATACTGGTTCAATGATATTTAGGTTAGTCATTTTCTTAGAGTAGTAACTGTATGCGGACCTCTGGGGTATTTACTTAACATGCACGCATGGTGCTTGGATAATTAAGTAGTATTGGATGTCTCATAGACCCACAGGTTGTAGGAGTAGGCGATAGATGGTGATAGCCCTATGCGTCATTTGTACCCCTCCACATTCGACTACACCACTAACTCTTAGCGGGAGTCACCCTAGCAGACCAGGGGTAAGCCTGTGCCCACTGTGTTCGACCACTAAGCCCTAGTATTCACTACTAGCATATCAATGTGTATATTATTACGCTATGCATATGTATATTAGAATCATGTTAGGAACAACCCTTTTCTTAGCTTAACTCTCACTAGGACTACCTTATCTTTAGGAGGAGATTGCTTCAGTGTTTGTGACACTATCCTTATTATCAACTTACCTCTGTCATGATAATTACTTGGTATTCTACACCTTTATCATAAGAATAGTGATCCCTTTGCTTCACCGTCTTCCTTTAGAATATACCCTTGGAAATACTTATGGATGAAATGCTACAATAATATTCTGTGTGCTTGCATATTTTATTTGCATTTGTAAGAAATACCAACAAGCAACTCTGGTGTCATTGCCAGGGAAGGCGAAGAAACTTAAGGATAGCTATCACTTGTAATTAAGCTATAAGTCCTAGGAGTTATTAGACAGGTTTACCCTTGCTTTGTTTTCTCCTTTTGTGAAAATAGGGTATTGTTTGGCTAGCCCATTTCATGGGAAAGCCAATGAGGGCGCAGGTGCTCAACTTCAAAAGTGATTCAAGGCATTACTTGACAAGTTCTTTATGCTGGGCACACCCGTTGCCTTTGCTGAAGAATTCTAGTATCCAACAGGAGCCAAAGATATATATCCCAAAAGCTTGGGGGAGGCTCCAAGATTAAATATTGGTTTTCCTTCATCATGGGGTGGATAGTTGGCTTCAATCCCGCGGTCTAGTTGTTGCCACGCACGCCCTCTGGGTGGTGCATCTAGTGCGGCCGATCGTCGATCCCAACAGAGGGGGCTTCAGGCGAGTACCGACTGTTGGCACAGAGGAGCTCGGGTGCTGACCTGTCGTAGATATGTCGACTGTGTCCTCCTGCCCTTCTATTGATATGGCACCAACCTAGGCTATCTTGGCCGGGCTTCCGAGGTAGCTCGGGGGATCTCTTGATACCCCTTTTGGTTTAGAGGCATCCTGGGGCGAAACATGGATGATTTTTGGTTGGACCCTAACTCATTTCCTGGGTGTTCCCCTTAGTTGGACCGTTGCCGTCATTCGGGCTCATCTCTGATCGGGTAGATCACATAGCAGAGCTAGTTGGACCATGGAGTCCGTGGTGGTAACCCCTTCGTACCCTGAGGTCTTCAGCTTTAGGTAGGTGTAGTTTGAGACTAACATGAATTTGCATAGCAAGGTCGTCCTAGGATGGCATGATAGGAGCTGTTGAAATCAGCGACATTATGAGGGTTTCCGGCGGGATTTAGTCCAGCTTCCGAACATGACAGGCATTACCTTCACGTTGGATCGTCCAACGGCAACCCTGCAGCGCAACCTGCTGGAGGCAATCCCTCCAATGTGCAGCAGCTAGCAGGTGCCGCGGCTCCAGCAGGAGTCATGCCTCCACCGCCACCATCTGCATTGGCAAATCAAGCTGGACAGCGGGACGAGGCATCTGCGTCGGTCACAACATCGGCTAACAACAACCCTAACACACGCGCTCCATGTAGAGCGTGCTCTTCTCCAATGCCCACCGCCTCCAGGTGCATCCCAGGGTGCAATGGAGCAGTGGAGGGCTGATGTGGAACATCAGGTTGCAGCAACAGCCGATCGCATCAGCAACCAAGGTTCTCCCCCCTCTGGGCGAGCCCCATCTCAGCATCTGACTGTGTCGGGCAGACTTGGTCCACACACTTCCCAACATAGGAGGTGTGATGAGTCTCAACAAGTGACGTCGCTGCCTTCCGGGGTGCGACACACCCATACGGTAACCAGGCTTTCAACTCACGACCTCCGGGCGGAGCTTGATCGCCGTTACCGTCAACAGGACATCCGCGTCCATATCGAGCGTGCTCGCGAAAGGCGAGAGGCTCGAGACAGTCCTACTCCTGAGGGAGTAGGAGGAGGCTGTTCTGCCCTAGCCATGCACCTACGCATGGTCAGATGGCCACAAAAGTTCCGACCTCACCCGTCAGAGAAATTTGACGGGACTGTCAATCCCGCTGAGTTTCTCCAAATCTACTCCACCGCAATCCTTGCGGGCGGAGGCAACGAGGCTGTAATGGCCAACTATTTCCCCGTGGCTTTGACTGGGACCGCCAGGTCCTGGTTCATGAGTGATAAGAAAAAAATGATGATGAGGCCCGATCTTTCGAAAGGTAATGGGTAAGTCGATTGATGGAGATCTCGACGTTGATGATCCGAGGTTCTCGAGTAGAACACGAACAACCCCTGCAATCACTACAGCACCGCTCTGTTGGTTATCAACCGTGCTTCACACGATTTACCTCGCCAAGAAGGCTAATCCCTGCAAGTGCAACCGAGAACACAAGCAAGAATGTAGAAGAAGCAATCTGAAATTGCTGAATTGGGGTTTCACAAACCGAAAAACGGCGATATTATTGATCTAAGCAAAACCCAATTGTCTATGGCGGCTACCATGGAGTATATATAGGTGGGAGGACGTCCAAGAGGGTATTAGGGCCGTGACCTAACCCTAATACACGAAAATAATGGACTTAGACTTGATACAAGGCCCAATGGCCCAATACGGTGGCGCAGTACCCTGACAGATTCTGTACTTGATTTTGTTTTGACGATTCCCAATGACTCCGAAGGAATTTTGACATGGGACCGGTGCCATTGGAAAGGTTATACTCTCCCCTTTCCGTGCATATGTAGAACGTCCAAAACGAAGTTCGTATGCGTCCTGGGCGTCTGTTTTAGTGCGTACTTCTCCTGGACTCCGAGTTGGATACGATTTGGAGTTTGGTTCGGTTTCCATCTTCTTTGAACGAATTCTCTGGTCTTCCACGTCCCTAATACTCCCTCCAAGTACTCCTTGAACCTCTCCATGGATCCTAATCACAAATAAATCATTAAGTAGAAATCTATGCTCAAAAACATATAAGGAAATATATAAGAACGAGTTCACCTCTGAAATTAATTGTTGTGTATGAACTCTATTGATTGCATCTTGTATATTCAGCAGAGTGTTGTTTGTATCCATATAAGTGATGTCCTCATCATCCTCCCCTCCTTGAATTGGAGTCGTCCTCGACTCAAGTTCGTCTCCTCTCATGTGTTGGTCCAAATGTGCAACGCCATCAAATCTTCTTGTATGCATGAATGGAGGAGGCCAAGGTGGTGGACGACATAGTGCGCCATCTTGATCTTGTCCATCAAATAAGAGTGCACATTCACTTGAGCCAGGATCCCAAACAAATAAACATTGTTTCATGTTTGTAGGTGCAATAATAATATGCATGATCTCATCTTTCTCCCCTTCTTTATGACAAGCCGTCCTCGGCTTGCTCGTATGTCCAGGAAAAAAGATTGCTTTGGGGGTAGAATGAACACTGTCCATATTGCACAACCGCAGTGAACAATGCTTCTTTTTTATTTGTTGTCCTTGCTGCAATAAAAAAATGCTAGAAAAACTTGACAATACATCTTTAGTGTTAGTGCATCCATTCATTTCACCATGTTGTTGCAGCACAAAAGGAGCTTGCACATTTGAACATATGTAAACTTTATGCACCATAAACATACCACTATTTTCATATTTGCCTATAGCATGAAAAATATTTCTACTTAACAAAGGTAATTCAGATTGAGAAAATATTATCTTCTCTACGATATCTAGATCACAAAAAGTGTCAAATTCAATATAGCCCAAAGTATTTAGAGAAGATAACAATTTCAGCTCATTCCTTTCACAAGTAATTGGAGTCAAATTCTTAATTTCAGCACATGTGGGTGATAAAGTATCAAATTCATTCAGTTGTTCTAGCATAGGTACACTATAATTATTAGCACACAACTCATTTTTAATAGAAGGATCAGCAGGAAAATCAACATGTGGTAATGGTGTATCAATAAAAGATTCCACTAGTCGCTCCTCAATAATAGCATGATTGGTGAAAAAATTTAGAACATCCAAAAACTTCTCACCTTCAACAAGTGTGTTGTGATATTCGTTACCTTTATTCTTATTTTCAGCAGTAATTGTGGGTGAAATATGAATTGATAGATCTGAATTTTCATAGGAGTTGTTGAACACCTCATTCGCTTTTGGATTTTCTACAATTATTGGTTCTTGTTCCTGCAAAAGGTTAGGCAAAGGAGGAGGTACAACAAGAAAATTCTTCTCAAGTTCATGTATTTCATCTTTACAATTAGATACATTAGCAAAAGTTTCTCGCATAAGAATTTTCATATCTTTCCATGTTCGAGGTCTTTCTAAATCACTTAAGTTGTTCCACCAAGTCAATGCACAACCTACTAATGCACTTGCAACATTTCTAATCTTTCTTTTCTCACACATATGACATTGTACAAAAATTTTATCCAACTCTATTTCCCAAGCAATATATTCATCGTAACCAAAACCATCATAAAAAGGAAGAGATGGGAGAATGTAATTACTTCTTGTGGAAGGTGTTGTAAAGGTGGTCTGAATGTCATGTGAATCCTTGGTTGATGTTTGATTTTTAGTGAGCAACTCCATCGTCGTCTTCATCATGTCCATCATCTCAGCATATAATGCATGATTCTTGCTTTTACCTGACATTGTTAGTAGCAAACAGAAGACAACACAAAAAATATGTTATCCCTATCAACTACAAAGGATAATGGCAAAGTGGAAGTGGAATCACACACTCTCAAGCATCTTACCACGCTCTTACAAGTGTTTTTACCGACACTGCAGGTGGCAAACGGTGGACGGTATGAAGAAACCAATGAAGCGTGGGATGATTGCAAAGGTGTATCGATTCTGCTCAAGAGTAAGGTGTAGCTTGGATGGCACTTTCTATGTAGCAAGGATTAGCAACAATGAAATCAGATAGTAAAGTTGAATAAGTGTCCAAAGTATGTGTCAAAGTTGCTGGCCTAAATGTGTTCCTAGTAGTTCAAGCTAGCAAGACATGAGACAAAACTAGATGACACAAAGAATGCAAGCACTTCTGTTTTTGTTGTTGTTTTTTTTCTCTTTTTTTTGTGCGGCTTTTGTTTCTTGTTTTGCACTTGCCTTTTTCTTTTTTCTTCCTTTTTTTTTCAGAATGTGCTGCAAGGGAAGAACACAATGAAAATCAATCCAAGATATCTCGTGTGTCTGTCGCAGATTTTCTGCTCAATCTTCCAAGGACAAATAGGCACACTTATAGGCTCTAAATTGGAAAACTTAGAACACAAAGATTGTATATATATCTCTCCTCTTTAATTTCAATATATGGAAGACCTATTTTGGAAAAGAACAATAGGAGATATTGCCCTCGAAAAACAGACTGTTCAGAATTTTTAGGTCAATAACAGATTCGGATCCAATGCAATTTAGACATCGATAACTACATTTTCTGGGCAAATGATGAATACAAAAGTTATAGAGCACTTTTTAAGCTTTCCAGAAAGTAGAAGAACACCAAAATCCGAGTTTGTATGTGCGAGATATGATGAAAATACCAAACTGGACAAAAGTGAATCTAATCTGGACGTGATGACATGATTCAAAAGGATGAATCACACAATGCAAAACTCAAACTAAGACCGAAAACACTTTCTAAACCAGCAATATGACTCAACCACGGACACAAACTCAACAAAACCAAACTGAATAATAAAGTTGCAAAGGCTCAATGTGGTTTGGATAAAGTAATGAACAGATCTACTAAACTGCAAGTTTTTTTGTGGTTTTTTATGGACCCTAGGTATGAAAAACAAAACTAATGTAATGGATAGATGAATTACCTAACGGGCAACCTGGAAATCTAATACCAATTGATAAGAAAAGAATGATGATGAGGCCCGATCTTTCGAAAGGTAATGGGTAAGTCGATTGATGGAGATCTCGACGTTGATGATCCGAGGCTCTCGAGTAGAACACGAACAGCCCCTGCAATCACTACACCACCGCTCCGTTGGTTATCAACCGTGCTTCACACGATTTACCTCATCAAGAAGGCTAATCCCTGCAAGTGCAACCGAGAACACAAGCAAGAATGTAGAAGAAGCAATCTGAAATTGCTGAATTGGGGTTTCACAAACCGAAAAACGGCGATATTATTGATCTAAGCAAAACCCAATTGTCTATGGCGGCTACCATGGAGTATATATAGGTGGGAGGACGTCCAAGGGGGTGTTAGGGTCGTGACCTAACCCTAATACACGAAAATAATGGACTTAGACTTGATACAAGGCCCAATGGCCCAATACGGTGGCGCAGCACCCTGACAGATTCTGTACTTGATTTTTTTTCGACGATTCCCGATGACTCCGAAGGAATTTTGACATGGGACCGGTGCCATTGGAAAGGTTATACTCTCCCCTTTCCGTGCATATGTAGAACGTCCAAAACGAAGTTCGTATGCGTCCTGGGCGTCCGTTTTAGTGCGTACTTCTCCTGGACTCCGAGTTGGATACGATTTGGAGTTTGGTTCGGTTTCCATCTTCTTTGAACGAATTCTCTGGTCTTCCACGTCCCTAATACTCCCTCCAAGTACTCCTTGAACCTCTCCATGGATCCTAATCACAAATAAATCATTAAGTAGAAATCTATGCTCAAAAACATATAAGGAAATATATAAGAACGAGTTCACCTCTGAAATTAATTGTTGTGTATGAACTCTATTGATTGCATCTTGTATATTCAGCAGAGTATTGTTTGTATCCATATAAGTGATGTCCTCATCAATGAGCCTTCCGCCTGACTCCATCAACAGTTGGGCGGAACTGTGCCAACAGTTCACCGCCAATTTCAGGAGTTCATACACCTGACCAGGCACCAAACTTGACCTTTTTGCTGTCAAGCAGAAGGGAGGAGAGTCCTTGCAATCCTTCATCCAGAGGTTCTCCCAGGTACGAAACACTATTCCTTCTATCTCCAGCGCCTCTGTTATTGTGACATTTAGACAGGGCGTACGAGACAAGAAGATGCTGGAGAAGCTGGCGACCAAGGAGATCAGCAGCATCACGGAGCTTTTTAGCTTGGCAGACAAATGCGCCAAAGCTGCGGAGGGCCATGAAATGCACTCCCAACCACCTCCAGAGGACAATAAAATCTCCTCCAAGGGTGAAGCCACTACCTCCGGAAGTGGCAAAAAGAAGAAAAAGTCCAACGGCAAGAAAAAGCCGTCGGTTGGCACACCTACTGCTGCAACTGCTGCAACTCCGGGTGGCCGAGGGCCACGCCCCGAGAAACGACCTCGACCGTCATCTGAAGACGGTGGTAGCTCCAAGATGTGGTGTCCTATACATAAGACGAATAGCCACAACCTGAAAGATTGCCGGGAGGTCCAGAACCTTGCCGAGCGCTAAAACAAGCGCCGAGAAGAAGTTCCTTTCCGTCAAAGGGAAGGAAAACAGAAAGTCGACGAAGCTATGGCTGAATAGGAGTTAGGCTTTCAGGACCCTAAAAAGGTCCTAAAGGCTGTTTACACGTCCGTTGATGATGACTCCGACGTCTCCGACAATGAACATTAGAAAACCATGAACACCATCTTTGGTGGTTCGTGGGACATTACCTCCCGCCGCGTCCTCAAGACTATGCGGTGGGACATGGCCTCAGTAGCTCCCACTGCTAGGGCGGAGCCGCACCGAAAGTAGATGGACACTTCCATCACTTTCGATGCATCAGACTGCCCTCGGAATATGATCAGAGCTGGCCAACTTCCATTGATGGTATCTCCGACCATCAACAACATCCAACTCCACCATGTAATGGTGGACGGAGGTTCGGGGCTGAACCTCATGAGCTTCGAAGCTTTTGTCAAGCTTCAGCTCCGACCTTCGGACCATTACCCCTCCCGACCTTTCTCCGGAGTAGGTCCGGGGGCTATAACCCCACTCGATGCAATTACTCTCCCGGTGACCTTCAGGACCCGAGAAATTACCGCACTGAGAAGTTGGTCTTCGACGTGGCGCAGATCAACTTACCCTTCAACGCCATTTTGGGCAGGCCAGCCTTATACAAGTTCATGGCTGTTGCTCATTGTGGCTACTTGGTGTTGAAGATGCCAACACCAACTGGTGTTATCCGAATCAGTGGAGATCGCACCGCCAGAGTAACAACTCTGGAAGAACTCCATGCGCTTTCTACAGCGCAGGAGGAAGAATCCGAAAAGGAGCAAGCTCCGAAACCCCCGAGCATTCGCCATCGAGGCTCAACCTACGCACCTTGTGTGCAACCAAGCGGTGACACCGACATTCCCATCAAAGTCGTCCAAATCGGTTCCGATGCCGCTCAGACCACCCGTATATCGGGAGGTCTGAAGGAAAAATAGGATCTCGCGCTCATCACTTTCCCCCGGGCTAACGTCAACGTGTTTGCCTGGCAACCGTCACAAATGCTTGGGATCCCTAGGGAAGTGATCGAGCATAATCTGAAGATCTATCCCGACGCTCGGCTTGTACCTCAGAAGCCTCAGAATTAATTAGTAGAGCGACAGAACTTCATGCGACAAGAAGTGAAGAAGTTGCTCGAAGCTGGATTCATCCAAAAAGTCTTCCACCCAAAATGGCTGGCAAACGTCGTTGTACCCAAGGCCGGCGACAAGCTTCGGATGTGTATCGACCACACTACATGAATAAGCCATGTCCAAAAGATCCATTCCCACTACCTAGAATAGATCAGATAGTGGATTCCACCTCCGGGTGTGAATTATTGTGTTTCCTAGACGCATATTCTGGGTACCATCAAATCAGAATCTCTAGGGAAGATGAAGAGCATACCTCTTTCATCACAGTAGATGGATTATATTGTTATACTGCCATGCTATTCGGCCTCAAAAATGCTGCTTCAACATTTGTACGAGCTATGTACAAAACTTTTGGAGAGCTCATCAGAGACGTAGTGGAAGTGTATATCGATGACATCGTCGTCAAGATCAAAAACAAGGAATCATTCCTTGACACCTTGCAAGCTGTCTTCGACAAGTTGCGAGTCACTCGCACGAAGCTGAACCCGGACAAGTGTGTCTTCGGAGTTAGCTCCGGAAAACTTCTTGGTTTCTTGGTGAATCGCACGAAGATAAAAGCTATTGAAGACATGTGGCCACCAGCCCGCATCAAGGACGTCCAGAAGCTAACTGGATGTCTAGCTGCCCTCAACCGGTTCATCTCAAGATTGGCGGAACGGGCGCTACCCTTCTTCAAGCTATTGAGGAAGTCTGGACCATTCCAATTGTCTGAAGAAGCAGAAAAGGCATTCCAGGAGCTGAAGCAACTCCTCACCACCCTACCAACCTTAGTAGCTCCGAACCTTGGTGAGCCACTTTTGCTTTACAATTTGACAACTGACGAAGTTGTCAGCATGGTCTTGGTTGTGGAAAGACCAGAACCATCTACAGTTCAGGAATCCATACCCCTCCGGGAGGGTCCGCAGCTACTTGAAGTCGAGTCTGGATCCCAGCGCCCAGGCCCTGATCCTCAAGGCGAGATGCCGAAGGATCCATCTCCTTCAAATGAAGGAGGCACTACTGCTGAACAAGAAGATTCGTACCCCAACGGGAGGGTCCGGGTCACTTCAGAAGAAGCTCCGGGTTCCTCCAACCGGAACCCGGTGGTCCCCGAACAACGTCTGGACCTCTCCGGGAGGGTCCAGGTAGATGGGGAGGAAGCTATGGGCCCCTTCGGGAGGGTCCGGACGGTCCAGCGCCCAGTGTACTTCATCACGAAGTACTCCATGACGCCAAGACTCGGTACCTGGAGGTGCATAAGCTGCTTTACGCAGTTCTTATTGCCTCTAGGAGGCTCTGACACTACTTCCAAGCTCACAAGATTTCAGTGGTAACCTCTTATCCACTACGTGCAATCTTGCATAAACCCAATTCCACTGGGAACATTGCAAAGTGGGCAGCGGAATTAGCTGAGTTCGACCTTGAATTCGTCCCAAGACAAGCGATCAAGAGTCAAACATTGGCGAACTTCATGGCAGAATGAACCCCCTCTGCATCAAACCCTGGGGGTCCCAGTGAGCAAAAGTCGGGACCCAAGGTTCCGGTCTTCACTGAGCCTCACTAGACTCTCTACTTCGACGGCTCCGTGCAGAAGCATGGGGCCGGAGCTGGAGCCCTACTCCTCGCTCCGACCGAGGAGAAGGTTAAATATATGGTGCACCTTGACTTCAAGGTGAACAACAACATGGCGGAGTATGAAGCACTAATTTATGGACTCAAAGTGGCAGTATCGTATAGTGTCAAGCAGCTGTTGGTAAAGGGTGATTCACAACTTGTTATAAAACAAGTCAAAGGAGAATGTTGCTGCAACAACCCTCAACTAGCTGCATACCTACTTGAAGTCCAAAAGCTTCAGAAGGACTTCGACGTCCTGGATCTTTGCCATGTTCTCAACAACGCTGAAGCTGACAAACTCTCGACCAAAGCTTCAACTGGGGCTTCGACTCCTGACGAAACCTTCGTCCGAAGGTTGTCTAAACCTACAGCTCAGTCTGCCGAACTGAGCAAAGGGGGCGAGACCAGCACCTCGAAGCTGGCAGTCCCGATGGCCCTGTTACCATGGCGTCCATCAGGGGTCATAGGTGCTGCAGGAAGCTCCGAGCAACCCAACACGCAAGACTCAAATCCTCAAGCTAGCTCCAATGCATGGATCTTGGAGATCCGGAGCTACTTGAAAGACAATTTCCTTCCTGAAGACAATGTATCCGCTGACCGGATAGTCAGATTGGCTAAAAGATACACACTGGTAGAAGGGGATCTCTACCGGCGTGGTGCCAACGACGTCCTAATACGGTGCATTACAAGGGAAGAAGGCTGTGAGCTCCTCGCAAAAATCCATGGAGGCGAGTGTGGGAACCACGCGTCCTCCCGCACGCTAGTCTGAAAAGCCTTCCGACATGGCTTTTACTGGCCTACAGCGCTCCAGGATGCAACTGAGCTAGTAATGAAATGCGAAGCATGCTAGTTCCATGCAAAGCAAATTCACACACCGGCTCAACCTCTACAAATGATACCTCCTACATGGCCTTTCGCTGTGTGGGGGATGGATATCTTGGGACCTTTCCCAAGAGCCGTCGGAGGTTACAAGTTCGTGTACGTTGCCATTGACAAGTTCACCAAATGACCAGAAGCAACTCAGTTGTGACCATAAACAAGCAATCAACTATCAACTTCTTGTAGTCCATCGTATGCAGATTTGGAGTCCCAAACAAGATCATAACTGATAATGGGACCCAGTTCACAAGCTCTGCATTCCAAGGATATTGCGAAGACCCCGACATCCAAGTCAACTACGCTTCCGTAGCTCACCCGACAAGCAATGGCCAAGCCGAGAGAGCAAATGCAGAAATCCTAAAAGGACTCAAGACGCGCACATATGAGCGCATGAAAAAACATAGATCCAACTGGACCGAAGAGCTTCCGCCCACTCTATGGCCCAACAGGACAACTCCAAGCCGGTCAACTGGAGAGACACCCTTCTTCCTGGTGTACGGAGCTGAAGCAATCCTTCCTCCGGAAATCACCTTGGGGTAACTCTGGGTCTGGACCTTCGACTATGCCACACAGGACCAGCTCCAGCGTGAAGACCTTGACCTCCTTGAAGAGGGAAGGTGCCAAGCAGCTATTCAGAATACCCGATACCGCCAAGCTCTTCGATGCTATCACCAAAGGCATGTTCACAGCCGACAGCTCGAGGAAGGCGATCTGGTGCTACGGAGAATACAATCCATAGAAGGGTTAAACAAACTTCCCCCCAGCTGGGAAGGACCCTTCCGAGTGATCAAAGTATCCCGTCCCGGATGCGTTCACTTGGCAACCGAGGATGGGACACCTCTCCCTAACCCTTGGAACATTGAACACCTCCATAAGTTCTACACTTAATATCACGGAGGTGAGTCTGTAGTTACATGTGATGTATGTTATAGAGTCATTGTACAAAGTCGGGTAGCTCCTCCGGGAGAACAGCTGGACCTTCCCCAGAAGGTCCGCAAAGTTCAGGCAACACTTGCCATAGTCTCAGAACTAAAAGTGTAGCTAGCTACCTTGGGTCAAATGAGAAATGAAACACACTTAGCCTGGTTCCGTACCCTAAGAGTGTACTTGTTTCCCCTGTACCATGGACCTATAATGAAAGACATCATTGTGTGAAAACAGACTCCACGTGCATTTATTTTGTACATGCTCAATATTTTTTATTTTTCTCTTTCTTGTCTATAACAAAGTTGTGCAATTCTTGAGAAACTTTAGCTCGACCAATTCAAGTATAATTCAAGTTGCATTGTCAATTCTTCCGGGTCTAAACATTGTTAATGGTCTACTTGTCTGAATGCCACCAAGCCAATCTAGGGCCGGAGTGTGCTATCGACTTAGCCTGGTCATGCACCCTAAGTACGCCACTCTACCTACACCCCGGCAAGCCGAAGTAAGGCAAGTACAGAAACAATCGGACTTGGAGAAAACAAGCCAATGCACTTAATTGTATTTAGAATTGTGTTCGACCTAAAACTTTCTCAGGAATAATAAGTCGCAATTGAGTTATAGAAAGGAAATGGATTTTACTGCTTTTCTTGACTTCAGTGTGCAGGAAAAATAAAGATTTCATGATGATGGTGAATGAAGTCGGAGCTACCAAAGCTCCAACATCCCCTAGGTGACTTGTGGTCGATGTCCAAACATTGATAGTGAGCATCGCTGGAGCTACTTAGCTCTGGTAAAGCCAGGGGACCAGCCGTCAATGCGGAGAAAAGATGGTGGGAAGACTCCACAGTGGGGTCTGACATCGACACACCGTGTGTTGATAGGTAACTGCCGGAGCTACCAAGCTCCAGCACCCCAGAGGACTAACCGTCGATGCCCTACGCGTTGATGGAGGCTGCTGTCGGAGCTACTAAGCTCCGACGATGGTCAATGCCGGAGCCACTAAGCTCTGACAACCTCAGGGGGCCTTCACTATTGAAGACTTCGGACCTACATTCTACAAGTTCGAAGCACGCAAGTCTTCAACAAAGTGCTACATCTTCTTGGTACATGTTCACAATCAAATTGTGTACATCTACCAGGGGGCCAAGTGGGACAAAGGTGTTGAAGACAAAAAATGAAATTCAAAAAAACTTGGATTTCATTCATTTGGAGACAAGAGATTACAAAATTGGAGAAAAAGAAGAGAGGATACAAGCGGGATCTACAAATAGATGGTCCTAGACCCTATGGAAGAACGAGGCGAACTTCTCGGCAACCTCTGACACGCTAGCTTGGGCGGCTTCTCCCTCTCCGTCGATGGGGCCTTCAAGCACCGGGTCCAGTGGGAATTGAGGGTCCCGACTTATGTAGCATGTCAGCACGAATTCTGCAACGTTCTTTGCCAGGGACTGTCCCTCGGTTTCCAACTGGTCCGCAATGACATCGCCCATCTTGGTGAGCTTGTCGCCTGCCGAACTCAATGCCTGCAACGCCTGGCCCAACTCCGGCTCTGGATCATCTAGACGCACGGGACTAAAACCCATTGGCATCAGCGCGTCTTTGGATTTGCCTAGGAAGTCCCAAACTTGTTGGGACTCCGCAGTCCTCAAGACTCGCATCTCCTCCAAGGATCTTCTGGTCGCCGCAAGCTCCGAATTCTCACGGGCAAGGCGCTCAACCTGTTTGGCATTCTGCCGAATCTTTTCAGCAACCCGCCTTTTGAGTTTTCCGAGCTCTTCCTCTCGGATGTGGATCTTGTTCCGGCGGTCGACCAGGTCCTTCTCCCAGCCCCGCACTTTCTTCTCCCTGGCAGCAATGTCATTCTCCCTCCTGTGGAGGTCCTGCCCTCGCTGCCAGGCCTTCTTCAACTCTTTCTCGCAGTGCTCCTCCAATTTCTTGGTGCGCTCTTTGAGACTCTTGTCACCCAGAGTTAGCCTCTGAGTAAGCTCTTCCTCCCTCTTCACGAGGTCATCCCGCGACTCCAGGAGTTTTTGCTCTTCATCTTCGAGCTTTCTCTACCGCTCCTCAAGAGCCTCCCAGCGCTTGACGAGGCTGTCGTTGATGGCGCTGAGCTTCTCCCCGCGATCATTCGCCGCATTATTAGCAGTTACGGCCTGTTCGTGGATGGCCTAGGACTGATTATCGAGGGATCACACCATGCCTTCCCTCTCGTCCAGCAGCTTACCCCAGTACTCCAGCCGGACCTTCTCCTTCCTCACCCACTCTTTGTCATCTGCCGGCCTCGACTGCGCCAACTTGGTCTTGAATTGGAGCCGGTTGCGCCACCGCCTAAGAGTTCTGCACTCCTCCTCGAGGGCCTTGCTGTCATGGTAAAAAGCCAGCTAGACCTGACGAAGACTGGAGCAGGCGTTGTCAATAGACAACGACAGAGGGATCGAGTCCGGACCTACCGGGGTCCTCTCCGCTGGCTCTAGCGGCTTCTCCATGACAAAAATCGTGTCCCACTCTACAAGAGCGGTCCCCTAAGCTTCCACGACACTAGGGCCGCCCTCCGGGATAGCCTCGGTCGTCGCCGAGGAAGGTCCTTCAACAGAAGTTTCAACCTCCGAAGTTGGCTCTGAAGGTCCCGCCGCCAAGTCATCAACAACTGGTTCCTCAGGTTGGGGCCGGCAGCTTCATCTTGGCACCCCAGCTCAGGCGTGGGCACCTCTGGGACCACCACCTCCGGGGCAGGCGTTGAAGATTCGGCTGGAGCTGAAGCCACTTCCGGCTCCAACGCTGGCGTCTCCTCCGCCGTCGGCTCAGGTGCTGGCGCTTCGACCATCATGGGCTTGGGCGCCAGTACCTCTGCAGCAACCGGCTCAGGCGCCGGAACTTCTTCGACGACTGACTCAGGCACCAGAACTTCATCAGCCACCGGCTCTACTGCCGAGGCTTCATCAACACTCGGCTCTATTGCTGGGGCCTCATACACCACCGCCTCCACCACCGGGACTTCAACAACATCCGGCTCTAGGGCCAGAATCGCAGCTACCTACGGCTCTGAGGTTGGAGCGTCCACTGTTTCAGCATCCAAACCTGAAGCTTCAACCTCCGGGGCAGCTGCCGCTGGTACATCTTCATTCCTGTGGTCTGCCGCTACCACGGGAGCTTCTGGGGATGAGTTGAGGTCCTGGACCACGACAACCAATGCCGGAGCTGTTGCAGCCTCAACCACTTATTGAGGCAGCGCTGGGATTGGAGCCGGAGACTCCGCCTCAAAAGCATCAGCTGCTACTGTAGGAACTGAAGCTTCAACCCCTTTCTTGGGCACTCTGTGGATAAAGGACAAATAAACTCAAAACACGATTACCACAAAAACAATCAACCGAGGTAAAAATCAAACTTACCTTGGAAGGCTCCCGCTCCAGCTAGCGCGGAACCTCTTCACCGGACGCTCAGGACTAGCCCCGGTCGCCACTGGTGCGATAGTCCCGGAAGGTTCCCCGAAGCTTGATCCTGCCATCAGCAACGTATTGGTTGAGGCCCCTCTCGACCGAGAAGGACCTTCAGACCGGGAGCCTTCAGCTGGCCCTGGTACCGGAGCCACATGGCCGGAGCTAGCACCCTCAGGAGATGCCGATGCTGGTGTAATTGCCGCCACCGAAGACCTCCTCCTTCGTTGGGGAGAAGGAGCCGTCGTGGAAGGAGCAGGTCTAACAGACCTCCCATCGGCATGCTTCTGCTTCCTCTTGCGGCTCGAGGGCTTGGCCAACTCCTTGCCCTTGCCTACGACTTCAGCTCTTGGCTTTGGGGCAGGAGCAGAGCCGCCTTCAGAAGCTCCGGGGATTGCCACCTCGGAGGTTGATTGCCTCTCCAACAGGCCCAAGTCGTCCAACAACGGCATCTTCCTCCGGAGCTCTCTTCACTCCTCTGGAATCATATTCAGAGGCAGGAAGGCCGACGGTGGAGACACATCTCGAGGACCGATGTTCCCAGGCTAGAACTTCTTGAGATGGGTCTTCAAGGCTTCACCGGCCAAGTTGGTGTCCAAGCCGACTTCAATGCGGTTGGTATCCGTCTCACAGTTGAAGGCCCAAGCAGGCCGGCTCCTAGCCCTCAGCGGGGCCCACCTGTTCATCACGAAGTTGCCGAAGACCATCTGCGGGGTCACCCCACCGTCGACACATTCCTGTATTCTGTCCAGGATGGGCCTGTACTTCCTCGACAGCGCCGACACGTCACTCCAAGTGTCGGTGTCAACGCGAGGAAGGCCTTCAGGCAGCTCCAGCCTCTCGTGTCCCTCAACGATGATGACCACCCAATCTTTCTTCCAGTTGTCCCACTTGCCAGAAGGGAAGGACCTCAAGTACTTGAGGGCAGAGTTTTTCCGCTTCATGAAATAGTAGAAGCCGATGAACTCATCACTCTTCCCGGTCGGGTGGACAGTGAAGAAGGTCCGGAACAACTCCACGCAAGGGGGCACGCCCACCCACATTTCGCAAAAGTGGACAAAAGTCGCCTCTAGCAAGATTGAGTGGGGGCCCAGATGGTGGAGCTGCAGGCCATAGAAATCTAGCAACATCAGAAAGAAGGTGGAGAAAGCGGGATCAAACCCGCCGTGGCGTACCCAAGGAAGTACACCATATCTTCAGCTCGCTTATTCTCGAAGGGAAGCTCGCCGCAGTGAATGTCGTTGTCGAAGGAGTCACTGGACCATCCCATATAGGTCCGGACCCTGGACAACTCCTTCTTGCTCACAATGCGGCTCTTGGGGAGTCCCAACTTCATCGCGGCACAACGTGGCGAGAGAGAAATAGCAAGCGAAAGTTTGGAGGATTTGAGCGCAAGTTCGAATGAAGGCGTAAAGAATCCCCAAACGGTGCGCACTTTCCTTCTTAAGTAAGCCCCCACAACGCTTGGATGGAAACCTCAGAGGAGCCAATGATACAATTCAAAAACTTCACCCTGCCAATGACAAGGGACCCGGGGCCACCCCAACTATCAAGTTGAGCTCCTTACCCCAGACGAACGGTTGTCATCATAAAAGGCAGGAAGCCCGAAGGTGGCGGCCTAACAGGGCGTGCGGAACCGATACGGTTTTTGTATCGGGAACCGGCGACCTTCAATCGCGTGAGATCCGCATGCTCAGATCTCACCTGCCGCATCCTAGATATGCCACACGATGGTGGTTTAACTGCGAACTAATGCCAACGGCACATCCGAAGACCCTTGAAGACACGGCTCAAAAACCGAAGGATGGGCCCACCTCCGGCAGAAAGACTTCATCCAAAAGGTCTCTCCCAGAGGTGGGCCCAGGGGGCCACTGTCGGTACCCTTCGTACCGTATATCCTTTGGGACTGCAAAAAGGCCAAATGAACTTCACCTGTCTGAGTTGAAGACCTGCGAAGGCCCCACGTGTCATACGGGACCGGACCTGCCTCCCATCTATGGTTAGTCCCGGTGCTGCCACGTGTATACTGCAACCGGAGCTACGTCCCACACATGGGAAAGCTCCGGGCCAAATACCAGTGCGGCACTGCCGGACCTAACCCCCGATAGAGGGAAGCTCCGATCCTGACACGTGTACAACTGAACTGGACCTACCCGTCCCAGACGATAAGCTCTGGATCTGCCATGTGTCCAACCACCGGACCTTCAGCCTCAACAGTCAGACTGGTGTACCTCCAACGGCTCGGACCTATGAAGGACAATCAAAGACTTCAAGACCCGATTAAGTGTTATTAATACCATATTAATGACACACGATCGGAAGGCCCTTAATAACAGTAACAACACTATCAAGGCCCGTTACCACGCTATTAAGGACAATTAACCTCATTAATTGTGTATTAAGCATCAGTAACCGCCAGGGCCACATGTCGGGCCAGGCTAACGGTGTAACGACCATTCCTTGTATTATAAAAGGACTGGTCGAGGATACACAAAGGGCTCCTCTAGCTGGAAGCTCTCCACTAGCTCTCTGCTCTCTGGAACCTCTAGAAGCTCTCAACTCTTAGACGCTCAATACAACAACTACACCATGTGGAGTAGGGTATTACGCTCAGGCAGCCCGAACCACATAAATCCTTGTGTCTATTTGCCATCATCTTTGGAATCTCTGCGCGCCCAATACCGAACTACAAACTCCGTACGCTACCAACGGTAGTATGAGGAGAATTGCCGAAACAACACTCCGACAGAACCCTTGATGGCGGAAGTATGCCACAAGATCGGCTTGTTGTTGTTGTAGCGTGGAGTTGAGGTTGGTGAAGTGAGCGTCCATGTGTTGTTTCCAGTCTTGGGTACCTTGGACATGCCCTTGGAGAGTGTTGTAGATGTCATCCGTCCTTACATCAAGCTCCTTCATATGTCTAGAGAGGTCCGTCATTCCTTGGATATAGTCACGATGACTTCTAACCGAGTGGAATAATGACATATTCGCATAGATGTTGGAGGCCAGCTGCTAGATCTTGAAGTGGATAGGGGTGTTTCCCACGTAGGACATGGACACCCATGCCAAGACGGACCTTCGATCTCATATGATGGAGGTTGATTCCATCCGGGTGCATCACCCGTTGGGTTCTCTTCCTCTTCGCACTCATGGACCGTGGAGGTTGTCGGGGGGCATGACTGCTCTCCTTGCACGGCTTCTAGTTACCCTACCAGAGACATTACTTCTTCCGACTTCCTTCATGGGAAGTAGGTTAGCCTCCGACATTTGTACAAATGATAATCCGGGTTAGGTAACCAAATTTCATTCACAAAGCCAGGATAATAAAATATCAAAGAGCCATCTTAATCATGCTTAAGGGTATGTCCTTGCACTAAATATTCTTCATCAATTAATTCTCTTTCATTTTCAATATACTCAAATGAAGAGTATTCAAGTGCTCCTACCCTAGTAGCAATACGGGTAATCAATGAAGTGCATTCAATTGGCCCTACCTTTGGAATGTAGTCTAACCATTGTGTCATCATGGCAATAACTGGAACAACTTTTATATTTTTAATCATGGAAAATAAAACTTTCAGCTCATCATCATGCACTATCCTTACATCTCCTCTAGGGAACATAGTCATAGCCACCCATCTATGCATGTAGCGTAAAGTGGGGTTGTGCAAGTGACTATTCCTAGGTGCACTACGTCTGACCTCACCAGTTAAATCTTGCCAAAAACTTTGTTTGTTAAACTTAGGCAAATTGTCTAATTCTAGCAAACAACATTTATGGAAGCCTAGGATTTCACTTAATTCTTTCAATAGGATGTTGTATTCTTTTTTAAATAATCGAAAAGTAATACCATCAAATCCTATTTTGAGTGTGCAAAGGAATTGTACGGAGAGAAGGCGTGAACCTTTCTCCTCAATGTGAGCAAAGTTTTCCCATCCTAGTGCATGCCAAATGGAAAAGAATTCGGAATCCATACCTATTTTGGAGATCTAATCCGGATCATAAGCATCCGTATGAGAAACTCACGATCTTGGAGGTGCTTGCGTGCTTGATCTTCAACTTCACTTTGGATGTCGAGGTCGTTGTCGTGAAGAAGTTGGTGGGGGTTGCTCCTCTCACCCGTGGGAGTGTCCTCTCCTACACTCCTCCTCCATGAAAGAAAGAGGGGCGTGCACTTGAGTCTCTGCCATGGCTTGACCTTGTAGCCTCCTTTCTCTTTCCAAACAACCTTTTCATTCCTTGCATGACCACAACAAACAAGAACACAACAAGACCAAAAATAAAAAAGGTGATGTTAGTGAAAACAAAACCCCGACAAATTTTCCCTTGAAGAACTTGAGAGAAAATTGCAAATGCAATCAAAAGCAAATCTTTTTGAGTTGGATTTTGAGCAAGAGTGCTTCAATGAAGAGCAAAAAAAAAAAAAAACAATTTGAGCAAGAGTGACTTTGGGAATGTACGAAATGAGGTGAGGTGTGAAGAGAAGAGCTCCTCATGGCCACCATTTATAGTGTGCAATCCCCAACGGTCACTAGGACACCAAATGTAGCCGTTGGAGGAGAGGGAGCCAAAATGGCTCTTTCCCCTAGTCGACCGAGCAGGGGGATCAACCGACCTGACAGGTGGGCCCCCCTATTCTCCCTTTTGACAGGTGGCTCCCCAACAGCTATGGATTCAACACGTTGGTGAAATACCACTTTTGCAGCTCAGAAATATTGTTTTTCAAATAAAAATTCCTTTTTCGAAACCCAACAATTTTCTTTTTGTGAAAAGTAAAGAAATAAAAATGATAGTTGAGAATATAAGATTCTCAACTTTCTAAGAAAATCAAATATGCAGTGGGAGAATCAAACTAAATGGGGAAACCCAAATAAAGAGAAAAGAAAAACAAGAAAAAGGATAACTACTAATTTAACCTATCGGCTAGGTCTCACCACCGTCCGATGAGATGGACATTCCTCTTTCATTTTTTGACATCCGGGCCCAGAGGGATGGGCTCGGACGGCTTGCCTTGCTTCTTCTGCCATTCCTTCTTTGGCGGCTTGGTGGACTTGGGCCTTTGAGGAGGCCCGAACTTCTCCGTCTTCTTGGGTTGTCGGCGTGGACGATAAGACAGGTTTTCTGCATAGATCAATTTACTCATGAATGCAATGAGCGGGTCCACCTCTGGAGGTGTGATTTCGACGTCTTGAATGTGTTTAATATTTGGCCCATACTTGATACGGATCATGGAGCATTTCTCCAACTTTGGGCGGAAGTTAAACTTCTCCTCCTTGCCATTGATATGGAAGTGGATTTCTCCAGCTCCCACATCTATGCGAGCCTTCACAGTGCTTAGGAACGGGTGCCCAAGAATGAGTGGTGTATCCTTCTCGACCTCCATGTCGAGCACCACAAAATCCACGGGTATGAAGCAGTAACGAATTTTCACCGGGATATCATGGGCCAGAGAACAGACTGAAGAATCAGCCAGTTAGAGCTGCATTGGTGTTAGAGTAAGTCCCGTGAAGTCAGCTAGTCGAAAACCACCTTGGGCATCACACCCACACTTGCTCCAAGGTCAGAAAGGGCCTTGTCAAAGTGGTGTGCCCCAATTGAGCATGAAATTGTAGGACATCCGAGCTCTTTTAACCAGTTGCCTCTTTTGTAGTGAAATCATATTGGCACTTTCCACGGGAGGTTTGAGCTGTCCTGACATCTTACCATTCTCCATTGGAGGAACAACAAATGCCAGTTGAGCCAACTGAGTCTCCAACATCTTGTTGAAACTCAATTGATTCTTGAACGCTGAGGATAGTCCTTCAATCTTGGCATTAATGCTATCTAGGGTCTTGTCATTAGCCGACAACTTCTTAAATAGAGCATCATCAATCTTCAGCTGGCTAATGGAAAGTTCTCTCAAGTTGGGTTGATTTCCATTGTTGCTGTACCCTCCTTGAAATAATGGGTGTGGTTGGCTCCACCCTTGACCTCCTGAGTGATATCCATTGTTGTTTCCATTGTTGGCTATGTACAAGGCATCCTCACGGGTTTCTGGGCAGTCATTTCCCAAATGGCTCGTGTTACCACAAACTTCACAAGTGATGTGAGAGTCTAAGGCATAGGCATTACCGCATAATTCACCATTGCCTTGTCCATCAAATTTCTTCATAAGGAGATCCAATTTAGCAACGATCATGTCCACCCCCTTCAAGGTGTGCATGCCTCGCTGGTGGGTATTGTCGGAGTGTTGTTCCGACAATTCTCTCGATACTACCGTTAGTAGCCCGCAGAGTTTTTAGTTTGGTATTGGGCGCGCAGATATTCCAAAGATGATGGAAAATAGACACAAGGATTTACGTGGTTTAGGCCGCCTGAGCATAATACCCTACTCTACGGGGTGTGTAGTTGTTGTATTGAGCGTCTAAGAGTTGAGAGCTTATAGAGGTTCCAGAGAGCAGAGAGCTAGAGGAGAGCTTCCAGCCAAAGGAGTCCTTTGTGTATCGTCGACCAGTCCTTTTATAGTACAAGGACTGGTCGTTACACCGTTAGCCTGGCCCGACATGTGGCCCTGGCAGTTACTGATGCTTAATACACAATTAATGAGGTTAATTGTCCTTAATAGCGTGGTAACGGCCTTGACAGTGCCATTACCGTTATTAAGGGCCTTCCGATCGTGTGTCATTAATATGGTATTAATGACACTTAATCGGGTCTTGAAGTCTTTGATTGTCCTTCGTAGGTCCGAGCCGTTGGAGGTACACCAGTCTGACTGTTGAGGCTGAAGGTCCGGTGGTTGGACACATGGCAGATCCAGAGCTTATCGTCTGGGAAAGGTAGGTCCGGTGCAGTTGTACACGTGTCAGGACCGGAGCTTCCCTCTGTCGGGGGTTAGGTCCGGCGGTGCCGCACTGGTATTTGGCCCGGAGCTTTCCCATGTGTGGGACGTAGCTCCGGTTGCAGTATACACGTGGCAACACCGGGACTAACCATATATGGGAGGCAGGTCCGGTCCCGTATGACATGTGGGGCCTTCACAGGTCTTCAACTCAGACATGCGAAGTTCCTTTGGCCTTTTTGCAGTCCCAAAGGGTATACGGTACGTAGGGTACCGACAGTGTCCCCCTGGGCCCACCTCTGGGAGAGACCTTTTGGATGAAGTCGTTCTGCCAGAGGTGGGTCCATCCTTCGGTTTTTGAACCGTGTCTTCAAGGGTCTTCGGATGTGCCGTTGGCGGTAGTTCGCAGTGAAACCAACGCCGTGTGGCATATCCAGGATGCGGCAGGTGAGATCTGAGCGTGCGGATCTCACGCAATTGAAGGTTGCCGGTTCCCGATACGAAAACTGTATCGGTTCCGCGCGCCCTGTCAGGCCGCCGCCTTCGGGCTTCCCGCCTTTCATGATGACAACCGTTCGCCTGCGGTAAGGACCTCGACTTGATTGTCGGGGTGGCCTCGGGCCCCCTTGTCATTGGCAGGGTGAAGTTTTTGAATTGTATCGCCGGCTTCTCCAAGGTTTCCATCCAAGCGTTGCGAGGGCTTACTTAAGAAGGAAATCGTGCACCGTTTGGGGATTCTTTACGCTTTCATTTGAACTTGCGCTCAAATCCTCCAAACTTTTGCTTGCTTTTCCTCTCTCACCACACTGTGCCACGATGAAGTTGGGACTCCCCAAGAGCCGCATTGGGAGCAAGAAGGAGTTGTCCAGGGTCCGGACCTATATGGGATGGTCCAGTGACTCCATCGACAACGACATTCGCTGCGGTGAGCTTCCTTTCGAGAAGAAGCGAGCCGAAGATATGGTGTACTTCCTTGGGTATGCCATGGCGGGTTTGTTCCCGCCTTTCTCCACCTTCATTCTGATGTTGCTAGATTTCTATGGCCTGTAGCTCCACCATCTGGGTCCCCACTCAATCTTGCAACTTGCGACTTTTGTCCACTTTTGCGAAATGTGGGTGGGCGTGCCTCCTTGCGTGGAGTTGTTCCGGACCTTCTTCACTGTCCACCCTACCGAGAAGAGTGATGAGTTCATCGGCTTCTACTATTTCGTGAAGCCAAAAAACTCTCCCCTCAAGTAATTGAGGTCCTTCCCTTCTGGCAAGTGGGACGACTGGAAGAAAGACTGGGTGGTCATCACCGTTGAGGGACACAAGAGACTGGAGCTGCCTGAAGGCCTTCCTCGCGTTGACACCGACACTTGGAGTGACGTAATGGCGCCGTCGAGGGAGTACAGGCCCATCCTGGACAGAATCCTGGAATGTGTCGAAGGTGGGGTGACCCCGCAGATGGTCTTTGGCAACTTCGTGATGAACAGGTGGGCCCCACTGAGGGCTAGGAGCCGGCCTGCCTGGGCCTTCAACAGTGAGACGGATAGCAACTGCATTGAAGTCGGCTTCGACACCAACTTGTCCGGTGAAGCCTTGAAAACCAATCTCAAGAAGTTCCAGCCTGGGAACATCAGTCCTGGCAACGTGTCTCCACTGGCGGCATTCCTGCCTCTAAATATGATTCCAGAGGAGTGCAGAGAGCTCCGGAGGAAGATGCCACTATTGGACGACTTGGGCCTGTTGGAGAGGCAATCAACCTCCGGGGTGGCAATCTCCGGAGCTTCTGAGGGCGGCTCCGCTCCCGCCCCAAAGCCAAGAACCAAAGTCGTAGGCAAGGGCAAGGAGTTGGCCGAGCCCTCAAGCCGCAAGAGGAAGCTAAAGCATGCCGACGGGAGGTCCATCAGACCTGCTCCTTCCATGACGGCTCCTTCTCCTCGACAGAGGAGGAGGTCTTCGGTGGCGGCAATCACACCAGCATTGACATCTCCTCAGGGAGCTAGCTCCGGCCATGTGGCTCCGGTACCAGGGCCAGCTGAAGGCTCCCGGTCCGAAGGTCCTTCCCGGTCGAGAGGGGCCTCAACCAAGACGTTGCTAATGGCGAGATCAAGCTCCGGGGAACCTTCTGGGACTACCGCACCAGTGGCGACCGAGGCCAGTCCTGAGCGTCCGGTGAAGAGGTTCCGTGCTAGCTAGAGCGGGAGCCTTCCAAGGTAAGTTTAATTTTTTACCTCGGTTGATTGTTTTTGTGGTAATTGTGTTTTGAGTTTATTCGTCCTTTATCCACAGAGTGCCCAAGAAAGGGGCTGAAGCTTCGGTTCCTGCATCAGCAGCTGATGCTGTGCAAGCAGAGGCTCTGGCTCCAATCCCAGCACTGCCTCAAGAAGTGGCTGAGGCTGTGACAGCTCCGGCGCCGGCTGCCGTGGTCCTGGACCTCGACTCATCCCCAGAAGCTCCCGTGGTAGTGCCGGACCACGGGAATGAAGATGTACCAGCGACACCTACCCTGGAGGTTGAAACTCCGGGTTTGGATGCTGAAATGGTGGACGCTCCAGCCTTAGAGCCGGAGGTAGCTGTGATTCCGGCCCTAGAGCTGGATGTTGTTGAAGCCCTGGCGGCGGAGCCGGTGGTTGGTGAGGCCCCGGCGATAGAGTCGGGTGTTGATGAAGCCTCGCCAGTAGAGCCGGTGGTTGATGAAGTTCCGGCGCCTGAGATGGTCGTCGAAGAAGTTCTGGCGCCTGAGCCGGTTGCTGCAGAGGTGCCAGCGCCCGAGCCCATGATGGTCGAAGCACCTGCGCCTGAGCCGGCGGTGGAGGAGGCGCCAGCGTCGGAGCTGGAAGTGGCTTCAGCTCCGATCGAATATTCAACGCCTGCCCCAGAGGTGGTGGTCCCAGAGGTGCCCGCGCCTGAGCCAGGGTGCCAAGATGCAGCTGCCGGCCCCCAACCTGAGGAACCAGTTGTTGATGACCTGGCGGCGGGACCTTCAGAGCCAACTCTGGAGGTCGAAACTTCTATTGCAGGACCTTCCTCGGCGGTGACCGAGGCTATCCCGGAGGGCGACCCTAGTTCTGTGGAAGCTCAGGGGACCGCTCTTGTAGAGTGGGATCCGATTTTTGTCATGGAGAACCTACTGGAGCCAACGGAGAGGACCCGGCAGGTCCAGACCCGATCCCTTTGTCATTGTCTATTGACAACGTCTGCTCCAGTCTTCACCAGGTCCAGCTGGCTTTTTATCACGATAGCAAGGACCTTGAGGAGGAGCGCCGAACTCTTAGGAGGTGGCGCAACCAGCTCCAATTCGAGACCTAGCTGCCGCAGTCGAGGCTGGCTGACGACAAAGAGTGGGTGAGGAAGGAGAAGGCCCGCTAGAGTACTGAGGTAAGCTGCTGGATGAGAGGGAAAGCATGGTGCGATCCCTCGATAACCAGTCCCGGGCCATCCACGAACAGGCCGTAGCTGCTAATAACGCGGTGAATGATCGCGGGGAGAAGCTCAGCGCCATCCACGACAGCCTCGTCAAGCGCCGGAAGGCTCTTGAGGAGCAGGAGAGAAAGCTCGAAGATGAAGAGCAAAAACTCCTGGAGCTGCGGGATGACCTCGTGAAGAGGGAGGAAGAGCTTACTCAGAGGCTAACTCTGGGTGACAAGAGTCTTGAAGAGTGCACCAAGAAATTGGAGGAGCGCTGTGAGAAGGAGGAGAAGAAGGCCTGGCAGCGAGGGCAGGACCTCCACAGGAGAGAGAATGACGTTGTTGCCAGGGAGAAGAAAGTGCGGGGATGAGAGAAGGACCTGCTCGACCGCCAGAACAAGATCCACCTCCGGGAGGAAGAGCTCGGAAAACTCAAAAGGCAGGTTGCTAAAAAGATTCAGCAGAACGCCAAAGAGGTTGAGCGCCTTGCCCGTGAGAATTCGGAGCTTGCAGCGACCAGAAGATCCTTGGAGGAGATGCGAGGCTCGAGGACTGTGGAGTCCCAACAAGTTTGGGACTTCCTGGGCAAAGCCAACGATGCGCTGACGCTAATGGGTATTAGTCCCATGCGTCCAGATGATCCGGAGCTGGAGCTGGGCCAGGCGTTGCAGGTGTTGAGTTCAGCAGGCGACAAGCTCACCAAGATGGGCAATGTCATCGCGGACCAGTTGGAAACCGAGGGACAATCCCTGGCAAAGAATGTCGCAGAATTCGTGCTGACTGCTACACAAGCCGGGACCCTCAATTCCCTATGGACCCGGTGCATGAAGGCCCCATCGACGGAGAGGGAGAAGCCACCCAAGCCAGCGTGTCGGAGGTTGCCTAGAAGGTAGCCTCATTCTTCCATAGGGTCTGGGACCATGTCTTTGTAGCTCCCGTATCCTCTCTTCTTTTTCTCCATTTTTGTAATCTCTTGTCTCCAAATGAATGAAATCCAAGTTTTTTTGTGAATTTCATTTTTTGTCTTCAACACCTTTGTCCCACTTGGCCCCCTGGTAGATGTACACAATTTGATTGTGAACATGTACCAAGAAGATGTAGCACTTTGTTGAAGACTTGCGTGCTTCAAACTTGTAGAATGTAGGTCCGAAGTCTTCAATAGTGAAGGCCCCCTGAGGTTGTCGGAGCTTAGTGGCTCTGACATTGACCATCGTCGGAGCTTAGTAGCTCTGGCAGTAGTCTCCATCAACGCGTAGGGCATCAACGGTTAGTCCTCTGGGGTGTCGGAGCTTGGTAGCTCTGGCAGTGACCTCTGTCAACACACGGTGTGTCGACGTTAGACCCCACTGTAGAGTCTTCCCACTATCTTTTCTTCACGTTGACGGTTGGCCCCCTGGCTTTACCAGAGTTGAGTAGCTCCAGCGATGCTCGCTATCAATGTTTGAACATCGACCACAAGTTACCTAGGGGATGTCGGAGCTTTGGTAGCTCCGGCTTCATTCACCATCATCATGAAATCTTTATTTTTCCTGCGCACTGAAGTCAAGAAAAACAGTAAAATCCATTTCCTATCTATAACTCAATTGCGACTTACTATTCTCGAGAAAGTTTTAGGTCGAACACAGATCTAAATACAATTAAGTGCATTGGCTTGTTTTCTCCAGGTCCGATCGTTTCTGGACTTGCCTTACTTCGGCCTGCCGGGGTGTAGGTAGAGTGGCGTACTTAGGGTGCATGACCAGGCTAAGTCGATAGCACACTCCGGCCCTAGATTGGCTTGGCGGCATTCAAACAAGTAGACCATTAACAATGTTTAGACCCAGAAGAATTGAAAATGCAACTTGAATTATACTTAAATTGGTCGAGCTAAAGTTTCTCAAGAATAGCACAACTTTGTTATAGACAAGAAAGAGAAAAATAAAAAATATTGAGCCTGTACAAAATAAATGCACGTGGAGTCTGTTTTCACACAATGATGTCTTTCATTATAGGTCCGTGGTACAGGGGAAACAAGTACACTCTTAGGGTACGAAACCAGGCTAAGTGTGTTTCGTTTCTCATTTGACCCAAGGTAGCTAGCTACACTTTTAGTTCTGAGACTGTGACAAGTGTTGCCTGAACTTTGCGGACCTTCCGGGGAAGGTCCGACTGTTCTCTTGGAGGAGCTACCTGACTCTGTACAATGACTCTATAACATACATCACATGTAACTACAGACTCACCTCCGTGATATTAAGCGTAGAACTTACGGAGGTGCTCAACATTCCAAGGGTTAGGGAGAGGTGTCCCATCCTCGGTTTCCAAGTGAACGTATCCGGGACGAGATACTTTGATCACTCGGAAGGGTCCTTCCCAGCTGGGGGGAAAGTTTGTTTAACCCTTCTCTGGATTGTATTCTCTGTAGCACCAGATCACCTTCCTCGATCTGTCGGCTATGAACATGCCTTCGGTGATAGCGCCAAAGAGCTTGGCGGTATCAGGCATTCCGAACAGCTGCTCGACACCTTCCCTCTTCAAGGAGGTCAAGGTCTTCATGACGGAGCTGGTCCTGCGTGGCATTGTCGAAGGTCTGGACCTGGAGTGACCCCAAGATGATTTCTGGAGGAAGGACTGCTTCAGCTTCATACACCAGGAAGAAGGGTGTCTCTCCAGTTGACCGGCTTGGAGTTGTCCTGTTGGCCCATAGAGTGGGCAGAAGCTCTTCGATCCAGTTGGATACATGTTTTTTTAGGCGCTCATATGTCCGCATCTTGAGTCCTTTTAGGATTTCTGCATTTGCTCTCTCAGCTTGGCCATTGCTTGCCGGGTGAGCTACGGAAGCGTAGCTGACTTGGATGCCGAGGTCTTCGCAATATCCTTGGAATGCAGAGCTTGTGAACTGGGTCCCATTATCAATTATGATCTTGTTTGGGACTCCAAATCTGCATACGATGGACTGCAATAAGTTGATAGTTGATTGCTTGTTTATGGTCACAACTGGAGTTGCTTCTGGCCATTTGGTGAACTTGTCAATGGCAACGTACAGGAACTTGTAACCTCCGACAGCTCTTGGGAAAGGTCCCAAGATATCCATCCCCCACACATCGAAAGGCCATGTAGGAGGGATCATTTGTATAGGCTGAGCCGGTGTGTGAATTTGCTTTGCATGGAACTGGCATGCTTCACATTTCTTCACTAGCTCAGTTGCATCCTGGAGCGCTGTAGGCCAGTAAAAGCCATGCCGAAAGGCTTTTTCGACCAGTGTGCGGGAGGACGCGTGGTTCCCACACTCGCCTCCATGGATTTCTACGAGGAGCTCGCAGCCTTCTTCCCTTGTAATGCACCGCATTAGGACGCCGTTGGCACCACACCGGTAGATATCCCCTTCTACCAGTGTGTATCTTTTAGCCAATCTGACTATCCGGTCAGCGGATACATTGTCTTTAGGAAGGAAATTGTCTTTCAAGTAGCTTCGGATCTCCAAGATCCATGCATCGAAGCTAGCTTGAAAGTTTGAGTCTTGCGTGCTGGGTTGCTCGGAGCTTCCTGTAGCACCTACGACCCTTGATGGACGCCATGGTAACAGGCCATCGGGACCGCCAGCTTCGAGCTGCTGGTCTCACCCCCTTCGCTCAGTTCGGCAGGCTGAGCTGTAGGTTTAGAAAACCTCCGGACGAAGGTTCCGTCGGGAGCCGGAGCCCCGGTTGAAGCTTTCGTCGAGAGTTCGTCAGCTTCAACGTTGTTGAGACGCTGGACATGGCAAAGATCCAGGACGTCGAAGTCCTTCTGAAGCTTGTGGACTTCAAGTAGGTATGCAGCTAGTTGAGGGTTGTTGCAACAACATTCTCCTTTGACTTGTTTTATAACAAGTTGTGAATCACCCTTTACCAACATCTGCTTGACACCATACAATAGTGCCACTTTGAATCCATAAATTAGTGCTTCATACTCTGCTATGTTGTTGGTCACCTTGAATTCAAGGTGCACCATGTATTTAACCTTCTCCCCGGTCAGAGCGAGGAGTAGGGCTCTAGCTCTGGCCCCTTGCTTCTGCACGGAGCCGTCGAAGTAGAGAGTCCAGTGAGGCTCAGTGAAGACCGGAACCTTAGGTTCCGACTTCTGCTCACTGGGGCCCCCAGGATTTAATGGAGAGGGGGTGCATTCCGCCACGAAGTCCGCCAATGCTTGACTCTTGATCGCTTGTCTTGGGACGAATTCAAGGTCGAACTCAGCTAATTCCGCTGCCCACTTTGCAATGTTCCCAGTGGAATTGGGGTTATGCAAGATTGCACGTAGTGGATAAGAGGTTACAACTGAAATCTTGTGAGCTTGGAAGTAGTGTCGGAGCTTCCTAGAGGCAATAAGAACTGCGTAAAGCATCTTATGCACCTCTAGGTACCGAGTCTTGGTGTCATGGAGTACTTCGCTGATGAAGTACACTGGGCGTTGGACCGTCCGGACCCTCTCGAAGGGGCTTGGAGCTTCCTCCCCATCTACTCGGACCCTCCCGGAGGGGTTCGGACCTTGTTCGGGGACCTCCGGGTTCCAGTTGGAGGAACCCAGAGCTTCTTCTGAAGTGACCCAGACCCTCTCGGAGGGTTCTGAATCTTCTTGTTCAACAGTAGTGACTCCTTCATTTGAAGGAGATGGATCCTTCGACATCTCGCCTTGAGGATCAGGGCCTAGGAGCTGGGACCCAGACTCGACTTCAGGTAGCTCCGGACCCTCCCGGAGGGGTTTGGATTCCTAAACTGTAGATGGTTCTGGTCTTTCTGCAACCAAGACCATGCTGACAACTTCGTCAGTTGCCGAAATGTAAAGCAGAAGTGGCTCACCAGGGTTCGGAGCTACTAAGGTTGGTAGGGTGGCGAGGAGCTTTTTCAGCTCCTAGAATGCCTTTTCTGGTTCTTTAGACCATTGGAATGGTCCGGACTTCCTCAATAGCTTGAAGAAGGGTAGCGCCCGTTCCACCAGTCTTAAGATGAACCAGCTGAGGGCAACTAGACATCCAATTAGCTTCTAGACGTCCTTGATGCGGGCTGGTGGCCGCATGTCTTCAATAGCTTTTATCTTCGCCATATTTGCTTCTATTCCTCATTGATTCACCAAGAAACCAAGAAGTTTTCCGGAGCTAACTCCGAAGACACACTTGTCCGGGTTCAGCTTCGTGCGAGTGACTCACAACTTGTCAAAGACAGCTTGCAAGGTGTCAAGGAATGATTCCTTTTTTTTGATCTTGATGATGATGTCATCGACATACACTTCCACTACGTCTCTGATGAGCTCTCCAAAAGTTTTGTACATAGCACGTACAAATGTTGAAGCAACATTTTTGAGACCAAATGGCATGGCAATATAACAATATAATCCATCTACTGTGATGAAAGAGGTATGCTCTTCATCTTCCCTAGACATTCTGATTCGATGGTACCCAGAATATGCGTCTAGGAAACACAGTAATTCACACCCGGAGGTGGAATCCACTATCTGATCTATTCTAGGTAGTGGGAATGGATCTTTTGGACATGCCTTATTCAGTGTAGTGTAGTCGATACACATCCGAAGCTTCCCGCTAGCCTTGGGTACAACGACTAGGTTTGCTAGCCATTTTGGGTGGAAGACTTCTCGGATGAATCCAGCTTCGAGCAACTTCTTCACTTCTTGTCGTATGAAGTTCTGTCACTCTACTGATTTCTTCCGAGGCTTCTGATGTACAGGTCGAGCATCGGGATAGATCTTCAGATTATGCTCGATCACTTCCCTAGGGATCCCAGGCATTTGTGATGGTTGCTAGGCAAACACGTCGACGTTAGCCCAGAGGAAAGTGATGAGCGCAAGTTCCTATTTGTCATTCAGACATCCCGGTATACGGTTGCTAGGCAAATAAGAGTGCACATTCACTTGAGCCAAGATCCCAAACAAATAAATATTGTATCATGTTTGTAGGTACAATAATAATGTGCATGATCTCATCATTCTCCCCTTCTTTATGACAAGCCGTCCTCGGCTTGCTCGTATGTCCAGCAAAGAGGCTTGCGTTGGAGGTAGAGTAAGTGCTGTCCATAATGCACAACCACAGTGAATAATGCTTTTGTTGTCCCTGCTGCAAGGAAAAAATACTAGAAAAACTTGACAATACATTATTAGTGTTAGTGCATCCATTCATTTCACCATGTTGTTGCAGCACAAAAGGAGCTTGCACATTTGAACATATGTAAACTTTATGCACCATAAACATACCACTATTTTCATATTTGCCTATAGCATGAAAAATATTTCTACTTAACAAAGGTAATTCAGATTGAGAAAATATTATCTTCTCTACGATATCTAGATCACAAAGAGTGTCAAATTCAATATAGCCCAAAGTATTTAGAGAAGATAACAATTTCAGCTCATCCCTTTCACAAGTAATTGGAATCAAATTCTTAATTTCAGCACATGTGGGTGATAAAGTATCAAATTCATTCAGTTGTTCTAGCATAGGTACAATATAATTATTAGCACACAACTCATTTTTAATAGAAGGATCAGCAGGAAAATCAACATGTGGCAATGGTGTATCAATAAAAGATTCCACTAGTCGCTCCTCGATAATAGCATGATTGGTGAAAAAATTTAGAACATCCAAAAACTTCTCACCTTCAACAAGTGTGTTGTGATATTCGTTACCTTTATTCTCATTTTCAGCAGTAATTGTGGGTGAAATATGAATTGATAGATCTGAATTTTCACAGGAGTTGTTGAACACCTCATTCGCTTTTGGATTTTCTACAATTATTGGTTCTTGTTCCTGCAAAAGGTTAGGCATAGGAGGAGGTATAACAAGAAAATTCTTCTCAAGCTCATGTATTTCATCTTTGCAACTGGATACACTAGTAAATGTTTCTCGCATAAGAATTTTCATATCTTTCCATGTTCGAGGTTTTTCTAAATCATTTAAATTGTTCCACCAAGTTAATGCACAACCTACTAATGCACTTGCAATATTTCTAATCTTCCTCCTCTCACACATATGACATTTTCCAAAAATTTTATCCAACTCTATTTCCCAAGCAATATATTCATCATAACCAAGACCATCAAAAGAAGGAAAAGATGGGAGAATGTAATTACTTATTGTTGAAGGAGTTGTAAAGGTGGTCTGAACGTCATGTGAATCCTTGGTTGATGTTTGATTTTTAGTGAGCAACTCCATCGCCGTCTTCATCATGTCCATCATCTCAGCATATAATGTATGATTCTTGCTTTTACCTGACATTGTTAGTAGAAAACAGAAGACAACACAAAAAATATGTTATCCCTATCAACTACAAAGGATAATGGAAAAGTGGAAGTGGAATCACACACTCTCAAGCGTCTTACCACGCTCTTACAAGTGTTCTTACCGACACTGCAGGTGGCAAACGGTGGCCGGTATGAAGAAACCAATGAAGCGTGGGATGATTGCAAAGGTGTATCGATTCTGCTCAAGAATAAGGTATAGCTTGGATGGCACTTTATTTGTAGCAAGTATTAGCAACAATGAAATCAAATAGTAAAGTTGAGTAAGTGTCCAAAGTATTTGTCAAAGTTGCTGGCCTAAATGTGTTCCTAGTAGTTCAAGCTAGCAAGACATGAGACAAAACTAGATGACACAAAGAATGCAAGTACTTCTGTTTTTTTGTTGTTGTTTTTTTTTCCTCTTTTTTTTTGGTGGCTTTTCTTTCTTGTTTTGCACTTGCCTTTTTCTTTTTTCTTCTTTTTTTTTCAGAATGTGCTGCAAGGTAAGAACACAATGAAAATCAATCCAAGATATCTCGTGTGTCTGTTGCAGATTTTCTGCTCAATCTTACAAGGACAAATAGGCACACTTATAGGCTCTAAATTGGAAAACTTAGAACAGCAAGATTGTAGATATATCTCTCCTCTTTAATTTCAATATATGGAAGACCTATTTTGGAAAATAACAATAGGAGATATTGCCCCCGAAATACAGACTGTTCAGAATTTTTAGGTCAATTAACAGATTCGGATCCAATGCAATTTAGACATCGATAACTATATTTTCTGGGCAGATGATGAATACGAAAGTTATAGAGAACTTCTTAAGCTTTCCAGAAAGTACAAGAACTCCAAAATCCGAGTTCGTATGCGCGAGATATGATGAAAATACCAAACTGAACAGAGGTAAATCTAATCTGGACGTGATGACATGATTCAAAAGGATGAATCACACAATGCAAAACTCAAACTAAGACCAAAAACACTTTCTAAACCAGCAATATGACTCAACCACGGACATAAACTCAATAAAACCAAACTGAATAACAAAGTTGTAAAGGCTCAATGTGGTTTGGACAAAGTAATGAACAGATCTACTAAACTGCAAGTTTTTTGTGGCTTTTTTTGTGGACTCTAGGTATGAAAAACAAAACTAATATAATGGATAGATGAATTACCTAACGGGCAACCTGGAAATCTGATACCAATTGATAGGAAAATGATGATGAGTCCCGATCTTCCGAAAGGTAATGGATAAGTCGATTGATGTGGAGATCTCGACGTTGATGATCCGAGGCTCTCGAGTAGAACACGAACAATCCCTGCAACCACTACATCACCGCTCCGTTGGTTATCAACCGTGCTTCACATGATTGACCTCGCCAAGAAGGCTAATCCCTGCCTGTGCAACCGAGAACACAAGCAAGAACAAGGTAGACACGATCTGAAATCGCAAAGTTGGAGTTTCACAAACCGAAGAACGACGATATTATTGATCTAAGCAAAACCCAATTGTCTATGGCAGCTACCATGGAGTATATATAGGTGGGAGGACGTCCAAGGGGTTGTTAGGGTCGTGACCTAACCCTAAGACATGAAAATAATGGACTTAGACTTGATACAAGGCCCAATGGCCCAATACGGTGGCGCAGCACCCTGACAGATTCTGTACTTGATTTTGTTTCGACGATTCCTGTAGACACTGAAGGAATTTTGACATGCGACTGGCGCCATTGGAAAGGTTATCCTCTCCCCTTTCCGTGCATATGTAGAACGTCCAAAACGGAGTTCGTATGCGTCCTGGGCGTCCGTTTTAGTGCGTACTGCTCCTGAACTCCGAGTTGGTTACGATTTGGAGTTTGGTTCGGTTTCCATCTTCTTTGAACGAATTCTCTGGTCTTCCACGTCCCTAATACTCCCTCCAAGTACTCCTTGAACCTCTCCATAGATCCTAATCACAAATAAATCATTAAGTAGCAATCTATGCTCAAAAACATATAAGAAAATATATAAGAACGAGTTCACCTCTGAAATTAATTGTTGTGTATGAACTCTATTGATTGCATCTTGTATGTTCAATGGAGTGTTGTTTGTATCCATAGAAGTGATGTCCTCATCATCCTCCCCTTCTTGAATTGGAGTCGTCCTCGACTCAAGTTCATCTTCTCTCATGTGTTGGTCCAAATATGCAACGCCATCAAATCTTTTTGTGTGCATCAAAGGAGGAGGCCAAGGTGGTGGACGACATAGTGCACCATCTTGATCTTGTCCATCAAATAAGTGTGAACATTCACTTGAGCCAGGATCCCAAACAAATAAATATTGTATCATGTTTGTAGGTACAATAATAATGTGCATGATCTCATCATTCTCCCCTTCTTTATGACAAGCCGTCCTCGACTTGCTCGTATGTCCAGCAAAGAGGCTTGCGTTGGAGGTAGAGTAAGTGCTGTCCATAATGCACAACCACAGTGAATAATGCTTTTGTTGTCCCTGCTGCAAGGAAAAAATACTAGAAAAACTTGACAATACATTATTAGTGTTAGTGCATCCATTCATTTCACCATGTTGTTGCAGCACAAAAGGAGCTTGCACATTTGAACATATGTAAACTTTATGCACCATAAACATACCACTATTTTCATATTTGCCTATAGCATGAAAAATATTTCTACTTAACAAAGGTAATTCAGATTGAGAAAATATTATCTTCTCTACGATATCTAGATCACAAAGAGTATCAAATTCAATATAGCCCAAAGTATTTAGAGAAGATAACAATTTCAACTCATCCCTTTCACAAGTAATTGGAATCAAATTCTTAATTTCAGCACATGTGGGTGATAAAGTATCAAATTCATTCAGTTGTTCTAGCATAGGTACAATATAATTATTAGCACACAACTCATTTTTAATAGAAGGATCAGAAGGAAAATCAACATGTGGCAATGGTGTATCAATAAAAGATTCCACTAGTCGCTCCTCGATAATAGCATGATTGGTGAAAAAATTTAGAACATCCAAAAACTTCTCACCTTCAACAAGTGTGTTGTGATATTCGTTACCTTTATTCTCATTTTCAGCAGTAATTGTGGGTGAAATATGAATTGATAGATCTGAATTTTCACAGGAGTTGTTGAACACCTCACTCGCTTTTGGATTTTCTACAATTATTGGTTCTTGTTCCTGCAAAAGGTTAGGCATAGGAGGAGGTACAACAAGAAAATTCTTCTCAAGCTCATGTATTTCATCTTTGCAACTGGATACACTAGTAAATGTTTCTCGCATAAGAATTTTCATATCTTTCCATGTTCGAGGTTTTTCTAAATCATTTAAATTGTTCCACCAAGTTAATGCACAACCTACTAATGCACTTGCAATATTTCTAATCTTCCTCCTCTCACACATATGACATTTTCCAAAAATTTTATCCAACTCTATTTCCCAAGCAATATATTCATCATAACCAAGACCATCAAAAGAAGGAAAAGATGGGAGAATGTAATTACTTATTGTTGAAGGAGTTGTAAAGGTGGTCTGAACGTCATGTGAATCCTTGGTTGATGTTTGATTTTTAGTGAGCAACTCCATCGCCGTCTTCATCATGTCCATCATCTCAGCATATAATGTATGATTCTTGCTTTTACCTGACATTGTTAGTAGCAAACAGAAGACAACACAAAAAATATGTTATTCCTATAAACTACAAAGGATAATGGAAAAATGGAAGTGGAATCACACACTCTCAAGCGTCTTACCATGCTCTTACAAGTGTTCTTACCGACACTGCAGGTGGCAAACGGTGGCCGGTATGAAGAAACCAATGAAGCGTGGGATGATTGCAAAGGTGTATCGATTCTGCTCAAAAATAAGGTGTAGCTTGGATGGCACTTTATTTGTAGCAAGGATTAGCAACAATGAAATCAGATAGTAAAGTTGAGTAAGTGTCCAAAGTATTTGTCAAAGTTGCTGGCCTAAATGTGTTCCTAGTAGTTCAAGCTAGCAAGACATGAGATAAAACTAGATGACACAAAGAATGCAAGTACTTCTGTTTTTTTGTTGTTGTTTTTTTTTCTTCTTTTTTTGGGCGGCTTTTCTTTCTTGTTTTGCACTTGCATTTTTCTTTTTTCTTCCTTTTTTTTCAGAATGTGCTGCAAGGGAAGAACACAATGAAAATCAATCCAAGATATCTCGTGTGTCTGTTGCAGATTTTCTGCTCAATCTTACAAGGACAAATAGGCACACTTATAGGCTCTAAATTGGAAAACTTAGAACAGCAAGATTGTAGATATATCTCTCCTCTTTAATTTCAATATATGGAAGACCTATTTTGGAAAAGAACAATAGGAGATATTGCCCCCGAAATACAGACTATTTAGAATTTTTAGGTCAATTAACAGATTCGGATCCAATGCAATTTAGACATTGATAACTATATTTTCTGGGCAAATGATGAATACGAAAGTTATAGAGAACTTCTTAAGCTTTCCAGAAAGTACAAGAACACCAAAATCCGAGTTCGTAAGCGCGAGATATGATGAAAATACCAAACTGAACAGAGGTGAATCTAATCTGGACGTGATGACGTGATTCAAAAGGATGAATCACACAATGCAAAACTCAGACTAAGACCAAAAACACTTTCTAAACCAGCAATATGACTCAACCACGGACATAAACTCAACAAAACCAAACTGAATAACAAAGTTGCAAAGGCTCAATGTGGTTTGGACAAAATAATGAACAGATCTACTAAACTGCAAGTTTTTTGTGGCTTTTTTTGTGGACTCTAGGTATGAAAAACAAAACTAATATAATGGATAGATGAATTACCTAATGGGCAACTTGGAAATCTGATACCAATTGATAGGAAAATGATGATGAGTCCTGATCTTCCGAAAGGTAATGGATAAGTCGATTGATGTGGAGATCTCGACGTTGATGATCCGAGGCTCTCGAGTAGAACACGAACAACCCCTGCAACCACTACACCACCGCTCCGTTGGTTATCAACCGTGCTTCACACGATTGACCTCGCCAAGAAGGCTAATCCCTGCATGTGCAACCGAGAACACAAGCAAGAACAAGGTAGACACGATCTGAAATCGCAAAGTTGGGGTTTCACAAACCGAAGAACGGCGATATTATTGATCTAAGCAAAACCCAATTGTCTATGGCGGCTACCATGGAGTATATATAGGTGGGAGGAAGTCCAAGGGGTTGTTAGGGTCGTGACCTAAGCCTAAGACACGAAAATAATGGACTTAGACTTGATACAAGGCCCAATGGCCCAATACGGTGGCGCAACACCCTGACAGATTCTGTACTTGATTTTGTTTCGACGATTCCTGTCGACTCCGAAGGTATTTTGACATGCGACCGGCGCCATTGGAAAGGCTATCCTCTCCCCTTTCCGTGCATATGTAGAACGTCCAAAACGGAGTTCGTATGCATCCTGGGCGTCCGTTTTAGTACGTACTGCTCCTGGACTCCGAGTTGGTTACGATTTGGAGTTTGGTTCGGTTTCCATCTTCTTTGAACGAATTCTCTGGTCTTCCACGTCCCTAATACTCCCTCCAAGTACTCCTTAAACCACTCCATAGATCCTAATCACAAATAAATCATTAAGTAGCAATCTATGCTCAAAAACATATAAGAAAATATATAAGAACGAGTTCACCTCTGAAATTAATTGTTGTGTATGAACTCTATTGATTGCATCTTGTATGTTCAATGGAGTGTTGTTTGTATCCATAGAAGTGATGTCCTCATCACACCACATCTTGGAGCTGCCACCGTCTTCAGATGATGGTCGAGGTCGTTTCTTGGGGCATGGCCCCCGACCACCCGGAGCTGCGGCAGCTGCAACAGTAGGTGTGCCGGCCGACGACTTTTTCTTGCCGTTGGACTTTTTCTTCTTTTTGCCACTCCCAGAGGTAGTGGCTTCACCCTTGGAGGATTTTTTATTGTCCTCCGGAGGTGGTTGGGAGTGCATTTCACGGCCCTCCGCAGCTTTGACGCATTTTTCTACCAAGCTGAAAAGCTCTGTGATGCTGGTGATCTCCTTGGTCGCCAACTTGTCCAATATCTTCTTGTCTCGTACGCCCTGTCTAAATGACACAATAACAGAGGTGCTGGAGATAGAAGGAATAGTGTTTCATACCTAGGAGAACCTCTGGATGAAGGATCGCAAGGACTCTCCCCCCTTCTGCTTGACAGTAAAAAGGTCCAGTTCGGTGCCTGGTCGGGTGTATGAACTCCCGAAATTGGCGGTGAACTGTTGGCATAGTTCCGCCCAACTGTTGATGGAGTCGGTCGGAAGGCTCATGAACCAGGACCTGGTGGTCTCAGTCAAAGCCACGGGGAAACAGTTGGCCATTATAGCCTCGTTGCCTCCGGCCGCAAAGATTACGGTGGAGTAGATTTGGAGAAACTCAGCGGGATTGACAGTCCCGTCAAATTTCTCTGGCAGGTGAGGCCGGAACTTTTGTGGCCATCTGACAATGCGTAGGTGCATGGCCAAGGCAGAACAGCCTCCTCCTACTCTCTCGGGAGCAGGACTGTCTTGAGCCTCTCGCCTTTCACGAGCACGCTCGATATAGATGCGATCGTCCTGTTGATGGTAACGGCGATCAAGCTCCGCCCGGAGGTCGTGAGTTGAAAGTCTGGTTATCGTATGGGTGTGTCGCGTCCCGGAAGGCAGCGACGTCACTTGTTGAGACACAGCACGCCTCCTATGTTGGGAAGCATGTGGACCAAGTCTGCCCGACACTATCCTATGCTGAGATGGGGCCTGCCCAGAGGGGGGAGGACCTTGGTTGCTGATGCGATCGGCTGCTGCTGCAACCAGATGTTCCACATCAGCCCTCCACTGCTCCATTGCACCCTGGGATGCACCTGGAGGCGGTGGGCGTTGGAGAAGAGCACGCGCTGCATGGAGCGCGTGTTCAGGGTTGTTGTTAGCCAATGTCGTGACCAACGCAGATGCCCCGTCCCGCTGTCCAGCTTGATTTGCCAGTGCAGCCAATGGCAGCGAAGGCATGACTCCTGCTGGAGCCGTGGCACGTGGTAGCTACTGCACATTGGAGGGATTGCCTCCAGCAGGTTGCGCTGCAGGGTTGCCGTTGGATGATCCAGCTGCAGAGTTCTCCATATTTGAATCTCGGGCACCCCCCTACCTGGCGCGCCAACTGTCGGAGTGTTGTTCTGGCAATTCTCCCGATACTACCGTTGGTAGCCTGCAGGGTTTTTAGTTCGGTATTGGGCGCGCAAAGATTCCAAAGATGATGGCAAATAGACACAAGGATATACGTGGTTCGGGCCGCCTGAGCGTAATACCCTACTCCATGGGGTGTGTAGTTGTTGTATTGATCGTCTAAGAGTTGAGAGCTTATAGATGTTCCAGAGAGCAGAGAGCTAGCGGAGAGCTTCCAGCCGGAGGAGCCCTTTGTGTATCGTCAACCAGTCCTTTTATAGTACAAGGACTGGTCGTTACACCATTAGCCTGACCCGACATGTGGCCCTGGCGGTTACTGATGCTTAATACACAATTAATGAGGTTAATTGTCCTTAATAGTGTGGTAACGGGCCTTGACAGTGCCATTACTGTTATTAAGGGCCTTTCGATCGTGTGTCATTAATATGGTATTAATGAAACTTAATCGGGTCTTGAAGTCTTTGATTGTCCTTCGTAGGTCCGAGCCGTTGGAGGTACACCAGTCTCACCGTTGAGGCTGAAGGTCCGGTGGTTGGACTCGTGGCAGATCCGAAGCTTATCGTCTGGGACGGGTAGGTCCGGTGCAGTTGTACACGTGTCAGGACCGGAGCTTCCCTCTGTCGGGGGTTAGGTCCGGCGGTGCCGCACTGGTATTTGGCCCGTAGCTTTCCCATGTGTGGGATGTAGCTCCGGTTGCAGTATACACGTGGAAGCACCGGGACTAACCATAGATGGGAGGCAGGTCCGGTCCCGTATGACACGTGTGGCCTTTGCAGGTCTTTAACTCAGACAGGTGAAGTTCCTTTGGCCTTTTTGCAGTCCCAAAGGGTATACAGTATGCAGGGTACCGACAGGTATGGAGATGCTCGTTGCTCCAACCCATGTTTGACACCATCTTCTCAATCAAATCATTGGCTTTGGGCACCGTTAATAAGAAGAAGGTACCTCCAGAAGCAGCATCAACATGGCCACGGGTGGAAGGGATCAACCCGTTGTAGAAGTTTTGGATAATTAGCCAATCATCCATCCCATGGTGGGGACAGGCTAGGATGTACTCTTGAAGCTTTTCCCAAGACTCCGAAATAGATTCCTTGGCATCTTGCTGGAAGTTGGAAGTTCTTACGCGTAAGGCATTGGTTTTGCCCAATGGGAAAAACTTGGCAAGGAATTCCGTAGAACATTTCTCCCAAGTGCCTACAACACTTCGGTTCGCGTAGAACCACTATTTCACTCTCCCAAGAAGAGAGAACAGGAACAGCCTAAGACGGACAGAATCAAGAGATACATCCTTTATCTTAAAAGTGCTACAGATCTCAAAGAACTATTGCAGGTGAGCACTTGCATCCTCGTTAGCCTTCTCACAAAATGGGTTGGCTTGCACCATAGTGATTAGGCCACTCTTGATTTCGAAGTTTACGTCTCCCGTGTTAACAATGTTCCCAACAGGCACATTGTTAGCAGAGGGAGCCGAAAACTCACGAAGGGTCTCCTGGGCCATTGGTGTTTCAGTTGTTGGTGCAATTGTGCTGGATTGCTTTGCCGCTCGAAGCTTCTGAGGGGTTACGACACGAGGTCGATCTTTCAGAAGAGATTCAGGATCTTCAACAAAGTTTTTTGGCAAGCGAAAACCAGACATACACTACACTATTTTCACATAAAATGCGAAAACAAAGAGGGGTCATCCTACTAAAACCTACTAGGCTCCTATCCTGTTCACTCAATCATGCAATACTTCGGCTGCCTTCCCCAACAACGGCGCCAGAAATGCTTGTTGATATTTCCTACACACTACTAACAATTCATCCCTAGTAGTGGTGCCAGAAATGCTTGTTGGTAGGTTTTGATTCTTAAATGAATGTCCGCAAGCGCACGGAAACTATCGATGTATCATTTCCCCTTTATAGAGTATTCCCAAAGGGTGTCATTCATATTTTCCCAAAGGAAGGCTAGATGGAAGTAAAACAATCATCAAGTGGAACGACTTAGGTTGGTCTAGGTAGGGTTCTAGCAAGGATGGGGCAAATGATAAGTTGAGGTAGTGTGACACACACAAAAGCATTCTATACTAAGGGGATAAATGAGGTAATAGAGGAACTAGGCTATGAGTTAGGTAGAGACCCCTCCTATGCTTCTAATATACATATACATAGCATAAGTTAGTTACTAATGATCATATTAATTATGAATTCTCATGCTAAGTGGATTAACATATCGGGCATGGGTTTACCCCTAGCAACACTAGGCGACTCCCGCGAAGAGCCTGTGGCATAGCCGAACGTGTAGGATTACAAAGGACAGATAGGGCTCTCACCACCTACTACCTACCTCTTCAATCTGTGGGTCTACGAGACATTCAACGCTACTCTCTATCCTAGCACCATGCTAGCATATTAAGTAATTACCATAAGAGCCTAGGCAAAAGCCATCCTAAGGCAATGAACTAAATCACTGTTGAACCAATGTTAATTCATAGCATAAGTGATTCATGTTAACATAATCATATAATAGCTATTTAGACTATAGTGGAGGTCTATAGTGTTTATGATAATGTAATGAGAATGGTATAGCACAATCATAAATACTAGTCCTACCACATACATGTAATCTACAATCAAATAAGAAACGCTTCATCCAAGTATATGAACAATAGTAGACTAAATATATCATCTTTACTGTGAATAAATTCACAAATACAAATAGGAATATGGGAGACATACCTTTCCCAATTGGGAAGAGACTCCTTCTACTCCTCTCCTACTTGGACTATGGACTAGAGACTCTCCTCTCTACAGCCTATACTCCTCTAAACCTATGGAGAGTAGTGAATACAAAGGATGAATACTCAAGTGGTGTGTGTTGAAGTGAGGGGTCCTATTTATAGCTTGGAGAAGGGTCGGTTCCCACCACCAAAAGCGCGCGAATAAGTCACCCATGACCTCTTCAAGCTGGGAGGAGCCTACACGTGGAGTTTGACCGAGAAAGGCGCCAGGACCTAGTCGACCGACTATGGGGGTCGATTGACGTGGTCCTGGCCCCTTTCGCGGTGTGCTCCATCCAGGTGACTGACAGGTGGGTCCCATTGACTGATATTGGTGCTACACCGTTGGATAGCCTCGTATACTTCTGTTTGTGGGCCATTTGATCCATGTGGTGCCACGTGGCATCACTTGATTGGTTGGAATGATATTTTATAGGATCCATCCCCTTGTTTTACTTCATTTATGCATAGAATCCCTGCATGCACTACTTTCTGAAAGGACTAGTGGAAATAGGTTAAATAGAAAGGTGATGTGTGCAAGAAATGTCAATTCCTTCACATAATTGAGTTATATTGATGGGTGAAATTGGTGTATAACAAACGTCAACAGCGTGTTCCCGCACGTTGGTTGGAAAAGCCTTCTGAAATGGCTTTTAATGTCCTACAACACTCCAGGATGCAGTTGAGTTGGTAGAAAAGTGTGAAGCATGCCAGTTCCATGCGAAACAAATTGACACACCGGCTCAATCGCTGCAAATGATACCTCCTACATGTCCATTCGCTATGTGGGGGATGGACATTTCGGGACCTTTCCCAAAAGCCATCGGAGGTTACAGGTTCCTGTACGTTGCCATCGACAAGTTTACCAAGTGATCGGAAGCTACTCCACTTGTGACTATCAACAAGCAATCTGCTATCAAGTTCTTGAAATCCATAGTATGCAGATTTGGAGTTCCGAACAAAGTCATCACTGACAATGGAACCCAATTCACAAGTGCAACATTCAAAGAATATTGCGAAGACCTTGACATACAAGCCAGCTACGCATTAGTAGCTCACCCGACAAGTAATGGCCAAGCTGAGAGAGCAAATAAAAAGATATTAAAAGGACTCAAGACGTGCACACACGAGCACCTGAAGAAACACGGAGCCAACTGGATAAAGGAGCTTCCATCCGCACTGTGGGCGAGCAGGACAACACCCAACCGGTCAACTGGAGAGACCCCCTTCTTCCTAGTGTACAGAGCTAAAGTGGTCCTTCCTCCGAAGATCACTATGGGGTCACTCTGGATCCAAAACTTTAACGAAGCCGCGCAGGACAAGCTCCAGCGTGAATACCTTGACCTCGTCGATGAGGGAAGGTGCCAAGCAGTTGTTCAGAATGCACGATATGACCAGGTGCTCCGATGCTATCATGAAAGGTTCATACGCAACCGACAGCTTGAAGAAGGCGATCTGGTGCTGCGGAGAATACTAATTCAAGAAGGGATGAACAAACTCTCCCCAGGCTGGGAAGGTCCCTTCTGAGTTATCAAAGTTTCCCGTCCTAGATGCGTTCGCTTGGCAACAGAGGATGGGACCCCGCTTACCTATTCATGGAATATCGAGCACCTCCGTAAGTTCTATGCTTAGTTTCTCAGAGGTGAGTCTGTGCTTACACATAATGTAAATTATAGAGTCTATGGACAGAGTCGGGTAGGTCCGAGACAAAAATCACACTTAACTTGGTCACTGTACTATAAGTGTAGCTTACCTACCCTTGGTTAGAACAAGATGAATAGCACACTTGGACTGGTTCCGTACCCTAAGTGTGTCCTTGTCTCCCATGTAATTCGGACCTATAATGAAAGACATTGTTGTGTGAAAATAGACTCCACGTGCATTAATTTTGTATAGTCTCGTTTCTTTTATATCTTTTCCTTCTTGTCTATAACGAAGATGTGCAACTCTTTTTAAGATTTAGTCCATGTTATTCATATGATATACAAGTTATATTGTTAATCTTCTTTTGGATCTTACCATTGCTAGATGGTCTACTCGGCTGAAAACCAAAGCCAATGGAAGATACGGAGTGTGCTATCGACTTAGACTCGTCAGGTACCCTAAGGACGCCACTCTACCTACATTCCAGCAGGTCTCAGTTGGGCGGGTCCGAAAGGCATTCGGGCCTAAAGAGATTACACTAATATACTTTTTATCATGTTGAATTCCTTCGGATTAAGTCTCAAATAAGAAAAATAAGCCGCAAACAAGTTGTAGATGAGAGGACAAATTTTACTGCTTTTCTTGTCTTTAATGCGTAGGAAAAATGAGAAACTCATGACAATTGTGGATATTGCCGGAGCTGCTAAGCTCTGGCGACCCCCAGGGGGCCCGCCGTCGATGTTTTATACGTTGATAGTGGGCGTCATCGGAGCTAACAAATTCCGACAATTCCCATGGGGGCCAACCGTCGACGTGAAGAAATAATGGAAATCTAAATGAAGATGGTGGAGAAATCACCCCGAGGATGTCCGCTATCGACGTATTATATGTTGATCGTGTACACCATTGAAGCCAGGAAACTCCGACGATCCTAGGAGGCCTGCTGTCAATGTTCTATGCGTTGACAGTGGGCGCCGTCGTAGCTGCAAAGCTCCGACAACTCCTAGGGGGCCTACCGTCGACATTTCTAAGCGTTGATAGTGGGCACCGTCGGACTTACCAAGCTCCGACAACTCCCAGGGGGCCCGCCGTCAACATTTCTAAGCGTTGATAATGGGCACTGTCGGACTTACCAAACTTCGACAACCCCTAGGGGGCCCACCGTCGATGTTTTACACGTTGGCAGTAGGTGCCGTTGGACCTAACAAGCTCTGACAACCCCCAGGGGGCCCGCTGTCTACGTTTCTAAGCGTTGATAGTGGGTGCCGTCAGACTTAACAAGCTTCGACAACTCCCAGGGGGCTTGCCGTCAATGTTTCTAAGCATTGGCAGTGGGCACCGTCGGACCTACCAAGCTTCAACAACCCCAGGGGCCCCGCCGTTGATGCTACACATTAGCAGTGGGCGCTGTCAGACCTAACAAGCTTCGACAACCCCCAGGGGGCCCGCTGTCAACGCTCTACGCGTTGGCAATGGGCGCCGTCAGACCTAACAAGCTCCGACAACTCTCAGGGGGCCCGTTGTTGATGCAATAAAGGGTCCCTAGAGATGTCGGAGGTAAACCTCAGACCTGAGAGCTATCAATTTGACTACAAGCGAGGAATGAAGTCATCAAGACATTGTCAAATCCTTTTGGTACATGTTTGCAATCAAATTGTGTACATCTACTAGGGGGCCAACAATATAAAGGACAATGCATTGAAGACACACAAAATGTAATTAATTCATTCAAAATATTGGATTTCATTGATTCAAAATGAGGATTACAAGTGAAAGCAGAAGAAAATAAAATCTAGCTACTGGAGGTCCTATGGAAGAATGAGGAAACTTTCTCGGCAGCTTCAAAAACGCTGGCCCTGGAGCATCTTCCTCTTTGATAATGGGCCCTTTGACTAACGAATCTAGAGGTAGCTAAGGGTCCTGACTTTTAAAACACGCCAGCACATATTCGACGCCGTTCTTGGCCAGGGACTTCCCCTCCGTCTTCAGCTGGTCGATGATGACATCACCCATTGCATCCAACTTGTTGCGATCAGAGCTCAACACCACCAGTGCCCTGCCCAGCTCCAGTTTCGGGTCATCTGAACGTACCAGCCTGAAGCCGAGTGGCACCAGAGCTTCGTTGGCTCGCCCCAAGAAATCCCAGACTTGCCAGGATTCAATTGCTCTCAAACTCCTTAATTCCTCCAGCGACCTTCTAGCAACCGCAAGCTCCAAACCTTCCCGCGCGATGCGTTTGACCTACTTGGCATGCTGCTGAATACTTTCATCCACCTGCTTTTTGCAGTCGGCAAGCTCCGTCTCCTAGAGGTGGATGAGGTTCTGACGGTTGACCAAATCCTTCTCCCCGCCCTTCACTTTCTCCTCTATGGTGGAAACTTCAATCTCTCTCTCGGAGAGTTCTTGTCCCACTTGCCAAATCTTCTCCTCCTCCTGTTTGCACCTCTATTCAAACTTCTGGGTGCGATCAGCCAAACTTTGCTTCCCTAGTGTTAGCCTCTGGGTGAGCTCGTCTTCCCTCTTCAGGAGGTCCTCCTGCTTCTCCAGGAGCTTCTCCTCCCTTTCATCGAGAGCTTCCTGACGCTTAAGGAGTACTATATTCAATTCATTGAGACTGTCCTGATGGTCATCAGCACCCTCATGGGTCTCCTTAGCATGCTCGAGAATATCCCAAGTCTTCTCATCGAGGGCCTTAATGGCAGCCTCCCGCTCATTCAACAAGTGGTCCAACCGCAGCAGCCGAGCTTTCTCCCTGTCGATCCACTCCCGTTGTTCCGCTAGCCTTGATTGCGTCAGCTTTGTCTCGAAGTAAAGTCTATTGCACCAGCGCCTCAAGGCGTGGCACTATTCTTCAAGGACCTTGCTGTCATGGTCGAAGGCAAGTTGAACCTCACGGAGACTAGAACAGGCGTTGTCTATCGACAGCGCCAAAGGCATCGACTCCAGACCAGCCTCAATTTCTTCCGACAGCTCTAGCGGGTCTTCCAAGACAACTGAAGGGCCCCAAGGCGCGAGCTCCCTCTCCAGCAACTCCACGTCAGCTGGACCAATCGACAGAAGCTCCTCCACGTCCTCAGCACTAGGTGCTGATGTGGATGGTCCCCCTACCAAATCTTCCATTGTCGGCCCAGCGGGTGGAGGACCTGTAGATGCCTCTTTTGTGCACTCCGGCTCGGACAAGGACACCTCCGGAGTAATCATCTCTGGGGCTAGCATTGAAGCTTCGTATGGAGCTACAGTTACTTCTGACTCAGGGGCCGAAGCTTCAACTACTTCTAGCTCAGGGGCCGAAGCTTCAGTTATTTCTGGCTCAGATGCTGGAATTCCTGCTATCTCCAGCTCTGCTGCCGGAGCTTCAACCGCTGGCTCTGAAACCATCGGCACTTCATCACAAATATCTCCCCCATGGTCCGGCCCTACCATGGTAGCTTCTAATGTTGTCACTAGATCCAGCTCCACGACAGCAGGTGCCGGAGCTGTCGTGTCTTCAGCCACCACTTGGGGAGGCACCGGGATCTCTTTCCTTCCGTTAGTACTTTTAAACTTCCGCTGTGCTTGTCAATAAAGACTTGGTATTGTAAATTTGTTCTCGTTCTATTCTTGTATACTGTTGGGTGTCACATCGCACAACACCACCCAATGAGATCCTTGGAGGTCAGGATTCCGGTCCCCACACTCATCCTGTTCCACACTTCGCATGGTGCAATTTATTGGACATGAAAGTCCTAGGATTTTTATAATTAGTTCCTTTGAGCCATTTTCTTGGGAAATTAATTACACTTGTCCTGCTAATCGGAAAATTCCCAAATTTGGTCAGAATCCCCAATCAAATACTCTTGATTCCCAGTCAAATTTTCAAATTCATTGGACTTCATTTACTGGGTCAACCAGTGTTCCAATCTTCAATGTTTATTGAAATTTCAAAAATTAACAGAAACATTTCCATATTTTATTCCAAACTTCTAAAATCAATTCCTCCCTGTAGAAAGCTCAGAAAATTATGAAACAAATTTTGAAAGAGCCAGTGAGACCCCCTTTAACTATATCCTCCACTATTGGCCACATTAAAGCTACAGATTAAGTACCAAAATTAAGAGAACCCATTTACTTGTTGGAAATTTAGAGACAACAAGCTTCCATGAAAAATTCCAACTCTTGGCCCAGATTCTCATCTTAGTACCTAGCCCCCACTTTAGAAATTCCAAATCCAATTAAAATCATTTAGTACTTGATACTATGTATAGAAGTTGATTCATATATGTTGGACTGTGTTGAGTTATGTGTTTGGGCCTGGCCCGTGTACCGGCCCATCTATGTATCTTGTCTCTCGGTTAATCAAGCAATTATTCTTACCCTCTAATATGGTATGAGAGAAAATGATGGAGATGCAGCGGAAGTAGGAAGTCGAAGAGTGTACAGGGGCCCCGAACTATCACATCGAAGAAGAAGACGCCGGGTGGAAAGATCCTTCACAGACAAACCAAAAGGATCAAACTCAACAGAAATATTGTTATCAGTGGTGAAATGACGAATGGAAAGCAAATTTTGAATAATGTCTGGAGCAACGAGAACATTGTTAAGATGGAATGAACCCGGAGAACCCGAGTCACCTACTGAGGTGACTGGAAGAACAAATCCATTTCCAACAACGATCGATTAAGGAAACGAGGGATGAGGTGGGTGGGTAGAAGAGAGAATACCATCATCTGGGGTGGTGTGGTAGGAGGCGCTAGAGTCAGCCACCCAATCAGTAGTCGGCGGTGTGAGGTGCATGGTGCCGAATGAAGACACCAAGTCCTGACGATCCCACCCCAGGGGCGGCTCTGAGTACCCAGCGGGGTAGGCAGCACCGCCGTAGGCCAGAGTTGGCGATCCGGCCGCAGGGCGAGCAAGTCCGCCATAGCCCGGGTGGGCTATGTACGCCACCTAAGGACGTGGTTGGCGCAGAGTAGAAGAAGTCGGTGGCGCCCCATGAATACCCGGAGACAGTCCAGGCCACATAGAGACTTGGCCAGTCCACGGGTTGTAAGGTGTGGGCCAGGGCACACCTCCCCGGCCAGTGCCACCAGTACCACTACCAATAGGAGCAGTGGACATAGAGGTGCCGCCAGCACCTCGTCCTGTGCGCCTCCCGCCGCGACATCGACGAGTACCACTCCCAGAGCCAGCAGAGGCACCCGGGGCGGTAGGCGTAGTAGGTGGTCGCGGTAGTGGTCCTCCAGAAGATGGTGGACGTGAGGGCTGCCCAGAGCCATAGAAGGCTATGGCAGGCCCAGAGGTAGCAGATCCACCAGTCGTGATCTCCTCAAGCTCGAGATCGGACCAGACCTTCTTGAAGGTCGGTGGTGGCTCCATATGAAGAAGCCAGAAGCGAAGATGGCTGAAGCGCTCGTTCAGGCTGTGAAGGACCTGAAGTACTAGTGTGCTGTCGGCGACCGGCTCGCCAAGGTCGCGCAAGGAGTCAGACATGCTCTTCATCTCTCCACAGTAGCCAGAGATGGAGCGGTCACCCTGCACTGTACAATGGAACCGTGCGTTAATGTGAAGAGCCCAAGTCGTACGGTTCACCAAGAAGTGGTGCTCCAGTATCTGCCAGGCCCGACGTGTGGTGCCCCTGCCACGCTGTCCGAACAGCTCATGTAGATCGTCGGCTTGAGAGCCAAGGATCCAGGCAAGGACCAGACTGTCCATGCTGATCCAAGAGTCATCCCACGGGTTGTCATCTCACTGGATGTGGTCCTCAAGCTGATACCGCCTTAATGTGAGGAGAAACAATTTACGCCAGCGGGCGTAGGCGGTGGAGTTAGAGCTCAGGACAGTTGGCACTAGTGTCCGAATGTTCTGAACTCCAGCCGCCTGGGCGTGTAGAGCGGCGACGAGAGACACTGAGTATGCGGGGTCCGAGGTGGGCTCATGCGTCGTGCTTAGCGTCGGTGTGCACTCTCCTGGATCTGGTTTGAGAGAGCAGCCGCTGAAGCGCACTCCTGCTCCAAGGCAAGAGCGAGTGCCCGCTCGCGCTCGCGAGAGGCAGCCAGAGCCGCAAAGACACCGGAGGTGTCTGCGGCCGTCGTAGTGGTGCTGGCGACGCCGTAGAGAGGATCAATGGCCGCGCTAGGAGCAGCAGCGGCGCCAATAGCAGATCCGGAGCCCGTCATGAAGGCGACAGTAGTAGGGCCGCCGAGTGATCCGCCGACTGTCGGATTAGTCGCTGCGCCGCGCGCATGCCGAGCCATAGAGACGAGTGGTGCGCCGGCTGCCGGACTAGTAGCATGTACACTGGCGGGATGGGACGCACCGGCCAGTGGCGGGGCGCCGATTTGGGTCCCGATGGCGCTGTCTAGGAAGGGGCCGCCAGTCAGGCCGCCGGCCAAGGGGCTGTTGGCGAGGGGGTCACCAGCCAGGGGGCCGCCGGCCAGGGGGGCGCCGGCCAGGGGGGCGCCGGCCAGAGGGGCACCGGCTAGGGGGCCACCGGCCAGGGGGGGCGCCGACCAGGGGTCTGATGGCCAGGGAGGGGGGTGGCGGCCAGGGGGGGCGCCGGCAGCGGCCATGGGGGTGGCGCCGGCGGCGGCCAGGGAGGGGGCGCCGGCGGCGGCCAGGTAGGGGGCACACATGAGTCGTTATGTCACGCTTGTCAGCTTGGTCGCCATGTTCGGCTTCCCTTTCCCAATTCTGTGTCTCATGTGCAACACATTTTTGATCTTATTCACCGTGATTTGTGGACATCTCCTGTTATCAGTGTCTCAGGTTTTAAATATTATTTGGTGGTACTTGATGATTTCTCACATTTCTCTTGGCTTTTCCCTTACGTTTGAAATCTGAGACATTTGATACTCTCTCTCACTTCTTTACTTGGGTTTCCACACAGTTTGGACGTACTGTTCGTGCTCTCCAGTGTGACAACGGACGCGAGTTTGACAACTCGCGACTCCATGAATTTCTTCTTACACATGGCACCCAGTTACGCATGTCTTGCCCATACACACCCCCCCAGAATGGCAAGGCTGAGCGCATGCTTCGCACCATTAATGATGTCATGCGTTCCTTGATGTTTCAGGCCTCTATCGCTGCTCGATACTGGGTAGAGGCACTCCACACTTCCACCTTCCTCTTTAATCGCCTTCCCACCAAGGCAATTCAAGCACTGACCCCCTTCTTTTCCCTATATGGCACTACCCCTCTCTACGACCACCTTCGTGTCTTCGGGTGCGCCTGCTACCCTAATCTTTCTGCCATAGCTCCACATAAGCTTGTGCCCTGCTCTACTAGGTGTGTTTTTCTTGGGTACTCCCTTGAGCATAAGGGATACCGGTGCCTTGACCTCTCTACCCACCACATTTTTATCTTTCGGCACGTCGTCTTCGACGAGTCCTCCTTCCCCTTTTCTTCCTCCACCTCTAGTTCAGCTGCAGAGCTGGACTCCCTTTTTTCTACTGACACCGAGGCTGCTCCACCACAGCTGCCTTGGCCTTTTTTTGCAGGTACATCACCCAATGGCTCACAGGTGGCTCCCACGACGTCGACTGCTGCACCTTATGCAACACCGGCACCTGTGGTGACTCCGGCTGTGCCTACTACAACCACGACACGGCGGTTCACTGACCCTCCTCTCGTCTACCAGCGATGAGTGCGGGTTGGTGCCCAAGCTCCGTCGACCCTGGGGACGTGTGCTGCACCACGCGTAGCACCGACGTCTCCCGCTACGCCACGCGTCGCCCCAGTGTCTCCTACGGCTGCACCACGCGAGGTCTCGGCGCCTCCTACGGCTGCACCACGCGCGGCCCCGGCGTCTCCGACCTTGACTCCTGTGCCACACGAGGCCTCGACGTCTCCTACAGCTGCTCCACGCGCGGCCTCGGCGTCTCTGGCCTCGACTCCTGCGCCACACGAGGTCCCGGCGTCCCCTATAGCTGCACCATGCGCGGCCCCGATGTCTCCGGCCTCGACTCCCACACCATGCACAGACCCGACTTCTACTCTGACTCCCGCGTCATGCGCAGCTCCCAGCTCCAGCGTCTCCGTCCTCGTCACGCGCTACGCCACGCGCGGCCCCTGTTCCATGGTTCGCCGACCCTGCTCTTGTCTACCAGCGACGAGAGCGGCTTGGTGACTGTGCGCCTGCTCGTCCCGAGCCCTCGGTGTACCACCCACTGTTGCTCCTTTGGGACCCAGGACACGTTCACCCGATGGTGACTAGACGTGCCGCTGGGGTTCTCCGGCCTCTTGAGTGGTTCTCCGGAGTGGTACTCTCTTCGACGACACCGACACCATCCACTTCATCTTCGGTATCACCTATACCGACTTCTGTCCGTAGCGCCCTCGCTGACCCTCACTGGCGCAACGCTATGGAGGAAGAGTATGCGGCCCTACTTGCCAACCGGACATGGGACCTTGTTCCTCGTTCTCCTCGTGGCAACGTTGTCATAGGCAAGTGGGTTTTCACGCATAAGAGGAAGGCGGATGGATCCCTGGAGAGATATAAGGCTCATTGGGTATTACGGGGCTTCACTCAGCACCCTGGAGTGGACTACGACGAGACCTTCAGCCTGGTGGTTAAGCCAGCGACAGTGCGAACGGTTCTGTCGGTGGCTCTCTCACGTTCTTGGCCAGTCCACCAGCTGGACATCAAGAATGCCTTTCTTCACGGTACTCTGATGGAGACGGTGTATTGCTATCAGCCAACAAGATTTGTGGATTCAGCTCGCCCAGCCATGGTCTGCAAGCTGAACAAGTCCTTGTATGGTTTGAAGCAGGCACCTCGAGCCTGGTACAGCAGATTCGCCTCCTTCCTAGTCTCCTCGGGTTTCGTTGAAGCCAAATCCGACACGTCACTCTTTGTTTATCGACGGGAGGATGACACTGCCTACCTTCTTCTCTACGTCGATGACATTGTGCTGACAGCGTCCATCCCTACGCTCCTTCAGCGGATTATTTCTACTCTCCAGCAGGAGTTCGCTATGAAGGACTTGGGTCGGCTTCACCACTTCCTGGGGATTGCAGTCGAGGACAGACCAGTTGGCCTGTTTCTTCACTAGCAGCAGTATTGTCTGGACATCCTCGAGCGTGCGGGTATGGCTGAGTGTAAGCCATGCTCCACACCGGTGGATACCCAGGCAAAGATCTCTTCTACTGATGGGACTCCTATCAGCGACCTGACTGCCGACAGGAGTCTTGCAGGTGCACTACAGTACCTCACCTTCACCAGGCCGGACATCTCCTACGCGGTCCAGCAGGTGTGCTTGCACATGCACGACCCGTGGGAGCCACACCTCACCGCTGTGAAGCGGATTCTTCGGTACCTGCGCGACTCCCTCGACTACGGCCTTCTACTTCGACGTGACTCGCCTTCTGAGTTGGTGGTCTACACTGACACTGACTGGGCGGGGTGCCCTGATACCCGCCGCTCCACCTCTGGCTACGCCGTCTTCTTGGGGGGGGGGGGAATCTTGTCTCTTGGTCCTCAAAGCGGCAGCCCGTGGTTTCTCGCTCCAGTGCTGAGGCAGAGTACCGTGCCGTGGCTAACGGCGTTGCAGAGGCGTCTTGGCTCCAGCAGTTACTTCAGGAGCTCCACTCCCCCGTCGCCCAGAGCACGTTGGTCTACTGTGATAATGTCAGCGCCATTTACCTCTCCACCAACCCCGTCCAGCACCAGCGCACGAAACATGTGGAGATTGATCTTCATTTTGTTCATGAGCATGTTGCACGCGGTGAGGTCCAAGTTCTCCATGTGCCGACGACGTCACAGTTTGCCGACATCTTTACGAAGGGACTCCCGACGTCTTTATTTTCTGAGTTTCGGTCCAGTCTCAACATCTGTTGTGGCTAGATGTTGGGACTGTGGGGGGATTGTTGGACTGTGTTGAGTTATGTGTTTGGGCCTGGCCTGTGTACCGGCCCATCTATGTATCTATAAATATGTACCCTGTCTCTTGGTTAATCAAGCAATTATTCTTCCCCTCTAATAATATAGTTTCAATGTCACTTATGCACATTGTGTCTTCAATATCATATAGTGACCAAGCTCGAGGAGGCCCCCGAAGACCATGACAACCTACCACCAAAAGATAACTTTGAGTTTGAGTCGCAACCAGGCAAGCCCCGGTTTGCATTTAAGAACTATTTCAAAGTTTTACTTTGTATCACTATTAAGTCTATAGTTTGGATTGCATTATTTCTAAGGTGATTGAATACTCCAAATGCATGACCCACAATTCTATGGAGTATTGGGTAGCTGTATAGATCGACGAGTAGAACTGCCATGCTAATGTTATATGGAATCCAGTAGAAGTCGAGTAGTTGGAATCTACTCGCGAGATAGGTTTCACAGCCACACGAGATTGGTTTAATTGAGAATGACATATGATTATGAATATAATACTGGGCAGCAGGCTAGGAGGCAGCGAGACATGGTCTCACGTGCATAGCACTACCTGTGTCGATTGAGGACCGATCCATGTGCGGCTCTGCTGAGCAAGTTCGAAATGTACCGGTGACATAATGGATATATGGCCTCCAGTAAATTGATGTAACTTATTAACCTGGGCGTCGAGGCATATCCTACCATTTTATAGGAGTGGGCTGAGAGTAGCAAGGTGTAAATCCGCCAGCGGGCGACGACGTTACTGTTTGCTCCACGCAAGGGACCTCCTACCCTTTACGGAAGGACCAACTCGACATTTGGGTGTCCTGTGAAAGGTTACCACATACGGCAAAGTATTGAAGTGTGACTCACTCCACTTCTAAAAGCACGTATGTTTCATGTTGTCCGGGTGTCTAATGATTGCAATCGCCGTCCCTCACGGTTATTTGAGCACCGCTTGTTCACTGTGTCGTGACGTAGTTAATACTGAAGAAGCCAGAAGAATATGATATATTGAATTATAATTGCTTTGCAACCATGCTTGCTGTACATTATGCTCACTAAAGTTACATTTCTGAACATTTAACTTGCTGCTAATAAGATGAAAGTAAGGATCCACTTGTAGGCGAGTAGTTTATGCAATACAATGCCTATGTTTATATGAATCCCTGCATGTAGAGTTTCATTCTTAGGCGAGTCGTTAAGTCTTGCTGAGCCATCGTGCTCGTGGTTGCTATATTAAGTTGTTGCAAGTGAGGCATATGAGGAAGAGCTCGAGGATGAGGCGATGCCTCGTCGGAGTACACCGCCGAGTAGGAGCCGTGCACGTTGCCGTGATCGTCGACTTGGGTTTTGCTAGTGTGTAGCGTCCCCGGGCTGAACGGTTGCAGTTTTGCATAGCTAGGCTGAGAGTTGAGATATGACTATGACTTTGACTATATATTAAATATTGTAAAAGACTTTTGCTATTTATATCAATAATACTTTCTATTTTATCGTATTCTTTACTTGTGTGCTGTTGAGTGCCGCATCACACGGCACCACCCTCTGTGATCCTAGAATGTATGGATCCGATCCACACAGCCTGGTATCAGAGCCACGATTAAAAATAGCCTATATTGAAAACTTAGAAGTAGTCGAGTGAGAATTAGTCACTATGCCCAAATAAGGTCTATTGTAATATTAATTACTTAAGGTGGCAAAGCTAACATATGTGTTATTATATTCCGGAACGACACTACGACGTTAGGTATGAGGTAAGGTATGTCACTGCAAGCGGATCAATTGCGGTAAGCTCACCATACAAGGAGTGGTATGTGATTGTCCCCCGTGGCTTGGCACGAGAGTTAATATGAGTCTCTGAACGTTCTCATGGTTCTGGAAACATATGAAAACACTTCTCCCCAATGTGATTCAGGCAAAAGCGAGGATACCCATCGTGTGGTCAAAACTCAATAGTATGCAACTCTTGAACGTTCATTGTTCAAAGGGCCATACGCAGCGCTCGCTATCGGCGTGCCTCATCTTTTATGGGGTAGGTGGTATATGTTGAGTTGATAAAATTCCTAACCGTGATGACCCGTTCGCGCTCTACTCGAGTCCCCCATCGTGTGGTGTGGAAATGCGACCACGTTTCTCGAGATGTGTTCTCCTCGAGGACGGCCTGTATGGAAACATACATGGCGTTAGCTTTGAAAATATATTATTGGGGCTGCCTGAAATGATCGCCCATGCAGGCTGTGCCCTATGACACCATATGATTGATCTGTATGGTGTGTATAGTATGCAGGTACACTAACCGCGTTATAAGTAGCTCGAGTCGAAAACATTTGCGAGTGAACGTCATTAGTGCCACCAATGAGACATATGCCGGAATACCGGCTTAGGATTTTCTTTGGTGAGGACGTAGTATCGGCATTGCATTCGAGTTTCATCGGGCATGTCGATGATGATATCCGTGCCGGAGGTGCGACTCAATAACAAGTAAAATTTTGCAACTTAGGGCTAAGTTGAATTTGTAGTATCTGTTTTGGAACGTTTTGAACTGATTGCCAATTATTCACGTGGTCACTGCGGCCAGCAGGCATATGGTTTGGAAACTTGATGAAGTCTTCCGCAAGTTTCATTTTCAGCTCCAAGGCAGATTTCAATATTTAAACCTTGAAAAGTTCATTTGAAACTAATCTGTCAAGTTCCTGATTCAAACTGTGAACTGGACAGCAAAATGCCTAACTTTGGAATAGCATAACTTCCAGTAGAATTTACCAATGAGGGTATGTCTATATGTCATACATGGTTGGAAAGGTTAGAGAGTCTTATAAAACTCTTAAGGTGAACTCTAGATTAGAATCCCCCTGCAACTTGATGAAAATTTCAAAATTCCAAACTCTGCCAAATCTGGACAGAGAATGGAAGTTTCTGTATATGTTCACTAATTTTATCACATCTCTTAGTAGAATCATCGGATAGCTTCATGTAATCCAGAGGTGGCATGTAAAAATGTTGTAATTTATGATTTTTGCAAATATTGATGTTTATCTATCTGGAAATTGTGAACAAAATCAGTCGTAAACAAAGGAGGTGCTGCTGAAATTCTTCAAGAAAACTGTCAACTTGTGAAAGTCATATCTCCTCAACCAGAAACGCTATGGGGGAAAATGAATACATTATGGAAAGGTCTTTGATTGTAATACAACTTTGTATTTCATTTCAAGTCCTGAATTTTCCTATAACTAGATGAAAAGTGCTAGTTTCTCCAGACTGGTCAGATGGAACATAACTGAGACAAAATTCCAGTTTGAAGTTTCATTTGACATTTGAATTTGAATTCACTTTCATAATTCAATTTTCACCATCCACGATATGTAAAACAACACTATTTTTTTAATTTGAGTATTTGAACCATTGAAATATCTCTTTTATAGATGGAGGATGTGACACTTCTGTTGCTGAGTGGGTGGGTGTACGCCACGTGCAATAACCGCCCGGGCTTCCTGAACTTGTTCGGGGAGATGCTTCGAAAGTTCGGCTATGTCGAGGTACCGAGATATTGGGGTTGAGAGACGGATGACATAGGCGTACTATCATGCACCATCCATGTCAACATCCCTGCTAGTCCACACCATCTCAAATGGGCTCCTTTCGCAGTCACTGTCAGGGGAGCTCGTCTAGAGAACACGTGGTCTGTCGCAGCGGGCGAAGCAATTTTGAGATTCTGGGAGCTTCATCATGAGGCTATGGAAGAAATATAGTTCGCTCACTTTCCGGTCTGTGATGAGGCTGGTTATGAGTGGGAGCGTTGGATGGTTGAGGCCTACCAACCGTCTGGCGACCTGACGGCGACAACACTCGGGGCGTATGCTTATGCATCTTGCATGGTGGTCAATACACAAGAGGCCAGTATCCAATAGTACATCAAAGCTTTGAGACAGGCAGTTGAACATGGTGATACTCTCGACTACATCAATGAGTCATTACATTCATTCATTGCTGTAGGATCGAAGAGCATGTGAAATGCTACCAGAGGGGGTGGTGAATGGTAGATTAAAACTTTTTCAGCGGAAGCAATGAGAACCACTTGGCAGAAAATCAATCTAATAGAGAACCCGTGTGTGCGAATGATCTCAAAGTGTTCAACTATGACAAAAACAGTAGAGATTGTATAAAATCAAGTCACGAATACACAATGACAGGAATCACGAAATTAGTCGAGAAAAACTCAAGTTATGATCAAAAGATTGAGCAAAGGTCAATCTGTCTTACCCGAGTTGAAATAAGATCTGCAACACTGCAAAGAAACTCGTGTAACTCAAAACCTATAAATCTAATGACCGTGAAATTTTCACAGATTATAGAGCATCAAGTTGTAAAGACAACACAAAAAGAATCACATCAATTGAATAAGTAAAATGCGAGTAATGATCGAAACACCGATTCAACATCTGGCTGACCAGAAACTCGACGAGAAAAACTTGCCAAAAACAAGTCGGACGAACAAGGCACAAAAGCTCCTTTAAACTATGAATTTTATTGATCAAAACACAAGAGGAACAGGCCCAAAGTCATCTACACACAAGTCTTGGCCTTCCTTTCTTATATAACTAGCCCTAAGACAACTCTAATCCAACTAGGACTCTTTAATCTTACTCAGTTTCAACCGAAACATTCCATAACTGTTCAAGAGTCTTCCATACGTAGATAGAAGCAATATTAAGACTTACAAACACCTTAGGAACATCCCAAAAATTCCTAAAACAACTATACTTCATGATCAACACGAAATCTAACCATAACCAACTAGAACCTTCTATAAACGAACCATAACCACCTCAACCGCAACCTGAGGCATAATCCAACCGGTTGGACCTTTCTGGCCATCTCTTCACATCCATATCTCTTCACCACCACTACAAGAAAAACGATCATTTGCAACGGCTGGTTTTATTTGCGATGGCCAGCCGTCGCAAATAGATTGAATTGCGATGGCCCGCCTTCGGCCGTCGCAAATAAGACGGACGTCGCAAATAACACTTTATTTGCGACGGCAGATCAAAAAGCCATCGCAAATAACAACTTATTTGCGACGGCCAACCCTAGGAACGTCGCAACTAAGGTAGTCGTCGCAAATAAGTTGTTATAATTGCGACGGCCGTATGGTGGGGCCGTCGCAATTTAAAAGGCCGTCGCAAATAAGGGCTTTTATCCCGACCCCGACGGTTCATTCACGTCCACCCAACACACAGCCCCGCCGCCCTCCGCGCCCCGCCGCCTGCCCGCCACCCTGCCGCGCCCCGCCGCCGGCCCGCCGTCGCCGGCCTGCCGCCCCGCTATCGCCGCCCCGCCACCGCCCCTGCTCGCCGCCCCCGCCGCCCCGGCCCGCCGCGCCCCCGGCCTGGCCGCCCCGCCGCCGTGGCCTAGCCTTGCTGCGCCCCCACCGCCCCGGCCCGCCGCGCCCCCGGCCTCGCCGGCGCCGGATCGCCGCGGCCCCGCTGCTCACGCTGCCCCCGGCCCCGACGCCTTCGAGGTGAGCTCCATTAGTTGATTTGATTGTGTATGCTTGTTTATTGCAAAAAAAATGTGGACAGTCCAATCCTCATACCTTAAACTTACACTTGTTTATTTCATATAATCATCATACCTTAAACTTACTCTTGTTTATTTCAAAAATGATCCACCGTACGTGCCCCCGCCCAACATGCTGTGTTGCGTAGGAGTACTATACATTGTATGGGAAACGTTTCAAAAGAATCCCAAGTAAGGTGTGCTGAGCAGCTGAGGTCATAGCAGTTGTGGTGCGATGGTCTGATGTCAAATGCCAACAAACTCAACTAGGGCCCAATAGTTCGATATTCAAGAGAATGATGATAGTATGTGGTTCCGACGTCGAGGCCAATTAGTTCAGATGTTTCCGTTTGTAGCGGTTTCTACTAGTGTAGAAATTAAACTAGATGTCCAGGGTTAATTGAACCTGAGGAAGTTCCCATGTAGCGGTTTCCGTACGTATTGGAAGTTTCGGTTAATTGAGCCTGAGGAGAAATTATAGTTTATTTTAGTGCGAGGTAGGCGTAGGCGCACTGGATCCGGCCGGAACTCGTCACACGGGATGATGCATCTGCCCCCCTGCTGCTAGTTTCCCGCGTTTTGTGTTCTCTTTTTTCTTTTCCACTGCACTCCCATGCGCGTTCCAAGGAAGAAGTTAATGGAAGCTCTCCCGCCGGCATGCATGGTTCCCGTGTGCGTCTGTTATGGCCGACAGCAAGGCGGCAATGCAAGAGAGGGACGAGATGCGTGGGCGCTGTGACCCCGAGCCGGCAGGCGTCACCGTCACGCTCTCCTGACCAATCGCAGCTGCAACAGCCGAGCTCACGACCTGTCGACCCTGCAGGACTGCAGGCGCGTGAGGCAACACGCACGGGGTAACAGAAAACATGCATGGGTAGGTACCGGAGATTCCTTGGCGCTGTTCCGTCGTCTAGGGGAGAAGATTCCCTCCACGCATCCATCGTGCACAGCAAAGCAAATTTGCTCGCGTCAGCTAAACTCCACCGCGCACGATGGACGTGACCGGCGATTTTGTTGGGCATGGTGGCGACGACTTCGGCAGCTGTACGTGAGCCTGTGTCCTGGAGACAATAGGACACAGCTCCCAACGATCTTGCCGAACCGAATCCCGTGGCCTGGAGATTTCGTCCACACATGACAAGCGCCTTCGATCATGGGACGGCCTGATGTGGACGGCCTCTTATTCAATCATGGGAACCGCCGTGACCTTCTGAAGCTGTCTGCTGTCACTGTTCATCATAGCTACAAATGACAATTAACAACTGCAGCGGGTGACTCAGCAGTGCGGAAATAAAGTGCCAAATAAATTCAGCCCCGCCGCATGCGCGTCGAGCGCGGCGGCTCGGACGTCACGTCGTTGTGCAGCCGCAACTTGCCCTAATCCTTCTCTCCGCTCCTTAATATCACCTCCTGGCTAGCAAAGTCGAAGTTCCTCCGTTCTTGTGCTTCCTAGAGCAGAAACTCTGGCAGCCATCACCATTCTTCATTTTTCTGGCCGAAATCAAGCGTGCGGACCGGGACCGCTGGTTTCACTCTTTCTTACTTTCTTCCCCGGTGCGGCCTGCTGCTTCTGCTCGATCCGACTGCGCCTCTTAAATCTGAAAATTAGCACTAGAGTAACATCTTAGGTTATTAACCATTGTGTTTTAGCGAGTGGGGGACTTGCTTCTGGATCAACCAAAAGCATCATAATATGGTGATCTAGTTGGTCCAATTATATTCAGTTCTTTGAGTGTTCTAGCTATTTTTATCAAATCGGTCTTGACATAATGCATTTTCTTTACATTGCTCAGGTCCCCTCCCCACCGTGCACACTCAGATCCACTTCACTGCTCAGGTATGGCACCATCATTCTTCTCATATTGTATAGTAGCTGCTCTGATATGTATAATGTTCCAATTGTTTTTTATCAAACTTTTAATGATGTAACACATTTTCTTTAGATTTGCATCACCATGTTACTAGTTCAGCCTATGTCAAGTGTGTGATCTAGATGTTGCTACATGATTATGTTTTTTTAGGTTTAGATAATTTTTTGTCATGCTTTGGTAAATATGTTTATTATGTAGGTTACTAGAATTAATAATTTTTTTCTCTTGTTCTTTTGATTGCGTGAGTGTTTAGAATTAATAGTTTTTTCTATTCTGTTTAGTGTATGTTTGGACTTTAGTGCATTCAGATAATGTTTTTGAGTGACTACTTAATATATATAAATAAAGGGGTTTTGGGCCGGCTCGGACCAACCCGGAAGGGCACGACATGCAATAAGTGTGATCATGCCGTGTAGACCATAGTAGTCAAGGCGACATGGAAGCGAACGGGTTGGTAAGGACGTCAATGACCGCGATTGCGTGGACGGTGGAAATGGATGTGGAATTGTCATCTAAGACCAACTTTCCTCTCACTCTTTCTCTAGTTCTTTCCTCTCTCTTAAATGACCTGAAAATGAAAATGAGCAACGTAACCTATAGCAATGTATTACCCATTTCGGATCGGCATGTCTCACATGCCATTGGCATGTGAGACGTGCAGGTTCAGAATTGTCCCTTTTTGGACAGCCTCGGAGTGACCGAGGGGCGTGGCTTGTGACGAGACGCGGGTCCGGATTTGGACGAGATTTCAGTGGCGTAACCCTGTTGTTCCCTGCTGCACCATTTTTGGGCGTGTCGTGGAGAACAGCGGGGTTATGCTGCCGAAATTTCGTTCGAATCCGGATCACGCGTCTCGTCATGAGCACGCTTCGCTCGGTCACTCTTGGGTGGGTTTAGGATCTATCTGCCTAGGTTGTAGGGCCGTGACATAACACAACAATACATTAACGATAATTTCTTTCGCGTTAAACTGCAGAGTCAAACATGGGTGAAGACCGCAGTTGGATGTATACTGGCTGGAAGAGCAGAACTGGTGGTCACTCCTATGAGTGGTTTATCAATGCCAGAACACCAAGTTTTTGAGAAGATTGGAGCTTTCGTTTCACTTATGTCGAAACGGTTTCACTCCACATTATGAAGTGTGGACCTTTCACGACGAGACTAATTCTCGAGTCATAGCCGAAGTGGATGAGGATGATGATATAACAGAGGTTGATAGGATGGATGAGATGCTAGAAGCTCTGGAAGCGGAGGATCCTCTTACAAATGAGGCAGAGAAGTTCTTCGAGGAGCTGAATAAATCACAAGAGCCGTTGCATGAACACACGGCTGTGACCGTACTTGCTTTCTTGACCAGATTTATGGCAATTAAGTCCAAGTACTTTTTTTTCCATCAACTGCTACAATGATCTCATGAAATTGATCTGTGATATCCTTCCACAACCTCACAAAGCACCACCAGATATGTATCAGTCAAAGATCAAGATATCTGGTCTCGGTATGAAGTATGAGAAAATTGATGTGTGCCCAGACAACTGCATGCTATTCTGGAAAGAGCACGCTAATGAGAAGATGTGCTTGAAATGTGGTAAATCGAGGTATGTTGAAGTTGTTAATGACGATGGCGATAATGTGATGACAGATGTCGCACATAAGCAGCTTCGTTACTTGCCTGTGACACCTCGATTGAAGCGGATGTTTCTTTCAAAAAGAACTGCAAGACACATGAGATGTCACAAAGAAGGTAAACGTGAGGACAAAGAATTCTTGACGCATCCGTCCGACGGTGATGCATGGAAGGCGCTAGACCGTTTCGATCCAGACTTTTCTCGTGATGCGAGGAATGTTCTCATCGGATTAGCGACAGACGGATTCTCACTGTTCAGTACGAACGCCACGCCATACTCATGTTGGCCTGTCTTTGTCATTCCGTACAACCTGCCACCTGCTTTTTGTACGAAGAACGAGTTCATGTTTCTCAGCCTCATTGTACCTGGACCTGATCATCTCGGGTCACGTCTCAACGTGATGTTAAAACCGCTGATCGAAGAATTGAAAGTCTTGTGGATAGGAGCCGAAGCGTACGACAGTTACAAGAAGCAGAAATTCAACCTTCGAGCTGCTTATTTGTGGTCCGTCCATGATTTGCCGACATACGACATGTTTTCCGGATGGAGCACTCACGGTCGTCTGATGTGTCCGATATGTGCTTCAAACACGGATTGCTTTCGACTAACTCATGGAGGCAAAATATCTTACTTCGATTGTCACAGACGTTGGCTGCCCTCGAATCATATATTTAGGCAGCAGAGGCATGTCTTTCGAAAGAACACTGTTGTCACTAAAGGACCACCGAAGCATCTCAATGGGTCAGAAATTTCTGATATGTTGGACAAACTGGTGCCTGATGAAGGTCGTCCTGGATATTTCGTAGGTTATGGAGAGGAACACAATTGGACTCACATATGTGGACTTTGGGAGCTACCATATGTGAAGTCGTTGATTCTAATGCACTACATTGATGTCATGCATCAAGAGCGTAATATGAGCGAAAGTATCATAAGCACTTGCATGGATATGCCTGGCAAAACGAAAGACAATTATGAAGCTAGACTAGATTTGGCAGACATTTGTCACCGTTCAACTCTTGAAATCTCTGAAAGTGGTGGAAAGCCACGTGCTTCTTTCTGTCTTCGATCGAAAGAAAAGAAAGAAGTTATGAAATGGATGAAAACTTTGAAATTCCCAGATGGTTACGCAGCTAGCCTGAAACGAGCCGTAAATGTTAACACAGGAAACCTCACTGGGTTGAAGAGTCATGATTATCACATTATAATGGAAAGACTCCTACCTATTATGTTCCGAGGCTATCTAGATGATGCGGTGTGGAAGTTTTTAGCTGAGCTCAGCTATTTCTATAGACAGCTTTGTGCTAAAGAAATCAAGATCGGGATGATGGATAAGTTAGAGAAGGAGATACCCATACTTTTATGTAAGATGGAATTTTTTTTTCCACTGGGTTTCTTCAATCCAATGCAACATCTGCTTATCCATCTTCCATTCGAAGCTAAAGTTGGTGGTCCTATGCAATATAGGTGGATGTGTCACATTGAAAGAGCGCTACGATATCTGAAACCAATGGTTGGCAACAGGGCAAGGGTGGAAGGGTGCATCGCTGAAGCATATGCTCTTAAGGAAGTAGGATACTTTTCAAGTGTCTACTTTGCGGAAGAAAACAATATCAATACTTCGGCGATGTGGTACAATGTGGACGAAACACCCCCTCTAAGCGACCTTTCCATTTTTCAAACGAGAGGCGCCACCGTTGGTAGCTACACGACCTACGTGCTATCCGAACAGGAAAGGACTGTTGCTTTACTCTACATGTACGCAAATATAGAAGGCATGGAGGAATACTTCGAGTAAGTGTTTCTCCTACATTTATGCTAATCGACATATTTTGCTACACATGTACTCTAAAAGATGTTTTTTCATGTTCAGCGAGTTCCACAGACAATATTGGCCACATAGGCATCAACCTACGACCAAACAAGTAGAAGCAATGCGAAAGGAAGGAATAAATGGGGGGCAGAGTTTTCTATCTTGGTTTCGAGAATATGTAATATTCTCTCGTCTTCTATGTATTATAGATTACTATTATTAAAGAAGTATTATTTTAACTCACGCTCATTTATGACAGTGTCAGACTCACAATGTCCATGAAGATTTGCGGCAGCTATCTTATGGATTGGTGAATGTTAGAAGCTATGGTCGATATGACGTAAATGGCTTCCGATTCCGTACAACTCATTTTGAAGCTCATCGTCCTCTCGCGGCAACATCAAATTCCGGTGTTGTGACGAGAGCAATGGACACTCAAGGGAATTTAACCGATTATTATGGTATCATTAACAAAATCCTTGAATTTACTTTTACCGGAAATAAGACTTCGAGTTGTCTTCTTTGACTGTGACTGGTTTGATCGTACTCATGGAACTCGAGAAAACCAGTTTGGAATGGTGGAAGTGAAACATAAGGACCGACTACGAGGTTACGATACATTTGTTCTTGCGCATCAAGTTGAACAAGTGTATTATCTACCTTATCCATGCACAAAGCTCAATGCTTGGTGGGTGGTATATAAGGTGAATCCTCGTGAGCGGCTATATACTCCTAGGGATGATGGTTACCATGATAGCGAAGACGTTGAAGAAGTGTACCAAGATGAAGAGTTGCCATACACTTTTATCGTCGAGCTTGGTGCAGGACTCGATCAATTAGTTGGAGATGTTGAAGACGTTGAAGATGTAGAGGCAGATGATACGCAAAAACGAAAATTAGAACAGGCCACGATGGAAGATCGTTGGGCTGGTTTAAGGAGTAGGGCACAGGCACATGACAATGATGTTGATGAATTTTGAAAGTGACTACAAGTAATGTTTTCTTCAAGATAGTAACATGAATTTGTATATTTTATTTGCATATTTACTAATTATCTAATTACAACAGGATGGCGTCAAAGAAGGGTAAGAAGGTGCCGCCGACGAGGGGGTTCTACCCCTCTAGACCTGAGGACGTTTTCGTTGGTGCCTCGTCGACTGGCAGCAGACGCTCTCAGTTGCTGGGCACGTTCAGACCAGCTCTAGATCTTCGTCACAGGTAACAGTCACTCGTTTTTGACAAATTCTTTAAATTCAAATTCACATTAAACTTACTTATGAATCATTTGAATGTTGTAGTCCTCACTGGCTGACTCAGAGGCTGCGGCGCCTTCAGTGAGCCAGCCCTTGGCGAGGCAGCCCTCGGCCAGCCAGCCCTCGGCGAGTCAGCCCTCGGCGAGCCAGCCCTCGGCCAGCCAGCCCCCGACTGGCGATGAGTTTGTTCCTGAGGCCTTTGACTCGGCTGGTGAGGAGCCGTCTGGGTCACCTGACGTGGCACCCCAGCAGACGCGGAGGACGAGGAGGACTCACTTTGTCAGTCCTCCCGCGGTCCCTTCACAGAGGATCGTGATTCGTCCAGTCGGAGACAGGTAATAAAAATTATAGTGTTCAATTTTAGTTTCTTTTAATTACTTAAGTAATGAATAAATAAATATCTTACAAGGCTTGGGACGACACGTCTTTCACCGGTGAGAGACACCAAAGACCGGCGAACGGTGTCCTCGGGTCCATAGTGCGTTTGCACTATCCCGGGGTCATCGACGGGGTGCCTGCTCTTTTGTGGGAGGACTACACACGCGTCCATCACCAGGAGCACGGCAACCTTCAGGAGGCCGTATGGGCCGATTTTATGGTAAGTATGTTAAAAAAGTTTCTAAGTTTCAACTCTTAAACTCTTTTAGTGAACATCTCTTCAATATATTCTTTATCGCAGGCAAGATATACTTTAGAGGACCCGAACGACCGTCGCCAGTTTGAGGATGCGAGGCGAGTGTTTCACTACAACGCTGCCAAGGCGCTTTGACAAGCTTTGTCGAATGCCCGTGTTCAAATTATTAATGAGCACTTGAAGGCGAACCAGCAGCACGTGCTACACTTCCGGCAAGAGAGTGAGAGGCACCTGACGGAGGAGGAGTACACGTAGGTACGTGGAGTGTAGTAAGTATTTTTTCTGATAATTTCCTCGATGGTATTTTTAACAACTTCCAACTATGTGCAGGGCCACGTGAGCTGGTTGCAGGGTCGGACCGATGCATTTCGGGCCCTTTGTCGCTACTGGGCTAGCGATGAGTTCAAAGCTAAGTCTGAGAAGGCTCGAGACTGCAGAGGGGTCGAGGGGAAGAGCAGGCACGGGCAAGATAACCACTTGTGTTTAGCTAAACACATGGTAAGTGTGTGTAACTTATGTTTATATATTAATAATATATTGTTCGTACTAACACGTATTGACAGGAGCGCGAGACGGGGGTGCCGCCCACCCCTGCTGAGGTCTGGAAGAGAGGTCACAGGGACCCTTCTCAGCCGACGGGGTGCAGTCAGGCTGCAGCCGAGCGGTTGGTAAGTTTAGAAATCATTCATATTAAATATAACTATATAGATTGTTGAACTTACACGGTTTTCTTGTTTTGCAGGCTAAGTACGGGGAGGAGGCTAGGAAGATACACGGCGAGGATTTCGATTGGGAACGTCAACCGATCGATCCTCAAGCCGCGTATGCAACCGGTGGTGGAAAAGCACACGGAAGGTGAGTTAACAAGTCATTTTATCGTTTTCAATTCAAAGTATTCAAGATATTTCAATTTCATATTACTGACTCTCTTTTTTATAGGCTCGCCATATTCGACGGAGTTGTCGACTCGAGGGCGGGGAGACCTGCGAGAGGCAGCTCCACACAGGCTTCGTCGGTGGGCACGACTTGCCGCGTATCGTAGTGGGACATTGAGATGCAGTCCCTCCGAGAAACTGTAGAATAAAACAAAAGGCTACATGAGGAGGAAAGGAGGGAGGCGGAACGCCAAAGGATCGCGATGGAGGCCACGATCCAAACCCAGACAACAGCGTTGGCGCAGATGCGGGAAGCAATGGAGGTAACAAAATAAAAACTAAAATTCTCATTAATTCAGCTTAAATGACTTACTAAATAGGTAGCATTTAATGTTTGCAATGACAGGCCATAGCTCGGGCGCAAGGTCTGGGAATCCAGCTACCGGTACTACCACAGGTCCTTCCAGGCGATCCTTCTTCAGTGGGTCAGGTAAGTTTCTATGTAATCCTTCTTCTCCAGTGTAATAAGATTGAGATAGATGAAAGAGAGAGATAGTTAGATAGAAGAAAATGATTGAAATAGAAGAAGGATAGAGATAGAAGAAAGAGAGACAGAAGAAAGAGTGAAAGATAGATAGAGTAGGATGGGAATGAAGAGAGAGAGTAAGACGTAGATGGAGATAGAGAGAGGGGAAGATAGAGGGAGGGAGATGTAGATGGAGATAGAGGGAGGAAGATAGAGAGAAAAGGATAGCAATAGAGAGATAGAGTGAGAGAGAAAGATAGAGTGAGAGACAAAGAGAAATAAAAAGAGAGAGGAAGAGAGGGGGATCTAGATGAAGATAGAGGGAGAGGAAGGGAGGGAGAGAGATGTTGATGCATTTATATTCTAACTCTAAGTTTCATTAATTGCAGGGATCCGCGACGGCTGCACAAACGCCATCGCCGTCGCTACCGCCGCCTGGAATGAGGCGCGACGACGACTTTGACTTCGGAGGTGGCTACGGAGGTGGATACGGAGGTCAGACCGGCGAGTGAGCCCATGTTTAGTTTGTTGATGTTGATGCGATGTTTGTACGATGTGTTTTGAAACTGTTGTGATGTGATGTGTTCTATGAATCTGTTCTGTGAATATTGTCTGTTCTGTGAATCTGGCCATCGAGCCGGTTAGTATTTTCTATTTTTTAAAAATAAAAAACCTTATTTGCGACGGCTTTTTATACAGTACCGTCGCAAATAAGGTACCAAGCCGTCGCAATTAAGCCACTGCTATTTGCGACGGCCTGGCCGTCGCAAATAGCATTGTGGGTCCCGGAGGAGGACACGTGGGCCCTGCCCACTGAACTTATTTGCGACGGCCTGACAGTCGCAAATAGAAGCACTTAATTGCGACAGCCTGGCCGTCGCAAATAAGCTTCAATTGCGACAGCCCGGCCGTCGCAAATAACGTTGCGGGGCCCACCGACCCGCGGCAATAACTTGCGACGGCCGCTCCTAGCCGTCGCAATTAAGCTTATTTGCGACGGTGGCCGTCGCAAATAAGCTTAATTGCGACGATTTATTTGCGACGGCCAAAAACCATCGCAAATAAGGAAAGCCGTCGCAAATAGCTTATTTGCGACGGCATTTAGCTTATTTGCGACGGCCATGGCCGTCGCAAATCGTCGGGATTCCTGTAGTGCACGCCTTGGAGCCATATTGCCATGTCCATGCATCCCTTGCACACATGCAAACACTTTCCAACGACGTCCACGATACCTTCATGTGTATTGTTCTTAACCCAAATATGCTGCATGACCTCCCAATCAACTCAACATCAATTCCTCCTGAACTTGGTAGTTAAACCTCATCTCCTCCCTGAGACTAGTTCAATGGATCACCATCACCAGCCATGTCTTGACCTCAAGCAACACCTACACTGAACAAACGAGCAACTACTCTGAGCACAAGTCCTCAACTTGACTCACGTTAGTCCGAAAACCACAACACCTTATGTGAGCACCTCACATAAGCATGTTGCAAATCATAGCAAGATAATATCCATAATGATCAGCCAAGACACATCAAAAACTTAGTAAAAGTATACTAAACAAACTTCCCATAAGCCAAAAAGCAAGTTTGAAACATTGAGAATGAAAAACATAACAACCGTATGAATGTTTCAGCATGTAGAAGGTTCAGACAGTCCAATACAACTGCTACAAATTATAAAAGAAAAAGTTCAGACACTCTAAAGCATGTTCCCGCAAGTTCGGACAATCCGAAGTCAGTGAGTCAGGTGTACTTAAAACTTTGCATGTAAACCAATACTTTTAACCTAATTGCCAATGTATTCAACACCTAGGTCTCACAATCTCCCCCTTGATGAATGCATTGGCAACACCACTACGAAACCGAACATTGGCTCATTCACATTTCAAGAAAAGTTTTGACAAAAGAAAATTTCTTCCCCTTTTTGAAAATTAAAATTCAAATTAGAAGAAATCCAAAATCCTCCCCCTATGGATGTTCACTTCCCCAGAACATGTAAATCAAAACACTTGTGAATGTGCAATGTGTGACCAATTTCTCCTCCTTTGATAATGTATTCAGCAAGGTTCAAAAGAGAAGTTTTAATTTGTTATGTGCATAATATGATATATACATATAAAACAAAGCTCACCAAGCCATACTATCAAGTACCTTACACTATCACATCTGTCGGTACCCTGCATACCGGGTGCCCCACAGTACCGCAAGAAGTGCAAGGGAGTTCCACCTATCAAAGTTAAAGGTCTCCTCAGGCCCCACACGTCATACTTCATTGGACCCACATCCCTCATATGGGTAGCTCCGGAATTGACACGTGTAATGTAAGTTTGGAGCTAAACTCCTAACACATGGAAGCTCCGCAATCAACACGTGTATAACAACCCCGAACCTAATCCCCAGTAGAGAGAAGCTCCGGTGCCAACATGTGTATAGCGGTTCCGGAGCTACCTCCCCGCAAGGGGAAGCTCCAAAGCTGCCACATGTGAAGCCTCCGGACCTACACCACCAACGAGTACACTGGCGGATCTCCAACAGCACGGACATTCAAGGGACAGTTAAATCAGCAGTTACCAAACCTGATTACGTGTCATTAATGATGTATTAATGACACACGATAAAAGCACTGTTAATAGGGGTAACGCAGCCATTAAGGCACATTATCAAACTATTAACCACGCTTAATACTCATAGACAGTGTATTAGGCTATTAAATATGCCAGGGCCACACGTCGGGCCAGGCAAACATTGTAACGGTCAGTCCTTGGATTATAAAAGGACTGCACCGCACGATACAGACATACAATCTGATCCAAGCACCACACATACTAGCGATACTCAATACAACAACACAAACCCCTTGGAGTAGGGTATTACGCTCAGGCGGCCCAAACCACGTAAATCCCCCGAGTCATCATCTAGTTCTTGATCTCTGCGTGTCCAAACAAATACAAGGACCTGCGCGGGCTACGTTTGGTAGTACCGGGGGAAGTGTCATTGTCACACTAAGACATTTTGGCGCGCCAGGTAGGGGCACCCAAGATCTCAAGATGGTGAACTCCGCTGTAGGATCCTCCAACGGCAACCATGCTGAGCAGCCTGCTAGAGGCAATCCCTCCAACATGCAGCATCCAGTAGGCGCTGTTGTCCCGACGGGTGTCATGCCACCACCACCACCACCATCTGCCCCAGCATGTAATGCTGGACAACAGGATGGGGTACTTGTATCGGTCACAACATCGGCAAACAACAACCCCGAGAACGTGCCAATTGCTGCGTGAACTCTGTTGGAGCGCCCACCAGTGCCCGGAGCACCTCAGAGTGCAATGGAGCAGTGGCGCGCTGATGTACAACATCTAGGTGCAGCTACATCCGATGCCATCAGCAACCAAGGTCCTCCCCCTTCGGGGCAGGCAACAACTCAACGTAGGACCTTGTCTGGAAGACTTGGTCCTCACAAGTCACAACACCGACATCGTGTTGCATCTCAGCGGGTGACCTCGTTGCCTTCCGTGGCACGACGCACCCACACCATCACCAGGATTCCGACTCATGATCTGCGGTCGGAACTTGATCGCTGTTACCGGTAGCAGGACGGTCGTGTCCATATCGAGCATGTTCGCGAAAGGCGAGAGGCTCAGGACAGCTCTGCTCCTCAGGGAGTAGGGGTGGCTGTTCTGCCCTGGCTATGCACTTACGCATGGTCAGATGGCCACAAAAGTTCCAGCCTCATTTCCCGGAGAAATTCGATGGTACTGTCAACCCTGTCGAGTTTCTCCAAATCTACTCCACTGCTATACTTGCGGCAGGGGGAAACAAGGCCATCATGGCCAGCTACTTCTTAATGTCCTTAACCGGAACCGCTAGGTCCTGGTTTATGAGTCTCCCGCCTGAGTCCATCAACAGTTGGGCAGAACTATGCCAACAATTCACTGCTAATTTTGGGAGTTCATACACTCGACCTGGCACTGAAATGGACCTTTTTGCTATCCAACAAAAAACAGGAGAGTCGCTGCAATCCTTCATCCAACGATTCTCTCAAGTACATAATACCATCCCATCCATCTCGAGTGCCTCTGTTATTGTTGCATTTAGATAGGGCATTCAGGACAAAAAGATGCTGGAGAAGCTGGCAATCAAAGAAGTCACCAGTGTCATGAAACTCTTCGGCCTAGTAGACAAATGTGCTAAAGCTGCAGAGGACCGTGAGATGCAGTCCAAACCCCCTCCAGAGGCTAACAAGAAATCTTCCAAGACTAAAGCCACTACATCCAGAGGTGGCAAAAAGAAAAAGAAGCCCAACAACAAGAAGAAGTCGTGGGCCGGCGCACCTACTGCTACGGCTGCTGCAGCTCTGGGTGGCCAGGGGCCGCGCCCCGAGAAACAACCTTGACCATCGTCAGAAGATGGTGGCAGCTCCAAAGTATGGTGTTCGATCCACAAGACGGACAAGCACAATCTGGATGAATGCCGAGAGGTCCAGAACCTTGTCGAGCGCTACAACAAGCACGGAGAAGAAGCTCCTTTCCGTCAACAGGAAGGAAAGCAAAAAGTCTACGAAGCTCTGGCTGAGGAGGAGTTAGGATTTCAGGACCCCAAGAAGGTTTTGAAGGCTGTCTACAACACCGTTGACGACGACTCCGATGTCTCTAACAACGAGTGTTGAAAGACCCTGAACACCATTTATGGTGGTTCTTGGGACATCACATCTCACCGCATCCTCAAGACAATGCGGCGAGACATGGCTGCTGCAGCTCCCACCGCCAGGGCAGAACTTCATCGGAAGTGGATGGACACTCCCATCATTTTAGATGCTTTGGACTGCCCCCGCAACATGATCAAAGCTGGCCAACTCCCGTTGATGGTGTCTTTGACCATTAAATATCCAACTCCACCGTGTTATGTTGGACGGAGGTGCAGGGCTGAACCTCATAAGCTTTGAAGCTTTCGTCAAGCTCCAGCTCTGACCTTCGGACCTTCGCCCCTCTCGACCTTTTTCTGGGGTAGGTACGGGGGCCATTACCCCTCTCGGTTCCATCACACTTCCGGTGACCATCGTGACTCAGGAGAACTACAAAACTGAGAAGTTGGTCTTCAATGTCGCACAAATCAGTCTGCCGTTCAACGCCATTTTGGGCAGGCCTGCCTTGTACAGGTTCATGGCCGCCGCCCACTACGGCTACTTAGTGTTGAAAATGCCAGCACTTGCGGGGGTTCTTCGGATCCGTGGAGATCGCACTGCAGGAATCACTGCATTGGAGGAACTCCATGCGCTTGCTACAGCACAAGAGGAAGCATCCGGTAAGGAGTCAGCTCCGAACCCACCGAGCATTTGCCATTGAGGCTCTACCTCAACACCTCGTGTGCAACCAAGCGACGAAACCGATGTTCCCGTCAAAGTCATCCAAATTGGTTCTGATGCTGCTCAGACTACTCGTATACCGAAAGGTCTAAAGAACAAATAGTAATACACGCTCATCACTTTCCTCCAGGCTAATGTCGATGTGTTTGCCTGGCAACCTCCACAAATGCCTGGGATCCCTAGGGAGGTGATTGAGCACAATCTGAAGATTTATCCCGATGCACAGCCTGTACACTAGAAGCCCCAGAAGCAATCAATCGAGCGACAAAACTTCATCCGACAGGAGATCAGGAAGTTGCTAAAGCTGGTTTCATCCGGGGCGTGTTTCATCCTAAATGGCTGGCAAATCCAGTCGTGGTGCCCAAGGCTAGCGAGAAGCTTCGGATGTGTATCGACTACACCACCTTAAATAAGGCATGTCCAAAGGATCCATTTCCTTTACCTAGGATAGATCAGATAGTGGACTCCACCTCCGTGTGTGAGCTATTGTGTTTTTTAGATGCATATTCGGGATATCATCAAATCCAAATGTCTACGGAAGATGAAGAACATACTGCCTTCATAATAGTAGATGGATTGTATTGTTATAGTGCCATGCCCTTTGGTCTCAAAAATGCTACTTCAACATTTGTGCGAGCTATGTACAAAACATTTGGAGAGCTAATCAGAGACTTGGTGGAGGTGTACGTCGATGACATCGTCGTGAAGATCAAGAACAAGGAGTCACTCCTTGAAAATTTATAACCTGTCTTTGACAAGTTGCGCATCACGCACAGCAAGCTGAAACCGAACAAATGTGTCTTCGGGGTTAGCTCCGGGAAGCTTCTAGGTTTCTTGGTGACTCACAGATGAATTGAAGCAAACCTGGCAAGATATGCGGCCCCCAACCTGCATCAAGGATGTCCAAAAGTTAACTGTATGTCTAGCTGCACTCAGCCAGTTCATCTCAAGACTGGCAAAATGGGCGCTACCCTTCTTCAAACTCTTGAGGAAGTCCAGACCATTTCATTGGTCTAAAGAAGCAGAAAAAGCGTTTCAAGAGCTGAAACAGGTCCTCACCACACTACCAATCTTGGTAGCTCCGAATCCTGTTGAACCTTTACTGCTTTACATTTCTGCAACTACCAAAGTTGTCAGCATGGTCCTGGTCGCAGAAAGACCGAAGCCACATCCATTTCAGGAGCCTGGACCCTTCCGGGAGGGTCCGGAGCTACCTGAAGGTGAGTCTGGATCCCAGCTCCTAGACACGGATCTTCAAGATAGAGTGCCAGAAGATCAACCTCTCTCATCTGAGGGAGTTATAATGGCTATTCATGAAGAGCCGGACCCATCCGTCAAGGTCTGGCTTGCACACGAAGAAGATCCGAACCCCTCCGGGAGGGTCCAGGAAGCTCAACAAGAAGGTCTAGACCCCTCTGAGGAGGACCGCATCGATGGAGAAGAAGCTCCAGGCCCCTCTGAGAGCGTTCGGACCGACCAGCGCCCAGTGTACTTCATCAGCGAAGTACTCCATGATGCCAAGATAAGATACATTGAGGTGCATAAGCTGCTTTATGCAGTTCTTATTGTCTCAAGGAAGCTTCATCACTACTTCCAAGCCCACAAAATATCAGTGGTAACTTCTTCTCACTACGTGCTATTTTGCATAACCCTAACTCTACTGGGAACATTGCAAAGTGGGCGGCGGAGTTGGCCGAGTTCAACCTAGAATTCCTGTCACGACAAGCAATCAAAAGTTAAGCTTTGGCTGAGTTCGTGGCGGAATGGACTCCCTCTCCATCAAACCCTGGGGGCCCCAGTGTACGCATCTTCCCACATGTTGGTTGCTAAAGCCTTCCGACATGGCTTTTACTGGCCTACAACACTCCAGGATGCAATTGAGCTAGTGAAAAAGTGTAAAGCGTGCCAATTCCATGCAAAGAAAATTCACACACCGGCTCTATCACTGCAAATTATACCTCCTACATGGCCATTCGCTGTGTGGGCATGGACATCTTTGGAACATTTCCAAAAGCCGTCGGAGGTTATAGGTTCCTGTATGTCGCCGTTGACAAGTTTACCAAGTGGCCGGAAGCAACCACAGTTGTGACAATTAACAAGCAATCAACTATCAAATTCTTGAAGTCCATAATATGCAGATTTGGAGTTCCAAACAAAGTCATAATGGACAACGGAACTCAATTTACAAGTGCTGCGTTTCAAGAATATTGCGAAGACCTCGGCATCCAACTCAGCTACGCCTCAGTAGCTCATCCAGCAAGTAATGGCCAAGCCAAGAGAGTAAACGCAAAAATTCTAAAAGGACTTAAGACGCGCACTTATGAGCGTCTAAAAAAGCATGGAGCCAACTGGATTGAAGAGCTTCCGTCCACATTGTGGGCAAACATGACAACACCTAACCGGTCAACTGGGGAGACACCCTTCTTCCTGGTGTACGGATCTGAAGCAGTTCCTCCAGAGATTACCATGGGGTCCCTCCGGGTCCGGACCTTCGACAAAGCCGCGCAGGACCAGCTCCGACCGGAAGACCTTGACCTCGTCGACGAGGGAAGGTGCCAAGCAACCATTCGAAATGCACGCTATCGCCAAGCGCTCTGGCGCTATCATTAAAGACATGTGCGCAACTGATAGCTCGAGGAAGGCGATCTGGTGCTGCGGAAAATACTAACTCGCGAAGGGATGAACAAACATTCCCCCAGCTGGGAAGGTCCCTTCGAGTGATTAAAGTATCCCGGCCAAGATGCGTTCGCTTGACAACTGAGGATGGGACTCCGCTTCCTAATCCTTGGAACATCGAGCACCTCCGTAAGTTTTATGCTTAGAATCACAGAGGTGAGTCTGTAATTACATACAATGTATGTTATAGAGTAAATATACAAAGAAGGATAGGTCCTCCGGGAGAACATCTGGACCCCTCTGGGAAGGTCCGGGAAGTTCAAGTAACACTTCATATAGTCACAACAAAGTGCAACTACCTACCCAGGGCTAGTACAAGATGTATAGCGCAGTTATCTTGGTCCTGCACCCTAAGTGTGTCCTTGTCTCCCGTGTAATCTGGACCTATAATGAAAGACATTGTTGTATGAAAACATACTCCACGTGCATTTATTTTTGTACAAGGCTCGATATATCAAATTGTTATTTTTACCCTGCTTGTCTATAATGAAGTTGTGCAATTATTTTTTAGTTTTAGTCCAAGTAATTCATATGTATTTAAAGTTTTATTGATGGTCTCTTTGGATCCTAACATTACTGCGTAGTCTACTCGCCTGAACGCCAAGCCAACATAGGTCCGGAGTGTGCTATCGACTTAGCCTGGTCCTGCACCCTAAGCATGCCACTCTACCTACATCCCGGCAGGCCTCAGTAGGGTGAGTACTAAAAAAGGAATGCGGATCTAGAAATATTATACCAATATACTTGTTATCATGTCGAGTTTCTTCGGATCTAGAACTCAAATAAGAACAATAAGCCACAAACTATTTATAGACAAGAGGACAAATTTTACTCTTTTCTTGTCTTTAATGTGCAGGAAAACCAAAAAATCATAGCGATGGTGGATGATGCCGGAGCTACTAAGCTCCGACATCCTCCAAGGGGGCCCGCTGTTGACGCTTAATATGTTGACAGTGGGTGGCATCAGAGCTACAAAGATCCAACAACCCCTGGGGGCCTACCTTCAACGATTCTCGCGTTGACACCAGGAGCTACCGGACCTATCAAGCTCCGATAAATCCTAGGGGCCCCGCCATCGACGTGCTATATGTTGATGGTGGGCACTGCTAGAGCTACCAAGCTCTGGCAGCCCCAGGGGACCAGCCGTCGACGTACCGAAGATAAATACTTCGGACCTAAAATCTAAAAGTTCGAAGCGTTCAAGTCATCAACATGCTGTCAAATCCTTTTGGTTACACACTCCAATTATGCACATATACCAGGGGGCCAACAAGATACATCACAACATATTGATTTCATGGCAGAAAGAAGGATTTCATTAATCAAAAGTACTAGATTACAAAATTGGGGTTACAACAAGGGGCAAAAGGAAAAATGTCCTAGACACCAGAGGATCTAACTCCTGTGGAAAAATGAAGCAACCTTCTCAACAGCTTCTTGGACACTAGCTCCGGCGGCATCCTCTTCTTCGACAATGATTCCTTCAAAGACTGGATCAAGAGAGAACTGGGGGTTTCGGCTTTTGTAACACGCCAAGACATACTCGGCGATGTTCTTGGCCAGAGATTTACCCTCAGTATCTAGCTGATCAGTGATGACATTACCCATCGCGTCGAGTTTGCTGCTAGTAGAGCCAAGTGCTGCCAGCATCTGGTCCAACTCCTGTGCTGGGTCCTCCGGGCATACTGGACTGAAACCAAGAGGCACAAGGGCCCTGTCCGCACATCCTAGGAAGTCCCATACCATCAGGGACTCGGTTGCCTTCGAGCTCTGCAGCTCCTCCGGTGACCTCCAGGTGGCCGCTAGCTCCGAACTCTCCCAAGCAAAGCGTTCCACCACTTTGCATGTTGCTGCATATTTTCAGCAACCTGCTTCTCGCAGTTGGTTAGCTCCATCTCTCGGAGGTGGATGCGGTTTCGCCATTCGGCCAGGTCTTTCTCCCTGCCCCTCACCTTCCCTTCTCTGGCGGCAATATCACTCTCCATCTTCGAGAGATCTTGACCCAGCTGTCAGTACTTTTCTTTCTCCTCCTCACTCCACAGATCCGACTTTTTGCTACAATCTGACAAATTCTGTTCACCCATAGTCAATTTTTGGGTGACCTCTTCCTCCCTCTTCAAAATATCCTCCTGTTGCTCCAGGAGTTTTTCTTCGCTTGCATCAAGGTCCGCCCGATGCTTTTGGAGAATCTCGTTCAGTGCAGTGAGGTTCTCGTGACGCTCTTCAGCAGCATCACTCCTCTCCTTAGCACGTTCGAGGATATCCCGAGAATTGTCATCGAGGGCCCCGATAACAGCTTCTTTCTCCTCTAGAATCTTGCCCAATACTCCATTCGGGCTGTTTCCCTCTTGACCCACTCCTTCTGATCAGCAAGCCTCATCTGAGCAAGTCTGGTCTCAAAGTGGAGCCTGTTGCGCCAACGCCTCAAGGTGTGGTGCTCCTCCTCAAGGACCTTGCTCTCATGATCGAAGGTGAGCTGAACTTGTCGAAGGATTGAGCAGGCATTGTCTATGGACAACGCCAAGGGAATGGGCTCCGGACCCGCTAGGGCAACTCCACTGGCTCCAGAGGATTCTCCATAACAAAAATAGGGTCCCACTCTACAAGTGAGGTACCCTCGGCTCCTGCGGCACTGGGGCCACCCTCCGGAAGTTCTTCGGCTACAGCAGAGGAAGAATCCACTAGGGGAACTCCTACCTCCGGGGCCGACGCCGAAGGTCCTGCTGCAATTACTTCAATCGCTGGCTCTGCGGGGGAAAAGCTTGTATCTGCCTCTTCATGGCGTTCTACCACGGGCGTGAGCACCTCCAGAGTAGATATTTTCGGGGTGGTCGTCGGGGCTTCACCCGAAGCCATCTCCATTGCCGGCTCAGGTGCCCGTACATCAGCTACTTCTGGCTCAACTGCCGGAGCTTCAACAACTTCTGGTTCGAGGACCGGAGCTTCAACTACCTCTGGCTCAGCGACCGGAGCTTCAATCATCTCCATCTCAGTAGTCGGGGCTTCAATTTCCTCTGGCTCAATGGCCGGGGCTTTAACGACTTCCGAGTCAAGGGCTAGAGTTTCTGGTGCCGCTGACCACGCAACAACTCCTGGTGCGGAAATCGGAGCTTTGGTAACCTCCAGCTCAGACGCTGGAGCTTCCGACATCTTCAACTCCTGCACAGGAGCTTCAACTTCCGCCGCTGTCTCCAGGGGTACATCTTCAATTCTTCCATCGTGGTCTGGCGCTACCACAGGAGCTGAGGTTTTACTGGTTCTTGGAAAATTTGTTTCATATTTTTATGTGCTTCCTATAGGTAGAAATTGATATTACAAGTTCAGGAAAATTCTAAAAATGTTTCTTTACTTTTCTCAATTTTCTAACTACATAGACATTTGGAACTCTGATTCACCCAGTAAATGAAGTCCAATGAACCTGAAATTTGTACTGGGGATAAAGTGTATTTTTGAAAATGTCCGGACCAGAATTGGGAATTTTCCAATTAGCAGAACAGGGGTAATTAATTTCCCAAGCAGTTAGCTCCAAGGAATTAATTATGAAAATTCTGGGAGTTTAATATCCAACGAAATGCACCACTGCAAAGTTGGGATCAAGATGAGTCTACCAGAAGTTATTTAGAATTATTTGACCAAGTATGCTAGGAGAAATTGAATTTAGAAGTTTGCTCCAAATTCTGGAATTATTTTCCAAAGGAAAAATTTGAATAATCCAACCCGGCCCCACTTCATTTAAATGGGCCAAACATAGCTGGGCCGCACCGAGGGCCATGGATTAAACCGTGTTGCCACAGCCAATCCCAAGGCCATAGACGGTCTGAGGAAAGGAAAACAGTCGCTGACATGCGGGACGCACACGTCGTCTTCAATCTCCAGACGCGCGGTTCGGCCACGGCGGCGCTGCGCCAGAGAGCTCGCCGGCTCCCTTCTCCAGGGCATCTTCCCTGCTGAGGTTCTGCTCCCAACCGTTTTGAGGGTCGAGGAATACGATGGTGCTATCCATTTAGCCCGGCGATGGCCGTACGATGGCGTGCGACAGTAGCGGCGACAGCTAGGGTTCTGGCGAAGTCGGAGCTGCTGTCCTGTAGCCTAAACAGCATGGAAAATGGTTGGGAAGCTTATGGGAATCATGGAGAAGATGAAAATGGGGAGAACAATGGATGGAACAGTCGGCCATGTCGAGTTCGACGGTGAACCGAAGCTTTTTATGTGGCGGTGGGGAAAAACCCAATAACTCAGCCATCACTCGATAGTTCCGCTCGATTCTTGGTAAAGATGTGTGTCAGGAGGTATAGAATATAATCCTTAGTTTGATTGAAGAATCGTTGCATATACAAGTGGAATTAAATCGATGACCTAGGAAGCTCGATATGAACTAGCTTCAGTAAACTCAAACCATTTTCTCGATACTGAAGGAAGGGAGGCATGGGTTTTACCGTGAGAAAGAGCTCGCATTGGCAATCCTTCTTGCTGTTGGAGTCGATGTGTATCGCTGCTTGTGGAGGGCTGGCGACGGTGACACAGAGGCGGTTCCCGGCGGCTTCACCGTATGCTCCGCCAAAACTTCAAACTAGCATGCCAACTAGTGAGGAATCGCACAATGGTTGGCACCAGAAGGTAGAGTAGAAGGTTAGGCTTTACTTTGATTTTTATGTCGGGAAGAAACGATGGATAGAATGGCGGCACGAAGCGACGAGCTGGAGGGCAGCACAATGGCGACGGCGGGGCGAAACTGCTGCGTGGGAAGGCAAAACAGAGCTAGGAACTCGACGTTGTCGGCTAGGAGGGATAGAAATAGAGAGGGAGAGGAGTAGAGAGCTTGCCACGACGCAACCAGGAAAGCAGGTCGGTGGCTTTCAAGCCGTGCGGTATCGACCGTGAAAACAGAGGTGCAGCACTGCATTTGAGTCACTGAACAGTGGGCCCCACCTTTCCATCCTAATCCCTTCTCTGTCCTTTAATTCTCCCACCTATATTGATAAAAAAATTCTAGATATTTTCTGGTAGACTAAATTGAAGGTGTAGAAATTGATTCTGAATTCAAATATTTGAATTGATCAAGTTTCAATTGAAATTCAAATTTGAATTTGAAATTGAATGGAATTCATGAAGCCACTGAATTAAATAGCAAATGAGCTTTAAAAATTTTGAAACTTTGCAGAGAGACTAATTGAAATATTTGGAATTTAATGGTGACCTCAGATGTTTATTTTGGCAAAGTTTGAACAGGAGCAAGTTTTGAATATTTGAATTCCCTCCATTGAAGTTTGGAATTGGTTTTATTTTTCAGTTTCCATTTTGATTTATTTTTTCATTCAAATTTTAATTTGTCCATTCAGAACTTTGCACTCTAAATTCTAGGGATTTTACATTCCTCCCCCCTTAAAAGAATCTCGTCCCGAAATTACAAATAAAAGAGACAGAGGTAAAAGATTACCGGATATGAGATGATAATAAATCTGGATAGTTTGATCGGAGATAGTCCTCGCTTTCCCATGTAGCTTCCTCAGCGGTATGGTTACTCCACAAGACTTTGTAAAAGTACAAATTCCGGTTCCTGGTGACGCGAGTCTTTTCATCAATAATCCAGATTGGATACTCCGAATAAGTGAGATCCGGTTGGAGAGCCTCAAGATCTTCGGTGCGGATTTCAGCTGAGGATTTTAGGCATTTGCACATATGAGAAATGTGGAATACATTATGAATACAAGGAAGTGACGCCGGTAACTCCAAGCGATAGGCCACGGGTCCGCATTTTTCAATGATAGCAAAAGGACCGATGAATCGCGGAGCAAGCTTTCCCTTCACTCCGAAGCGATGAATTCCTTTCATCGGCGAGACACGGAGGTCGACATCGTTTATCCGCATAGCTTTTCTGACGAGATTGAGCAGCCTTGAGATTGGCTTGAATCACTCGCACTCGTTCTTCGGCTTCATTCACAAGATCAATACCATATATCACTCGCTCGCCGGATTCACACCAGTTGAGTGATGTAAGACGTTTCCGGCTGTAGAGAGCTTCATACGGCACCATCTTGATGCTAGCTTCATAGACATTGTTATATAGGAACTCCGCCAACGGTTGATCATACCAATTTTTACCGTGGTGGATGACACAAGCGCGTAGCATATCTTCTAAAACTTGATTCACCCCCTCAGTTTGACCATCCATCTACAGGTGATATGCGGAGCTTTGGATCAGTTTCGTTCCCAATGATGCGTGCAGCTGCTCTCAGAAACGAGCAACGAACAGTGCACCGCGATCTGAAATAATTGTCCGGGGAATACCGTGCAAGCACATGACTCTTGCAATATACAACTTCGCATACTTCTTGGCAATGTACTTTGTATGTACAGGGATGAAATGAGCTGATTTGAGTAGTCGATCGACTATCACCCAAATCGAATCATGCTTGTGAAACGTGAGAGGTAATCCGACAATAAAATCCATACTTATGTCCTCCCATTTCCAGGCCGGAATTTTCAATGCTTGCAGCTGACCGGCTTTCCTCATGTGGTCAGCTTTCACTCGCCCGACATATATCACACTCGGATACGTACTTCCCAATTTCTCTTTTCATCCGTATCCACCAAAATATGGTTTTCAAATCTTGATACATCTTGTTGCTGCCCGGATGAAAAGAATACTTAGACAAATGAGCTTCTTCCAAGATTTTCTTCCGAAGTGTCAAATCACAGGGTACGACTATACGGTCGTTGAACCATAGAGTACCATGTTCATCACTCTGAAAACACTTCATTTCCCCATTCTTCATTCTCCTCCGAATGTGCGACATACCCACGTCTTTCTTTTGAGCTTCCATAATCTTTTTTCGTATGGTAGGAATGAGAGCAAGAGTATATAACGCTCCATATGGAACCAAGTATAAACTCGGTTCGTCCTTATCCATTGGAGTGATGGACAGATTATTGACGTGAGACTTGCGGCTTAGTGCATCGGCAACCACATTCGCCTTGTCGGGATGGTAATGAATTCCAATGTCATAATCTTTGATCTGTTCTAACCATCTTCGCTGTTGCATATTCAACTCCTTCTGAGTGAAGATATATTTTAGGCTCTTGTGATCGGTGTAGAGGTGCACTAGATTGCCAAGTAAATAATGCCTCTACATTTTCAAAGCGAGTACCACGGTAGCGATCTCAAGGTCATGAGTTGGGTAATGCTGCTCATGATTTCGGAGCTGCCGTGAGCCATACGCGATCACGCGGCCTTCTTGCATTAACACGCAGCCGAGACCAATACCAGATGCATCACTATAAACGTCGAAAGGTTTGGTCGTGTCCGGGTGAGCTAGCACTGAGGCTGTTGTGAGATATTTCACCAATGCTTGAAATGCATCCTCACATGCCTTGCTCCAAATATATTTAGTCCCTTTTTTCAGCAGCTCCGTCATTGGTTTAGCGATTTTTGAGAAGCTTGGAATGAACATCCGATAATATCCTGCTAATCCGAGAACGCTGCGAACTTTGTGTACGAACGTTGGAGGCTTCCATTTCAGCATTTGCACAATTTTGCTTGGATCAACAGTGATGCCCTCCGCTGAAATAATGTGACCAAGAAATGATACTTGGCTGATCCAAAACTCACACTTGCTGACTTTTGCATAAAGCTTGTGATCTCGCAATCGTTGGAGCATGATATGCAAGTGTTTGGCATGTTCTTCCTCTAATTTTAAATACACTAGAATGTCATCGATGAAAAACACGACAAACTTGTCCAACTCTGGCATGAATACTGAATTCATCAAATACATGAAGTGAGCCGGCGCATTGGTAAGTCCGAACGACATGACGAGATACTCATAGAGCCCGTATCTCATGGAAAATGCCATCTTCGGTATATCCTCCAGTCGGATTTTTATTTGATGATACCCGGAACGAAGATCCATCTTCGATAAAACCTTAGCACCCACTAATTGATCGAATAAAATATCAATGCGCGGTAGTGGATACTTATTCTTGATCATCACTGCGTTGAGCGGACGATAGTCCACACATAGACGTAACGTCTTGTCCTTCTTTACAAACAAGGCGGAGCAGCCCCAAGGTGATGAACTTGGGCGTATGAGACCTTTGTCCAGCAGGTCCTTCAAATGCTCCTTTAATTCTGCCAACTCATTTGGTGCCATCTTGTACGGCCTTCGAGAAATAGGCATTGTTCCCGGAATCAGTTCAATCTTGAACACGATGTCCCTATCCGATGGCATACCCGGAAGGTCGTCGAGAAACACGTCCGGATATTCACGGACCTCACGAATGTCCTCAAGCTTGGTGGCTTCCGTGTTGTATATGGCTGGAATTTATTGGAAAAGGCAGTCTAGAATGAGACTGTGGTTCATGTAGTGGAGAGTTTAAATGGACCACACGTGGAACGATGTTGAGAACAGCACCATGACGGTGTAGCCACGACATTCCTAAGATGACAACGAGCTTTTGACTCTCTAATATAATTAGAGAAGTCAGATATAAATTTCCACCCATCTCAAGTGGTGCCCGATAGACCATCCTATCAGCTGCTACTTTCCCACCCGCATAGCAAATCAAATATGGACATTTTGCGGGAATGATAGGTAATTGATATTTGATGACATATGATTGGCTAATGAAATTATGGGTGGCACCGGAGTCAAATAATATGACTACGGGATTTCGGAGTAGAGAAAATGTACCCGCAAAGACAGGTTCGCCTTCCGGCACGTCTTCAATAGCTAGGTGGTGGACATTGCCAGGTTTCGCTGCTGGTTTCTTGGGCTGGTTGCGGGATTGAGCTGCACCTTGATACGGTGCTTGTCCGCTGCTCTGTCGCTGCTCGGGGCAGTCCCTTGAAAAATGCCCGACACGGCCACACGTGTAGCCCGTGTATTGTGTTGGGTTCCCGCCAAGCTGCGGACGGAATCCCGATGCACGTGGTGGAGGTGGATATGAACGCAGGACCATCCTTTGCTGCTGCTGCTGCTGCTGCTGCTGCTGTGGAAATGGCTGTCGGAAACACGGTGCGTTGAAAGAACGACCGCAGAATAGCTGCGCTCGCGTCGGTGGCTGCCATCGCTGACCGGATGGTGAGCGATACACCACACAGTACTTTTGGAGACCACTGATGCTGCTCGATGGTGCGCTCTGTTTCCTCTTATCAGAAATGAGCTTGCACTGAGCATCTTCCTGCACTATCGCCGCATTGATGATGTCGTTGAAGGTGTCGCGATTGCATTGTGCAAGTTGGACCTTCATCTTGGGATTAAGGCCCCGGAAGAAAGTATCTCGCTTCTTATCTTCCGTTCCCACATACTATGGCGCGATATGGTAGGCGTAGTACGCCTCCCGGAATTCGGTCCAGGTGACCGCATGACCAGCCGGCAGTGACGCGATGTAGTTCGCCCACCAAGCACTGGTGGATCCCTGAAGCTGTTGTGTTGCAAATAGCACCTTCTGCTGTTTGGTGCATCGTAGCAAACCGAACTTCGCCTTGAGGGTGCGGATAAAGTTGTCCGCCTCTAGAGGCTCCTCGGCCTCCGTGAAGACCGGTGGATGTGTCGCCAAGAAGCCTGAATGTGTACTCTGTTGGGGCTGGCATTGCCTATTGTCTTGTCGCCCCACTTGACGGGACGAATTCTGCACCAACATTCTCAGTAACTCGGTTTGCTCGTCGTGCGGGCCAAGTACTGCAGCCAGAATCTCCACGAGAGTTCTCAGAGGTTCAGGTCGTGGTGGTGGTGGTGGAGGAACTTGTTGCTGCGGTGTCGTGGTTTGCTCCCGGGATGGAGATTCATCCTCACGACCCCGACTAGAGCCTCCCATCCCGGGCATAGAGCATGTACACACCATTCTACATCCACATGATTTAAAAATCAGCAACATGTTTGTTTTCTTCATCCATTCCATACCATAGTAGTGCGAGCATTGACAATGTGATAATTGCATAACTTTCACATATATTGATAAAGTGCATACTTTATACAAGATACATTATCTCATGACCAAGTTTACAATAGCGAACTCCAAAATGACGGACTCCCACATATCAACTATACTTGATCTCCATGAGACGTCATACCCACCTTGTCATCTCCTACATACCCACTACTATTTATAATATGACACAAACATGACTACAAAATAAAAACGAGGAACCACTAACTATACGTTGCCCCGTGATGGTAGTAGTGCTGCCCCATGCTACTCCAATGCATCCTCGTCGACGTACTCGATTATCTACGGATCTTCCTCCTCCTTAGAACTTGAAGGCACCTGCTCACCCATGTTCAGTGGCATGTCCTGAGCCAGTGGATACATGACTAGGTGCGCCAAGTGTGCTTCAGCCTCCAACAAGTCATCCTGAAGTTGGCCTGCCTCAAACTCACAATTCTGAGTTTCTTCGGCGGCGTCATCTCATGCCTCGGTGACTACCAACAGCTGCTCTTGCTGTTTCTACACCACCAATTGACTCGCCTGCAATTCACCATGGGCTTGCTGCAGCTCCTTACGAGTTTGCCTCAGTTCGGCACGAGCTTTTCACAGTCCAGTGCGAGTGCGATGCAGTTGATTCTCGTACTGATTCAACCGGTGATTTGTCGGAGCCAGGAATGAACGTAGGTTCTCATTGATGTAATCAAGAGTTTTACCCCGTTCAATCGGTTGCCTCAGTGCTTCGATGACGAGGACATAACTTCTATGGATACGAACAACACTCCATTGAACGTACAAGATGCAATCAATAGAGTTCACACTCAACAATTAATTTCAGAGGTGAGCTCGTTCTTATATGTTTCCTTAAATGTTTTTGAGCATAGATTGCTACCTAATGATTTAATTTTGATTAGGATACATGGAGAGGTTCAAGGAGAACTTGGATTAAATCTTAGGGACGTGGAGGACCAGAGAATACGTTCAAAGAAGATGGAAACCGAGCCCAACATAAATCGTATACAACTCAGAGTCCAGGAGCAGTTCGCACTAAAATGGACGTCCAGGACGCATACAATCTTTGTTTTGGACGTTCTACATTTGAACGGAAAGGGGAGAGGATAACCTTTCCAATGAAGCTGGTGCTATATCAAAATTCTTTCGGAGTCGACAGGAATAATCGAAACAAATTCGAGTTCAAAATCTATCAGGGTGCTGCGCCAGCGTATTGGGCTATTGGGCCTTGTATCAAGTCTAAGCCTATTATTTTCGTATCTTATGGTTAGTTCACGACCCTAACACCCCCTTGAACATTCTCCCACCTATATATACTCCTTGGTGGCCGCCATAAACAATTGAGTTTTGCTTAGATTAATAATATCGCCGTTCTACGGTTTGTGAAACCCCAACTTCACGATTTCAGATCGTATCTTCTACGTTCTTGCTTGTGTTCTCAGTTGCACTTGCAGGGATTAGCCTTCTTGGAGAGGTCAATCGTGTGCAGCATGGTTGATAACCAACGGAGCAGTAGTGTAGTTATTGCAGGGGTTTTTCGTGTTTTACTTGAGAGCCTCAGATCTTCAACATCGAGATCTCCATCAATCGACTTATCCATTACCATTTGGAAGATCGGGCCTAAACTTCTCATCATTCGACCTGCTCCCGAAGGATTGCACCTTTTGTAAGAACCACTATGCTGGATGCAGCTGCATATGTCCCAAGTGTCGTCGTTGTCCTGTCGCCATTCGGTTGATAGGCCTCAACCATACGACATTGCCACTCAAGACCAGCCACACCACGGACTGGGAGAAGAGCAAATTGTGTCCCAGCCGTGGCATGTTGATGAAGCTCGCAAAGCTTCATCAACGCTTCGCCCACGGCGATGGCCCACGTGTCCAAACGAGCTCCCTGAATAGTGATCGGAAAATGAGCCCCATCCATAAAAACGCCGACTAGCCGGGACGTCGACCAGAACGGTGCAGGACAGTATGCCTCTGTCAACTGTCTCTTGATCCCAATAGCCTGGCATTTCGATAAAGCCAAACTGTTGGAGCACTTCCCATAGCATGATCGGGAAGCCCGGACGGTTGGCGCACGTGGAGAGCACCCATCCGTCCGGCAACAGCATCACGTCCGCCATCTATAACAGAAGTATTTGAATGAGTAAATTACTCAAATACAACAAACTTTGTTGATCAACATCTCATGGATGTGACTATGGAATTATCAAAGTGAATTAAAATTCAAATGCCAAATGAAACATAACACTGGAATTCTGTCTCAGTTTGTGTTCATTCTGACCAGTCTGGAGAAATTCGAAATTTTCATCCAGTTAGAGGAACATTCAGGACTTTAGTTCAGCTACAAATTTTTATTACACTCAAAGAGATTCTCAGAATGTATTTATTTGCCTCCAGACCATTTCTGTAAAAGTAGATATGATTTTTCGAAGTTGACAGTGTTTCTGAAAAACTTTTGACAGCACCTCCTTTGTTTAAGGCTGATTTTGTCCATATTTTTCCAGATAACAAGTATCAAAATATGCAAAAATCATCAATTAAAACATTGTTTAATTCATACTCAGTATTACAGAAATGAATTACATGAAGTCATTCATCGATCCTACTAAGATATATGATCAAGACAGTGACAGGATACAGAAACTGTCCAGTCTCTGTCCAGATTTAACAGAATTTGGAAATTTGAATTTTTCACTAGTTTACAGGGGGATTCCGATCTGGAGATGAACATAAGAGTTTTAGAGGTCTCTATACACTTTCCAGCCATGTGTGGTACACCTTCAGAGGTGAATTATACAGGAAGTTATGCTATTCTGAACTTAGTCAATTTTCTGTCCAGTTCACAGTTTGAACCAGGAACTGGGCAATTTAAGTTCAAATGAAGTTTTCAAGGTTTAAATATTGAAATCTGCCTTGGAGATGAAAATTAAACTTGTGGAGAAGTTCCTCAATTTCCCAAACCATATGCCTGCTTACCACAGCGACCACATGATTAGTTGTAAATCTGACCCGCACGCTCCAAAACAGAGATTACAAATTCAAACTTAGTCATAAGTTGGAAATTTTTACTTGTTGTTGAGTCACACCTCCAGCATGGATATCGTCGTCGACGTGCCTGATGAAACTCGAATGCAATGCGGTACTACGCCCTCACCAAAGAAATTCTAAGCCGGTATTCCAGTATACGTCTCAACGGTGGCACTTAATGACGTTCACTCGCAAACGTTTTCAACTCGGGCTACTTAAAGCATGGTCAGTGTCCTGCAACTACACACAAATGATAGATCAATCATATGGTGTCGTACAGCACAGCCCGCACAGGTGATCATTTCACAATAATATATATGAAAGTAAAGACATTCATCCCTTATCATTCCATACGGGCCGCCCCGAGCTAAGCAACATCTCGAGGTACATGACCGGGTTTTCTACCACCCGATGGGGTCCCACGTCTTTGCATAGTTCTGCACCAGTAGGAGGCGCATCGGGTTATGTCCCACCCGACGGGGGCTCCCACTAACTTTGAAGCACGCTAGGGTACCGCATATCATATGTTCTCAGAAACATGGAAAGTTTTAGAGACTCATATTGACATTCCCGTACCAAGCCATGGCAACAATCACATGCTACCTCTCACATGGTGAGATTACCACAATTGATCCGCTTGCGGTGGCAGACCTTACCTCTTACCTGACGTCGGACCATCGTTACAGAATATAATAACACATAAGTTAGCTTGTCACATTAAGTAACTAATACTATAATAGACCTTATGTGGGCATAGTAACTAATCCTCACTCGACTACTTCTAAGTTTTCAAAATAGACTCTTTTTGAGCATGCTATTCCCAATGTGGCTCTGATACCCGGCTGTGGCACATTCCAGGAATCGCAGAGGGTGGTGCCGTGCGATGCGGCACCCAACAGCACACCAAAAAGAATACAACAAAATACAAAGTTTTATTTATATAAACAGCGGAAGTCTTTTACATTACTTAATATACAGCAGAAGATAATACTCATAGCTAAACTCTCGGCCTATCTATGCAAAAGTGTGGCTGTCCAGCTTGGGGACGCTACACACTAGCGGCACACAATAATTTATGGCATTGTGTAGGGCTCCCACTCGGCGGTATACCCTGACGGGGGCATCACCTCATCTTCGGGCCCTTCCTCATACGTCTCACCTGAAAACAACTTAATATAGCAACCATGAGCATAAAGGCTCAGCAAGACTTAACCGTCTCACCTAAACATGGAACTCTACATGCAGAAATACTTAACATAGGAATAGATATAGCATTAAATGACTCGCCTACATGTTGATCCTTAATTTTTCAGGTTATTAACAGCAGCTTAAAGCTTCAATAAAAGTAACTTTAGTGAGCATATCTATAGAAATCATAGTTGCAAACAATTATAATTTAATACATAATATTCTCCTGGCATCTTCAGTATTTACTATGTCACGGCGCAGTGAACAAGTGGTACTCAAATAACCGCGATGGACGGTGATTGCATTTAGTAGACACCCGGATAACACATGACATACACCCATTTCGGAAGTGGAGCGAATCACACTTCAATACTATGTTGTATGCAGCAACTTTTCAAAGGGAATCCAAATGCCGAACTGGTCCTTCCGTAACGGGCAGGAGGTCCCCGCGCGGAGCATCTCTATGCCCGCCGGTAGATTTACACCTTGCCGCCCTCAACCCACTCCTATAAAATGGTAGGGTAAGCCTTGACACCCTGGTTAACCAATTACATCGGTTTCCAGGCTTCCATACAGCCAGTATGCATTCGGTACGATTCAAACTTGTCTAGTAGGGCCGCACACAGATCGGTCCTCAATCGAAATGAGCAGGGCTACGCACGTGAGACCACGTCTCGCTGCATCCTACCCGCTGCTCGGTCTCCATTTCATATTCATAAACCATTCTTTGATCAATCCTTTCCCGTGTGATAAAATCCTATCTTGCGAGTAGATTCCAACTACTCGACTTCTACTGGATTCCTCAAAACATTAGCATGGAATTTTCTACTCGTCGAGCTGTAGACCTACCCAATACTCCATGGGATTTGTGGGTCATGCAAGTGGAGTAACAAGCAACTTAGGCCTAATTTACCAAACTCATCCTAGACATAAGTGACACAAATAGAAACATTGAAATAGCACTTAAATGCAAACTGGGACTTGCCTGGTTGTGAGTACAAGTCAAAGTTAGCTCCTGGTTGTATTCTCTCCCAGGCTCCAGCTCCTCCTTGATCTCCGTCACTATATGATATGCAATATAGTACTTGAGTGATATTGAATCTTTATAAAAGACATTCTAAATACTGATCAGGTATGTAAATGATTTTTAGTTGGCTTTGGTATTTTTACAGTGGACACTAGGTCCTATGAGGAAGATCGAGACAAAAAAATTGGAGATGTTCAAGGAAGCTTGTTGTCTCTAAAATACCAACAAGTAAAAGTCTTCTCTAAATTTTGGTACTAAATATGTAGCTTTAACATAGCTAACAGTGGATTATCTTGGTACATGAGGTTTTACTGGTTCTAGGAAAATTTGTTTCATATTTTTCTGAGCTTTCTGCAGGTAGAAATGGATTTTACAAGTTTGGGAAAATTCTGAAAATGTTTGTGTACTTTTCTCAATTTTCAAACTACATAGACATTTGGAACACTGATGCACCCAGTAAATGAAGTCCAATGAACTCTAAATTTTTACTGGGGATCAAGTGTATTTCTAATAGTTTCTCGACCGGAATTGGAAATTTTCCAATTAGCAGAACAGGGGTAATTAATTTTCCAAGCAGTTAGCTCAAACTAATTAATTATGAAAATTCTGGGAGTTTAATGTCCAACAAATTGCACCACTACAAATTTGGGATCAATATGAGTCTACGAGAAGTTATTTGGAATTATTTGATCAAGTATGCTAGGAGAAATTTAATTTAGAAGTTTGCTCCAAATTCTGGAATTATTTTCCAAAGGAAAAATTTGAATAATCCAACCCGGCCCCACTTCATTTAAGTGGGCCAATCAGAGCTGGGCCGCATTGAGGGCCACATATTAAACCGCGTTGCCACACCCGATCCGAAGGCCACAGACGATCCGAGGAAAGGAAAACAGTTGCTGACATGCGGGACCCACGCGTCGTCTTCAACCTCCAGGCGAGCGGTTCGGTCGCGGCGGTGCTGCGCCGACGAGCTCGCCGGCTCCCTTCTCCCGGCTATATTCCCAGGTGAGCTTCCTCCCCCAACTGTTTTTAGGGTCAAGGAATATGATGGTGCTGTCCATTTAGCCCGCCGATGGCCGTACGTCGGCGTGCCACGGTAAAGGCATTGGCTAGGGTTTCGGCGAAGTTGGAACTGCTGTACCGTAGCCTAAACAGCACAGAAAATGGTTGGGAAGCTTATGGGAATCATGGAGAAGATGAAAATGGGGAGAAAATGGATGGAACAGTCGGCCATGTCGAGTTTGACGGTGAACCGAAGCTTTTTGTGGGTAGTGGGAAACAACACAATAACTCGGCCGTCACTCGATAGTTCCTCTTGATTATTGGTAGAGATGTGCGTCAGGAGGTATAGAATACAATCCTTAATTGGATTGAAGAAACGTTGCACGTAGGAACGAAATTAAATCGATGACCTAGGAAGCTCGATATGAACTAGCTTAGGTAAAACTCAAACCATTTGCTCGATACTAAAGGAAGGGAGGCACTAGTTTTATCGTGAGAAAGAGCTCGCGTTGGTAATCCTTATTGCTGTTGGAGTCGAGGTGTAATGATTCCTGTGGAGGGCTGGCGACGGTGACGCAGAGGCAGTTCCCAACGGCTTCACCGTGAGCTCCGCCAAAACATCAAACTAGCACGCCAACCAGTGAGGAATCGCAGAACGGTTGGCAGCAGAAGGTAGAGTAGAAGGTTAGGCTTTACTTTGCTTTTGATGTCAGGAAGAAACAATGGCTAGAACGGCGGCACGAAGCGACGAGCTGGAGGGCGGCACAATGGCGACGGCGGGGCGAAACTGCTGCGTGGGAAGGCAAAACAGAGCTAGGAACTCGACGCTGTCGGCCAGGAGGGGTAGAAATAGATAGGGAGAGGAGTGGAGAGCTTGCCACGACGTAACCAAGCAAGCAGCTCGGTGGCTTGCATGCCGTGCGGTGTCGACCGTGAAAACAGAGGTGCAGCACCGCATTTGAGTCACAGGACAATGGGCCCACCTTTCCATCCTAATCCCTGCTCTGTCCTTTAATTCTCCCACCTATATGGATCCAAAAATTCTAGATATTTTCTGGTAGACTAAATTGAAGGTGTAGAAATTGATTCTGAACTCAAAAATTTGAATTGATCAAGTTCCAATTGAAATTCAAATTTGAATTTGAAATTGAATGGAATTCAATGGAGCCACTGAATTAAATAGCAAATGAGCTTTAAAATTTTTGAAACTTTGCAGAGACCATAATTGGAATATTTGGAATTTAATGGTGAACTCAGACGTTTATTTTGGCAAAGTTTGAATAGGAGCAAGTTTTGAATATTTGAATTCCCTCCATTGAAGTTTGGAATTGGTTTCATTTTTCAGTTTCCATTTTGATTTCTTTTTCCCATTCAAATTTTAAATTGTCCTTTCAGAACTTTGCACTCTAAATTCTAGGGCTTTTACATTCAATATCAAGGATCCAGTTAGTCCCATCGGAGGAGTATGCCTACAAAATAGAGTTAGCCTTGGTTTTAGGTATCCATGTGGTTTTGGGTCCTTTGATATTAGCCAAGGGGCACTTGGGCACCCACACGCAAGGTTTTGGACTCTTGCGAATTGACCCAGCATACCTGGCATAAGGCTTACCAAATTTGTTCCTCAATTATACATATGAAGCATCAAAATCATGGAACAAGAAATGAGGTTTATTTTTAGGCATGTTATGTGAAGTAGAAATCTTCTTTCCTTTGTTGTTGTGCTATTAACCTTCTTTAAGAAAAACAATCAAGTCTTTGCCATTATTGGGAGTCTTAGCATTTTGCTTCCTCTCCCTAGAATAGCCAAGACCATGTTTGACAAGAGGATGTCTTGTGTTGGTGTATGCACTACGTGGATATGCCATCTTATCCTTGTCAAAGATGATACCTTTTGGTGCTTGCTTGCTTGTGCTACTTTGAGCTCATCTTTTAGTTTTAGGATCAAGTTAGAGCACTTGAGAGGTTGAGGTGTTTCGGATTTGACATTTGTGGATGATGAGCTTTCGGAGGAAGAAGGTTCATTGACCTTGAGAGACTCCATTTGTGTTTCAAGGATTTTCTTAAGTTTTGTCAAGTAGACAAGTTCACCTCTTAGCAAAATTGTAGTGTTCTCAAGATTTGAGCAAGTTTCCTTGCTCAAAGCGAGTTCACGCTCAAGTGCATTGCTTCTTTCTCTTTCAAGCTCTAAGAGCTCCTCAAACTCTTGACATCTCTCCTTTTCTTGGATGATCATGTCCTCTTGACGGTTAATGAGCCCTTCCTTCTCAAATATCTCATCCGACAACAACTTCAATGTTTTCAAGGTGCTCATACTCATATATTTAAGCATGTCTCCATTTTCACTACCACTATCAAAATTATCAAGTGATGAAATTGAAGTAAGTGGTTTAGATTTAACCTTCTTTCTTCCCTCCTTGGCCATGAGGCAAGTTGGTCTTGAGATCTCCACGTTGGGGAAGAGATTGTTCTCCGTGGTTGATCTCTTCATGACAATTGTTGCCATCTTCTCATCTTCTTTGTCGGGGGAGTCTTCATTTGAATCCCACTCCTTCCCAAGGTGGGCTTGTCTCGATTGCTTCTTCTTCTTGAAGAATTTCTTCTCTTGGGACTTGCCCTCCTTCTTCTTATTATTTTGTTCATGTGGACAATCCATAATGAAGTGGCCATATTCCCCACAATTGTAACAAGCCCTCTTTGCTCTTGTCTTGGACTTGTCCTTTTTCTTGCTATCATGATAGTAGCTCCCCCTCCTTCTTCTCATCATCCTCTTGAACTTTTTGATGAAGAGCGCCTCTTCCTCATCGGTGTTGAGGCTCTCTTCATCACTTTCTTCTTTTTCTTGGGATCTTGGTGATGTTGCCTTGAATGCAACATATTTCTTCTTTGAGAAGGTGAGCTTTTGGAGATCGTTGTAGAACATGACCTCTCACTCCATCATCTCATGGTTGATGATTCTACCTAGCACTTATTCTGGAGTCATCTTGTAGAATCTCGGACTCTCACGAATTAAGGAGCAAAGAGTGACGTTTCGAGGCAGGAATGCCCAAATCATCCTCTTTACCACTTTGTTGTCCGTACATCGGGTACATCCATAAGAACGACTCTTGTTGATGAGTACCTTGAGGCGGTTGTACATGTCTTGGGGTTCTCACCATCCATGATGTTGAACCTCCCAAGTTCTCCCTCGATCATCTTGATATTCGCCTCCCTTATGACACGGTTGACCTCACGCCCCGTCCTGGGTGTATCCCATACGTCCTTGGCCACCTCCAACCCATCAATTTTGTTGAAATCTTCTCGAGTCAAGGAGTAGGTGATCACCCCAACCGCTTGAGCATTGTGGTGGAGTAGGACAGCTTGCTCCTGGGTAACGTTTTCCTCATTCTTGGGAAGATGAACACCTGTTAGAACAATTTGCCACAAACTAGGGTTTACAGAAATTAGGTGCATCTTCATATTATGATTCCACATAGTATAATCATTTCCATCAAATTGAGGAGGTTTCCCCATGGGAATAGACAAGTAATGATTGCTAGAAGTTAGGTGCTTATAATTGTAAGGATATCGGGAGTAGTCTTGTGAACCATTCCCATAGATGTCCTTGGTCTCATTGGTCGCCTTGGTCTCCTTCTTGGGAAGACCTAGCTTCTCACGAATTCGTTCTTTGAGTTGGCAGGCTTCTTCATTATCATTTGGATCATCTTGAAGCCCGTCGATGTTCTTTGACTTGTTATCTCTATCAACGATCACTAGGGCCTCGTTTTCACCCCTTTGGGCCATCTTGTCTCTGAGTGGTTAGACTCTTGATGGATAGACCCACGTGATACCAATTGTTGCCTCGAGGGGGTGAATAGGCAATATGACCTGAAATCACTTAAGAAAATAGATTAAATTATTGAGGACGGACTAGTCTGGTCAGTGTTGACGGATGTTATATACCAATTTCACTTGTCAATATAACTCAATTATTTGAAGGAAATATCATTTTTTGCACACATCACCTTTCTATTTAACCTATTTCCACTTGTCTTTGGAGAAAGTAGTGCATGTAGGGATTTTATGCAGAATAGGAGTGAAACAAGGGGATGGATCCTATAAAATATCATCCATCCAATCAAGCTATGACATGTGGCACCACATGGATCAAATGACCCACAAACAGAAATATTCGAGGCCATCCAATGGTGTAGCACCAATATCAGTCAATTGGACCCACCTGGTAGAGACCTGGAGGAAGCACAGCCCCAACGGGGCTGAGACCAGGTTGGGCGACCTCCCTAGTTGGTCGACTACGGAGTGGCGCCAAACCCAGTCAAGTGCCACGTGTTGGTTCCTCCCGGCTTGAAGAGGTCATGGGTGACTGGTTTGCATGCTTTTGGTGGTGGGAACCGACCCTTATCCAAGCTATAAATAGGACCCCTCACTTCAACACACACCACTTGAGTATTCATCCATTGTATCCACTACTTTCCATAGGTTTAGAGGAGTATAGGATGTAGAGAGGAGAGTCTCTAGTCCATAGTCCAAGTAGGAGAGGAGTAAAAGGAATCTCTTCCCAATTCCTAATTGGGAAAGGTATCTCTTATATTCCTATTTGTATTTGTAACTTTATTCTTAATAAAGATGTTATCTTTAGTCTTCTATCGTTCATATACTTGGATGAAGCGTTTCTTGTTTGATTGTGGATTCCATGTATGTGGTAGGAGTAAAATTTATGATTATGATATACCATTGTCATTACATATCATCATAAACACTACAAACCTCCACTATAATCTAATTAGCTATGACATGGTTATTTTAACATGAATCACTGATGCTATGAATTAACATTGGTTCAATGATGATTAAGTTCATTACCTTAGGATGGCTTGTGCCTAGGCTCTTAAGGTAATTACTTAATATGCTAGCATGGTGCTAGGATAGAGAGTAGCGTTGAATATGCTAGCATGGTGGTGACAACCCCATCTGTCCTTTGTAATCCTCCACGTTTGGCTATGCTACAGGCTCTTGGCTGGAGTCATCCTAGTATTTCTAGCGGTAAACACGTGCCTAATGTGTTAATCCACATAGCATGAGAATTCATAATTGACATGATCGTAGTAACTAACTTAGGCTATGTATATGTACATTAGAAGCATCGTAGGAGTCTCTACCTAACCCTTAGCCTAGTCTCTCTTTACCTCATTTATCCTCTTAGGATAGAATGCTCTTGTGTGTTACACTACTCCAACTATCATTTATCCATCCTTGCTAGAATCTTACCTAGATCAACCTAGCTTCTCCGCTTGATGATTGCTTTGCTTCCATCTAGCCTTCTTTTGGAAGAATATAAATGACACCCTTTAAGAATACTCTTAGAGGGAAAATGCTACATCGGTAGTTTCCGTGCGGTTGTAGATTTACATGTATAATCTAAAATGTATTAAATAGCATTTCTGGCACCACTGCTAGAGATGAATTGTTAGTAGTGCGTAGGAACCGTCAACATTTAGGGCCGGACTAGTCCGCTCAGCACATAGGGAAAACCTAAAAACTTGATTTTGATGAGTTTTAGTGGGTTTTAGTGCGATGAAAGATAGATACAATATCTAGCAACATGATAAAGCTTAGATTGACAAGCAAGAACGATTAGATTGCAAGATTATAATGAAGAACGATATGATGAGCGATATGAACCTGTGACTCCTGGTTCCGAAAATGAACCAAGCTAACACATATGTGTGCCCAGGATGTTCAACACACATACACGAGTGCATTCACAAAAGAGTATACAGAACAATACCACAGAACAAGATTAATTAATCAAATTTTATTAAACAAACCATATTATCCTCAAATACAAGCTCTAATGAATATTGATGACAAGTTCAACTATTGCAGCAGAAATAAACTAATTAAGCAAACTAAATAGCTAGGCAACATAAGCGATAGGGTAGCGCAGCTCCATGCAACACCATAGGCAAAGCTGACGGTAGACACGGCCTAGAACTCCGCATTATCGCCATTAAACTCCCTATCCTGACCTGCAACTGTTGGGGGGGGGGGGATTGCAAGAGTGAGTACGTGTCGTACTCAACAAGTGTGGAAAGTATGACATGTGGCTGATTCAAATGACGACAATAATAATCGTTGAGTGCTGAAAATACATTAAAACACTTGAAAAGCAATATATTATATGTATGTGAATCAAAGCCATCATAATCATAAGTAATATCATAATACCAGTCCATAATTCACCATCCTCATCAATAATTCCATATTTCACCATTTGCCAATAACCGTATTCAATACCAGAAATTAATCCATAACCAACCATAACATTTACCAAACCATAAACATCCCAATACCGAGTTCCCTCTTATCATGGAAGTTGTCCAGGCGCTCATAAACGAGAGCACAACTATCATGATAGTTTTAATACTCTGCAGAGTTTGTACCACTTTACCCATGTGTTTGTGATTTCATCACCCGTCGGCGACTAAAGAACCTCCCTTATGCCAATTACACTTACTTTGGTGTATGGCCAAGAGATCACAAAATAGCCTTTACAGGGATTAGTATCCTATTTAGACCCCACTGAGGTTTCACCATTGGCGATGTCTCCTACAGAGCACATCTTCAACCAAGGGCCCCCTCTTGAGCCATTTGGATCCCAGGGTAGTCCCACCAATCTACCCCTTCCCCGAGCATCCACAATGGTCCAAACAGCACTAGCAAATCCCTAATTAATCAGCTATGCCGCACCCATACTTGGCCTCGCGGTGGCACTATAGTACTGGCTTATTCTCGCATGAACCGGTCCTTAGATCTAAAGCAAGCAAACGACCATATCATCCAACCCATCCACATACCAGGCTTGCTTAGATCACCCATTACAACATCATATTAACCAGTTCATGTTAACCAAATCTCATCCATGCATAATTAAATCGAGTGGTATAGTTGTTTTCCCATCCCAGTTGATTAAGCGAAGCAAAAGGTAAAACGCCCTTTCCCTACTCTCTACCATATATTCCAGGTGACAAGGGTGGTTAAACAAAGCTAGTAAACTTCCTACCATAGGATTTCCCATCAAATTGACACAAGCATGTAGTTTTACAAACAAAGCATTTATTGTCAAAACAGGATCAATATGCTTCAAGGACACTTGCCTTGCTCTTGCTGTTGATTAGGGTCAAAGTATTCAAACTCTTGGTGCTGGAGATCCTCCACGGCACTCTCTAGCGCAAATCCGTCTAATCCACACAATAAACATACAAACAAGAAACACAATAAAAGAGTGCACAAATATTGCTCAATATGACATGACATGCATGATTGATGCAAATGCAAGGTAGAACTTGTTAATAGATTCCTTTTAATGATCACTAACTAGTTCTAATAGCTTTTAACAAGTTTATACAGGTTTGGATGTGATTAGATCTTATTTTAGAATTAATTCAACATAATTTAACCAGGAAGATCAGACTAGTCCGCTAGGGACCAGACAAGTCCGCACTCTGCGAGATCAGCAGATTAGGGTTTTCTAGATCGACGTGAATTCAGAGATTAGGGGTTGAATTGACATAAGAAAAAGAGAATAGAAGGTATACCAGGTGTTTAGAACTCCAATGAATCAAGAAACTTGGAGGTAACACTTGGATCTTGATGATCTAGGGTTGACGAACTTGGAGATAAATTGGTGATGAAGAACGAAAGCTTGGTGGAGATCTTGATCCTCCTTCGTTTCCTCCTCTTCTTCTTGCTTGAGATCTTCTCCTCCCTCCTTGATGGTGGCTCTATACGAACTAGGGTTTGGGTGGGGTGGAAAAGTGGCAAATAGATGTCAAGCAAAAGGGTGAGGTTGTTTATATAGAGGTGGAGGCTAAGGTTAGATGGATTTCCAGTTTGAGAGGAGTAGAGGCCGGTTTAGAGTCCCACATGGGCTCTAAAAGAGTTAGAAAAAACATCCCTAGGCCCACTTAACGTGAACACCAAGAAACAAGTCATAAAACAAAAGATCAATTCGGAGTCGCGAAATATTAAACAAGTCCGAACAGGACCGGACTAGTATGAAAATGTCCAGAGAGAAAATTGGACAAGTCTGGCCTAAAATCGGACAAGTTCGACTTTAGTCAGAGAGGAAATCGGACAAGTCCGCTGGAACACCGGACTAGTACAGAAAAGTCAAGGATTCTTGGAATATCGGACTAGTCCGCACAAAATCGGACAAGTCCATTTTTAGTCAAAGAGAAATCAGACTAGTCCTCAGTAAAATCGGACTAGTCCGCACTTTCCTGCATTTTAAGTGCGGTTTTGTTCCAAATCAATCTTAAATGCTCCAAATCAATTTTAAACTCGTTCCTCTTGATGTGGATCAATGTTAAACATGTATATGAGTGTATGTAGGGCATGATGCATGAAAATGAGGGTGTTACAAACCTACCCCCCCCCCCCCCCCTTAAAATGAATCTCGCCCTCGAGATTCGATGCGGAAGAGGAGAGATAGGGAAATTCCTTATTGAGATCATCCTACAATTCCGACGTTTCTTCTTTTTCGGTGTGGTGCTTCCATTGAACTTTACACCATCGAATCACCTTGTTCCTTGTGGTTCTCTCTTTGGTTTCCAAGATCTTGATCGGTTGTTCGGCATAAGTCAAATCTTCCTCTAGTTCCAATCCTTCCATTGGCACTTGTTCTTCCGGTACTCTCAAGCACTTCTTGAGATGGGAAACATGAAAGACATCATGTACATCCGAAAGATGAGTTGGCATCTCCAACTTATATGCTACTTCTCCTCTTTTGTCCAAAATCTTGAATGGTCCAATATAACGAGATGCTAGCTTGCCTCTTATGTTAAACCTCTTATGCCCCTCGTTGGTGACACCTTAAGGTAAACGTAGTCTCCTTTTTCAAAGGCTAATTTCCTTCTCCTATTGTACGCATAGCCTTTTTGTCTTGATTGGGCAGCCCTCAAGTTCTCACAAATTATTTGAACTTGCTTTTCGGCTTCTTGCAACACATCCGGACCAAATACTTGAGTTTCTCCTGCCTCATTCCAGAACAAAGGTGTCCTACACTTCCTTCCATAAAGCGCTTCATATGGCGACATTTTCAAGCTCGCTTGGTAACTATTGTTGTATGAAAATTCCGCGTATGGCAAGCTTTTGTCCCAACTCTTCCCATGCTTTAAAGCACAAGCTCTTAACATGTCCTCTAAAATCTGGTTGGTCCCCTCGGTTTGTCCATCTGTTTGAGGGTGATATGCCAAACTAAAATTCAACCTCGTTCCCAATGCTTCATGCAACTTTTGCAAAAACCTGTAGGTAAATTGAGCACCTCTATCCGAGACTATCTTCTTAGGGACTCCATGTCGACACACAATCTACTCCATGTATATTTCGGCCAATTGTGCAGATGTATACTTGGTCTTGACGGGAACAAAATGAGCTGACTTGGTCAATCGATCCACAATTACCCAAATTGAGTCATACCCGGACTGGGTACGCGGTAAACCAACTATGAAGTCCATACCAATTTCTTCCCAGTTCCATTCCAGGATCTTTAATGGTTGCAATAATCCAGCTGGCCTTTGATGTTCCGCCTTGACTCGTTGACACACATCACACAATGCTACATATTCAGCTATGTCCTTTTTCATGCTATCCCACCAATAGCAAGCCTTCAAGTCTTTGTACGTCTTCGTACAACCGGGGTGAATCAAGTACGGCGAGCCATGTGCCCTCTTTAATATTGTCTCCCGTATGTGCTTTACATTAGGCACAACGATCCTTTTTCCAAGCCATAGGGTACCATGTTCATCCTCATCAAATCTGAATTCTCTCCCTTCCTCGGTCCTTTCCTTGATTTCCTTGATCTCCTCATCCGTGGTTTGTGCTTCTCGAATTTCTTGCTCCAAGGTTGGGTTTAACTCCATCATCTCCATCTCATTTACAAATCCAAGGTTCAACCGTTCAAACTCCTTACATAACTCGGATGGTAACTCTCGAACTGTGAGTTGATGACTTACTCCTTTTCCACTCAAGGCATCGGCCACTATGTTGGCTATTCCGAATGATAGTTGATCCCCAAATCATAATCTTTGATGAGCTCCAACCATCTCCGTTGTCTCAAGTTCAGATCCATTTGTGTGAAAATATACTTCAAACTCTTATGATCCGTATAAATTTCACACCTATGTCCAAGGATGTAGTGTCTCCGAATTTTCAATGCATGTACCATGGCTGCATGTTCTAAATCATGTGTTGGGTAATTCTGCTCATGTTTCTTCAGTTGTCTTGATGCATAGGCGACCACTTGACCTTCTTGCATGAGCACACATCCAAGTCTGTGTCTCAATGCGTCGCAATAAATATCAAAACTCTTGCTTACATCTGGCAATATCAAAACTGGGCTGTTGTCAACCTCTTCTTTAACTCCTCAAAACTGTTTTGACAAGCTTGAATCCCTTGGAAAGCCTTTCCCTTCATTAGCAACTCCGTCATAGGCTTGGCTAGCTTGGAAAAGTCCTTGATGAACCTACGGTAATATCCAGCCATCCCAAGAAAACTCCTTATTTCCTTTGCATTTTGCGGTGGTTCCCACTTCAACATGTCTCTCACTTTTCGGGGTCAACCGAAACTCCTCCTCCTGATATTATATGACCCAAAAACGACACCTCTCTCAACCAAAACTGACACTTGTTGACCTTGGCATACAATTGATGCTCCCTCAATTTCTGCAACATGAGCCTCAAGTGTTCCTCATGTTCTTTCTCATCATTCGAGTAGATCATAATGTCATCAATAAACACCACAACGAACTTATCCAAGTACTCCATGAAGACCTTATTCATGAGGTACATAATGTAGGCAGGCGCATTGGTCAATCCAAAGGACATCACAGTGTACTCATAAGATCCATACCGTGTCCTAGAAGCTGTCTTGGGTATGTTCGATGGTCTAATCTTCATTTGAAAGTATCCCGACCTCAAATCAATCTTAGAGAAGACACAAGCACCCTTCATTTGATTAAACAAGTCTTCTATTCGCGGCAAGGTGTACTTGTTCTTGATTGTTACCTCGTTGAGAGCTCGATAATCTACGCACATCCTTTGGGTTCCATCCTTCTTGTCCACAAATAGGACGGGCACTCCCCAAGGTGAAGAGCTTGGGCAAATGAAACCTTTCTCTAGTTGTTCTTGAATCTACTTCTTGAGCTCCGCTAATTCCATAGGAGGCATCCTATATGGCCTCTTAGCTATAGGTGCAGTTCCAGGTATTAAATCAATAACAAACTCAATGTCTCGATCAGGTGGCATACCTGGCAACTTGTCCGGAAAAACATCCAAAAATTTACACACTACCGGAATCTCCCCAATTGCAGTACCATCCATGTGATTCAGCTCCAATTGCTTTGGTGCGGTTTGAGATGCTTCAAATTCCATGGTGATCCCTTCTTCATTAGTCAACTTCACCGTCTTCGTGGCACACTCAATAACTCCATTGTGCTTCCTCAACCAGTCCATACCAAGTATAATGTCCAATCCTTGAAATTCCAAAACAATGAGGTTGGCGGAGAACTCTACCCCTCTTATTCTAAGGCTTAATTTTGGACATACTATATTTGTCCTCATCTCTCCTCCAGGAGACTTAACCAATAGAGTAAACTTCATATGAGATATAGGCAAACTATACTTGGCAACATACCTTGATGCAATGAATGAATGCAATGCTCCAGAATCAAATAACATAGTCGCGGGGTTGGAGTTGGTGAGAAACATACCAATGACCACGTCATCCGCTTGTTGAGCATCCTCTGTAGAGACATGGTTCACATTGCCATGAGCAAAATTCTGCTGTCCACGGTTCCCTTGTGGTTGTCCTCCATTGGGTCTTGGGTTTTGCCTCAACGCATTGCTTCCTTGACCAAGGCCTAACATAGGACATTGATGCGCAAAGTGTCCAGCTTCTCCACAAGTATAGCACTTCTTAACTCCACTAGGATTATTGGGACGAGCTTGGTCTTAAGCATTGGCACCAGGAAAGTTAGCATGAGGCACATAAGGCATTGGAGGCCTAGGTGCTTGCATAACAGGGCACTGCAGCACAAACCGAGCTGGGTGCGGTGCGTAGCCAGGGCGCTGTATAGGAGTGGAGGAGCTGTAGTATGGCGCATAGGAGGCGCAAAACGAGGGCACACATTACTTCCTTGTTGCTGTCCTTGATATGGCGCCTTCCTCTTGTTGTCTTGTTCCATCTCACGGATCTTGTTCTCAACCACGATTGCTTTGTCCACAAGCTTCTGGAAGTTGGCATAATCACAGTTGAGCAATTGCACTTGAATCTTATTGTTGAGGCCTCTCATGAACAAATATTGCTTCCGGCTGTCCCGGCTCACATCCTCAGGCGCATACCTTGAGAGTTGAGTGAACTTATTGAGATATTCACTCACGCTTGATCTTCCTTGCCTTAAGTTCTCAAATTCTTGCCTCTTCAAAATCATAACTCCTTCCAACACATAATGAGAACGGATGTTCTCCTTGAATTCCGCCCAAGTGATCCTCTCTTGATTCTCGTGAGCATTGCAATAAGCATCCCACCAATCCGCAGCTGCTCCAACTAGTTGATGAGAAGCAAATAAGACCTCTCGGTCACTGCATTGGACAATATCAAGTTTCTTCTCCACGGACTTGAGCCAATCATACGCATCCATAGGGTCAGCAGCTTGAGCAAAGGTTGGCATCCTAGTCCTCATAAACTCTCCCAATCGGTTATGAGGAGGTGGGGGTGGCGGTGGAGGCATGTGGGGCTGATTGTTGTTATTGCCAGCCTGTAGCTGTCCCATAGTTTGTATCATGGTCTGCATGAGCTGGTTTTGCATGGCCAAAAGCTACTCAATGTTGATAGCTCCATGAGCAGGTCCTTGCCCATTGTTGTTCTGAGGTACTCCATTGTTCTCCTCCTCATCATTGCCATCCCTCTGGTTGCGAGTCCTCACCATCTGGAGAATAGCAAGAGATAAGAATTAGAAAACATCCCCAACTATATGCATCAAGGGATATGAAACTAAACAACTAACTAGCCTACGTGGACATGGCAATGCTAAAGCATCCCAAAATCCTCTATTAAGTACACAAGCAAACAATATATATAGCAAACAGCAAGCCAACAAAATCAAATTGATTCCTGAGTGCTCCTATGTGCTTTAAAGTGTCCATTCTATCTAGGCTGCATCCTACGGTCAACCTGTGGCTCTGATACCAATCTATGACGCCCGGTTCCGAAAATGAACCAAGCTAACGCATATGTGTGCCCAGGATGTTCAACACACATACACAAGTGCATTCACAAACACTGCAAGGATTCCAGTTTATTGCAACGAAAAAATTCGTCGCAATAGGTCGTTTTTCGTTACAATAGGTTGCTGTTGCAACGAAAAAGAGCGTGGCTATAGTTTTTACGAATCGTCGTAATAATTCCCGTGGCGATAGGTTATTTGCGACGACTTGGCATCCATGGCGAATAGTATGGTATTGCAACGATTTTACATTGGTGGCAAATAGGACACTATTGCAATGGTTTCATGTATTGCGACGACTTAACGTATCGCAACGAATTGTACGGTATTGCAACGGGTTCACGATCGTGGCAAATAGTTGGGGGTATTGCAAAAATTTCATATTCGTGGCAAATAGTATGTTGTTACAACGATTTAGCGTATTGCGACGATTTAACGTATTGCAACAAACAGCATGGTATTGCAACGATTTCGCATTCATGGTAATTGTATGTGGTTGCAACGATTTCACAGGCGTGGCAATAGTACGGTATTGTAACGATTTCACATTCGTGGCAAATAGTATGTTATTGCAACGGTTTAGCGTATTGCGACGATTTAACGTATTGCAACGATTTTGCAGGCGTGGCAATAGTACGGTATTGTAACGATTTCACATTCATGGCAAATAGTATGTTATTGCAACTGTTTACCGTATTACGACGATTTAATGTATTGCAACGAATAGCATTGTATTTCAACGATTTCGCGTTCGTGGTAATAGTACGTGATTGCAACAATTTTCACATTTGTGGTAATAGTACGTGATTGCAATGATTTTCACATTCGTGGCAAATACTACAATATTGCAACGATTTTCATAGTCATGGCAAATAGTAACATATTGCAACGATTTTCACATCCGTGGCAAATAGTATGATACTGCGACGGCTTAACGTCCGTGGCAAATAGTAGGTTAGTGCAACGAGTCAACAAACGTGGCAAATAGTACCATATTGCAACGATTTCAAATCCGTGGGAACTAGTCTGGTACTGCAACGATTTTGTTTCGTGGCGAATAGTTGGGTATTGCAACGAGTCCACAAACGTGGCTAATAGTACCATATTGCAACGATTTCAGATCCGTTGGAACTAGTATGGTACGGCAACGATTTCGCATCCGTGGCGAATAGTTTGGTATTGCAACGATTTCTTATCTGTGGCAATAGTGTTTTAATGCAACATTTTTTGAGTCATTGCCAAATGTTTATACTGCAACGTTTTGTCATTCTATTGCCACATTTTATCATCCGTATTGGCAATAGCTTGCTATTGCAACAATTTATCATTCGTGACAAGAAATTCGTAATGCCACGTTTTATAATTAGCGGCAGTAGAACCCGGATGCACCAGGTTTGAAAATTAGTGGCAACAAAATCACGAGTTTAACAATAAACATCCATCAATTTTAAACACGCATAACAACACTCAAGGATTACTTAAGCGACGTGTTTGCATGCTAAGAGTTTTCCTAAGCTGACAGAGACTAATTGTTGGAGCAGGTGGCTTTTGGCGGTTCCTTATTTGTTGGACCTTCTGTGGAGTGGTCGCCATCATCATTTTGTGCATTTCAGCCAATGAAGCGCACATGTCCTGCATTTCCTTAGCTGTCTGTTCACGATCAGCTGCTATCTGACCTTGTAAGTTCTGGACTTCAATGATTAACTCTTCATTCTTCTGGTTTATGCAGTCCATCTGGGTGTTTAAGCTATCATTTCTTCCTTTCAAGTCCTGCACTATTTCATTGAGGCCTGCATTTCTAACTTCTAAGTTTCGAACTTTGTCGTTGAGGTGTTCAGACATCTGGATACACATACGTTCACGTTCGGGACCAGTAGGGTTAGACATATAACCACGCCCCCGAACGTGTGATCCTGCACAACCGATTGAGGATCTATAACAACACTAGAAGATGTGGTTTCTCTCCTCATTTGGAATTGGGCCTCCCTGCTCAGCTTCCATGTCGTCCACTTGGGCACGTGCCTGGATCTATATACGAAAAGAAAAGTCACAGTTAATTTGCAAATATTTATTTAATTGGCGATTGTTTGAAGTGTTACTCACATGTACAACTTCTACCAGCTTGTTTGTCCAGTTACCATTCAACAAATGGCTTGCCTCCCACAGTTGTATGTCATCGGGTTCTTCTCCGGTCTCTGGATCTCGCTACATAAAATACAAGTAAACTTCGACATGTTTGTATACATATTGTTTGCAGCACAAATTAAAAGCATGATTTATTTTTCATACCTTCTCGTAACTAAGTTGGGCGTAGGATTTGGAGCCAAGCATGTGACACACCTTTTGTCTTCTTCAATTTTGAGAATTGGTCCTTCTTATTGACTGCAATAATTTAAGAATTAAATCCATGAATGAAAGTAAATGAAATATTTTTTGTATGATGCGAAGATATTAAAAAGTTAGCTGACCTTGAATCGCTCAGACCCAAAATATTCTATTAGGTGCAACCACTCGGGCATCATTACGTCAGCAAGCTGGTTTCGTATACGTTCTTCATCGGTAGAATAAATCTTATAGGTGGCATGCAAAGTCGAGCGCCACCCCGTGTAGCGCTCACCAGCAATTTTCAAAATTTTTCTTGCGGTCTACGATGTGTCATCCATGTCCCAGGAATCCTGTACATTGTATAACAAGTTGTTGTAAACGTACAGGATGGAGATTGCAAGAAAAAAATACTTGTGTGGGGTGTGACAACACTAACTAGAATGTCTCGTACTATATCTCTCTTGTTACTATGGCCAACCTCTGCCCACTTTGTTTCACCGGTGAGGGATGCATGTATTTTTGTAAACATAAACACATCATCGACAAAGTGTCGCTGATTAATACCAACCGCAACACCCAACCTAGTGGAGAACTAAATTGTTAGCTTCACATGCTGCGTTCTACTAACTTGGGATGCATGGCGTATTCTGGCAACCTTAAGTCCTTTAGCCACACTTCTTCCTAGCTTCCTTCCTTCTGTTACATTGATTCAAATGGTAAACGATTAAAGCAAATTATCACCTGAACAAGTTTAGTATCATGTACAAATAGTGTGAAAAGAAGAAAAGTCTGATGTTCATACCATCTTCAGGACGAGTGCAGCAAATACGAGCGTGGGAGGACCGCGTCGTGCCAGCACCATTTTGTTCTGTAGTACTCCCTCCTAGTTTATATTAATTATCACCCACAAATGAATTAAAAATGAACTACTAAAATAGTTAGGACTGTCCTGACGACACCTATTTTGATGGGGGGGGGGGGGTTTACATTATTGACTTCTTTGTTGTTGTTCATACCCTAAAATGAGCCATCAGGTACACATGTCAGTGGCGATACGCACTCGTAGTACTGTAGAGGATTTTCAGTCTACGAGCGAAGCAGGCAAGACTGTGAGGGGGCATGCAGTTGGCAACGCTAGACTAGACAAAGATAGGGTTCGCCGGTTCGGTCTGATTGACATCAGTCGGAGCGCGTCTCAAAGAGAATTATTAGTTGTAGGGCAAGTAATGAACGCCAACGGTAGCAGGTGGTGAATGCAAGACAGATAAGGCAGACAGCTTGCGGGATTGAAATCCTCCGCAGTACTGCACCTGCATTAGCTGCCACTGACATGTGGGCCCATGAGACATCAGGTCTACTTGTTAGTGGCGGCAACTGCAGGTGCAGTACTGCATAGTGCCAGCTTGCGACACTCAACAAAGCGAGGGTTTGGTCCCACTGAAACTCTCGAGGAGGATTGGTGGCAGGGCGAGTAATGGCCAGGGATTTGCGGGCGATGGGGTAATCATGGCACGCGAAGGATGGGACGTGGCGATGGGCGAGAGAGATGCGTCGGGGAGGACACTAAAGTGACCAGTAGCAGGGCATGGGCGTTGGCGCCGGTGCCGGCCGGAGTGGCCGGCGGCGAGAGAGCACAGCGTGGAGGCATAAAAAAATCACGCCATCATCACACAGGCTGATGAACTGTTAACTATAAAGACTAAGTACTAATAAGAAAGTAGAATCGCAAGGCATGCTAAAACAATTAGTAGAGCCTAGGAAAGAATGCAAATGACCATGATACACCCATCATCAATATATCTAAAGGACATTACGTAGTCTCTCAAAATGCTCAAAATTCAATGCCAAAAGAGTAGAGTAAAAAACTAACACGCTCTACCAAAACAAATGGCACGGTAGAGAGGCAGGTAGTAATGTGATATGATATGGGTAGTTGGAAGCTACTACCAAGGATAGAGTTGGAGTGGGATATTTTTTAAGCTCCAAAAACAAAATTACGCTGGGGCGGACGGAGTATTTCTGGTTTGTATATCTATACTTGCTGTTGGTTCATGTATCGTAGTAGTACCAGGGAGTGAAGAAGCTCGGGGTTCCTGAACATCATGTGCTGCAATATTCTCTGCGTACCATGCAAACGATTTAATGTTGTCTAAATTTGTTTAATTTTGATAGTAAACACATTTATAGTTATACCAGGTACTTGTTGGCCACCATGAATGCTTGTAGACGACATCACGGTTTGATGTCTTGTTCCTAATGTAAAGAGCATTGTAAGTAGTCATTCCAAATGACAGCGATAACGTCAGAATACATGACCGACGTAGATTTTGGATCGGACGGTGTGCTTTCTATAAACTGTAGTGTTTGTTACTAACGGAGGAATTAGAAAAGAAAGAATAGAAAAAAAAACGTACAATCCGAGAAATCCACAAGAAAGAAAAAAGTGAAAACCATGGGAACTAAAAATCTTAGGAATACAAATTTGTAAAACAGGAGTGAGAGTACAACATTTGAAGTGGTTGATCAGATAACCCGTGCATCATTTACTTCTAAATCCAAAAATTACATACTAGTACCTCTGGTTTTTAGTATTTGTTGTTCCCAGCCAGGAATTGAACTAGAAATACACTACCGTAATATGCTGTCGGAGCAACATTTATTTACGGACAGACGTAGTGTATATATATATATATATATATATATATATATATATATATATATATATATAAAACTAAATTCTTGAAACAAAAGACCACATTTCTTCTTTGTTAATTTATTTAATCTTTGTATACCAGGATGGATCGTGTATAACTTAACTAGGCCAAAACTGCATGAATCGTGTACAACCAAGCCAATATAGCTCTATAAAAAGACGACATGGATCGTGTAATTTACCTAGCACAAAACTAGAGTCCAGGATGCGATGTCGCAAGGAGGTGTCGGCGACAAAGAGGTTCGGTAGAGCCTGACAAACTTGGTCGCCCGGCGTTGTACCCAGGAGTCAACACCACCAAGAGCTTCGATGTGTCATTGCGAGATCCATGGGGGAAAAATTGTAAAAACCGTGGGAAATGAAAACACGGGAATTTCCTAGGAATACAAGTATGGAACACATGACAGAGAGACAACACATTTTGGAGTACTACGAGATCACCGGAAGGGCGGGGCAGCGGTGTGTCGGGAACGAAGGCTAGTGTTTCCACTTATACTCATCGTGGCTGAAATAGGGTTACAATAATAGGCGAGACTGAAATTGGAGGCGCAGGTAGTGAAAATTGAATTGTCAAAATCTCAAATGTGGCGTGCCAAGTAGAACGAAATTTTTTTTGCGGGAGTGGAGAATTTGACACAAGTCGTGCATTTGTGCACGCATCCAATCATGATTAATTACATCTCATGTCGTGTCGATTCCTACACATGGCTGGTGCATGTAGCTAGAGGGGTAGACTTCGTCTTAGGACAACTTGCTCGCTTCTTAATTCATCTTTGTTGCCATGCATGGAGATCAAAATCTAAAAGCAGTCATCTGCTAGCTAGTGGGACATTCCAAAAAAATACGAAAAAAATATGAATCGCGAAATGTACACGTATGTGCTAATGCAAACGATATGCAAATACAGCCAAGTGCACGAAGCGATGGTAAACAATCAGCATTTTGTATCATTAATAACAATGAAACGATAACATGTAGTATATACTACTACGTACTAAAAATATATTTTCCCATGCGCCGACTACAAATGAAAAAATTGAGTGAAAGAATAAAAAAGAGGAGAAACGCAGCCTCAACCACGATCTCAATGGAGTTTCAACCAAGAGTCGTTGATTGTCGCAACACAACGAATTCTTGGCTAGACATTGAACAACAGTTATCTCGCCCCTTTTTCAGAAAGGAGATGTTTTTCGATACTGCATAGGACGCATTATTCATGAACATAAAAGACATTTATCATTAAAATAGAAACAACACATATTACAAACAAGAACTACGAAAGCACATAGAAGACAAGAAAAAAGAAAAACTACAAATACTACTCTATTCGGAGTCATCGGAGATCTCCTCCACCTCCGCCTCTGCCGCTGCTGCCGCCGCCTCCTCCTCTGCTGCTGCCGCCGCCGCTGCTGCCGCCTCCTCTGGCAATTGAGTCCGAAGCTTTCGGGCGACGGTCCGCAGAAGATGCTGGCGGCCCTCCACCCCTGCCACCTCCCCGATCGTCTCGTAGAGGACGTTGAGACAATCGGCCACAAACCCTAACTCGAAGCAGTAGTGGCCGATGGTGTCCATGCTGGTGCAGACGGGATGTTTCCCAAGACCCAGACCCTCACACGAGCGAGATGTATCGGAAAATACATCCCGCGCCAATATGTCGAGCTTTTTTCTCGCCCGGCGGTGGCGGAAAGGCGCTCGGTGGCCTCCTTCAGGCGCCGATCGAGTTCATCGAAGCGGTGTTCGACGAGGCGGACAGTCTCCTGTACCCAAACGGGATGAGGAGGTGTGGGCGTCGCGGGCGGAGAAGGGGATGGAGGAGGTGCGGGCGCCGCCTCCAGTTCCACCGGCATTGGCTGCGACGGAAATTGAGAAGGAGGTTTGGCGGATGTCGACGGCCTGGAGCGCTTCGGTGCGGGGCTACTCATTTGTACGGCGACAGAGTTGCGGAGAAAGAGCGAGAGGTGGTCGGCGATGGTGCGGCGGTGAAGGAAGAGAAGTTTGGAGGCTATGATCGATGGAGATGGAGTGGTGCAGCGGAGACGCAAGAGGACGTGTGTGCCTTTATAGTGGGTCCTTGTCCCGTGCGAGTGGAGATGATCGGACGCTTCGAAAACTGCGCTTTCAAAATAATCCAAACCACAGTTGGCTTCCATCTCTGCTTCACACGCAGTTTTTAAATTTGACATGCAAAGGGTCCAGGGTATGCAGTGGCCCACCTGGCATACTTTGTAGGTCCGTCCGGCGGTGTTTCAGTTTTTCAGTTCCAGTTTTTAATTTCGACACGCAAAGGGCCTACCGGCCCAAGGTATATGCACTGTTCCAGTTTTTTTCAGTTTGTCACGCAAAATACCTCGATCATGTTTCATGACGTCACGCGTTTTCTCTTATTTTTTGAAAGATCGTCATATATATATATATATATATATATATATATATATATATATATATATATATATATATATATATATATATATATATATATATAGTTAAAAGATCGTTAGAAAACATAAGAAAAAAGTACAAGACGATGAACACACCACACATTCATGCATTCATTAACACACACACACACATACACACACACACACACACACACACACACACACACACACACACACACACACACACACACACACACACACACACACACACACACACACACACACACACACATATATATATATATATATATATATATATATATATATATATATATATATATATATATATATATATCACAAACCCTCGTTCATGTTTTTTGTTTGACATGCAAAAGACCTCGATCATGCATGTTTGATGACGTAAGTGTTTTCCATTTTTGTTGAAAGATCGTCATATTTGAGACTCGTTGATCATGTCTGGGGTGTAGCAAGCATGCATGGACAAGTAACATATGCACTTGAAAACCTCGCGACGATCATGTTTGATGACAACATTATTACGTGTTTTCTCTGTTTTTTGTTGAAACATCGTCATATATAGTTTGAGGCTCGTTGATCATGTTGGGCGTGACAACTAACATGTTATATATATAGTTTTTTTTCTCTTTTTGTTGAAATATCGTCATATATATATGTATATATATATATATATATATATATATATATATATTGTTTGGCTCGTTGATCATCCTATGTTTGGGGCGTAGTGTAGCATGCATGGACAACTATAATTAACATGCATGTGACAGATACATCGATGATCATATGTACTCCCCCCGTCTCCATGAACTTGTCGCTTTGTCGTAGTTCATATTTTAACTACAAAAGCCGCATTAGAAGAGCTTGTTTATTGGCTCATGGACAAGGAAAATTATTTGTACCTAGTACAAAAAGTATAAGTTGGTCGGCGTTACCGTTCGTAAGCGAAGGATGTGGTCAGGTAGTTTCTCTTGCAGGTGTATGGTAATTACGTGAGTGTTTGGTCGGGTCATGTGGTTAGTCCACGATGAACCCTAAACCCGGTGTTGAGGTCGTGTATTTGTCATTTGTGTGTACACTCTAGTGACATGTGACAAAGTGCTCAGTCATCAATTGCGTTTGGTTTGACGTCGAAGTTCAACTGGAGATAGATCATCCATTTCTTTATGTCTTGGATCATCCAAATTAACGTTTGGTTGGATGGACTGGACGATCCAATTTTTTGTTGGTAGGTTGGATGAAACTTGATTGGGATTATAGAATCATCAAAGCTGATAATTTCATAATATTATTCGTGCACATGATGATGGATCATGCACGCCGAGCGCCGAGTTATTCGGATCACTGAGCAAGGTTCGGATGTGGAGTTCGTGTGTGCCTGTGCGCCCTGCAAGATTCTGTGTGCTCTCGTACATGGCAATCATCAGGGCGGGGTGGTACAGTCGTGGGAACCGTGCAGTGCGCCCTTGGCTGTAAGATTTGGAGCCTGAACGTACGTGGCAACCATCTGGGCAGGGTCGCATAGAGACGGCTGTGTGCGGAAGGGCCGCAGAGAATTCGATTTTGGTGTTTGGGAACACGGTATTTTTGGTGTTTTAGAGCAATTAGCAATACCGTGGTATTTGAGATTACTATGGTATTTTTTACGGAATGGTGTTTGTCAACCAAACAGTCCTATGTATTGCAAAATCATGGTTTTACAAAACTATGTTACCGAAATACGTACTTTGGTATTGCCATGTCATTTAAAAGATTGTGGTTTCCAAAACTTTAGTATTGAAAAATTGTGCTCCAAAACACAACCTAAAGCTCTGGGCCTAGGCGAGCAGAAATAAATTTTCTGCGGCCCTGCAGCACAACGTCGCGCGTGCGCCCCCTCCCCGCACACCGTCCCATGGAAATCCCGCTAAGATCCTTTGCTTCGCGCTGGGTTTGTTGTCTGGACACCGAAGGATGGAAATCCCGCGTGTCCCGCTCCCACGATTATGCGCGATGCTGTGCAGTAGGGTCGCAGAAAATTTGTGGGCTACGGCCTAGGGCCAGGCCGGTGGGTGGGGGTGGTCACGTCCTACTAATGTTAGTTCAATGCTTTGTCCAAAACGTCAAATAAAAGAATAAGGAGGGAGTATTTATTAGATACAGTATAATATTACTAATGTGTTAATTTTCCATATGCGATGTTTTTTGATAAAAGGAGGAGTTTTTCGTTAGTGCATGTACTGGAGTAGGACACATTGTTCATGAACATAAAATAAAAGACATTTTTCATTAACATAAAACAACACATATATTACAAACAAGAAAAAAACACATAGAAAACAAAAGAAAAAACTACTACTCATCCTACTCTACACGGAGGAGGACTTGTCCACCTCCGCCGCCTCCGCCGGCGCCGCCTCTGCCTCTGCATCCGATGCCGGCGCCTCCGCCTCCGCCGCAACCGCCAGCGGATCATCCTCCAACACCAGATCGAACTTCTTCCGGTAGACAGCCTCCACGAGTTGTTCGCGAAACCCCTCCACAGCCTCCTCACCGATCGTCCCATAGAGGCAGTCGAGACGAGCGGCAACGAAGCCTAACCCGAAGATGTAGTAGTCGGCGGAGTCCATGCTGGCGTGGTGGGGAAGGACACCAAGTCCCAGTTGGTGACAGGAGTGAGATGTATTGTGAAATACATCCTACACCATTTTGTCGAGCACTTTTGCTTGCACGTCGGCGGCGAACAGGCTTTCGGTGACCTCCTTAAGCTTGCCATCAAGTTTGTCAATGCTTTCCTCTATGAGGCAGACAGTCTCCTCATAGTCGGACGCAAGAGGTGCGGGCGTGGCGGGCGGAGATGGGAGTGAAGGAGGTGCAGTGCTGCCTACAGTTCCACCGTCCTTGGTGGCGACGGAAACGGAGAAGGAGGTTCAAAGGACGTCGATGACCTGGAGTGCTTTGGTGCGGGGCTACGCATTTGTGCAGCGACGAAGGTACGAACAAAGAGAGAGAGGTGGTCGACGGTGGTGCAGCGGAGAAGCAAGAGGAGAAATTTGGAGGCTAAAATCGATCAAGAGGTGCGGCGGAGAAGAAGAGGAAGGTGTGCCTTTATAGTGGGTCGTCGTCTAAGCGTGTGAGTGGAGATGATCAGACGCTTCAAAAATTGTGCGACTGGCCATGTGCGTCATGCCGAAGACGTAGTGGCTCGTGGTCCCCATGGCAGCATACTCTGGAAGGGGACCAAGCCCAAGGCGACGCTTCCCCTTGACGTCCTTCGGCGGGCTTGGCGGCGGCGTTGTCTTCTCAGCCATGGTGTTCATGGCGCGGTTTTGGGAAGAGAGGAAGAGTGGCTGTGCGGAGAAGACGATGGCGCGCCCGGGTGATCTTATAGCGTAGACGAAATCCCCTGCAGTAACTGCACTGCGGTTACTGTAACTAAGTGGTGGGGCCTCTGCAGTACTGCAGGTGCCGTAGAGGTGGCTGACATGTGGGTCCCACACCATATGGGTCCCTCATGTCATCCATGTTTACTGCACCTTCAGTACTGCAGGGGATTTGAACCCCCTGGCTGTTCGTCTCTCGACGCGCGCAGTATTGGTGATGGGATACGAAGAGGTTCCAATTGAATTCAAAGATGCGCATGCGTTGTGCGCGTTTAAGGTGCCTCGGTGACTGGCGCGCACGTAAGCTCGGTGCGCCCGATCGCATCAGCCGCCTGTACAAATGGCTACGGCTTGAACGAAGAACGAAACCATATGCGGCAAACAACAACGTATAATACTTCCTCCGCCCCAACTCAACTCTATTTCTGTTTTGGTCGAACTAATTACCTTTGACAAATGATTTATATGGCATTTATTAACTTCAATAACATGTAGTACTAGATTGTATATTATGGAAATATTTTCATGGTGAATCTAAAAGTATAATTCTTGCATTGTTAAAACAGATCAAAATTGCGTACATCTCAAAGATAGATTTGACGAAACCTTAGACTTCCCTTTGAAAAATTTTTATACTTTACATTAGTTTTACATATGTAATATGCACATAGGATATATCACTAAATATTTTTGCAAAAAAACATGGAGGAGAAATATGTATATCCCATATGCTACTGCTACGTAAATTAGGGGTGGGCAAATAAATTGAGATCGAAAAACCGAAACCGATAAAACCGAGACCAGAACTGAAAAGACTGAAATATCGGGTATCGGGTACTTTTCGGGTAGCAAATATAAATAACTGAAAAATAAATGTCTTGTTCGGGTACCACTCTCGGGTAACTGAAATAACCGAATAGTCGGTCCATCAAATAATAAGTTAAATTATGCGTGCTAAACTATGAACAATTCAAATTTAGATATTTTATTTTCAAGTTGTGATGTGTGAAGTTGTTGGATTTAAATGTTTATTTTTTATTTTTCAATTGTCAATTTATAATAAATGACCTCATGGGATTAAATTTATCAATCATATCAAATTTGTGCAAACATGACATGGATATAATGTATAATTCGGATATATCGGGTAGGACCGAAGATCGAAACGGAATTTTGGTACCCAAAATGTTCAGGTACCTAATATTATTACAACAATCCGGGTAGTGATTTCGAGAAACAAAATTTCGAAAAAGACCGAAATACCCGAACAAAAATATCGGGTAGACCGAATGCACACCCCTTAACATAAATCGATCTGAAATAATTATCTAGTTTGAGGATGAATGAAGTTGAGCTTGCTAGCTTGATGAGCACCGTCATTGTTTTGAGCCAGGATCATTCTGCCCTAGGGATGAAAACGGTACGGTAAATTCCCGAACCGTCCGATGTCGTTTTCGAAAATTTCCGATGCGATTACTATTTTCGACAATTTCCGAAATTTTCGATCCGATTACCGTTTTTATCGGACATTGAAATTTGGTAAACGGAATGGAAACGATTTAGACAGATCCCCGACCGAATTGTCGGAATACCATATTTAATGGAAAATTTCTGAACAATAACCGAATACTTTCCAAATAGTAGGTTGGGTTTAATGGGCTGACATGTACTCTCTCCGTCCCTTGGAATAGAGGATTTTTAAAGGAAACTTCAAAGGAATGCATTCCTACATTATGCTTATGTCATAGGTGTTTGGAACACAGGAATCATATTTTGTTTCCTGTAGAAAGACTTCCTTTCGTATGTAAAATGGAGGAATGATATAATCCAGTCCAAGTTCTTTGTGGTCTGCTGGTTGGCTATGGAGGGAATATATAGGGTGTTAAAAGTCAAATTAACTAACCTAATGATTTGCATGGAATAATTATTTCTTTTTTTGAAACAAGGGAATAATTATTTCTGAGCTACTGCAATGCAATAGACATTTTGATGTTAGAAATATAGGAATGAAGTTGTTTATGAAGTAAACTGGTAGTTCATTTTGGCAAGAATTTATGACTTTGATTTATGTATTACAAATAATGATAGTTAAGATTCTAAAGAATTTTGTTTATAGTTGCTCACTTTCTTCGTTCCTGCATTTTGTCTATTCCTATGTTTTTTCCAATTCCTGTGATTTGGATTCCTACGTTCCAAACAGGGTCGTAGTAAATATTGCTTTGTAGTTTATTTTTGAACTACGAAGCGACAAGTATTTAGAGACGGAGGGAGTAATAAGCTCAATTCTTTAAATTTTTTTATTCAAACACCAGTTTGAATAAGGAGTTGTCAAAGGTAATAAGCTCAATTCCGACCGTTTTCATCCCTAGTTGGAGATGCTCTAACCCTGCCCCAAGTCATCCGCGGCAGCAGGCGGAGGACCTTGATGATCAGGATAAGGACCAGGCAAGAAATCATTGGTCAAAGGTAAGTTTGACCAAAGCTAAAAATAGAGTTGAGTTGGGGCGGAGGGAGTAGTACTTTTTACAGACCGCTTTGCAGGCCCCGCTGCGGGCGATCTCCTGCCTGCTAACAACTCCAGCGGCTAAAGTAGCGTACAGTTGCACTTTAGAAGCCGTAACCCCAGTTTTGCAAGTAGCATTCCAAACGGTGCACTTTAGAAGCCATAACCATCACTGCGCGCGTCTCATCGTCTTCTCCGCGCGTACTGATAAAGACACACCATCGTCTTCTTCGCATCACACACAGGCCATCCTCTTCTCCGTGCGTACTCTTCCTCTTTGTCTCCATCGTGCGCGTCCTCATTGGTTCCCTTTGAAGGCCATGGAGTTCCCCTTGCCGCACGATATTGTGGTCCTGATCATGGGGTGGGTCGCCGCAACCTCCCCGCAGTCCATGGACGACCTCTCGAGTCTGCGCGCCACCTGCAAGGCCATGCACGCGGCGTGTTGGGATCGCGCCGTGGGCAGGCGCTGGAGCGAGTGAGCATCTGGAAGTATAACCGGAGCTACGACCGCCTCGTGGAGCGCCTGGCAATCGTCGGCAACCCTCATGCGTGCTATTTCACCGGGTTCGACCTCGTCTTCCTGCACGGTCGCGCGCAGCCGGGCACCCAGTTCCTTGCCCGGGTGGCCGCGAACAGCCACATGGTGGCGGCCTACGTCCTCGCCATGCTCCACTACGATGCTGACCGCGGGGCCTGCGACGCCTTCGAGTATATCCGGCAAGTGGTGAGGCACGTCAGCTACAACGCGGACGGGTCCGTCGCCATGAAGTGGACCAACAACGAGTGCTACTGGTGTCGGTGTGAAGCCATGAATAGTATCGATGGTGTCGCCTGGAGGTTCCTGGGCAGGCCTCGCCCAGAAGCACCACCGGTGGCGGTGCCCAACATTGATGATGACGCTTGGGGCTGCTCAATAGGGGGGAACTAGGGAACTGGCCACTGCGACATGCCTACGTGGGAGATGTGGTCAGTTTTCTGTACAGAGAACTGTAGGATTAAGCACGAGCATCACCCATTCTGCTGTCTGGCGTTGTACTATATGGATTATATTCCCTCCATTCCCGTTTGGATGCACCGCTAGTTCTCCCAATGCCAATTAAAAGAGAACAAAGGGAGTATATAAAATAGACTTGTACTAGTATATGTGTTTCCCCTATGCCCGCTCGTCTCTGATGAATGTTGCACTTGTTGTGTTTCCCCTTTGCGCGCTCGTCTTATGTTTAGCCCCGTTTGCGTCAAAGGAAACTCACGGGACAATTTAAGAAATGGATTCTTCCGGAAATGAATACATTCAATCATACATTAGTTTGTAACGACGGAAAGGCAACGACTGCTATGCAATCTGGGCTCCTGTGCAAGCGTGCAATCCACGAATCTCAGCCGTGTGATGGACATCCAAGGGTGTCGTACTTTTTGCACATAGATCCCTCCACCTGCTTGCGCACTTTTTACACATTTATATGTAAAAGGTGCAGCCACCCTTGGATGTCCATCAAACGGCTAAGATTCGCAGATTGCACGCTTAACAGAAGTCCATATTTCTCAGCAGTCGGTGCCCGAAGGAAATCAGTGTTCCCTTCTCTCTATTCCTTGTCTCCACTTTTCATTCCAATCGTCGCTAATCGACAGAACTAGCTGTTACATAATCCCCAATAAACACAAAATAAACTAATCGGCACATCTAGTCCGCAGCACTTCCCTTGAAGCAGTGGTAATAACTTCTGGCCGCGTATAAGAGTAGTGGTAATGATTACACAGTGTATAGGGGCATAGGGCCAGTGGAACGTTGGAGTTATACCTATCTTTTTCTAACATTTTTCTCGTCATTTCTTTTCTCTCTGTTCATTGTCTCATCTTTTCTTTCCAATCATCGCTACCTGTTAGTACTGTATACTACTTTACAGACTGCTTTGCAGGCCCCGCTGCGGGCGATCTCCTAACACCTCCAGCGGCTAAAGTATCGTACATGCCACTTTAGAGGCCATCGGCGGTGTGGAAAGTCGTTCATTAGTAGAGAATACAGATAGAATAGATAGTTTACTAAATAGCAGATAGAAAATAAAATAACAGAGGGAACAGCCGACAACATTAAGTTCATTATCATAAAACATTACTCCCTCCTTCCTATATTACTTGTCGTTAGAACAAGTTTTTTTAGTTCATATTTGAACTAGAAAATAACTTGTCCTAATTATTAACGACAGGTATGGGAAGTAGGAAGTACAAAACATGAAACACAACATCACGAAACAAGAAAAAATAAAACATCACAAAAACAAGAAGAGAAAAACATCACGACTAGATTAATCTGTGTCAAAAGATTCCCTGTTTTAAAGTTGGGTTCAACTAGAATGTAATCAGATGTTTGGTGCAATCGTGCAATCAACCATCTTCAACCCTTGGACCGATCTACATTACGGTCGTTGAGTCTTTTTATTTAACCCCCTCCACTAGGTGGAGGGGTGGTGGTGGTGGTGGAAGGGGTTGAATGAAAAGATGTAACAGCCGTAAGATGTAGATCCAATGGATGAAAATCTTTGATTACTGTAGGATCGAAGAGCACGTGAAAAGCTACCAGGGGGGGTGGGGTGAAAGGTAGATTTAAAAATCTTACGCAGCGGAAACAATTAAACCCCAAACCCTTTCGGCAGAAAAACGATCTGTTAAAGAAATCGTGTGTGAGACTAATCTAAATGTGTTTCACCGTGACAAAAGTGATAGATATCAGAGAGAATCAAGTCACGAAGACAACACAAAAATAATCACTCAAATCTGTCGAGAAAAACTCAAGCTATGATCGAAAGATCAAACACAGGTCAAACTGCCCTACCCGAGGAAAAACAGTTCTGGAATGCTACAAAGAAACTCATGTAGATCATAGAACACAAATCCAATGACCATGAAAGTTTGATATATTATAGATAATAAAGTTGTGAAGACAATCCAAAAAGAATCACGTCAATTGGATCTGTAAAACTCGAGTTATGATAAAACCACCAACGAAAGGTAGTGCTGTCCAGAAATTCGACGAGTAAAACTTGTCTGGAACAAGTCGGACGAACAAGGTACAAAAGTTCCTTCAAACTACAAATTTTATTCAATAGAACCCAAGAGGAACAGCCCCAAAGTCGTCTATCACGAGCTCTGGGCTCCCTTGCTTATATAACCAGCCCATAGGCCAACCCAATATCAACTAGGACTCCAATCCTACTCAGATCATGAATCGTAACTTTCCATAACTGCTCAAGATTCTTCTATACGCAGATAGAAGAAATCTTAAGACTTCCAAAGCCATTAGGAACGTATCCCACATTCCTAAACAACTCAAATTCGTGACACACACGAAATCCTAACATAACCAACTCGACACTTTCCATACCGAGCCATAACCAACTCCGCCGCAGCCAAATTCATCAACCGGTACGATCCGATCCTTCCAACCAGATCTTTCCTTCCTTATCCCATCTTCGGAACCATGTTGCCACGTCATGCACCGCATGCATACGTGCGAACACCTTCCTTCGACGTTCAGTAACCTTCATATGCACTGCCTTTGATTCAATCATCCTGCGCGACCTCCTGATCAGCTCAACCACAGTTCCTTCTGAACTTGGTTGTTGGAACCTCATCTCCTCCCTGAGACTAGTCCAATGGATCCCGTCACCAGCCATGTCTTGAACTCAAGCAACACCTGCACATGAATAAACAACCAATCCATACGAGCCCAAGTCCTCGACTTGACTCAAGTTAGTTCCGAACACAACACCTTACGTGAGAGCCTCACATAAGCATGTTGCAAAACATAGCAAAACGATATCAGCCATATCATCCAAAATGCACCAAAAACTTAGTAAAAGAATACTAAGCAAACATTCCAACAATGTCAAGCAAGTACGAAACATTGCAAATGAAAAGCAGAAGCACTACGGTCAAGTTCCGGACCTTGCCAGAGCAACCCGAAGCTTGAGCTGGAGCTAACAAAAGCTAGTAGAACCTAGCGCCGGAGCTTACCAAAACTAGTACAACCAAGCTCCCATCGGAGCTTACAAAACTAGCAGGACCTAGCGCCGGAGCTAACCAGAACTAGTCGGAACTAGTCAACCCAAAACCGGAGCTAGATAAAGTACGTCAGAGCTTAGCAAAAGCATTCCGGAGCTATCAAATATATGCCGGAACTATCAAAGACATGCCGGAGCTAAAGATAAAGCTCACCGGAGCTGACCAAAGCTAGTCGGACCTAGCATCGAACGTAACCGGAGCTACCCAAACCAAGCCAGACCTATGGTCGGACCTTGCTGTAGCTCAGAGCTAGAGTCGGACCTTGATAAAAAGGTGTTTTGGTGATATTTAAAACTTTTATCCTCAAAGTCAAGTGTATTCACTACAAGCCAATGTATTCAGCAGATATAGGCCTTACAATCTCCCCCTTGATGAATGCATTGGCAACACCATTTAAAATCCGAACGTTGGCTTATTCACATACAAGTTTTGAAGGCAATTTCAATTTAAAATGAGAAAAAAATTATCCCATATTATCTGTCCCCCTTTATTATCTCTCCTTATGCACATATTCCCTTTCTCTTCATGCTTATCTCTCCCCCTTTGACAATGTATTCAGCAAGTCATGAGCATATAAACAAATTATCTCTCCCCCTTTAGTTGTTATGAGCATATTATAACATATACATATAAACAAAGCTCATCCAAGTCATACTATCAAGTACCTTACATTATCACATCAATGAAATACATAAAGTAGTGTAAGCCATGCTAGAGATCATATGTAATTTTCAATTTAAGCAAGTCATGATCTCACAGACTTAACTATCTCAAAACCTGATAGCATGACACTAGTTGCTGCATTTTATTATTTTTCAAAGCATAAATTTAGATCATATGATATTTGCAAGAGATTATATGTGCATCTGCCTTATTCTAACCAACCAAGCCAAGCCTATGTCATTTGACAATCAAAAGCTTAAGGACATGGTTTTAGTCATACACAACTTCTTCCAAGTTCATATCTAAGTGCAATGACAAGCCATCTCAAAAGATGAAGTGCGATGCATGCATATTCTCTTGATCTTTTCTCAATTTATATTTGTTCATAAAAACTTAACATTTGAGTTGATTACTTGATTAATTCTTAATGATTAAAAGCACTTGTGAACATGTAACAAGTTCAAAACAGCAAGAAAGTTCCACCATGACCAGTTTTAGTGTAAGTAATTATTCCAATTACTAGACATGGCAAAAACTACAAAATGTATAACACAAGTAATGTAGTAAGAACTTTCAGCATGTAAAAGGAATCACAAAGTCATATATGTATGAAATACTATGCTCATAGTATTTTAATTTCAGATTCACACAAAGACTTCCCAAGTTTCAAAAACTCCCCCTCAATTTAAGCCATGAGGATGCATAACCCCTATTTCACTACGAATGAAACAAAAACGAGTGAAATCCAAAGGTTTTGTAAAAATGTCAGCCAATTGTTGTTCGGTATCTACATGGTGAAGCACAATGTTTCCTTTTTCAACGTTATCTCGAAGAAAGGGATACCTAATGTCAATGTGCTTAGTTCTAGTATGTTGCACGGGGTTTTTAGCAATGCAAATGGCACTAGTGTTATCACAGAACAGTGGAACACTATCTAGATCAACCCCATAGTCCTTAAGTGTTTGAACAATCCAAAGAGTTTGTGAGCAAGCACTAGCAGTAGCTACATATTCAGATTCGGCTGTGGATTGTGCAACTGAATTTTTTTTCTAGAGGACCAAGCAACAAGAGAATTACCAAGAAAATGACAAGCACCGGAAGTACTTTTCCTATCAATCCTACAACCCCCAAAATCAGCATCTGAAAAAGCTTTCAAAGTAACGATTGAGGAAGAAGGAAGAAAAATGCCAAATTCTTGAGTTCCATGTAGGTACCTGAGAATCCTTTTGACGGCTTGACGATGTGAAACACGTGGGGAAGCTTGAAACCGTGCACAAAGACATACGCTGAATTGTATGTCCGGTCTTGATGCCGTGAGGTACAAAAGTGATCCGATCATGCTTCTATATTCTTTTTGATCCACGGTTCACCATCTTCATCAAGTTCAAGTATTGTTGCTGTTCCCATTGGTGTCCGAAGAGGCTTGCTTTTGTCCATGTTGAAACGCCTTAGGGAGGTCTTTGGTATACTTCGTTTGATGCACAAAGGTACCGTCCTTGGTTTGCTTGATTTACAGCCCCAAAAAGTAAGTGAGTTCACCCATCATACTCATTTTAAATTCGGAACTCATCATTGCTGAAAACTTGGACACAAGATCATGAGAAGCACAACCAACGATAATATCATCCACATACACTTGAATGAATAATGAGTCATTGCCATGTTTAAGCACAAAAAGAGTTTTATCAACCTTGCCCATGTTAAACCCCTTTTCAAGTAAGAATGTTTTAACCTATCATACCATGCTCTAGGGGCTTGTTTGAGATCGTATAAGGCTTTGGACAGTTTGTAAACATGATTAGGAAAATCTGGATTTTCAAAACCCGGTGGTTGTTTGACATAAATCTCCTCATCTATGTAGCCATTAAGAAAAGCACTTTTAACATCCATTTGAAATAGCTTAAAACCTTTAGATGCTGCAAAAGCTAACAAAATTCTTATGGCTTCTAATCTAGTGACAGGAGCAAAAGTTTCATCAAAATCTAGACCTTCAACTTGAGTGAAACCTTGAGCAACCAACCTAGCCTTATTCCTAACCGCAACCCCACCCTCACTTTGTTTATTTTTAAATACCCATTTAGTTCCAATTAAAGTGTGACCTTGAGGTGGAGGTACAAGTTTCCAAACATTATTTCTTTCAAAATTTTCTAACTCTTCTTGCATGGCAATAATCCAAGATTCATTAGTGAGTGCGTGTGATATATCTTTGGGTTCAAAAGAAGCAACAAAAGCAGAATGAGCATAAGAGTTTGGATCACAAAACCTGGACCGTGTGACTCGTTCGTGCAAGCTTCCAATCATCTGTTGTGGGGGATGATCTTTGTAAAACGTAGGGGAACAGATGTCTCACAAGCTTCTTCTTCATTAGGTTCATCGTAGATTGATGAGCTTGTGACTTGTGAACGATCAGGACCAGCAAAGGTGATAGCCGGAGCTTGTTCAATGTCCGGAGCTGGATACGTGTCAGCTTCGGAACTACCAGGCAGTATCACCGGCTCTTCTTCATCTTCGAAAATACCCTCCCCCTGAGGATACGGATCTGGTCCTACAACACCGCGGCTAGTACCTGGGCTAGTTTCATCAAAAGACACTTCACAAGTCTCCACAATTTTGTTAGTGTCAAATAAAAGCACACGGTAGCCTCTAGTATGAGATGGATAACCAAGAAACATGCCATCAATGGATCTAGGTTCAAATTTATCAAGGTTACCATGTTTCTTAACAAAGCATTTGCAACCAAAGACCCGAAAGTGTGTAACACTAGGCCTATGTCCAAACCGGAGCTCATATGGTGTTTTACCTAGCTTAGCACGCAATAAAACACGTTTTGAGACATAACAAGCGGTTGCTAACGCATCAGCCCAAAATTTCCTAGGAGTTTTATATTCATCAAGCATAGTCCTAGCCATCTCAACTAAGGTTCTGTTCTTTCTTTCTACAACACCGTTTTGTTGAGGTACATATGGTGAAGAGAATTGACGATCTATTCTATTTTCAGCACAAAAGTGATCAAAAGATTGATTTTTAAATTCAGTTCCATTATCACTTCTAATTGCTTTTAATGATCCTGGGTGATCAATTGATAATCTAAGAAATAAAGTTATAAAGTGACTAAAAACTTTATTCTTAGACGCCATAAAGTAAACCCAAGAGTATCTAGAATAATCATCAACAATAACAAGAACATACCATTTACCTCCAAAGGATTGAACACGTGAAGGTCCTACGGTGTCAAGATGCAAAAGTTGACATGGTTCAGTTGTCATGATCATTGTGAGAGGAGTATGTGAACCTGCAACCATCTTAGCATGTCTACAAGAAGAGCACACAATTTCTTTGTCCCCTTTAAGCTTAGGCAGCCCACGTATGCGATCAAGAGCACTAACACGCGTTAGGTGATCAAAGCCTACGTGACCAAGTCTACGATGCCAAAAATACAAGTCCTTTGAATCATTAGCAACTAGACACCTATGCTTAGAGGAAGATATATCAAAATCAGTTTTAAAAACTCTTCCAAACCGAGACATGTTAAAAATAAGCTCACTATTTGAACTTACAACTTTGCAGCAGTTTTTATTAAAAATAATTTCCAGATTTTCATCTAGCAATTGTGAAACAGAAAACAAGTTGTATTTCAAATTTTTGACAAGTGCCACATCCTTCAAAGTGTAGGGATCATTTACTCTAACCGAACCCTTAACAATTATAGGAGTTGAAGAATTATCGGCAAAAGTAACATTCTCTACATGTGACACAAAAGAGAGGGAGGAGAACCAATCTTTGTTACCGGTCATGTGGCGTGAGCAACCTGAATCCACAATCCAAATGTTCTCCTTCCTCAAACGTGTAACCTACATAAAAGCACAATACGTCGATGACTCAATACTGGGGTTAGTCAAAAGGCATTTAGGAATCCAGTACTGAGTCACGCAACGTGCAGCAGGAAAAACACGCGAAAGCTGAGACAAAACAGCAGGTTTATGAGTCAAAGTTTGAGATTTTTTATTCTTGACTACTGACCTATAAGGTGTTACTTGTGTAGCACAAAAATCAGTAGCTCCGGAGGCAAAAACAGAATGTACGGAGGTAAACTTTGAATGTTTTTGACTCAAAACAGCAGGTTGTACATTCGGTTCAATGTGTGCAGCAAATTTTGCATGAAAGTTATGAGATCTAGCAACCATTATTTCCCTTTTCTGTTGTTTAGCTAGTCTATAACAAAAATATATGACATGACCATCTCTACCACAGAAGGTACAATGAAATTTAACTTTGTGTTCATGTCTGGATGAACAAGCAATATTTTTATTTGAAACCGAATGAGGCAACACTCCTGCAGATTTGAAAACCACTCCTTTTTGTTTAGGAACCGTTTGAATCAAACCACTTCCTAATGACTTTACAATTTTAGGTGGATGTGCCTTAGCATGAGCATGAGAATCAAAACCTAAACCAGTTTTATTATTGCAAGACTTGGAAGAATTCAGCAGCAAGTTTAGGTTCTTATTCCCATTACAAAACCGATCTAATGTCCTATGCATGTCATCAAGTTTATTGGACAGATCAAGGCAATTTTCACATGAAGTTTTTCCTTTTAGTTTGCAATTTGAACAAAATTTAACTTCATGAGAACGTAAAGCATTGTTCAATATATAAATTTCATTCATAGCATCCTGTAGTTTCTTATCAAGATCCACACAAGTAGAACAATGCAAATCAATTGTAGAACAGCTCGCATCTTTCAAGTTTTTATCATTAAGTGCAGCAAGCTCTTTGTTCTTTTCAATTTGTAACTCTAGTTTATCAAGTGTGGAGGTGTGCGCACTTCTTAATGAGGACAATTGTTCATATATTAAATCACATGAGGAACATGCATCATCACTAGGAATCAAAGTTTTTAAACGGTTAATTTCAGATTCTATGATTCAATTTTAGCAGCATTATCCTTAAGCTTTTTGTCCTTTTTCTTAACAATAACAGTGGCATGAGAAATAGCATCACACATTTCTTCGCAAGTAGGACATACCTCTTCATTTTCACTGTTGTGTTCTGCCTCCTCCATACTTGATCTTGACTTGCCCGCCATAAAGCACAAGTTTGCCAAATCATCTTCATCTTCATCACTTCCAATGTCCACGTCACTTGAACTGAACTCTTGAAGCGCGGTGATGAAACTATTGATCATCTTGCGTCCTATGGTACCTTTCTTCTTCTTGTTGGAATTTCCAGAGGAGTTCCGGACCTTGCTTTGTTTTTCTTCCCGGGTGGTCGGACCTGAAAGGTTAGGGCATTCTGTACGAAAGTGTCCTGTTTTACCACATTCAAAACAACGTTGAGGTCCGGAGCTTCCTCTCCTTCTAGTTCTCACATTTTGCAATGCTTTTGAGAATCTAGTAGAGATGAGTGCCAACTCCTCTTCTGGAAATTCTTCGATCTGCTCCAGGGTTAGTGTGGACAACAAAGCAAGAGTATTGCAAGATGATGATTGGACGGAGCTAGACATATCACGTTGTGAAACAAATGCAATAGACTTATTGGGGTTCTTACGTGAGATTATGTCAATTTCATGAGTTTTTAACTTGGAATATAGCACATCTAAAGTAAGTGAACTCATGACAGTAGATTCACGAATGGAAGTGACTTTCATCTCCCAAATTGACATATCTAATGCACTTAGCAATTGCCTAGCATTTTCAGCATCTGAAAAATTAACATTGACACTACGGAAGTTGCTGAGAATCTTATTAAAGCGAGCAAAAAGGTCATCAATAGACTCACCGGGTTACATCTCGAAGCGCATGTATTCCTTTTTGAACATGTCTTGCCTTACCTCTTTGATTGTGTTGGATCCTTCGTGGTAGTCACAAAGTGCTTTCCACACATCGTATGCAGATCGGAGGTGTGCAACACAGTCGAAGTCGCTTTGAGTTAATCCTTGTATGATCAAGTTCCGAGCCTTGTTGTTGTTGTTGTCGACATCTCTCAGATTTGTAGCTATAACTTGATCGTTTGATGGCACTTCATAAGGCTTGTATACCTTCTCCCATATTGCAAAGCCTTGTGCCTGGATGAAAGCCTCCATGCGTGCCTTCCAAACCTGGAAATCAATACCAGCAAACACACAAGGTTTGGCGGAGTACTTCTCCATGATGATTAGTCAAAAACACGTGAAAATCTCAAAGATTAGAGCACCGTGGCCCTGATACCAATTGTAGGATCGAAGAGCACGTGAAAAGCTACCAGAGGGGGGGGTGAATGGTAGATTTAAAAATCTTACGCAGCGGAAACAATTAAACCCCAAACCCTTTCGGCAGAAAAACGATCTGTTAAAGAAATCGTGTGTGAGACTAATCTAAACGTGTTTCACCGTGACAAAAGTGATATATATCAGAGAGAATCAAGTCACGAAGACAACACAAAAAGAATCACTCAAATCCGTCGAGAAAAACTCAAGCTATGATCGAAAGATCAAACACAGGTCAAACTGCCCTACCCAAGGAAAAACAGTTCTGGAATGCTGCAAAGAAACTCGTGTAGATCATAGACCACAAATCCAATGACCGTGAAATTTTGATATATGATAGATAATCAAGTTGTTAAGACAATACAAAAAGAATCACGTCAATTGGATCTGTAAAACTCGAGTTATGATAAAACCACCGACGAAAGGTAGTGCTGTCCAGAAACTCGACGAGTAAAACTTGTCTAGAACAAGTCGGACGAACAAGGTACAAAAGTTCCTTCAAACTACAAATTTTATTTAATAGAACACAAGAGGAACAGCCCCAAAGTCGTCTATCACGAGCTCTGGACTCCCTTGCTTATATAACCAGCCCTTAGGCCAACCCAATATCAACTAGGACTCCAATCCTACTCAGATCATGAATCGTAACTTTCTATAACTGCTCAAAATTCTTCTATACGCAGATAGAAGCAATCTTAAGACTTCCAAACCCCTTATGAACATATCCCACATTCCTAAACAACTCAAATTCGTGACACACACAAAATCCTAACATAACCAACTCGATACTTTCCATACCGAGCCATAACCGACTCCGCCGTAGCCAAAGTCATCAACCGGTATGATTCGATCCTTCCAACCAGATCTTTCCTTCCTTATCCCATCTTCGGAACCATGTTGCCACGTCATGCACCGCATGCATACGTGCGAACACCTTCCTTCGACGTTCAGTAACCTTCATATGCACTGCCCTTGATTCAATCATCCTGCACGACCTCCTGATCAGCTCAACCACAGTTCCTTCCGAACTTGGTTGTTGGAACCTCATCTCCTCCCTGAGACTAGTCCAATGGATCCCGTCACCAGCCATGTCTTGAACTCAAGAAACACCTGCACATGAATAAACAACCAATCCATACAAGCCCAAGTCCTCGACTTGACTCAAGTTAGTTCCGAACACAACACCTTACGTGAGAGCCTCACATAAGCATGTTGCAAAACATAGCAAAACGATATCAGCCATATCATCCAAAACGCACCAAAAACTTAGTAAAAGAATACTAAGCAAACATTCCAACAATGTAAAGCAAGTACAAAACATTGCAAATGAAAAGCAGAAGCATTGCAATCAAGTTCCGGACCTTGCCAGAGCAACCCGAAGCTTGAGCCGAAGCTAACAAAAGCTAGTAGAACCTAGCGCCGGAGCTTACCAAAACTAGTACAACCAAGATCCCGCCGGAGCTTACAAAACTAGCAGGACCTAGCGCTGGAGCTAACCAGAACTAGTCAGAACTAGTCAACCAAAAACCGGAGCTAGACAAAGTACTTCGGAGCTTAGCAAAAGCATTCCGGAGCTATCAAATATATGCCGGAACTATCAAAGACATGCCGGAGCTAAAGATAAAGCTCACAAGGAGCTGACCAAAGCTAGTCGGACCTAGCATCGAACGTAACCGGACCTACCCAAACCAAACCGGACCTATGGTCGAACCTTGCTGTAGCTCAGAGCTAGAGTCGGACCTTGATAAAAAGGTGTTTTGGTGATATTTAAAACTTTTATCCTCAAAGGCAAGTGTATTCACTACAAGCCAATGTATTCAGCACATATAGGTCTTACAATTACACGATTGCACCAAAACTTTAATTCCATGTAGGGCTGTCAACAAGTCAAACTTGAGCGAGTTTGTTTCTATCATATATAAAAATTGTGTCCCATAGAACATTTTAAATAGAATTATATAGTTTAGTTAATCATACGTACATATCACAGATGACAACAACAAATGAGCTTAATCGAACTTTTCGAGCTTGAGCTCATGAAGCTAGCAATACTCAACTTCATCCTCAAACTTTCAATCAAAACTAAGTTTGGTCCTTGAACTTTCAAACGGGTCAATTATCTAGTCTATCAACTTCAAAAGAGCGTTTTGCTATCATCTTTAGTCTGGGTTGGACATCCACATTGGCATGCCAAATAAGCTATTATGCCATGTACATCATCTACCCCGGCCACCTCACTTAGAAAAAGATAATAATTTTTTATCATCTTAAAAAATAACTAGCTAATTAATTGGGATGTATTTATGTAGTTGCATGGGATATACATATTTCTCCTCCATTTTTTGGCAAAACCATCAAGTTATATATCATAAGTCATATTACATATGTAAAAATATCGTACAATATAAAACTTTTAAGCCTAGGGAAGAGCAAACAAAGCAAAAACAGAGAGGAAGAGCAAACTTTTAAGCCTAGGGAATAAAATATAAAACGAAACTACGCAGCTGGCCGGGTACACATACAGTCCGGGCCGGTGTTGCGGTGCACCTTAACCCCCGTCGTGCGTCCCCGGTGGTTGTTGGGAAGACCCTTGTAGGCAGACCAGGATCACCTGACGTAGTGAATTTTACTGCATCCTATTTTCAAGAGTCTTTTTAAATATAGTATTTTCTCATTAATTATTGCGGTCGATCTATACGACACTTCATGCTCTAGGCAAAAAGAAAAAAGATTTTACTTCATGCTGATGCAAACAAGAGGCAATTAAAATGGAGGACAGGAATCAAAGCATACCTGCCTGGACCAGGATCGCCTCACGTAGCGACATTTTGCTGCATGCGTGCAGTAAATGCTGCATCCACCATTTTTGATGACACTTTCACTGACGTGTCATCATATTATCTGTTGTGAATGTATGGTAGTTAAACTAAGCATTAATAAAGGGACCAATAACATTTTGACACATCAGAGGGATGACACATGGGAGGACAGAACGGGAGGGACACGACTTGTATACTCCCATTCAGTGCTTCCATGCGTGCTCCTACTTAAGTGTCATGATTTTATTAACCCTTTCATTTACCTAACATAATGCCTGATTTAACTTCAACCAATTAGATGATGACACATAATCGCGGAGTACACATGGAAGCACAAACGGGAGCACCGAAGTTGCATCCGAACGGGAGGACACGGCTTGTATACTCCCATTCAGTGCTTCCATGCATGCTCCTACTTAAGTGTCATGATTTTATTGGCCCTTTCATTTACCTAATATAATGCCTGATTTAACTTCAACCAATTAGATGATGACACATAAGCGCGGAGTATGCATGGAAGCACAAACGGGAGCACCGAAGTTGCATCCGAATGGGAGGACACAACTTGTATACTCCCATTCAGTGCTTCCATGCGTGCTCCTACTTAAGTGTTATGATTTTATTGGCCCTTTCATTTACCTAACATAATGCCTGATTTAACTTCAACCAATTAGATGATGACACATAAGCGGGAGTACGCATGGAAGCACAAACGGGAGCACCGAAGTTGCATCCGAACGGGAGGCCTACGTTTAGTCATTAATGCTAGCTTTTGAACCTGTGTAGTGCGAAAGGGTTTTGTTTTGGTTTCACACTACACTAGCTAGCCTATATAAAGTGTCGTATCTATGTTTCTTGATGAATACACAACAAACATTCTCCATACAGAATGAAACTTGCATGCCGCTTTCTTCTGCCGGAGGTTCGAAGGAAACTACACGGCTGGTCGGGTACACGTACGGTACGGGTGTGCCGGTGTACCTTAACCCCCCACACGTTGTCCGTCTGCAACACCCTCATTTTCATGCATCATGCCCTAAATACATTCATATACATGCTTAACATTAATCCACATAAAGAAGAACAAGTTTAAAATTGATTTGGAACAAAACCGCACTTAAACGCAGGAAAGTGCGGACTAGTCCGTTTTTGCTGCGGACTAGTCCAATTTCTGTCTGACTAAAAACGGACTTGTCCGTTTTTGCTGCGAATTAGTCCAATTTTTGGCACTGGAAACTTTCAGACTTGTCCAATTTTGTGCGGACTAGTCCGATGCTCCAAGAATCCTTGAAAAATTGCTAAGTCCCTGGACTTTTCCGGACTAGTCCGGTGTTCCAGCGAACTTGTCCGTTTTCCTTCTGTTCAAATTCGGACTTGTCCGATGTTTGGCCAGACTTGTCCGATTTTCTCTCTGGACGACTTCGAACTAGTCCGATCCTGTCCGGACTTGTCCGATATTTCGTGACTCCAAATTGATCTTTTGTTTTACGACTTGTTTCTTGGGTTTCACGTTAAGTGGGCCTAGGGACGTCGTGTCCAACTCTTTTAGAGCCCATGTGGGACTCTAAACCGGCCTCTACTTATCCCAAACTCGAAATCCATCTAACCCTAGCCTCCACCTCTATATAAACAACCCCACCCCTTGGTTTGAGATCTATTTGCCACTTTTCCATAAAACTATCATGATAGCCGTGCTCCCGGTTATGAGCACCTGGACAACTTCCATGATTAGAGGGAAATTGGAATTTTGGATGGTTATGGTTTGGTAATGGTTATGGAATAATTTCTGGTATCGAATATGGTTATTGGTAAATGGTGAAATCTGGAATTATGGATGAGGATGGTGAATTATGGACTGGTATTATGGTATTACTTATGATTATGATGGGTTTGATTCATATAATTATAATATATTGCTTTTCAAATGTTTTAATGTACTTTTTAGCACTTTGCCATTATTATTGTCGTCATTTGAAACAGCCACATGTCATACTTTTCACACTTGCTGAGTACGACATGTACTCACTCTTGCAATCCCCCCAACAGTTGCAGGTCAGGATTGGGAGTTTAATGGTGATAATGCGGAGTTCTAGGCCGTGTCTACCGTCAGCTTTGCCTGTGGTGTTAATTGGAGCTGCGCATACATACCCTATCGCTTATGCTGCTTAGTTGCTTAGTTTGCTTAATTAGTTTATTTCCGCTGCATTAGTTGAACTTGTCATAAATGTTCATTAGAGCTTGTATTCGAGGATAATCTGGTTTGTGTAATAAAATTTTGTTAATTAATTTTGTTCTGTGGTAATTTTCTGTATACTCTTTTGTGATTGCACTCGTGTATGTGTGTTGAACATCCTGGGCACACATATGCGTTATCTTGGTTCATCTTTCGGAACCGGGCGTCACGGATTGGTATCAGAGCCACAGGTTGACCGTAGGATGCAACCTAGATAGAATGGAAACTTTAGAGCACATAGGAGCACTCAGGAATCGATTTGATTTTTTTGGTGTGTTGTTTGCTATATATATATTGCTTGCTTGTGTGCTTAATAGAGGATTTTGGGGTGCTCTAGCATTGCCATGTCCACCTAGGCTAGTGTGGCTAGCTGTTTAGTTTCATATCCCTTGATGCATATAGTTGGGGACGTTCTCTAATTCTTACCTATTACTTTTCTTCAGATGGTGAGGACTCGCAACCAGAGGGATAGCAATGATGAGGAGGAGAACAATGGAGTGCCTCAGAACAACATTGGACAAGGTTCTACTCAGGGAGCTATCAACATTGAGCAGCTATTGGCTATGCAAAACCAGCTCATGCAGACCATGATACAAACAATGGGACAGCTGCAGGCTGGCAATATCAACAATCAGCCCCACATGCCTCCACCGCCACCCCCGCCTCCTCATAACCGATTGGGAGAGTTTATGAGTACTAGGCCGCCAACCTTTGCTCAAGCCACCGAACCTATGGATGCGGATGATTGGCTCAAGTCCATGGAGAAGAAGCTAGCTATTGTCCAATGCAGTGACCGGGAGAAGGTCTTGTTTGCTTCTCATCAACTAGTTGGAGCAGCTGCGAATTGGTGGGATTCTTATTGCAATGCTCATGAGAACCAAGAGAGAATTACTTGGGCCGAATTCAAGGAGAATTTTCGTTCTCATTATGTGCCGGAAGGTGTTATGCTCTTGAAGAGGCAAGAATTTGAGGCAAGTAAGATCAAGCGTGAGTGAATATCTCAATAAGTTCACTCAACTCTCAAGGTATGCGCCTGATGATGTGAGTCGGGACAGCCGGAAACAATACTTGTTCATGAGGGGCTTGAACAATGAGATCCAAGTGCAATTGCTCAATTGTGATTATGTCAATTTGCAGAAGCTTGTGGACAAAGCGATTGTGGTTGAGAACAAGATCCGTGAGATGGAGCAAGAAATCAAGAGGAAGACGCCATATCAAGGACAGCAACAAGGAAGTAATGTGTGCCCTCGCTTTGCGCCACCCAATGTGCCTCATTACAGCTCCTCTATTTGATGAGGACATCACAACAGCAGAGACGTGCATTGAACTGCAAGGACCAATCACAAGAGCACGGGCACGGTTATTAAATCAGCAGGTGATTTCGTTCTTAACTTCTTTTGCATGTGAGTTTGAGAATAGATTGCTATGTGATGATTTAATTGTTATTAGGAATAATGGAAAAGATCAACAAGTGAAGGAAGGAGGCCTTGGGAGCGTGGAGAACCACCTGGGACGTCCACAAGTAGATGGAAACAGTTTACAACTCGGACTCGAGTTCAACTCGGAGTCCAGGAGCATTCCACCTTAAAACAGACGCCCAGGAGGCATACGGACTCCGTTTTCGACGTTCTACATATGCACGGAAAGAGGAGAAGATAAACTTTCCAATGGTTCTGGTCCCACCTCAAAATTCCTCCGGAGTCAACGGGAATCGTCGAAACAAGTCGAGTCCAGATTTCTGTCCGGTGCTGCGCCACCGAATCGGGCCTTTGGGCCTTGTATCCCGTAAGAGTCCATTAGGGACGCGTCTAATCGTGTTTTGGTCGAACCCTAGTCTATAAATACTGCAGCCGCCGGTCATATTCAGTGGGTTTTGCTTAGATCAATAAAATCGCCGTTCTACGGTTTGTGAGACCCCAATTTCGTGATTTCCGATCGTGTCTTCTACGTTCTTGCTCGTGTTCTCGATTGCACTTGCAGGAATTAGCCTTCTTGGCGAGGTCAAGCGTGTGCAGCACGGTTGATAACCAACGGAGCCGTGGTGTAGTGATTGCAGGGGTACTCGAACCGCTCGAGTGCCGCGGATCATCAACGTCGAGTTCTCCACCCCAATCGACATACCTTTCGAAAGATCGGGCCTAAACCTACTCATCAATTGGTATCAGATTTCCAGGTTGCCCGTGAGGTATCTTTGTTTTCCTTCCTTCCATTAGATTGATTTTGTTTCATACCTAGAGTCCACAAAAAAGCCACAAAAAAAATTAGATCGTTTTTACCGCTTCCCAGACTATAGTGCCTGCAGTTTCGTTCTTCAGTTTGCATTGTTGAGTTTGCATTCGTGTGGTTGAGTCTTGTTGCTGGTTTAGCTTTGTGTTTTTGGTCCTATTTATCGTGTTTCGTCCTTGTTTTCTTGCTACTTGACACCTATTCCACAATCCCTAAATAACAAACCGATCCGCCACGTTCATCGGTTTGCCCTAGCTAGCCGCCTTGCGTGAACTCCCGCATCGCCAGCCCTAGATTAGGTGACAAATCTTTGTGCCATTCATCCTTGAATCATCACACACCACCCCATTAGTTGCTGTGCAAATTCCCGATCGTTTTCGTATCCGTTTGCAAGTTCTGTTCTCAAACCGAGTTGGAATCAACATCCAAAAAAACGTAACTCGGACAGCCTACCTTAAAACGGCCATAACTTTCGCATACGAACTCGAAATCGGGCGAATTTTTTTTCAAATTCATCTACGCGAAATTTCGCATCTGATTTTCCTCCGCGTAGCCGCGTTCGGCGAAATTAGATTGCCCAAATTCCCCTCATAAGATAGGCTATCCGGCCTCCGAAGTTTCAGCATGAATTTTAAAGAACCTTCTTGATTTTCTATAGGCCGCATATTACATCCAATTGAGCTGCAAATTTGTGTGCTTCCTATATTTTTTCTACTGAGTAAAGAAAAAATATCAAAAAAATATTACAAAAAAGAAAAAAAAATAGTGAAGAGCACGCATATTAAAGCAATTGGCCTATACCACTTGGTGCTGTTTGTCTGGTTATATCATTCTGTCTTTCATTTGCCTTGATACTTCCTTGTGTTGTGCTAGGCTCTAGGGCACTCAGTTGACCAGCAACAGTTTCCTACATTGAATACTTATTCAGCTTTGTTTAGCTGTTAACGATTTTCTGCTTATTAGCCACCATATTGTACCATCCAAGCTCCACCTTTCTCTTGAGCATAACAGGTACCTTTGCAATCACCCCACGCTTCATTGGTTCATCTCACCGTCCACACCACCTGCTGTGTCGGTAAGAACACTTGTAAGAGCGTGGTAAGGCGCTTGAGCGAGAGAGATTGTTTTCTTCCACCTTCCACATTGTCACTGTAGTTGATAGGGATAACATTTTTTTGTTGTTTTTTGTTTCCTACTAACAATGGCAGGAGAAGAAAATAATGACGAATGTGTTCAACATGTTGAGTTACGTGATATGTTCGCCAAATACAACGCATCAACGGAGGAGTCATTGGCGAACTTGACTCGCAAACTGGATGACCTTGCTCTTCGGATGAATACTTTTGAGGCTCGGTTGCCTCTCGCTGGAAGACAAGAAGACAATGCTTATGATGAACTGGAAGATCACAGTAATCAGCCAAGACTGCCACTTTATCGTCGAGGTATGGGAGGTAATAATCATAACAATTATAACCGCCCTCCTGATGATCCTTTTGCTAAAGTGAAATTTACTATACCCTCTTTTTCTGGTGCTTATGATGCTGAGGCTTATCTTGATTGGGAGATGACAGTAGAGCAAAAATTTAATTCCCATCTTGTTCCTGAACAACATAGAGTTCGGCAAGCCACTAGTGAGTTTAAGGACTTTGCTATCATATAGTGGAATGAACTTGTTAAAACTAGAACTGATCCTCCAACATGGGATAGATTAAAGGAAGCTATGCGTGTTCGATTTGTTCCTCCATCTTTTCAGCGGGACCTTCGCAAAAAAATTGCAGCGTTTAGACCAAGGTAACATGTCCGTAGAGGAGTATTATCAAGAGTTACAAAAGGGTATGCTGCGTTGTGGGGTAGTAGAGGACATGGATGATAAAATAGCTCGTTTTTATGGGGGGTTGAGGCGTGAAATTCAGGACATTATTGATTACAAAGAATATGATACTGTTAACAGATTGTTTCAGCTTGCTATGTTGGCAGAAAAAGAATTGCAGGGCCGACAACAACAGCAACAACGCACGAGGAGCAACTTCACGCCGCGTGCAGCAACTACACCATCCAAAACAGCACCGTCTTCGGCCCCCCGTGCAGCGACTACACCACCCAATGGCGGCCAACGAACTATACCTGCTGCTCCACCTTCTCGCGTGCCGGAAGGCAGCAAGGCGACATCATTCACGCCTTCGTCGTCCACTCCTTCTACGGGTCGTACTTCCGACATTAAGTGTCACCGCTGCCAGGGACTTGGTCATATGATGAGAGATTGCCCGAGCAAAAGAGCATACATAGCACGCGACGATGGCGGGTATGATAGTACTTCGGATGTTGAAGATGAATATTCTCTTGCTACTGACTTTACAGATCCAAATGACGAACACACCGAAGAAGAGGTACTTGGTACAGCGGCGACGGAGAACTATAGGAGCATCATTGTGCAGCGTGCCTTGAGCTCCAAAGTGGAGACCGACGACAAGCTACAACGACACAACCTCTTCCACATGTTTCTCGTCGTCAAGGACTGCCGTGTACACACTATAATTGATGGAGGTAGCTGCAATAACTTGGTAAACACGGATGTCGTCAAGAAACTCGGTTTGACAACAAGAGCACACCCTCATCCGTACCACATTCAATGGTTCAACAACAGCGGTAAGGTTCGGGTAACACAAACAGCGAGAATCCATTTTTCAATTGGTTCATACCATGATTTTGCTGATTTTGATGTTGTTTCTATGGATGCTTGTTCTCTTTTATTGGGTCGTCCTTGGGAATTTGATACAGATGCTATTCATCATGGTAGAACCAATAAATATACTCTCATGCATAAGGGAAAGAAAATCACTTTGCTCCCCATGACTCCTGCTGATATTGTGCATTTTGAGAAGAGTAAAATTCGTGAGGGCAAAGCAACTAAATTAGAATCTGAAAAACAGCAAGTTATTAAGTTAAAATCACCATCATTGCTCGCAACTAAATCTGAACTTGCTGATTTATTCGATGCTAAGGGGATGTGCTATGCTTTAGTTTGCAAAGAAGCCATGTTTTCACTTCATGAATTGTCTATTGCATTGCCCCCTGCTGTTGCTAACCTTTTGCAGGAGTTTGAGGATGTGTTTCCCTCCGAGATACCCCCTGGTTTACCACCGATGAGAGGCATTGAACACAAGATCGATTTGATTCCAGGAGCAAGTTTGCCAAATCGTGCAGCATACAGGGCGAATCCACAAGAAACTAAGGAAATTCAGCGACAAGTCCAAGATCTTTTGGACCGCGGGTACATTCGTGAAAGCCTTAGCCCTTGTTTTGTTCCTGTTCTTTTGGTTCCTAAGAAAGATGGTAGTTGGCGCATGTGTGTTGATTGTCGAGCGATTAATAACATCACCATTCGATATCGTTATCCTATTCCTCGATTAGATGACATGCTTGATGAATTGAGTGGTGCTATCATCTTCACAAAAATTGACTTGCGTAGTGGTTACCACCAAATTAGAATGGCACTAGGAGATGAATGGAAAACTGCATTTAAAACCAAGTTTGGACTTTATGAGTGGTTAGTCATGCCTTTTGGTTTAACTAATGCACCCAGCACCTTTATGCGATTAATGAACGAGGTTTTACGTGCTTTCACTGGACAATTTGTGGTGGTTTACTTCGATGATATCCTCATTTACAGCAAGTCATATGATGAACATCTTGATCATTTACGTGCTGTTTTTACTGTTTTGAGAGATGCACGTTTGTTTGGTAACCTCGAAAAGTGCGTTTTTTGCACCAATCGAGTCTCGTTTCTTGGCTATGTCGTTTCCTCGCAGGGAATTGAGATGGATGAGGCAAAAATTGAAGCAATCACCAGCTGGCCAGCCCCAACTACCGTCACACAGGTTCGTAGTTTTCTTGGTCTTGCAGGATTTTATCGGCGCTTTGTGCGGGATTTCAGCACCATTGCAGCACCTCTACATGAGCTAACGAAGAAGGGAGTTCCATTTCGATGGGGCGAACAGCAGCAACAAGCTTTTGATGCTCTCAAATCGAAGCTTACACAAGCACCATTACTACAACTTCCTGATTTTGACAAGACCTTTGAGCTAGAATGCGATGCAAGCGGCATTGGTATTGGAGGCGTTCTCATACAAGGAGGTAAACCCGTTGCTTTCTTTAGTGAAAAACTTCATGGTCCTTCTCTGAATTACTCCACTTATGATAAGGAATTGTATGCCTTAGTCCGTGTATTACAAACATGGCAACATTATCTTTGGTCTAAGGAGTTTGTCATACATTCCGATCATGAATCATTGAAGTATCTTAAGTGTCAAACCAATCTGAATAAACGACATGCTAAATGGATTGAGTTCATAGAGTCGTTTCCATACATCATTAAGCATAAGAAAGGGAAGGAAAATATCATTGCCGATGCATTATCTAGGCGTTATACCATGCTGTCCCAACTTGATCATAACATCTTTGGTTTGGAAACAATTAAAGCATTATATCCTACTGATTTGGACTTCAAAGTTGCTTTTGAAAATTGTAGAGAAGGAATAACTTGGAATAAATATGTGCTGCGAGAGGGTCTCCTCTATCGTGCTAACAAGCTATGCGTTCCAGCTAGCTCCGTTCGTCTATTGCTTTTGCAGGAAGCACATGGAGGAGGTTTGATGGGACATTTTGGAGTGAAGAAAACTGAAGACGTGCTGTCCACACACTTCTTTTGGCCAAAGATGAGGCGTGATGTCGAGCGCTACGTGTCACGATGCACTACTTGCAACAAAGCTAAGTCTCGTCTTAACCCACATGGTCTTTATATGCCTCTTCCTGTTCCTAGTGTACCTTGGGAGGATATTTCTATGGACTTTGTTTTGGGATTGCCTAGGACTAAGAGGGGGAGGGATAGTATTTTTGTAGTTGTTGATCATTTTTCCAAAATGGCACACTTTATACCTTGTCATAAGAATGATAATGCCTCACACATTGCTGATTTATTTATGACGGAAATTGTTCGTTTACATGGTGTGCCAAATACCATTGTTTCTGATCGTGATGCAAAATTTTTAAGTCATTTTTGGAGAACTTTGTGGTATAAATTGGGAACCAAGTTGCTGTTTTCAACTACATGTCACCCACAAACGGATGGACAGACCGAGGTAGTTAATCGTACTTTATCCACTATGTTACGGGCTGTCTTGAAAACAAATTTGAAGTTGTGAGAGGAGTGTTTACCACATATAGAATTTGCTTACAACAGATCTGTTCACTCCACGACAAAGGTAAGTCCATTCCAGGTAGTGTATGGTTTCAATCCCCGTGCTCCTATTGATTTACTACCTTTGCCTCCTTCTGAAACTATAAATTTGGATGCTACACAACGATCTGAATTCGTTCTTAAGATGCATGAAACTACAAAGAAAAATATTGAAATGATGAATGAAAAGTATAGGATTGCAGGTAGTAAAGGTAGAAAAGAAGTAAAACTTGAACCGGGCGATTTGGTGTGGTTACATTTGAGAAAAGAGCGATTTCCCGACTTGAGAAAATCTAAACTTATGCCACGAGCTGCTGGTCCTTTTAAGATCGTTGAAAAGATTAATGATAATGCATATAAGCTTGAATTGCCTCCCGATTTTGGGGTTAGTCCTACATTTAACATTTCAGATTTGCGACCGTACTTGGGAGAAGAAGATGAACTTGAGTCGAGGACGACTCCAATTCAAGAGGGGGAGGATGATGAGGACATCACAACAGCAGAGACACGCATTGAACTGCAAGGACCAATCACAAGAGCACGAGCACGGTTATTAAATCAGCAGGTGATTTCATTCTTAACTTCTTTTGCATGTGAGTTTGAGAATAGATTGCTATGTGATGATTTAATTGTTATTAGGAATAATGGAAAAGATCAACAAGTGAAGGAAGGAGGCCTTGGGAGCGTGGAGAACCACCTGGGACGTCCACAAGTAGATGGAAACAGTTTACAACTCGGACTCGAGTTCAACTCGGAGTCCAGGAGCAGTCCACCTTAAAAAAGACGCCCAGGAGGCATACGGACTCCGTTTTCGACGTTCTACATATGCACGGAAAGAGGAGAAGATGAAATTTATAATGGTTCTGGTCCCACCTCAAAATTCCTCCGGAGTCAAAGGGAATCGTCGAAACAAGTCGAGTCCAGATTTCTGTCCGGTGCTGCGCCACCGAATCGGGCCTTTGGGCCTTGTATCCCGTAAGAATCCATTAGTGACGCGTCTAATTGTGTTTTGGTCGAACCCTAGTCTATAAATACTGCAGCCGCCGGTCATATTCGGTGGGTTTTGCTTAGATCAATAAAATCGCCGTTCTACGGTTTGTGAGACCCCAATTTCGCGATTTCCGATCGTGTCTTCTACGTTCTTGCTCGTGTTCTCGATTGCACTTGCAGGAATTAGCCTTCTTGGCGAGGTCAAGCGTGTGCAGCACGGTTGATAACCAACGGAGCCGTGGTGTAGTGATTGCAGGGGTACTCGAACCGCTCGAGTGGCGCGGATCATCAACGTCGAGTTCTCCACCCCAATCGACATACCTTTCAGAAGATCGGGCATAAACCTACTCATCACTATTCCTGCTCAGCGCCCTGGTTATGCACCACGCCCAACTCAGTTTGTGCAGCAGCGCCCTGTCATGCTAGCACCTAGGCCTCCGATGCCTTATGCGCCTCGTGCTGATTTTCCTGGAGCCAATGCTCAAAACCAAGCTCGCCCCAACAATTCTAGTGGAGTTAAGAAGTGTTATACTTGTGGAGAAGCTGGACACTTTGCGCATCAATGTCCTAAGTCAGGCCTTGGTCAAGGAAGCAATGCACCGAGGCAAAACCCGAGATCCAATGGAGGACAACCACAAGGGAACCGCCGCAAAATGTAAAGGAAATAAGGAGTTTTCTTGGGATGGCTGGATATTACCGTAGATTTATCAAGGACTTTTCCAAGATAGCCAAGCCTATGACGGAGTTTCCAATAAAGGGAAGGTGTTCCAATGGACTGAAGCTTGTCAGAATAGTTTTGAGGATTTGAAGAAGAGGTTGACAACAGCCCCAGTTTTGGTACTGCCGGATGTGAGCAAAAAATTTGACATTTATTGCGACGCATCGAGACAAGGACTTGGATGTGTGCTCATGCAAGAAGGTCAAGTGGTGGCCTATGCATCAAGACAATTGAAGAAACATGAGCAGAATTACCCCACGCACGATTTAGAACTTGCAGCCGTGGTACATGCATTGAAGATTTGGAGACACTATATTCTTGGACATAGGTGTGAAATTTATACGGATCATAAGAGTTTGAAGTATATTTTCACACAAATGGATCTGAACTTGAGGTAACGTATATGGTTGGAGCTCATCAAATATTATGATTTGGGGATCAACTATCATCCGGGAAAAGCCAATGTAGTGGCCGATGCTTTGAGTAGAAAAGGAGTAAGTCATCAACTCATGGTTCGAGAGTTACCATTCGAGTTATGTAAGGAGTTTGAACGGTTGAACCTCGGGTTTGTAAATGAGATGGAGATGATGGAGTTAAACCCAACCTTGGAGCAAGAAATTCGAGAAGCACAAACCACAGATGAGGAGATCAAGGAAATCAAGGAAAGGACTGAGGAAGGGAGAGAATTCAGATTTGATAAGGACGAACATGGTACCTTATGGCTTGGAAAGAGAATCGTTGTGCCTAATGTAAAGCATATTCGGGAGACAATATTAAAGGAGGCACATGACTCGCCATACTCGATTCACCCCGGTTGTACGAAGATGTACAAGGACTTGAAGACTTGCTATTGGTGGGATAGCATGAAAAAGGACATAGCCGAATATGTTGCATTGTGTGATGTGTGTCAACGAGTCAAGGCGGAACATCAAAGGCCAGCCGGATTATTGCAACCGTTGAAGACTCCGGAATGGAAGTGGGAAGAAATTGGAATGGACTTCATAGTTGGGTTACCACGTACTCAGTCCGGGTATGACTCAATTTGAGTAATTGTGGATCACTTAACCAAGTCAGCTCATTTTGTCCCTGTGAAGACCAAATATACAGCTGCACAATTGGCCGAGATATACATGGAGCATATTGTGTGTCGACATGGAGTCCCTAAGAAGATAGTCTCGGATAGAGGTTCTCAATTTACCACCAGATTTTGGCAAAAATTGCATGAAGCTTTGGGAACGAGGTTGAACTTTAGTTCAGCATATCATCCTCAAACGGATGGGCAAACCGAGAGGACCAATCAGATTTTGGAGGACATGTTAAGAGCTTGTGCTTTGAAGCATGGGAAAAGTTTGGACAAAAGCTTGCCATACGCGGAATTTTCATACAACCATAGTTACCAAGCAAGCTTGAAAATGTCACCATATGAAGCACTTTATGGGAGGAAGTGTAGGACACCTTTATTCTAGAATGAGGCAGGAGAAACTCAAGTATTTGGTCTGGATGTGTTGCAAGAAGCCGAAAAGCAAGTCCGAATAATTCGTGAAAACTTGAGGGCTGCCCAATCAAGACAAAAAGGCTATGCGGACAATAGGAGAAGGAAACTAGCCTTTGATGTGGGAGATTTTGTTTACCTCAAGGTGTCACCAATGAGAGGTCATAAGAGGTTTAACATAAGAGGCAAGCTCACACCTCGCTATATTGGACCGTTCAAGATTTTGGACAAAAGAGGAGAAGTAGCGTATAAGTTGGAGATGCCAGCTCATCTTTCGGATGTACATGATGTCTTTCATGTTTCCCAGCTCAAGAAGTGTTTGAGAGTACCGGAATAGCAAGTGCCAATGGAAGAATTGGAACTAGAGGAAGATTTGACTTATGCCGAGCAACCGATCAAAATCTTGGAAACCAAGGAGAGAGTCACAAGGAACAAGGTCATTAGATGGTGTAAAGTTCAATGGAAGCACCACACAGAAAAAGAAGCGACGTGGGAATTGGAGGATGATCTCAAGAAGGACTTTCCCTATCTCTTCTCTTCCGCGTTGAATCTCGAGGGCGAGATTCATTTTAAGGGGGTTAGGTTTGTAACACCCTCATTTTCATGCATGATGCCCTACATACATTCATATACATGCTTAATATTAATACACATAAAGAGGAACAAGTTTAAAATTGATTTGGAACAAAACCACACTTAAAACACAGGAAAGTGCAGACTAGTCCGATTTTGCTGTGGACTAGTCCGATTTCTCTCTAACTAAAAACGGACTTGTCCGTTTTTGCTGCGGATTAGTCCGATTTTTGGCACTGGAAACTTTCGGACTTGTCCAATTTTGTGCGGACTAGTCCGATGCTCCAAGAATCCTTGAAAAATTGCTAAGTCCCTGGACTTTTTCGGACTAGTCCGGTGCTCCAGCGGACTTGTCCGTTTTCCTTTCTGTTCAAATTCGGACTTGTCTGATGTTTGGCCAAACTTGTCCGATTTTCTCTCTGGATGACTTCGGACTTGTCCGATATTTCGTGACTCCGAATTGATCTTTTGTTTTACGACTTGTTTCTTGGGTTTCACGTTAAGTGGGCCTAGGGATGTCGTGCCCAACTCTTTTAGAGCCCATGTGGGACTCTAAACCGGTCTCTACTTATCCCAAACTCGAAATCCATCTAACCCTAGCCTCCACCTCTATATAAACAACCCCACCCCTTGGTTTGACATCTATTTGCCACTTTTCCACCCACCCAAACCCTAGTTCGTGGAGAGCCACCATCAAGGAGGGAGGAGAAGATCCCAAGCAAGAAGAAAGAAGAGGAGGAAACGGAAGAGGATCAAGATCTCCACCGAGTTTCGTCCTTCACCACCAATTCATCCCCAAGTTCATCACCAACCCAAGATCACCAAGATCCAAGTGTTACCTCCAAGTTTCTTGATTCATTGGAGTTCTAAACACCTGGTATACCTTCTATTCTCTTTTCCTTACGTGAATTCAACCCTAATCTCCAAATTCACGTCGATCTAGAAAACCTTAATCTGCTGATCTCGTCAAATGCGGACTTGTCCGGTCCCTAGCGGACTAGTCCGATCTTCCTGGTTAAATTGTGTTGAATTGACTCTAAAATTTGATCTAATCAACTCCCAACCTGTATAAACTTGTTAAATTCTATTAAAACTATTAAGTGATCATTAAAAGCAATCTATTAACAAGTTCTACCTTGCATTTGCATCAATCATGCATCTCATGTCATATTGAGTAATATTTGTGCACTCTTTGATTGTGTTTCTTGTCTTGTATGTTTATGGTGTGGATTAGACGGATTTGCGCTAGAGAGTGCCGTGGAGGATCTCCAGCACCAAGAGTTTGAAGGCTTTGACCCTAATCAACAGCAAGAGCAAGGCAAGTGTCCTTGAAGCATATTGATCCTGTTTTTAAGATAAATGTTTTGTTTGCAAAACTGCATGCTTGTGTCAATTTTGATGGGAATCCTATGGTAGGGAAGTTTACTAGTTTTGTTGACCACCCTTGTCACCTGGGATATATGGTAGAGAGTCGGGAAGGGCTTTTTACCTTTTGCTTCGCTTAATCAACTGGGATGGAAAACAACTATACCACTCAATTTAATTATGCATGGATGAGATTATGGTTACCATGAACTGGTTAAATATGATGTGGTAACGGGTGATCTAAGCAAGCCTGGTATGTGGATGGGTTGGATGTTATGGTGGTTTGCTTGCTTTAGATCTAAGGACCGGTTCATGCGAGAATAAGCCAGGACTACAGTGCCACCACGAGGCCAAGTATGGGTGCAGCGTAGCTGATTAATTAGGGCTTCGCTAGTGCTGTTTGGACCATTGTGGATGCTCGGGGAAGGGGTAGTCGGATTGGGTTTGTTGATGATTGGTGGGACTACCCTGGGATCCGAATGGCTCAAGAGGGGGCCCTTGGTTAAACATGTGCTCTGCGGGAGACATCGCCACCGGTGAAACCTCAGTGGCGTCTAAATAGGCTAGTAATCCCTTTGTAAAGGCTATTTTGTGATCTCTTGGCCGTACACCAAAGGAAGTGTAATTGGAAAGAGGGAGGTTCTTTAGTCGCCGACGGGTGATGAAATCACAAACACGTGGGTAAAGTGGTACAAACTCTGCAGGGTTAATTAAAACTATCATGATAGCCGTGCTCCTGGTTATGAGCACCTGGACAACTTCCATGATTAGAGGGAAATTGGAATTTGGGATGGTTATGGTTTGGTAATGGTTATGGATGGTTATGGAATAATTTCTGGTATTGAATATGGTTATTGGTAAATGGTGAAATCTGGAATTATGGATGAGGATGGTGAATTATGGACTGGTATTATGGTATTACTTATGATTATGATGGGTTTGATTCATATAATTATAATATATTGCTTTTCAAATGTTTTAATGTACTTTTCAACACTTTGCCATTATTATTGTTGTCATTTGAAACAGCCACATGTCATACTTTCCACACTTGCTGAGTACGACATGTACTCACTCTTGCAATCCCCCCAACAGTTGCAGGTCAGGATTAGGAGTTTAATGGTGATAATGCAGAGTTCTAGGCCGTGTCTACCGTTAGCTTTGCCTGTGGTGTTGATTGGAGCTGCGCATACATACCCTATCGCTTATGCTGCTTAGTTGCTTAGTTTGCTTAATTAGTTTATTTCCATTGCATTAATTGAACTTGTCATAAATGTTCATTAGAGCTTGTATTCGAGGATAATCTGGTTTGTGTAATAAAATTTGGTTAATTAATTTTGTTCTGTGGTAATTTTATGTATACTCTTTTGTGATTGCACTCGTGTATGTGTGTTGAACATCCTGGGCACACATATGCGTTAGCTTGGTTCATCTTTCGGAACCGGGCATCACACCGTCCCAGTGGTTGTTGGGAAGAGCCTTACAGGTATGCTCTGATTCCAGACCTCTTACTCCATCTCTAGGTTTCTGATGACACGGGCGGTTCACCACCAGGCAAACCAAAAAATGTTGAGCGGCATGCAAGTTTTTTGATGAAAAACTGATTGCGGCCTGCTGACGCATCCATCTCTAGTTTTTTTATGACACTCTCGCTGACGTGTCATCATATTATTTGTTGTGAAGGTATGGTAGTTAAACTAAGCATTATTAAAGGGACCAATAACATTTTGACACATCAGCGGGATGACGCATGGGAGGACAGGAAACCTAGATGTAGTTAGAGGACAGGAATCTGAACATACCTGCAGGGGTCTTCCAACCACCACTGGGGATGAACGACGGGGGTTAAGGTACACACCGGCACACTCGGACCGTACATAATGTGCCGGTGAAGAAGAACGGCGTTTTGGCTGTGGAAGCACCTGCATGGCTTCCGTTGGAAGGTGACTGACTCATGGAAAATGTGCGAGGTCCACTACGACAACATTATTTGTTGTGAAGGTATTGTAGTTAAACTAAGCATTAATAAAGGGACCAATAACATTTTGACACATCAACGGGATGTTGCAAGGGAGGACAGAACGGGAGGGACACGGCTTGTATACTCCTATTCAGTGCTTCCATGCGTGCTCCTACTTAAGTGTCATGATTTTATTGGCCCTTTCATTTACCTAACATAATGCCTGATTTAACTTCAACCAATTAGATGATGACACATAAGAGCGGAGTACGCATGGAAGCACAAACGGCAGCACCAAAGTTGCATCCGAACAGGAGGCCTACATTTAGTCATTAACACTAGCTTTTGAATCTGTGTAGTGCGAAAGGGTTTTGTTTTGGTTTCACACTACACTAGCTAGCCTATATAAAGTGTCGTATCTGTGTTTCCTGATGAATACACAACAAACATTCTCCATACAGAATGAAACTTGCATGCTGCTTTCTTCTGCCGGAGGTTCGAAGGAAACTACACGGCTGGTCGGGTACACGTACGGTACGGGTGTACCGGTGTACCTTAACCCCCCGTACGTCGTCCGTCCCCGGTGGTTGTTGGGAAGAGCCTTACAGGTATGCTCTGATTCCGGACCTCTTCATCTCTAGGTTTCGGATGACGCAGGCGGTTCACCACCAGGCAAACCAAAAAAGGTTGAGCGGCATGCAAGTTTTTTGATGAAAAACTGACTGCGGCCTGCTGACGCATCCATCTATAGTTTTTTGATGAAACTCCCGCTGATGTGTCATCATATTATTTGTTGTGAAGGTATGGTAGTTAAACTAAGCATTATTAAATGGACCAATAACATTTTGACACATCAGCAGGATGACGCATGGGAGGACGGAACAGGAGGGACAGGGCTTGCAACCAGTTTGTCATCAAGAAATTTGCATGCCGCTCTCATCATCGAGGCTTTGCTAGTTTGTCTGATAGTGAACCGCATGCGTCATCAGAAACCTAGATGTAGTTAGAGGACAGGAATCAGAACATACCTGCAGGGGTCTTCCAACCACCATCGGGGATGCACGACGGGGGTTAAGGTACACACCGGCACACCGGGACCGTACATAATGTGCCGGTGAAGATGAACGGCGTTCTGGCTGTGGAAGCACCTGCATGGCTTCCGTTGGAAGGTGACCGACTCGCGGAAGATGTGCGAGGTCGACTACGCCAACATTTTTTGTTGTGAAGGTATGGTAGTTAAACTAAGCATTAATAAAGGGACCAATAACATTTTGACACATCAACGGGATGATGCATGGGAGGACAGAAAGGGAGGGACACAGCTTGTATACTCCCATTCAGTGCTTCCATGCGTGCTCCTACTTAAGTGACATGATTTTATTGGCCCTTTCATTTACCTAACATAATGCCTGATTTAACTTCAACCAATTAGATGATGACACATAAGCGCGGAGTACGCATGGAAGCACTAACGGGAGCACCGAAGTTGCATCCGAACGGGAGGCCTACGTTTAGTCATTAACGCTAGCTTTTGAATCTGTGTAGTGCGAAAGGGTTTTTTTTTGGTTTCACACTACACTAGCTAGCCTATATAAAGTGTCGTATTTGTGTGTCCTGATGAATACACAACAAACATTCTCCATACAGAATGAAACTTGCATGCCGCTTTCTTCTGCCGGAGGTTCAAAGGAAACTACACGGCTGGCCGGGTACACGTACGGTACGGGTGTCCCGGTGTACCTTAACCCCCCGTACGTCGTCCGTCCCCGGTGGTTGTTGGGAAGAGCCTTACAGGTATGCTCTGATTCCAGACCTCTTACTCCATCTCTAGGTTCTGATGATGCAGGCGGTTCACCACCAGGCAAACCAAAAAAGGTTGAGCGGCATGCAAGTATTTTGATGAAAAACTGACTACGGCCTACTGTCGCATCCATCTCTAGTTTTTTGATGACACTCTCGCTGACGTGTCATCATATTATTTGTTGTGTAGGTATGGTTGTTAACCTAAGCATTATTAAAGGGACCAATAACATTTTGACACATTAGCGGGATGACGCATGGGAGGACAGAACAGGAGGGACAGGTCTTGCAGCCAGTTTGTCATCAAGAAATTTGCATGCCGCTCTCATCATCGAGGCTTTGCTGGTTTGTCTGGTGGTGAACCGCATGACTCATCGGAAACCTAGATGTAGTTAAAGGACAGGAATCAGAACATACCTGCAGGGGTCTTCCAACCACCACCGGGGACGCACGACGGGGGTTAAGGTACACACTGGCACACACGAACCGTACATAATGTGCCAGTGAAGATGAACGGCGGTCCAGCTATGGAAGCACCTGCATGGCTTCTGTTGGAAGGTGACCGACTCGCGGAAGATATGCGAGGTCGACTACGAAACCATTATTTGTTGTGGAGGTATGGAAGTTAAACTAAGCATTAATAAAAGGACCAATAACATTTTGAGACATCAGCGGGATGATGCATGGGAGGACAGAACGGGAGGGACACGGCTTGTATACTCCCATTCAGTGCTTCCATGCGTGCTCCTACATTAGTGTCATGATTTTATTGGCCCTTCCATTTACCTAACATAATGCATGATTTAACTTCAACCAATAAGATGATGACACATAAGCGCGGAGTACGCATGGAAGCATAAACGGGAGCACCGAAGTTGCATCCGAACGGAAGGCCTACATTTTGTCATTAACGCTAGCTTTTGAATCTGTGTAGTGCGAAAGGGTTTTGTTTTGGTTTCACACTACACTAGCTAGCCTATATAAAGTGTCGTATCTGTGTTTCCTCATGAATACAGAACAAACATTCTCCATACACAATGAAACTTGCATGCCACTTTTTTGTGCTGGAGGTTCGAAGGAAACTACACAGTTGGCCGGGTACACATACGGTACGGGTGTGCCCGTGTACCTTAACCCCCTGTACATCGTCTGTCCCCGGTGGTTGTTGGGAAGATCCTTACAGGTATGCTCTGATTCCAGACCTCTTACTCCATCTCTAGGTTTCTGATGACGCAGGCAGTTCACCACCAGACAAACCAAAAAAGGTTTAGCGGCATGCATGTTTTTTGATGAAAAACTGACTGCGGCCTGCTGACGCATCCATCTCTAGTTTTTTGATGACACTCTCACTGACGTGTCATCATATTATTTGTTGTGAAGGTTGGTATTTAAACTAAGCATTATTAAAGGGACCAATAACATTTTGACACATCAGCGGGATGACGCATGGGAGGACAGAACAAGAGGGATAGGGCTCGTAGCCAGTTTGTCATCAAGAAATTTGCATGCCGCTCTCATCACTGAGGCTTTGCTGGTTTGTCTGGTGGTGAACCGCATGCATTATCAGAAACCTAGATGTAGTTAGAGGACAGGAATCAGAACATACCTCCAGGGGTCTTCCAACCACCACCGGGGACGCATGACGGGGGTTAAGGTACACACCGGCATACCCGGACCGTACATAATGTGCCGGTGAAAATGAATGGCGTTCCGGCTGTGGAAGCATCTACATGGCTTCCGTTGGAAGGTGACCGACCCGCGGAAGATGTGCGAGGTCGACTATGCCAACATTATTTGTTGTGAAGGTATGGTAGTTAAACTAAGCATTAATAAAGGGACCAATAACATTTTGACACATCAGTAGGATGATGCATGGGAGGACAGAACGGGAGGGAAACGGCTTGTATACTCCCATTCAGTGCTTCCATGCGTGCTCCTACTTAAGTGTCATGATATTATTGGCCCTTTCATTTACCTAACATAATGCCTGATTTAACTTCAACCAATTAGATGATGACACATAAGCGCGGAGTACGCATGGAAGCACAAACAGGAGCACCGAAGTTGCATCCGAAGGGCCCATCGTATGCGGGGAAAAATATGCTTTAGAAGTATACAATTCCTTGGCGTTATCCCTGTCATGTCCGACCATCATACGACCTCGTTCGTTCATGTGGACACATGTCATAGTCATGCAACTGCTTCATCCGTCCGTTCATGAGGACACATGTCACAAATGTGGAACTACTTCATCCGTCTGAACCCAACATTTATTTTTCAGTTATTTATATTTGCTACCCGAAAAGTACTTGATACCCGATATTTTGGTCTTTTTAGTTTCGGTCTCGGTTTTATCGGTTTCGGTTTTTCGGTCTCGATTTATTTGCCCACCCCTAATTTACGTAGTAGTAGCATATGGGATATACATATTTCTCCTGCATGTTTTTTTTAAACTATTTAGTGATATATCCTATGTGCATATTACATATGTAAAACTAATGTAAAGTATATAACTTTTTCAAAAGGGAGTCTTAGGTTTCGTCAAATCTATCTTTGAGATTTACACAATTTTGATCTGTTTTAACAATACAAGAATTGTACTTTTGGATTCACCATGAAAATATTTCCATAATATACAATCTAGTACTACATGTTATTGAAGTTAATAAATTCCATATAAATCATTTGTCAAAGGTAATTAGTTCGACCAAAACAGAAATAGAGTTGAGTTGGGGCAGAGGAAGTATTATACGTTGCTGTTTGCCGCATAAGGTTTCGTCCTTCGTTCAAGCCGTAGCCATTTGTACAGGCGGCTGATGCGACTAGGCGCACCGAGCTTACGTGCGTGTCAGTCATCAAGGCGCCTTAAATGCGCGCAGCGCATGCGCATCTTTGAATTCAATTGCAGCCGCTCCACGTCCCGTCACCGCTTCACCGTGAACCACTGCGGATGGTCTTAAAGGCAGGCCCGACTCTGGGCCTAGGCGGGCGGAAATAAATTTTCTGCGGCCCTACCGCACAACATCGCCTGCCGTGCCCCCACCGCCATGCCCCCGGCTCCGCTGCGGGCCCGCCGCCCCTGCGCCCCCACCGCCGGCCCGCCCCTGACTCGAGAACGGATCGAGGGGAAGGCTCATCGCCCATAGCGGCCGTGTAGCTTCTGTCCCCTCGATCCATTGGCGATGAGCCTTCTCCTCATTCGTTCTCGAGTTCGCGGCGGCCACAGCGCCGCTTCGACCCTGCTTCTGGACTGACGGCGCTGATGATCCGCCACATACTTTTAAATCTATACGTTGGTATTCTCCCCCTCATATTTGTTTATGCGTTAATACCTGATGTTTTACATCGTTTTCCACAGGAGGCCAAAAGTAATGAACATCATTGATCAGCACTGTGCCGAGGAGAACGCAAAAATTGCAGTGGGCCGCGTCAAGTCGGTTTTACGATTTTATTCACGTTCCATTTGACTTCAAGTACCACGCCTATGCTTTGAAATATATGATTATACTAATCAAGCTCCGGTCTTTTACTGATTGATACTTAACGTCGTTTGTTGCATTCGCCAAGGTCCGAGGCCAACAAGGTCTACTGCTTTGCCAACGTCACATCGCCAGATGCGGCGTTCTGACTGTGGACAAAGCACCTGCATGGCTTCCATTGGAAGGTGAACGACTCGCGGAAGATGTGCTAGGTCGACTACGCCAACATCCAGGTACGTCGCCGTCCGCAGCCACCGTTTTCCATTGCACCGCCACTGCATGGTGTTCACCTGCCGCTGCTCGTCATCCTTTCACAGGGTGAGGATGCGTTGGTGGCTCATTTCTCCAAGTCATGCTTCGACTGTGAAACCGAGGAGTTCCTGCCAGTGTGGTTCAGCTCGCCGCGGAAGGTGAACAACTCGCGGAAGATGTGCGAGGTCGACTACGCCAACATCCAGGTACGTCACCGTCCGCTGCCACCGTTTTCCATTGCGTTGCCGCTGCAACGTGTTCACCTGCCGCTGCTCGTCATCCTTTCGCAGGGTCGGGATGCGTTTGGTGGATGCGGCCAGATGGTTGCTCTTGCAGGTGTATGGTAATTACGTGAGTGTTTGGTCGGGTCATGTGGTTAGTCCATGATGCACCCTAAACCCGGTGTTGAGGCCATGTATTTGTCATTTGTGTGTACACTCTAGTGACATGTGACAAAGTGCTCAGTCATCAATTGCCTTTGGTTTGACATCAAAGTTCGATTGGAGATATATCATCCATTTCTTTATGTCTTGGATCATCCAAATTAACGTTTGGTTGGATGGACTGGACGATCCAATTTTTTGTTGGTAGGTTGGATGAAACTTGATTGGGATTATTGAATCATCAAAGTTGATAATTTCATAATATTATTCGTGCGCATGATGATGGATCATGCACGCCGAGCGCCGAGTTAGTCGGATCGCTGAGCAAAGTTCGGATGTGGAGTTTGTGTGTGCCCGTGCGCCCTGCAAGATTCCGTGCTCTTGCGTACGTGGCAATCATCAGGGCAGGGTGGTACACTCGCGGGAACCGCGCAGTGCGCCCTTGGCTGTAAGATTTGGAGCGTGAACATATGTGGCAACCATCTGGGGATGCAACTTTGGTGCTCCCGCTTGTGCTTCCATGAGTACTCTGTGCTTATGTGTCATCATCTAATTGGTTGAAGTTAAATCAGGCATTACGTTAGGTAAATGAAAGGGCCAATAAAATCATGAAACTTAAGTAGGAGCACGCATGGAAGCATTGAATGGGACTATACAAGCCGTGTCCTCCGTTCGGATGCAACTTCGGTGCTCCCGTTTGTGCTTCCATGCGTACTTCGCGCTTATGTGTCATCATCTAATTGGTTAAAGTTAAATCAGGCATTATGTTAGGTAAATGAAAGGGCCAATAAAATCATGACACTTAAGTAGGAGCACGCATGGAAGCACTGAATGGGAGTATACAAGCCGTGTCCTCCCATTCGTATGCAACTTCGGTGCTCCCGTTTGTGCTTCCATCCGTAATCCGCGCTTATGTGTCATCATCTAATTGGTTGAAGTTAAATCAGGCATTATGTTATGTAAATGAAAGGGCCAATAAAATCATGACACTTATGTAGGAGCACGCATGGAAGCACTGAATGGGAGTATACAAGCCGTGTCTGGGCCCTTCACGTGTCAAATTAAAAATTTCTCTTTTTATCGAAAAACAACTCCTTTAACGACGCCAAATTTCGGTACGTGGGCTCACGCGTACATGGGGACGAACACCAAGCGTTCCAGCGCAGTTTCGGCCCAGGAATACAAAGCGACCAGAGTAGTTTCAGCCCACAAATAACAAGCGGCCCAGCACAGTGTTGGGCCTACTCTGATAGCTTCAAGTACGCTTTGTCCTGGCTGCCTCCCCGCCGGACCCTTCGATCCACAACGGCCCCTCTCCCAATTGCATGAAATGCTCCTGGAGGAGCATCCGCCAGCCGCCACGCTCTTGGAGGAGCATCCACCGGCCGCCACGCTCTTGGAAGAGCATCCGCCGTCCATCGGCGTGGAGGAGCATCCGCCGGCCGCCGCACGTGGAGGAGCAACAGCGCTAGGTACAATTGCTCACATAATGTTATTGTAGTTCAATCTTCTTACGGATACGCTAATTGAATTGTAGGAAGCAATGTCAGAAGATAAGACAGGGATGGGAAAAGACAGGCGTACGAAGGAGTGGCAGGATGGAATGAAGTCATTTTTAAATTTAGCATTCCAGGGCACTCGTGAAGAAGAAACTAAGCCTTGTCCTTGCACAAAATGTCGTAATTTGCAATGGGAGACGCAAGGAAGTTCATCTTCACTTGCTTCGTAATGAGATGTCATTTGATTATACTTGTTGGGTACACCATGGAGAAAAACGAGTTGAGACAAAAATTGCTGAGCAATCAGCAAATAATGAGGAGATAATTTCTGATGATGCTGCTATGGAAAATATGTTGTCCAACCTTCTTAGAGGCACTGGTGATCATGGTGTTGATGATCCAGAAAATGCTATAAACCAGCAGGAGCCATCTGGGTGTGCAAAGGCATTCTATGACTTATTAAATGATGCCAAAAAGGAGTTGTATCCAGGTTGTGAGAAGGTGACCCAATTATCCTTCATTGTCAGGTTGTACCAGATAAAGTGTTTAACTGGTTTGAGCAAAAAAGCGTGTGAGTTCATCCTTGAACTATTCTCATATGTGCTTCTCGAGGGCCATTGCATTCCTAATACACTTGATAAAGTTCAGAAGGTTGTTCGTGACCTCAGGCTGAGCTACGAAAAGATCGATGCATGTGTCAATGACTGTGTGTTATTCTGGAAGGACTATTCTCTGCTGGATCGATGGCCAAAATGTGGTGAATTAAGATGGAAAAATAGTACTAGTGGGGATGCAAGAGAGGCTTTACCTTGTGGAAAAGCCAAGAAGCTTGTAGCACGCAAGATTCTACGATACTTCCCTCTTATTCCCCATCTTCAAAGGTTTTATATGGCAGAATCAACGCCATCAAACATGCGCTGGCACAAAGAAGAACGTATTGATGATGGAATATTACGCCATCTTGCAGATTCAAAAGCATGGAAGCATTTTGATAGCATTCACCCAAATTTCTCATCTGATCCTCGCAACATAAGACTTGGACTAGCATCTGATGGTTTCAATCCTCTTGGAGTAATGAATGTTTCTTACAGTACATGGCCCGTGATTCTAATCCCTTATAATCTACCACCTTGGTTGTGTATGAAGCAGCCTTATTGGTTGATGTCAATGATAATTCCTGGGCCAAAGTCACCTGGAAACAACATTGATGTGTATCTGCAGCCTTTGATTGATGAGCTACTGAAATTATGGTTTGATGGTGTTGAAACATACGACAGTTCAAAGAAAGAGACATTTCTCATGCCAGCTTCTATATTGTGGACAATAAATTATTTTCCAACATATGCAATGCTATGTGTATGGAGCACAAAATGTAGGCTAGCATGTCCATACTGCCATGTAAACACTAACGCCTTGTGGTTGAAACATGGACGAAAGTATTGCTACATGGGTCATCGTCGTTTCCTACCTCAGGATCACCGGTGGCATCGGGACAAAGCTTCTTTCAACAACAAAATAGAGAATAGAGAGGCTCCAACATCACTCTCTGGTCACGAAGTACCCCAACAATACGAGACTTTTGATCAAGTGATTTTTGGAAATACGAATAATAAGAGAAAGCACATTGAGGAAGATAGGTGGCATAGTTGGAAGAAGAAAAGTATATTTTTTTAGCTCCCATATTGGAAGACATTGCTAATAAGGCATAACTTGGATGTCATGCACATTGAGAAAAACATTTGTGATAGCATATTGGGTACATTGCTTAATATGGATGGTAAAACAAAAGATAGTCTACAAGCTCGTTTTGATATGCAGGAAATGGGTATACGGCCAAAGCAACATCCGGTGGGTATGAAAGGGAAGTGTGATTGTTCATCAGCATTATATACTCTGCAAAAAGATCAGAGGACCACCTTGTGCAAGTTTTTGGCAGATGTGAAGATGCCCGTGGTTATGTCTCAAACATCAAGAGAAGTGTGGACATAACAGCACGTAAGGTATCAGGTCTAAAAACTCATGACTACCATATTATATTTCAGAAGCTCCTTCCTATTGCAATACGTGACATATTGTCTGAAAAGGTTGTTGAACCTTTAATTGAGTTTAGCATATTCTTTTCTGGAATTATTTCTAAAGAATTGGCAGAACCAGATTTGGATAAGATGATTGAACAATTTCCTAAAACAATCTGTAAGCTTGAGATATTGCTTCCTCCCGCTTTCTTTGATATCATGGTACATCTTCCAATCCATCTTGGCAAAGAAGCTCGCTTGGGTGGACCTGTTTCTCACATATGGATGTATCCAATTGAGAGGTACCTTAGTACATTGAAGAGGTATGTACGTAACATAGCTCACCCGGAGGGTTCTATAGCTGAGGGATATATTATGGAAGAGTGTATGACTTTTTGTAGCCAGTTTTTAGATAACATCAGCACCAATCTTAATAGGCCAGAACGTCATGAAGCTGCAGCTAGGAATGAACCTTCTCTCGAGTCTAATATATTTACAGAAGTTGATAATTCTAAAAAAGGGTTTAAATGGGGCGAACTTACTATGGTGGAACTACATAACATCAGGCATTATATTATTTCTAATTATGAAGAGGCCGCTCCATGGATCAAGAACGTATAACACCCAGATGTTCTTTACTATATTAATGGATCATGCTTATTGTAGATGGCTAATTTAATTTTGTACCTTTTCAGTGAGCATTTTGAAGAGATGAAAAATATTCATTCTTGTGATGTTGAAAGACGCCATAGAGATGAGTTTGTTTATTGGTTTCAAGAACGACTAAGTACATGCAAGTTTTTACTTTGATGAAATATTGAAGAAATATCTGTTCTGAAGTTGGTTTATCGATGACCCCTTTTATACTAATTACTGTGTACAGATTACGACATTACACAAAGAAGGCAAAGTAACCGATTATTTGTATGCATTATCTAGAGGACCTGATCGTTGGACATGTTTTTTTAGTCGATCATTCATAAATGGCTTCTTCTTTCGAACAGCAGAGGTGGAAAAAGATGTACGGATGAAAAATAATGGTGTTGTTCGGGATGGTGATCATGAGTGGTATGGAGTAATCAAGAAAATGATTTCTGTTGATTTCAAAAAAAAATCAAGAGGTTATGTTATTTGAATGTGAATGGTTTGATCGGCCTCATTCCGGTCAGGGCCAAAGCAGAGGCTACAAAATGGATCGATACGGAATGATAGATGTGGACACTACTATTTCTCAATTTAAGTATGAGCCGTACATTCTAGCCACCCAAGCAGAACAAGTTTTTTACGTTAGAAGTGTGAAGCAACCTAAATGGGCTACAATTGTTAAAACGATGCCAAGAAAACTCTTTGCCATGCCCCCTGGAGACAGTGAAAATAATGTCACTGAGACGATGGAGGCTGAGACATTATTTGATGATCGACGACTTACTGATATAAATGAGGATATGACCACATGGGATAGGAATGACATTGACGGAGCAACCGGTGATGCTTCCGCTCTTTCAAATGAAGATGACAACGACGACGACCACGACGATGATGATACATAAATCAATGATGGTATTTTACCTCCAATTTTGAGGGAGGACAGCGAAGATGATGATTTTTTCATATAGGTACTGTGTGAGCTAGCTGCACGTGAACACTATATGTAATGCAGTTTGTGTTCCGTGGCGATAGATCTTAACGCCACCAACCGGTATTTTGTGGCAACAGATCCTAATACAACGATTGTGTTTTGTGGCGATAGATACTATCGCCACGAACTTGTGAATCGTGGCATAAGTTCCTAATGCAACGTTTATGTTTTGTGGCGATAGATCCTAACACCACAAACTATTGAATCGTGGCAATAGATCCTAATGCAATGATCGCGTTCTGTGGCGACAGATGCTAATGCCACGAACCAGTAAATCGTGGCAACAGATTCTAGTGCAACGATCGGGTTCCATGGCCATAGATGCTAATGCCACGAACTATTGAATCGTAGCAACAGATCCTAATGCAACGATCGGGTTCTGTGGCGATAGATGCTAATGCCACGAACTATTGAATCGTAGCAACAAATCCTAATGCCACGATCAGGTTCTGTGGCGATAGATGCTAATGCCACAAACTAGTGAATCGTGGCAATAGATTCATGGCGATAGATCCTAAGGCCACGAACTAGTGAATCGTGGCAACAGATTCATGGCGATAGATCCTGAGGCCACGAACTAGTGAATCGTGGCAACAGATCCTAGTGCGACGATCGAGTAACGTGTCGATAGATCCTAATGCCACAAACTAGTGAATCGTGGCAACAGATTCGTGGCGAGAGATGCTAAGGCCACAAATTAGTGAATCGTGGCAACAGATCCTAGTGCAACGATCGTGTTCCGTGGCGATAGATCCTAATGACACAAACTAGTGAATCATGGCAACAGATCCTAGTGCAACAATCGGGTTCCGTGGCGATAGATGCTAATGCCACGACTAGAGAATCGTGGCAACATATTCGTGGCGATAGATCCTAATGCCACGAACTAGTGAATCGTGTCAACAGATCCTAATGCAACGATCGTGTTCCGTGGCGATAGATGCTAATGGCACAAACTAGTGAATCATGGCAACAGATCCTAATGCAACGGTCGTGTTCCGTGGCGATAGATGCTAATGCCACGAACTAGTGAATTGTGGCACAAATTCGTGGCGATAGATCCTAATGCCACGAACTAGTGAATCGTGGCAACAAATCCTAATGCAACGATCAGGTTCCATGGTGATGGATGCTAATGCCACGAACTAGTGAATCGTGGCAACAGATTTGTGGCGATAGATCCTAATGCCACGAACTAGTGAATCATTGCAACAGATCCTAATGCAACGATCGTGTCCCGTGGCGATAGATGCTAATGCCACGAACTAGTGAATCGTGGCAACATATTCGTGGCGATATATCCTAATGCCACGAACTAGTGAATCGTTGCAACAGATCCTAATGCAATGATCGTGTTCTGTGGTGATATATGCTAATGCCACGAACTAGTGAATCGTGGCAACAGACCAAGCTTACTGCAACGTTTTAGTATTCGTTGTAATACAATCGTTGCAACAGGGTGGAATCCTTATAGTGAAAAGAGTATACAGAGCATTACCACAAAACAAGATTAATTAACCAAATTTTATTAAACAAACCATATTATCCTCAAATACAATCTCTAATGAATATTGATGACAAGTTCAACTATTGCAGCGGAAAAAAACTAATTATGCAAACTAAACAGCTAGGCAGCATAAGCGATAGGATAGCGCAGCTCCATGCAACACCACAGGCAAAGCTGACGGTAGACACGGCCTAGAACTCCGCATTATCACCATTAAACTCCCAATCCTGACTTGCAACTGTTGGGGGGGGGGGGGTTGCAAGAGTGAGTACGTGTCGTACTCAGCAAGTGTGGAAAGTATGACATGTGGCTGATTCAAATGACGACAATAATAATGGTTGAGTGCTGAAAAGTACATTGAAACACTTGAAAAGCAATATATTATATGTATGTGAATCAAACCCATCATAATCATAAGTAATATCATAATACCAGTCCATAATTCACCATCCTCATCAATAGTTCCAGATTTCACCATTTGCCAATAACCATATTCAATACCAGAAATTAATCCATAACCAACCATAACCATTACCATCCCAAATACCATCCCAATACCGATTTCCCTCTAATCATGGAAGTTGTCCAGGCGCTCATAACCGGGAGCACGGCTATCATGATAATTTTAATACTCTGCAGAGTTGGTACCTCTTTACCCACGTGTTTGTGATTTCATCACCCGTCGGCGACTAAAGAACCTCCCTAATGCCAATTACACTTCCTTTGGTGTAGGGCCAAGAGATCACAAAATAGCCTTTACAAAGGGATTACTAGCCTATTTAGACCCCACTGAGGTTTCACCGGTGGCGATGTCTCCCGCAGAGCACATCTTCAACCAAGGGCCCCCTCTTGAGCCATTCGGATCCCAAGGTAGTCCCACCAATCATCAACAAACCCAATTCGACTACCCCTTCCCCGAGCATCCACAATGGTCCAAACAGCACTAGCAAAGCCCTAATTAATCAGCTACGCCGCACCCATACTTGGCCTCATGGTGGCACTGTAGTCCTGGCTTATTCTCGCATGAACCGGTCCTTAGATCTAAAGCAAGCAAACCACCATTACATCCAACCCATCCACATACTAGGCTTGCTTAGATCACCCATTACCATATCATGTTTAACCAGTTCATGTTAACCATAATCTCATCCATACATAATTAAATTGAGTGATATAGTTGGTTTCCCATCCCAGTTGATTAAGCGAAGCAAAAAGGTAAAATCCCTTCCCGACTCTCTACCATATATTCCAGGTGACAAGGGTGGTCAACAAAACTAGTAAACTTCCTATCATAGGATTCCCATCAAATTGACACAAGCATGCAGTTTGCAAACAAAACATTTATTTTAAAAACAGGATCAATATGCTTCAAGGACACTTGCCTTGCTCTTGCTGTTGATTAGGATCAAAGCCTTCAAACTCTTGGTGCTGTAGATCCTCTGCGGCACTTTCTAGCGCAAATCCGTCTAATCCACACAATAAACATACAAGACAAGAAACACAATCAAAGAGTGCACATATATTACTCAATATGACATGACATGCATGATTGATGCAAATGCAAGGTAGAACTTGTTAATAGATTGCTTTCAATGATCACTAACTAGTTCTAATAGATTTTAACAAGTTTATACAGGTTTGGATGTGATTAGATCAAAATTTAGAATTAATTCAACACAATTTAACCAGAAAGATCGGACTAGTCCGCTAGGGACCGGACAAGTCTGTACATGACGAGATCAACAGATTAGGGTTTTCTAGATCGACGTGAATTTGGAGATTAGGGGTTGAATTCTCGTAAGGAAAAGAGAATAGAAGTATACCAGGTGTTTAGAACTCCAATGAATCAAGAAACTTGGAGGTAACACTTAGATCTTGATGATCTAGGGTTGGTGATGAACTTGGACATGAATTGGTGGTGAAGGACGAAACTCGGTGGAGATCTTGATCCTCCTTCGTTTCCTCCTCTTCTTCTTCTTGCTTGGGATCTTCTCCTCCCTCCTTGATGGCATCTCCCCACGAACTAGGGTTTCGGTGGGTGGAAAAGTGGCAAATAGATGTCAACCCAAGGGGTGGGGCTGCTTATATAGAGGTGGAGGCTAGGGTTAGATGGATTCCGAGTTTAGGGATGAGTAGAGGCCGGTTTAGAGTCCCACATGGGCTCTAAAAGAGTTAGGCACGATGTCCCTAGGCCCACTTAACGTGAAACCCAAGAAACAAGTCATAAAAAAAATATCAATTCGGAGTCACGAAATATCGGACAAGTCCGGACAGGACCGGACTAGTCCGAAGTCATCCAGAGAGAAAATCGGACAAGTCTGGCCAACATCGGACAAGTCCGAATTTGAACAGAGAGGAAAACGGACAAGTCCGTTGGAACACCGGACTAGTCCGGAAAAGTCCAGGGACTTAGCAAATTTTCAAGGATTCTTGGAATACCGGACTAGTCCGCACAAAATCGGACAAGTCTGAAAGTTTCCAGTGCCAAAAATCGGATTAGTTCGCAGTAAAAACGGACTAGTCCGCACTTTCCTGCGTTTTAAGTGCGGTTTTGTTCCAAATATATTTTAAACTTGTTCCTCTTTATGTGGACTAATGTTAAATATGTATATGAATGTATGCAGGGCATGATGCATGAAAATGAGGGTGTTACAAACCTACCCCCTTTAAAATGAATCTCGCCCTCGAGATTCGACGCGGAAGAGAAGAGATAGGGAAATTCCTTCTTGAGATCATCCTCCAATTCCCACGTTGCTTCTTTTTCTGTGTGGTGCTTCCATTGAACTTTACACCATCTAATGACCTTGTTCCTTGTGACTCTCTCCTTGGTTTCCAAGATTTTGACCGGTTGTTCGGCATAACTCAAATCTTCCTCTAGTTCTAATTCTTCCATTGGCACTTGTTCTTCCGGTACTCTCAAACACTTCTTGAGCTGAGAAACATGAAAGACATCATGGACATCTGAAACATGAGCTGGCATCTCCAACTTATACGCTACTTCTCCTCTTTTGTCTAAAATCTTGAATGGTCCAATATAACGAGGTGCGAGCTTGCCCCTTATGTTAAACCTCTTATGACCCCTCATTGGTGACACCTTGAGGTAAACAAAATATCCTATTTCAAAGGCTAATTTCCTTCTCCTATTGTCCACATAGCCTTTTTGTCTTGATTGGGCAGCCCTCAAGTTTTCACGAATTATTTGGACTTGCTTTTCGGCTTCTTGCAACACATCCGGACCAAATACTTGAGTTTCTCTTGTCTCATTCCAAGATAAAGGCGTCCTACCCTTCCTCCCATAAAGCGCTTCATACGGTGACATCTTCAAGCTTGCTTGGTAACTATTGTTGTATGAAAATTCAGCGTATGGCAAGCTTTTGTCCCAACTTTTCCCATGCTTTAAAGCACAAGCTCTTAACATGTCCTCCAAAATCTGATTGGTCCTCTCGGTTTGTCCATCCGTTTGAGGATGATATGCTGAACTAAAATTCAACCTCGTTCCCAAAGCTTCATGCAACTTTTGCCAAAACCTGGAAGTAAATTGAGAACCTCTATCCGAGACTATCTTCTTTGGTACTCCATGTCGGCACACAATATGCTCCATATACAATTCTGCTAGCTTCGCGATGGTATATGTGGTCTTGACAGGAATGAAGTGAGCTGATTTTGTCAATCGATCTACAATGACCCATATTGAATCATAGCCAGACTGGGTTCGCGGTAATCCAACTATAAAGTCCATACCAATCTCTTCCCACTTCCACTCCGGAATCTTTAATGGCTGCAATAATCCCGCTGGCCTTTGATGTTCCGCCTTGACTCGTTGGCACATGTCACACATTGCAACATATTCGGCTATGTCCTTCTTCATGCTATCCCACCAATAGCAAGCCTTCAAGTCTTTGTACATCTTCATACAACCGGGGTGAATTGAGTATGGCGAGTCATGTGCCTCCTTTAATATTGTCTCCCGAATATGCTTTACATTAGGCACAACGATTCTCTTTCCAAGCCATAAGGTACCATGTTCGTCCTCGTCAAATCTGAATTCTCTCCCTTCTTCGATCCTTTCCTTGATTTCCTTGATCTCCTCATATGTGGTTTGTGCTTCTCGAATTTCTTGCTCCAATGTTGGGTTTAATTCCATCATCTCCATCTCATTTACAAACCTGAGGTTCAACCGTTCAAACTCCTTGCATAACTCGGATGGTAACTCTCGAACTGTGAGTTGGTGACTTACTCCCTTTCTACTCAAAGCATCAGCCACTACATTGGCTTTTCCCAGATGATAGTTGATTCCCAAGTCATAATCTTTGATGAGCTCCAACCATCTTCGTTGCCTCAAGTTCAGGTCCGTTTGTGTGAAAATATACTTCAAACTCTTATGGTCCGTATAAATTTCACACCTATGTCCAAGGATATAGTGTCTCCAAATCTTCAATGGATGTACCATGGCTACGAGTTCCAAATCGTGCGTGGGGTAATTCTGCTCATGTTTTTTCAATTGTCTTGATGCATAGGCGACCACTTGACCTTCTTGCATCAATACACACCTGAGTCCTTGTCTCGATGCATCACAATATATATCAAAACTCTTGTTCACATCCGGCAGTACCAAAACTGGGGCTGTTGTCAACCTCTTCTTCAACTCAAAAATATTTTGACAAGCTTCAGTCCATTGGAACGCCTTTCCCTTCATTAGCAACTCCGTCATAGGTTTGGCTATCTTGGAAAAGTCCTTGATTAATCTACGGTAATATCCAACCATTCCAAGAAAACTCCTAATTTCCTTGACATTTTGTGGCAGTTCCCACTTCAACACGTCTCTCACTTTTCTGGGGTCAACCGATACTCCTCCTCCTGAAATGATATGACCCAAAAATGGCACCTCTTTCAACCAAAACTGACACTTGTTGAACTTGGCATACAATTGATGCTCCCTCAATTTCTACAACGTAAGCCTCAAGTGTTCCTCATTTTCTTTCTCATCCTTCGAGTAGATCATAATGTCATCAATAAACACCACGACAAATTTATCCAAGTACTCCATGAAGACCTTGTTCATGAGGTACATAAAGTAAGCAGGTGCATTTGTCAATCCAAAAGACATCACGGTGTACTCAGAAGATCCATACCGTGTTCTAAAAGCTGTTTTGGGTATGTCCGATGGTCTAATCTTCATTTGAAAGTATCCCAACCTCAAATCAATCTTAGAGAAGACACAAGAACCCTTCATCTGATCAAACAAGTCATCTATACGTGGCAAGGTATACTTGTTCTTGATTGTTAACTCGTTGAGAGCTCGATAATCCACGCACATCCTTTGGGATCCATCCTTCTTGTCCACGAACAGCACGGGCGCTCCCCAAGGTGAAGAGCTTGGGCGAATGAAACCCTTCTCTAATTGCTCTTGAATTTTTTTCTTGAGCTCCGCTAATTCCATAGGAGGCATCCTATACGTCCTCTTAGCTATAGGTGCAGTTCCAGGTATTAAATCAATAACAAACTCAATGTCTCGATCAGGTGGCATACCTGGCAACTTGTCCGGAAAAACATCCAAAAATTCACACACCACCGAAATCTCCTCAATTGCGGCACCGTCCATATGATTCAGCTCCAATTGCTTTGGTGCGGTTTGAGATGCTTCAAATTCTACGGTGATCCCTTCTTCGTTGGTCAACTTCACCGTCTTCGTGGCGCACTCAATAACTCCATTGTGCTTCCTCAACCAGTCCATACCAAGTATAATGTCCAATCCTTGTGAATCCAAAACAATGAGGTTGGCGGAGAAGTCTACCCCCCTTATTCTAAGGCATATTTTTGGACATACTATACTTGTCCTCATCTCTCCTCCAGGAGACTTAACCAATAGAGTAAACTTTATATGAGAGATAGGCAAACTATATTTGGCAACATACTTCGATGCAATGAATGAATGCGATGCTCCAGAATCAAATAACATAGTCCCGGGGTTGGAGTTGGCAAGAAACATACCAATGACAACGTCATCCGCTTGCTGAGCATCCTCCGTAGAGACATGGTTCACGTTGCCACGAGCAAAATTCTGCTGTCCACGGTTCCCTTGTGGCTGTCCTCCATTGGGTCTTGGGTTTTGCCTCGGCGCATTGCTCCCTTGACCAAGGCCTGACTTAGGACATTGATGCGCAAAGTGTCCAGCTTCTCCACAAGTATAACACTTCTTAACTCCACCAGAATTATTGGGACGAGCTTGGTTTTGAGCATTGGCTCCAGGAAAATCAGCATGAGGCGCATAAGGCATCGGAGGCCTAGGTGCTTGCATGACAGGGCGCTGCCGCACAAACTGAGTTGGGCGTGGTGCATAACTAGGGCGCTGAGCAGGAATAGAGAAGCTGTAATGAGGCGCATTGGGCGGTGCAAGGCGAGGGCGCACATTACTTCCTTGTTGTTGTCCTTAATATGGCGCCTTCCTCTTGATTTCTTTCTCCATCTCACGAATCTTGTTCTCAACCACAATTGCTTTGTCCACAAGCTTCTGAAAATTTGCATAGTCACAATTGAGTAGTTGCACTTGGATTTCATTGTTCAATCCCCTCATGAACAAATATTGCTTCCGGCTGTCCCGACCTACATCCTCAGGCGCATACCTTGAGAGTTGAGTGAATTTATTGAGATATTCACTCACTCTTGATTTTCCTTGCCTTAAATTTTCAAATTCTTGCCTCTTCAAGAGCATAACACCTTCCGACACATAATGAGAATGAAAATTCTCCTTGAATTCGGCCCAAGTAATTCTCTCTTGGTTCTCATGAGCATTGCAATAAACATCCCACCAATCCGCAGCTGCTCCAACTAGTTGATGAGAAGCGAACAGGACCTTCTCCCGGTCACTGCATTGGACAATAGCTAGCTTCTTATCCACGGACTTGAGCCAATCATCTGCATCCATAGGGTTGGTGGCTTGAGCAAAGGTTGGCGGCCTAGTCCTCATAAACTCTCCCAATTGGTTATGAGGAGGTGGGGGTGGCGGTGGGGGCATGTGGGGCTGATTGTTGATGTTGCCAGCCTGCAGCTGTCCCATAGTCTGTATCATGGTCTGCATGAGCTGGTTTTGCATAGCCAATAACTGCTCAATGTTGATAGCTCCTTGAGTAGATCCTTGTCCAATGTTGTTCTGAGACACTCCATTGTTCTCCTCCTCATCATTGCCATCCCTCTGGTTGCGAGTCCTCACCATCTGAAGAAAAGCAATAGGTAAGAATTAGAGAATGTCCCCAACTATATGCATCAAGGGATATAAAACTAAACAGCTAGCTACACTAGCCTAGGTGGACATGGCAATGCTAAAGCATCCTAAAATCCTCTATTAAGCAAGCAAGCAATATATATAGCTGAAAGCATCTAGGCCCCATGAGGTACGGTTTCGGTGATTAATGACAACCATTCGATTTTACTAATGAATTTGTGAATGCAAGGTCCCAATAATCACTCAATCAAATGAAATCAAAATGACATTGGAGACCCATATAAAATCAACCTTAAGTTCAAATCAATCACATGAAGACAAGGAGTGAAAGCTCTAAATTGACATCATTCAATGCTTGAAGATTATCAGAACAACAATTCAAACAAGTGTCAAAGAGGTCCCATGTTCAAATACCAAAAGAACAACTCAAAACAACTCGAAGTCAACAAGATGAACCCACCAGATCATCCTATGATCTCAGAGATGATTACATCGGTCGAGTTGTGTCAACAGAAGAAGAAGACCTCAGAGCAAAGCACTCACCGGATCATCCGATGTGTGGCTCAGCAACATCGGTCCATCAGTACAGTTTGCAACATCATTGGACCAAGTGAAGCACCGGATCCTCCGATGTACAGAAGTATAAACATCGGTTGATTACTCCAGTAAGCATTAAGGTTGAGTCAACTCTGGAGGAAGTGCCACCGGATCATCCGACGATGAAGATGAAGCTACATCGGTCTAACAACAGTCATATCTGACACCATGACGTCAGCCAGCTTAATTAGACCGATGATAACAAAGGGGGAGACATCGGATCATCCGATGTGTACAATAAAGTTCTGTCAGCCTACTTTTCCAACGGCTATTTCGGGGAGGTTGGCTTTAAATACCCCCAAAACCAGTCATTACGAGAAGTCTTGACACTCAGAAGCTAACAACACATCCAAGAGCACTCAAGATCAAGAGCTTACACTTCTACACCCATTAGATCATTTGTATAGGCTAGATCTAGCTAGAGAAAAGCTTGTGTGCATCCATTCTCTATGATTGGAGTCTCTAGACTAGTGAGAGGTTGAACAGATCCTTCTGGAGCTTGCCAAGGTGTGTGTGGAAGCCCGGAAGATCAAGGATTGTACAAGGCTTGAGCTCCACCTTGTCGGAGATGGCGAACGGAGAAGAATAGTGAAGACCCCCTTGTCTCGGTGATTTGGGAGTGGCAAAACCCTTTGGTGGGTGCCACAACGTGGACGTAGGAAGATCCTTGTGATCTTGCCGAACCACGGGATAAACTCCGTGTCTCCGTGTCCTTTGAGCGTTTGCATCCCTCTCCCTCCTTTTTACATTTATGCAATCTTCATTCCGCAACTAAAATTTACATTGATTGCATAGATTAATCGCATAGGGAATTGGGATTTAAGTCGTTAGTTTTTAATTACCTTAAAATTTGAAAAAAAAAGCCCAATTCACCCCCCATCTTGGGCGTCTTGATCCTTACAATTGGTATCAGAGCAAGGTCGCTCATAGGATCATTCTAGATTCACCGCTAGAGAGCTAAAATGGCCAAGGTTGGGGGTTCGGTTCCTATCTTCGAGGGCAAGAACTTTGCCTATTGGAAAGCACGCATGCGCGCTTACCTTGAGGCTATTGCCCCCGAAGTATGGGAAGCGACCCACGCGGGGTTTGGAGAACATAATTATGTTGGTGATCAACTAAAATGGGATGCTAAAGCTAGGAATGCAATCTAGGAATGTATTAGTCAAGATGTGTTTTCTAGGATTGCTAGCAAGAAAAAGGCTTGTGAAATTTGGGCTTGCTTAATTGAGATTCATGAGGGCTCTTCTCGTGTCAAAGAACTAAAATATCATATGCTTAAAGCCAAGTATGATGAATTTAAAATGCTTCCTCATGAAAATGTCAATGAGATGTTCTCTCGCTTAAACGTGCTTATTGAAGAAATAAATGCTCTTGACATTGCTTCTCTTGGCAAGGGACTCATCAACCGCAAGATCCTCATGCTCCTTCCCAAGCCAAAGTACAACATCATCAACTCCATGCTCTAAAAGGAGTCACTTGACCACATTGAAGTCTTGGAGCTCATTGGAGAAATACACGCTCATGAGATGAGCGTACTTGGGATGATGGAGCAATCATCATCAAAGACAATTGCTCTAAAGGCCTCCACCAAGAAAGCAAGCTTCAAGAAGAAGAAGGTGGTTGAGCCTAGCTCAAGTGAAGAAGAGCAAGTATCAACTGAAGATGATGATGATGAGCTTGCTTTGATGATGAGAAAGTTCTCACGCTTGAACTCCAAGATCACCAAGAAGGGATACACCTTTGATCCCAAGAATAAAGCATTTCTACCAAGAAGAGACGATCGCAAGACTTGCTACAATTGTGGTGATCAAGGCCACATCTCCTATGATTGTCCAAAACCGGACAAAAGGAGAGAGAACTACAAGGGCAAGCATCGCAAGCTTGAAGAAAGTGATGATGATGAAGAAGAGGTCAAACCCAAACCAAGAGCCTTTGGGAAGAAGAAACAAGACAAGGGCAAGAAGGCAAGACTCTTCCCAAAGAAGAGAAATGGCCCACAAAAGGTGTTCATGTGTGAGGCAAATGAATGGGTCACCGACGAAGAAACAAGTGATGAAGAGAGTGAAGTAGAGGAAGAAAGCTTGGCCGGCCTCGCCATTGCCAACAATGATGACTCACCTCTTCATCCACCGCCCATGTGCCTCATGGCTAAAGGTAACACCAAGGTGAACTACAAAGTCGGAGGAAAGCATTGGGTACTCGATAGCGGGTGCACTCAACACATGACCGACAATGATGGTATGTTCACCACCATAGAAAACCCCGGTAATCATGAACAAGTCACCTTTGGTGATAACTCTAAGGTAAAGTAATAGGGTTAGGTAAAATTGCTATTTCAAATGATTTATCCATTTCAAATGTGTTGTATGTTAAGTCACTTAGTTTTAATTTACTTTCTATTTCACAACTATGTGATCTTGGACTAACATGCATTTAGCAAGAAGGATGTTGTTGTGAGTAGTGAGGCAAGCAAAGAGCTAATCTTCAAAGGATTTCGGCATGGACATCTCTACCTAGTAGACTTCTCCAACAAGAATGCCAGCTTAACCACTTGTCTTTTCACTAAGACAAGCTTGGGTTGGCTATGGCACCGACACATAGCACACATTGGGATGAGCAAACTCAAGAAGTCATTCAATCTTGGGATGGTGACCGGCGTGAAGGATGTGATGTTTGAGCAGAACAAGCTTTGTAGCGCTTGTCAAGCCGGGAAGCAAGTTGCTTCACACCACCCAATGAAGACAATTGTGTCAACCTCCAAGCCACTTGAGCTACTCCACATGGACCTCTTCGGACCGTCCACATACCTAAGTCTTGGTGGTAACCTCTATTGTCTTGTTATAGTTGATGACTACTCTCGCTATGCTTGGACTCTATTTTTAGGTGACAAGAGTGAAACTCCGGAAGTGTTCAAGACCTTCGCCAACCGCGCTCAAAGGGAATTCCAACTTCCCATTATCAAGGTCCGGAGCGACAACGGCACCGAATTCAAGAACTACAACATTGGGGAATGGTGTGATCGTGAAGGCGTGAAGCATGAATTTTTGGCCACATACACCCCTCAACAAAATGGTGTCGTTGAAAGGAAGAACAAGACTCTCATCACTCTTGCAAGAGCAATGCTTGATGACTACGGCACGTCGGAGAAGTTTTGGGCCGAAGCAATCAACACGGCGTGCCATGCCGCAAATAGGGTCTATCTTCACCAACTACTTCATAAGACCCCGTACGAGCTTCTCATTGGGAGAAAGCCCAACATCTCCTACTTTCGAGTCTTTGGGTGCAAGTGCTACATCTACCGCAAGAAAAGACTCGGTAAGTTTGAAAGAAGATGCGATGTTGGTATTTTTCTTGGCTATGCATCAAACTCAAAAGCATATCGAGTATTCAACCAAACCTCCGGTTTAGTTGAGGAAAGTTGTGATGTTGAGTTTGATGAGACTAATGGCTCCCAAGAGGAGAGTTTTGGTCATGATGAAATAGATGATGAGCCTCTACGAGAAGCCATGAAGAACATGACCATTGGAGACATCAAGCCGGAAGTTGAGGAGGGCCATGATCAAGGGGGAGCTTCAAGTTCCAACAAAAACACCTCCATGGCACCTCAAGTCGACGAAGTAGAGAAGGATGATCCATTGCCAACTCAAGACTCACAAGACATACAACATCAAGATGAAGAAGAAGTCCAAGATCAAGTCCAACCACAAGAGGAGCAACACGCTTCACCACCGCCAAGTGCTTCACAACCACTTATGAGGCATGGACGCATCTCCAAGGCGCACTCGATGGACCAAATCATCGGTAGTCCATCAAGGGGTGTAAGTACACGTTCTCGCCATTTCGCTTCATTTTGTGAGCACTACTCGTTTGTTTCGTGTGTAGAACCCACTCACATTGAGGAAGCACTCCAAGATCCAAATTGGGTAATGGCTATGCAAGAAGAACTCAACAACTTCATCCGCAATGAAGTTTGGGTGTTGGAGGAGCGACCCAAGGACAAGAACGTCATCGGAACAAAGTGGGTGTACCGCAACAAACAAGACGAGAATGGCGTTGTGGTCCGCAACAAGGCAAGACTTGTGGCCAAAGGGTTCTCGCAAGTTGAAGGACTAGACTTTGGGGAGACATTTGCTTCGGTCGCCCGGTTAGAGGCAATTCGTATACTCCTTGCTTTTGCTTCACATAATAGTATTAAACTTTATCAAATGGATGTGAAAAGTGCCTTTCTCAATGGTTACATTAACGAGCTTGTTTATGTTGAACAACCTCCCGGGTTTGAGGATCCGAGGAATCCTAATCATGTGTATAGGTTGCACAAGGCGCTCTACGGGCTCAAGCGAGCACCTAGGGCGTGGTATGAACGACTACGGGATTTCCTCATCATGCAAGGATTCAAGATCGGGAGGGTGGACACCACACTCTTCACCAAGGACATCAACGGAGATTTGTTCATTTGTCAAATTTATGTTGATGATATTATTTTTGGTTCAACTAACGAAGCTTTTAGCCATGAGTTTGGCAAAATGATGTCTAGGGAATTCGAGATGTCAATGATTGGAGAGCTCAACTTCTTCCTTGGATTTCAAATCAAGCAACTTCAAGAGGGGACCTTCGTCTATCAAGAGAAGTACACCAAGGACCTCTTGAAGAAATTTGAGATGGGAGATTGTAGCTCAAGAAGCACTCCAATGGCAACCAATTGTCATCTCGACGCGGATAAGGACGGTAAACCTATTGATCAATCTAACTACCGTTCTATGATTGGTTCATTGCTTTACCTTACCGCATCTAGGACCGATATCATGTTTAGTGTATGCTTGTGTGCCCGCTTTCAAGCGGCACCTAAAGAATCGCATAGGAAGGCGGTCTTTAGGATACTTATGTATCTTAAGCATACTCCTAGTGTGGGCTTGTGGTACCCTAAAGGTGCAAAATTCCAACTTGTGGGATACTCGGATTCGGACTTTGCCAGATGCCGCGTAGATCGCAAGAGTACCTCCGGTGGGTGCCACTTGCTTGGGCGTTCCCTAGTTTCTTGGTCAAGCAAGAAGCAAAATTCCGTCGCCTTGTCCACGGCGGAAGCGGAATACGTTGCGGCCGGTGCATGTTGTGCCCAAATTCTTTATAAGAAGCAAACCCTTTTGGACTTTTGAATTAAACTTGGTTGTGTGCCTCTCCTTTGTGACAATGAAAGTGCGGTTAAGATAGCTAAAAACCCCGTTCAACACTCCCGCACTAAGCACATTGATATTTGCCATCATTTCTTAAGGGACCATGAAGCTAAGGGAGACATCTCTTTGAGAGGTGTTAGGTCCGAAGAACAATTGGCGGATATCTTCACTAAACCACTTGATGAGAAAACTTTTTCTAGGCTAAGAAGTGAATTAAATGTGCTAGATGCAACAAACGTCATGTAAGAATGCATATCATATAGGTCTTGCCTAACTCTCAAAGGATAGGGGTGAGCAAGGATTAGCTTGGGATGGTGGTTCTTTTGGATTTCCCAAGGCTTGGAGAGTAGCTCTCCCTGAAGAAGCCTTTGAAAGGTTCAAACTTGGCAAGATAGATTTACTTTATGCCTTGCATGATGCCTACCATATAGATTTACAATTTCTTGCATTATAAAATGTTTGGCATTGCATACGGTAGATTGTCACAAAGGGGAACCCACCTCATGAGAAAGAGACTTGTTCGAAATGCAATATCTCAACTCATATAAGGTGGAAAGAACAAAATGTTAGGTGCATTAATGCCTAGAGGAACATGCTTCAAAGAGATAGAAGTCTTCATACTCTACCTCACAAAGCATGGGCCTTACATTTTATTAGGATATTTTCCTCCTATTTTTCTCGGTGTTCCATTCGCTTTAAGTATTAGCCAAGTTATTGGCATATTAGGGTCTTTTTTGAGGGGTAAGGAGTTGCCCAGAAAGTCCTAAGACATGTGTTTCTCTTTGCTTGGTTGTTTGGTCAAAGGACATATATGGGATGTTTTTGCTTTGTAGTCATCGGATTATCCGATGCCTAGGTCAAACCCTCATCGGACCAATAGGTGTTCAATCTTCAAGGGCCAGTTCAGTCAGAATCTCAAATGATCCGACGAGTTCATTCTGAAAACCATCGGTCCATCCGGTGTTCACAATTCTGGAGCTGTGGTCAATTCAACCGATGTTACTTCCTCCAACGTCGGACCATCCGGTGTCAACATCACTATTTTGAACACCCTTACTATGCCATTCGGCCGATGATCAAAACCCTAAATGTCGGTCCATCTGATGTCAACAGCAATTTTTTGAATATCCTTACTGTGGCATTCGACCGATGTACATCCCATCTAACATCGGTCCATCCGGTGTTAAAAATTCGACTAGGGTTTGAGACCCACTATTTAAACCAGCCGTACCCCCCTCGTCTTTCTCTCTCCCGATCCCGACGCTGCCACCACTCTCCTCTCGCCGCGCCGTCACCTCCACCGCCGCTGGATGCCGCCGCCGCCGCCCACAGGCCGCCGCCGCCGTCTCCGGCCGCCGCCCTCACCACAGCGCCGCCGCCGCTCGCCGCGCCGCCGCCTCCATCCCGACGTCGCACACCCGCGCCGCTGCCTCACCTCCAAGCGCCACCGCCTCCACCACTCACCACCGCATACAAGCGCTGCCACCGCTCTTCCCTTCGCTACATCGCCTCCACCGTCCCGCGCACACAGTGCTGTTGCGGTGCTTCCATCGCCGCTAGGGTTTTGCGACCCCGTTGATCTCCACGTCATCTCCTTCGTCAACTCCGAGCTCTCGTGCATCGCAATGGCTCGCGACAAGAAGAACAAGGGCAAGGCTATCGCGGAGCCGGCCGCGAAGAAGCAAAAGTTGTCAAATGAGGAGAAGAAGGCCTTGATGGCCGCTCGCGCCGCCGAGGAGCGTGAGCGTGGCCGAGGAGGGTCGCTAAGGATCCGTGAGACTCGTCCGAGGCAGCCTCCCGTGATCGACGACTCCGAGGCCGAAGAGGAGCCGGTTGAGCCTCTCGTCCGCCGGCGCTCAGCCCGGACACGTGGGGGTCACACCGAGGCTGTTCCTCGTCCGAGACCGACGGCTGCCGACCGTCGTGAGGACAGGGAGGCCCAGCGTGCTATCTACGAGATGGACACCACTGTCCATGTCGCTGAAGGAGTCCGGTTGACCGACTAACGGAAGATGAAGGCCAAGCATCTTTGCAAGCTCAGATGGAATGTGCTACTTGAGGAGTGGTACCCGCAGCCCCGGGAAGCTCTGGTGGATAGTCGCTTCTGGACTGTCACCCAGGCGTCTCTCTACGAGACCTACAGGCGTCGAGGGCACAAGCTGTTCCAACACAACTATCTGGATTGGGGACAGCTAGCTTTGGCAGCAGAGATGGAGATCCGTCCTTACTTTGAGAGGTACCGAGGCTTGGTGGAGATGATGGCATATGAGCGGAGTGCCTATGTGGAAGATTGGGTCCGCGTCTTCTACGCCACCCTCTATGTCTCAGAGGGCAGAAGATCCATTGACTTCATGTTCATGGGTCAGCACTACCACCTGACGAGGCAGACGCTGGGACAGTTGCTTGGAGTAGACTTGCACGACACCTGCGTGCATGAGATGGTCTACGGTCAGGCAGATCCACCGAGGAGGCCGCTCACTGGAGGAGTGGCACCACCGCTGGAGGAGATTCTATCTTTGTTCGGTCCCACCTTCTCTCCTGACCAGCCGAGGGTTCCAGCTTTGTTGACTCCAGCTGCGCGCACAATGCACCTCGCCTTGCGCCGCACGCTCCTGCCGAGGTCTGGCTACTTGGAGGGGTTCACCAGCTTGTAGCAGACTCTCGTGTTCTACATCATGAACGGGATGGAGTTCGACATCGTGGACGTCCTCATATGCGAGATGGAGGATGTGATCACAGATGGTGTGGGCATGATGAGGCAGCTAGTATATGGGCACTGGATCAGCTACCTGCTTAGTATGATGGTTCCTGAGGGGTCCGCCGTGCACGACCGTCTATCTAACGAGAGTGTGACACGGTTCGGACACTACCGTGCCCCGGCTCTTGGAGACCGCCACCTTGGCCGTCCAGTTGAGCGTCAGGTCAGGGCCCGACTGTCTGAGGAGGACTGGTCTGACCTAGAGAAGGAGGATGAGAGGCTTGCCGAGGCTGAGGCACAGGGGGAGGACCTGCAGCATATCTGGTCTGAGAGCGACACCGACGATAGTGTCGAGGAGTGCTTCCCTCCTCCGCCCTCTCCCAGGCAGCACGACGCGGAGGCTGGAGGATCCACAGTGCCACCACCTACTCCACCTCCCGTCACTGAGGCGCAGGTCACACAGCCGTCAGAGCTGTCATCACTTCTTCAGCAAATGATAGAGCAACAGCGCCAGGACATGCTAGCGGCTGAGCAGGCCAGAGCAGAGCAGGCTGCTCACCTGGCACAGCTTCAGAGGCAGCAGCAGGAGCTATAGCTAGAGATCGCCCGACAGAGGCGAGAGGATACGGATCGGTTCACCAACTTGGTCGATCAGATGCACCGCTGTACCCTCGACCAGCAGCAGCAGACTCAGCAGGCTATGATGGGGATCCTGGGGTTGATCACCAACCTCTACACTCAGACCGGGATCGCCCTTCCACCTCAGCAGCCTGGACTGGGACTGGCTCCAGGTGCAGCTTAGGTGCCTACTACACCGATTCCCTCTATCAGCATGTCACCTCTTCTGGCACCCAGCGCACCGATCCACTCTCCTCTCCCGGCGACAACTCTGTTCCAGCAGACGCCGGCATCTGTGGTCAGTGCTCAGCTTCCTCCAGCTCCAGCTCCACCGGCGCCTCCTGTACCTGCTACCTCCTCTCCAGCATCGATAGCGGACCCCCCAGCTCCCTCCGCTCCAGCGGCTGCGACCGGCGACTCCAGCTCAGACGACAGCGACGGTGACCAGTTCGTCATCGCGCCTAGCTCTCAGGGTTAGTAGGCTCTCGAATCCCTTTTTGGTGTCTTGATGCCAAAGGGGGAGAAGAGGTAGAGGAGTCAGGGGGAGTAGTATCTCAGTCTCAGGGGGAGTTTATATTTCTATCTACATTCTTGTGTGCTTGAGTACTTTTGTAATATTAATTAAGCACTTTTCCACTTGTGAAATTTGCCTATGTTATTAATTGATTAAGCTTTTCACACCATTTCATTTGATTTCTACAAGCTCAATGTGTCTTATCTTGTATTCATTGCATATCTATTTGAGTATTGTACCATCAAATTCATTACTATTGCGCTTTAAATTATTGTGTTGTCATCAATCACCAAAAATGGGGAGATTGAAAGCATCTAGGCCCCATGAGGTACGGTTTTGGTGATTAATGACAACCATTCGATTTTACTAATGAATTTGTGAATGCACGGTCCCAATAACCACTCAATCAAATGAAATCAAAATGACATTAGAGACCCATATAAAATCAACCTTAAGTTCAAATCAATCACATGAAGACAAGGAGTGAAAGCTCTAAATTGACATCATTCAATGCTTGAAGATTATCAGAACAACAATTCAAACAAGTGTCAAAGAGGTCCCATGTTCAAATTCCAAAAGAACAACTCAAAACAACTCGAAGTCAACAAGATGAACCCACCAGATCATCCGATGATCTCAGAGATGACTACATCGGTCGAGTTGTGTCAACAGAAGAAGAAGACCTCAGAGCAAAGCACTCACCGGATCATCCGATGTGTGGCTCAGCTACATCGGTCCATCAGTACAGTTTGCAACATCATTGGACCAAGTGAAGCACCGGATCCTCTGATGTACAGAAGTATAAACATCGGTTGATTACTCCAGTAAGCATTAAGGTTGAGTCAACTCTGGAGGAAGAGCCACCGGATCATCCGACGATGAAGATGAAGCTACATCGGTCTAACAACGGTCATATCTGACACCATGACATCAGCCAGCTTAATTAGACCGATGATAACAAAGGGGGAGACATCGGATCATCCGATGTGTACAATAAAGTTCTGTCAGCCTACTTTTCCAACGGCTATTTCAGGGAGGTTGGCTTTAAATACCCCCAAAACCAGTCATTACGAGAAGTCTTGACACTCAGAAGCTAACAACACATCCAAGAGCACTCAAGATCAAGAGCTTACACTTCTACACCCATTAGATCATTTGTATAGGCTAGATCTAGCTAGAGAAAAGCTTGTGTGCGTCCATTCTCTGTGATTGGAGTCTCTAGACTAGTGAGAGGTTGAAGAGATCCTTCCGGAGCTTGCCAAGGTGTGTGTGGAAGCCCAGAAGATCAAGGATTGTACAAGGCTTGAGCTCCACCTTGCCGGAGATAGCGAACGGAGAAGAATAGTGAAGACCCCCTTGTCTCGGTGACTTGGGAGTGGCAAAACCCTTCGGTGGGTGCCACAATGTGGACGTAGGAAGATCCTTGTGATCTTGCCGAACCACGGGATAAACTCCATGTCTCCGTGTCCTTTGAGCGTTTGCATCCCTCTCCTTCCTTTTTACATTTATGCAATCTTCATTCCGCAACTAAAATTTACGTTGATTGCATAGATTAATCGCATAGGGAATTGGGCTTTAAGTCGTTAGTTTTTAATTACCTTAAAATTTGAAAAAAAGCCCAATTCACCCCCCCTCTTGGGCGTTTCGATCCTTACAATAGCAAACAGCACCCCAAGAAAAACTCATTGATTCCTGAGTGCTCCTATGTGCTCTAAAGTGTCCATTCTATCTAGGCTGCTGAAAGCATCTAGGCCCCCCATGAGGTATGGTTTTGGTGATTAATGACAACCATTGGATTTTACTAATGAATTTGTGAATGCAAGGTCCCCATAATCACTCAATCAAATGAAATAAATATGTTATTGGAGACCCATATACAATCAATGTATGAGATCAAATCAATTATGTGAAGACAAGAAGTGAACGCTCTTATGTCAAAGTCACTCAATCAAAAATTGAAGACACTGGATGTTTGACAATCATCAAAGATACATGTTCAACAAGTCTAAGAGGTCATTTGAGCAAGACACAAAAATTCACTTAGAAACAACCCGAAGCAAACAAAATCAACTCACCGGATCAACCGATGATTCCTCAGAATAAGACATCGGTCGAGTTGGTTCAGCTGAAGAAGAAGACCTCAGAACAAAGTACTCACCGGATCATCCGATGTAAATGGCTCAGTAACATCGGTCCATAAGTACATTTTGCAAGATCATTGGACCAAGTGTAGCACCGGATCATCCGATGTACAGAGAAGCACACATCGGTCGATTACTCCAGTAAGCATCAAGATTGAGAAAATTCTGGAGGAAGAGCCACCGGATCATCCGATGAGAAGACAGGATCAACATCGGTCTAACAACGGTCATATCTGACACAATGACGTCAGCTAAAGTAACTTGACCGATGATAACTAAAGGGGAGACATCGGATCATCCGGTGTTCACAGTAAAGTTCTGTCAGCTTACTTTTCCAACGGCTATTTCGGGGAGGCTGGCTATAAATACCCCCTAATCCTGTCATTTCGTCAAGTCTTGAGCGCCAGACACTATCAACACATCCACAAGCATTCAAGACCAAGAGCAATCACCTCCACATCATTTTGATCATCTATAAACCAAGATTTAGGCTAGAACTAGCTAGAGAGAGAGCTTGTGTGCCTCCATTCTGGGTGAGTGGACTCTCTAGGATAGTGTGAGAGCCTCAAGGGAGTGCCCTTGGTGTTTGTAACTGTGAGGAGACTTCTGGAGCTTTCCAATGCGTTTGTGGAAGCCCGGAAGGTCGAAGTTGTACAAGGCTTGAGCTCCACCTTGCCAAAGGAGGCAAACGGAGAGGAATAGTGAAGACCCCTCGTCTCGGTGACTTGGGTGTGGCAAAACCCTTTGGTGGGTGCCACAACGTGGATGTAGGAAGATCTTGACGATCTTGCCGAACCACGGGATAAATCCTTGTCTCCTCAGGAGTTTGCATCCTTCTCCTTTCCCTTACTTTTATGCATTGTATATTCCGCGAAGTTTCTATCCACTAGAATGCGTAGATAGTTTGCGTAGGGAATTGGGCTTTAGAAATTAAGTTTCATTGCTTAGAATTTTTTGAAGAAAGCCTAATTCACCCCCCCCCCCCCTCTTGGGCATTCGGTCCTTACAATTGGTATCAGAGCAAGGTTGCTCATAGGATCATTCTAGCTTCACCGCTAGAGAGCTAAAATGGACAAGGTTGGGGGGTTCGGTTCCTATCTTCGAGGGCAAGAACTTTGCCTATTGGAAAGCACGCATGCACACTTATCTTGAGGCTATTGCTCCCGAAGTATGGGAAGCGACCCACGCGGGGTTTGGAGAACATAACTATGTTGGTGATCAAATTAAATGGGATACTAAAGCTAGGAATGCAATCTATGAATGTATTAGTCAAGATGTATTTGCTAGAATTGCTAGTAAAGAAAAAGCTTGTGAAATTTGGGCTTGCTTAATAGAGATTCATGAGTGTTCTTCTAGGGTCAAGGAACTTAAATATCACATGCTTAAAGAAAAATATGATGAATTCAAGATGCTACCTCATGAAAATGTTAATGAGATGTTCTCTCGCTTAAATGTGCTTATTGAAGAAATAAATGCTCTTGACATTGCTTCTCTTGGCAAGGGACTCATCAACCGCAAGATCCTCATGCTTCTCCCCAAGCCAAAGTACAACATCATCAACTCCATGCTCCAAAAAGAGTCTCTTGACCACATTGAAGTTTCGGAGCTCATTGGAGAAATTCACGCTCATGAGATGAGTGTGCTTGGAATGATGGAGCAATCATCTTCAAAAACAATTGCTCTAAAGGCCTACACCAAGAGAACAAATTTCAACAAAAAGAAAGTGTTTGAGCCTAGCCCAAGTGAAGATGAGCAAACATCAATTGAAGATGACGATGGTGAGCTTGCATCAATGATGAAAAAGTTCTCTCGCTTGAGCTCCAAGATTGCCAAGAAGGGATACACCTTTGATCCCAAAAAGAAAGCATTTCTACCAAAGCGAGATGACAACAAAACTTGCTATACTTGTGGTGATCAAGGTCATATCTCCTATGATTGTCCAAAACCGGACAAAAGAAGAGAGAACCACAAGAGCAAGCATCGCAAGCTTGAAGAAAGTGATGATGATGAAGAAGAGGCCAAACCTAAACCAAGAACCTTTGGGAAGAAGAGATATGACAAGGGCAAGAAGGCAAGACTCTTTCCAAAGAAGAGAAATGGCCCACAAAAGGTGTTCATGTGTGAGGCAAATGAATGGGTCACCGACGAAGAAACAAGTTATGAAGAGAGTGAAGCGGAAGAAGAAAGTTTGGCCGGCCTCGCCATTGCCAACAATGATGACTCACCTCTACCTCCACCTCCCATGTGCCTCATGACTGAAGGTAACACCAAGGTACATGATGATTCTAGCGATGATGAGATTTCCCTCGATGATTTTACTTCTCTAATAAATGAATATCATGCTATCATTAAGAGGGAAAAGAGTAAGGTTAAAACTCTTGAAGAAACCCATGCTAGACTTGAGAGTGCTAACCTTGATTTGCTTGATAAGTATGAAAGCATACTCAAATAGCATGACACGCTCAAATCCCATGTCAAGCAAATTGAGGAAGATAAGGCTAAAATCAAGCTAGATCATCATGAGCTTAACTTAGCACACCAAACACTCTTGGGAGAGCACAACAAGTTAATACAAGAACATCAAACACTTAATCTTGCTTATGAAGTGCTTGATCAAGAGTTAAAAGATATGAAGAAACAAACTCTTAATGATAAGATATCCATTACTTCTCATGCTACTAATGCTTTGCACAAGTCTTTGTCTTTGAAAGAAAATGCTAGGGAGAAGGACTTGTTGGAAGAAATTGAGAGTCTCCGCACTAGTGTGGCTAGACTATCAAAAGGAGAAGTCAAGCACAAGGAAATCCTCTTCCAACAAGCAAAGGCTTTCAACAAAAGAGGACTTGGATCCTTCCCGGTGCCCAACAAAGGAAAAGTGCCCTCACCGGAGCTAAGAACAAGCTTCATCAAGGAAGTTGGTTCTTATTGCCAACATTGTGAGGTCACCGGCCACCACACAAGGGAGTGTCCTCTTCCTAACCGACCTTCTCCTAAATTGCCTACTAACTACAAATCTACTTTCAATGATCATTACTATCTCTTGAGTAAAGTACATGGCAAGGTGAAGGCAAGGTTCATTGGCAAAGACATAAAGGGCATGAAGGGGAAGCTCCCCAAGCAACTTTGGGTCCCAAAGACACTTGTATCACACATAGAAGGACCTAAGTTGGCTTGGGTGCCAAAAATCAAAAGTTGAATTCATGAGTATAGGTGAACTACAAAGCCGGTGAAAAACATTAGGTGCACTCAACACATGACCGCCAAAAATTGTATGATCACCTCCATAAAGGATCCCCAAAAATCATGAACAAGTCACCATGGGTGATAATTCTAAGGGAAAGGTAATTTGGTTGGGTAAGATTGTATTCTTCATGGTTTATTTATTTCAAATTGTTGCACATTAAGTCACTTAGTTTAAATTTGCTTTCTATTTCACAAATTTTGTGATTTTGGGCTAACATGCACTTTTTGCAAGAACGATGTTGTGACAGGCCTAAAGTTGAGGAGAGCCATGATCAAGGGGGAGCCTCAAGTTTCGACATCTACACATCGACAGAGAATTATTCATTTGTAAAATTTATGTCGATGATATTATTTTTAATTCAACTAACAAAGCTCTTAGCCATGAGTTTGGCAAAAATGATTTCTAGGGATCTAGAGATGTCAATAATTGGAGAGCTCAACTTCTTCCTTGGATTCCAAATAAAGCAACTTCAAGAGGGGACCTTTGTCTATTAAGAGAAGTACACCAAGGACCTCTTGAAGAAATTTGAGATGGGAGATTGCAGCTCAAGAAGCACTTCAATGGCAACAAATTGTCATCTCGATGCAGATAAGGACGGTAAACCTATTGATCAATCCAACTACCGTTCTAAGATTGGTTCATTGCTTTATCTTACCGCATCTAGGCCCCATTGCATGTTGTACCCAAATCCTTTATATGAAGCAAACCCTTTTGGACTTTTGTATTAAACTTTGTTGTGTGCCTCTCCTTTGTGACAATGAAAGTGCGGTTAAGATAGCTAAAAACCCCATTCAACACTCCCGCACTAACCACATTGATATTCACCATCATTTCTTAAGGGACCATGAAGCTAAGGGAGACATCTCCTTGAGAGGTGTTAGGTCCGAAGAACAATTGGCGGATATCTTCACTAAACCACTTGATGAGAAAACTTTCTCTAGGCTAAGAAGTGAATTAAATGTGCTAGATGCAACGAACGTCATGTAAGAATGCACTTCATATAGGTCTTGCCTAACTCTCAAAGGATAGGGGTGAGCATGGGTTAGCTTGGGATGGAGGTTCCTTTGGGTTGTCCTAAGGTTTGGAGAGTAGCTCTCCCTGAAGAAGCCTTTGAAAGGTTCAAATTTGGCAAGATATATTTATTTTATGCCTTGCATGATGCCTGCCATATAGACTTATAATTTCTTGCATTATAAAATGTTTGGCATTGCATACGGTAGATTGTCACAAAGGGGAACCCACCTCATGAGAAAGAGACATGTTTGAAATGCAATATCTCAACTCACATAAGGTGGAAAGAACAAAATGTTAGGTGCGTTAATGCCTAGAGGAACATGCTCTAAAGAGATAGAAGTCTTCATACTCTACCTCACAAAGCATGGGCCTTACATTTTATTTGGATGATTTCCTCCTATTTTTCTCGATGTTCCATTAGCCTTAAGGCCTAGCCAAGTTATTGGCATATTAATATCTTTGAGGGGAAAGGGGTTGCCAAAAAAGTCCTAAGACATGTGTTTCACGTTGCTTGTTTGTTTGGTCAAAGGACATATATGGGACGTTATTGTTCTGTAGTCATCGGATTATCCGATGCCTAGGTCAATCCCTCATCGGATCAATTGGTGTTCAATCTCCAAGTGGCAGTTCAGTCATTATCTCAATTCAACCGACGAGTTCATTCTGAAAAACATCGGTCCATCCAGTGTTCACAATTCTGGAGCTGTGCCAAATTCCACCGATGCTACTTCCTCCCTCGTCGGACCATCCGGTGTCAACATTCCATTTTTGAACACCCTTACTGTACCATTCGACCGATGATCCCATCCTTCAACGTCGGTCTATCCGATGATAACAGTACCTTTTTGAATATCCTTACTGTGGCATTCGACCGATGCGTCTCATGTTCATCATCGGTCCATCCGATGTTAAAACTTTGGCTAGGGTTTGGGACCCACTATTTAAACCAGCCGTACGCCTTCCCTCTCTCTCTTCCCGACCCCGTCACCTTCCACCGCAGCCGCCCATCGCCGCCCGCCGATCTCCGATCGCCGCCTTACGCCACCGCCGCTGCCGGACGCCGCCGCCGCCCGTCGATGCCCGCCGCCTCACCTCCGCCGCAGCAGCAGCCGCCTCACCTCCGCCGCAGCCGCCGCCGCTGCTCCACCAAGAGCCGCCGCCGCTCTCCCTCGCCCCCACAGCGATGCCGCCGCCTCCTCTCGTGCACCACCAGCCGCCCCACGCGCACACCTCGCCATCGTGGTGCCTCCACGGTCACCGCCCCATCGCTAGGGTTTCCCGGCCCGTTGATCTCCGTATCGTTCCGTGCACGTGACTTCGTCAACCTCACTCTTGATCATCGCAATGGCTCGCGACAAGAAGAACAAGGGCAAGGCCATCGCGGAGCCGGCCGCGAAGAAGCAAAAATTGTTGAAGGAGGAGAAGAAGGCATTGATGGCCGCTCGCGCCTCCGAGGAGCGTGAGCGTGGCCGAGGAGGATCGCTGAGGATCAGCGAGGCTCGTCTGAGGCAGCCTCCTGTGATCGATGACTCCGAGGCCGAAGAAGAGCCGATAGAGCCTATCGTCCGCCGGCGCTCAGCCCGGACCCGTGGGGGTCATCCACGGCTGCTCCACGTCCGAGACCGACAGCTGACGATCGTCGTGAGGACAGGGAGGCCCAACGAGCTGTCTACGAGATGGACACCACTGTCCATGTTGCTGAAGGAGTCCGGTTGACCGACTACAGGAAGATGAAGGCCAAGCAGCTTCGCAAACTCAGGTGGAGTGTGCTGCTTGAGGAGTGGTACCCGCAGCCCCGGGAAGCCCTCGTAGATAGTCGTTTCTGGACTGTGACGCAGGCGTCTCTCTACGAGACTTACAGACGCCGAGGCCACAAGTTGTTCTAGCACAACTACCTGGACTGGGTTCAGCTTGCTCTGGCTACCGAGACAGAGATTCGACCTTATTTCGAGAGGTACAGAGGTCTGGTGCAGCTAGTGTCCTATGAGAGGAGTGCCTACGTGGAGGATTGGGTCCGCGTGTTCTACGCCACCCTCTACGTCTCTGAGGGCAATAGATCGATTGATTTCATGTTCATGGGACAACACTATCACCTGACGAGGCAGACGCTGGCACAGCTGCTGGGAGTGGACTTGCACGACACCTGCGTGCATGAGAGGGTCTACGGTCTGGCAGATCCACCGAGGAGGTCGCTCACTGGAGGAGTGGCACCACCGCTGGAGGAGATTCGTTCCCTGTTTGGTCCCACTTTCTCTCCTGACCAGCCGAGAGTACCGGCTTTGTTGACTCCAGCTGCGCGCCCAATGCACCTGGCCTTGCGCCGCACGCTCCTACCGAGGTCTGGCTACTTGGAGGGGTTCACCAGCTTACAGCAGACTCTCCTGTTCTACATCATGAACGGGATGGAGTTCGACATAGTGGACGTCCTCATATGCGAGATGGAGGATGTGATCACAGACAGAGTGGGCATGATGAGGCAACTCGTATATGGACACTGGATCAGCTACCTGCTCACCATGATGGTTCCTGAGGGGTCTGCCATGCATGACCGCCTCACTGACGAGGGCGTCACACGGTTCGGTCACTACCGTGCCCCGGCCCTTGGAGACCGCCGCCTTGGCCGTCCAGCCGAGCGACAGGTCAGGGCTCGTATTTCTGAGGAGGACTGGTCGGACATGTAGAAGGAGGATGAGAGGCTAGCTGAAGCAGAGGCACAGGGTGAGGACCTGCAGCACATATGGTTCGAGAGCGACACCGACGACAGTGTCGAGGAGTACTTCCCTCCTCCTCCCTCACCCAGGCAGCACAACGCGGAGGCTGGAGGCTCTATAGTGCCACCACCTACTCCACCTCCCGTCACTGAGGCACAGGTCACTCAGCCGTCAGAGCTGATTTCGCTCCTCCAGCAGATGGTTGAGCAGCAGCGTCTGGACAGGCTGGCAGCTGAGCAGGCTCGAGCAGAGCAGGCTGCCCGTCTCCTTGAGCTCCAGCAGCAGGAGATGCAGCATCAGATCGCCCGTGAGAGGCGTGAGGACACTGACCAGCTGACTGGACTCATCGACCAGATGCACCAGCGCACCCTCGACCAGCAGCAGCAGACGCAGCAGGCGATGATGGGCATCCTGGGGTTGATCACCAACCTCTACACCCAGACCGGGATTGCCCTCCCGTCGCAGCTGCCAGGAGTCGCTCCACCACCACCAGTTCTGGCTCCAGCTGCCGCTCTGGTGCCGTCTACGCCGATTCCCTCCATCAGCATGTCTCCACTTCTGGCTCCTGGTGCTCCGATTCACTCCGCGCTACCGGCTGCGACCCTGTTTCAGCAGACGCCGGCCTCCGTCGTCAGTGCCCCTGTTCCAGCAGCTCCTACACAGCAGGCACCGACGGTGGCTCCTACGGCTCCGGCAGCTCCTTCCACCGCTACTCCAGCCAGCAGCTCCGATGACAGCGACGGTGACCAGTTCTTCATCGCGCCTAGTACTCAGGGTCCTTAGGCACTCGGATCCCTTTTTGGTGTCTTGATGCCAAAGGGGGAGAAGAGTTAGAGGAGTCAGGGGGAGGAGAGCTTAGACTCAGGGGGAGTGTGAGGAATATCTTAGTCTCAAGGGGAGTCTTTCTTATGAGTCATCTTTTGTAATTTGGAATTTAATTTGGAGTTCATCCATATTACATTGTGTAATTCAATGCATTTGGTGTTCATTGAGTACTCTTGTGTTAATTAATCGCTTGAGCTTATTTGGTGTTACTCACTTTTTCACACTTGAGTTATTGATTGATTTTGAGCTTTCAAATAATAAGTGTGATATCTTGTATTCATTACACATCCGTTTAAGTTTCATTTTACCAAATTCATTACTATTGCGCTTTAATTGTTGTGTTTTCATCAATCACCAAAAAGGGGGAGATTGAAAGCATCTAGGCCCCCCATGAGGTATGATTTCGGTGATTAATGACAACCATTGGATTTTACTAATGAATTTGTGAATGCAAGGTCCCCATAATCACTCAATCAAATGAAATAAATATGTTATTGGAGACCCATATACAATCAATGTATGAGATCAAATCAATTATGTGAAGACAAGAAGTGAACGCTCTTATGTCAAAGTCACTCAATCAAAAATTGAAGACACTGGATGTTTGACAATCATCAAAGATACATGTTCAACATGTCTAAGAGGTCATTTGAGAAAGACACAAAAATTCACTTAGAAACAACCCGAAGCAAACAAAATCAACTCACCGGATCAACCGATGATTCCTCACAATAACACATCAGTCGAGTTGGTTCAGCTGAAGAAGAAGACCTCAGAACAAAGTACTCACCGGATCATCCGATGTGAATGGCTCAGTAACATCGGTCCATAAGTACAGTTTGCAAGATCATTGGACCAAGTGTAGCACCGGATCATCCGATGTACAGAGAAGCACACATCGGTCGATTACTCCAGTAAGCATCAAGATTGAGAAAATTCTGGAGGAAGAGCCACCAGATCATCCGATGAGAAGACAGGATCAACATCGGTCTAACAACAGTCATATCTGACACAATGATGTCAGCTAAAGTAACTTGACCGATGATAACTAAAGGGGAGACATCGGATCATCCGGTGTTCACAGTAAAGTTCTGTCAGCCTACTTTTCCAACGGCTATTTCGGGGAGGCTGGCTATAAATACCCCCTAATCCTGTCATTTCGTCAAGTCTTGGGCGCCAGACACTATCAACACATCCACAAGCATTCAAGACCAAGAGCAATCACCTCCACATCATTTGGATCATCTATACACCAAGATTTAGGCTAGAACTAGCTAGAGAGAGAGCTTGTGTGCCTCCATTCTGGGTGAGTGGACTCTCTAGGATAGTGTGAGAGCCTCAAGGGAGTGCCCTTGGTGTTTGTAACTGTGAGGAGACTTCCGGAGCTTGCCAAGGCATTTGTGGAAGCCCGGAAGGTCGAAGTTGTACAAGGCTTGAGCTCCACCTTGCCAAAGGAGGCAAACGGAGAGGAATAGTGAAGACCCCTCGTCTTGGTGACTTGGGTGTGGCAAAACCCTTTGGTGGGTGCCACAACGTGGATGTAGGAAGATCTCGACGATCTTGCCGAACCACGGGATAAATCCTTGTCTCCTCGGGAGTTTGCATCCTTCTCATTTCCCTTACTTTTATGCATTGTATATTCTGCGAAGTTTCTATCCACTAGAATGCATAGATAGTTTGCGTAGGGAATTGGGCTTTAGAAATTAAGTTTCATTGCATAGAATTTTTCGAAGAAGGCCCAATTCACACCCCCTCTTGGGCATTCGGTCCTTACAGCTGCGTCCTACGGTCAACCTGTGGCTCTGATACCAATCTGTGATGCCCGGTTCCGAAAAATGAACCAAGCTAACGCATATGTGTGCCCAGGATGTTCATCACACACAAACGAGTGCAATCACAAAAGAGTATACAGAAAATTACCACAGAACAAGATTAATTAACCAAATTTTATTACACAAACCAGATTATCCTCGAATACAAGGTCTAATGAATATTAATGACAAGTTCAACTAATGCAGCGGAAATAAACTAATTAAGCAACTAAGCAAACTAAGCATAAGCAATAGGGTATAACGCAGCTCCAATAACACCACGGGTAAAGCTGACGGTAGACACGGCCTAGAACTCCGCATTATCACCATTAAACTCCCAATCCTGACCTGCAACTGTTGGGGGGGTTGCAAGAGTGAGTACATGTCGTACTCAGCAAGTGTGGAAAGTATGATATGTGGCTGATTCAAATGACAACAATAATAATGGCAAAGTGCTGAAAAGTACATAAAAACATTTGAAAAGCAATATATCATATGTATGTGAAGTAACCCATCATAATCATAAGTAATATCATAATACCAGTCCATAATTCACCATCCTCATCCATAATTCCAGATTTCACCATTGCCAATAACCATATTCAATACCAAAATTAAATCCATAACCAGCCATAACCATTACCAAACCATAACCATCCCAAATACCATCCCAATACCAATTTCCCTCTAATCATGTAGGTCATCCAGGCGCTCATAACCGGGAGCACCACTATCATGATAGTTTTATTTAACACTCTGCAGAGTTGGTACCTCTTTACCCACGTGTTTGTGATTTCATCACCCGTCGGCGACTAAAGAACCTCCTTCATGCCAATTACACTTCCTTTGGTGTAGGGCCAAGAGATCACAAAATAGCCTTTACAAAGGGATTACTAGCCTATTTAGACCCCACTGAGGTTTCACCGGTGGCGATGTCTCCCGCAGAGCACATCTTCAACCAAGGGCCCCCTCTTGAGCCATTCGGATCCCAGGGTAGTCCCACCAATCATCAACAAACTCAATCCGACTACCCCTTCTCCGAGCATCCACAATGGTCCAAACAGCACTAGCAAAGCCCTAATTAATTAGCTACGCCGCACCCATACTTGGCCTCGTGGTGGCACTATAGTCCTGGCTTATTCTCGCATGAACCGGTCCTTAGATCTAAAGCAAGCAAACCACCATTACATCCAACCCATCCACATACCAGGCTTGCTTAGATCACCCATTACCATATCATGTTTAACCAGTTCATGTTAACCATAATCTCATCCATGCATAATTAAATTGAGTGATATAGTTGGTTTCCCATCCTAGTTGATTAAACGAAGCAAAAAGGTAAAATCCCTTCCCGACTCTCTACCATATATTCCAGGTGAAAAGGGTGGTCAACAAAACTAGTAAACTTCCTATCATAGGATTCCCATCAAATTGACACAAGCATGCAGTTTGCAAACAAAAGATTTATTTTAAAAACAGGATCAATATGCTTCAAGGACACTTGCCTTGCTCTTGCTGTTGATTAGGATCAAAGCCTTCAAACTCTTGGTGATGTAGATCCTCCGCGGCACTTTCTAGCGCAAATCCATCTAATCCACACAATAAACATACAAGACAAGAAACACAATCAAAGAGTGCACATATATTACTCAATATGACATGACATGCGTGATTGATGCAAATGCAAGGTAGAACTTGTTAATAGATTGCTTTCAATGATCACTAACTAGTTCTAATATATTTTAACAAGTTTATACAGGTTTGGATGTGATTAGTTCAAATTTTAGAATTAATTCAACACAATTTAACCAGAAAGATCGGACTAGTCCGCTAGGGACCGGACAAGTCCGTACTTGACGAGATCAACAGATTAGGGTTTTCTAGATCAACGTGAATTTGGAGATTAGGGGTTGAATTCTTGTAAGGAAAAGAGAATAGAAGGTATACCAGGTGTTTAGAACTCCAATGAATCAAGAAACTTGGAGGTAACACTTGGATCTGGATGATCTAGGGTTGGTGATGAACTTGGGGATGAATTGGTGGTGAAGGACGAAACTCGGTGGAGATCTTGATCCTCCTTCGTTTCCTTCTCTTCTTCTTCTTGCTTGGGATCTTCTCCTCCCTCCTTGATGGCGGCTCCCGACGAACTAGGGTTTGGGTGGGTGGAAAAGTGGCAAATAGATGTCAACCCAAGGGGTGGGGCTGCTTATATAGAGGTGGAGGCTAGGGTTAGATGGATTCTGAGTTTAGGGATGAGTAGAGGCCGATTTAGAGTCCCACATGGGCTCTAAAAGAGTTAGGCACGATGTCCCTAGGCCCACTTAACATGAAACCCAAGAAACAAGTCGTAAAACAAAAGATCAATTCGGAGTCACGAAATATCGGACATGTCCGGACAGGACAAGACTAGTCCGAAGTCGTCCAGAGAGAAAATCGGACAAGTCTGGCCAACATCGGACAAGTCCAAATTTGAACAGAGAGGAAAACGGACAAGTCCGCTGGAACACCGGACTAGTCCGGAAAAGTCCAGGGACTTAGCAAATTTTCAAGGATTCTTGGAATACCGGACTAGTCCGCACAAAATCAGACAAGTCCGAAAGTTTCCAGTGCCAAAAATTGGATTACTCTGCAGTAAAAACGGACTAGTCCGCACTTTCCTGCGTTTTTATTCCAAATCAATTTTAAACTTGTTCCTCTTTATGTGGACTAATGTTAAACATGTCTATGAATGTATGCAGGGCATGATGCATGAAAATGAGGGTGTTACAGGACTAGTCCGCTAGGGACCGAACAAGTCCGCACTCTGCGAGATTAGCAGATTAGGGTTTTCTAGATCGACGTGAATTCGGAGATTAGGGGTTGAATTCACGTAAGAAAAAGAGAATAGAAGGTATACCGGGTGTTTAGAACTCCAATGAATCAAGAAACTTGGAGGTAACACTTGGATCTTGATGATCTAGGGTTGACGAACTTGGAGATAAATTGGTGATGAAGAACGAAAGCTTGGTGGAGATCTTGATCCTCCTTCGTTTCCTCCTCTTCTTCTTGCTTGAGACCTTCTCCTCCCTCCTTGATGGTGGCTCTCCACGAACTAGGGTTTGGGTGGGGTGGAAAAGTGGCAAATAGATGTCAAGCAAAGGGGTGGGGTTGTTTATATAGAGGTGGAGGCTAGGGTTAGATGGATTTCGAGTTTGAGAGGAGTAGAGGCCAGTTTATAGTCCCACATGGGCTCTAAAAGAGTTAGGCACGACATCCCTAGGCCCACTTAACGTGAACCCCAAGAAACAAGTCGTAAAACAAAAGATCAATTCGGAGTCGCGAAATATCGGACAAGTCCGAACAGGACCGGACTAGTCCGAAAATGTCCAGAGAGAAAATCGGACAAGTCTGGCCTAAAATCGGACAAGTCCGACTTTAGTCAGAGAGGAAATCGGACAAGTCCGCTAGAACATCAGACTAGTCTGGAAAAGTCCAGGGACTTAGCAATTTTTCAAGGATTCTTGGAATATCGGACTAGTCCGCACAAAATCGTACAAGTCCATTTTTGGTCAAAGAGAAGTCGGACTAGTCCTCAGTCGGACTAGTCCGCACTTTCCTGCATTTTAAGTGCGGTTTTGTTCCAAATCAATCTTAAATGCCCCAAATCAATTTTAAACTCATTCCTCTTGATGTGGATCAATGTTAAACATGTATATGAGTGTATGTAGGGCATGATGCATGAAAATGAGGGTGTTACAGAACCCTAAGAGCAATTCTAGTAAATAGCAAAAAGTAAAGCAACAAGTGAGACAAGATTTATCCCATGGTTCAGCTTCACAAAAAAGACTACATCAATGTTGAGAAGTCCACAAAAGGATCGGGTCTCACTTGACCCTCTTCTCACCAAGCCACCACAAAAGGCCGACTTGGTTTCCAATAATCACAAGGGTAATCACCAAGTTCTTGGGGCTTCTCACAAGTTGAGACTCCCACAAATGATATACAACCAGGAGCAAATGAATCTCAGCTGCCACAAGCCACAAAACGCAAACCAAGTGCAAGAGACCACGCCAAGAGCCAAAGTAATACGACATTCATTCTATCCCCTTCCGAAACCCTATTTTTCTTAATATTTGGTTCTAGAGGGCAAGTAAGTAGAGTAGAAGGCTTAGAATGGCTCTGGAATGCTGGTGGCAGTGCTAGGGTTCAAGAGTCCTGAGTTAGAGGTTGGGGGATCACTTTTTATAGAGGTCCTGAAATCTAACCGTTGCCAGCATTCATTGTGCGGACTAGTCCGGCCAGAACCCCGGACTAGTCCGGCCTACTGGGTCCATTCTACGTCACACTCTGCAAAGGGTGACGTACCCTCCAACGTGTTAATTTCAAATGGTCATGGCACATCAGACTAGTTCGACCAATAATGGGCTAGTCCGAAATACAATAGAATGTTTTGGTCCGTCTAAAATGGACAAGTCTAGAAACACTAGATTAGTTCGACCAACTAGGGCGGACAAGTCTGACCGACAGGACTTAGCCACAGAAACTCTTTATCTCACAATACCAGGACTAGTCCACCTCACAATGGAAAAGTCCAAAGTACAACAGAAACCTTTAGTCCGGCCGAAAGCGGGCTACTCTTGAGGGTCTGAACTAGTCCGACAACTATGGCAGACAAGTTCGGCCTCCCACGACTTAGCTTCAAAAACTCACCAAGTGCAGAAAAGACTAGTCCGTCCCTAAATGGACAAGTTTGAAATCACACAGAACCTCGTAGTCCATCCCAAAACAGACTACTCTCGCTCACCTGGACTAGTCCGGCCTTGAGGCCCGGACAAGTCCGGTCTTTTGGGAATTCTCTCAACAAGGATTCTCACTTAAGTTTTCTCTCAACCAAGACTTTGATCCCTCTTCTATGATATCAATGCATTTGATACACACATCCTCCGCACAGAAGGCTAGTATAAACTCAACACATAAGAAACCTAATTCTATGCTTGACTCTTCGACGCTCGTTTCAATCTTTTCCTTTTTGAGAGATTTCTTTCATTTCAATCATCACACATGTGCTTAAGATCAACTGAGATCATTAGTCTTTTAATTTGTCGTCATCAATCATTCAAAACCCACAGGGATGCCCAGATGCACTTTCACCCGCGCACTAGAGGAAATTGTCTAAGGACCCTGCCTCCCCGTCGAGGCAGGTTCCGGAGGCGCCATGTGTCCACCAGGCCTGAACTCCATCCTTGCTCAACGGCAGGCCTCGGTGCTGCCACGTGGTCCTCGGCTTGGGAACCCGCCTTCCCACAGAGGTGGGCTCTCGGGTCACCACAGGTCCAGCGGCACAGGACCCCGCTCCATAGGGGCGGGTGAATGCGGCCTAGAGGGTGGGGGTGAATAGGCCTTTTTAATTTTTAGTCGTATCCTGCAACACTTAACAAATTGATCAAATCCTGAGATATCGGACTAGTCCAGTAGAGTGCAGACTAGTCCGGTGTGTGCCGACTAGATTGATCAAGTTTGATCGATTACCTCGATCCTAGGATGTATGCAGCCAAAATATACTTGTAATTGAAGTGTCACACTACTATAAACTAGGATGTAGCACAAGTTAATCTTATATTCAATGTTTGAGCGTAGAGTGAACAAGATTGATTGAAAACCTAGATAGATATGAAGATTAAGAACAATATGCGCAAAGTAAGACACAAGCTCTTTATCCCGTGGTTCGGTTCCCACATAGGCAACCTACATCCACATTGAGGAGTTCACAAAAGGATCGGGTCTTCTCCAACCCTACCCTCGTCGGATCGCCACGGAGGCCAATCCTTTTCACTAATCACAAAGGGCAAATAACCGAATTCAAGGGGCCTTCTCACAAGTTGAGGGCTCCCCAAGATTACAAGATGAACACCACCAAGAACACACTCTTAATATTACAGTGAAAACAACATGAGTGTGTTAAGGAATCAAACCAAGAGCTCAATGAGTGATGAACCGTGTCTCTCCTTGGATCCAAAGTGTATCCTCAAAGGATTAAGCTTTCTTGCATTGGATTGTGTGGAGAGATGAGTTTTCTAGGCTCTTGGAGGGTGTGACGGTGCAGGGTGTCGAGAGAGGTGAAATTTGGGCCGTGCACACCTATTTATATGGGGTTTCCAAAAGATACTGTTAGGGTTTAGAAAGATCAAACTAGTCCGGTGTGCTGCGTGTAGGAAACCCTAGGTGTCCTGAAATATCGGACATGTCCGAAGTGAGAGCGGACTAGTCCGATTTGGTTCTAGAAATCTTCGGACTAGTCCGATGAATATCAGACTTGTCCGGATAGGTGAACCTAAGTGAATTTGGGGAACAAGTCCGCACTTGGAGGACTTGTCCGATTTAGTTCATAGGGATTTCGGACTAGCCCATGCTAACGTTGGACTTGTCCGATTGGCATCAGAAAGATATCGGACTAGTCTGTTGTGTTATCGGACTTGTTCGATTTTGTGCAACTTGTGAAGTGTTTGGGAGACTAGTCCGCACTGGCGTGGACTAGTCCAATTCTAGTCAGAGAGATATTAGACTAGTCCGTGGTGATATCGGACTAGTCCGGTCAGTGAAAACTGGACTATGAGGACAAGTCTGCATTGTGAGGACATGTTCGATCTGGTGCAGAAAGATATCGGACTAGTTCGGGGTCAGTCGGACTAGTCCGGTCTTGTATAACTTTGTGCAATGTGTGAGATTATTTGTGCTTGAGCTCTTGGGGTGTGTTTCCTTAACACACTCCATACACAATGATCTACTACACTTGGTTCTTGAGCTCTTTTCTGCATTGCTCCTCATTCTCCTTTCTTTTTGGTGCTTTGTTCATTTTCTCATTAGAACCTGTGCTCATCTCAACAATGTGGTTAGGATCTCATTTGCTTGTCATAAATCAACCAAAATGCACAAGGGATTCCTAGATGCACTTTCAATATCCCCATTTTTGGTGATTGATGACAACCAATTGAGATTTTACAAAATATGATACAAAGTTGAGATTTTCATAAAGTGTTCACATATGAGTTTGAAACACATTAAACAATGAAAACAAAGTCATGTGTGCACTCTTTATGGTGGGATGCAAAACTAAGTATGTATAAACGATAATCATAATGAGAATGACATAATTGACATCAATGCATCAACAACAAGCATATATGTCATTTTCAGAGAAAAATCACAGATTTTAACAACAAGCAGTTCATAACATTGCATCACAAGACAAAAGTACAAAAACAACATGATATTAGTCTTACAACCCACAAAGAGACAAAAGATACAAAAGATAGCTCTCCTCGCAGCCTACAACTAAAGCCTAAGACACAAAAGATATCTCTCCTCGCAGCCTACAACTAAAGCCTAACACTCCCCCTCAATTTCTCCCCCTTTGGCATCAAGACACTAAAAAGAAGGTTAGGAGGGACCTAAGGTCTTCAAGCCTCGCTGTCGGTCCTCTCATCGTCATCATCTTCATTGTCTAGCTGAGGAGGAGGAGGAGGAGGAATGTTGCCACTCGAGCCCCCAATGCCAAAATAGGCAAGCTCGGAGGGAGTCAAGGGCTCGAGCTCGGTGAAATCAGAATCTGAGTCATCATAAATGACTGGAGACCCAATGAGCTCAATCTTCAGCTTTTGGCAGATATGCTTCACATTCTCCTTGACGTATCGCATATCACCCTTCCTCCTCTTGTTTAGCTTATGAGTGTTCACTTATGCCTTCTTGCAAGAGGCAAAAATAGCTGACAGGTACCTTAAGATGCCACTTGGTGACCCATTTTGAGGAGGGGCCCTAGTGGCGGGAGCAACCCTAGCATCTCCACTACCTCTCACTGGAGCCTCTACACTAGAAGCAGGAGAAGGAGGAGCTTGAACATTTGCTTGTTGAGGCTTCTGGGGCCTCAAGGGGGTGTGCTCCACATCCTTCACAAATTCTATCCTTGTGACCTTCTCAATCATAAACATCAGATAAGATGCATAGCCACAAAACCTGTTTGGAGTACAGGATATGTTCACCATGTCGTTCCAAATGTAGTCAAAGACATCAAACTTCCTGTCTTTGCTAATGACCTTCATCAAGGTCTTGAGATATCCCTGAACACTTCCAGCATCCCCATCCTTGGGGGCAATGGTCTTCCTAAGGACCCTAATCAGTACCACAAAGAAAGGCTTCATGTTCTTGGTAGAAGGAGGATTGAACTTTGAGTGGGGTTCATAGAGAAACTTCACCTTGTCCTTCTCAATGACACCAATGTTGTGAATTATCAAGTTGTCATTGCTGGTGCTGTCAAGATGGAGAAATCTTGCAAACTCTTCATAGGTAATGGTGTACTTGGATCCATGAGTCATCCAAGTCACCCACTCTTCCTCATCACTAGCAAAGTGGCATGTAGCCTAAAATTGGGCAATTACTTCATCATTCCAGTTGTTTCTGAAGGCAAAGAGGTCCTTCAATCCATGCCCCTCGACTGCCTCGACCACCTCAACAAAAGTGTGCAACCTTTCTTCTCAAAATGCACCCAATCTATCCATTGGCTGCGCACCACGGGGGTTTTCATCAGAAGATAGACAAACTTGTAAAAGTCTGCATGGAAGTTACTCCAGAACCTCCCATCAGCAGATTGCTTGGGTCGGCTGTAACAATCCACATTTCTGAATTTTGCAGCCGTGTCGCTGCCCTTGCCATTGAATCTCTCCTCAGTGGGATCCCGGACCCCTTCCCTTGGAGCTGACATCTTGAGGGGGCCAATCGGGCCCGTTGCAATCCCTTTGCCCTTGCCCTTTGCTTGGCGAGCACTTGCCGAGCTAGGGCCACCTCCAGCGGAAGCCTTGGAGGCAGGCTTCTTTACGAGCACCTTCCGTTGAGCCTGGGGAGGAGAAGGAGCCGACTCGGATGGGTGCTCTTAGCGCTTCTTGCTTTGGCCCATCGAGGACCGAAGCACGACTTCGTGGTCCATCTCGGCCTCGAAATCGGAGATTTCATCATTGGTGCTCGACATTGTCCTGAGAATGGATTTCACAAGGTATTGATGAGAATAGATGACAAGGAATTGCATTGAGGAATTAAGAAGTTAAGGTTGAGTTCAGAAAAATCGGACTAGTCCGGGTGACCGGACTTGTCCGTGCATGGACCGGACTAGTCCGGTATTCAACCTCTAAAACCCTAACTATGAGACAAATGGTGATTCCTAATGCACAAATAGCTTAGCATTAATGTAATATATCAAGGAAGCATGTATATGGTGAAAGGAACCAATCTATTTGATCACCAACAAAGGAAATAGCGATTTCTAGGGATTTGGAGAAAAAATTACCGAAATTGCTTGATTCTTGAGAATGAAGGGGTTGAAGGTGCGGACAAGTCCGTGGTCTTCAATCCCTGAGTAATGGAGGTCAATTTCCACCCAAACTTTAGGAGTTTTGATGGAGGAGTCGCCTTCCGCACCTTCTTCAATCCCTGAGTAATGGAGGTCAATTTCCACCCAAACTTTAGGAGTTTTGATGGAGGAGTCGCCAAATCGCCATGGGGAGCTCGAGCATGGAGACAGAAAGCTTGAGGCAAGTGTGGGGGTGAGGAAGATTAGGGTTTGGCGGCGGCTAGGGTTATGGACACGAAAAATCGGACAAGTCCAAAAATGATCGGACTAGTCCGAACTTTTCCAGAGACTATATCGGACAAGTCTGTGGTCTGATCGGACTAGTCCGTGGTCACCAGGGAAGAAATGCTTACCCATTCATATATATTCAAAGGTACTTATTAAGAAAATAGGGAGGCAAAGAAAATCATATAATCTTAGTGAATATGATCAGTAAGCATACAACAATCGAGCAATGACCATAATTCACCAAGATCTAGTAATTGACATAGTTTTTCGGAAAAAAAATTGAGGGAGATGATTTTCACAACACAATCAATGAATTTTGAAGATAGCATTCAGGTATACAAGATTTCAAGCAACATTCCGAGCATCAAGGATATTTAGTTCATTTCGAAGCTCGCAAAAGTGTTTTTCATCAAGTGGCTTAAGGAATATGTCGGCTAGTTGTTTTTTGGTGTTGACATGTGAAATGGCTATATCTCCCTTCATTGAATGGTCTCTCAAAAAGTGATGCCGGATGTCTATGTGTTTGGTCCTAGAGTGCTCAACGGGATTATGGGCAATTTTAATGGCACTCTCATTATCACAAAGGAGTGGAATACAACTTATATTGTAATCGTAATCCCTTAGAGTTTGTCGCATCCAAAGGAGTTGTGCAAAACAACTACCAGCTGCAACATAATCCGCTTCGGCCATGGATAAGGCAATAGAGTTTTGTTTCTTGGAGGACCAAGAAACTAGAGATCTACCTAGGAATTGACACGTACTGGAGGTACTTTTTCTATCTACTTTGCATCTGGCATAATCTGCATCGGAGTAACCAATGAGATTGAATTTGGAACCCTTGGGATACCAAAGGCCTAAGTTGGGTGTATGAACTAAATACCGCAAGATTCTCTTGACGGCTGTCAAATGACACTCTTTTGGGATGTCTTGAAACCTTGCACACAAGCATACACTCAACATAATGTCTGGCCTAGATGCACATAAGTAGAGTAGAGATCCAACCATGGAGCGATATACCTTTTGATCGACGTTTGGTTCATCTTCATTGAGATCCAAGTGGCCATTTGTTGCCATTGGAGTCTTTATAGACTTCACCTTGTCCATTCCAAACTTCTTGAGTATGTCTTGAGTGTACTTAGTTTGGCTTATGAACGTTCCTTCCTTTTGTTGCCTCACTTAAAGTCCCAAGAAGTACTTTAGCTCTCCCATCATAGACATCTCAAACCTATCTATCTTAATCTTACTAAATTCCTCACAAAATGATTTGTTAGTTGAACCAAAGATAATATCATCAACATAAATTTGACAAATAAAGAGATCATTGTCAAAGTTCTTTGTAAACAATGTATAGTATACTTTACCGATCTTAAAACCATTTTCAACCAAGAAATCTCTAAGATACTCATACCAAGCTCTAGGAGCTTGTTTGAGGCCGTAGAGAGCCTTACGCAATTTAAAGACATGGTCGGGGAACTCTTCATCTTCAAATCCGAGGGGTTGCTCCACATACACCTCCTCCTTGATTGGTCCGTTGAGGAAGGCACTTTTCACATCCATTTGATAGAGCTTGAAATCATGGTGAGTAGCATATGGAAGTAATATTCTAATAGAATCAAGTCTAGCTACGGGAGCAAAAGTTTCATCAAAATCTAAACCTTTGACTTGTGAATATCCTTTGGCCACAAGTCGTGCCTTGTTCCTTGTCACCACCCCGTGTTCGTCTTGTTTGTTGCGGAAGACCCATTTGGTGCCGATGACGTTGGACTTGGGTCTTTAGACTAGTTCCCACACCTTGATCCGTTTGAAGTTGTTGAGTTCTTCTTGCATGGCCACTACCCAATCCGGATCCTTCAATGTATCATCAACCCTGCGCGGTTCCAAAAAGGATACAAACGAATAATACTCACAAAAATTAGCTATGCGAGATCTAGTAGTTACTCCCTTTTGGATGTCACCGATGATGTTGTCGATTGGGTGATCGCTTTGGACGCATTGGTGTACTCTTGGGTGTGGAACTTGCGGTCTTGAATCTTCATGGTCATCTTCTTCTCCCCCTAGATGGTTGCCCTCATTGACTTGTTGATCGTTTTCGTCTTCTTGAGGTTGATCTTGTATGGAGGCCCCCCCTTGATGATTGGCCTCCATTTGCGGTTCATCTTCCTCATGCACATGTAAAGGTGGCTCTTGTGGTCGAACTTCGCCCAATGCCATTCTTCTCAGTGCTTGGCAAGGAGCTTCTTCTCTTTCTAACACACATGGATCAACTTGCTCCTTTTGGGAGCCGTTAGTTTCATCGAACACTATGTCACGTGCCACTTCAACAAGTCCGGAGGTCTTGTTGAAGACACGATAGGCATAAGAGTTTGAATCATAACCAAGTAAGAAACCTTCATCGGACTTTGAAGCGAACTTTGAAGTCCTAGGCTTCTTGTTCAAAACGTAGCATCTAGAACTGAAAACTCGAAAATATGAAATATTAGCTTGTTACTGGTGAGTAGCTCAGATGATGCCTTCTTGAGTAGTCGATGAAGGTAGAGTCGGTTTATGGCGTGGCAAGCGGTGTTAACCGCTTCCGCCCAAAACCAATCAAAGGTCTTGTATTCATCGAGCATTGTTCTTTCCATCTCTATGAGGGTTCGGTTCTTCCTTTCGGGAACTCCGCTTTGTTGAGGGGAGTAAGGTGCTGAAAACTCGTGCTTTATGCCTTCTTCGTCTAGGTACTCCTCAACTTGTGTGTTCTTGAACTCCATTCCATTGTCGCTTCGAATGTTCTCGATCTTCAATGAAAACTCATTTTGAGCACGCTTGAAAAACTTCTTAAAGGTTCCTTGAGTTTCTGCCTTATCATGTAAAAAGAAAACCTAAGTGATACGAGAAAAATCATCAACAACTACTAAGCCATATTTGTTACTGCCGATGCTTATGTAAGCAATTGGGCCGAATAGTTCCATGTGAAGTAACTCGAGCGGTCTTGTTGTAGTCATGATGTTCTTCGTGGGGTGAGGTGCTCCAACTTGCTTCCAGGCTTGGCACGCGCTACAAGGCCTGTATTTCTCAAAAACAACATCCTTCAAACCTCGGATGTGATCGCCCTTGAGGAGTTTTTGAAGATTCCTCATACCAATATACGCTAGCCGTCTATGCCACAACCAACCCATGTTGGTCTTTGCAATCAAGCATGTGTCAAGTTCGGCTTTACCTTTGTTGAAGTCAACAAGGTAAAGCTTTCCCTTTAACATACCCTTGAATGCAATGGAACCATCACTCCTCCTAGAGACGGTCACACCCTCATTAGTGAACAAGCAATTATAACCTTTGTCGCATAATTGAGATATGGACAGCAGGTTATAATCTAAGGAATCAACATGTAACACATGAGAAAGAGTATGTTGGGATGATATGGCAATTTTATTGATACTGAGCACCTTTCCTTAACTATTGTATCCAAAATGTATTCCCTCGCTTGGATCCTCATTTTCTTCATACTCAACGAACATCCTTGTTTCTCTGGTCATATGGTTGGTGCAACCACTGTCTAGCACCCATTTAGATCCGAGGAATAGGCCTTTCGTTTACCTTCCTCTGCCATGAGGCTTGTGCCGTTCCCCTTCCATGCGCTGATAGTGGGGAAGAGAGTGGACTTCTTGGATGTCTTCTCGATGGCTATGCTAGCCATCTCCTCTTCTTCTTCGGATGATGACTCATCATTTGAGTCCCACTCCTTCCCAAGATGCGCTTGTTCAGCTTGCTTCTTCTTCTTGAAGAATTTCTTGGGTTTAGGCTTTGTTTCCTTGGTCTTCTTCTTGTTTTCTTCATATGGGCAGTCAACTATAAAGTGGTCATATTCACCACAGTTATAGCATGCACGCCTCAACTTCGGTCTTGATTTTTCCTTGTACTTCCCTTCACTTGATTTAACCCCTTGTCTTTTCTTCATCATTCTTTTGAATTTCTTCATGAATAGTATCATGTCATCTTCATCCAAGTCGCTGCTCTCATCGTCTTTGTCCTCTTCTTGTTGAGCTTCTCGAGCTTCTTTAGACATGGGCTCGAGAGTGGACTTTAAAGCGACCCCTTTCTTCTTTGCCGAGGTGAGATCGGCAATCTCTTTTACATGCTTTGCCTAATCATCCGGGGTCATTTTCTTGTACCCGAGGCTTTCTCTAATCATCGAGCATAAGGTGACATTGCGAGGCATGAAAGCTCTAAGGATGAGCTTCACCACCTCGTGATCGTTCCACTTCTTGCTTCTGTATGCTCGAACCTTGTTGATGAGTGTCTTTAAGCGGTTGTACATGCCTTGCGGCGACTCATCTTCTTCAATGGCGAATCTTCCCAATTCACCTTCAATCATTTCCATCTTCGCTTCTCGCACATGACGATTGCCTTCATGTGCGGTTTGCAATGTATCCCATATCTCCTTTGCAATCTCGAGTCCATCCACCTTTGTGAACTCGTCCCGACTAAGTGATGAGGTGATGACTGCGGCAGCTTGGGCATTTCGATGGATTGCTTGCTCTTGGCTAGGTGTGAGCTCCTCATCATCGTCGGTGATATCTATTCCTGTAACCACAATGTGCCACAAGCTTGGATTGAGTGAGATCAAGTAAATTTTCCTGTTTTGCCTCCACATTGAGTAGTCATTGCCATCAAAGTGTGGGGATTTTCCAAGTGGAATAGATAGATAATGATTGTTGTTAGAATTTAAGCGATCATAATTAAAAGGATATCGGGAGTAGTCGGTGTGACTACTCCCCTTCTTCATCTTCTCATCTTCGATCTTCACTTTTCCTTTGGAGAGGGTTTTCTTTCTTAGGAGCGCCTTGAGTTCCAGCGTCTCCTCATCGTCATCCTCGAAGTCTTGAATGGCCTCGAGGAGCCTCTCCAATTTTTTGTTCTTTTCTTCTTCAACCTTCTCTTGGTTGATGCTCTTGTGTACGTCCTTCATGTCTGACATGTTCTCTTTGAGCGATTAGTCTCCTTTTGAAGAGTCCTGCTCTGATACCAATTGAATGTGGCCTAGAGGGGGGGTGAATAGGCCTTTTTGATTTTTAGTCGAATCCTGCAACACTTAACAAATTGATCAAATCCCGAGATATCGGACTAGTCCGGTAGAGTGCGGACTAGTCTGGTGCGTGCTGACTAGATTGATCAAGTTTGATCGATTATCTCGATCCTAGGATGTATGCAGCGGAAATATACTTGTAATTAAAGTGTCACACTACTATAAACTAGGATGTAGCACAAGTTAATCTTATATTCAATGTTTCGACGTAGAGTGAACAAGAATGATTGAAACCCTAGATAGATATGAAGATTAAGAACAATATGCGCAAAGTAAGACACAAGTTCTTTATCCCATGGTTCGGTTCCCACAGAGGCAACCTACATCCACGTTGAGGAGTCCACAAAAGGACCGGGTCTTCTCCAACCCTACCCTCGTCGGATCACCACGAAGGCCAATCCTTTTCACTAATCACAAAGGGCAAATAACCGAATTCAAGGGGCCTTCTCACAAGTTGAGGGCTCCCCAAGATTACAAGATGAACACCACCAAGAACACACTCTTAAGATTACTTTCAGCGGGCTCGGTGCCTCCACGCGTCCTGCAGGGGCGGACCTCACCTCTCCATATAGGTGGGCTCCAGAACTGCCACGTGGCCCACAACGCGGGGATCGACCTCCCTCGCGGAGGCAGGCTTTGATGCTGCCACGTGTCCTACCCCCAGCCTTAGGCGATAGGTCGCAGCAGTTAAGAGTGTCGTGCCTTGTCCGAGTCATGCATTGAAGGAACGCACCTTCCCCAGATGGGTGGGCGCAATGCATGCTCCTGTCAGGTGCAATTGTGACCAATCACATCACAGTGAAAGCCCCGCAGAGCTACACCATGCTGCTAACTGGGTAGCATACGGCGATACGATGTACAATACATTCTCTGCCATCATTAACAACTATGCTAGGCCACTGGCAACTAGCGTAGCAAGACGGTGAGTCTTCAAGCCATGTTCAGAGGCAACAAACAGGAAAAACCCTATATCGTGTACAGGTATAAGATCTCCCTGGAGCCACCTGTCTGGCCATGGGCCCCACTTGTAAGGTGTTCATTGTTGACTTTAAAAGGCCTGAACAGCCACTGACATTAGTCAAATCCAGTTTATATGCACACAAGCTTCCAAAAGGTCATGACACACTCAAGCAATACAACTCACTCTCGTGGATGTAGGGTGTTACGCTCCGGTAGCCCGAACCAAGTAAAACCACTGTGTTCACCATCTCCCTCATACGCACAAGCTCCTCATAGACTAGCCCCTCCTAAAATAGAACCTCTGCAGCCTGCGACTAAGCAGATCCAGGGAAAGTGTTGTTGCTACACTTCGACATTTGACACGCTAGGAACGGGGCTTTTGCTCCAAGAAGTTTGCGCCTTCCCTCAATGGTGAACATCAGGCCTCTGGATGGCACTTCTCGAGGCCGTCGCATCACCGCGGGCGAAGACAAGGCCACCTGTCATTCTAGAGGACGGTCTGGTCCTTCACGCTCTCATGCAGCTGCAGCCGGTCGGGCCAGTGCTTCTTGGCAGAAGCTCACTCCATCAGCATCCACAGTGACATCGGCCACAAGTCTGGAGAGCGCGCTAGCTGCAGCGTGGGCTCTCCTTCACAACCCACCTGCCATGAACGCCCCTTAGGGAGCAGCACAGTAGTGGATCAATGACGTCGACCATCTCATCATTGCCGCCATCAATTCGCCTCAGAAGAGGAGGCAACACATGTCACTATCGCGCACGCTGATGATCGACCGGTACACGGCCGACTCCTGCTCCACCAGGCTCTCCACGGCCGACCTCAGGGCCGAGCTCGACTGCCATCGGGCTGCCAAAGAGGACAGTCGCATCACCATCGAGCGGCGACAGGAGAGACGGAACAGCCTAGAGGCTGACTATAACGCTCAAGGATTCGGGCCTCAAGCATCTGCCGCGTAGGTCTGTGAGACATATGTGTGCTGAATACATTGGCTATGGTGATAAAAGTTTTGAATACTACCAAAACACCTTTATCATCAAGGTCTGACTCCATGTCCAAGCTCCAGCAAGGTCTGACGCAAGGTCCGACTAGCTTTGGTTAGCTTCGGCTCTAGGTACCACTAGCTTTGGTAAGCTCCGGTGCTAGGTATGACTAGCTTTGGTTAGCTCCGGCGCTAGGTCTTGCTAGCTTTGGTAAGTTCCAGTGCTACATCCTATTAGTTTTGGTAAGCTCCAGTTCAAGGTCCGGTTAGCTTTGGCAAGGTTCAGAGCTAGATTGCAATGGTTCTGCTTTTACTTTAAAATATTTCAAACTTGTTTTACATCTATGGAAAGTTAGCTTAGTATTATTTTACTAAGTTTTTGGTGTGTTTTGGCAGTTATTGCTGTTATCAATTTGCTATGGTGTGCAACATGCTTATGTGAGGTGCCCACGTAAGGTGTTGTGGTTTCAGTACTAATGAGAGTCAAGACATTGACTTGTGCTCAGAAGTATTGGTTGTTTCTTCACATGCAGGTGTTGCTTGAGTTCAAGACATGGTAGTGATGGGATCCATTGAACTAGTCTTAGGGAGAAGATGAGGTTCAACAACAAAGTTCAAGAGGAATTGTGGTTGAGTTGATCGGGAGGTCGCGCAACATGTTTGGATCGAGAACATTGCATATGAAGGTATCATGGATGTCATTGGAAGATGTTTAACGTATGCAAGGAGTGCATGGATGTAGCTACATGTTTCTGAGGTGTGATGAAGAGATGTTGACGTAAAAAATTGGTCGGAAAGGTCCAACCGACTAGGTTATGGACTCAGGTTGTGGCTGAGTCGTGTTTAACTCAAATATGGAAAGTTTTGCGTTGGTTATGACAGGATTTCGTGTGGGTCATGAATTTGAGGTGTTTTAGGAATGTGCAGTACGTTCCTAAGGTGTTTGGAAGTCTTAAGATTGCTTCTATCTGTGTATAGAAGAGTCTTGAGCAGCTATGGAAAGTTTCGATTCGTGAATTGAGTAGGATTAGAGTCCTAGTTAGGTTTGGGTTGGCCTAAGGGCCGGTTATATAAGCAAGGGAGGCCAGAGCTCATGGGACACGACTTTGGAGCTATTCCTTGTAAGTTTTGATTAATAAAATTCATAGTCTAAAGGAGATTTTGTGCCTTGTTCGTCCGGCTTGTTTTCTTCAAGTCTTTCTCGTCGAGTTTCCGCACAGCACTACCTTGCCTCGGTGGTTTTATCATAACTTGAGTTTTAAAGATACGATTGACATGATTGTTTTTGGTTTGTCTTCACAACTTGATTTTCTATCATCTTTAAAAATTTAACGGTCATTGGATTTGTGGTTTCTGATCTACACGAGTTTCTTTGCAGTGTTATATAACTGTTTTTCTCGGGTAGGACAGATTGGCCTTTGTTTGATCTTTCGATCATAACTTGAGTTTCTCTTGACGAATTTTCATGATTCTTGTTGTGACTTATTCGTGACTTGATTATCTACAATCTATACTAGTTTTTTCGAAGTTGATCACGTTTAGATTAGTCGCACACATGGTTTCTTCAACAGATCGGTTTTCTGTCAAGGAGTGCTTTGTTGCTTCCGTTGAAAAGTTTTAATCTACCATTCACCCCCATATAGTAGCTTTACACGTGCTCTTCGATCCTACAATTGGTATCAGAGTCACGGTGCTCTGATCTTTATGATTTTCATGTGTTTTTGACTAATCATCATGGAGAAATACTCCGCAAAACCTTGTGTTTTAGTGGTTTTGATTTTCAGGTTTGGAAAGCACGTATGGAAGCTTTCATCCAGGCACAAGGCTTCGCAATATGGAAAAGGTGTACAAGCCTTATGACGTGCCGCCGAACGATCAAGTCATGGCTATAAACTTAAGAGATGTCGACAACAACAACAAAGCCTGCTACTTGATAATCCAAGGACTAACTCAGAGCGACTTTGATCGTGTTGCACACCTCCGATTGACTTACGATGTGTGGAGAGCACTTTGTGACTACCACGAAGGATCCAACACGATCAAGGAGGTAAGACAGGATATGTTCAAGAAATAATATATGTGTTTTGAGATGCAACCCGGTGAGTCTATTGATGATCTCTTTGCTCGATTTAACAAAATTCTTAGCAACTTGCGTAGTGTCAACGTCAACTTTTCAGATGCTTAGAATGCAAGGCAATTACTAAGTGCATTAGACATGTCAGTCTGGGAGATGAAAGTTACATCCGTTCGTGAATCTACTGTCATGAGTACACTTACTTTAGATGTGCTATATTCCAAGTTAACAACTCATGAAATTGACATAATATCACGTAAGAACCCCAACAAGCCTATTGCTTTGGTTTCTCAACGTGACATGCCTAGCTACGGTTAATCTTCATCTTGTGGTACACTTGCTTTGTTATCCTCTCTAACCCTTGAACAGATTGAGGAGTTTCTAGAGGAGGAGCTAGCACTTCTCTCTACTAGGTTCTCAAAGCATTGCAAAATGTGAGAACTAGAAGGAGAGGAAGCTCCGGACCTCAATGATGATTCGAATGTGGTAAGATAGGACACTTTCATACATATTGTCCTAACCTTTCAAGTCCTACTTCCCGGGAAGAAAAACAAAAGGACGAAGCACTTCTCAACAAACGATAAGAAGAAGAAGAAGGGCTTTAGAGGTCGCCAACTAGTGAACAGTTTTATCTCCGCACTCCAGGAACTTGGCTCAAGCGACATGGACATTGGAAGTGACAAAGATGAAGTTGATTTGGCAAACTTGTGCTTCATGGCGGGCAAGTCAAGATCAAGTATGGAGGAGGCAGAATACAACAGCGACAATGAAGAGGTGTGTCCTACTTGCGAAGAAATGTGTGATGCTATTTCTCATGCCACTATGATTGTTAAGAAAAAGGACAAAAATCTTAGGGACAATGCTGTTAAAATTGAGTCACTAGAATTTGAAATTAATCATTTGAAATTCTTTATTCTTAGTGATGATTCTTGTTCCTCATGTGGCTTAATATATGAACAATTGTCCTCCCTAAGAAGTGCACATACCTCCACACTTGATAAACTTGAACTTGAAATTGAAAAGAACAAAAAGCTTGCTGCACTTAATATTGGAAACTTAAAAGATGCTTCTTGTTCTACAATTTATTTGCATTGTTCTAGTTATGATGATCTTGATAAGAAGCAAGATGCTATGAATGAGATTTCTGTTTTGAACAATGCTTTACGTGCTCACAAAGTTAAATATTATTCTAATTGAAAACTAAAAGGAAAAACTTCATGTAAAAACTGCCTAGAATTGTCTAAGGAGCTTGATGACATGAATAGGACACCAGAGTAGTTTTGTATGGGGAACAAAAATCTAAACATGTTGTTGAATTCATCCAAATCTTGTAATGATAAAACTGGTTTAGGTTTTGATTACCATGCTCATGCTAAAGCACATCCACCTAAAATTTAAAAGTCATTAGGAAGTGGTTTGTTTAAAACAGTTCCTAAACCAAAATAGGTGGTTTTTAAATCTACAGGAGTGTTGTCACGTTCGGGTTCAAATAAACATACTGGATGCTCATCTAGACATGAACACTGAGTTAAATTTCATTGTACCTAGTGTGGTAGAGATGGTCATGTCATAGATTTTTGTTATAGACTACCTAAACAACATAAAAAGGAAAAAAATTCAAGCTATATCATATAACTCTCATGCAAAATTTGCTGCACATACTAAACCGAATGTCAGGAACATGCAACCTGCTGTTATGAGTCAAAAACATTGAAAGTTTACCTTCGGAGCTTCAGTTTTTACCTCTGGGCCTTCTGTTGTTACCTCCGGACCTTCTGTTTTTGCCTCCGGAGCTACTGATTTTTTTTGCTACACAAGTAACACCTTATAGGTCAGTAGTTAAGAACAGAAATCTCCAACTTTGACTCATAAACCTGTCGATTTATCTCAGCTTTCGCGTGTTTTTCCTGCTGCACGTTGTGTGACTCAGTACTGGATTCCTAAATGCCTTTTGACTAACCCCAGTATTGATTTGTCGACGTATTGTTCTTCTATGTAGGTTACACGCTTGAGGAAGGAGACCATTTGGATTGTGGATTCAGGTTGCTCACGCCACACGACCGGTAACAAATAATGGTTCTCCTTCCTCTCTTTTGTGTCACGTGTAGAGAATGTTACTTTTGCCGATAATTATTCAAATCTTATAATTGCTAAGGGTTCGGTTAGAGTAAATGATCACTACACTTTGAAGGATGTGGCACTTGCTAAAAATTTGAAATACAACTTGTTTTTGTTTCACAACTGCTAATCTGGCAATTATTTTCACTAAAAATTGCTGCAAAGATGTAAATTCAAATAGTGAGCTTATTTTTAACATGTGTCGGCTTGAAAGAGTTTTTAAAGCTGATTATGATATGTCTTCCTCTAAGCATAAGTGTATAGTTGCTAATGGTTCAAAGGATTTATATTTTTGGCATCGTAGACTTGGTCACGTAGGCTTTGATCATCTAACGCGTGTTAGTGCTCTTGATCGCATACGTGGGCTGCCTAAGCTTAAAAAGGACAAAGAAATTGTATGCTCTTTCTCGTAGACATGCTAAGATGGTTGCTGGTTCACATACTCCTCTCACAATGAATTGGGTCAATTTTTGCACCTTGACACCGTAAGACCTTCACATGTTCAATCTTTTGGAGGTAAATGGTATGTTCTTGTGATTGTTGATGATTATTCTAGATACTCTTGGGTTTACTTTATGGCATCTAAGAATGAAGCTTTTAGTCACTTTAGAACTTTATTTCAGAGATTATCAATTGATCACCCAGGATCTTTAAAAGCAATTAGAAGTGATAACAGAACGAAATTTAAAAATCAATCCTTTGATCGCTTTTGTGCTGAAAATGGAATAGATCATCAATTTTCTTCACCATATGTACCTCAACAAAACGGTGTTGTAGAAAGAAAGAACAGAACATAACCTTAGTTGAAATGGCTAGGACTATGCTTGATGAATATCAAACTCCTAGGAAAATTTGGGCTGAGGCAATTGCTATCACTTGTTATGTCTCAAATCGTGTTTTCTTGCGTTCTAAGCTAGTTAAAACACCATATGAGCTTCGGTTTGGACATAGGCCTAGTGTTACACACTTTCGGGTCTCTGGTTGCAAATGCTTTGTTAAGAAACATGGTAATCTTGATAAATTTGAACCTAGATACATTGATGGCATGTTTCTTGGTTATCCATCTCATACTAGAGGCTACCGTGTGCTTTTACTTGACACTAACAAAATTGTGGAGACTTGTGAGGTGTCTTTTGATGAAGCTAGCCTAGGTACTAGCTCAAACATTGCAAGTCCGTATCTATATCCTTAGGGGGAGGGAATTTTTGAAGAAGAAGAAGAGTCGGTGATATTGCCTGATAGTTTTGAAGCTGACACGTGTCCAACTCCGAACTTTGAACAAGCTCCGACTACCATCTCTGCTGGTCTTGATCGTCCACAAGCTACAAGCTCATCAATCTGTGATGAACCTGATGAAGAAGAAGCTTGTGAGACATATGTTCCCCTACGGATTTACAAGAATCATCCCCCGCAATAGATAAATGGAAGCTTGCATGAACGAGTTACAAGGTCCAGGTTTTCTGAACCCAATTCTCATGCTCATTCTGTTTTTGTTGCTTCTTTTGAACCCAAAGATATATCACACGCACTCACTAATGAATCTTGGATTATTGCCATGCAAGAAGAGTTAGAAAATTTTAAAGAAATAATGTTTAGAAACTTGTACCTGCACCTCAAGGTCACACTTTAATTGGAACTAAATGGGTGTTTAAAAATAAACAAAGTGAGGATGGGGTTGTGGTTAGGAATAAGGCTAGGTTGATTGCTCACGGTTTAACACAAATTGAAGGTCTAGATTTTGATGAAACTTTTGCTCCTGTTGCTAGATTAGAAGCCATAAGAATTTTGTTAGCTTTTGCTGCATAAAGGTTTCAAGTTATATCAAATGGATGTAAAAAGTGCATTTCTTAATGGCTACATAGATGAGCAGGTTTATGTTAAGCAACAACCTGATTTTGAAAATCCAGATTTTCCTAATCATGTTTTCAAACTGACTAAAGCCATGTATGGTCTAACACAAGCTCCTAGAGCATGGTATGATAGGTTAATAACATTCTTACTTGAAAAGGGGTTTACCATGGGCAAGGTTGATAAAATTCTTTTTGTGCTTAAGCATTGCAATGACTCATTATTTGTTCAAGTGTATGTGGATGATATTATCTTTGCTTGTGCTTCTCATGATCTTGTGTCCAAGTTTTCAGCAATGATGAGTTCAAAATTTGAAATGAGTATGATGGGTGAACTCACTTACTTTTTGGGGCTGCAAATCAAGCAAACCGAGGAAGATACCTTTGTGCATCAAACAAAGTATACAAGGGACCTTCTCAAGCGCTTCAACATGGACAAAAGCAAGCCTGTTCAGACACCAATGGGAACAACATGAACACTTGAACTTGATGAAGATGGTGAACACGTGGATCAAAAAGAATATAGAAGCATGATCGGATCACTTTTGTACCTCACGGCATCAAGACCGGACATACAATTCAGCATCTATCTTTGTGCACGGTTTCAAGCTTCCCCATACGCCTCACATCGTCATGCCATCAAAAGAATTCTCAGGTACTTACATGGAACTCAATAATTTGGCATTTTTCTTCCTTCTTCCTCAACCGTTACTTTGAAAGCTTTTTCGGATGCTGATTTTGGGGGTTGTAGGATTGATAGGAAAAGTACTTCTGGTGCTTGTCATTTTCTTGGTAATTCACTTGGTTCTTGATCCTCTACAAAACAAAGTTCAGTTGCACAATCCACAGCCGAATCTGAATACGTAGCTGCTGCTAGCGCTTGCTCACAAATTCTTTGGATTGTTCAAACACTTAAGGACTATGGGATTGATCTAGATAGTGTTTCATTATTTTGTGATAACACTAGTGCCATTTGAATTACTAAAAACCCCGTGCAACATTCTAGAACTAAGCACATTGACATTAGGTATCACTTTCTCCGTGATAATGTTGAAAAAGGAAACATTGTGCTTCACCATGTAGATACCGAACAACAGTTGGCTGACATTTTTACAAAACCTTTGGATTTCACTCGTTCTTGTTACATTCGTAGTGAGATAGGGGTTATGCGTCCTCATGGCTTAAATTGAGGGGGAGTTTTGAAACTTGGGAACTTTATGTGTGAATCTGAATTTAAAATAATATGAGCATAATATTTCATACATATATGACTTTGTGATTCTTTTTACATGCTGAAAGTTCTTACTACATTACTCATCTTATACATTTTGTAGTTTTTGCCATGACTAGTAATTGGATTAATTACTTATACTAAATCTGGTCATGATCGAACTTTCTTCCTGTTTTGAACTTGTTGTATGATCACAAGTGCTTTTAATCATAATGAATTAATCAAGTACCCAACTCACATGTTGATTTTTATGAACAAATATAAATTGAGAAAAGATCAAGAGAATATGCATGCATCGCACTTCTTCTTTTGATATGGCTTATTATTGCACTTAGATATGAACTTGGCAGAAGTTGTGTATGACTAAAACCATGTCCTTAAGCTTCTGATTGTCGAAATGACATAGGCTTGACTTGGTTGGTTAGAATAAGGAAGATGCGCATATAATCTCTTTTAAATTTCATATGATCAAAATTTATGCTTAAAAAAAGGAAATTTGCAGCAACAAGTATCATGCCTTCAGGTTTTGAAATACTTAAGTTTGTGAGATCATGATGATGAGTAGGTTTAGGCCCGATCTTCCGAAAGGTAAGTTGATTGGGGTGGAGAACTCGACGTTGATGATCCGCGGCACTCGAGCAGTTCGAATACTCCTGCAATCACTACACCACTCCTCCGTTGGTTATCAACCATGCGGCGGACGCTTGACCTCGCCAAGAAGGCTAATTCCTGCAAGTGAACCAAGAACACAAGCAAGAAAGTAGAAGACACGATCTGAAATTGAGAAGTTGGGGTCTCACAAACCGTAGAACGGCGAAATTGTTATCCTAAGCAAAACCCACCGAATATTACCGGCGGCTGAAGTATTTAAAGGCTAGGGTTTGGCCAAAACACGATTAGACGCGTCCCTAATGGACTCTTACGGGATACAAGGCCCAAAGGCCCGATTCGATGGCGCAGCACCGGACAGAAATTTGGACTCGACTTGTTTCGACGATTCCCAATGACTCTGGAAGAATTTTGAGGTGATACCAGAACCATTGGAAAGTTTATCTTCTCCTCTTTCCGTGCATATGTAGAATGTCAAAAACGAAGTTCGTATGACTCCTGAGCGTCCGTTTAAGGTGGACCGCTCCTGGACTCTGAGTTGAACTCGAGTCCGAGTTGTAAATTGCTTCCATCAACTTGTGGACGTCCCAGCTGGTTCTCCATGCTCCCAAGGCCTCTTTCCTTCACTTGTTGATCTTCTCCATTATTCCTAATAACAATTAAATCATCACATAGCAATCTATTCTCAAACTCACATGCAAAAGAAGTTAGGAGCGAATTCACCTGCTGATTTATTAACCGTGCTCGTGCTCTTGTTATTGGTCCTTGTATTTCAATGTGTGTCTCCGCTGTTGTGATGTCCTCATCATCCTCCCCCTCTTGAATTAGAGTCGTCCTCGACTCAAGTTCATCTTCTTCTCCCAAGTACGGTCGCAAATCTAAAATGTTAAATGTAGGACTAACCCCAAAATCGGGAAGCAATTCATGCTTATATGCATTATCATTAATTTTTTCAACAATCTTAAAAGGACCAGCAGCTCATGGCATAAGTTTAGATTTTCTTAATTCTGGGAATCGCTCTTTTCTCAAATGTAACCACACCAAATCACCCGGTTCAAGTTTTACTTCTTTTCTACCTTTACTACCTGCAATCCTATACTTCTCATTCATCATTTCAACATTTTTCTTTGTAGTTTCATGCATCTCATGAATGAATTCATATCGTTGTGTAGCATCCAAATCTATAGTTTTAGAAGGAGGCAATGGTAGTAAATCAATAGGAGCACGGGGATTGAAACCATACACTACCTGGAATGGACTTACCTTTGTCGTGGAGTGAACGGATCTGTTGTAAGCAAATTCTATATGTGATAAACACTCCTCCCACAACTTCAAATTTGTTTTTAAGACAGCCCGCAACATAGTGGATAAAGTACGATTAACAACCTCGGTTTGTCCATCTGTTTGTGGGTGACATGTAGTTGAAAACAGCAACTTGGTTTCCAATTTATACCACAAAGTTCTCCAAAAATGACTTAAAAAGTTTGCATCACGATCAAAAACAATGGTATTTGGCACACCATGTAAACGAACAATTTTCGTCGTAAATTAATCAGCAATGTGTGAGGTATTATCATTCTTATGACAAGGTATAAAGTGTGTCATTTTGGAGAAAGATCAAAAAATACAAAAATACTATCCCTCCCCCTCTTAGTCCTAGGCAATCCCAAAACAAAGTCCATAGAAATATCCTCCCAAGGTACACTAGGAACAGGAAGAGGCATATGAAGACCATGTGGGTTAAGTCGAGACTTAGCTTTATTACAAGTAGTGCATCATGACACATAATGCTCGACATCACGCCTCATCTTTGGCCAAAAGAAGTGTGTGGATAGCACATCTTCCATTTTCTTCACTCCAAAATGTCCCTACAAACCTCCTCCATGTGCTTCCTGCAAAAGTAATAGACGAACGGAGCTAGCTAGAACGCATAGCTTGTTAGCACGATAGAGGATACCCCCTCGCAGCACATATTTATTCCAAGTTCTTCCTTCTCTACAATTTTCAAAAGCATCTTTGAAGTCCAAATCAGTATGATATAATGCTTTTATTGTTTCGAAACCAAAGATTCTATGATCAAGTTGGGACAGCATGGTATAACGCCTAGATAATGCATCGACAATGGCATTTTCCTTCCCTTTCTTATGGTTAATGATGAATGGAAATGACTCTATGAACTCAATCCATTTAGCAAGTCGTTTATTCAGATTGGTTTGACACTTAAGATACTTCAATAATTCATGATCTGAATGTATGACAAACTCCATAGACCAAAGATAATGTTGCCAAGTTTGTAATACTCGGATTAAGGCATACAATTCCTTATCATAAGTGGAATAACTCAGAGAAGGACCATGAAGTTTTTCACTAAAGAAAGCAACGGGTTTACCTCCTTGTATGAGAACACCTCCAATATTAATGCCGCTTGCATCGCATTCTAGCTCAAAGGTCTTGTCAAAATTAGGAAGTTGTAGCAATGGTGCTTGTGTAAGCTTCGATTTGAGAGCATCAAAAGCTTGTTGCTTCTGTTCACTCAACCGAAATGGCACTCCCTTCTTTGTTATCTCATGTAGAGGTGCTGCAACGTTGCTGAAATCCCGCACAAAACGCCGATAAAAACCTGCAAGACCAAGAAAACTACGAACCTGCGTGACGGTTGTTGGGGCTGGCCAACTGGTGATTGCTTCAATTTTTGCCTCATCCATCTCAATTCCCTACGAGGAAACGACATAGCCAAGAAGCGAAACTCGATTGGTGCAAAAGCGCACTTTTCGAGGTTACCAAACAAACGTGCATCTATCAAAACAGTAAAAACATCACGTAAATGATCAAGATGTTCATCATATGACTTGATATAAATGAGGATATCATCGAAGTAAACCACCACAAATTGTCCAATGAAAGCAAACCTCGTTCATTAATCGCATAGAGGTGTTGGGTGCATTAGTTAACCTAAAAGGCATGACTAACCACTCATAAAGTCAAAACTTGGTTTTAAATGTAGTTTTCCATTCATCTCCTAGTGCCATTCTAATTTGGTGGTAACCACTACGCAAGTCAATTTTTGTGAAGATGATAGCACCACTCAATTCATCAAGCATGTCATCTAAATGAGTAATAGGATAATGATATCGAATGGTGATGTTATTAATCACTCGACAATCAACACACATGCGCCAACTACCATCTTTCATAGGAACCAAAAGAACAGGAACGGAACAAGGGCTAAGGCTTTCACGAATGTACCCCCGGTCCAAAATATCTTGGACTTGTCACTGAATTTCCTTTGTTTCCTCTGGATTTGCCCTGTATGCTGCACGATTTGGCAAACTTGCTCCTGGAATCAAATCGATCTTGTGTTCAATGCCTCTCATCGGTGGTAAACCAGAGGGTATCTCGGAGGGAAACACATCCTTAAACTCCTGCAAAAGGTTAGCAACAGCAGGGGGCAATGCAATAGACAATTCATGAAGTGAAAACATGGCTTCTTTGCATACTAAAGCATAGCACATCCCCTTAGCATCGAATAAATCAGCAAGGTCAGATTTAGTTGCGAGCAACGATGGTGATTTTAACTTAATGACTTGCTGTTTTTTAGATTCTAGTTTTGTTGCTTTGCCATCATGAATTTTAATCTTCTCAAAATGCACAATTTCAGCAGGAGTCATGGGGAGCAAAGTGATTTTCTTTCCCTTATGCATGAGAGTATATTTATTAGTTCTACCATGATGAATAGCATCTGCATCAAATTCCCAAGGACAATCCAATAAAAGAGAACAAGCATCCATAGGAACGACATCAAAATTAGCAAAATCATGATAAGAACCAATTGAAAAATTTATTCTTGCTGTTTGTGTTACCCGAACCTTACCGCTGTTGTTGAACCATTGAATGTGGTATGGATGAGGGTGTGCTCTTGTTGTCAAACCAAGTTTCTTGACGACGTCTGTGTTCACGAAGTTATTGCAGCTTCCTCCATCAAGTATAGGGTGTACACGTCAGTCCTTGACGATGAGAAACATGTGGAAGAGGTTGTGTCGTTGTAGCTTGTCGTCGGTCTCCACTTTGGAGCTCAAGGCACGCTGCACAATGATGCTCCTATAGTTCTCCATCGCCGCTGTACCAAGTACCTCTTCTTTGGTGTGTTTGTCATTTGGATCTGTAAAGTCAGTAGCAAAAGAATATTCATCTTCAACATCTGAAGTACTATCATACCCGCCATCGTCGTGTGCTATGTATGCTTGTTTGCTCAGGCAATCTCTCATCATATGACCAAGTCCCTGGCAGCGGTGACACTTAATGTCAGAAGTACGACGACGATGAAGGCTTGAATGATGTCATCTTGCTACCTTCCGGCACGCGAGAAGGTGGAGCAGCAGGTATAGTTTGTTGGCCACCATTGGATGGTGTAGTCGCTGCACGGGGGGTCGAAGATGCTGCTGTTTTGGATGGTGTAGACGTCGAACGCGGCATGAAGTTGCTCCTCGTGCGTTGTTGCTTTTGTTGTCAGCCCTGCAATTCTTTTTCTGCCAACATAGAAAGCTGAAACAATCTGTTAACAGTATCATATTCCTTGTAATCAACAATGTCCTGAATTTTACGCCTCAACCCCCCATAAAAACGAGCTATTTTATCATCCATATCCTCTACTACCCCACAATGCAGCATACCCTTTTGTAACTCTTGATAATACTCCTCTACGGCCGTGTTACCTCAGTCTAAGCGCTGCAATTTTTTGTGAAGGTCCCGCTGAAAAGATGGAGGAACAAATTGAACACGCATAACATCCTTTAATCTGTCCCATGTTGGAGGATCAGTTCTAGTTTTAACAAATTCATTCCACCATATGATAGCAAAGTCCTTAAACTCACTAGTGGCTTGACGAACTCTATGTTGTTCAGGAACAAGATGGGCATTAAATTTTTGCTCTACTGTCATCTCCAAATCAAGATAAGCCTCAACATCATAAGCACTAGAAAAAGGGGGTATAGTAAATTTCACTTTAGCAAAAGGATCATCAGGAGGACGATTATAATTGTTATGATAATTATTACCTCCCATACCTCAACGATAAAGTGGTAGTCTTGGCTGATTGTTGTGATCTTCCATATCATCATAAGCATTGTCTTAATGTCTTCCAGCAAGAGGCAACCGAGCCTCAAAAGTATTTATCCGAAGACCAAGGTCATCAGGTTGGCGAGTCAAGTTTGCCAATGACTGCTCCGTTGCTGCGTTGTATTTGGCGAACATATATGTCATTGTCTTCATCATATCACGTAACTTAGCATGTTGAACACATTCATCATCATTGTCTTCTCCTACCATTGTTAGTAGGAAACAAAAGACAACAAAAATATGTTATCCCTATCAACTACAGTGACAATGTGAAAGGTGGAAGAAAAACAATCTCTCTCTCTCAAGCGTCTTACCACGCTCTTACAAGTGTTCTTAACGACACAACAGATGGTGTGGATGGTGAGATGAACCAATGAAGCGTGGGGTGATTGCAAAGGTACCTGTTATGCTCAAGAGAAAGGTGGAGCTTGGATGGCACAATATGGTGGCTAACAAGCAGAAAATCGTTAACAGGTAAACAAAGTTGAATAAGTATTCAATGTAGGAAATTGTTGCTGGTCAACCAAGTGTCCTAGGGCCTAGCGCAACACAAGAAAGTATCAAGGCAAAAGAAAAGACAAAATGATATAGCCAACAAAACAGCACCAAGTGGTATAGGAAACTGTTGCTCTTCACTATTTTTTTCTTTTTTGTAATATTTTTTTGATATTTTTTCTTTTACTCAGGAGCACGAAGATAGGAAGCACCCAAATTTGCAGCTCAATTGGATGTAATATGCGGCCTATAGAAAATCAAGAAGATTCTTTAAAATTCGTGCTGAAACTTTGGAGGCCGGATAACCTATCTTCCAAGGGGAATTTGGGCAATCTAATTTCGCCGAGCACGGCTACACGGCGGAAAATTGGATGCAAAATTTCGCGTAGATGAATTTGAAAAAAAATCGCCCGATTTCGAGATCGTATGCAAAAGTTATGGACGTTTTAAGGTAGGTTGTCCGAGTTACGATTTTTGGATGTTATTCCAACTCGGTTTGAGAATAGAACTCACAATCGGATATGAAAATGATCGGGAATTTGCACAGCAACTAATGGGGTGGTGTGTGATGATTCAAGGATAAATGGCACAAATGTTTGTCACCTAATCTAGGGCTGGCGATGCGGGAGTTCATGCAAGGCGGCTAGCTTGGGCAAACCGATGAACATGATGGATCAGTTTGTTATTTAGGGATTGCGGAATAGGTGTCGAACAGCAAGAAAACAAGGACGAAACACGATAACTAGGACCCAAAACACAAAGCTAAACCAGCAACAAGACTCGACCAAACGAATGCAAACTCAACAATGCAAACTGAAAAACGAAACAATAGGCACTATAGTCTAGGAAGCGGGAAAAACGATCTAATTTTTTTGTGGCTTTTCTGTGGACTCTAGGTACGAAACAAAATTGATCTAATGGAAGGAAAACAAAGATACCTCACGAGCAATCTGAAAATCTGATACCGATTGATGAGTAGGTTTAGGCCTAATCTTCTGAAAGGTAAGTCGATTGGGGTGGAGAACTCGACGTTGATGATCTGTGACACTCGAGCAGTTCGAATACCCCTGCAATCACTACACCACAGCTCCGTTGGTTATCAACCATGCGGCACATGCTTGACCTCGCCAAGAAGGCTAATCCCTGCAAGTGAACCGAGAACACAAGCAAGAACGTAGAAGACACGATCTGAAATTGAGAAGTTGGGGTCACACAAACCGTAAAACAGCGAAATTGTTATTCTAAGCAAAACCCACCGAATATTACCGGCAGCTGCAGTATTTAAAGGCTAGGGTCATCCAAAACACGATTAGCCGCGTCCCTAATGGACTCTTACGGGATACAAGGCCCGATTCGGTGGCGCAGCACCGGACAAAAATTTGGACTCGACTTGTTTTGGTGATTCCTAATGACTCCGGAGGAATTTTGAGATGGGACTAGAAACATTGGAAATTTTATCTTCTCCTCTTTCCATGCATACATAGAACGTCAAAAACGGAGTCCGTATGCCTCATGGGCGTCCGTTTTGAGGTGGATTGGTCCTGGACTCCGAGTTGAACTCGAGTCCGAGTTGTAAACTGCTTCCATCAACTTGTGGACGTCCCAGCTAGTTCTCCATGCTCCCAAGGCCTCTTTCCTTCACTTGTTGATCTTCTCCATTATTCCTAATAATAATTAAATCATCACATATCAATCTATTCTAAAACTCACATGCAAAGAAGTTAGGAGCGAATTCACCTGCTGCTTTATTAACCGTGCTCGTGCTCTTATGATTGGTCCTTGCATTTCAATGTGTGTCTCTGCTGTTGTGATGTCCTCATCAATATGCGCGTTAGCCATATCCCATGCAGCACGCACTTCAGTCGCACACCGCGCAGCATGCACCGCAGCAGTACGTCGTGCAGCCTGCACCTCAGTCTCCGCCATATGTCATGCAGCCAACACCTCAAGTGTATGCGACACACCCTGCGCCCCAGATGTACGCTGCACCGCACCAAGCTCCGGCAGGGGCCATAGGAGGATGTGCATCCCTGGCTCCACACCTTTGCATCGTGGAATGGCCACACAAGTTCCGGCCACACCTGTTGAAGAAGTACGATAGGAGCATCAACACCGTCGAGTTCCAACAGATCTACACCACCGCTCTCCTAGTTGCTGGAGGGGATGAGATCATCATGGCCAACTACTTCCCCGTCGCCCTGATCAGCCAAGCCCGATCATGGCTCATGAACCTGCATAGGGGTCCGTAACCTCCTGGGCGGAGCTCTAACGGTAGTTCACAACGAACATTGGCAGTTTCTGCATGCGTCCCGGCACAGAGCTTGAGCTCCATGCTGTGCAAAAGTGTTTCAGATAGACGATGCAGTCGCTCATCTAGCGCTTCTCCCAGGTACGCAACACCATCCCCCACATCTCGTATGCTTCTGTCATAGTTACATTCTGCCAATGTGTGCGAGATAGGAAGACTTCGAGAAGTTAGCCACGCACAACATGCAAGGCGTCTTCAAGCTCTTCTCCATCGCTGACAAGTGCGCCAGGGCTGCTGAAGGCCATGACTGGCACTTGCAGCCCGCCCCCGAGGAAGGAAAGGTCGGTCAACCTAGTATAGGTGTCGCTCCACAGGGCAGCGGCAAGAAGAACAAAAACAATGCTGGTGGCAAGGATAGGCCACTGGTCATGTCCCCCATTGCTGCAGCAGCACTGGTCAGCGGTCCCAGGGGACCACGCCATGACAAGCGCCCGTGGCAGTCACCAGGCCATGGTGATGGCGCCGAGCAGTGCCCGGTACACAACACTAGCGGCCACATCGCTAGTGAGTGCCGAGAGATCAAATAGCTCGCGAAGCGCTACCACGAGCAGTTGCAACAGCGTCCAAAGGGGCGCGCCCTGCGGCCAGCTGGAGGGCAAGCAGAAGGTCAACCCCCAGGTCGATGAGGACAAGTAGATGGAGTACTAGGAGGCCAAGCGAGCCGTCCAGATGGTCTACAACGATGACTCCAACTGCAGCAGCAACCATGAGCGCCGCAAGACGCACCATGGTTAGGAGAACATCGCCTAGCCAGGCTACAAGGGAAACACCTTCCTTCTTGGTGTACGGGGCCGAGGCCATCCTCCCCCAGGGGCTACCATGGGCTATACCCGGGTCTAAAGCCTCGCAGGACTAGCTCCAACATGAAGATATTGATTGCATCGACAAGGGCAGGTGGCGTGCAGCTCTTTGAAAATGCACGGTGCCGGCGGGGGCTCTAGCGCTACCATCAGTGGTCCGTGCAGAGTAGGGAGCTGCGGGTGGGCAACCTGGTGCTGCGGCGCATACTTTCTCGTGAAGGGTCGAACAAACTCTGCCCCAGCAGGGAGGGCCCTTTTGGGTGACAGAGGTATCCCGCCCCAAGTGCATCCACCTAGCCATGACGATGGGACACGCTTCCCAATCCTTGGAACATGAAGCACTTCCCTAAGTTCTATCCATAGTGCAGTGGTAGGACAAATTTTTTTTCTATGTAACCGACGCCAAAGAGTCTTGGAGCAGTGCTCGGAGCAACCAAGCCCTGGGGGGATCGGTCCAAAATGTACACCCTGCTTAGCCTGGTCCCGTACTGTAAGCGTGTACACTCTACCTCCCTTGGATCGGGAGCGTGTTGTTACCTTCTTGTAAAGCCTACATCCTCCTAAGAAATGCCATGATTGGAAAAGATCTCTGTCTTACCCTGTGCGCTTTCATGATCATTTAATTACACATTAATTTTATGTTCATGAAATTACGCTACTTTTCGCATATTGCCTGTCGTATGCACGATCACCCCCTCCCTGCCTCGTCCTAGTCGAAGTTATGCTATCCTACTAATGGTGGGTCCACATGAGGTACTTGCACTACATTTGGGGTCCTATGGTTGTTTTCTTGCTCGAAGTCCAGGGCGCTGAATGGTTCTCACCTTGCATGGCTAATGTCGGGTTGGAGGTACAGGGTCTGCAGTTAGCTTAGTCTGGTTCCGTACTGTAAGCCTGCACACCTTGCCTCTGGAGGTCTAGGATGTGTAGCATGCTTAGCCTGGTTTCGTACTCTAAGCCTGCACATCTTGCCTTCCAGTGCTAATAGCTGAGTACAACGGGCGATGACTCATGCCCTGGGCAAGACAGTGACATACCCTACATTTTATCGCATCGAATTACCCTTGGCTCGTATCCTAGATAAGAATTGTAAGCCATAACAAAACTAAAGAGTAGGGAGGGGTTACCTGTGAGCAAAGTTACTCCTCTGTCGTGTGTGAAGACCATAACACAAAAGTTGGGTTGAAGAAGTGGTCCGACAGATTTCGTGCCTCCTAGGGGGCCCGCCGTTGACGTTCAAGGAGTTGATGATGGGCACCGCCGATCCTTCAGCTTTGACACCTCCCAGGGGGTCTTGCTGTCGATGTCCTACGTGATGGAAATGACCCCGAGTGAGTATGTTCTCTCGTTCCATTCTTGTTGCTCACAAGGTTTCCTTGCTCTTCAAATTCCTAGGGAGCCCGCTGTTGGTGTTTTGCGCGTTGAAAATGAGCGTCGTCGAACCTTCGGTTCTGGCGCTTCCCAGGGGGCCTGTCGTTGACAACTACATTCAAGAAGGACGCCCCTGGGATCCAAGGCAAGCCTGGCGCCCCCAAGGGGCCCGCTGATATCAACCCTCAAAGCCCAGCAGACCCCACGGGGCTCGCTGGCATCATCTGCCAGGTTCCGGTACCCACCAAGAAGCCCGTTGGCATCAACCCTCACAATCCAGACGCCCCCCATAGGGCCCGCCATTGTCATCTGCTAGGTTTCGACGCCCCCCAGGGGGCCCGCCGGCATCAACCCTCAAAGCCCGACGCTACCAGGGGGCCCACTGGCATGATACTACAAGTTGCAGCACCCCCAAAGGGCCCGCCGATGTCCACCCCTGAGTCCTGGTGCCCCCCAGGGGGCCGCCGATGTTCACTCCCAAAACCCGGCGCCCCCAGGGGGCCTGCCAATGTCTACCCTTAAGCTCCCGCGCTCCATCGGGGCCCACCATTGACGTCCCACACCTATTGGCCTAACGTACCAGGGGGCCGCTACAGAGGTCCATAGGCAGGACGTCACAGTTGCAGCGGCTCGTAACAAACAACGCGAAGTTGTCTACATCAAGTGTGCAATCTTCGGTGCCTAAAGCTAACGAATTCAACAAAGTTTTTTGGCTACGGAACTGGAGAAGCATGTTGAAAAGCACAGGAAGAAGTCAAGAAGCTCATCAATGTATTCAATTCATTGAAATTGTTTACAAGATGAGGTTACAAAAGGAAAATACAAAAGTCTCAAAAGGAACAAAGAAGCTACACCTAGGGATTGTTGGTTTGCTAGAACCGCGAGGTGACGAGCGCGGTGATGGCTTCAACTTCAGCACTTGTAGCCACTTCATTCCTCTTGATGGGGCCCTGTACCATCGCCTCCAACTTGATGTTGGGGTACCAGCCTCGAAGGCACACCATCGCATGGGTGGCCACCTCCTTCGCGAGAGCCTTCCCCTCAGTCTCCAGCCGGTCGTCGTTGACCGCACCCACTGCCTTCATCTTGGAGCAGAGGAGTCAAGTGCGTGGAGCACCTGACTCACCTCCCGAGCTGGATCTCTCCTTCACACGGGGCTGAGGCCAAAGGTTTAAAGCAGTGCCTGGGCGCGACCCAGGAAATCCCAAACCCGCTGTGCCTCAACTGCATGCGAGGACTGGAGGTCCTTCACCTTCTGTCGTGCCATCTTCACTAGCTCTTCTGATCATCATGCGTCTAGCCGAGCAGCTTCCTCACTGGCTCCAGGTCTTCGCTCTTCAAGATGCGAGGGCAAGGCAAGTTCGCAGCCATTGGTGCAGGCGTGGTGCAAGAACATGGGAAAGAGGTGAAGGCTCGGGCGCTCAAGGGAGAAGAAGAAGGATCAAGCGATTGGGGTGTGAATGAGGAAGGAACGACCTTTGCCTACAAAGGTTTCCTTTTACTCACCCCCGCGATACTTGGGCTCATCGTGCAGGTCACCTAGGCTCGGCACGCGCTGCGCTACCTGCAGCATTAATGACAGCTGTGAGGACCGGCTCCACACTTTCCAGGAATCGCATTGGGTGGTGTCGTGTGATGCGACACCCAACAACACACATTTAAAGGAGCACATATTACATAAATCATTTGCTGAAATTTACAAAGATGTTCAGTTCACAAATAGTTTATATAAAAATAAACTACAATGGAAGAAAAGATTAAAACTCTCGTACTCAAGTCTAATAAGCAAAAGAGAAGTCGTCCAGCCCACGGATGCTCCTCACTAGCCACGAATATCAAACAGTAGCGGCATGGTTCCCCTTGAGTATACTACTCGAAGAGTTCCAAGTCTCATCGGACAACCATAATCATAAGCATCGAGGTTAGTACCTGCAAAAGAACTTATATAGCAACCGTGAGCATGAAGGCTCAGCAAGACTTAACTGTCTCACCTAAACATGAAACTCTACATGAGGGTAAGGACATAAACATAGGATGGCAGATTTGCATAATGGACTCACCTAAATGTGGGTCCTTATTTTCATATTTATTAGCAGCAGCTCAAACCTTGCGCGGGCAACATCGTAACTCCACAATCAAATGAGAAACGCTTCATCACGATGCTGCATGCCCAAGGTGGAAAAATAAATTTAGTGTGCACAATACTAATACATACAACATAGCAATACAATGATAATATAATCTTCATAACAGAAGTAATTAATTCTCATCTCAAGTCTAAGTATTAACTATGTCACAACTCAGTGAACAAGTGGTACTCATAACCGCAAGGGACGGTGATTCGAATCAAAGATACCCAAAATACACGACACGTACGCCCGTACTAAAAGTCACGTAGGTGCACTCCACGGACGTCGTATGCAGCCACCTTTCTCAAGTTCTGCCAAGTTGAATCAATTAAATCGTCTAGGATAGTATTCCCGCTCACGGTGCACCTTTCCTTTGTGAAGATGTCATGAGTGAGTTTCCGTCTACTGTGTTGTGGCCGAAAGCCTAAGGCGATCGAAAAAGTCTCAACAAAGGCTTCCCAAGGTACATTGGTTTTTTGGACCCCATATATCCAGTATGACTCCGGTACAGTTCAAACTTGCTCAGTAGGGTGGTATATGGATTGGTCCTTAACCAACACGGGTGTTGACGGTCCTTAAGTACCATATTTTGACCGTCAATTCACCTCATAATGTGCATAAAAGAAACACAAAACATAGTGGTAGGGTTATACACTAACCCAATTCCACAAGTGTTGGTGTTTATTTGTATGCAGGTGAATTATTACCCAAAATACCAAAACATGCAGGGATGAATCCAAAAAATGGATTTCAACAAATTAGGCGATGACACGTGGCAACACATGGATCAAATGGCCCACAAAGAGAAGAATACGAGGAGATCCAACGGTGTTGCACCCATATATATCAAGGGGGCCCACCTGGCAGCCACCTGGAGGAAGCACTCCCCGAGGGGAGGCTTGACCAGGTCGGCTGAACCAGGGGTTCGACCAACCTCTTTCTGGCGCCAAACTTGGTCAAATGACATGTGTTGGCTCCTCCCGACTCCCTGGAGTCAATGGTGACTGATTCACGTGTTAATTGTAGCGGGAACCAACCCTTCTCCACCTATAAATAGACCCCCTCACCTCACTTCTCACACACACCAAAAGTGGAGAATAGTGCTACACTCCAAAGGTTTAGAGTAGTCCTAGAGGCTATCAAAGTAGAAGGAGAGTGTGGTGAAGAGTCTAGGAGAAGGAGGCTTGGGCTTGTCAAATCCCTCTTCTACACTTGTACCCCTACAAAGATTTTACTCAATCAAGTAAGCCTTTGTGAATTCAATACAAGTTTGATCTTCTATTCTTAGTAGTTTGCACAAGTAGTTACTTGTGGGTTCACTGCTTTAATTCATTAGAGGCTCTAGTTGTAGCTTTGTGTTCAAAACAACTAGAGCAGTGATTTAGAACGTAAGCGTGGTGCTTAGGTTATAAATCATCAGTGGATATCTCATAGACCCACGGATTGAAGAGGTAGGCAGTAGGTGGTCACCGCCCTATCTCTCCTTTGTAATCCTCCATGTTCGGCTACGCCATAGGCTCTTGGCGGGAGTCGTCCTAGTATTGCTAGGAGTAAGCCCGTGCCCGAAGCAAGCATCTACTGCAAACTACTGTGAATTAGGATCAATACTTTGAATTCCTCTCTATTCCTTGCCTACCAAACAACTTTGTGTCCTTGGGTGAGCTAGTTTGAAAGATTAGCACACACATTCTTTGGATTGGATACCCTTGGGAATACTCTTTAAGGGGAAGTGCTACAACGGTATTTCCGTGCGCTTGCGGATAACTCTGTGGTGTTAAGAAATACCAACAAGCATTTCTGGCGCTGTTGCCGGGGAACGGTTGTTGTTAATTTTCAAACCAAGATCACCCTCGTATCATATCCCCCTTATCTATCACCTTACCTTTTTTATTCTTACCTTACCACCACCATATAAATGGAGCAACCCACCATTCTTTCTTACTCTGCTCCGATGGGCAAGTTCTGTGAGCCACCGCCTTCGGCGGAACCTATTTGTTCAACCAGCTATGAACTTTTCCCAGGCTTTATAGCAATGGTTCGGGAACAATCCTTCTCAGGAACGGATTGTGAAAACCCTTACCATCATCTACGAGAGTTCGAACAACTGTGTTCATGCCTTCTAATCAAAGGTATGACACAGGAAACTCTCAAATGGAAGTTGTTTCCTTTTTCCCTCAAGGAAAAAGCCAAACAATGGTACAACCACTGCGTTGGGAAGACAAACGGTGATTGGAGTGAATTACGAGACAAGTTTTGTTTTGCTTTCTTTCCCATTGCCCGAATCGTTTCCTTACGAAAGGAAGTACTATGCTTCCATCAGATGGAGAAGGAATCCATAGGTGCAGCTTGGGACAGATTTTCTCTTTTGAAAAATTCTGGCCCAGATTTGTTAATCCCTGATCCAATGCTTTTGCAACATTTCTTCATGGGATTGAACAAAGAGTGTGCCCTATCTCTTGACATTACGGCTGGAGGATCTTTCCACCATAAGACTCCAGAAGAAGGCAAGGATCTTCTGGACAGAATTCTAGAAAATTCTTCCTTCATTATGGGTCTTAATGAGCCTCCCCAAGAGGAAGTCATGTCAAGAATGAAAGATACACTCTTGGACAAGGATGAACCCATTTCTTGTTTACCCCGAGCCTTGCTAGAGGAATCCTCTCCCAAACCTGAGACTACAGAGCTAGAAGAAATTCAACCCTTGCAGTTTCTATTTTACTTCGAGGAAGAGCTTTTTGAAGACTATGGAAATACCTTGAAGTATTGTTGCCATAGGAAACCTTCATTTCCACCAACTCCACCTGAACCACCTGACGGGGTGTTCGTCTGTCAGACGGTCAAGGAGTTGACCTCTATCCTTAGCAGAGAATGGACAGCTGAAGTCGAGAATTCACCCGAAATTCTTCGGATGACCTCACCTTTGGCTACCATTTTATGTTCTATTAGAGGGGCACCAATGAGAATCCTATACAACCCTACTGTTGGAGCAAATACCATTTCCGATTCTTGTGCTCTTGCCATTCTTGGCGATGTGCCATTGGCACCAATACGCAAATCCTTCCGAGATTCATTTGGAACCATTCTTGAAGGATGTGGGGTTTTGCAACAAGTGTCTGTTAGACACAAAGATGTTGAGGCTCTCCTAGATTTTCACGTGTTCGAAATCAAAGATTTCGACATCATGATAGGGATTCCCATCGAGAAATTTCTCATGGAAGTTCCTTTGGAAGGAAGCCCCAATATCAATCTTGGAGGGAGAAATTTCTCCATACCTATTCTGCGTTCAAAGAACACATCTGCAGAATCTCCCATCTTCAATTTTTAGAACCCCCTAAAATTAAAGGAGAAGAAGACTTCGTCCAAGAGGAGGATGAATTTCAGGAGGAAATTGAATTGCTAAAAGAAGAGCCCTCCCCAAAACCTCCTATTGAGCTCAAGATTCTACCTCCAGGCCTACGTTATGCATTTCTAAATGGGGATTTGGAAGCCCCTGTCATCATAAGTGACAAGCTTTCAGATGATGAAATGCTCAAACTCATAGCCATGTTAGAAAGGCATAGAGCTGTTTTTGGATATTCACTTCAGGATCTCAAGGGAATTAGTCCAGCGTTATGCACCCATCGTATTCCTATTGACCCTAAGAGTGCCCCCTCAAGGGAACCTCAAAGGCGATTGAATAATGCGATGCGGGAAGTTGTCAAGAAAGAAGTCTTAAAACTTATGCATGCCGGGATTATTTACCCTGTTCCTCATAGTAAATGGGTAAGTCCAGTTCAAGTAGTGCCTAATAAGGGAGGTATGACGGTAGTTAAAAACGAGAAGAATGAATTAATTCCTCAATGGACCATCACGGGATGGAGGAAGTGCATTGACTACCGAAAAAACTTAACAAGGCAACAAGGAAAGACCATTTTCCATTGCCCTTCATCGATGAGATGTTAGAGCGATTGGCAAAACACTCCTACTTCTGTTTCCTTGATGGGTATTCGGGATATCATCAAATTCCTATCCATCCCGATGATCAAAGTAAGACCACGTTCACATGTCCTTATAGGACCTATGCCTACCGGCGTATGTCCTTTGGACTATGTAACGCTCCTGCTTCTTTCCAGAGATGCATGATGTCTATATTTTCAATCATGATCGAGGATATCATGGAAGTTTTCATGGACGATTTCTCCGTCTATGGAAAAACTTTCGATCATTGTCTGGAAAATTTAGACAAGGTCTTACAAAGATGCCAGGAGAAGGACCTTGTGCTTAATTGGGAAAAGTGTCATTTCATGGTCCGGGAAGGCATCGTTCTTGGACACTTGGTGTCCGAGAGAGGGATAGAGGTGGACAAAGCTAAAATTGAAGTTATTGAAAAACTTCCACCTCCTATCAATGTTAAGGGAATCTGCAGCTTTTTAGGTCATGCGGGGTTCTACCGATGATTATCAAGGATTACTCCAAAATCGCTAGACCCCTCACCAACCTATTAGCTAAAGAAGCTCCCTTTGATTTCGATGATGAATGCCTTAAATCTTTTGATATACTCAAAAAGGCACTCATCTTAGCTCCAATTATCCAACCTCCTGATTGGACGCTGCCATTCGAAATAATGTGTGATGCCAGTGACTTTGATGTTGGTGCGGTCTTAGGCCAAACCAAAGATACAAAGAACCACGCAATATCCTACGCTAGCAAAACTCTGACAGGAGCCCAACTCAATTATGCCACAACTGAGAAAGAGCTCCTAGCAGTAGTTTTTCCTATCGACAAATTTAGATCCTATTTGGTTGGAGCAAAGGTCATAGTCTACACAGACCATGCTGCTTTGAAATATCTGCTTACCAAAAAGGATGCTAAACCCATACTAATTCGATGGATTCTTCTAGTCCAAGAATTTGATCTGGAAATAAGAGATAATAAAGGGGTAGAGAATTCAGTAGCAGATCATCTTTCACGTATGGAAGTCACACAAACCATGGACATACCTATCAGTGACTTCCTACGAGATGATATGCTCCTCAAGGTGACAGAATCTCACCCTTGGTATGCGGATATCGTGAACTTTATGGTCACATGATACGTACCACCAGGGGAGAACAAAAAGAAACTCATTTATGAGAGTCATAGACACCTTTGGGATGACCCTTACCTCTATGGAGTATGTGTCGATGGCCTTCTTAGAAGGTGCGTCCCATCAATCGAAGGCACCAAAATTATATAGAAATGCCATGCTAGCCCCTATGGTGGTCATTACGGTTATTACCGTACTCAGGCAAAGATCTGGCAGAGTGGATTCTATTGGCCTTCAATGTATGAAGATACCAAGGAATTCATTCGCAGATGTTGGAAATGCCAGAAGCATGGAGGAATCTCTACTAGCGATGCGATGCCTCTAACATACAATCTCCAAGTTGATTTCATGGGACCTTTTCCTAGGTTATGATTGCGAGTATATTCTGGATGCCATCGATTATGTGTCAAAATGGGTAGAAGCATTGCCATGCAAAAATGCTGATTCCAAGCAAGCGAGGAAAATGTTCCATGAGATCATTTTCCCACGCTTTGGAACTCCCCGTATGGTCATAAGTGATGGAGGGTCTCATTTCATAGATAAGACCTTTCGGAACTTTTTAAGGGAACTTGGAGTCCAACATAACATTGCTACCCCATACCACCCACAAACAAGTGGTCAAGCAGAAACATCTAATAAGCAAATTAAAAATATTCTGCAAAAGACTGTCTTGGAAATGGGAACGGGATGGAAGCAAAAGCTACCCGACGCATTGTGGGCATATCGTACTGCGTACAAGACACCTATTGGCATGTCTCCTTTCCAACTTGTCTATGGGAAGACTTGCCATCTTCCCGTCGAATTGGAACATAGAGCGTATTGGGCCATCAAGCGGTGGAACATGAATCTTAATAAAGCTGGAAATCACCGATTAAAGCAAATCTCTGAGTTGGAGGAATGGAGAGATAAGGCGTACCACAGTGTCAGGATTTATAAAGAGAGAACCAAAAGATGGCACGATAAGAGGATTACCCCGAAAGAGTTCAAACTTGGAGATAAAGTTTTACTCTTTAACTCTAGGGTTAAACTCTTTGGACATGGGAAGCTTAGAAGTAAATGGGAAGGACCCTTTATTGTAGTAGAGACTTCATCCCATGGAGCAATCAAACTCCAAGGTGATGATGGTCAACTATTCAAAGTGAATGGTCATTGACTCAAATTATTTCTTGATTCCCAAAAGGATACAGAAAAAGAATTTGACGTGGTAAATCTAATCGATTTCCATACCATTTCTCTCAATTCTGTTTAAATTCTCCACGTCCAACTAATGGTCCCATCCAATTCTTCATCTATGAGGCCCATTTAATTGACCCGAGAAAATGTGGCCCAAACGGAGCCAGAAGGGGTTCGGCCGAACCCTAGGGTACGCCGACTCTCCCTTCGCGCCATTCCCGTTCTGTTTTCTCGTGTTGATCCTCCTCGATATCCTCCACAAAATCCTCGGTGAAACTCATCGTTCCCCACCTATTTAAAGGACGGAAACAGAGAGGAAAGTTATACACCTCATTGAATCATCATCTTCCTCCCGTCCTCGTCATGGCCGACAAGAAGATTGTGCCTCATGCCTCCTCCAGCTCAACCTTCAACCTGAGCGGGGACATTACGCTGGCCAACGATAAAACTTCCCTCGCCCGACAGCATAGGATGCTTACTACTTAGGATTTTTATTCTTTTCCAATCATTTGTTTTCCAAAGCTAGGTTGAATAATGTAAGCATCCCCATATTTTGATTTCAATCAAGTGAACTTACAGGTTCATCTAACACCAGTAAAGTTCTCCCTTTAGTTTATTTTGTTGAATAAAGAATTCAGAAAACAAGTGTGGGGGAAACATGTCCCCAAGTCACAAAATCCCGACGTGAAAAATTAGCGTTGCATATCAAAACACGTCGCGACCAAATAAACAAAACGACCCGACGAAACAGAGCCACAGAAGAGCCACCAGGAGGTCGGTCGAACCCCCTGGTCGGCCGACCTGTTTTCTGCTCCGTACAACTCCGTTTTGCTCCAGAAAATCGGTTTGGATTTCCTATCCCCACTTTCATGCGCTGCTCTGCTATTTGAGTTGATTTCATATTTTTCATTGCATATATAAAATGAATCAACTCAACAATTTGAAATAAAATTTGGTAGTCAAGAATTTGCTTAAGCTGAAAATTTGAATACTTTATATTTCAATTCATTACCTTGTTTATGATCCCCATAATTCAATCGGAAAAACACATCATCTAGGTATTTGACTAGTGTGATATGGTAAATGAGTTCTTTAGAAATCATCCTTTTTCTTGAAATTGATTTTGACATTTGTAACTATTTGATGTCTTGAACTTTGCCTAAACCTCTCATTGGAAATTTATATACCCACCAAGGCCATGTGATATATTCATTGAAAACCACAAGCATATGCCACTTTGCTTTTCATTGAACTTTGTCAAACCCGTGACCCAATTGAGTGACATGCATGAACTCTTTGAATTGAAAACTCTTGTGCACTCCATTTATGCAAAATTTCTCACATTGAGAGTTTGCATCCATCAATTACCCATCCGCCAAAAAAAACTCCATACAATACAAATGAAAGCCTCTCTAATAAAATAAAAAGGAGTAGAAGACATGGCTACAAGAAAAAGAAAAAGCATCCACTCTTGAAAAAGAGTAAGAGTGCTCAAAAAAAAGAAAAAAAAAAGAGAAGTAGCCATGTTTCATCCTTAAGAGAGAGCAAATTCATGGGTGTTATCACCTCGCCCCTCCATTCAATTCATGTGCACAAGAATTTTCGCTTCACTTTGTTCATTGCATAAGTCTCTCATAGGATCAAGTTTTTGACTTAGTAACATATGAATTGCAAGTGTGTGCCACATTCATCCCGACCAAGCTCCAGATATAGCCACTTTTAGTATAGGGACAAGAATTGGAAAAACATGCCATGGTGAGGACTCAAACACTTTGAGTGATTCCAATCAAGAAGGCAAGGGAAAAAGTTCCTATGACTTTCAAATATAGCAATTGCCTAATCATTTCAGAAGAGAATGATCCAAGGGAACTTCATTCTATCCGTTCCACTTTTTAAACACCCAAGATTGATGTGGTAGCCACATACACAAAGGGAATCCATGAATTAAGGTATGAGTTGAAATATCTAGTATCCTTATTTTCTACCTTATAGCAAATTCATGACGACACTCAAGTTCTACTTGCCTTCACTCGAGGACGAGCAAAGGACTAAGTGTGGGGGAGTTTGTTGACGGGCCTTAAGTACCATATTTTGACTGTCAATTCACCTCATAATGTGCATAAAAGAAACACAAAACATAGTGGTAGGGTTATACACTAACCCAATTCCACAAGTGTTGGTGTTTATTTGTATGCAGGTGAATTATTACCCAAAATACCAAAACATGCAGGGATAAATCCATGAAAATAGATTTCAACGAATCAGGCGAAGACACATGGCAACACATGGATCAAATGGCCCACAAACAGAAGAATACGAGGAGATCCAACGGTGTTGCACCCATATATATCAAGGGGGCCCACCTGGCAGCCACCTGGAGGAAGCACTCCCCGAGGGGAGGCTTGACCAGGTCGGCCGAACTAGGGGTTCGGCCAACCTCTTCCTGGCGCCAAACTCGGTCGAACGACACGTGTTGGCTCCTTCTGACTCCCTAGAGTCAATGGTGACTGATTCGTGCATTAATTGTGGCAGGAACCGACCCTTCTCCACCTATAAATAGACCCCCTCACCTCACTTCTCACACACACCAAAAGTTGAGAATAGTGCTACACTCCAAAGGTTTAGAGTAGTCCTAGAGGCTACCAAAGTAGAAGGAGAGTGTGGTGAAGAGTCTAGGAGAAGGAGGCTTGGTCTTGTCAAGTCCCTCTTCTACACTTGTACCCCTACAAAGATTTTACTCAATCAAGTAAGCCTTTGTGATTTCAATACAAGTTTGATCTTCTATTCTTAGTAGTTTGCACAGGTAGTTACTTGTGGGTTCACTGCTTTAATTCATTAGAGGCTTTAGTTGTAGCTTTGTGTTCGAAACAACTAGAGTAGTAATTTAGAACATAAGCGTGGTGCTTAGGTTATAAATCATCAGTGGATATCTCGTAGACCCACGGATTGAAGAGGTAGGCAGTAGGTGGTGACAGTCCTATCTGTCCTTCGTAATCCTCCACGTTCGGCTATGCCATAGGCTCTTGGCGGGAGTCGTCCTAGTATTGCTAGGAGTAAGCCCGTGCCAGAAGCAAGCATCTACTGCAAACTACCATGAATTAGGATCAATACTTTGAATTCCTCTCTATTCCTTGCTTACCAAACAACTTTGTGTCCTTGGTGAGCTAGTTCGAAAGATTAGCACATATGTTCTTTGGATTTGAGACCATCGGGAATACTCTTTAAGGGGAAGTGCTACAACGGTATTTCCGTGCGCTTGCGGATAACTCTGTGGTGTTAAGAAATACCAACAACGTGCAGGGCTACACACCCAAGATCGTGTCTTGTTGCATCCTACACCCCTGCCCGGTCTCATATTCAGATTACTACTCTATTTCTTTGAAACAATCTCGTGTGAAAGAGTCCTAGCCATGCGAGTAGATTCCAACTACTCGACTTCTACCGAATCCTATACAACATTTAGCATAGCATAGTCTACACGATGACTTAACAACTACCCAAATACTCCATGGGGTGATGTGGTCATGCAAGTGGATTTTCAATCACCTTAGCCACAATGCACATAACTCACCCTAGACATAGGTGATACAAATCAAAATTTTGTAATAGCGCTTAAATGCAAACCGGGGCTTGCCTTAGCTTACGACTCGATTAAAGGTCAATGATCAGTGGTCTTCCTCCGGAGACTCCGCAGGACTTCAAGTGGACACCCTGGCCTTCTCCTCCAAGGAATGCTCCTAGTCGATTTCTGACGTCACGTGAACTATCGAAATGCAAGTGCATATATAAGCATGGGATAGCATAACATTTAATTCTGTTGTAACAAGTTTAGTACAGAAACTAAGTGATTGAGAATGGAGTTCCTGTTGTTGTGATCTACAAAAATAAAGGAATATTGATGCGAAACGGAAAAAGATTAACTCCACACTTGATTTATAGTTTATATGCACATAGACAAATATAAAAGGATTGCTGACGCTACAGAGGTCCAATGAAGCTGAAACTTTAACAGTAGATTCAATGGATGATGTGTATAAAGTGTGCAAAATGTGAGTTCTAGCAAATGTTGTATGTTGTCACAACAATTCTATATGTTTTTCCATTTCTATGAATTTTCATTCAAATGCTGACATGTTATCATAGCTACCAGTGGTTGAATCATACATAGGAGGTTGTCTTGGTTCTAAGAAAATTTATTGCATATTATTCTAAGCTTTCCAGAGTGATATATAGAATTTTGAAGTTTGGACAATTTGCTGAAATGTTTCTAAACATTTTGGAATTTTCAGGTACATAGAGATTGGAAACAAAATTTGGCTATTCAAATAAACTCAAATGGACATGAAACCTTTACTGGAACTTAAGAGAACTATTTGGAATGATTTTTCCAAGTTTGGGAATTTTTGAATGAATGGAGCATCAGGAATTAATTTCAATAGCATTTTGCTTCATGGAATTATTGAGGACAAATTAATGATTTTCATATAGATCAAGTGCACCACTTGAAGTATAGATCATCCTGGTTCTAACAAAATTTATTTGAGACTTTTTGGACAAGGATTCTAAGAGATATTATTTTTAAAGTTGGAACCAAATCTGGAATTAAATTTAAATGGGAATGTTTGAATAAATAAAGGGGGGCACATGTTTAAAATGGACCAGTCGAATTTAAGCCACACAGGGCCACACAGTTCCTACCCTGAGCCACATCGGATCCCAAAGCTACAAAAAAATCCCGAGGAAAATCCTTATCTGGCTGACAGCTGGGCCCCACCCCGAGTCATCTTCTTCCTCGCGCAGGCGGCGCTCGGGCGGCACCCGACGGTGGCAGGTGGCGGCGCCTCGCCGCAGCACGCGCTAGGGCATGGGGGGCCTTGAAACTGGCCGCCAAGGCCTAAATTCGATTGGAGAACAAATTGCCCTAGGTGGCACCGGTGATAGATGGCCAGAGAGGGAGGTGCAATGGCGGCGGGCGGAACTAGGGCTCGGCAAGTTCAAAACCGCCAAAACCCTGCTCAAACCGCTCGGGAATCAATCTAAAATCTTCTTGGGATCATGCTGAGGACGAATAGAAGGTGTAAAATGGGTGGAACGGCATGAAATTATGAGCTTGACGGTGAACCGAGACGTTTTCAAAAGCGTAGGGGAAAAACTCAAAGTCCAGCTTAATTACTCGATGAAACTCGATGAATCTTCTTCGAGGTGAAGTGCCTGGATGTGTAGAAGATAAAGCCTCACGTCCACGAAGAATTGTTACATGTAGAAAGCAAATTTAATCAGAGACCTAGCTAAGTTCATTCACGAAGCTCCTCAGAAGAAATGGAAATCCGAGGACTATGGCCCATGGCATGGGCTCAAATTTTACCAGCAGCTAGTATATGAATAGGTAAACCTTTTTGCTTCAAAGACCGAGGTGAGAAATTGGTTGTATCGAGGGGCGACGGTGCACCGACAGGCGGCACTTGAAAAATAGAGGATGGCAGCCGGAAATATTCACATTCCTCGTCGGAGAGGCTCCAACTGAGCAAGAAAATGGTTAAAACAGCTGCGCAAGGTGTTGAGGATTGATAGGCTACAAAGAAAACCGATCAATACCAATGATCCTTGCTGGATTTTGAGTGGAAGGGGAAGAACTCGCCGGGGAGCAAAATCTTGCGCCAGGGAATGAAGCAAAGCTGAAGTGCTCGACTTTGGAGCTTGGAGGGGGATAAGGAGGAGCCCTGGTCGTGCTTTATGCAGCTGGAGGCAAGCAGGGAAGCAAGAAGCTCTGTGGCAATTTGTGTGCCATGAGGTCTTGCCCTGGGATGAAAAGAACATAGCACTGTAAGCATGACAGGTGGGTCCCACTTGCTCTCCCTCATCCACAACTCTGCTCATTCGATTCCAGCACCTATTTCAGTCCAAAAATTGCTAGATATTTGTGGCAAGGACAAATTGAATGTGGAGAATTTGATTCCGAAATCAAATTGTTGATTTGCCCAAGTTACATTCGAATTCAAACTTGAATTTGAATTTGAGTTGAATTCAATGTAGCTATTGAATTAAATAGCAAACTTGCTTCAAAAATTATGAAAGTTTGCAGGGATACTATTTGAAATATTTGGAATCCAATGGTCAACTCAAATCTTCATGTTAAACTAATTTGAATAGTAGTTAAGTTTATTTTTCTTTGAATTCCCTCTTTTGGAGTTTGAATTACATTGTTTTCCTCATTTCCATTTTATTTCTTTTTATCATCAAAAATTTTAGTCCTTCTAACTGAATTTTGTATTATGAAAATTAGGACTTTTACAACAGCGGGACCCAGGTCCTGTGTCAGAAAGCTGACCCGAGTGGTCAGCCACTCAAGAAGACAACTCGGTGCTTTCCAAGGCGGCGGCGTGGCGGAAGCGATGCGGCCACATCGGGAACTGTCACAATTGAAGTCCCACATCAAGAAAATATCACGTCACCACACCCTGTCAACTAGAGGCGGACGCGTGTCTGTGATGTGAGTGGCACGCCGCCCCCGCAACTCCCCAAAAGAGAATCGAAAAGGGCGCGTGGGAAGTGAAGAAGAAGTTCCCACCTACGGGATCATCGCCTCCTCTAAGGTGGGCCCAGAGGCCACTATTGGCACCTTAAATACTGGGTCCCCCACCCCCGCACTAGAGGAAATCATCTAAGGACCCTGCCTCCCCGCCGAGGTAGGTTCTAGAGGTGCCACGTGTCCAGCACGCCTAGACCCCGACCTTCTTCAAGGGCGGGCCCCAGTGCTACCACGTGATCCTTGGCTCGGGACCCCACCTCCCCGCAGAGGTGGGCTCCTGGGTCGCTATGTGTCCAGCGGCGCGGAAACCCGCTCCTCCACAGGGGCGAGCTCCGGTGCCACCATGTGCCCAGGTGCTCTGAGATGCCCTCTCCCGCGGAGGCGGTCTCTGGGGCCGCGGGCTATGGGGCCACCACGCGTCCGGCAAGGGCGGACCTCACCTCCACACAGAGATGGGCTCGAGAGCTACCACGTGGCCAACAGTGTGGGGCTTAGCCTCCCCCATGGAGGCAGACTATAATGCTGCCACGTGTCCTGCTGCCATCCTTCAGCGGTAGGTCACAGGATTTAAGAGCGGTGTGTCCTGTCCGAGTTACGCATTGAAGGCACGTACCTTCCACAGACGCATGGGCGCATCGCACGCTCTTGTCAGGTGCCACTGTGACCAGTCACATCACAGTGAAGGCACTACAGAGCTACTCCACACTGCTGATTGGGTAGCTTTTGACGATATTACGGTAATGACATTCCCTGCCATCATCAACATCTATGCTAGGCCGCTGGCGACCAGCACAACATGACGGCGAGTCTTCAAGCCACCGTCAGAGGTAGCAGGCAAGGAAAAAACCCTAGATTGTGCATAGGTATAATATCTCCCCGGGGTCACTTGTCAGGCCCCGAGCCCCACTTGTATGGTGTTGGCCTTGACTATAAAAGCTTAAATAGCCACTGACGTTAGACAAATCCAGTTCATAAGCACACAAGCTTCCTCAAGCTCACGACACACTCAAGCAATACAACTCACTTCCTGGACGTAGGGTGTTACGCTCCGGCGGCCCGAACCACGTAAAACAATTGTGTTCACCATCACTCTCATAAGTGCAAGCTCCTTAGAGACTAGCCCCTCCTAAAAATGAACCTCCACTGGCTGTGACTACGTAGGTCCGGGTGAAGTTTCATTGCTACACTTCGACAGTGACCCATCAATCCTCCAGCATGAGCTTCCTGCACAAGCATTAGACGAAGAGAGCAATCTGGAATGCAAAGTTTGTTAGCTCGAAACAAAAATCCATTATGCATATGAAATTTCTTCCACCCTTTTCCATCACAACACTTAGAAAATAGTTCAGAAAAATATGAATCAGTGGCATACAAGTCTTACTTTCTAAGCCAAGAACTTTTGCATCAAGTTGAGACAACAAAATATGACATCTAGATAAAGCATCTGCAACAACATTGTCCTTCCCTTTATTGTACTTTACAATGTAAGGAAATGTCTCAATAAATTCACTCTATTTCGCATGTCTTTTGTTCAGTTTTAATTGACCCTTAAGATGTTTCAAAGATTCATGATCTAAATGTATGATAAATTCTTTAGTTAACAAATAGTTGTTGCTCGAACAAAGCATCGAGCGACGAAGATATGGTTGTATAACTCAACAGCGAGGGCGACCGATTTTCACAACAAACCGGTGAAGAATCTCTATTTCGTGGAGAGGAACAAGTGTTTTTCTCAGCAAAACACTAAAGGAACGAAGCAAGTAAAAAAGCAGGGCAAAAGCTAATAGATGAAACTGGTTTACGTGTTTCTGTATGTTTTTTCCACAGCAACAGGCTGCCTTTTATATAAAACTAGTAAATCCTAATTGCAAACAAATCTCTTAGACAGAATAATTAACAAACTTATCTAATCAGAACACACCAGACTTGCATCCGTTGAGGACTCCTTTTTCTTCACGTCATACATGCACCACGTACAAGAGTCCTTTGCACTAACGCCTTGAATGCAACAAGCGTACTAGATTTTCACCCTATAATACATGAGTCTTCTTGCTTCACATCATGTACCCATCACAACAAGCTTCCATGTACAGGAGTCTCTTTGCTTTTGTTTCTTGAATACGAATATATCTTCTACATTATAAGGCCGTGTATACCTATATTTTAGGAGCAGTCCATCAAATTCCACTTCGCCCAAGAGTCTGTCAAGCTTACATCTTATATGCTTATGCTCCATGGCCGTATATAAGCATTTTGCATGTGCACACTCTGTGGCCGTATACCAACACACATTAGTTTGCATCAAGCTTCATGTCTTCCATCCTAAATCCCGATGCCAAATCTAATATCCAACACATGCCCTCCTCTTTTTTAGGCAAAACATTGTGTGCTAAAAAACATTTTATAGCAACGATTTAATAAATAAACCGGCTTTATCCATTACTCAAGATAATTGAGTTTACAGATTAACCTTTCAACCATCTAGGATGACAACTTACTTATCGGTAGTAAAATCTGAAATAAAATCATGCTCCTTGCCATATGCTAGGATAATAACTTTTCATATATTTACTATTAAGACCTTTGCGTACCTTTTCTCCTTGCAATGTTTTCACAAAGTATGAATTTCTAGGGACAATACCATCAATTTCATATGGCCCTTCCCAGCTAGGTGACCACTTTCCAAACTTATTATCTCTTGTCCCTACAGGCAAAATCGTTTTCCATACTAAATCCCCAATCTGAAACGATTTCTCTCTGACCTTCTTATTATACGTTCTAGCCACTTTTAATTTTTCCTTTTCAATTTCTCTCAACACTTTGAATCAGCTTTCAGGTATCTCATCTATTCTATCTATCATTAAATCATTATATTCTACAGCTGATAGAGCATTTTGTTGTGCTACTATGGATGCTTGCAAATTAATTTCAATAGGAAGTAGAGCTTCTTGCCCATAAACAAGTTCAAAAGGACTTACCTTGGTGGCGCCATGCTTGGCAATTCTATGTGCCCACAATGATTCAGACAACACATCGTGTGAAAGTCGCCTAGAGGAGGGTGAATAGGCAATAAGACCTGAAATGACTTAATCAAACGAGATTAAACTCCTGAGGCCGGACTTGTCTGGACAGGGCCGGACTAGTCCGCTCAGCAGAGGGTGAAAACCTAAAAACTTGGTTTTTACATGTTATTTGCGGAATTTAAGTTCACCCAAGATGTAAGCAATGTGTGGTAACCTAGTACAACTTAGATTGTGAAGTTAAGGCACTTAGGTCACAAGATTTCAACAAAGATCAAAGTGAAGAGCAATATGAACAATAAGAACCCTAATAGCAATGCTAGTGATTATGAAATGTAGAATGATAAGTGAGACGATATTTTATCCCGTGGTTCAGCTCCACGAAGAAGCCTACATCCACGTTGAGAAGTCCATACAAGGACCGGGTCTCACTTGACCCTTCTCTCACCAAGCCACCACAATGGCCATCTTGGTTTCTACTATATCAATGGGTAATCACCAAGTTTTATTGGGGCTGCTCACAAGTTGAGGCTCCAACAAATTAATAAAATGAGGAGCACACGAAGATCAACTCACACAAGCCACAAAACACAACACAATGTGCAAAGAGATCAAACCGAGAGCCAAAGCGCGATGATTTTCCTTCACTTTCCTCCCAAAACCCTAATCTCTTCAAGATTTGGTCTTAGAGGGCTAGTAGGACAAGTGGAAGACTTTGGAAGGCTCTAGGTCACTTGTGGTGGAATTAGGGTTCAAGTTGTCAAATAGGGTTGGGTGTCCCCTTTTTATAGGGGCCCCAAAACTAACCGTTGCCTCTAGGGCAAACCCGGACTAGTCCGGCCCGGTGCCACGGACTAGTCCGGCCTTCCGGGACCACCAAAAATTTCACGTCATCGATCGACAAAACAGATGGCCTGCGCGCCAATGTTTGAATTTCAAGCGGCCACTGACAATACGGACTAGTCCGGTTTACTACGGACTAGTCCGATGTGGGACAGAGAGCTTTGGTTTGTCCCAAAACAGACGCAACTAGGTAGGCCCGGACTAGTCCAGCCCTCTAGGGTTTTCTCGGTTTCTCTCACACTAAGTATCAAACGGACTAGTTCGCACCTCAACGGACAAGTCCGAACTTTTCCAGAGAGCTTTGGTCTGTTCTAAAATGGACAAGTCCGGTCTCCAGGGACTTAGCTCCACTAAGGGATGAATGGACTAGTCCGTACATATACGGACAAGTCCGAACTCATCCAGAGATGTTTAGTCCGCCCCAAAGCGGACTTCTCTGACTGGCCGGACTAGTCTGGCCCTAAGGCCTAGACTAGTACGACCTCCTAGGGTTTTTCCTCATTTTGGCTTCTCACTTAGGTTTTTCTCTCAACCACCACATTGAGCTCTGTAGATTTGTCTCAATGCACATGATACTGCCACCCTTACACATGATACGGCTCAGTTAAGCTCAATACAATAGAAACCCTAATTTCTACGCTTGAGACTTTGACGATCGTTTTATCCTTTTTCCTTTTTGAGGGATTTCATCCCATTTCATCCATCACACCTGTGCTTAAGATCAACTCAGCTCATTAGCCTCTTAATTGTCATCATCAATCATCCAAAACCCATGGGGATGCATAGACGCACTTTCAATCTCCCCCTTTTTGGTGATTGATGACAACACATTAAGACTTCAACAAAAAGGATAATAATTTGTTTTCATAACTTGTATTTCTATGAGTGACTCCCCCTCAACGTATGCATCATGAGTAATAGAGATTGAGAGAGTTCTCATACATATACATGTTATGGTGGGGTGCCTAAGTGATGTGCTTCATAAATTCTAATGAGGCAACAAATATGCAAGATGAAACAAGTAACTCAAGCATAACATCACAATTTAGACATGAATTAAGTCTTACAACAATTGAAATGAGAGTTTTAAAATATAATATTATTTCATATTGGATCAAACTCTCCCCATACAACTATTGTCGAAGTAGAACCCCCTTTTTCAAACTATCCCCCTCTCTAAGTACCCCATACATCAATCTCTGCCCCTTTGGCATCAAGACACCAAAAAGGAAAAGAAGGAAGGAAGAGTCCTTAGGTCTACTCTTCATCATCATCGTCGTCGTCGTCATTGTCTCCAGCTCCTTGGCGCCCACTATCAGTCTCCGTGGCCTCCGGATCACCAATATCATCATCTACGGATGGAGCCGCCTTAGAGGTATCAACTTCCCCGAATTGAGCGAGGTCCTCGGCGGTGAACTCCGGGAATGGTGTTACCTCCCCATCACTCTCCGCAGCGGGAGATATAGGGATGTCCAACTTGTCGCACATCGCCTTGAGATACTTCTCTTGGCGATGCTCCATGCGATGTTGTCAAACTTCTGCCTTCCGGCAAGAGGAGAAAATGGCTTTGAAGCACTTGAGAAAGCTGCTGCTGCATTGTGATGAAGGAGGAGGTGGAGGAGGAGGTGGTGGCACAAAGTGTGAAGAAGAAGTGGGAGGATCCACATTCTTCCTTCTAGGGGCAACAGGCTTCGGAGGAGGGATTTGAGGTCGAAGCCTCCGGTGAGTGATGTCCTTATTGAAGGTGAGTCCGGACACCTTCTCGATCATGTACATGATGTAAGGAGCATATCTACATGATCGGTTTGGAGTATGCGAGATATTGAAGATGTCATCAAAAATGTAGTCCACCACATTGAAACAAAGATCTCCATCAATTAGCACCATCAGGTGCCTCAAAGTGCCTTGAATAATCCCTGCATCTCCATCCTTGGGGGCAATGGTCTTCCGTAGCACCCTGTTGAGCACATTGTAGAAGGGCTTGATGTTCCTTATGTGCCTGTCGGAGTGTTTTTTCGATAGTTCTCCTGATACTACCGTTAGTAGCTCAAGGAGCTGTAGTTCGGTATTGGGTGCGCAGAGATTTCAAAGAAGATGGCAAATGGACACAAGGATTTACGTGGTTCGGGCCGCCTGAGCGTAATACCGTACTCCATGGGACGTGCAGCTGTTGTATTGAGCATCTAAGAGCTTTCAGTCAGAGACTGTATGTGTGTCTTTTTTGGCCTCCTGTCTGTCGTCGTCGACCAGTCCTTTTATGTACAAGGATTGGTCGTTACACAGTTAGCCCGGCCCAACATGTGGCCCTGGCGGTTACTAATGTTTAATACATAATCAATGAGATTAATTATCCTTAATAGCGTGGTAACAGGACCTGACAGTGCCATTACTAGTATTAAGGGCCTACAAATCGTGTGTCATTAATAGGGTATTAATGAAACTTAATCAGGTCTTGAGGTCTTTGATTTCCCCTTGGAGGTCCGAGCCGTTGGGGGTTCACCAGCTTGATTGCCGAGGTTGAAGGTTCGGCGGTTTGGACACGTGGCAGCTCCAGAGCTATCCGTCTGGGATGGGTAGGTCCGGTGTAGATGTACACATGTCGGTACTGGAGCTTCCCTCTGTCGGAGGTTAGGTCCGGGGGTGCCGTACAAGTGTTTAGCCCGGAGCTATCCCATATGTGGGGTATAGCTCTCGCTGCAGTGTACACGTGGCAGTACTTGAGCTAACCATAGATGGGAGGCATGTCCAGTCCCGTATGACAAGTGGGGCCTTCGCAGGTCTTCAACTTGGTCAGGTGAAGTCTCTTTGATCTTTTTTGTAGTCCCAAGGTGTATACGGTACGCACGGTACCGATAGTGGCCCCCTGGGCCCACCTCCGGGAGAGACCTTTTGGGAGGAGTCGTTTTGCTAGAGGTGGGTCCATCCTTCGATTTTTGAGTTGTATCTTCGAGGATCTTCAGATGTGCCGTTGGCAGTAGATCGTAGTTAAACCACCGCCGCGTGTCATATCCTGGATGCGGCAGGTGAGATCTTAGCGTGCGGATCTCACGCAATTGAAGTTTGTTGGTTTCCAATACGAAAATCGTGTCGGTTTCGCGCACCTTGTCAGGCTATCACCTTCAGGTTTCCCGCCTTTCATAATGACAATTGTTCGCCTGGGTAAGGACATCGACTTGATCGTCAGGGTGGCCCCGGGTCTCCTTGTCATTGGCAGGGTGAAGTTTTTAACTTGTAATGTCGGCTCCTCTGCAGTTTCCATCCAAGCGTTGCGGGGGCTTACTTAAGAAGTTAAGCGTGCACCGTTTGGGGGTTCTTTACGCCTTCATCCGATCTTGCGCTCAAACCTTCCAAACTTTTGCTTGCTTTTCACCCCTATCCCCGCTTGTGCTGTGATGGAGTTGGGTCTCCGCGAGAGTCGACTTAAGACCGACGGTAACTTGAAGAAGGTTCGGGCCCTTATGGGGTGGTCCAGTGGCTTTTTTGATCATCAGGTCCGCACCGACAAGCTTCCGTTCAAGAAGGAGCACGCTGGCGAAATGGTGTACTTCTCCGCGTATTCCATGGTGGGACTGATCCCACCCTTTTCTTCTTTTCCCTTGATGCTGCTAGACTTCTATGGTCTGCAGCTGTACCACCTCGGTCCCCACTCCATTCTTTTGGTGTCGATCTTTGTGCACTTCTGCGAGATGTGGGTGGGTATCCCTCCCTGCGTCAAGCTCTTCCGCACCTTCTTCAACATCCACACCACCGGCAAGAGTGGCGAGTACCTTGGATTCTACTACTTCGTGAAGCGTAAGAAGTGCCCGTACAAGTACTTGCGGTCGTTCCCTTCTGGCAAGTGGGACGACTGGAAGAAGGATTGGATCGTCATTAGGGTGGAGGAGCATGAGAGGCTGGAGTTGCCCGTAGGCCTCCCCAACATCGACACTGAAGCTTGGAGTTAAGTTCCGGTGTTGTCGGACGCCTTCAACCCTGCTCTGACCAGGATTCGCTAGTGCGTGGAAGGAGGGGTGACTCCTCAGGAGGTATTTTGCAACTTCCTGGCCAACAAGTGGGCTCCGCTGAAGAAGAGGGAGAAGCTTGCTTGGGCCCTCAACAGCGTGATGGACGATGACCGGATCAAAACTGGTTTGAAGTCCAACCTGGAAGGCGCAACCTTGGAGCTTCACCTCAAGAAGTTCCAGCACAGCATCGACGTTGAGGGTGACTACTTGTCTTCGTCGGCGGCTTTTCTCCCTCTGAACATGGAGGCAAAGTTCAGCAAGGAGCTCCGGTGTAAGATGTCGGTGCTTGATGACCTTGGTGTCATCGAGAGGCGTTCGACCACCGGGTTGGTGATCTCCGAGGCCTCCGAGGGTGGTCCCCCCTATATCCCGGAATAGAGAGTTTAAGTCTCGGGCAAGGGCAAAGAGTTGGACGAGCCCTCGAGCCAGAAAAGGAAGCTGAAGCACTCTGATGGGAGGTCCGTCAGGCCTGCTCCTTCCCCAGCGGCTCCTTCTCCACGCAGGGGGAGGTCTTCAACGGCGGCATCCACTCCAGCATTGGCATCTCCCCGGGGTGCTAGTTCCGGCCGTGTCGCTACAGTACCAGGACCGGCTGAAGGCTCTGGATCCGGAAGTTCTTCCCGATCGAGGGGGACCTCGACCAAAGTAGCGCCAACGGTCGCGGCAAGCTCCGGGGAACCTTCCGGAACAGATATGCCAGTGGCGCCAGGGTCCAGTCCTGAGCGCCTGGAGAAGAGGTTCTGTGCTAACTGGTGTGGAAACCTTCCGAGGTAATTTTTATTTTTTACCTCAGTTAGTATTTTTGTGTTGTAACTGTGTTTTAAGTGTCGTTGTTCTCCATCCATAGGGTACCCAAGAGAGGGGCTGAAGCTCCTATCCTTGCCACAACATCTGAAGGTGTGCAAGCGGAGGCTCCGGCTCCAATCCCAGCACCGCACCAAGGGGTGGCTGAAGCTGCGACAACTCCGGCGCCAGCTGTCCTGGTCTTGGACCTTGATTCATCCCCAGAAGTTCCCATGGTAGCGCCAGACCACGGGAATGAAGATATACCAGCGGCACCTACACTGGAGGTTGAAGCTCTGGGCTTGGACGCTGTAATGACGGACGCTCCGATCTCAAAACCGGAGATGTCTGTGATTCCGGCCCTAGAGCTGGATGTTGTTGAAGCCCCGGCGGTGGAGCCTGTGGTTGATGATGCCCCGGCGGTAGATCCGGTGGTTGATGAAACTCCGGCGCTTGAGCCAGTTATAGAAGAAGTTACGATGGTAGAGTCGGTTGCTACAAAAGTTCCGGCAGTAGAGCCGGTCGTCGGAGAGGTTTCAGCGCCTGAACCAATCGCTGCAGAGGTGCCGGCGCCCCAGCCTATGATGGTCGAAACGTCAGCGCCTGGGCCGATGGTGGAGGAGGCGCCAGTGTCATAGCCGGAAGTGGCTTCAGCTCCGACCGAACCTTCAACACCTGCCACGGAGGTGGTGATCCCGGAGGTGCCCGCGCCCGAGCCAGGGTGCCGAGATGAAGTTTATGGCCATCCACTTGAGGGACCAGCTATTGAAGACCTGGCGGCGGGACCTTTGGAGCCAACTCTGGAGGTTGAAGCTTCTGTAGCAGGACCTTCCTTGATGGCGGTCGAGGCTATTCTGGAGGGCGGCCCTAGTGCCGCGGAAGATCAGGGAACCGCTCTTGTAGAGTGGGACCCAATTTTTGTCACAGAGAACCCACTGGAGCCAGCGGATATGACACCGGCAGGTCCGGACCCAACTCCTCTGTTGTTGTCTATTGACAACGCCTGCTCCAGTCTTCGCCGGGTTCAGCTGGCTTTTTACCACGACAGCAAGGATCTCGAGGAGGAGCGTCAAACTCTTAGGAGGTGGCGCAAATGGCTCCACTTCGAGACCAAGTTGGCGCAGTCGAGGCTGGCTGACGACAAAGAGTGGGTGAAGAAGGAGAAGGTCTGCCTGGAATACTGGGGTAAACTGTTGGATGAGAGGGAAATCATGACGCGATCCCTTGACAACCAGTCCTGGGCCATCTATGAGCAGGCTAAGGCTGCTAATAGCATAGTAGATGATCGCCAAGAGAGTCTCGACGCCATCCACACTAGTCTCGTTAAGCGCCGGGAGGCTCTTGAGGAGCGAGAGAAAAAGCTCGAGGATGAAGAGCAAAAACTCTTGGAGCTGCGGGACGACGTCGTGAAGAAGGAAGAAGAGCTTACTCAGAGGCTAACTCTGGGTGACAAGAGCCTCGAGGAGCGCACCAAGAAATTGTATGAGCGCTGTGAGAGAGAGAAGAAGAAGGCCTGGCAGCGAGGACAGGAACTCCACAAGAGAGAAACTGACGTTGCTGCCAGGGAGAAGAAGGTGCGGGGCCGAGAGAAGGACCTGGTTAACCGCCGGAATGAGATTCACCTCTGGGAGGAAGAGCTCAGTAAACTCGAAAGGCAGGTTGCTGAAAAGATTCAGCAGAATGCCAAAGAGGTGGAGCGTCTTGCTCGGGAGAACTCGGAGCTTGCGGCGGCCATAAGATCCTTGGAGGAGATGTGAAGCGGTAGGGTTGTGGAGTCCCAACAAGTTTGGGACTTCCTGGGCAAAGCCAACGACGCGCTGACGCCAATGGGTTTTAGCCCCGTGCGTCCGGATGATCCAGAACCAGAGCCGGACCAGGCGTTGCAGGCGCCGAGTTCGGCAGGCAACAACTCACCAAGATGGGCGATGTCATTACGGACCAACTAGAAACCGAGGGGCAATCTCTGTCCAAGGGCATCGCAGAATTTATTTTGTCATGTTACACAAGCTGGGACCCCCAATTCCCCCTGGACCCGGTGCTCCAAGGCCCCATCGATGGAGATGGAGAAGCTACCCAAGCCAACGTTTCTGAGGTTGCCCAGAAGGTCGCCTTGTTCTTCCATAGGGTCTAGGACCATCTCTTTGTAGCTCCCGCTTGTATTCTCTATTCTTCTTCTCCAATTTCATAATCTCTTGTCTCCAGATGAATGAAATCCAAGTTTTTTTATGAATTTCATTTTTTGTCTTCAACACTTTTGTCCCACTTGGCCCCTGGGTAGATGTACACAATTTGATTGTGAACATGTACCAAGAGGATGCAACTGCTGTTGAAGACTTGCGTGCTTCACACTTGTAGGGCGTAGGTCTGAAGTCTTCAGTAGTGAAGGCTTCCTGAGGTTGTCAGAGCTTAAGGGCTCCGTCTTTGACCATCATCGGAGCTTTGGTAGCTCCGTCAGTGGTCTCTTCAATGCGTAGGGCATCGACAGTTAGTCTCCTGAAGCCTTCCCACCATCTTTTGTTCACTTTGACAGCTAGCCCCCTGGCTTTACTGGAGCTAAGTAGCTCCAGTGATACTTGCTATCAATGTTTAAAACATCGATTACAAGCCATCTAGGGGATGTCAGAGCTTTAATAGCTCTGGCTTAATTCACCATCATCATGAGATCTTTATTCTTCCTGCGCACTGAAGTCAAGGAAAATAGTAAAATTCGTTTCCTATCTTTAACTCAGTTACAACTTACTATTCTCATAAGAAATTTTTGGGTCGAGCACAATTCTTCATACAATCAAGTGCATTAAGTTGTTTTTTCCAGGTCCAATTGCTTTCAGGACCCGCCTTACTTCGTCCTACCGGCGTGTAGGTAGAGTGGCGTACTTAAGGTGCAGAACGAGGCTAAGTCGATAGCACACTCCGGACCTAGATTGGCTGGCGGCATTCAGGCGAGTGAGCCATTCAACAACGTGAAAACCTGAAGAAATAAACAATGCGACTCGAGTTGTACATGAATTTGTCGATCTAAAAAATTCTTGAGAATCGCACAACTTTGATATAGACAAGAAAGAGAAAAATAAAAAATGAGCTTGTACAAAGTAAATGCACGTGGAGTTTGTTTTCACACAAAGATGTCTTTCATTATAGGTTCGGGGTACAGGGGAAACAAGTACACTCTTAGGGTACGGAACCAGGCTAAGTGTGTTTTGTTTCTTGTTTGACCCAAGGTAGCAGCTAGCTACACTTTTAGTTCTGAGACTGTGACAAGTGTTGCCTGAACTTTGCGGACCTTCCTGAGAAGGTCCGGTTGTTCTCCCGGAGGAACTACCCGACTCTGTACAATAAATCTATAACATACATTGTGTGTAACTACAGACTCACTCCATGATATTAAGCGTAAAACTTATGGAGGTGCTCAATGTTCCAAGGATTAGAGAGAGGTGTCCCATCCTCGGTTGCCAAGCGAACGCATCCGGGATGGGATACTTTAATCACTCGGAAGGGTCCTTCCCAGCTGGGGGAGAGTTTGTTTAACCCTTCTCTGGACTGTATTCTCCGTAGCACCAGATTGCCTTCCTCGAGCTGTCGGTTGTGAACATGCCTTTGGTGATAGCGCCGGAGAGCTTGGCGGTATCGGGCACTCTGAACAGCTGCTCGGCACCTTCCCTCTTCAAGGAGGTCAAGGTCTTCACGCCGGAGCTGGTCCTGCACGGCATCGTCGAAGGTCCGGACCCGAAGCGACCCCAAGGTGATTTCTGGAGGAAGGACTTCTTCAGCTCCATACACCAGGAAAAAGGGTGTCTCTCTAGTCGACCTGTTTAGAGTTGTCTTGTTGGACCATAGTGTGGGCGGAAGCTCTTTGATCCAGTTGGCTCCATGTTTTTTCAGACGCTCATATGTGTGCATCTTGAGTCATTTTAGGATTTCTGCATTTGCTCTCTCAGCTTGGCCATTGCTTGCCGGATGAGCTACGGAAGCGTAGCTGACTTAAATGCCGAGATCTTCGCAATATCCTTGGAATGCAGAGCTTGTGAATTGGGTCCCATTATCGATTATGATTTTGTTTGGGACTCCAAATCTGCATAGGATGGACTGTATGAAGTTGATGGCTGATTGCTTGTTTATTGTCACAACTGGAGTTGCTTCTGACCATTTGGTGAATTTGTCAACGGCGACGTGCAGGAACTTGTAACCTCCGACGGCTCTTGGGAAAGGTCCCAAGATATCCATCCCCCACACAGCAAAAGGCCATGTAGGAGGTATCATTTGTAGAGGCTGGGCCGGTGTGTGAATTTGTTTTGCATGAAACTGGCATGCTTCACATTTCTTCACCAGCTCAGTTGCATCCTGGAGCACTGTAGGCCAGTAAAAGCCGTGCCAGAAGGCTTTGCCAACCAGCGTGCAGGAAGACGCGTGGTTCCCACACTCGCCTCCATGGATTTCTGTGAGGAGCTCGCAGCCTTCTTCCTTTGCAATGCACCGCATTAGGACGCCGTTGGCACCGCGCTGGTAGAGATCCCCTTCTACCAACGTGTATCTTTTAGCCAATCTGACTATCCGGTCAGCGGATACATCATCGTCAGGAAGGAAGTTGTCTTTCAAGTAGCTCCGGATCTCCGAGATCCATGCATTGGAGCTAGCTTGAGCATTTGAGTCTTGCATGCTTGGTTGCTTGGAGCTTCCGGCAGCACCTACGACCCTTGATGGCTGCCATGGTAACAGGGCCATCGGGACTGCCAGCTTTGAGGTGCTGGTCTCGCCCCCTCCGCTCAGTTCAGCAGGCTTAGCTGTCGGTTTAGACAACCTCCGAACGAAGGTTCCGTCGGGAGCTGGAGCTCTGGTTGACGCTTTCATCGAGAGTTCGTCAGCTTCGGTGTTATGGAGACGTTGTACATGGTGGAGTTCTAGGACTTCAAAGTCCTTCTGAAGCCTCTGGACTTCAAGTAGATAAGGAGCTAGTTGGGGATTGTTGCAGGAGCATTCACCCTTCACCCGTTTAATGATGAGCTGCGAATCTCCCTTGACCAACAGCTGCTTGACACCATATGATAGTGCCACCTTTAGTCCGTAAATGAGTGATTCATACTCCCCCATGTTGTTGGTCGCCTTGAAGTCAAGGTGCACCATGTATTTAACCTTCTCCCCGGTCGGAGCGAGGAGAAGGACTCCAGCTCCGGCCCCCTGCTTCTGCATGGAGCCATCAAAGTAAAGAGTCCAGTGAGGCTTAGTGAAAATCGGAGCCTTGAGCTCCGGCTTCTGCTCACTAGGGCCCCTTTGATGGAGAGGGGTCCATTCCGCCACAAAGTCCGCCAATGCTTGACTTTTGATTGCTTGTCTTGGGACGAATTCAAGGTCAAACTCGGCCAACTCCGCTACCCACTTTGTAACGTTCCCAGTGAAGTTGGGATTATGCAAAATCGCTCGTAGTGGATATGAAGTCACCACCGAGATCTTGTGAGCTTGGAAATAGTGTTGGAGTTTCCGGGAAGCAATAAAAACTGCGTATAGCAGTTTATGTACTTCCAGGTACCGAGTTTTGGTGTCGTGTAGTACTTCACTAATGAAGTACACTGGGCGTTAGACTGTCTGGACCCTACCGGAGGGGCCCGAAGCTTCCTCCTCATCGACCCGGACCCTCCTAGAGGGATCCAGACCTTCTTCGGGGATCATTGGGTCCTTGTTGGAGGAACCCGGAGCTTCTTCAGGAGTGACCTAGACCCTCCCAGGGGGGTCCGACTCTTCTTGCTCAACAAGAGTAACTCCTTATTGACCCAAGTTTGGGGGCTGGGACCCAGACTTGCCTTCAGGAACCTCCTAACTCTCCTGGAGGAGTCTGGATTCCTAAGCTTGTAGCGGTTCTGGTCACTCCGCAACCAGGACCATGCTGACAACCTCGTCAGTTGCCGAAATGTAAACCGGTAGAGGCTCGCCAGGGTTCGGAGCTACCAAGGTTGGTAGAGTGGTGAGGAGCCGTTTCAGCTCCTGAAACGCCTTTTCTGCTTCTTCAGACCATTGGAATGGTTCGGATTTCCTCAATAGCTTGAAGAAGGGTAGTTCCCATTCCGCCAGTCTTGAGATGAACCGGCTAAGAGCAGCTAGACATCTAGTCAGCTTCTGGACGTCCTTGATGCGGGTTGGTGGCCGCATATCTTCAATGGCTTTAATCTTCGCCGGATTTGCCTCTATGTCTCGGTGGTTTACCAGGAAACCAAGAAGCTTTCCGGAGCTAACCCTGAAGACACATTTGTCCGGGTTCAGCTTCGTGCGAGTGACTCGCAACTTGTTGAAGACAGCTTGCAAGGTGTCAAGAAGTGACTCCTTGTCCTTAATCTTGACGACGATGTCATCAACATACACTTCTACTATGTCTCTGATGAGCTCTCCAAAGGTTTTGTACATAGCACGTACAAATGTTGAAGCTGCATTCTTGAGACCAAATGGCATGGCAGTATAACAATACAATCCATCTACTGTGATGAAAGAAGTATGCTCTTCATCTTCCCTAGACATTCTGATTTGATGGTACCCAGAATATGCGTCTAGGAAACACAGTAATTCACACCCGGAGGTGGAATACACTATCTGATCTATTCTAGGTAGTGGGAAAGGATCTTTTGGACATGCCTTATTTAGTGTTGTGTAGTCGATACACATCCGAAGCTTCCCGCCGGCCTTGGGTACAATGACTGGGTTTGCCAGCCATTTTGGGTGGAAGACCTCTCGGATGAATCTAGCTTCAAGCAACTTCTTCACTTCTTATCGTATTAAGTTCTGTCGCTCTACAGATTGCTTCTGAGGCTTCTAATGTACGGGCTGAGCATCAGGGTAGATCTTCAGATTATGCTCGATCACTTCCCTAGGGATCCCAGGCATTTCTTATGGTTGCCAAGCAAACACGTCAACATTAGCCCGGAGGAAAGTGATGAGCGCGAGTTCCTATTTTTCATTCAGACCTCCCGATATACGGGTGGTCTGAGCGGAGTCAGAACCGATTTGGACGACTTTGATGGGAACGTTGTTGTCGCTTCTTGGTTGAACACGGGGTGCAGAGGTTGATCCGCGATGACGAATGCTAGGGGGTTTTGGATCTTGCTGCTGCCTGGACTCTTCCTCTTGCGCTGTAGCAAGCGCGTGAAGTTCTTCCAGTGTAGTCACTTCGGTAATGCAGTCTCCATGGATCCGGAGAACACCAGCTGGTGTTGGCATTTTCAACACCAAGTAGCCATAATGAGCAGCAGCCATGAACTTGTATAAGGCTGGCCTGCCCAGAATGGCGTTGAAGGGTAAGTTGATCTGAGCAACGTCAAAGACCAACTTCTCAGTGCGATAGTTCTCCCGAGTCCCAAAGGTTACGGGGAGAGTAATGGCACCAAGTGGGGTTATGGCTCTCGGACCAACTCCAGAGAAAGGTCGGGAGGAGTGAAGGTCCGAAGGTCAGAGCTAAAGCTTGACGAAAGCTTCGAAGCTTATGAGGTTCAGCCCCGAACCTCCGTCCACCATTACATGGTGGAGTTGAATATTGTTGATGGTCGGAGATACCATCAATGGGAGTTGACCAGCTCCGATCATATTCCAAGGGCAGTCTGACACGTCGAAAGTGATGGCTGTATCCATCCACTTCCGATGCGGCTCCGCCCTGGCGGTGGGAGCCACCGGAGCCATGTCCCGCCGCATGGTCTTGAGGACACGGCGGGAGGTGATGTCCCACGAACCACCAAAAATGGTGTTCATGGTTTTCCGACGTTCGTTGTCAAAGACGTCGGAGTCATTGTTGACAGAAGTGTAAACAGCTTTCAAGACCTTTTTAGGGTCCTGAAAGCCTAATTCTTCTTCAGCCGGAGCTTCGTTGACTTTCTGTTTTCCTTCCCTTTGTCGGAAAGGAACTTCTTCCCGACGCTTGTTGTAGCGCTCAGCAAGGTTCTAGACCTCTCATTAGTCTTCCAAGTTGTGGTTGTTCGACTTATGAATAGGACACCACATTTTGGAGTTGCCGCCATCTTCAGATGAAGGTAGAGGTCGTTTCTCGGGGCGTGGCCCCCGGCTAACCAGAGCTGCAGCAGCTGCAGCAGTTGGTATGCCAGCTGACGGCTTTTTCTTGCCGTTGGACTTTTTCTTCTTTTTGCCATTCCCGGAGGTAGTGGCTTCGCCCTTGGAGGATTTTTTTTTATCCTCCGGAGGTGGTTTGGAGTGCATTTCACGGCCCTCTGCAGCTTTAGCACACTTGTCTGCCAAGCTAAAGAGCTCCGTGACGCTGGTGATCTCCTTGATCGCCAGCTTCTCCAGCATCTTCTTGTCTCGTATGCCCTGTCTAAATGCCATAATAATAGAGGCGCTAGAGATAGAAGGAATAGTGTTTCGTACCTGGGAGAACCTCTGGATGAAGGAACGCAAGGATTCTCCCCCCTTCTGTGTTACAGCAAAAAGGTCCAGTTCTGTGCCTGGTCGGGTGTATGAACTCCTGTAATTGGCGGTGAATTGTTGGCACAATTCCACCCAACTATTGATGGAGTTGGGCGGGAGGCTCATGAACCAAGACCTGGCGGTCCCAGTTAAAGCGACGGGGAAGTAGTTGGCCATTACGGCCTCGTTACCTTCGGCTGCAAGGATTGCAGTGGAGTAAATCTGGAGAAACTCAGCAGGATTGACAGTCCCGTCATATTTCTCCGGAAGGTGAGGCTGGAACTTTTGTGGCCATCTAACCATGCGCAAGTGCATGGCCAGGGCAGAACAGCCTCCTCCTATTCCTTCAGGAATAGGACTATCTCGAGCTTCTCACCTTCTGCGAGCACGCTTGATATGGACGCGACCGTCCTGTTGACGCTAATGGCGATCAAGCTCCGCCCGGAGGTCGTGAGTTGAAAGCTTGGTTACTGTATGGGTGAGCCGCGCCCCGGCAAGCAGTAACGTCACTTGTTGAGACGCAACACGCCTCCTATTTTGAGAAGCGTGCATACCAAGTCTGCCCATCAAAGTCAGATGCTGCGATGGGGCCCGTCCCGAGGGGGGGACCTTGGTTGCTGATGTGATTGGCTGTTGCTACAACCAAATATTCCACATCAGCCCTCCACTGCTTCATTGCACCCTGGGATGCACCCGATGGTGGTGGGCATTGAAGGAGAGCACGTGCTACATGGAGCGCGTGTTCAGTATTGTTGTTATTCGCCGACGTCGTGATCGAAGCAGATACTTCGTCCCGTTGTCTAGCTTGATTTTCTGGTGCAGACGGTGGCAGCGGAGGCATGACTCCTGCTAGAGCCGCAGCACTTGTTGGTTGTTGCATGTTGGAGGGATTGCCTCCAGCAGGTTGCGCAGCGAGGTTGCCGTTGGACGATCCAGCAGCTGAGTTCACCATTCTTGAAATCTCGGGTAGCTACCCCCACCTGGCGCGCCAACTGTCGGAGTGTTTTTCTTGCAGTTCTCCCGATACTACCATTAGTAGCTCAAGGATTTGTAGTTCGGTATTGGGTGCGCAGAGATTCCAAAGAAGATGGCAAATGGACACAAGAATTTACGTGGTTCAGGCCGCCTGAATGTAATACCCTACTGTAAGGATCAAATGCCCAAGAGGGGGGGTGAATTGGGCTTCTTTTCAAAAATCTAAGCAATAAAACTTAACTCCTAAAGGCCCAATTCCCTACGCAAACAATCTATGCATTGAAGTAAATAGCAACTCCGCGGAATGTAAAATGCATAAATGTAAGGGAGAGGAAAAAGGATGCAAACTCCCGAGGAGACACGAGGATTTATCCTGTGGTTCGGCAAGATCGTCAAGATCTTCCTACATCCACGTTGTGGAACCCACCAAAGGGTATAGCCACACCCAAGTCACCGAGACGAGGGATCTCCACTATTCTTCTCCGTTTGCCAACCTTGGCAAGGTGGAGCTCAAGCCTTGTACGACTTCGACCCTCCGGGCTTCCATAAACGCCTTGGCAAGCTCCGGAAGTCTCTCACATATACAAACACCAAGGGCACTCCCTTGAGGCTCTCACTATCCTAGAGATTCCACTCACCCAGAATGGAGGCACACAAGCTCTCTCTCTAGCTAGTTCTAGCCTATCTCTTGGTGTGTAGATGGTCTAAATGATGTAGAAGTGATGGCTCTTGGTCTTGAACGTTTGTGGATGTGTTCAGAATGTCTAGTGATCAAGACTTGTCGAAATGACAGGTTTAGGGGGTATTTGTAGCCAGCCTCCACGAAATAGCCGTTGGAAAAGTAGGCTGATAGAACTTTTCTGCGAACACCGAATGATTCGATGTCTCTGTAAAACCCTAAATTTTCGCATCATGCATCACATACATGATCATGCATTAAACATTAGTAGGATAAAAGAAAGATAATATAAGATAAAACATACATATAGGGTGTAGCAATAAGAAGAAAAATAAAATAATAATAATAGCGTAAAACTTGTATTAGGGAATAAGTATAAAAAATAATAGTAATAATATATATAATAATAATATAAAAATAAAACAAATAAAATAAATAAAATAATAATATTTATATAAAAAAAAGAAAAAGAAAAAGGGCTCTGCCGGCCAGGCCGCCCGACCGGCCCAGCCAGCAACCGCGCGCGCGCACGCGCGATACACCGCCGCACACGCGCCCCGACGCGCGCGCCTGGGCCCCGCTCCCACGCGCCGATCCCGCAGCGCGCGCGCCCTGACGCGCCCAGCGCGAATCCCGCCGCCTGGGCCCCGCTCGCGCTGACCCGACTAGCCTCGCCCGCCGCGCTCGCCCTTGGCCCCACCCAGCGCGATGCGCCGTGCCCGCTCGCCGCAACACACGCCCGGCCCCGACCGCGCCTGCCCAGCCGGCCACGCAGCCCCCGAGCGCGACCGCGCTCCCGCTCCCATGCGCCCGCTGGGCCCCACCCCGCCGCCAGCCCCGCTGCCTCGCCCGCCCGCGCGATCCCACGTGCTCCGCGCGTTCCGCGCCTGGCCCCGCTCTCCCGCGCCGGCTCTAGACCTGGCGCCTATAAAAACCGTGGCTCCGTCGATTGCAGCGCCGCAGAGAAGCAAAAAAAAAAAGAACCCTAGCCGCCGGTACAGAGGGCTGCGCCGCCAGGGGAAGAAAAGGAAGAAAAAAGAGGGGAAGAAGAGGAGGAAAAAGAGGAGAGCGCCGTCGTCCGCCGGAGATCGTCGTCGCCATCGCGTCGCCGTCGTCGTGCCGCCGGAGGACCTTGCGCATCTACTTCGTCTACGCATCGTCCCCATCCCGCAATCATCGAAGCCATCCCATCTACGGTAGGCCACATTCCGATGCGAATTTTAGCGACGTATTAGATCTAATAGACGTAAATTGATTTTAGTTACATCGTCTTTTTATTTTCAGCAGCATTAATCCACTCTAAAACCCCTGTAAACTCATATGAACACGTATGAACTAGTTGCATCTAATTAATAAACAACCGTAGTTAATCAATTATTGTACTTTGCATGCATGCATATCATCGCATGTTGATTAATGTGTGTGCATCATGTTGATTTGTATGTATTTTCTTGTATGTGTGATGATGAGTAGAGGGAAGTGCTCAAGAAGTCGTGTACGAGGATTTTCAGAATCAAGACTTCGAAGCGCTTGAGCAACCCTATCCGCCGGAGCAAGGCAAGTGTCCTTGAAGCATATTGATCCTGTTTTTAAAATAAATGTTTTGTTTGTAAAACTGCATGCTTGTGTCAATTTTGATGGGAATCCTATGGTAGGAAGTTTACTAGTTTTGTTTAACCGCCCTTGTCACCTGGAATATGTGGTAGAGAGTCGGGAAGGGTTTTTACCTTTTTGCTTCGCTTAATTAATTGGGATAGCAAACAACACTACACATTTAATTATGCATCAATGATATTCTGGTTAATTTGAACTGGTCAATACGATGGGTGATCTAAGCAAGCCTGGTATGTGGATAGGTTGGATGTTATGGTGGTTTGCTTGCTTTAGATCTAAGGACAGGTTCATGCGAGAATAAGCCAGGACTATAGTGCCACCACGAGGCCAAGTATGGGTGCGGCGTAGCTGATTAATTAGGGCTTTGCTAGTGCTGTTTGGACCATTGTGGATGCTCGGGGAAGGGGTAGTCGGATTGGGTTTGTTCATGATTGGTGGGACTACCCTGGTATCCGAATGGCTCAAGAGGGGGCCCTTGGTTGAAGATGTGCTCAGTTGGAGGCATCGCCACCGGTGAAACCTCATTGGGGTCTAAATAGGCTAGTAGTCCCTTTGTAAAGGCTATTTTGTGATCTCTTGGCCACACACCAACGGAAGTGTGTATTATGACCGACGGGTCATGGGCATAAGGGAGATTCTTAGTCGCCGAAAGGTGATGAAATCACGAACACGTGGGTAAAGAGGTACAAACTCTGTAGATTCAATTAAAACTATCATGATAGCCGTGCTCCCGATTATGAGCACCTGGACAACTTCCATGATTAGAGGGAATTCGGTATTGGTAATGGTTATTGTAATGATTATGGTTATGGTTTGGTAATGGTTATGGTTTGGTAATGGTTATGGATTAATCTCTGGTATTGAATATGGTTATTGACGATGGTGAAATCTGGAATTATTGATGATAGTAATGAATTCAGTTTGGGTATTATGGTATTACTCGTGATTATGATGGGATTACTTCACATACATATAATATATTGCTTTTCAAATGTTTTAATGTACTTTTCAGCACTTGCCATTATTATTGTCGTCATTTGAATCAGCCACATGTCATACTTTCCACACTTGCTGAGTACGACATGTACTCACTCTTGCAATCCCCCCCAATAGATGCAGGTCAGAATTGTGAGTTTAATGGGGATAATGTGGAGATCTAGGCCGTGTCTACCGTTAGCTTTGCCTGTGGTGTTGCATGGAGCTGCGCTATTCCCTTTTGCTTAGTTGCCTAATTAGTTTATTTCCGTTGCATTAGTTGAACTTGTCATTAATATTCATTAGAGCTTGTATTCGAGGATAATATGGGTTGTGTAATAAAATTTGATAATTAATCTTGTTCTGTGGTAATTTTCTGTATACTCTTTTGTGATTGCACTCGTGTATGTGTGTTGAACATCCTGGGCACACATATGCGTTAGCTTGGTTCATTTTTCGGAACCGAGTGTCACAGTCTCCCCTTTAGTTATCATCGGTCAAGTTCACTTTAGCTGACGTCATTGAGTCAGATATGATCGTTGTTAGACCGATGTTGCACTTGTCTTCTCATCGGATGATCTGGTGGCTCTTCCTCCAGAATTGGTTCAACCTTGATGCTTACTGGAGTGATTGACCGATGTGTATATTTCTGTACATCGGATGATCCGGTGCTACACTTGGTCCAAGGATATTGCAGACTGTACTGATGGACCGATGTAGATTAGCCCTTAACATCGGATGATCCGGTGAGTGCTTTGTTCTGAGGTCTTCTTCTTCTTCTGAACCAACTCGACCGATGTGTTGTTCTCAGGAATCATCGGTTGATCCGGTGAGTTGATTTTGCTTGCTTCAAGTTATTTCAATGTGATTCTTTTGTGTCTTGCTCGATTGACCTCTTAGACTTTGTTGGAAATATATTTCTGATGATTGTCAAGCATTAAGTGTCATTAATTGTGGTTCAATGACTTTATCATAAGAGCTTTTACTTCTTGTCTTCATATCATTGATTTGATCTCATAAATTGATTGTTTAGGGCTCTCCAATGACATATTGATTTCATTTGATTGAGTGATTATGAGAGACCTTGCATCCACAAATTCATTAGTAAAGTCCAATGGTTGTCATTAATCACCGAAACCATACCTCATGGGGGCCTAGATGCTTTCAATCTCCCCCTTTTTGGTGATTGATGACAACACAACAATTGAAGCACAATAGTAATGAATCTGATAGTACGAAACTTAAGAGGATATGCAATGAATACAATATTATCACACTTAAAATTTGAAGGCTCAAAATCAATCAATAACTCGAAAGTGGGAATAAGTGACAAGTTCATTAATGCTCAATAAGTAGCAAATGAGCAGCAAACACACCAAATTACAAAAGATAACTCATAAAGATAAACTCCCCCTACAGCTAGGACGCTCCCCCTGAGGCTAAGCTATCCTCCCCCTGACTCTCCTCTAACTCTTCTCCCCCTTTGGCATCAAGACACCAAAAAGGGATCCGAGTGCCTAAGGACCCTGAGTACTAGGCGCGATGACGAAGAGGTCACCGTCGCTGTCGTCGGAGCTGCTGCCTGGAGTAGAGGTGGAAGGAGGTGTCGGAGCCGTAGGAGCCGTCGTTGGTGCCTGTTGGGTAGGAGATGCTGGAAAAGGGGCACTGATGACGGATGCCGGCGTCTGCTGGAACAGTGTCGTGGCCGGCAGTGGAGAGTGAATCGGTGCGCCAGGAGCCAGCAGTGAAGACATGCTTATCGAAGGGGTCGGCATGGTCGGCACCGGAGCGGCAGCTGGAGCAAGGACAGGTGGAGGTGGAGCAACTCCTGGCAGCTGCGATGGGAGGGCAAACCCGGTCTGGATATAGAGGTTGGTGATCAACCCCAGGATGCCCATCATCGCTTGCTGCGTCTGCTGCTGCTGGTCGAGGGAGCGCTAGTGCATCTGGTCTATGAGCCCAATCAGCCGGTCAGTGTCCTCTCGCCTCTCACGGGCGATCTGGCGCTGCATCTCCTGCTGCTGCTACTGGACCTCCAAAAGGCGTGCGGCCTGCTCAGCTCGGGCCTGCTGAGCTGCAAGCCGATCCAAGCGCTACTGCTCAACCATCTGTTGAAGAAGTGAGGTGAGCTCAGTCGGCTGAGAGACATGTGCCTCTGTGACGGGAGGTGGAGTAGGTGGTGTCACTGTAGAGCCTCCAGCCTCCGCGTCGTGCTGCCTGGGTGAGGGAGGAGGCGGAAAGTACTCCTCAACGCTGTCATCAGTGTCGCTCTCGGACCATTTATGCTGCAGGTCCTCACCCTGAGCCTCTGCCTCGGCCAACCTCTCATCCTCCTTCTCCAGATCCGACAAGTCCTCCTCAGATAGATGAGCCCTGACCTGACGCTCGACTGGACGGCCAAGGCGGCGGTCTCCAGGAGCTGGAGCTTGGTAGTGGCTGAACCGTGTGACACTCTCATCAGAGAGACGGCCATGCACGGCGGACTCCTCAGGAACCATCATGGAGAGCAGGTAGCTGATCCATTGTCCATACACGAGCTGCCTCATCATGCTCACTCCATCGGTAATCACATCCTCCATCTCACATATGAGGACGTCCACAATATCAAACTCCATCCCGTTCATGATGTAGAACAGGAGGGTCTGCTGCAGACTGGTGAACCCCTCTAGATACCCGGACCTCGGCAGAAGTGTGCGACGCAAGGCAAGGTGCACTGTGCGCGCAGCTGGAGTCAGTAGTGCCGGTAGCCTCGGCTGGTCTGGAGAGAAGGTCGGTCCGAACAGAGAACGTATCTCCTCCAGTGGTGGTGTCACTCCCCCAGTATTCCAGGCATTGGAGCTAGCTTGAGCATTTGAGTCTTGCGTGCTTGGTTGCTTGGAGCTTCCGACAGCACCTACGACCCTTGATGGCTGCCATGGTAACAGGGCCATCAGGACTGCCAGCTTTGAGGTGCTGGTCTCGCCCCCTTCGCTCAGTTCAGCAGGCTTAGCTGTCGGTTTAGACAACCTCCGAACAAAGGTTCCGTCGGGAGCTGGAGCTCTGGTTGACACTTTCATCGAGAGTTCGTCAGCTTCGGTGTTATGGAGACGTTGTACATGGTGGAGGTCTAGGACTTCAAAGTCCTTCTGAAGCCTCTGGACTTCAAGTAGATAAGGAGCTAGTTGGGGATTGTTGCAGGAGCATTCACCCTTCACCCGTTTAATGATGAGATGCGAATCTCCCTTGACCAACAGCTGCTTGACACCATATGATAGTGCCACCTTTAGTCCGTAAATGAGTGATTCATACTCCCCCATGTTGTTGGTCGCCTTGAAGTCAAGGTGCACCATGTATTTAACCTTCTCCCCAGTCGGAGCGAGGAGAAGGACTCCAACTCCGGCCCCCCGCTTCTGCATGGAGCCATCAAAGTAAAGAGTCCAGTGAGGCTTAGTGAAAATCGGAGCCTTGAGCTCCGGCTTCTGCTCACTAGGGCCCCTAGGGTTTGATGGAGAGGGGTCCATTCCGCCACAAAGTCCGCCAATGCTTGACTTTTGATTGCTTTTCTTGGGACGAATTCAAGGTCAAACTCGGCCAACTCCGCTGCCCACTTTGTAACGTTCCCAGTGAAGTTGGGATTATGCAAAATCGCTCGCAGTGGATATGAAGTCACCACCGAGATCTTGTGAGCTTGGAAATAGTGTTGGAGTTTCCGGGAAGCAATAAAAACTGCGTATAGCAATTTATGTACTTCCAGGTACCGAGTTTTGGTGTCGTGGAGTACTTCACTAATGAAGTACATTGGGCGTTAGATTGTCTGGACCCTACCGGAGGGGCCCGAAGCTTCCTCCTCATCGACCCGGACCCTCCTAGTGGGATCCGGACCTTCTTCGGGGATCATCGGGTCCTTGTTGGAGGAACCCGGAGCTTCTTCAGGAGTGACCTAGACCCTCCCAGGGGGGTCCGACTCTTCTTGCTCAACAAGAGTAACTCCTTATTGACCCAAGTTTGGGGGCTGGGACCCAGACTTGCCTTCAGGAACCTCCTAACTCTCCTGGAGGAGTCTGGATTCCTAAGCTTGTAGCGGTTCTGGTCACTCCGCAACCAGGACCATGCTGAAAACCTCGTTAGTTGCCGAAATGTAAACCGGTAGAGGCTCACCAAGGTTCGGAGCTACCAAGGTTGGTAGAGTGGTGAGGAGCCGTTTCAGCTCCTGAAACGCCTTTTCTGCTTCTTCAGACCATTGGAATGGTCCGGATTTCCTCAATAGCTTGAAGAAGGGTAGTTCCCATTCCGCCGGTCTTGAGATGAACCGGCTAAGAGCAGCTAGACATCTAGTCAGCTTCTGGACGTCCTTGATGCGGGTTGGTGGCCGCATATCTTCAATGGCTTTAATCTTCGCCGGATTTGCCTCTATGTCTTGGTGGTTTACCAGGAAACCAAGAAGCTTTCCGGAGCTAACCCTGAAGACACATTTGTCCGGGTTCAGCTTCGTGCGAGTGACTCGCAACTTGTTGAAGACAGCTTGCAAGGTGTCAAGAAGTGACTCCTTGTCCTTAATCTTGACGATGATGTCATCAACATACACTTCTACTATGTCTCTGATGAGCTCTCCAAAGGTTTTGTACATAGCACGTACAAATGTTGAAGCTGCATTCTTGAGACCGAATGGCATGGCAGTATAATAATACAATCCATCTACTGTGATGAAAGAAGTATGCTCTTCATCTTCCCTAGACATTCTGATTTGATGGTACCCAGAATATGCGTCTAGGAAACACAGTAATTCACACACGGAGGTGGAATACACTATTTGATCTATTCTAGGTAGTGGGAAAGGATCTTTTGGACATGCCTTATTTAGTGTTGTGTAGTCGATACACGTCCGAAGCTTCCCGCCGGCCTTGGGTACAATGACTGGGTTTGCCAGCCATTTTGGGTGGAAGACCTCTCGGATGAATCTAGCTTCAAGCAACTTCTTCACTTCTTATCGTATTAAGTTCTATCGCTCTACAGATTGCTTCTGAGGCTTCTAATGTACGGGCTGAGCATCAGGGTAGATCTTCAGATTATGCTCGATCACTTCCCTAGGGATCCCAGGCATTTCTTATGGTTGCCAAGCAAACACATCGACATTAGCCTGGAGGAAAGTGATGAGCGCGAGTTCCTATTTGTCATTCAGACCTCCCGATATACGGGTGGTCTGAGCGGAGTCGGAACCGATTTGGACGACTTTGATGGGAACGTTGTTGTCGCTTCTTGGTTGCACACGGGGTGCAGAGGTTGAGCCGCGATGACGAATGCTAGGGGGTTTGGGAGCTTGCTGCTGCCTGGACTCTTCCTCTTGCGCTGTAGCAAGCGCGTGAAGTTCTTCCAGTGTAGTCACTTCGGTAGTGCAGTCTCCATGGATCCGGAGAACACCAGCTGGTGTTGGCATTTTCAACACCAAGTAGCCATAATGAGCAGCAGCCATGAACTTGTATAAGGCTGGCCTGCCCAGAATGGCGTTGAAGGGTAAGTTGATCTGAGCAACGTCAAAGACCAACTTCTCAGTGCGATAGTTCTCCCGAGTCCCAAAGGTTACGGGGAGAGTAATGGCACCAAGTGGGGTTATGGCTCTCGGACCTACCCCAGAGAAAGGTCGAGAGGAGTGAAGGTCCGAAGGTCGGAGCTAAAGCTTGACGAAAGCTTCGAAGCTTATGAGGTTCAGCCCCGAACCTCTGTCCACCATTACATGGTGGAGTTGAATATTGTTGATGGTCGGAGATACCATCAATGGGAGTTGACCAGCTCCGATCATATTCTGAGGGCAGTCTGACACGTCGAAAGTGATGGCTGTATCCATCCACTTCCAATGCGGCTCCGCCCTGGCGGTGGGAGCCACCGGAGCCATGTCCCGCCGCATGGTCTTGAGGACACGGCGGGAGGTGATGTCCCACGAACCACCCAAAATGGTGTTCATGGTTTTCCGACGTTCGTTGTCAAAGACGCCGGAGTCATTGTTGACAGAAGTGTAAACAGCTTTCAAGACCTTTTTAGGGTCCTGAAAGCCTAATTCTTCTTCAGCCGGAGCTTCGTCGACTTTCTGTTTTCCTTCCCTTTGTCGGAAAGGAACTTCTTCCCGACGCTTGTTGTAGCGCTTAGCAAGGTTCTGGACCTCTCGTTAGTCTTCCAAGTTGTGGTTGTTCGACTTATGAATAGGACACCACATTTTGGAGTTGCCGCCATCTTCAGATGAAGGTAGAGGTCGTTTCTCGGGGCGTGGCCCCCGGCTACCCAGAGCTGCAGCAGCTGCAGCAGTTGGTATGCCAGCCGACGGATTTTTCTTGCCGTTGGACTTTTTCTTCTTTTTGCCATTCCCGTAGGTAGTGGCTTCGCCCTTGGAGGATTTTTTGTTATCCTCCGGAGGTGGTTTGGAGTGCATTTCACGGCCCTCTGCATCTTTAGCACACTTGTCTGCCAAGCTAAAGAGCTCTGTGACGCTGGTGATCTCCTTGATCCCCAGCTTCTCCAGCATCTTCTTGTCTCGTACGCCCTGTCTAAATTCCATAATAATAGAGGCGCTAGAGATAGAAGGAATAGTGTTTCGTACCTGGGAGAACCTCTGGATGAAGGAACGCAAGGATTCTCCCCCCTTCTGTGTTACAGCAAAAAGGTCCAGTTCTGTGCCTGGTTGGGTGTATGAACTCCTGTAATTGGCGGTGAATTGTTGGCACAATTCCACCCAACTATTGATGGAGTTGGGCGGGAGGCTCATGAACCAAGACCTGGCGGTCCCAGTTAAAGCCACGGGGAAGTAGTTGGCCATTACAGCCTCGTTACCTTCGGCTGCAAGGATTGCAGTGGAGTAAATCTGGAGAAACTCAGCGGGATTAACAGTCCCGTCATATTTCTCCGGAAGGTGAGGCTGGAACTTTTGTGGCCATCTAACCATGCGCAAGTGCATGGCCAGGGCAGAATAGCCTCCTCCTATTCCTTCAGGAATAGGACTATCTCGAGCTTCTCACCTTTTGCGAGCACGCTTGATATGGACGCGACCGTCCTGTTGACGGTAATGGCGATCAAGCTCCGCCCGGAGGTCATGAGTTGAAAGCTTGGTTACTGTATGGGTGAGCTGCGCCCCGGCAGGCAGCAACGTCACTTGTTGAGACGCAACACGCCTCCTATTTTGAGAAGCGTGCAGACCAAGTCTGCCCGACAAAGTCAGATGCTGCGATGGGGCCCGTCCCGAGGGGGGGGACCTTGGTTGCTGATGTGATTGGCTGTTGCTACAACCAAATATTCCACATCAGCCCTCCACTGCTTCATTGCACCCTGGGATGCACCCGGAGGTGGTGGGCATTGAAGGAGAGCACGTGCTACATGGAGCGCGTGTTCAGTATTGTTGTTATTCGCCGATGTCGTGAATGAAGCAGATACTTCGTCCCGTTGTCCAGCTTGATTTTCTGGTGCAGACGGTGGCAGCGGAGGCATGACTCCTGCTAGAGCCGCGACACTTGTTGGTTGTTGCATGTTGGAGGGATTGCCTCCAGCAGGTTGCGCAGCGAGGTTGCCGTTGGACGATCCAGCAGCTGAGTTCACCATTCTTGAAATCTTGGGTAGCTACCCCCACCTGGCGCGCCAACTGTCGGAGTGTTTTTCTTGCAGTTCTCCCGATACTACCATTAGTAGCTCAAGGAGTTGTAGTTCGGTATTGGGTGCGCAGAGATTCCCAAGAAGATGGCAAATGGACACAAGAATTTACGTGGTTCGGGCCGCCTGAACGTAATACCCTACTGTAAGGATCAAATGCCCAAGAGGGGGTGAATTGGGCTTCTTTTCAAAAATCTAAGCAATAAAACTTAACTCCTAAAGGCCCAATTCCCTACGCAAATAATCTATGCATTGAAGTAAATAGCAACTTCGCGGAATGTAAAATGCATAAATGTAAGGGAGAGGAAAAAGGATGCAAACTCCCGAGGAGACACGAGGATTTATCCGGTGGTTCGGCAAGATCGTCAAGATCTTCCTACATCCACGTTGTGGCACCCACCAAAGGGTATAGCCACACCCAAGTCACCGAGACGAGGGATCTCCACTATTCTTCTCCGTTTGCCAACCTTGGCAAGGTGGAGCTCAAGCCTTGTACGACTTCGACCCTCCGGGCTTCCATAAACGCCTTGGCAAGCTCCGGAAGTCTCTCACATATACAAACACCAAGGGGCACTCCCTTGAGGCTCTCACTATCCTAGAGATTCCACTCACCCAGAATGGAGGCACACAAGCTCTCTCTCTAGCTAGTTCTAGCCTATCTCTTGGTGTGTAGATGGTCTAAATGATGTAGAAGTGATGGCTCTTGGTCTTGAATGCTTGTGGATGTGTTCAGAATGTCTGGTGATCAAGACTTGTCGAAATGACAGGTTTAGGGGGTATTTGTAGCCAGCCTCCACGAAATAGCCGTTGGAAAAGTAGGCTGATAGAACTTTTCTGCGAACACCGGATGATTCGATGTCTCTGTAACACCCTAAATTTTCGCATCATGCATCACATACATGATCATGCATTAAACATTAGTAGGATAAAAGAAAGATAATAAAAGATAAAACATACATATAGGGTGTAGCAAAAAGAAGAAAAAGAAAATAATAATAATAGCGTAAAACTTGTATTAGGGAATAAGTATAAAAAATAATAGTAATAATATATATAATAATAATATAAAAATAAAACAAATAAAATAAAACAAATAAAATAATAATATTTATATAAAAAAAGAAAAGAAAAAGGGCTCTGCCAGCCAGGCCGCCCGACCGGCCCAGCCAGCAACCGCGCGCGCGCACGGGCGATACACCGCCGCACACGCGCCCCGACGCGTGCGCCTGGGCCCCGCTCCCACGCGCCGATCCCGCAGCGCGCGCCCCCTGACGCGCCCAACGCGAATCCCGCCGCCTGGGCCCCGCTCGCGCCGACCCGACCGGCCTCGCCCGCCGCGCTCGCCCTTGGCCCCACCCAGGGGAAGAAAAGGAAGAAAAAAGAGGGGAAGAAGAGGAGGAAAAAGAGGAGAGCGCCGTCGTCCGCCGGAGATCGTCGTCGCCATCGCGTCGCCGTCGTCATGCCGCCGGAGGACCTTGCGCATCTACTTCGTCTACGCATCGTCCCCATCCCGCAATCATCGAAGCCATCGCATCTACGATAGGCCACATTCCGATGCGAATTTTAGCGACGTATTAGATATAATAGACATAAATTGATTTTAGTTACATCGTCTTTTTATTTTCAGCAGCATTAATCCACTCTAAAACCCGTGTAAACTCATATGAACACGTATGAAGTAGTTGCATCTAATTAATAAACAACCGTAGTTAATCAATTATTGTACTTTGCATGCATGCATATCATCGCATGTTGATTAATGTGTGTGCATCATGTTGATTTGTATGTATTTTCTTGTATGTGTGATGATGAGTAGAGGGAAGTGCTCAAGAAGTCGTGTACGAGGATTTTCAGAATCAAGACTTCGAAGCGCTTGAGCAACCCTATCCGCCGGAGCAAGGCAAGTGTCCTTGAAGCATATTGATCCTGTTTATGAGCACCTGGACAACTTCCATGATTAGAGGGAATTCGGTATTGGTAATGGTTATTGTAATGATTATGGTTATGGTTTGGTAATGGTTATGGATTAATCTCTGGTATTGAATATGGTTATTGACGATGGTGAAATCTGGAATTATTGATGATAGTAATGAATTCAGTTTGGGTATTATGGTATTACTCGTGATTATGATGGGATTACTTCACATACATATAATATATTGCTTTTCAAATGTTTTAATGTACTTTTCAGCACTTGCCATTATTATTGTCGTCATTTAAATCAGCCACATGTCATACTTTCCACACTTGCTGAGTACGACATGTACTCACTCTTGCAATCCCCCCCAACAGATGCAGGTCAGAATTGTGAGTTTAATGGCGATAATGTGGAGATCTAGGCCGTGTCTACCGTCAGCTTTGCCTGTGGTGTTGCATGGAGCTGCGCTATTCCCTTTTGCTTAGTTGCCTAATTAGTTTATTTCCGTTGCATTAGTTGAACTTTTCATTAATATTCATTAGAGCTTGTATTCGAGGATAATATGGGTTGTGTAATAAAATTTGATAATTAATCTTGTTCTGTGGTAATTTTCTGTATACTCTTTTGTGATTGCACTCGTGTATGTGTGTTGAACATCCTGGGCACACATATGCGTTAGCTTGGTTCATTTTTCGGAACCGGGTGTCACAGTCTCCCCTTTAGTTATCATCGGTCAAGTTCACTTTAGCTGACGTCATTGTGTCAGATATGACCGTTGTTAGACCGATGTTGCACTTGTCTTCTCATCGGATGATCCGGTGGCTCTTCCTCCAGAATTGGTTCAACCTTGATGCTTATTAGAGTGATTGACCGATGTGTATATTTCTGTACATCGGATGATCCGGTGCTACACTTGGTCCAAGGATATTGCAGACTGTACTGATGGACCGATGTAGCTTAGCCCTTAACATCGGATGATCCGGTGAGTGCTTTGTTCTGAGGTCTTCTTCTTCTTCTGAACCAACTCGACCGATGTGTTGTTCTCAGGAATCATCGGTTGATCCGGTGAGTTGATTTTGCTTGCTTCAAGTTATTTCAATGTGATTCTTTTGTGTCTTGCTCGATTGACCTCTTAGACTTTGTTGGAAATATATTTCTGATGATTGTCAAGCATTAAGTGTCATTAATTGTGGTTCAATGACTTTGTCATAAGAGCTTTTACTTCTTGTCTTCATATCATTTATTTGATCTCATAAATTGATTGTTTAGGGGTCTCCAATGACATATTGATTTCATTTGATTGAGTGATTATGAGAGACCTTGCATCCACAAATTCATTAGTAAAGTCCAATGGTTGTAATTAATCACCGAAACCATACCTCATGGGGGCCTAGATGCTTTCAATCTCCCCCTTTTTGGTGATTGATGACAACACAACAATTGAAGCACAATAGTAATGAATCTGATAGTACGAAACTTAAGAGGATATGCAATGAATACAATATTATCACACTTAAAATTTGAAGGCTCAAAATCAATCAATAACTCGAAAGTGGGAATAAGTGACAAGTTCATTAATGCTCAATAAGTAGCAAATGAGCAGCAAACACACCAAATTACAAAAGATAACTCATAAAGATAAACTCCCCCTACAGCTAGGACGCTCCCCCTGAGGCTAAGATATCCCCCCCTGACTCTCCTCTAACTCTTCTCCCCCTTTGGCATCAAGACACCAAAAAGGGATCCGAGTGCCTAAGGACCCTGAGTACTAGGCGCGATGACGAAGAGGTCACCGTCGCTGTCGTCGGAGCTGCTGCCTGGAGTAGAGGTGGAAGGAGGTGTCGGAGCCGTAGGAGCCGTCGTTGGTGCCTGTTGGGTAGGAGATGCTGGAAAAGGGGCACTGATGACGGATGCCGGCGTCTGCTAGAACAGTGTCGTGGCCGGCAGTGGAGAGTGAATCGGTGCGCCAGGAGCCAGCAGTGAAGACATGCTGATCGAAGGGGTCGGCATGGTCGGCACCGGAGCGGCAGCTGGAGCAAGGATAGGTGGAGGTGGAGCAACTCCTGGCAGCTGCGCTGGGAGGGCAAACCCGGTCTGGATGTAGAGGTTGGTGATCAACCCCAGGATGTCCATCATCGCCTGCTGCGTCTGCTGCTGCTGGTCGAGGGAGCGCTAGTGCATCTGGTCTATGAGCCCAATCAGCCGGTCAGTGTCCTCTCGCCTCTCACGGGCGATCTGGCACTGCATCTCCTGCTGCTGCTGCTGGAGCTCCAAAAGGCGTGCGGCCTGCTCAGCTCGGGCCTGCTGAGCTGCAAGCCGATCCAAGCGCTACTGCTCAATCATCTGTTGAAGAAGTGAGGTGAGCTCAGTCGGCTGAGAGACCTGTGCCTCTGTGACGGGAGGTGGAGTAGGTGGTGTCACTGTAGAGCCTCCAGCCTCTGCGTCGTGCTGCCTGGGTGAGGGAGGAGGTGGAAAGTACTCCTCAACGCTGTCATCAGTGTCGCTCTCGGACCATTTATGCTGCAGGTCCTCACCCTGAGCCTCTGCCTCCGCCAACCTCTCATCCTCCTTCTCCAGATCCGACCAGTCCTCCTCAGATAGATGAGCCCTGACCTGACGCTCGACTGGACGGCCAAGGCGGCGGTCTCCAGGAGCTGGAGCTTGGTAGTGGCTGAACCGTGTGACACTCTCGTCAGAGAGACGGCCATGCACGGCGGACTCCTCAGGAACCATCATGGAGAGCAGGTAGCTGATCCATTGTCCATACACGAGCTGCCTCATCATGCTCACTCCATCGGTAATCACATCCTCCATCTCACATATGAGGACGTCCACAATATCAAACTCCATCCCATTCATGATGTAGAACAGGAGGGTCTGCTGCAGACTGGTGAACCCCTCTAGATACCCGGACCTCGGCAGGAGTGTGCGGCGCAAGGCAAGGTGCACTGTGCGCGCAGCTGGAGTCAGTAGTGCCGGTACCCTTGGCTGGTCTGGAGAGAAGGTCGGTCCGAACAGAGAACGTATCTCCTCCAGTGGTGGTGTCACTCCCCCAGTGAGCGGCCTCCTCGGCGGGTCTTCCTGTCCGTATACCCTCTCATGCACGCAAGTGTCGTGCAAGTCCACTCCTAGCAGCTGTGCCAATGTCTGCCTCGTCAAGTGATAGTGATGGCCCATGAACATGAAGTCTATCGATCTGCGGCCCTCAGAGACGTAGAGGGTGGCGTAGAATGCGCGGACCCAGTCCTCCACGTAGGCACTCCTCTCGTAGGACATCAACTGCACCAGCCCTCGATACCTCTCAAAGTATGGGCGTATCTCTATCTCTGCTGCCAGGGCGAGCTGATGCCAATCCAGAAAGTTGTGCTAGAATAGCTTGTGGCCTCGGCGTCTATAGGTCTCGTAGAGTGACGCCTGTGTCACGGTCCAGAAACGACTGTCCACCAGAGCCTCTCTGGGCTGCGGGTACCACTCCTCAAGCAACACACTCCATCTGAGTCTTCGGAGTTGCTTGGCCTTCATCTTCCGGTAATCTGTCAATCGGACACCTTCACCAACACGGACGGTGGTGTCCATCTCGTAGATGGCTCTCTGGGCCTCCCTGTCCTCACGACGATCGGCAGCAGTCGGTCTCGGACGTGGTGCTGTAGCGGGATGCCCCCCACGGGTTCGGGCTGAGCGCCGGCGAACAAGAGGCACTTTCGGCTCTTCTTCGGCCTCGGACTCATCGATCACGGGAGGCTGCCTCGGATGAGCCTCGCGGATCCTCAAAGATCCACCTCGGCCACACTCTCGCTCCTCGGCGGCGCGAGCGACCATCAACGCCTTCTTCTCCTCCTTCAAGAGCTTCTACTTCTTTGCAGTCGGCTCCGCAATGGCCTTGCCCTTGTTCTTCTTGCCGCGAGCCATTGAGATCGAGCGATGCACGAGAATGAAGTATGATTGCGGCCGGCAACACTAGCGATGAAGAGATGGCGACGGTGGAAGCTCCACGACGGAGATGTGCTTGGAGCGACGGTGGTGCACGGGAGGAGGCAGCGCTTGGGTGCTGTGGTGGTGAGGGAGAGCGGCGGCGGCGCTGGGGTGGAGCGGCGGCAGGGACTGCGGCGGAGGCGAGTTGCGGTAGTGACTGCGGTGGTGGAAGCGAGTGGCGGCGGTGGTTGCTCCGGACGGCGGCGGTGTGGTGCAGCGACGGCCGGGCGGCGGCGGCGCAGGGCGAGCGAGACGGCGGCGGTGGAAGGTGAGGCGCGGGCGACGGGATCGGGAGAGAGAAAAGAGGAGGCGAACGGCCGTTTAAATAGTGGGTCCCAAACCCTAGCCGTAAATTTAACACCGGATGGACCGATGTAGAAACAATAGAAGCATCAGTCGAATGGCACAGGAAGGGTATTCAAAAAGGTACCGTTGACATCGGATGGTCCGACGTGGAAGGGAATATCATCGGTGGAATTCATAACAGTTCCAGATTTGTGAACACCGTATGGACCGATGTTTTTCCAAATGAACGTGTCGGTTGATTTGTGTTGCTGACTGAACTGACTCTTGGCTTTTGAACACCAACTGATCCGATGATGGTCTGACCTAAGTATCGGATAATCCGATGACTATAAAACAGCAACATCCCATATATGTCCTTTGACCAAACAAACAAACAATGAGAAACACATGTCTTAGGACTTTTTGGGCAACCCCTTACCCCTCAAAAATACTAATATGCCAATAACTTGGCTAGGCATTAAAGCAAATGGAACACCGAGAAAAATAGGAGGAAATCATCCAAATAAAATGTAAGGCCCATGCTTTGTGAGGTAGAGTATGAAGACTTCTATCTCTTTAGAGCATGTTCCTCTAGGCATTAACACACCCAACATTTTTGTTCTTTCCACCTTATATGAGTTGAGATATTGCATTTCAAACAAGTCTCTTTCTCATTAGGTGGGTTCCCCTTTGTGACAATCTACCGTATGCAATGCCAAACATTTTATAATGCAAGAAATTACAAGTCTATATGGCAGGCATCATGCAAGGCATAAAATAAATCTATCTTGCCAAATTTGAACCTTTCAAAGGCTTCTTCAGGGAGAGCCACTCTCCAAACCTTGGGGAAACCCAAAAGAACCTCCATCCCAAGCTAACTCTTGCTCACCCCTATCCTTTGAGAGTTAGGCAAGACCTATATGAGATGCATTCTTACATGACGTTCGTTGCATCTAGCACATTTAATTCACTTCTTAGCCTAGAAAAAGTTTTTTCATCTAGTGGTTTAGTGAAGATATCCGCCAATTGTTCTTCGGACCTAACACCTCGCAATGAGATGTCTCCCTTAGCTTCATGGTCCCTCAAGAAATGATGGTGAATATCAATGTGCTTAGTGCGGGAGTGTTGAACGGGGTTTTTAGCTATCTTAACCGCACTTTCATTGTCACAAAGGAGAGGCACACAACCAAGTTTAATACCAAAGTCCAAAAGGGTTTGTTTCATATAAAGAATTTGGGCACAATATGCACCGGCCGCAATATATTCCGCTTCCGTCGTGGACAAGGCGACGGAATTTTGCTTCTTGCTTGACCAAGATACTAGGGAACGCCCAAGCAAGTGGCACCCACCGGAGGTACTCTTGCGATCCACGCGACATCCGGCAAAGTCTGAATCCGATTATCCCAAGAGATGGAATTTTGCACCTTTAGGGTACCACAAGCCCATACTAGGGGTATGCTTAAGATACCTAAGTATCCTAAAGACCGCCTTCCTATGCGATTCTTTAGGTGCCGCTTGAAAGCGAGCACACAAGCATACACTAAACATGATATCGGGCCTAGATGCGGTAAGATAAAGCAATGAGCCAATCATAGAATGGTAGTTAGATTGGTCAATAGGTTTACCGTCCTTATCCGCGTCGAGATGACAATTTGCTGCCATTGGACTGCTTCTTGAGCTACAATCTCCCATCTCAAATTTCTTCAAGAGGTCCTTGGTGTACTTCTCTTGATAGACGAAGGTCCCCTCTCGAAGTTGCTTGATTTGAAATCCAAGAAAGAAGTTGAGCTCTCCAATCATATACATCTCGAATTCCCTAGACATCATTTTGCCAAACTCATGGCTAAAAGTTTCGTTAGTTGAACCAAAAATAATATCATCAACATAAATTTGACAAATAAACAAATCTCCATTGATGTCTTTGGTGAAGAGTGTAGTGTCCACCCTCCCGATCTTGAATCCTTGCATGATAAGGAAATCCCGTAGTCGTTCATACCACGCCCTAGGTGCTTGCTTGAGCCCGTAGAGCGCCTTGTGCAACCTATACACATGATTAGGATTCCTCGGATCTTCAAACCCGGGAGGTTGTTCAACATAAACAAGCTCGTTAATGTAACCATTAAGAAAGGCACTTTTCACATCCATTTGATAAAGTCTAATATTGTGATGTGATGCAAAGGCAAGAAGTATACGGATGGCTTCTAGCTGGGCGACCGGGGCAAATGTCTCCCCAAAGTCTAGTCCTTCAACTTGCGAGAACCCCTTGGCCACAAGTCTTGCCTTGTTGCGGACCACAACACCATTCTCGTCTTGTTTGTTGCGGTACACCCACTTTGTTCCGATGACGTTCTTGTCCTTGGGTCGCTCCTCAAACACCCAAACTTCATTGCGCATGAAGTTGTTGAGTTCTTCTTGCATGGCCATCACCCAATTTGGGTCTTGGAGTGCTTCCTCAATATGAGTGGGTTCTACACATGAAACAAATGAGTAGTGCTCACAAAATGAAGCGAAATGACGAGAACATGTACTTACACCACTTGACGGATTTCCAATGATTTGGTCCATCAGATGCGCCTTGGAGATGCGTCCATTCCTCATAAGTGGTTGTGAAGCACTTGGCGAAGCTGATGCATGTTACTCCACTTGTGGTTGGACTTGATCATGGACTTCTTCTTCTTCTTCTTGATGTTGTTGTGCTTGTGAGTCTTGAGTCGGCAATGGATCATCCTTCTCTTCTTCGTCAACTTGAGGCGCCATTGAAGTGTTGATGTTGGAACTTGAAGCTCCCCCTTGATCATAGCTCTCCTCAACTTCAGGCTTGATGTCTCCAATGGTCATGTTCTTCATGGCTTCTCGTAGAGGCTCATCATCTATTTCATCATGACCAAAACTCTCCTCTTGGGAGCCATTAGTCTCATCAAACTCAACATCACAACTTTCCTCAACTAAACCGGAGGTTTGGTTGAATACTTGATATGCTTTTGAGTTTGATGCATAACCAAGAAATATACCGACATCACATCTTCTTTCAAACTTACCGAGCCTTTTCTTGCGGTAGATGTAGCACTTGCATCCAAAGACTCGAAAGTAGGAGATGTTGGGCTTTCTCCCAATGAGAAGCTCGTACGGGGTCTTTTGAAGTAGTCGATGGAGATAGACCCTATTTGCGGCATGGCACGCCGTGTTGATTGCTTCGGCCCAAAACTTCTCCGACGTGCCGTAGTCATCAAGCATTGCTCTCACAAGAGTGATGAGTGTCTTGTTCTTCCTTTCAACGACACCGTTTTGTTGAGGAGTGTATGTGGCCGAAAACTCATGCTTCACGCCTTCACGGTCACACCACTCCCCAATGTTGTAGTTCTTGAATTCAGTGTCGTTGTCACTCCAGACTTGATGATGGGAAGTTGAAATTCCCTTTGAGCGCGGTTGGCGAAGGTCTTGAACACTTCCGGAGTTTCACTCTTGTCACCTAGAAATAGAGTCCAAGCATAGCGAGAGTAGTCATCAACTATAACAAGACAATAGAGGTTAACGCTAAGGATTTGATATGTGGACGGTCCGAAGAGGTCCATGTAGAGTAGCTCAAGTGGCTTGGAGGTTGACACCATTGTATTCATTGGGTGGTGTGAAGCAACTTGCTTCCCAGCTTGACAAGCGCTACAAAGCTTGTTCTTCTCAAATGTAACATCCTTCACGCTGGTCACCATCCCAATCTTGAATGACTTCTTGAGTTTTCTCATCCCTATGTGCGCTATGCGTCGGTGCCATAGCCAACCCAAGCTTGTCTTAGTGAAGAGACATGTGGTTAAGCTAGCATTCTTGTTGGAGAAGTCTACTAGGTAGAGATGTCCATGCCGAAATCCTTTGAAGACTATGTCTTGGCTTGTTTCACTACTCACAACAACATCATTTTTGCTAAATGTGCATGTTAGTCCAAGATCACATAGTTGTGCAATAGAAAGTAAATTAAAACTAAGTGACTTAACGTACAAAACATTAGAAATAGATAAGTCATTTGAAATAGCAATTTTACCTAACCCAATTACCTTTCCCTTAGAGTTATCACCAAAGGTGACTTGTTCATGATTGCCGGGGTTTTCTATGGTGGTGAGCATACCATCATTGCCGGTCATATGTTGGGTGCACCCACTATCGAGTACCTAATTCTTTCCTCCGGCTTTGTAGTTCACCTACACACATGAATTCAATTTTTAACTTTAGGCACCCAAGCCAACTTAGGTCCTTGTATGTGTGATACAAGTGTCTTTGGGACCCAAAGTTGATTGGGGAGCTTCCCCTTCATGCCCTTCATGTCCTTGCCAATGAACCTAGCCTTCACCTTTCCATCTACTTTACTCAAGAGATAATAACGATCATTGAAAGTAGATTTGTAATTAATGGGCAACTTGGGAGAGGGTCGGTTAGGAAGAGGACACTCCCTTGTGTGGTGACCGGTGACCTCACAATGTTGGCAATAAGAACCAACTTCCTTGATGAAGCTTGTTCTAAGCTCCGATGAGGGCACCTTTCCTTTGTTAGGCACCGGGAAGGATCCAAGTCCTCTCTTGTTGAAGGCCTTTGCTTGTTGTAAGAGTATTTCCTTGTGTTTGACTTCACCTTTTGAAAGTCTAGCCACACTAGTGCGGAGACTCTCAATTTCTTCCAACAAGTCCTTCTCCCTAGCGTTTGCTTTCAAAGACAAAGACTTGTTCAAGGCATTAGTGACATGAGAAGTAATGGATATCCTATCATTAAGAGTTTGCTTCTTTATATTTTTCAACTCTTGATCAAGCACGTCATGAGCAAGGTTAAGTGTTTGATGTTCTTGTACTAACTTGTTGTGCTCTTCCAAGAGTGTTTGGTGTGCTAAGTTAAGCTCATGATTATCTAACTTGATTTTAACCTTTTCTTCCTCAATTTGCTTGACATGAGATTTGAGCGTGCCATGCTCTTTGAGTAAGCTTTCATACTTGTCAAGCAAATCGAGGTTAGCACTCTCAAGTCTAGCACGAGTTTCTTCAAGAGCTTTAACCTTACTCTTTTCCCTCTTAATGATAGCATGATATTCATTTATCAAAGAAGTTAAATCATCGGGGGAAAGCTCATCATCGCTAGAGTCGTCACATACCTTGGTGTTACCTTTCGCCATGAGGCACATGGGCGGTGGATGAAGAGGTGAGTCATCATTGTTGGCAATGGCGAGGCCGGCCAAACTTTCTTTTTCCACTTCACTCTCTTCATCACTTGTTTCTTCGTCGGTGACCCATTCATTTGCCTCACACATGAACACCTTTTGTGGGCCATTTCTCTTCTTTGGGAAGAGTCTTGCCTTCTTTCCCTTATCATGTTTCTTCTTCCCAAAGGCTCTTGGTTTGGGTTTGGCCTCTTCTTCATCATCATCACTTTCTTCAAGCTTGCGATGCTTGATCTTGTGGTTCTCTCTTCTTTTGTCCGGTTTTGGACAATCATAGGAGATGTGGCCTTGATCACCACAATTGTAGCAAGTCTTGTGATCATCTCTCTTGGTAGAAACGCTTTCTTCTTGGGATCAAAGGTGTATCCCTTCTTGGTAATCTTGGATTTCAAGCGTGAGAACTTTCTCATCATCAATGCAAGCTCATCATCTTCATCTTCACTTGATGCTTGCTCCTCTTCACTTGAGCTAGGCTCAACCACCTTCTTCTTCTTGAGGCTTGTTTTCTTGATGAAGGCCTTTAGAGAAATTTTTTTTGAAGATGATTGCTCCATCATCCCAAGTACACTCATCTCATGAGCATGAATTTCTCCAATGAGCTCCGAAACATCAATGTGGTCAAGAGACTCCTTTTGAAGCATGGAGTTGATGATGTTGTACTTTGGCTTGGGAAGGAGCATGAGGATCTTGCGGTTGATGAGTCCCTTGCCAAGAGAAGCAATGTGAAGAGCATTAATTTCTTCAATAAGTACATTCAAGTCAGAGAACATCTCATTGACATTTTCATGAGGTAGCATCTTAAATTCATCATATTTTGCTTTAAGAATGTGATATTTAAGTTCCTTGACTCGAGAAGAACCCTCATGAATCTCTATTAAGCAAGCCCAAATTTCACAAGCTTTTTCTTTGCTAGCAATCCTAGCAAACACATCTTGACTAATACATTCATAGATTGCATTCCTAGCTTTAGCATCCCATTTAATTTGATCACCAACATAGTTGTGTTCTCCAAACCCCGCGTGGGTCGCTTCCCATACTTCGGATGCAATAGCCTCTAGATAAGCGTGCATGCGTGCTTTCCAATAGGCAAAGTTCTTGCCCTTGAAGATAGGAACCGAACCCCCAACCTTGACCATTTTAGCTCTCTAGCGGTGAAGCTAGAATGATCCTATGAGCAACCTTGCTTTGATACCAATTGTAAGGATCGAATGCCCAAGAGGGGGGGGGGGGGTGAATTGGGCTTCTTTTCAAAAATCTAAGCAATAAAACTTAACTCCTAAAGGCCCAATTCCCTACGCAAACAATCTATGCATTAAAGTAAATAGCAACTTCGCGGAATGTAAAATGCATAAATGTAAGGGAGAGGAAAAAGGATGCAAACTCCCGAGGAGACACGAGGATTTATCCCGTGGTTTGGCAAGATCGTCAAGATCTTCCTATATCCACGTTGTGGCACCCTCCAAAGGGTATAGCCACACCCAAGTCACCGAGACGAGGGATCTCCACTATTCTTCTCCGTTTGCCAACCTTGACAAGGTGGAGCTCAAGCCTTGTACAACATCGACCCTCCGGGCTTCCACAAATGCCTTGGCAAGCTTCGGAAGTCTCTCACAGTTAGAAACACCAAGGGGCACTCCCTTGAGGCTCTCACTATCCTAGAGATTCCACTCACCCAGAATGGAGGAACACAAGCTCTCTCTCTAGCTAGTTCTAGCCTATCTCTTGGTGTGTAGATGGTCTAAATGATGTAGAAGTGATGGCTCTTGGTCTTGAACGCTTGTGGATGTGTTGAGAATGTCTGGTGATCAAGACTTGTCGAAATGACAGGTTTAGGGGGTATTTATAGCCAGCCTCCACGAAATAGCCGTTGGAAAAGTAGGCTAACAAAACTTTTCTGCGAACACCGGATGATCCGATGTCTCCCCTTTAGTTATCATCGGTAAAGTTCACTTTAGCTGACGTCATTGTGTCATATATGACCGTTGTTAGACCGATGTTGCACTTGTCTTCTCATCGGATGATCCGGTGGCTCTTCCTCCAGAATTGGTTCAACCTTGATGCTTACTGGAGTGATTGACCGATGTGTATATTTATGTAAATCGGATGATCCGGTGCTACACTTGGTCCAAGGATATTGCAAACTGTACTGATGGACCGATGTAGCTTAGCCCTTAACATCGGATGATCCGGTGAGTGCTTTGTTCTGAGGTCTTCTTCTTCTGCAGAACCAACTCGACCGATGTGTTGTTCTCAGGAATCATCAGTTGATCCAGTGAGTTGATTTTGCTTGCTTCAAGTTGTTTCAACGTGATTCTTTTGTGTCTTGCTCGATTGACCTCTTAGACTTTGTTGGAAATATATTTCTGATGATTGTCAAGCATTAAGTGTCATTAATTGTGGTTGAATGACTTTGTCATAAGAGCTTTTACTTCTTGTCTTCATATCATTGATTTGATCTCATAAATTGATGGTTTAGGGGTCTCCAATGACATATTGATTTCATTTGATTGAGTGATTATGAGAGACCTTGCATCCACAAATTCATTAGTAAAGTCCAATGGTTGTCATTAATCACCGAAACCGTACCTCATGGGGGCCTAGATGCTTTAACCTACTCCACGGGATGTGTAGTTGTTGTATTGAGCGTCTAAGAGCTTTCAGTCAGAGACTATATGTGTGTCTTTTTTGGCCTCCGGTCTGTCGTCGTCGACCAGTCCTTTTATAGTACAAGGACTGGTCGTTACACAGTTAGCCCAGCCCGACATGTGGCCCCGGCGGTTACTAATGTTTAATACATAATCGATGAGATAATTATCCTTAATAGAGTGGTAACGGGACCTGACAGTGCCGTTACTAGTATTAAGAGCCTACTGATCTTGTGTCATTAATAGGGTATTAATGACACTTAATCAGGTCTTGAGGTCTTTGATTGCCCATTGGAGGTCCGAGCCGTTGGGGGTTTACCAGCATATTGCCAAGGTTGAAGGTCTGGCAGTTTGGACATGTGGCAGCTCCGGAACTATCCGTCTGGGACGGGTAGGTCCGGTGTAGATGTACATGTGTCGGTACTGGAGCTTCGCTCTGTCGGATGTTAGGTCCGGGGGTGCCGTACAAGTGTTTAGCCCAGAGCTATCCCATGTGTGGGGTATAGCTCTGGCTGCAGTGTACACAGTACCAGAGCTAATAATAGATGGGAGGCATGTCCAGTCCCGTATGACAAGTGGGGCCTTCGCAGGTCTTCAACTTGGTCAGGTGAAGTCTCTTTGATATTTTTGTAGTCCCAAGGGGTATACGGTACGCAGGGTACCGACAGTGCCTGACCTCAAAAGGTTCATGACTTGGATACATGTACTCCAAGGTGTCTCGATCAACTAGTCTTAGGTTGGAAATGATGATCTCATTCTCCAGTTGATCCTCCAAGTCAAGTAACTGAGCAAAGTCCCAGTAGGTGGTGGAGTATTGCTCTCCATGAGTCATTCAAGTGATCGTCTGATCCCCGTCAGTGTGGAAGTAGACAGTGGAGTAGAATTGAGCAATCACTTCCACATTCCAATCATACTGAAAGGCCATGAATTACTTCAGACCATGGCGCTCTATGGCCTCAATCAAAGCATTGAACGCCACGTGATCCTTCTGGGCCATGTAGTCCCAATCGATCTACTAAGCATCAGTAATTGGAGTTTGCTTGGACACATAAATTGTCTTGTAGTAGTCACAGTGGAAATCACACCAAAAGCGGGGATCCACTGTGCTTCTCTCCCTTTGATAGACATTGACCTTCCAGAGCTTTCTTGCCTTCTCAGCCCCTTTGCCCTTGAAGATGTTGGCACCAAAGGCAGCTGCACGGTTAGGGTTCCGTGCAGGTGATCACATCCTCAGAGGACCTATGGGCTGAGTGGCTCCCTTCTTGGACATGCTTGCAGCCTTCTTTGCAATGATGACCCACTTCTTGGGTGCAGCATCTACCGGTGCCTTCCCCTTGTCCTTGGAGGTCCTTGCCTCCGGGGATTTTGCCTTCTCCCCCATAGTCACAAGCCTTTTCTTCTTGGGGGTTGCCTCGGCTGCAGCTGAGTTATGTGCTTCCCTTTGCCGTTTCTTTGCTTTCCTTGCCTCCGATTGGGATTCAAGATATGCCATGACAAGCTTGTCCTCCTCGCGCTTTTGGCAGTAACAAGCTTGCCTTCCCGCTTCGGTCTCGGAGTTAGAGAGGGGAACATAGTCAAAATCTGACATGATTGCTGATAAAAGAAGCAAAGGAATGTTTATGAGTCCAAGAAAGTAAAGATATGGTGGTAGAACTCACAAAATCGATATAGGTTAGGGTTTTCACTATGTAACCCAGACTTGTCTGCCCATGGGTCGGACTAGCCCTTACCAAGTCGGACTTGTCCGCCCTACGACCAGACTAGTCTGGTTCACACACCAAGAACCCTAATCTAGAGAAATTTTGCAAAAACTACGGATCCTACAACAAAAATGGAGGTACATGATCACAATGATGTGGACAACAACATTTGTGAAGAAGTTTCTATCAATAGACCTAAAAGAATTGAATTTTCGAGATTTTGGGGTTAGGTCAAGAATACCTCTTCAAATCTTTGATTTGACGAAATGTGGGTGAGGAATCGGCCTCCGATGCATGGGGAAGAGTTCCCACGCACCTTAGGGCTTCAATCCACCGGTTGGAATCAAGATTTTGTGGTTGGAATCAAAAATTGCCGATTTTGGGGCGGTTTTCGTGGGTTTTTTGAGAGAGAGAGTGTTTGAGTGAAGTGGAGAGGTCGAGGGCGTCCAGGGGAGATTAAGTCCCCAAGGGCCGGACTGGTCCAGTCGGAGACCCGGACATGTCCGGCCATCGGACTGGGTCGAACTATTCTAAACCACCAGACTAGTCTGGTCTAGGGACGGACTAGTCCGGTCCTAAGACTGAAACCTCCTATATATTGAGTTTTTAGTGGAGATTTGATCATTTCGGACTATATTTTCACAAAAGATCTTTGTACACATGGTTATTAAGCAATCAACAATCACACTATGACCATAATTCACAAAGATTCAATAAGTTCAAAATAATTTGTAGAAAATTGAGGAGGATGAGTTTTTCGCAAGCATGTGTGAATTTTGAATATAACAATCAGATGTGCAAGACTCAAGCCAAATTTTGAGAATCTAAGATATTAATCTCACTCCTAAGTTCACAAAATCTTTTCTCATCTGGGGGTTTGGTAAATATATCGGCCAATTGTTTTTCGGTTCTCACATGTGAAATTGCAATGTCTCCTTTGATAGAGTGATGTCTCTAGAAATGGTGGCGAATATCGATGTGTTTGGTCCTTGAGTGTTCAACTGGATTGTGAGCTATTTTGATGGCACTCTCATTTCACATAGGAGGGGAATATGACGCAGGTTTATGTCATAGTCCCTAAGAGTTTGTCGCATCCAAAGAAGTTGTGCACAACAACTTCCGGCGGCGACATACTTCACTTCGGCTGTGGAAAGAGCAATAGAGTTTTGTTTCTTTGAGGACCAAGACACTAAAGATCTACCAAGGAATTGGCAAGTTCTGGATGTACTCTTCCTATGAACTTTGCACCCCCCATAGTCCGCATCGGAATATCCAATGAGGTTAAACTTAGAGCCCTTGTGGTACCAAACTCCTAGGCTTGGCGTGTGAACTAAATATCTAAGAATTATCTTAACGGCGGTCAAATGACACACTTTTGGAGCGGCTTGAAATCTAGCACACATACACACACTAAGCATGATCTCGGGCCTAGATGCACATAAGTAAAGCAATGAACCTATCATAAAACGATACACCTTTTGGTCCACACTTGGACCATCTTCATTAAGATCGAGATGCCTATTAGTTGCCATTGGAGTCTTCATGGGTTAACTTGTCCATGTCAAACTTCTTGAGTATGTCTTGTGTGTACTTAGTTTGACTAATGAATGTGCCTTCCTTGAGTTGTTTTACTAGAAAACTGTGACACCCGGTTTTGAAAATGAACCAAGTGCGGTATATATGTGCCCAGGATGTTTAACACACATATACAAGTGATTCACAAATGGTAAACAGATAATTACCACAGCTCAAATTATTAAATAAGTACTCTTATTACATAATTCATTATATTCTCGAATACAAGCTCTAATGGGTATTCATGACAAGTTTGAACTAATGCAGCGGAAATAAACTAATAAGCAACTAAGCAAAAGGGTATAGCGCAGCTCCAATAACACCACAGGCAAGTCGACGGCAGCACACAACCTAGAATTCCACATTATTGCCATTAAACTCACAATCTTGACCTGCAGCTGTTGGGGGGGGGGGGGGAGGGGTTGCAAGAGTGAGTACATGTCGTACTCAGCAAGTGTGGAAAGTATGACATGTGGCTGATTCAAATGACGACAATGATAATGGCTAAGTGCTGAAAAGTACAGTAAAACCATTTGGAAAAGTAATGTATTTCATGTATGTGAAGTAATCCCATCATAAACCATAATTAATAACATAGCACCAATCCATATTCCATATCCATCACCATCATACCATTAACCATATTCAATGCCATAGTTAATCCATAACCAGCCAATACCAGTACCAACTATAACCATCCCAAATCCCAATTTCCCTCTAATCATGTAGGTCATCCAGGCGCTCATAACCGGGAGCACGACTATCATGATAGTTTTAACACTCTGCAGAGTTTGTACCACTTTACCCACGTGTTTGTGATTTCATCACCCGTCGGCGACTAAAGAACCTCCCTTATGCCAATTACACTTCCTTTGGTGTATGGCCAAGAGATCACAAAATAGCCTTTACAATGGGATTACTAGCCTATTTAGACCCCACTGAGGTTTCACCGGTGGCAATGTCTCCAACTGAGAACATCTTCAACCAAGGGCCCCCTCTTGAGCCATTCGGATCCCAGGGTAGTCCCGCCAATCATCAACAAACCCAATCCGACTACCCCTTCCCTGAGTATCCTTAATGGTCCAAATAGCACTAGCAAAGCCCTAATTAATCAGCTACGCCACGCCCATACTTGACCTTGTGGTGGCACTGTAGTCCTCACTCATTCTCGCATGAACCGGTCCATAGATCTAAAGTAAGCAAACCACCATAACATCCAACCCATCCACATATCGGGCTTGCTTAGATCACCCGTTACCACATCATATTGACCAGTTCACATTAACCAAACTATCATTAATGCATAATTAAATGTGTAGTGTTGTTTTCTCATCCCAATTAATTAAGCGAAGCAAAAAGGTAAAAAGCCATTCCCGACTCTCTACCATAAATTCCAGGCGACAAGGGTGGTCAAACAACGCTAGTAAACTTCCTACCATAGGATTCCCATCAAATGACACAAGCATGCAGTTTGCAAACAAAACATTTATTTTAAAAATAGGATCAATATGCTTCAAGGATACTTGCAATGTTCCGGCGGATAGGGTTGCTCAAGCGCTTCAAAGTCTTGGTTCTCGAAATCCTCGTACACGACTTCTTGAGCACTTCCCTCTACTCGCGATCACACATACAAAAAAACATATACAAATCAACATGATGCACACACATTAATCAACATGCGATGATATGCATGCATGCAAAGATCCATTATTAATTAACTATGGTTGTTTATTAATTAGATACAACTAGTTCATACCTGTTCATATGAGTTTATGGGGTTTTAACGAGAATTAATGCTGCTGAAAATAAATTATGGTGCAACAACGATAAAATTACGTCTATTAGGTCCAATATGCCGCTAAAATTCGCATCGGAAAATGAATCCTACCGTAGATGTGATGGCTTCGACGATCGAAGGACGAAGGCGACGCGTAGATGAAGTGGATGGCACAACGGTCCTCCAGCGGCACGACGATGGCGACGCGACGACAATCTCCAGTGGACGACGGCACCCTCCTCTTTTTCTTCCTCTTCCTTCCCCTCTTTTTTTCTCCCCTTTTCTTCTCTCTGCTGGCGGCAGCCTCTGGTGTTTTTTTTTCCTACGTTGCTAGGGATTTTTCGGGCGGCTAGGGTGTCTGGTATTGAGAAAAATTATGAAGCCTCCGGGCTTTATATAGACGGGCGCTGGCGGGCGACCGTGGCCGACCCGGCCTGGGCGAGCGCGCGGGGCAGGCGTTAGGGCCGGCGGGGCATGGGCGCGCGGCACGCGCGAGCGGCGCGGCGTCGGGGCGCACTGGCTGGCGTGGTAGGCGTGCGGGTGAGCGCGGGGTGACGCCAGGGTTGAGCGGCGCTGGGCACGGGAGCGGGCAGGCGCGCGAACGTGCGCGAGTCCAGGGCGTCGCGCGGGAGGCCAGTGCGCGGGCGGCGCGTTTGGGATGGCGTGGGAGCGGGGCCGGGGCGCGCTGGTTGGGCCTGGCTCGGCCTGGCCGGCTGGGCTGCCTTCTTTTTTTTCTTTCTTTTTTTTCTTTTTTTTCATTATTTCTTTTCATTATTATTATTATTATTATTTTATATATTTTATTATTTATATTATATATATATATATTATTTATTTATTTATATTTTTTATATTGTTAATTATTATTTATTTCTCTTTTTATGTATATATAGCTTTTATTTTCCTATTATTTGTTATTCTTTTATTTTATTTATTTATTTACTTAGTTAAAGTTATATTTTTTCTTTATTTATGTTTGTTATTTATTAAATTATTCTTAGCAACTTATTGTTTCTTTCTTTTATAATAAATTTTCTTTTCTTTATTTCTTTCATTCCGTATTCATTATGCAAATTTAATTTCTTTTAATGTACTTACTCTGGTAAATAAATTTCTTTTAGCTTATTTATTTTGGTAATAAATTTTCAATACTTGAGGTGAATGCAAAATGCCATATGAGATGCATATATTTTATATTTTTCTTTATAAAAACAAATTCTTTCTATTATTAACTCTAAATTCCCATTTAAGGTTTTAATTTGCCAAAACTAAAATCAGGGTGTCACAATTCTACCCCCTTAAAATGAATTTCGCCCTCGAGATTCGGATGGGTTGAATAAGAGATTTGGAAATAAAAATTATCCAAGTTTGAAAATTTTGGAATGTTACAATCTACCCAACTTAAAAGGAATCTCGCCCTCGAGATTCGGACGGATTAAAGAAGAGACAAGAAAGCTCTTGGTAATATCTTCACGCTCCCATGTAGCTTCATCCGAGGTTATGAATCTTCTTGTAGTGACAATCTTCTATAGAAGTAGAGACAGGAATGAAGATAGAAGAAATCCCAACCTATATGCATGCATTAAGGGATATGAAACTAAACAACTAACTACCCTAGCCTAGGTGGACATGACAATGCTAAAGCATCCCAAAATCCTCTATTAAGCACACAAGAAAACAATATATAGCAAACAGCACACCAATCAAAATCACAACGCTTCCTGAGTGCTCCTATGTGCTCTAAAGTGTCCATTCTATCTAGGCTGTGTCCTACGGTCAACCTGGCTCTGATACCAATCTATGACACCCGGTTCTGAAAATGAACCAAGTGCGGTATATGTGTGTCCAGGATGTTTAACACACATATACAAGTGATTCACAAATGGTAAATAGATAATTACCACAGCTCAAATTATTAAATAAGTACTCTTATTACATAATTCATTATATCCTCGAATACAAGCTATAATGGGTATTAATGACAAGTTTGAACTAATGCAGCAGAAATAAACTAATAAGCAACTAAGCAAAAGGGTATAGCGCAGCTCCAATAACACCACAGGCAAGTCGACGACAGCACACAGCCTAGAATTCCACATTATCCCCATTAAACTCACAATCTTGACCTGCAACTGTTGGGGGGGGATTGCAAGAGTGAGTACATATCATACTCAGCAAGTGTGGAAAGTATGACATGTGGCTGATTCAAATGACGACAATGATAATGACTAAGTGCTGAAAAGTATAGTAAAACCATTTGGAAAAGCAATGTATTACATGTATGTGAAGTAATCCCATCATAAACCATAATTAATAACATAGCACCAATCCATATTCTATATCCATCACCATCATACCATTAACCATATTCAATGCCATAGTTAATCCATAACAGGCCAATAGCAGTACCAACCATAACCATCCCAAATACCAATTTCCCTCTAATCATGTAGGTCATCCAGGCGCTCATAACCGGGAGCACGGCTATCATGATAGTTTTAACACTCTGCAGAGTTTGTACCACTTTACCCACGTGTTTGTGATTTCATCACCCGTCGGCGACTAAAGAACCTCCCTTATGCCAATTACACTCCCTTTGGTGTATGGCCAAGAGATCACAAAATAGCCTTTACAAAGGGATTACTAGCCTATTTAGACCCCACTGAGGTTTCACCGGTGGCGATGTCTCCAACAGAGCACATCTTCAACCAAGGGCCCCCTCTTAAGCCATTCGGATCCTAGGGTAGTCCTGCCAATCATCAACAAATCCAATCCGACTACCCCTTCCCTGAGCATCCTTAATGGTCCAAATAGCACTGGCAAAGCCCTAATTAATCAGCTACGCCGCACCCATAGTTGGCCTCGTGGTGACACTGTAGTCCTGGCTTACTCTCGCATGAACCGGTCCTTAGATCTAAAGCAAGCAAACCACCGTAACATCCAACCCGCCACATACCGGGCTTGCTTAGATCACCCATTACCATATCATATTGAACAGTTCACATTAACCAAAATATCATTAATGCATAATTAAATGTGTAGTGTTGTTTTCCCATCCCAATTAATTAAGCGAAGCAAAAAGGTAAAAATCCATTCCCGACTCTACCATAAATTCCAGGTGACAAGGGTGGTCAAACAACGCTAGTAAACTTCCTACCATAGGATTCCCATCAAATTGACACAAGCATGCAGTTTGCAAACAAAACATTTATTTTAAAATATGATCAATATGCTTCAAGGACACTTGCCTTATTCTGGCGGATAGGGTTGCTCAAGCGCTTCGAAGTCTTGGTTCTCGAAATCCTCGTACACGACTTCTTGAGCACTTCCCTCTACTCGCGATCACACATACAAGAAAACATATACAAATCAACATAATGCACACACATTAATCAACATGCGATGATATGCATGCATGCAAAGATCCATTATTAATTAACTATGGTTGTTTATTAATTAGATGCAACTAGTTCATACGTGTTCATATGAGTTTACGGGGTTTTAACAAGAATTAATGCTGCTGAAAATAAATTATGGTGCAACTACGATTAAATTACGTCTATTAGATCCAATACGCCACTAAAATTCGCATCGGAAAATGAATCCTACCGTAGATGTGACGGCTTCGACAATCGCGGGATGAAGGCGATGCGTAGATGAAGTGGATGGCGCAACGGTCCTCTGGCTGCACGACGACGGCGACGCGACGACGATCTCCGGCGGGCGACGACACCCTCCTCTTTTTCTTCCTCTTCCTTCCCCTCTTTTTTTCTCCCCTTTTCTTCTCTCTGGTGGCGGCAGCCTCTGGTGGTTTTTTTCCTACGTTGCTAGGGCTTTTTCGGGCGGCTAGGGTGTCTGGTTCGAGAAAAATTACGAAGCCTCCGGGCTTTATATAGCTGGGCATGGGCGGGCGACCGTGGCCGACCCGGCCTGGGCGAGCGCGCAGGGCAGGCGCTAGGGCCGGCGCGCCATGGGCGCGCTGCACACAGGAGCGGCGGGGCGTCAGGGCGCACTGGCTGGCGTGGCAGGCGTGCGGGTGAGCGCGGGGTGGGGCCAGGGTCGAGTGGCGCCGGGCGCGGGAGCGGGCAGGCGCGCTAGCGCGCGGTGCGGTCAGCGCGCGAGTGCACGGGTCCAGGGCATCGCGCGGTAGTGCCAGCGGGGCACGCGCAGGAGGTCGGGGCGCGGGCGGCGCGTGCGGGAGGGCGCGAGAGCGGGGCCGGGGCACGCTGGTTGGGCCAGGCTTGGCCTGGCCGGCTTGGCTGCCTTATTTTTTTTTCTTTTTTTTCATTATTTCTTTTCATTATTATTATTATTTTATATATTTTATTATTTATATTTTATATATATTATTTATTTATATATATTTTTATATTTTTAGTTATTATTTATTTCTCTTTTTATGTATATATATATATTTATCTTTTATTTTCCTATTATTTGTTATTCTTTTATTTTATTTATTTAGTTATTTACATAGTTAAGGTTATATTTTTTTCTTTCTTTATGTTTGTTATTTATTAAATTATTCTTAGCAACTTATTGTTTCTTTCTTTCATAATAAATTTTCTTTTCTTTATTTCTTTCATTCCATATTCATTATGCCAATTTAATTTGTTTTAATGTACTTACTCTGGTAAATAAATTTCTTTTAGCTTATTTATTTTGGTAATAAATTTTCAATACATGAGGATGAATGCAAAATGCCATATGAGATGCATATATTTTATATTTTTCTTTATAAAAACAAATTCTTTCTATTATTAACTCTAAATTCCCATTTAAGTTTTTAATTTGCCAAAACTTGAAAATTAGGGTGTCACAAAAACCTAGGAAGAACTTCAACTCCCCCATAATGGACATCTCAAATCTTTCTGTCATTATCTTAGAAAACTCATCACAAAAAGCTTTTTTAGTAGAACCAAATATAATGTCATCGACATATATTTGGCAAACAAACAAATCATCATCAAAATGCTTAGTGAATAGAATGTAATCCGCCTTTTCAATTTTGAAACCATTTGGAGTTAGAAAGTATCTAAGGCACTCATACCAAGCTCTAGGAGCTTGTTTGAGGCCATAGAGAGCCTTAGCAATTTGTACACAGGGTTCGGGAATTCTTGATCTTCAAAGTCGGGGGGTTGCTCCACATGCACCTCTTCCTTTATTGGACCATTGAGAAATGCGCTCTTGACGTCCATTTGATATAGCTTAAAATCATGGTGAGTAGCAAAGGCAAGTAATATACGAATTGATTCAAGCCTAGCTATGGGAGCAAAGGTTTCTTCAAAATCCAAACCTTCGACTTGTGAATATACCTTGGCCACAAGTCGTGCCTTGTTCCTTGTAACCACCCCGTGCTCATCTTGTTTGTTGCGGAACACCCACTTAGTTCCTACAACATTCGCATTAGGCCTCTTCATGAGCTCCCAAACTTGATTTCTTTTGAAATTATTGAGCTTCTTGCATGGCCATCACCTAATCCGGATCTCGTAGTGCTTCTTCAACCTTGTGAGGCTCCAAAGAAGAAACAAAATAGTAATGTTCACAATAGTTTGCAACACGAGATCGAGTAGTTAACCCTTGGAGATGTCTCCAAGTATATTTTCAACGGGATGGTCCCGTTGGACGCTTTGGTGCACTCTTAGGTGAGGCGCTTGAGGTCTTGAATCCTCATCTTGGTCTTCCTCATCTTCATTGTCTTCCCCTTGATAGATGCCTCCTTTTTCATCTTTTTGGAGCGCATCATGGGGGACTTGATCTTGATCATTTGAGGAAAAGCTTGCTTGTCGTGTGAGATGGTCACTTGCATCTTGAGGTTGTTCTTGTGGTCGTATATCTACAAGTGCCATTCTTCCTATCACCACTTGTGTAGCTTATTCTTGATCCAGCACATGACGATCAACTTGCTCCACTTGGGAGCCATTAGTCTCATCAAACACTACATCACGTGCTATTTCAACAATTTCAGAGGATTTGTTGAAGACACGATAGGCGTAAGTGTTTGAGTCATAACCAAGTAAGAAACCTTCATCGAACTTGGAAGTGAACTTCAAAGTCCTAGGATTCTTTTCGAGAATGTAGCACTTGCTCCCGAAAACACGAAAATAAGAAATGTTGGTCTTGTTACCGGTTAGGAGCTCATAGGACATCTTCTTGAGTACGCGATGAAGATACAACCGGTTTATGGTATGGCAAGCGGTGTTAACCGCTTCCGCCCAAAACAGGTCCGACGTCTTGTATTCATCAAGTATGGTTCTTGACATCTCAATTAGAGTTCTATTCTTCCTCTCGGCCACCCCATTTTGTTGAGGTGAGTAGGGGGCCGAGAACTCATGCTTGATGCCTTCATCCAAAAATTCTTCAACTTGAGTATTATTCGAATTTGTTGCTGTTGTCACTCCTTATTGTCTTGATACTTGAGGAGAACTCATTTTGAGCTCTCTTCAAGTATTTCTTGAGGACACTTTGAGTCTCACTCTTATCATGCAAAAAGAATACCCTAGTGAAACGTGAAAAATCATCAACAATAACAAAGTTGTATTTGTTACCGCCAATACTTATGTAGGTGATTGGACCAAAGAGATCCATGTGTAGGAGCTCCAATGGTCTTGTTGTTGTCATAATGTTCTTGGATGGATGCGGTGCTCCAACTTGCTTTCCGGCTTGGCATGCGCTACATGGCCTATCCTTTTCAAACACAACATTCTTTAAACCACGGATGTGCTCGCCCTTAAGTAGTTTTTGCAAATTCCTCATCCCAACATGGGCTAGCCTTCTATGCCAAAGCCATACCATGTTAGTTTTTGCGACTAAGCATGTATCAAGTTGGGCTTTATTCGCGTAGAAATCCACAACATAGAGCTTTCCCTTAAGTACACCCTTAAAGGCAATTGAGTCATTGCTTCTCCTTGTGATGGTCACACCCTCATTAGTGAATAAACAATTATAACCTTTGTCATATAGTTGTGATGTGGACAAGAGGTTATTATCAAGTGAATCAACATGTAAAACGTTTGAAAGAGTGTGATTAGGGGATATAGCAATTTTACCGGTGCCAAGGTTTTTTCCTTGGCTATAGTCCCAAAATAGATTTCT